>JAJQWJ010000001.1:2760703-3960703 GCA_023637945.1 Phaethornis superciliosus
TCTGAGTTGTTACCATGCAGCCCCACATCGAAGAACCACTGATGACTGACTCAAAGCTCTAAGGAACATTTTCCTTAGACATCATTCAGCCCCTGTTTCATCCACAGGCTCTTGTATTTTTACCATCCTCATGGTTGATTTTGGTTTGTGTTTTCTTTTCAGACGTGTTGATAAACACAAAGTCCTCCCTGCCTGTGGCATCTGCTTTTGCTTTTCTCCTCACCCTGGGAAGCCCCCTGGCTCTTTCCCAAACTCATCCCAAGGGCTTCAAATTCTGCATGTAAACCTCCCCAAAAGGTGCAAGGGCTGGGGCATGTTTCTACATATGGAGTGGGCCTGGGGACCCCTAAACACAGGGTGTCCAATCACTCCTGTTCTAAAGATCTTTTTAGCAGCATCTCCAAACTTCTGTGGCTACTCAAGCTTTGTTCATGGATGAAAACAAAGAAAAGCAAGCTGATCAATGTCATCAGAGCAGAGCAGATTGTCCAGACTGAGCTGTTGTTTAGATCCTCTCTGAAATCCAAGCATATCTTCCCCAGACTATCTAAAAACCATGGAGACACTGATAATTTTACTCGTTGAGGAATGCATCTTCTGTCCTAGTCCAGAGTTCCTCAGCAGGACTCATCCTCTCCCAGTCAAGCATTCTGCTCTCTCTTTATTGATCACTGCAATGTTTGAGACCCACATCCTCAAGAAGCACAGTCCCTACCTCAGATACCTAAGTGAGCTCCCTGGCTACACCAGGGCTTTCAGTGGCAATTTGGGGCCATTGGTGTGTCCAGAGGTGCTGACTTTCTCTCAGATCCTAATTGCTCTTTGAAGGTGCCTTCTTCATCTCATTGATGAAGCAGCAGCAGCAGGTGGCTCATTTTCCTAAATTATCTTAAATTTATGGGATCCAAATCCAGGGCTGAACACTCGCTGTGATGCTGAATCTCAGAAGAGTTAATTTGGAAGTGTCTGTGCTGCTTACCCATGTAATTCCCCAAGCCTGGGTTGCACTGTCTGATTTTCTTTTAAATGACAGAGTGGGTATTTTTGTACAAGGATCTCTTAATGTTTCACCTGCCCAGTCAGACCTGATAAGTGGGGACCCCAGGAGGCCATCAGCCAAACTGGAGAAGTATCCTCCAAGAAGCCTCTTGCTGTTCCAACCTTTTTGCTCCTCTGGTTGTGTGTGTGCCTCTAAATCCATACGTTGTGTGTTATTTCCCATGCTGATTTTCATATTTTAAGCCCTCATGCAAAACTTGGACAGTTTCTCCCTTTCATTGCATCTTAAAAGGGAATGGAGAAGCCCTGGAGTCCTTCTGCAGGAAGGTCTCAATCAAAGGTGTCATGAAAGAGGTTTAATTTCAAAAGCTCCAAATTACACCTAGATCAGGAAGGACGTGGTTATGGTGGATTTGCTGAGCTCAGGAGGTTAAAGAATGAAGGGGAATTCACAGTTAACATCTGTGACACACTGAGTCAGGATGAGAGAGCATTTGTAGTCAGAGCAAATATCAAAGGCATTTCCCAGATCTTATGCTTTTGGGAGATTTTTAATTACTCTGATGTTTATTAAGAGTCACTTGCAGCCAAATAAGAGGATTCTTAAGTTTGAAGGGGCTTCTCTGCTCCCAAAAAACAATGGCTGAGCAGGAAATCAGCCCCAGCATGTATGGTGAGGAAGGTACAGTAAACTTAGAGCTTCTCTGAAGCCAGATCAAATATCAGTTCTCATTGTGGTCCCTGCTTCCACCCACCTGAGGATGATGATGGGAGAATTGCTTTGAAATACTCCAAGTAAAGGATTCAAGACAGAGCTCTCCTGGATAAATGTCTCCTTCCTTGGCATTATATTCTCTGGTAGCAATAATGCAAGAGGTGCCAGGTGGTGAGCCTATTGTAGGGGAAAGGGATTAGGGAATCAGATAGGTGAAATTAGGCAGGTGTTTAGCAAGCCAAAGAGCAGCTGCTCGGTGCTGGGTTTCCTAACTTCACCTCTGAGCCACCAGGAAGAAACCCAGACCCTGGGTGTCCCAGCAGTGCAGGCAATATGGAAAAATACCAAAATCATGAGTAGCTTGGGCCACCCAGGTGAAATATCAAGCAGGGCTTTGGTGGGAGGGGTGGAGGAGAGGGTGAGGGGGTTACCTGAGTCAGGTCCAGATGTGTGCACACAGCTGGAGGCAGGAGGATTGGGCAGAGGAGCACACGTGCTGTGGGCAGAGGTTTGTCCCAGTGTGCTGAGCAGTTCTTGGTGGTTTTGCTTGCTTGTGGTTCCGTGACATCTTTCTGCTGGCACGTCAGAGCCTGGCTTAGCTGGGGACTGTTTTCTAAAGCCCCACTGGGGACCTCAAGAGCAGATTCATTCCTTGAGCATCCTCCTCCTTGCCGCCGGTGAAGTCTGCTGCTCAGATGTGATCCAGGGAGACAGCTGGGCAAGGCTGAGTCTGAAACCACCCCTGGATAGATCAGGCATGGGAGAAAGGAAGCTATTCCTCTCTCCCAAGCCCAGGAGAGGTATATTTTGGGGAAGAAACCCTTTCTTGGGACAGCTTGCAGAGTCTGGATGCAGAAAGGAACTCTCTGCAGGGATCTGGTGATGCTGATGATGGTAGGAGAGTCAAGTTTTAAGGCAAAGACAGAGTGTGATGAAGTTCTTCTCCCTCCCTCAGGCAGAGCTCAGCCTGCGAAAATGCTTTGGATGCGGTGGGCTGTAATTATGTAATTCTTCCTCGTTATCTTTTCTAATTGTTCTCAGTGCTGTTTCCTAAACTGATTGGAAACAATGGCAGACAGGGATGAAGTGGGAGGCAGACGTGAGCATGGCTGACTGCCAGAGTAGTACAACCCTTTCCAGAAAAGGAGAGAGAGAGAAAGGAAAGAAAAAGGGGGAAAAAAAGAAAATAAAATGAAAAAAAAAAAAAAATCCACAGGGGAATCTTGGATGCCAGGACCTGAATCGAGGGGACACCTGAACCACTGCCAGGCTGGGAGGTGCTGGCAGGGGATGTCTCATTCAGGCTTGTGCATGTGTGATCTCTATTATATTCAAGAATTTTTCAAGCTTTTCCCCCCATCCTTGCACACCTCTCCTCCCTGAGAGCTTTGCTGTTTTCCTCTTTGCCAGTATTTGAATGACGTAGGCTGAAACCTCCTGGGGGGGTTTGCCCCTGCCTGGGAGACACTGTGGTCTTCTCCCCCTGGCATTGAGTTGTTTGCTTGAGGAAGAAAGAAATTAAAAAAAAAAAAAAAGTGGGGGAAGGGGGAGAATTTGTCTCGTGTTTGAGGGTGACTGTGCCACGTGGAAAGAAGGGCCTGAGGTGAGATGTTGGGATGAGATTTTTTCATGTTTGGTGGTTGCTCTCAGGGCAATTTTGTGTGTGTGTGTGGGGGGGAGGCAGCTCACCATCTGCTGTGAGGCTGCCTCACCTTTTCTCTGCAAATGTCTTCTGCTCTTCACCCACTGCACTCTCCCCATGTGGCAGAGGGTATTTTGCAGGGTTGTGCATCACAGAGATGTTTGTGGGATCCAGCAGAGACCTGGTCTAATAACCCTCTGCTCTTCTCCCACTGAGAATCTTTTGCCATCACAGTGGGTAGGGCTGCTGCTATCATTTTTGTCTAGAAAAGGCCAAAAAAACCTTTGACTCCAGACGTGAAATATGAGCATCAGCTTCTCGTGGCACTAGGAGAGAAAAGATACATGTGGGGTGAAGTGGCACCCCACAGAGTGGAACCCCTACACATGATAGCATCACAACCCCTGTCATGGGCAGGGCTGCTTCACGGGATGGGGGGGATGCATCCCTAAAGAAAGCAGACCCTGTTCATTGAATGGTTTAGGTTGGAAGGCACCTTAAAGATCATCCAGTTCCAAACCTGTATAGGCAGGGACACCTCCCACCAGCCCAGGTTGCTCCAAGTCCCATCCAGCCTGGCCTTGAACACTTCCAAGGATGAGGCAGCCACAGTATCCCTGGGAAACCTGGGCCAGGGGCTCAGCACCCTCACATTAAAGAATTTCTTCCTAATGTCTAACCTAAACCTCCCCTCTTCCAGCTTAAACCCATTCCCCCTTGTCCTGTCACTCCATGCCCTTGTCAAAAGTTCCTCCCCAGCTTTCCTGAAGCCCCTCCAGGTACCAGAGGAGGGATCATCCATGTGGGATCAACGCCAGGCACTGGAGGATGCTTTGGATCACCTCTGGGTGTTGGCACTGATTTACCTTCCCTGTCCCACTCTTTGGGTGCTTAATTTCCATCTGGATCCCCTTGTCCTGACCGTGCTGTCAGCTGGGAGCTCAGAGAATCAGGGCAGGGGCAGTAGAGGGGGAAAGGAGGAATTTATCAGATCTGTCCTCTCCTCCTCCAAACCCAATGCTGTTGGACTGATTTTCCATCACCACTGACTTCTCTGCATGCCTGCCAGCACCATCCCAGCTAGCCAACCTTTCTGGCTTTTGTGCATGGCTTTCAGGGATGGAGAGGAGAAATGCTGCCTGAGGCTTGCCCTCAGGATTGGATTGAAGTTTTCTTCAAACTGCTGTGGGCTGAGGAGGGTCAGGGAGATGGGGCTGTTAGGAGCAAGAGCTGGAGGCTACAGGCAAGGTGGTTCATCTCTGGCTTTTGGAGGAGTTGGAGGGTTTTGTGCTGTGGTGATCTCCAGCCACATCTGGGCAGGATTGGATGAGAAATAGCCAGAAGGAGCAGCTGGAAAACAGTGAAGTTTAGTGATGAAAAGACAGAAGGATTGCCACCTACCTCGATCCTTGGTTCCTTGGGAGAAATCATCCAGTCCATGCCTGGAGGGAAACAGAATCAGAGAATTGTTTAAGTTGGAAAAAACCCTTTAAGATCATTGACTTCAACCATTAACCCAGCACTGCCAAGGTCACCACTAAACCATGGCCCTCAGCACCACATCTACATGACTGTTCAATACCTCAAAAGGTGGGGACTCCACCACAGCTCTAGGAAGCCTATGCCAGGTCCTGGTGACCCTTTCAGGACAGAAATTTCTCTTAATATCCAATCTAATCCTCCCGTGGCAAAACTTGAGGTTATTTCCTTTTGTTCCATCACTTGTTACTTTGGAGAAGAGACCAACCCCCTCCTCACTCCAATCTCCTTTCAGGGAGCTGCAGGGAATCAGGAGGTCTCCCCTCAGCATCCTCTTCTCCAGGCTGAACACCCCCAAGTCCCTCAACCACTCCTGGTCAGACTTGTGCTCCAGCCCCTTCTCCATCTCCATTGCCCTTCTCTGGACAAACTCCAGCCCCTCAATGTCCTTCTGCTCCTGAGGGGCCCAAAAACTGACCCCAGGATTCAAGGTGCAGCTTCAGCAATGCCCAGCACAGTGATCCCTGCCCTGCTCCTCCTGGCCACACCAGTGCTGATACAAGCCAGGATACTGGTGGTCTTCTTGGCCACCTGGGCAAACTGCTGAGAGGGCTTAGGACTAGCAAGGAAAACCAAGAACCTCTGTTAAAACATATTACAAGAGGGACAGGGCACTGCAATGATTTGTTTCCAACTAGCAAAATCAGCCTTCTAGGATGGAGCTGGAAGGAAATATCATAGAGTAGTGGTTGACAGCCCAGGTGTTTCAGACCTGTCAGTGGTGTTAATCTCCTCCAGATTTGCCTGCCAGTGTCCTCTTCTGCTTAAAATAAATCCTGCAGCTGCCATTGCATCAGCCAAAGGATAGTCAGCTGAGTCTTCTCTTGGAAGTACATCCACCCATATCCATCCAAGGATGCAGACCTCCCCCTGTGTCAGCCCTGCTTCCTTTGAAGCACTGTACAACTCATGACATGCTTTTTGGGAGGCAATGCCACCCAGAGATGGAGATAGGCTCTTTTCTTCTGTGTTTGGAATATACACAGAAGGCAAGAGAAAGTTCAGGAGATATGGTGTCATGTCCAGACAGTGATTTGGTCTAATCTGAGTGCTGTAGCACCTGTTAGGGAATGGTTTGATGGGTGATAGCTGGATGTGTCTCCTGACATAATCCTCTCTAGCCTTATCTCCTAGAGTTTTAGCAACTCTGGAGGTATCAGTGGTGAGGGAATGCCAAGCAGATGAATCCCAGCTCTGATGCCTCCCCATGTACCATTCTACCAGATGTGACCACCAGGAGCTCCTGCTCTGGCTCTAGGCAAAGGATTTACTTTTGAACCAACCTGTAGAGTGCAGCTCAGTTTTGCTGAAGGCTGGAGAAGCACCCTCTGCTATCTCCTGAAGGTCTCCTGGGTTTGCTCAGTGCTGCCAGGCACACAACTTGATGGTAAGCAGATGTTTTCATGTAGGGTGGCCTATGGGCTATTCCCCTAGCAGTGCCTGTTGTTGTAGGCTGCATAAATAACTCAGCTTCTTCCTTTGGCTCAGGAGGTTCTTTGCTCCCAAAGTTCACATGATGATACAGAGCAAGGGAAAAACACTTTTTTGTATCAACTTGATAGTTCCCCAGTTTCAGTTCCATTTTTCTTGTGGAATTGTCCTTTTCCTTGTCTTATGAGGCAGAAAGACCAACAAAATCCCTCTATCATTTTCTAATATACCTTTATCATGCCTTCACATTCATCTCCTCTCTGAATCATACAGCCTCAGAGCCCTTGCTTATCCCCTCTTCATGAGCAAATATTTGCCATGATCTTGCTCAGTTTTGTCACAGTTCTCAGGACTGTTTTTAGGCGATTCTGTCCACAGTGGCACTTCAGTCCCTGTTACTTCAGACACTGTCAGAAGGTTTCACCTCTCAGACAAACAGGGAGGACCACCCAGCACTGGTTTGCAGAAGACCATCCTCAAAGAAAACACTGGAGGATGTTCTGCTAAAGAATGTGATCCAAAGGCAGATGTTCTCCCCTACACCAACCACTAAACCAGGACCTCAACAACACCTGGGAGGGGGATGCAGAGGCTGGTGTCCACATGAGGATGTGGGAAGAATCCTCATCTCCCGCAGATAGACCTGGTATGAGAAGGGGGAGGACACCTTAGTTCCTTTCCTATCTGCAAGCACTACCTCCAGGCACAAGCATCTCATGAAGAGAAAAATTATTCTCTCTCTGTTTCCAGAACTTTTTTTTTTAAAATTTATTAGGAAGGTTGTGGTATGTGAGATTCAAATCTGCTTCACTTTCATTACATATTTGCAAATATGTTCCTTTCTCTTCTGCAGAACACCATCCAAGGACTTGCTGTCCCAAAACACAATCGAAACAACTCATGTTATTTCAATGTGGTTCATATAGTTGTTTTTATCCTCTTATTAGTCTTATTTTTTTCTTTCTCCCTTTTCTCTTTCTCAGACTAGAACAAACACAGTGCAACTGTCAGAAAATTGGCAGCCTTCAAAGATCCAGAGGCAGTGATTTTTCTTCTAAGTAGCTTAATACTTTTTATTGTTTTCTCAGCCTGAAAGTTGGTTGAGTATTTAAAAACAGAGAGAAAATTCAACAAGCTCTCTCCTTTTCTCCTCTTACCAGCTAGTTTTAGAAAGTTCCATGCACCTACCAGAACTCTTGGTTAATCTATGTTTCAGAATTGTGCTGAATTGCTCCCAGAAATGACTGAGGGAGCTTGAATTACACTCCAGGCTCAGCATAAAATAATAAAAAAAATGATTTAAACAAAAAGCAGCTCCCCTGCCTCAGCACCCATGTTGATTGATGCCACCATTCTTCTGGGCTGCTATCCCTCCAGCCTCTCCCTGATTTTTTGGCTGGGATCTTCTGTGTCTTTCATGCCTAAAGCTCCTCCATATCCCATGTACTTATGGTCCTCTCAGACCTTGTATCCTTCTGCAGAAAGCAGCAGCATCAAAGCTGATTTCTCCTCTTGGGCTGCTCTGAGGACCATTGCATGGTGATTTCAAACACACAGATGGACCATTTGAAGCTGGGCTTGAAGCACTCTAAATGATGGCCCCAAATATCTGTTTGGAGAAGATGGCAGAGCTGTTGGTCACAGTGGTAGGGGACAGCCTGAACCTCCTTCTGCAGCATCCCTAATTCTTCTGGGGGAACCTGAAGGAGAGAAGGCAAGGAGAGCAGCCATGGTCTCACAGACCCCTGACCTGCTCTTACTGGTGCCCAACGTGGGGCCCCAAGCTAATTAGATCGAGCCCAATTCAAATTTTGACTAATTTGCCTGAATCTTTTGAATTCCAACTGCAGTGGAAGGATACCAATATGGTTTTGCTGAGCAGGAATTAGACCTTTTTTCCCTTTTTTCTTTTCACAGGGAAATTTGGAGATACCAATCGTGCCTTACCTTTGGTATTCAGGGTATGCAATATGTATTTTTGCAGCTGGAAGGAGTGTTACTATGTGGCTTATTTTGGGTAAGCACTGCTTGAGAAAAGCAGTTGTGATATGGTCTGCAATACTAATATACAGTGCACCCTAATGCCATCGTGATCACCTCATCCCAGGTGATCTCTGTGATGGCTGCTCAAAGCCTTTTTGTGCTTTGCTTTGGTCTGGGGTTGGCTCTGGGTTTGCTTTGCTGCTCCCAGAGATGCCCTCACCCATTTTATCTCAGTTCCTTGCCTGTGAGGGAGAACCCTTCTTGATTTTCTGCTCAGATGATGAGAAGGTCTCTGGCTTGCAGCCTTACCCCATCATGTCCTGATGTCCTCAGCTTTCCTGAGCTGAGTGGTCAAATGAGAACCACAGGAACTCATGGGTGTTGCAAGAAGGTGTTAATGAGCTGATATTTGGTCCTTTGCTTCAAAGGGAGTCTATGGAGAGAAACAGACCTTGGTTGTGAGAAAGTTCAGTGTTTCAACTTGTGGTCATAAAAAATAGTTATTTTCTTCTGAGGTGGGAAATTCCAGCTCCTCTCTTCCAGACAGGTTCCTAAGTAGGACCTTGGTTTTGTCCTGTTTGCCTGAATTCCCCAGCTGTCTGGGGATTTGCAACTCATTTTGCACAGTGCAAATCCTATAGTTTTGGTGGTTTTTGTGGGTTTTTTTTGTTTGGTTGGTTTTTTTGTTTGTTTTTTTGTTTTTCTTTTCCAGGAGCAATGTTCTTATTTGTTTGCTTGTTTTAATGCATTTCTCCTACAGGAGTCTAAGTCAATACACTATTTTTTCATAACGAACAAGATCTGCTGACTCAGTTTGTTCTTGTGAAAGATTCCAATCACCTACCAAATACTCTCTGCTTTGCTTCTATGGCTCTGGTCTGATTGCTGGTGGTCCTGAAACCTTCATTAATTGCTCTCAGCTCCATCCTGCAAACTCCATATGGGGATTCCTTAGCCAGTACTGACCCCCTTCTTCTACACCTCTTCTTACCACACTGTTGAAGCTGTTGGCAAAGAGGCTGCAATCTTTAAAATAAGCATTCAGATCTGGCTGTAGGTGGAAGGCAACATCCACCAGTTTGTCATCTCTCCCCAGTCCTCCTTCAGAAGGGACAGAATTTTTCTAAGGGGTGATAAGAAGGCTTGAGCCAACCCTATACTGAAGCCATCCCCTGGATCTGAAGTATATCAGGGAGTTTCCTAACTCTGGGGCTTCCCAGATGAGGTTGTTCTTTTTTTCCAGAGCCACCAAGATTTCCTCTGACATCGTCTTGGGGTACACAGCTTTTTGACATGATGATGGATGATCCAAAATCCAAGGCAGGGAACGGGGCTCTTCTGCAAAGGCTGACCCGAAATTCCTGATGCTCAGCTGCTGTCTCACAGAAGTGCCTTGAGCAGTAAGGGATGGCCTTTTATAAACAACACAGAGCTCAAAAGGGAAGTCCTTCATGTGATGAAGATGCAGTGAATGACTAATCTGATTTAAAGTGAAGGCTCGAAACCATCTTCCAAGAGGCTCTGTGCCAATAGTTTCAAAAAGCCTGAATTTTATTGGCTTTAACTACTCTGCACAGGTCAATACTGCCATGAGCATTACATGAGAAGGGCTGAGCTGGATCTGTGCTCTCAGCTGCAAAGTGCTGGCACAAGATGATGGATTATTTGAGACTGTTTTCAAGCTGTCTGTGTCTAAGTGCTGCCTACCAAAGCAGGGGTGTGGGGTATCCATCTTCTTGGATATGCTGGAACAATATTGACCTGTGAAACCACTCAGTTGAGCATCTCCTGTGTTAGAAAAACACAGCTTAAGTGGCCTGAGCTGATAGTCACATCTCCATCAGACGTTGCTGGTGCTAGTGCTGCCAAGGTCCATCCCAATTCCTGTTCTTCTTCCATCTCCTTTTTCAGACTCACATTACATCTTGACACAAAGATCATGACCTTCATCACTTTCCCATTTCAAGGCTTCTGTTTCAGGTGTAGCTCACCCCTGCTGGCTTAGGAACCATTTGCAAGGCAGAAATGATGCAATGAGAATCCTAAAGGGAGCGTAATTCCTAGGATTTAATTTCAAAGTGACAACTTGTTGGCCTTGAAGATTTGTCACCAGCACTAGAATAATTCAGAGAGAAAGATTTTTTCCTTCTTACTGAGACCAGGGGATAATTAGCAGATTTTAGTAACTGTTTGAGAAAGCTATATAATTAACTATATAAAAAAAAAACCAACCAAACAACATACACACACCCTCCTCCTTGTCCAGTCCCTAAATAAAAGCCACTAACCATCCAGTTATCTCTCTGACTGGGTAAATCTCAGAGATATTCTTCTTTTCAAGCTAATTGTGTGTGTCTGGTGTTTGCTGGGCAAAACTATGAGTGGGAGTAAAGTAGGATGGAAAAACAATTATTCTGCTTCTGCATAAGTGTTGGGCACAGCCATAGCCTGTGACATGAATCATGGAATCATTTAGGTTGGAAAAGACCCTTAAGAGCATTGAGTCCAGTTGTTAACCTAACACTACTACTAATTTCCTCATGGGCAACTGATGCTGGTACCTCCTGGGCAATGTCAGCCACCTCAGTTGAAGACCCAAAGTGCCTTTATGAGTCCAATCCCTCCAACATAGCATCATAGAAGAGTTTTGGTTGGAACAGACCTTGCAGATCATCAAATCCATGGAACGTTATGATGTGGTTAGAGCCAGGAGCATTTCCTGCCATGACTTCTGGTTTTTAGAGGCCTATCTTCTCACAGTTTAGTAATACCTGGGTGTTTTTCTTGACCTGTCCGTCCTTGGGGTGTCTTCTTCCTGTTTGTGCTCAGTGTTAAGGTGAAGGGGGGACAGAGCCAAGATGGTCTGTGCTTCCTGCATGTGTCCATCCTGGATGATTGTGGACAAGTCAGGAAACAGCCCCAAAAACCTCCTGTCTCTTTGCTTGTGAAGCCAGTGATGCCTGTTTCTCCTCACTCCAGTCAGAGCTGGGCAGCTTTTCAGAACAAAATAGCTCTCTTCCCTCTGGCTACAGATTCTGATGCTTCTTAATTCAGCTCTTGGCACATTCTCCTCTGTTCCTCAATGCTCCTTCACTCCTTAGACTGGATCTTAGGAAGAAGTTCTTCAGGAGGAGGGTGCTGAGCCTCTGGAACAGATTGCCCAGAGAAGTTGTGGCTGCCCCCTCCCTGGAGGTGTTCAAGGCCAGGTTGGATGAGGCTTGGAGCAACCTGGGCTGGATGAGAGGTGTCCCTGCCCATGGCAGGGAGCTTGGAGGAGATGAGCTCTGAGCTCCCTTCCCACCTCAGTAATTCTGTGATTCCACTGGTGGTAGCTCTTGCCAGAATCTCCTCTCATCCTTTCTCCCCCAGTGGTATTAAAAAGTGGTTTCAAAGCCTTGAAAGGGACAAAATGATAGTGGGAGAGAATTGAGGCTGCTTCACAAGGTGACATTTTCTCCTGCCACTTCCCATTCCCTAACAGAGCTGTTGAAGCTATTGAGCTGGGCAGCTGCTCCTGCTCAGGGGTTTTATGCTCTCTCACCTTCTCACACCACAGATCCTGCCCTCCTATTCCAGAGAAAGAGGCTCTCTCCTACTTTCTGGGGAGATTCTGACCTGCTCCACCTCTTAAGTAAGGACAGTGGACTTCAGTGTGACACAAATCAAAGCGTGTGCTTAACTTTTGATATGTGAAGAAAGGGTTTGATGAGAAACAACCTTTGTATGCAGCAGAATCCCCCTCCTCATTTAGCTTTATCATCAGCTGCAGAAAGGCTGCACTTGGTCCTATTTCTTTCTCGGGTGTTTGTGAGCACGAGCTGGGGTCTTGATTGGGGTATATGGGGGTAGCTCCAGTGACATTTCATGGGAAGATTTAGGTGTTGCTTCTTCTGAGAAGTCCCATCCATGACTCAAGAAAAATAAAAGGGTTTTAAGACCATCTACCTGGCTGATTTCCTTTTCCAAACCATGATCTGCAGCTCTCTGATCTCACAGTCTGTTGTTATGGAAATAATACAATTGCAGTCATTGTGAATAAAGAAGGAATACAGTCTGTCACAGTGAAGACAAGAAGACCAATTTTCTGAGGGTTTTTTTTTAAGTATTTGGGGAGAGGAAGAGGGGGAGGGGACAGACAAGACTCCCAGGACAGGACTATGTTGATTTTAAGCTGTAACCCCCTTTTCCCAAAGCGTTTGTATCAGTTTTTGCTCTTCCACAAACAATGGTCAAACCTTGGTCAGTAAAACCACTGATGCTCTCTGCTCAGCTAATTAGTATTCCTTAATCAAGCCAGGGGAGGTGGACAGCTTTTCAAAACAAAACAGGTCCCCAGTCTGCATCTGTGGGCTCTGATGCTTTTATTACTGTGGATCTTGACATATTTCTTCTGTTCATTAATGCTCCCTTGATCCTCAGGGGTCTGCTGCTATATCCTGCCAGCATCCTTCCCTTCCACACCACTGCTCCCAGCTCTGTTCTCATGGAGTCCTGTTCCTAAATTGGCTCATGTCACAGAGTTTCAGACTCTCCACTCTTGGAAACCTCTGAAGTTTCATCTCTCTCAGACTAGGAAACCAAGCATGATTATGTGATGAGGCTCCACCTGAGCTTCTCTGGTGGAAGAGGATTGATTGAAAGACTCTACAGAACCCAGATACTGCTTTATAGGGTGGCATGAGCTGTTGTTCACACTGGAACCCCACGTACTGCTCTGATCTGAGCAGCAGGTCAAACATCAGGCCAGGCAGGTGGATCCATCTGGTTGGCCAGATGAGATCCATGGGATCCTAGAGCACAAGGAATCTTCAGTTGATGCTGAAGATGTCACAGAAGACCATCAAACTATGTTTTTATAGGTAGGGCTAGGCTTCAGCACACCACAGATAGGTAGAGAAGATTGAGGCATGTGGCTTGTTACTGGTCACTGTGTTGGATGTAAGATTTGCACCCAAACTTCTTGCCTTTCCTTTTTAAGGACAAGCATGAAGACCATGCAAGACATGAGATTTTTTTGAGCCAGAGACCTTGCCAATGCCAACACATCAAGAATTTTGTGTGATGGCACCTGTATAAGCACAGTGCAAAAAGAAAAAATGGGAGAGGATGTGTGGGAAAGAGTAGGAGATGGGGTTTCTGTTTGTGTGTTGGTTACCATGTCTGTGTGATTTCTGGTAAAATCTTTTCATTGTGTGTGCTTTGGTTCCAACCATCTTCAAAGAGGGAAGATGGATCTTTCATTTTAACTTTCTTAGGGAAAGGGAACATTACTGTCTCTGGAAGTTATCCCTGATTTATCTCAGGATGAATATGTTCTTTTCTTCAAGCTATTTGTTGTCAAGCAAGGACTTGAATGCCTCTGGTCACTAAGGCCTTGGGCAGGGTAACCCATTCCTGAGGCCAGTTTGCAAATGACTGTGTACTCTTTGACCAGACAGCATTTTCTCCCCTCTCTTCCATTCCAGCCAAAAGATGCTTCAGGGAGAGAAAGACACAGAGAAACAGGGTTGTCTCAGTTCCCAGCAGTCACATTGTGCTCATCAAAGCCAGCCAAGTGGAACTGGTGACACTCAGCAAAAGAGCCTGCTTTAAATTCAGCAAAAAGTCCAGAAACTTTATAAACAAACCCTGGTTATTCCAGACCACAGGAGGGAGAAGTGGCAAGCCTGGTTTGGCCTGGAGAGGAAATCAATGTGGAGCACAGCTTCCTAAAGATGGCTTTGCTGAGACCTGCACTCACGTGGGCACAGCATGACATGAAATCTCTCCAGCTCCCAGTCCATTGGTTTGTCTTGGAAAGGCAGATGATCAGGATGAGGGCCTGGGGACCTCAATGGGTTTGTTGAGCAAGAAGCTGAGAAGCTGTAGACATAGAAAATGAGTGGAAAAAGGAAGGATGAGAGTTTTACTCAGAGAATTATTCATGGTTTTGAGTGTCCTATGTCAACTCATCCTTTACTGTGCTGAAGCCACCTTGCCCCGTGCTGGGTAACAGGACAGAGGTTGACTGGGATGGATGTTCATCATATTTACATCTTTTTTTTATATCAGCTTTAGAGTACTGGGCTGAATGAGGAGGCTTTGGGGTCACTGGTTTCCCTATTTGCTCTCACAGCTGACTAAAGTCAGGTGTGTTTGATATCTGTCTGGTTACCTTCCTAAAAAAAAACCCAAAATCTCAACGAAGCAAGAGGTTAAATTTGACAGGGTACATTATGTCTATTAGCACTGATTTTGATAAAAAAGTATTTTTTAACACTTATGCTCAAGATACTCTGAAGATACCTGGTGGTTTGATCCCTGGGCACTGAGAGCAGGAAAGGATAAGTCTGCATGTCCTAACCCAACTGCATGTCCTAACCCAGTCTCTTTCTGCTTGCTCTGTTTCCTACGTATCCTCTTTTTCTTCCTAGAAAATAATCTGTCTTCAGTGCAAGGTTTATTATGCATTTGCTGTATCCCATCTTGGAGGAAACCACATGCCACTTGTGTCTTGGGGATCTTTCAAGATAAAAGAGCCCTGTAAGAAAATGCTTTTACTCTGTAGCATTTAATTATAATTTATTTTTTTTTTAATTGTGTCGTACACCAATAATTTAATCTAATTTTGATTATCCAGTGGATTTAAATCTCTTCAGTTCCTGTCTCAGCTTGCATAAATAATACTCCTATCTTCCTTCACTCATATCCTCCAGCAAACCCTTCTGGCAGAAAACAGCTTCTTCATTGTACCCAATTTCTTGACCTATTGGCAGGAGAGTGTTACACAGACTAGAACAGACCAAACACAGAAGTGTGGCTGACTTCTTCTGCAAAGAAAAAGCTTTTTTGGTGGGAGAAACACTCCTGTCTTGCTGATGTACTGCACTGTTCAGAGTGCCACCTCTAATCCCTACAGAATGGTTAAGGAGGATCCTAAAAAATGTCTCTTCCTTCCCTCAAGGGGCTCTTGCCAAGTTCAGCATAGTCCTAACCAGGCAGATGTGGGGCAGGAAAAGAGAATCAGGAAGGACCTCAGCCTGTTGTTGGTTTCCTTATTAACAATTAAACTTTGAGGCAGCATCAAGGAGGGATGTGGTTGTCTCTGTCTGAGTCTTCTAGCTTCTGATGGATCCTGCCAGGGACAGGGTTGCTGTGGTTTACCCAGAAAATTCAGCATGCAGCTCAAGTGTGTAAGTATCTGAGATACATTCTGCATCCTGACACTAAATGTGGAGGTGTAGAGTGAAGCTCTTGAGCAGGTATGTGGCTGTCTTGAATTTCAGGGTTTGACTGTTTCACCAAAAAAAAAAACCCTTCTACCAGAAGTGATTGTGTTTAGTTTATTAGAAAACAGTCTTAATTCACTGATCTTGCTAAAGAAATCCCTTTTGGTGCCCATCAGGGACACGTACTGCAAAATATTGAAGGTAATAATGACAAATAGATGCTTAACTTATTATTTAGTTCTTTCCACTGCGTATAAAGCAACCCAAATATAGAAATGGTGGCTGCAATAACAATAAATATATGATGTTTCAAATGACTAATGTGAATTTAGCTGCATCCAGACTGACTTCTGTCTGTTGAATCAACAGATAAAAGTGGAAAAGAAGTGGGCACCCAGTTTCTGTGTAGAAATCTCTTCAGGAGATCTCAAAAGTAACAGCAAAATCCCAGTTAAATAGAAGTTAGATGCAATTATTGTTCTGCATTTAATCTAATTAAGCCTTCAATTTAATGAGAAAAGCAATTAGCATCTGAAAAGCCAAGAAGGGTGGGAGAAGTAGTGGAGGAGGTAGGTCAGCAGACATAGTGGGAGAGAGAGAAAGTAAGTTTTTAGTACCAGTGCAGAAGGGAGATGCCATCTGCATAGCTCTAGATGGCTATAAAACCTATGGCTCAGTGTAATTCCTGGTCTTTAAATTCACTGGAACTTGGGATTTCAGTTTCCCAGACTGAGTTTTGAAGATATTTCGTGAATTTACGGTAAGGGTCAGGAATGAAAAATCAGAGAAAGGATATTTTCTGTGAAAGAAAATGTTCCTCCCATCAGTTCATTTTGTGATCTATTTTAGTTCATTTTGTGGTGGAGCTGTGGTTTTTGTGCTGGCTGTGTAGTTTCCAGGAGGAGGTTTGGTTCTTTGGATGAAATGCACGGTGCTGCGGAACGATCACGCGCAGGATCCAGGGCTTTGTATGAATATTTTGTTGAGCATTTCCAGCAGATCTTGAGTTTCTTCCCAGAGAAACAAGGCAAAAAGTGCCAAGGCCTGGTTTCATTTGTCATTTCTTGGTCTACAGGAAGTTTGATGGAAGAAGTGATCACTTTGGTTAGAACTGCTGGGCTGCTTGGGAGCTGGGGACGCAGATTGCGGGAACTTTGCTTTCACTGCAAGGTCTTTGTTCAGCACAGCTTTTAATTATTCAATATTCTGTGTGTGAATTCCACAGAATTTTGGAATAAAAGAGTAGAGAAGTGAGGAAACTTTTTGCAAACTGCAAAAAGAATTAGCAGTAAATTCAAAATATTGGAGGGAGGGCCTAAGAGGCAGAATAACCATTCCTAGAATGTTATCTCAAGGGTCGTAGTTCAAGGACCATGTGTACAAGGTCTTCAGGAGTAAAATTGTCACTATATAGGGATGCTCTTGAAATATCTGATCCAATCTATATTAGTTGCATCTGCAGAGAGATCTGGAGTTAGGAAGAAGCATGTCTGCTGGATGGCACTTAGGGATGGGTTGACCAAGCAGTGAAGAGCTGCTCTACAAAGTGCAGAGATGCAAGCCCAGCTCAGCAATAAGAGGATATCAGCCTGGAAAGTGCTGGGATGGGGTTATATTGAGTGCTTTCCACATACAAATGTATTTTTTAAAGTGTCACAGAAGTAATTGAAAAACATCAATAACCATTGATAAAAACACATAAGTGGACACGCCTGACAGAACCTCTGTCTGCAGGAAGCAATGAATGAAGATCCATAAAGAACTGACAGGAATTGTTAATCTCTTGCTACTTAAATGAGATTCACAACAAAGTTGCTGATTTTTGCATGAAAAGATGACCTTGTCCTGAAACCAGATAAATCTCCAAAGTCTTTCTGCCCATTGGAATTGCTTTATTGGAGCTGTGCAAGGGATTTTTTGGGTCCTCAGTCAAGCAGTTTTGCTGGAGGGAGTGTACTTAGCTGAAGTTAGGGATCCCAAAGCATTAATTTTGCTGTAACCTTTAAGCTAATAGTGTTTAGACTTGGTTAGTATTTGGACAAGAGCCTTTAAACCCCAAAGTGGAAGAAGTTAGAGCTGTGCAAGAATTGGGTAGATGGCTTGTGCCTCTCAGAGTGAGGCAGCCTGGATTTCAGTAGTCTTTTGGCATGATGTTGAGCTAAGGTTGTTAAAATATAGGTTGTTAAAATATAAGTCCTGACTTCCTTATGGTGGTTTTAAATCAGTAATGCTCCACTGCCCAAGCCAGCAGACTGAGGTTATGAACCTCAGCATCCTGGCCAAATCCAGCTTAGGCTTTCAAAACAACTTGAGTGGTATTAACTGTTCTGTAGGTGTTTTTGAAGTTCTTAGATTTATGGACCCTAACCACTTTCTCATCAGCAATGTCATGCAAGAAGTTTTCCCTCTAGTCTCAGTGTAGGAATTTACTCTGTCATCTTTTTTTTTTGTGCAGCTGTAGAAGTTGCCTGTGGACCCAAGACTGAAAAACACTGAGTCAGAATATTCTCCAGTGCTTCAGGTGTTGTGTATGGAGGAATGTGGAGCACAAAGAGATGAAGTGAAGGCTTTTAAGATCAGCTGTGGAGAATTTGGGTTTGTCTTCATATAGTCTGAGCCTGAGAATCAGAGTACTTTTAGGAGATTTAGACTACAAGCTTCACTCAGTGGTCTCTTAGTTCTTGTACCTATGCCTGAGAAAGGAAGAATTAGGACAAAGTGGTGGCAAGGGAAAGGAAAAGTGGAATGAGTGGAGGCAAAAGCAACATGGACACAGTCGAATATAATTTGTTTATTGTTTCCCAGTAATGTCAAATCTACCCTGAGCCTTACATCATGGGAACTTGCAAGGACTTGCACAGGATTTGGATCATTGTGGTGGGGAAGATTGTGGTAACAATGCTACACAGGGATGGATGGACCTTGCCATTTATTGAGAGCAGTTTGTAGGTGAGTTACTGGCAGTTTTAGAGCAGACACGTGCAGTGGCTTTAAAGGAAAACCAAAAAATCTGTCAGGGTGTAACACTTGCCATGACATGTTAGATGCTCTCAGACTCAGTTGGCTGCTTTGGGGTAGGATCCTGTGAGGGGCTGTTGGGCTTTCTTTCCTTGGGGATGTAGCCCAGGGGTTGTCATTTGGCATCATATTTGTGATTGGCATTTTAATGCCAGTGGCTGATGATTGGATTTTAATAACTTCAGAGGAAATGCAGAACTGTCTCTGTTCTCCAGGTTGCATGGGCAGGATGAAAGCTGGAAAAGCAGGAAGGGTTCAGGAATGCTGGATGACCAGTGCAGCTTCAGAGAGAGAAAAAAATGTTTGTATTGGCATCAGGAACACAGATGCAGGGGAGTTATGGGATGGGGAATGAAGATGGAGTTGTTACACACTGACATATGAAGCAAGAAATCATCAGCAGTGGTTTGTTGTGGGGGTCAGAGGAATGGAAATGGGGCAAAGCTTAAGACAAAACAAGCAGGGGGGGAATAATTTAAATCCTTTGGGAATGTGAAGCTGCAGAAGGCTGCACCCTTGGGTCAGGAGTTCTGGTAGGACTGGGCTCCATTGTCTCCATATGTATCACATCATTTCAAGTGTTTATGTTACTGTGCTGCTGATTTCTGTCTGAAATCCCTTTCTGATGACTTAGCAGCATTTAAAACTCATGTTCCTACCCTCAGGCTTCTCCCCATCAGCTCTGGATTGATTTCATCAGCCTCTATCCCATCATATCCAAGCAGCTTTGGTATCTGGGTGTTATCTGGTGGTGGCTGCTGCCGGCTCCCAAGGCTCTGATTTTTTTTCTGCTTGACCATATCCATCCCTCATCCCTGGAATGAGTTGGTTGGGAAAGACAGGAGAACCCATGGCACGTGCTGGGTATCTCAGGTGAGGTCTGTGCTCCTTGTGAGCAGTCTGACACAGTGACTGCATGGTGGCCAGGCTAAGACCAACCAAAACTGAAGGACAATCTTCCTCTGATTTCCCATGCCATGAATCAAGTCCCTAGTGGAGGATTTCTTGTAGGAATCAGCCTGTCTCTGCCTGTGAGAATGGGGCTGTGTTTTCACTCAGGTCTCCTGTGGATTGGTCAATGGGACAATTAAATCTTTGCATGGGGTGTTTCCTGAGCCAGCTATTTTTTAATGCTTCTGCTTGCTCCATCCTAAGTTTCACAAATGCTTCTATTTTCTCCCAGCTCTGTTTGATTGGAGGCTGTTATGGAGCTGCTAGGAAAGATTTCCTTTACCAAAATGCCTCTATCCTCAAAAATCCTTTTTGGAGTGCTTGACATAGAAGATCCCTCCTTTGTGACAAAGTCCTGGTGGTCTTTGGAGGGACTATGGTTTTGCTGAGCAGTCTTGCTCTTCCTTTCACCTTGGAAGCCCAAGGTGAAGCACTGACTTAATTTAGGACAAGGTCTGGAGCTCAGGTTTGTGTCCTTTGCCACGCAGCCAAAAAACTTCTCAATAGTTTCACTTGGTGAACCTTTGGGAGAAGGCTGCAAAACCAGCTGGTGAAGCAGCAGCTCTTGAAAAGGATCTCCAGTTCCTGAATTATTATGGATCAGCTGCTTCCCTGGGTTCTAGCAGTGAAGATCTAAACCCCAATATGCTATGGACTTGAGAGAACCCTCCTCTGACCTCAGCATTCCTCAGAACTCTTTCCAGGGATTGAATTGCAGGATGGCTGAGGTCTGCTAATTTCTGCTGGCAGACTGATGACTGCAGTGATCATTGCCTTCATGGCTGGCATTTCCAAACCCAGCAGAAAACCCCAGACTATGTGAGCAGAGATAGCTAGCCATGGGCCCTGAAGAGAAAAACCAGGTCTTCATTCACCCCACTTTGAGGAAATCTGGATGTGAATGAGGATGCAGCAGCAAATTCCCCACCGAGCTCACTTTTGGGTTGTGGATGACAGTCATGCAGAGCCTCTCAGTCCTGAGAACAGGAGACTTGCAAGTGGAATGGGAACTGGAACCTTTTGGTTTGCAAAAGCAATAGCTTTGAGATGAAAAGGCAGCACAGACATGCAAATCCTCAATAATGCTGACTTGGGTACTGCCAAAGACAACCTTTCCATCCCCTGCCCACTGTACTGGGAGCCAGGCTCAGTGAGATATAATGAGATGAGACTTCATCATGACCTGATGCTTGAGACAAACACAGTTTATTCCAAGTCTGCCAAGGCTCTCACATCTCTGCTTCAGCTCCAGAGACCTGCTGGTGCCATACGGAGGAGTCTTGCATATTTAAAGAGCAAACTTTTCATTTTAACCATCTTCTGGCCTGAGGAGTTTGATACCTGCAGCAGAGGTCTCAGGGGATGGTAAAAAATAACTAAATATAGTAACTCTGTGCCAAGGAGCTCATCCTCATGATCTTAAGCTCTGCCAGGGGAGGTTTAGTTGGATATTAGGAAGAAATTCTTTACATAGAGGGTGGTCAGGCACTGGAACGGGCCACTCAGCCCATGGAATGGGTGGATTCTCTGTCCCTGGAGGTTTTTAAGAAGAGAATGAATGTGGCATTCAGTGCCATGGTCTGGGAACCACTATGGCAGTGGATCAAGGGTTGGACTCGATGATCTCTGAGGTCCTTTCCAACCCAGATGATTCTGTGAATCTCAGCTATATCACCTCGCTGTCACTTTGATGAATCCATGTCATCCTTTGGTTTAGTCTCTGCTGAAGTCTGTAGGATGCTTCTGCTTCAAAATCTGCTTTTTTATCTCCCAAAGTTCCAGTTTGTCAAACTGACTTTTCCTCTTTTTTTTTTTTTTTTTTTTTTTTTTTTTTTCCTCTGCATTGCAAAGCCATTCCAGGGAGCTAGAGGGATAAGGAGCCTAAAGCTGGTGACTTGGGACTTGATAAATATTTTCCCTCCGGAAGATTTAGTGGTTGCAGAAAGTATGTGATTGATTTTGCCGGTCATTTAATTGAAGTAAAATGAAAAGTGAATTTCCAATAAACTAAACCATTATTCATCTGAGATCACAAATCTGTAGCCAGGGAGCTGGCTGCAAATCTCTCTCCCCATGTGCATTATCTGGGTGAGGGAGGATGAGAAGATCCCTCTTTCTCATTCGTATGCACCAGAGGTGACTGCTGCTGCTGCATCCCAGCACCTCGGGGCTCTTGAGGATTTTTCATTCAGCTTTGGCATGAACAGTGGTGTTCTGGAAACACTTGGATGTTGTAGTGACAGAAGAGCAAATAAATATCTAGGTAGATGGATGGCTGGAGGGGAAAGTGGAGTTGGAGTCTACTTACTCTTCGTTTTGTTCCTTGACATCCTGAGGGAAAGTTTTGCTTGAACTTGGTCAGAATTTCACCATTAATATCACCAGGGCTGGGGTTTAACTCAGGGTTTCCAGCTCCGTGAAATAAGATAGAAAACGAAACAAAATAAAAAAAATAGAAAATCATAAAATCTTAGAATGGTTTGGGTTGGAAGGGACCTTAAAGGTCATCAAGATGCAGGGACACCTCCCACTAGGTCAGGTTGCACAAGGCTTCATCCAGCCTGGCCTTGAACACTTCCAGAGATGGGACATCCATACCTTCCCTAGGCAAACGTGGCACTTGATTACAGCTCCTCTAGGGACAAAATATGTCAACCTTTAAAGAGGTACCTCACTGCAGATAGAGCTGTGGTTTGCTTGAACTCGGGCAGAATTTCACCATTAAGGTCACCAGGGCTGGGGTTTAACTCAGGGTTTCCAGCTCAGTGAAATAAGATAGAAAACAAAACAAAAAAATAGAGAACCATAGAATCATAAAGTCACAGAATGGTTTGTGTGGGAAGGAACCTTAAAGGTCATCAAGATTCAATCCCCCTGCATGGGCAGGGACACCTCCCACGAGGCCAGGTTGCACAAGGCTTCATCCAACCTGGCCTTGAACACTTCCAGAGATGGGACATCCATACCTTCCCTAGGCAAACGTGGCACTGACTTTTTAACCATCATTTTAACCATCAGCTCCTCTAGGGACCAAATGTATCAACCTTTAAACAGTGACCTGAAGATGTACAACACTGCAGATACAGCTGTGGTGGGTGTGATGTGCAGGCAGAAGCTGGGTTGCTTTTTATTTTCATTTGAGCCTGGAGCTGGGGGAAGCAGTGGGCAGCACAACCCAGATCTCTGCCAGGCACTGAGTGCCAACTCTACCTGGCCAGGACCCAGTGCTGCTCCTCTTGAATTATATTATCAGAGAGAAGCTGATGATGAGAAAAAGGTGACAAGGACTTGGCAGAAATGTGGCAAGAGGTTTATACAGCCAGGTAAAATGTTACTGGATGGTTAATGGTCATAGAAGGGTATTCTGGTAGTGAGGTTGTGGAGTCTCCTCCTCTAGAGAAATTCAAACCCACCTGGATGTGTTTCTATATCACCTACTGTCATGGTTTAACACTGCCCTGGCAATTAAACCTAATGCCAGATGCTCTTTATTAATCCCCCTCCCCTCCCTGATAAAGAAAGGAGAGAGAATAAGGGAGAGAGACTGAGGGGTTGGAAACTAAACTACACAGCTTTAATGAAACAGTAATGATAAATAGGAAAAATTACTAAATCTATACAAATATACAGGAAAATTGATCCCATGTTCCTGCCTCCTTTCCCCCAATAACTCTCACATCCCCACTGAGGCTGCAGGGCAGCCCTGGGAAAGTCCAGGCTGGAATCCTGGGCTCAGGAGCAGTTGGGAGCTGGAGGCAGGAACACACAGATCCAGGCTGGAATGGATCAGGAGCACAGGCAGAGGAAGGGATGGAATCCTCCCAGGATGCTGAAGCAAACAGGGAGAGGTGAAGAAGGGGAAGCAGGAAGGGGTTTGGCCCTTGTGATCCCTCCAATTTATACTGAGGATGAGGTGTATGGGATGGAAGCAGCAGTGACAGCCAGGATCTCACAGAATCACAGGATTGTCATGGTTGGAAAAAACCATGAAGTTTACCATGTCCAACCATCAATATCCCTCCCCCTAAATTAGATAAAAAATTAAATGAAATAAAATAAAATAACATATATATATCACCATACCCACTAAAATATGTCCCAAAGTGCCTCATCTACATAGAGTTTGAGTGCCTCCAGGGGTGGTGACTCCACCACCTCTCTGGGCAACCTGTTCCAATACCAGACTACTCTCTGAGTAAAGAAATTCTTCCTAATATCTCCTCTAAACCTCCCCAGGTACAACTTCAAACCACTTCTTCCAATCCCATTTACTCGAGTGAAGATGTCAGCACCCACCTCCCTACAACCTCCTTTCAGGTAGTTGCAGAGATCAGTAAGATCTCCCCTCATCCTTCTCCAAACTAAATATTCCCTCTCTTCAAAGGGCTTGTTTTTTCTGAAGCATCACCCAGCAGTATGCCTTCTTCCAGCAATGTTTGGTCTGACAGTTTGTCCCAAACCCTCCAAAACACCTCCAAAAAAGTGGAGATACCCCCTGTTGAAACACCTTCTGGTGTAGCTTTGTCTCATGGCTGTATAGAGAGGTTCTAAAACCTGAAATTATTACAGCAGCCTCTGGTTGTAGTGTTACAGCAGCTTCTGGTTGTTGTGTTACTGCAGAGTGGTATTAGGAGGGCATAAAAACATCCCAAAGCCAATTTTGCCTCTCCCCCATCACCCTTGTCCCAATCTCTCAGAGTGACAGCAATCTCTGAGCTCCACTGAGTTCTCTGGAATCCCATCACAGCCCAGCAAGGCTTGTAAAGCATGGGAATGTAAGTCAATACCAGGTTATTTCTTCCCTGCAAGGTTATTTCATCCAGCCTGTCTGTTCCTGCTGAGGGCAATGGGGTTCCCTCTCTTTTACCCCCTTGGAGAGTGTTTCAAAGTGGAATAGATTTTATTCTCAGGACAGGTTCTGTAGCTACCATTCAAGTTTCTTCCAGACATCTCACACGATAATCTCTTGATATCCTTCTTTTGAGTAATTTCCCTCTCCTGTTTTCCAGCTTTGCTGCTGATCTGACCCTAGTGAGCTCCACACAATCTTTTTCCCAGTCTACAGAAAGTTGGATTAGCTTTTCAGTAGCCTGGGTCATCTTGGGAGAAAAAGAGGGATGTTAGAGGGCAACCAATTTATTTGCTTAATGTTCTGAGAGCAGCAGCCTTTTGGTTCCCCAGCTGCATGTGCCTTTGTATAATAACTCTTCTGGGAAGCTGGGGTGGAGAGATCAGGAAGTATTTTTAAAACAAACATCCACCTTACGTGCTGGATAGAGTCATTTGATTTGTTGCATGGACCAACTGCAGCAAAGTGCAGGGAAAACTGCTCTTGTAGATCAAGAGGTCTGAGTTGTTTGGTGCTGCAAGAAGGCAGAAAGTTGCCCTGCTTCAGGTGAAAGGAAACTGGAAGTTCATGGTATCTTCCAGTATTTAGCTGGTATCATACTGACATCTATGTTTGCTGCAAGGTTTGGTGTCAAATCACAGTCTCCTGAGACTTGGGTTGGGACTTGGACACCAGGAGAATCGTTCATCTTCAGTGAGCAGGCTGAGTTTGGCCTTTCCCTGTGATTAACACAATCAACAAATAATCCACAGCATTCTGTAAACATCTTTTCCCGAGAAGCCAGGGGAGGCTTGTTTTGAGCCCAGCAGTTGCCACTGTCTGTAAAGTACATCACAAGCTCTTTAGCTTAATACCCAAAAGGATGCAGCCACACACCCCTTCCGTGGCACTAATAACATAATGTAAAATAAAATTAATCCATCTGCTAAACCTCAACATGTCATCAGATAATTATCAGCAGCATACAATCAATCTCCTCCAAGGAAGATCTTATTCTATTAAAGAGAAATTGGCCTACACTTCAGCAGCAAGACTGACAGCGTGCTCTTTAGAGGAGATTTCAAGTCTTGGTGTTAAAGCATCCTGTGATTTCTGATAAGCAGCTTTGGGGCTGGAAAACTCCAAGGTTTATTTTTAAATAATACGATTAGAATTCTTTTCAATAATGGTGGTTTGGCAAACTTGCATCTAAGTTTTAGCTGCTGTTTAGCCTTGCAGGGTTAAGAGTCCTTTAGGGGTCAAATCTTTCTATTCAGTGCAGCTGTGGGAGCTCATGGACTGACCACAGGGATGAGTTAAGTCTGTAGTTAATTTGCAAATCCCACCTGGTTTGAGTAGTTAAGTGATCCCTACTGGTCTTTCAGGATGTATGAGAATGTTTGCCCTCATCCCAGCTCCCCCCTTCCCAGCTTCCAGCATTTGCCATTTGGCTTTCACAAAACACCTGTGGCAACCCACTGAATCACTGCAAACCCCCTGAAATCTCCAGGCCTTGTGACTCTGTCCCTGCAGGACTTGATGTCCATGACAAATGCATTGCCAAGCATTAACCTTGTGCTTCCAGCTCAACTTGATGCTTCCCCTGCTCTCCTCCTGAAAAAACAAACAAACAAAAAAAAAACCAGGGGTCCTCCCACAGCAGCATGAAATGTCATTCAGAGCATATGAGGTAGTTCTGGGGGTGAAGGTGAGGTGGGCAGAGGATGAAGCAAGTCCTTTTCTCTTCAAGGCAGGCAGAAGAAGAGCACCAAATTGATTTGTGAAGGTTGCAGCACAGCAGAGCAGGATTTCTGCCTCCCCTGGTGGGCCATGCATGGCAGCTAATCCCTTTCCGTGGCACAGTTCACCCCCCTGCTTTCCCCTTCCCCTCTGCCTTTCTGTTCTGTGACTGATTTCCAACTCTTCCCTTTCCCTTTCCCTTTCCCTTTCCCTTTCCCTTTCCCTTTCCCTTTCCCTTCCCCTTCCCCTTCCCCTTCCCCTTCCCCTTTCCCTTCCTTTCCTTTTCTTTCCTTTCTCTCCCCCCCTTCCCTTCCCCCTCCTTCTTTTTCCTTCCTTTCCCCCCTTCTTTTTCCCCCCTTCTTTTTCCCCCCTTCTTTTTCCCCCCTTCTTTTTCCCCCCTTCTTTTTCCCCCTTCTTTTTCCCCCCTCTTCTTTTTCCCCCCTCTTCTTTTTCCCCCTTCCTTTCCCCCCCTTTCCTTTCCCCCCTTTCCTTTCCCCCCTTTCCTTTCCCCCCTTTCCTTTCCCCCCTCTCCTTTCCCCCCTTTCCTTTCCCCCCCTTCCTTTTCCCCTTCCTTTTCCCCTTCCTTTTCCCCCCCTTTCTTTTCCCCCCCTTTCTTTTCCCCGCCTTTCTTTTCCCCCCCTTTCTTTTCCCCCCCTTTCTTTTCCCCCCCTTCTTTTCCCCCCCCTTCTTTTCCCCCCCCCTTCTTTTCCCCCCCTTCTTTTCCCCCCCCCTTCTTTCCCCCCCCTTCTTTTTTCCCCCCCCTTCTTTTTTCCCCCCCCTTCTTTTTTCCCCCCCCTTCTTTTTCCCCCCCCCCTTCTTTTTTCCCCCCCTTCTTTTCCCCCCCTTCTTTTCCCCCCCCCTTCTTTTCCCCCCCCCTTCTTTTTCCCCCCCCTTCTTTTTCCTCCCCTTTACCCCTTTTAACCCTTTTCCCCTCTACAAATTTCACATCTTTTAAGTTTGCCTGGAAATTTCAGAGAATGATAGAATGGGTTGGGTTGGAAGGGACCTTAAAGATCATTTTGCTCCAACTCCCCCTGCCTTGAGCAAGGACATCACCCACCAGACCAGGTAAATTTTCTTCTGCAGTGGTAAATGTCCTTTAAGTCCCCAGAATTGCAGGTGACCTGTTCTGGGGGGGGAGGAAATCCTGCTCAGGCACTTGTATGCACAAATTGTGCATTGCACAAATGATGATGGATAAAGAAGGGCTCCTGGATGGAAGTTTGGTGGGGGGAGACACAAGACCCCTGTGCCATTCCCTGCAGTCTGCTGGTGAGCACTGGGATGCTGTGAACATTTTGGAGCAGGGGGCTCTATATTCCTAAAGAGGGACATCCAAAAATCATGGTAAAAATGAGGGTTTGAGGGGATTTCTGGGGGACATTCAGCTCCATTCCTGTAGTTTCTCATCTGCAAGAGGGTTTTTTCAGTGTAAGGAAAGCAGCAGCAGCCAACAGAAAGCAGCAGCCCACTTTCTCCTTCTGTTCTCCAACTAAAAGCATCACCTAAGGAGAAGGAGACCCAAGTCCCCTGTACATTCACTGAGTTTCCAACAGGACACAGATCCTAGAACAGAGTGTCTGCTCCACAGTATTTTCAAAACCTCCTTTTAGCCTTGGGCACAGCCTGGCACCGTGATTGTCAAGCAGATCCATAATTTTCCAGTGGATTCTTCTTCAAAACAAGACAACATGTTTCCATCTTCAAACTTCCTGTGAGGACTTATTGATTTTGATGCAGGGCTTACGTGCTCAAGAAAAGAAAAGAAATGTGGCAATGGCTTTGTCTTCACCCAGGATCTTGTATTTTGATTATTTTAATGAAATTTTGTCTCTGCAAGGGGTGTTTTTTTTTTCTGCCATGCTCATTTAAAAGAAAATCAAAGAGAAGCCTTCCTGCTGACACTAAAGAAGCCTCCCCAGTCTCACTCGCAGGAAGTTTCCAAAAGTGACGTTTTTTTGCAGTTGAGCAGCACAAGCAGGACCTCCAATTTGTGGGATTTTGCTTCCAATCAGAAGTCGAGGTCCCACAGAACTCTGGGTTCCCCAGTGCAAAGTGCAGCAGCTCAGAGTTTCACACCAAATCTTTTCCCGTGACTCAGACGGGAGCGGGGATTTCACAGCGGTTCCAACCTTGAGAGGAGGATCCTGAGTTCCCGTGATCCAGTCTGGATGGAGTCAATTTTCCTTGAAACGTCAACCTTTGCCACTGTCACAGTTTAACACTGGCCTGGCAATTGAATCTAATGACAGATTGTTCTCTATTAATCCCCCTCTCCTGCCTGAGAAAGAAAAGAGAGAGAATAAGGAAGAGAGACTTATGGGTTGGAAACTAAACTACACAACTTTAATGAAACAGTAAAGATAAATAGGAAAAATTACTAAATCTATACAAATATACAGGAAAATTGATCCCACGTTTCTCCCCCCTTTCCCCCAATAACTCTCACATCCCCACTGAGGCTGCAGGGCAGCCCTGGGAAAGTCCAGGCTGGAATCCTGGGCTCAGGAGCAGTTGGGAGCTGGAGGCAGGAACACACAGATCCAGGCTGGAATGGATCAGGAGCACAGGCAGAGGAAGGGATGGAATCCTCCCAGGATGCTGAAGCAAACAGGGAGAGGTGAAGAAGGGGAAGCAGGAAGGGGTTTGACCCTTGTGATCCCTCCAATTTATCCTGAGTATGAGGTGTATGGGATGGAATCCTCTGTTTGGTCAATTTTGGTCATTTATCTTGTCCATTCCTCCCCAAAGGAGGGGTTCAGGTGGGACCTCTTTACTCCTTCTGGAAGGTAAAATGTTCCTCAGAGCTGAGCAGTGTCCTTGGCTCTGCAGCCCATTCTCCAGCAGTAACTATAACCATGGAGTGTGAGCAGTCCCAGGAGCAGACACTGACTGAGAAACTTGCTGTTCATTTCAGCAAGTGCAGCTACTTACAAGAGACTGAGCTGAAAGCAAAAGTACAAACCAGAAAATCACCTTTCTCCTGGCCCAAACCAGGACAGCCAGTGATATTTCTACTCCTGGATTTCCCAGCCTCTTCTCCTTTTAGGCTGCAAAAATCAAGAGGTGAGGCTTGCAGGTGTACTGCAGGCAAGGATGTATGTATCTCAAACTCATTAATACATGACTTTGGCTTTTGGTGTCTGACCCAAAATGCCTCCTCATGTGGATAAGAAGTCTTCCCATCACATTCAGTGCTTCTGCTCACACAACAGATCAGAGCTCTGCTGATTATTCTGTTATTAATTTCTTGGCTCTTACATATGTGTATTTATTACTTGCAGCCAAATGCTCTGTCCTCCTGCTCTCCTTCTTTTTTCCTGGCCCTGGTCTCCCAGGCAAAACACAGGCTAGAAAAGCAATCTAGAATCAACATGGAATCAATGGTGGAATCAACACTGGTGGCCCCAGGCCTTCTGGTCACCTCTGCAATTAACTTGTACCAAAGGCCACTTTTGGCTGGGCAGAAGATCAAGGTTGGTGCAGCAGACTGAGGAATGTCAGATGGGTGCTTCAGGGAATGAATCTCCAACATCCAAGGTTGCTGATGGTTTGCTGAAGTCTCCCACCCATGTTGATGGTTGGAGAGATGTCCTGTCCAACCCCTTGACTTGGCTTTCCGGGCTAGGTCAGGGACAGAAAGTCCACCAGGCACAAGCACTGGCCCCTGGAGTTTAATTCTCTGCTTTCAGCTGATACCTGGACAAGGTTTAGGGGAGCCTGGGTTGGAGTTCATCCCCAAGGAACAGTTTAGATGTAGCCCCTGTGCTGATAGGAGTGTGGATATGAGCAGGCAGGAACGTGGATATCATCTGCTCCAGGGAGCAAGGGAATATGTTCTAATCTGGTTTATTTGCTTGCTTACAGATATAGCCACCCAGTCCCAATGCAAATCCAGTAGAAGAAGGGTTTAGACCTGCCCTTCTCCCTGCCACCAACTGCTATTCAAAACCATACTGGCACCAGATGAAAAAGCACAGGGTTTGGCCATTTTTGTGCAGCTTCATCATCATCTGGATGTCCTTTTCCTGAGTGACTGAAGTGGCCTCACCCCACATCATTGCCTGAGACTTAACTCTTGGCCAGATGTCTGTTGCATGAACATTTAAACTATAGCTTGGTCTACTGAGCCACTTATTAAAAGCATGTATGATTATTTAAAAGAGCAATAAAAAATCTTATGAAGCCTGGGAGGTCACTGAATCAACCAGGAAACAGTAGATTTTTTTTTTTTAATGGAAAATTTTGTCCTTTATCCAAAGACTTAAGATGGGTTTTGTTTTGTGTTGATGTTTTGTTTGTTTGTTTATTGCTTGGTTTATTGTCAAAAATCAGATATATGGAGGAATTAGGGCTTTTTGCAAATGGTTCATTCAAAATCCCTGTTCCCCATCCCAATAATGCTTGATGGGAAATTTTCAATTAGCCCCAATCATTATCAACGTTTTGCAAATTAAGGAAACTCAGGCACACAAACATAATCATTTGTTTATGGGCCTTCTGCATGTCAGAAAGCAGATTATGGCTGTCCCCTGGGCAATTCCTTATAGCCTGGCCAGTTGCACTGGGGCCTCTGGGTTTGCTGGAGCTACCAAGCTCCATGCAGACTTATTCTGAATGTGATGAGGCTGTTCAAGACTGCTTGATAATTTTATTTTATTTATTTTATTTTATTTTATTTTATTTTATTTTATTTTATTTTATTTTATTTTATTTTATTTTTTGTGTGTGTCTTTAAAGTGGCAACCCTAAAATAGATCCTGGAATGCAAGCTGTCCTTAAATGAGGATCCTCTGGATATTGAAGGACTAGAGGTTCCTCCAGGTCTGGTCTCAAATCCAGGCAAAGGGGGAAGTGTAGGGTGTTTGACTTCAGCTTCCCAATCAGACTTTCTTGCTGTGGTCTGGATCCTGAATATAATTTTATCTCTTAAATTGGTCTTTGAAATTAGAAAAAAAAAATGCTGTATATTTTGGTCCTCACCAGTTTGAGTGATACCAGCATTTTAGCCATATCCTCATAGCTGAGAAACCTACCATTGGTCCCCAACTCTCTCTCTCTCTTTCTTGATGCCCTTCTATCCCTAAAACTATTTATCTTTGATTCTGGGGATTGAAAGGCATCACCCTTATTGCTGCTAATATGTTTTGGGGGGTAGATGAGTGGAAAGGCAGGTCACCATTCTTCTGGATGAAATGGTTCTTTCTTGGGATCTCAAGATTCATGTTGTGTCCCCTCTCCTTTTTTGGGGGATCCCTTCACCATAGGTTTTTCTCTTAGCCCCTTTAGTTTGCTTACTAAGGAAGACACCCCAGCACAGCCTCCTTGCATTTCAGTTGTGACCTGAGCTGTTGTGGGGGATGCAATGGTGGGACTCATCCCATCAACACATCCAAAACTTGCATATTTTTGTTTGCTTCACATCACTGATGTGAAGACATTGGAATGGTCTCCCAGGGGAAGTGGTGGATTCCCCCACTCTGGAAAGTTTGAAGTCTCAGCTGGATGGGGTTCTGAGACAGCTCACATAAAAAATAACATTAGAGGGGATGGACCAGGTGATCCTTGAAGTCCCTTCCAACCTGATGTTCTATGATTCTGTGATTCTATGAGATGTATAAATAAGTGCTGACTGCTTTGCTTGTGATGGTCACCATGATCTTCATGTTTCCTGGAGGAACTCCATCCAGACAAGGATTTAGACCCCTCATCCTGTCAGACCCTCTCTCATTTGTCCCTCTCTCCATCACTTCCTTGCTCACTGCTTTCCTAACCACTCATAGCCCAACTTTTGAGACAGTGACTTTCCAAAGCAGAGGAAAAAATCCCAAACCCTATCTCTCCTTTATGATTCATGCAGAACTCTGGAGAAGCTTTGATTTAAACCACACCATTAGGCAAGTGATCAGTCCATAAAATATCCTAATCACTGATAGAGTTTTAATTAAACATGTAATGGGATCTTTTTTCCCTTTCTTCATCCTTTTTTTTTTTTCCTTTTTTTTTTTTTTTTTTTTTTAAATTACAGTTGCAGAAGGGACTTTTTTTTAAGTGAAGCATAGGTGGGAAAGGAAAAAGGAAGTACAAACAACTGGTTTGCAGTCCCAGAGCTTTGTTTAGCACCTGCTCATGGTTTATTAATTGTGGTAGCACTGCTACTCCTCACAGGTGTCAAGCTGGCTCCAAGTCCCTGAGGAATCTCATCTGTTTGGGTTTGCAAGGAGAAAGACATGGCAGGGTTGCTTGGACAGATCCTTAGATGCACTAATTAGAAGTTAAAGATCCACTTTCCAGCACGAGACAAGAATGCATTAGAGTGGGGAGCACTTTCTAATGCTTTGACTTTTGAAAAGCACACGCTGCCTTACAGCCCATGGTGTTTCTTTGATGAATGCCACCAAAATAATTCCAGGGACAAACACAAACGAGGGATAATAACTAATTTAACTGTAATTATTGAAGAGTGACATTGCAGAAGATTATGATTTCCAGAGCAGGCTCTAATTGCTGGGAGATTGGGGTCTGATGCCTGTTTATCTATTCTATTCATCTCTCTCTGCATCTGTCCTTCTACTCTATCAGCTGCCCATTAGCCATCATTTAGCTACTGTTCCTGCCTTCAGTGTCTCAACCTTTCTATCTGCTTGTTAGCTAGAACAGATGTAAGAAAATTGCATCCTGAACAGAAGGTAAATGTGAGCTCTAATGGGCCAGAGTTTGATTTGGCATCTTCTGGTGCAACTTTGCAGAAGAAAGAGAAACTCCTCTGGGTTTCCAGTAAGACCTTGGCAGCAAAATTGCCCCCTCACCAGTGATAAACTCTTCACTATCTGTTTAAACCTTCTCTACGGGATGTTGGTAGATGAGTGAGATCCCTGGGCTAGGTATTAGGCCATCAGGATCCTGACTGGAATGGTGTCCAATTCTCAGGAAGCACCTTCACTCCTCCAGCTGTTTGCTTCCTTTTTTTTCCAGCCTCCTCTCATGAACCTGATCTGGTGTTCAAGTGACTTTTGTAGGGGAATATCAAGGGATTAAGAGCCAGGACAGGTCTAGGTTGCACAGAGTGAAATTACTGTCAGTGTCAATTTTCCATCTGATGACACATCCATCAATCATCTTGCTGTGCCAACCTACTGTACACCTTCTTCTATTACTACATCCCATCCTTCCACCTGGTATCTGCTCTTCTCACCTACCCTGGGCTGTTCATTTAGATGCCATTTATCTGTTCACTGTTGCTTTTGCATTTTAAAATCCCTGCCCATCTTTGCTTAGCTAATGGGGATATTCAGAGGTTCTCATTCTCCAATAAGACATTAGTTTAGCTTTTATAATAAGACCCCACTGCAATCACATGTTGCATCCAAAAGAGGCCTTAAAACATTTCATTCCTGTGGAATGAGAGATGTTTTCACTCTGGTTTTGAAGACTGACCATCAAGCTCACAAAACACAGACACCTAAGGAGCAGGAGGCACTGTAACTTCCTATCTGTCATAAAAAAACTTTCCCCTCAGGTCAATCTAAGGGGACCATGTATAGGCTACAGGAGGAATAATAAAATGAAATTAAGGAGCTATATTGATGTTTCTGTGTAAACCAAAGAAAACAAGGGCCTTGGGGACCTCTGGGAACCTTGCGCTTGAGTATTCTTTAAGCTTCCATGGATTTTTGTCTGCGTGTTGAAAGTATTGTTAACCCCTGAGGAAATTTAGTGCCCAGGATCAATGAATGTAACACACAGATGCCTAATAATAGAAAATGGGATTGACGTGTTGCTCTGGGAAAATCACCCCAGCAGTTAATTCTGCTGCTGCAACAAGCGCGTCGATAAGGATCCCTGCTGATTCAGAGAAGGATTTGGGGATACAGCACATCTGGGAAGTCAGCAGAGTTGGGTTTGCCTCAGCTGGGCAGGTCCAGGAGGGCTTAGAAAAAAATGGAAATGATACACCAGCAAAGATTTTGTGTTCTTCAGACCTGTTTGGCTGCTGAATCCGGGACAGCATGAGGCAGTGCATCGGCATCCCACTTCTGAACTGCTCCAAGATGTTCCCTAAATCCCATCAGCTCCTCCCCCTCCCATCTATTCCTGATTGCTTCAGGGGCCATTGATTGATTTTCTGATCATTTCTGACTTGGAAGACAGAAAGCAAGATTTCATCGAGTTTCAGTTCCCTCTGAATCTGATCTTGCACTGCTTTTGGAATAAGAGCCGAGCAATCTGGGATTACTTGTTTTTCAGGAATGACAAACTTTTGTTCTGAGAAGGGATGAAAGGTTTTTTTATTTTGCCTGGCCCTTGCAGGGTAGCAATGAGACCATGTGTGAAAGGAAGAGAGGTTATTTTTGTGGGAGACAGTATTTGAAAGGCAATTTTTTTCTACTGTAAGACATTCCAAATGATGGGACGTTTGGAAGGAAAATTGTTCTCCCATCCCATCTCAGTGCCCATCCCCCTTTTGTTTACAGGTAATCAAGTTATCCATGGCTTTCTTCTCGGGTATATCTTGTACAGGTTAATGCTCCAGCACTGTAGATCTCCTTAGCTTCCCTGCCAGGCCCAAGATGGTTAATTTGAGCTGGGATTTGCCTCCTGGATGTGTGTGGCACATGAAAACATGGAGAAGGAGAGACAGCAGGATTAGATTGGGCTGGTGTAGCCTGACTTTGGGTCTTATAGTCAAGGATTCCTTCTTCTCCATGCCACATGAGTAAGCAGTGGAGCTGGGATTGTGTTTGGAAAGAAAATATTTTGGTAATCTTGTCTTAAAGATGTTAGTTCTGTTTTATCTCTGCTACCCCCCCATCAGTGAGACACCTCCCCCATACCCCATCCTTCCAGTTGCCTTTAATGGACTCCTTCCAGCTGGGCAGCATCATGTCTGGTTATAGTGTGGGGATCCAGTGCAGCCAATCCCATTACCCAAGAGCTTGTCCTTTAAATGATGAATGTTTGCAGGGATTTCACTTGCTCTGGATTGTCCTACTCATTTGCTTGCAGAGAAAAGCTGGGCATTCCAGTTTGGGTCCAGAGCAGGAAGCTTTACCTTTAACCTTGAGCTACTAACCCATGCAGAAGCCTCAGGCTTGGTAACTCAAAGCTGGAAAAAGGAGAACTGCTGGAGTTTTCCAGATATTGTTTCCCTGACCAAGGAGATGCATTTTGCATTGGAAAAGACTTCCCAGGCAGGTGATGGAGTTGCTGTCCTTTGGGTGTTCAAAAAAAGTGTAGATGTGGTGCTTCTTGGGATGGTTTAATGGTTATAGTGGTGTGGGGCTGATGGCTGGACCTGATGATCTTGAAGGACTTTTCCAGCCTTGATAATTCTATAATTCTGTGATTTTATAGCATCACAGACTCATAGAATGGTTGGGGTTGGAAGGAACCCTTAAAGGTCATCTAGTCCAAGCCCCCTGCCATGGGCAGGGACATCTTCCCCTAAATCAGGTTGCTCAGAGCCCCATACAACCTCACCTTGAATGTGTCTTTCTGTGCCAGTGTCTCAGCACCCAGATCATCAAAAAATTCTTTTGTATATCTAGATTACATGTGCCTCAACTCTTCTGTGTTTGTTTGGTGTCTGTCCTTGTTTTGAGGTTGATCTTTCTTCTTCCTTAAGCTTCAAGCTCATCAAGGCAGTCAGCTGTTAGTTGCTAGGTTGCAGCAATCCCATCATATGAGCACCAAACGTGGGCTGCATTTGAGAAATTTGGGTCTGGCTCCAAATTTCAGATGCTCACCCATTTCAGGGCAGTCTGGATCGGACTCTTCAGTTCTCTCCCTTCATGGGAGGTGAATCTATAATCTCCTCTCTTCCTCAGCCCTTCCAGACAGAGGGATTTCGGGGTTGTGGATCAGCCCCATCCCTGCGTCTCTAAATAACAATAAGGGGATTATCCTGCTTGGGGGGCTGAGGGATGAAGGGAGGGAGGAGTGGGCTCTGCAGGAGACTCTCTAGGACCCATATGTTGGGTAGATGGTTAATTTTTGCAGTCAGGAAAGGCCAGCAATCTGCCTTGTGCTGAGGCTTCCAGGATGGTGCCTTCCTGGGTGCCCCAGATCCTCTCCTGTCCTTAGTTTATTAAGGATCAGGAAAGGAATTGCGGATGGTACATACTGCACAGAGGAAAGGAGAGAGGCAGGGGTTGTCCATGCAAGTCTATTGCATCAGGGCTTCTTTCCAGCCTGAATAAAAATGTTCTGTGTGTCCAGAGTCATCAAGATATTTGTATTTATTTTGATTATTACTACAGTCAATTAATCTAATCTGAACGAGGCACTGCTGTTCCCAGAGTAATAACCTTGAATCTAAGGTCTTATTTCTCATCTGCTTTGTGAGATGAGACTCGGGTGTTGTTGGCCCAAGAATCACACTGATTTACTCTGAACTGAATTAAACCTTTTTGATTAATTTATTTTTTAACCACTGATAGCCTTGGTGCAGTAGCTCACACCTGAGAGCCAGCTGTGATGTTATGGGGCTAGAACAGAGCATCATAGCACTGTCCTGGGTCAGATACTGGTTCTGTTCATGTCCCTGCCACTGACCCCATCGTGGCCTTTGGTACCTTTTGCCCTTCTCTCTGTCCTGTTTATTTTTCTTTCCCAGAGATGAAAGGCAGAGAAGCAAACTGCAGGAAGATTATATTGTTCATGGCTTATTGAACAATTAGTTTCAGCTCAGGGTCGAGTCTTCCAGCATTTCTTTTCTTTCCTTTGTATGCCATGCATGTCTTGGAAAGTTGTTGGCTGAAGGACTCGTGTGGCACTGATGGATGGAGTCAGGACTTGGCTCAGAGGGATGCTGTGCCCAAAGCAAAGTGAGGAGCATAACTGGGGACTGTCAACAGAAGTCAAGAAAAAAACCTAAAAAAGAACCCCACAAAAAAACCCCATTGCATGGCAGTCCCTCCTGCCTCTGATATTCCTCTTCCCAGGATTTCTCCATCAGCTGTCTGAAGTTTAAACCTTTTCCACTCTTTTTCTGTCTCCCTCCACTGTGCTCTGGAGGTTTGTGTCCTGTTCTGGACTCTCCAGTACAAGATACACAAAGAGGTACTGGAAAGATTCCAGTGAAGGGCTACAGAGATGATTAGAGGACTGCAACATCTCCCTTGTGAGGAAGAGCTGAGATATATGGGTCTGATTTGTCTGGAGGAGAAAAGACCAAGAGGGAATCTGATCAGTGCTTACAAATATCTAAAGGGTGGGTGTCGGGAGGATGGGGACTCTTTTTGGTGGCATCCAGTGACAGGATGGGCACAAACTGGAAGACAAGAGGTTCATCCTAAACATAAGGAAAAGTTTCTTTGAAGGTGACAGAGCCCTGGAACAGCATGCCTGGAGTGGTTGTGCACTTTCCTTCTGTGGAGATATTTAAAACCTGTTTGGATGTGATTCTGTGCCACATTAACCTGCTTTACATGAGAGGGGACACACTAAGTGATCTCCAGAGGTTCTTTCCAACCTCTACCATTCTGTGACTCTGTGATCTCCAAAGTTCTTTGTAGTTCTTTTGGCTGGTGTGCTGTCTCAGGAGTGCAGGTGATCCTGGTTCCTGCAAAGCTGGGAAGGTGCTGGGAGCCTGGCAGACACCAGGATGGATCTTTGTGGAGCAGGATGGTGCCAGCACTCACCTCCTGGCACAAGCAGGAGGCTGTGCATGCCCTTTGCTACCTCCTGAACAGGTTTTTTTTGCTGAGTTCCAGGACCTGAGGTGCTCATGGGTGGAAGGAGGTGGTTGCACATCAACTCTTCACCATTCCCAGCACCTCCACAAGGTTTGGGGCTGGTGGACATACCCAGCTTTCCAGGGGTGACCCACAGCCCTGAGCCTTCCTCACAGGAGCAGAAGAGGAGAGCTGTGCCTGCTGCTGTGCTCATTGAGGCTTTGCTACCATCTAATGCCAGCCTGCCCCATCCCCAGGCTTTGTGATCCTGATGTTCTGGGGGGATTTTTCCAAGGTTTCTAACAATTCCTGACCCCTCCCTCTGCAGGCTTGCACGTGGATGTAGCAGATCTTCTCCAGACTCATTCATTCAGAGGTTTCCCACTCCTCTGCCTTCCCAGCGGAACATTTTGCACTCATTCTTTTTCCTTTTTTTTTTTTTTTTTTTATTTTTTTTTTTTTAATTATTATTATTTTTATTTTTTCTTTTCCTCCCACATTCCTGCTCCTTCTGCCCTCCTTGCTTGAGCTCTACTCTCTTGATACTGTTGACTATTCCATACGGAAGGTTCAGCTCACGTGACTGCCCCATTAGCTGCTCCAACGAAAGCCTCAGGCAAATAGTCATTGAGGATTTATTTTTATTAAAAAGAAAAAAAAAAAAAGTCGGATTAAGTATTCTGATGAACAAGAATAACATTAGCAGCTGTGCCTGCTCAGCCAACATGATCCCATCCCTCATATCATAAGCTGATTGCCTGTATGGGTCAGTAGGCTCTCCCAGAAGCCCTTCTTTGATAACACTTCCCATAATGTTTGCACAGTGCTGGTTGTGGAGGTCTCTGGGGAGGGTTGCAACACCCAGAGAGGCTTCATGAGTGCAGAAATTCCTTCTTCAGATGCCTTTTGAGTGTTGAGTTGAACACACTGTAGAGTTGTGCTGGCAAGTGACCTCTTTGCAAAGATTCCAGTGGGCAGTTTCTTGTCCCCAAAGCATAGAAACATCTCCAGCCCTCCTGGTAGGTGTCTCTGGAAAGGGTGGGTGACACTGCTGAACCTCAGCTGAGGATTCACTGGATGGGAAGAGTTGACCTGGGGCTTTCTGCTTGTAGAATGTGAAGCTCTCAGCTGGGAGAGAGCTGGGCTGAACCCTCTGATGGATGAAAAGGAGGCAGAGGAAGGGGATCACTGGAGGGGTAACAAAGCTGCTGTCACACACTGGGGAGCAAGGAACAGGCAGTGCTCTTGTTTCGGTTGGAAAAGCCCTTTAAGATCAACTGTTAACCCAGCATTTCCAAGGCCACCACTAAACCATGTCCCTTAGCATCACATCTACATGGATTTTAAATACCTCCATGGATGAAGACTTCACCACTGCCCTGGGCAGCCTATCCCAGGGTCTGACATCCCCTCCTGTGAAGAAACTGTTCCTAATATCCGATCTAAACCTCCCTTGGAAAAACTTGAGACTTTTTCCTCTTGTTCTCTCAGTTACCTGGGAGAAGAGATTGACACCCACCTCTCTCCAACCTCTTTTCAGGGAGTTGTAGAGAGTGAGCAGGGCTCCCCTCAGCCTCCTTTTCTCCAAGCTGAACACTCCCTTTCCCTCAGCCACTCTTTACAGGACTTGTTCTCCAAACCCTTCACCCAGCTGACATAAAGCCAAGGAATTTGCTTGGGTCACACTTGTTACAAGGCCCTTGGTTATAACCTGAAGCCAGGCCAGGCTGGGGAACAAATCCCTTTTTTTACCTCCAAAGCACCCAGAATGGGGCTGCTCCTTGCACACCTTTCTCCTGGTGAGAAGTCCCTGGGCTCCCTCTCTCCCTGGCAGATGGAGTTTGTGTTCTAATGTTGGTATTAATGTTCTCAACAGTCCCCTTAAATCCTCCTCATGCTAAACCCTAAGCTGGCAGCAGGCTGGTGACTGGCTTCTGCTTCACAGGGGCTTTGCCAAAAGCTGTGGGATGCCCTTTGAAGATGGGGAAGCAAGTGCCATAAAATTATGCAGTCTTATTAGGGGTATTATTATTTGTTCTCCACAAACATCTGAGACTCTTCTTCATCCCACCCCTCCCGACTCCTCTGCTGGAAAACAGTGGCATCTTTTAGGAACCTGTAATCAGAGGGACCATTCAGCATCCCAAACAGCAGGTGAGCATCCCAGGGGATGCATTCTCGTCCTTTTCCAAGACTCATCTCTCCGGGAAGGCAATGTGTGCCTCAGAAGCTGCTGTGTCACATAGCTCTGCTGCCAAGAGATAAATCACAGGGTGAGCACAGAGGCTGGCAGAGGGGGGAGGATCCCCCCAGGATTCCAACCCCTGGGAGCTCCTCACTGGAGACAGGGGAGAAAGTCCAGTTTCCCACAACAGCTGAAAAGTAGTTCATACCCTGCAGGTCCTGAAAATATTGAAGGTCAGGTTGGATGGGGCTTGGAGAAACTTGGTCTGGTGGGAGGTGTCCCTGCCCATGGCAAGGGGTTGGAACTGGATGAGCTTTAAGGTCCTTCCAACCCAAACCATCAGGTGATTTTATGATTCAAGATCCTGCCCTGCAGTGAGGAGGGAATGAGGATGTGATGGCTTGCTCTGGTCCTTCACTCTTTCTTTTATTTAAAGGCTGGATTTCCTGTGGTGGACATTTACCTGCTGGAAACCATGGAGCCCAGTGTCATGCAGTGTTTTCTTGCAAGGGGCTGAGGTGATTTTGTTGTTTTCTATCCAAAAAGACAGATCCCACATCAGCATCCATAGCTGTTGGATGAAAATCTGGGTTTTTTTGGATTTTGGAGGATTTTGTTGATAACCTTTTATATCGTATAAAGACATAGCTGTGAATTCTGTGTATCTGTCTGTCTGGGCTTTTCTCTGCAGCTTACCCCCAATCTACCTTGCATTATTTTAGGACTTTTTTTTTTAGCCCTTCAGACTACAAAACATTTATTTGTTCTCACTGAAATCTATCAGTTTCTAGTGGATGTAGGGTTTTCAGCTGTGTCCATAGGGAGGACATTGCCCCAGAGATGAAGAGAAGAATGTATGTGTGTTCAGATTGTGATGGATGCAGTAGGAAGTCCTGTGTGAAAATATCAGTCCCTCTATTTTTCAGGGAAAATCCTCTTTCTTCTGAATGGAGAGGAGCAGCTGCTCTGTCCCAGCAAAACTGACCCACTCTGGTGTTTCAGGGATTTGCTCCACAACTATCTCTTTGTTCTCTTGATTGCTTGTGACCAGGGTCCATGCAAGAATCATGATCTATGAGTCCAAAGTCCAGACAAACAGAGCAGAGAGGGTATCCTGGCTTGGGGCAAGTGCCCAGTAGGTCATTAGGAGATGGGTATGGGAATGGGATAAGAGAAGAAAATGGACCTGGTACCTAGATATTCAGCTTCCACTAAGCAGATGATGAGAAACTCGTAAAAGAAGGGTTTTTTGGGATGGTTATGTCAAATTACTGTGGGTGATTTCTCACCCATGCATGTGTTTAACCCTCTGCTGGATCTCTCTCTCTCTCCTTGGTCCTTCCAGATCCTTGCCATCTGCACCCAAACTGCACCAGGGTAAAACCTGGGCTGTGTTCTAGTACAGGAGAAAACTGGGAGGAAAAAAACTGCACAGAAAAAAAAGGAGCAAAAGGCCCTCTCCTGACATGGCAGATTAAATAATTAGTAAATGTGGCAGGAAAGAGGATGAAAAACAAGTGCAATGATTCATGTTTTATGTCTCCTACTGCACAGAACACTTTAAAGTGTCAGACAGCACGACAGTCACTCTTTAAAGCCAATTAAAGTTTTATAATAAATAGAAGCCCTTTTTTTTTTTTTTTTTTTTTTAATCTCTCTTTCCATGTGGTGGTGATGTAGCTCACTGCAGAGAGCCTGGTGATGCATTTGCTAGAAATCCACAAACAAATGGGCACAGGGGCCTGATTTTCAAATACTCCTTTTTATGCCAATTATTCACCTTCCTTAAATTAATTTCTGGTTGGGGAAAACACTGTGTTTTGGGGTTTTTTTGTTCTTTTTTTTTTTTTTTTTTTTTTTTCCCCACATTGTGCTTTTCATTCAAGGAAACTACAGCCAATAACCTGGAGAAAACAAGGACAAGTGCTCACAGTTAATGGTTGGACAAGGTGACTGGGGAGCTGGGAGATCAGCAGGGCAATATGTGAGCTGGGAATAGATTTTAGGACCCCCATTTTCAGGGAATTCGTTTGGAGAATACAGGTTGTTCTAAGCTCTCCAGGGGAAGGTGGGCTTGGAGATCAGATGAGGGTCCAATGAAGTGAAGCAGGGTCATTTTGGGGGGCAGGAGAGCAAAGGAGGTGCAAGGGAGAGTGAACTGGAATCTATTTTCTTTGTGTAACATCTCCCAGGGGGAGATTGATGGTTATTGGCATCTTGGATTGGCAATGCTGGAGGATGTTGAAAATTGGGAGCAGCTCTGGTGGAGGCTGGGCTGAGGAGGCAATGAAGATTATGGGTTTTGTAGCCCTTTTTCCTTCACCTCTAGGTTTCCCTACAGGCAGCATGGCCATGAGAAATGGAGCTGCTTGGACAGAACTCATTTTATCAGACTCCTCTTTGGCTACTTCACAACTCACTGCTGGTTTGTCTTTGTATTAATGGTGCTTCTTGGGAAAAAAAAAAAAAAAAAAAAAAAAAGAAAAAAAAAGAATTGCACTGTTCCAGACTCAGGGCTAAGATCTAAGATCAGGTTTACAGCTCTGAATAAAGAGATCTCTCCTAGTTCAAGCCCAGGGAAGAAGTTGTGGATGTGATTGCCCTTTCAGCCACTGATATCTCTTTATTTTCCTCTTTTTCCATTTGCTCTCCCATCAGTCTAGCTTTATCTCACACACGCAAAAACACACCTCCAACCAAGTGAAACTGTAAGCCAATTAACATGAAAAGAAAAAGAAAAGACACAGAAATTGCACGTTCCCCTTTGCCAAAGCCATCAGTCCCCCTTGGCTGAAATATCTCCAGAAACCTCATCAGACTGTAGCCCGTGATTCCCTGAGTAGCCCCACTTTTATATTTTGGAGTGAGCACCTCAGATGAAGGAAAATAAAACCAGTTTCTTTGTCAGATAGCTCCTCAGCTTTATTCAGGAGGGTGATAAAATTATTCCATAGCTTTCCTGCCAGAGGGGAGTTGAGAAGAGCAGCGTTCCTGCTATTAGGCAAAGATCTTTTTAATTGGCTGGGGTGAATATTCACTCTTTAATAGCAACGGGGCTCTAATCCTTCCTTATGTGGCTGCAGCCCCCCTCCCAAATGGTTTTTAATGACCCGTTGTCTACATCATTAATATCACAAGTGCTGACACTGGTAGGAAATACAACAATCAAAGAGAGACCCTGAGAGATCTGGGAGCAACATCAGTTTCCATCACCCCTTTGTTGTGGAAAATGCAGGCATGGGTGCCCTGAAAAACCAAATTGGTGATGAGGTTTTGGCCTCCCGTGGTGGGCAAAGGGAGGGTTAACCCTGGCAAATTGCAGCAGCTCAATTAGTTCAATTAGGAGCTGGAAAACTCAAGCAGATCTTGCTGAACCAAGTCTAGGACCATAGGCTCTGCCTGCAGGTTCAGAGCATTCCCACCCTGTTCCCTGGGGGATGCAGCTTTGGAGGGCAGCCTGTGTTCCAGAGACAAGGCCAGATTCCCACCTCCTTTTACTCCAGCACTCTGTAGAAATCCATGCCATTACTCCAGCCTATTCTTGGAGAAAGAATCTGGTCCACAGAGCCTCGGCTGAGACAGATTTCATAAACGAAACAGAAGGAAAATGTTAAAATCCTTTTTTTTTTTCCTCCCTCTTAATTTTCAGCGTTCTTTTGAGTGCCTTCCCAATAGTGCCTGAGCAATAAGCACCAGTCCCAGTCATCCATCCCCAGCTGGAATTTTTTTACTGTGTGACAGCACCTGCCTTTTTTGCTAACCTCAGAAGGAGACAGGGGGATTAACATAACAAATCTCTGGCTGTCTGGAGAGTACCACGTTGCTGGAATGTCACAGAACTGGTACATTGGGTACTTCTGAGTTCCCTTGCTCTAAAACCACCTTGTGTACTAAAACCTAATGAATTACTACACAGCAAATTAACCAGCTGCTGGAAGGAGCTAGTGTTGGCAATGCCCTTCTCTCCTTCCTCCTGTGGCTTGTGGTATTTTGTAGTTTTTAGCCTCATCCTCTAGATCTTGGGAAATACTTTGCAGTGTTTACTTCCTATGTAGCAGATACTCTGCAGCCCCCCTGCATTAAAGGTGCTTGTGGTGACAGAGTGTTGGATGTGACCAAGCTGATCTTTTCAGAGGTGTTTTTAAGGCTTAAAATGCAATTTTTGCTTCGTGGTGGTGCTGTGGTCATCCCTGGCTCTGCTAAGTCTATACCTGCAGCATCCTTGTGTGGCTTTGCTCTGGTTTTTTGGGTTTGGTCCAAGCAGGGTGACCTACTAGAGACAAAAAAAAACTGATGCCCAGCTTATTCCCACATCATTGCATCCTCCAGGTCCCCCATGGGTCTGGAAATTTTGCTAATTCACTTTCCTGATGGCTCACGTTTAGTGCACAGAATTTTGGGCACAGGTTTGTAGTGGCACAAGGAAAAGGTGACATGAGGATGGAGGTGACCACCCAGGGCTGGAAAAGGGCAAAGGAGAGGACTCTGATCTATCACACATGGCTACACCCAGAGAAAAGGATGCTCTCCCTTCAATGGGGTGACAACCCAGGAACAATCTTGACAACTATGGATGAGAAGGAGAAGTGACATCTCTCTGGGACACTTTGGATGAGTGAAAAGTGTTGGCCTCAGCTAGAATTTAATGAGAAAATAGGGGTTAATAACCTCCAAATCCTGACTATTCTGGGAATATTAGCTTCACTTTTTCCATCTCTTCCCATCTAATTTACACCAGGGTGAGTACCACTCATTGAGGTGCCCCAGCTGCAATCTCTCTCTGATGCAGCACAGGGTTGGGTTCAAAGCTGACATCTTCCAGCAAGATACCAGATGCCACTCGAGGGAAAAAATATGTTTACTCCCAAGCTTTCTTTTTCTTTCTAAGTCTGCCCTGGCCAAATGATTTACTTCCCAGTCCCCTTGCACTGCAGACAGTGTTTGTGCAGCTTTTATTACCTGAGCTGCTCTGGGAGAGGAAGTTCTCTCCTGTTGCTGAACCACACATCTCTCCAGAACTTCTCAAGTGGCTGCCTGGCTCTCTTTTCCTGCTCATCCAGGCTGCCTTCTCAAGCTTGATGCAGGATGGGAGGCAGAGTCCTCCTGCAAACCACAGAAAGCTGCCTGTCTCTCCCACCCCTATCAGCCCTTTTCAGCTTCAGATGGCTGGCACCACCCTGGTGAATATTGATGCAACCCCTTTTGTTGGCCCAATGTCCTTCACTGCTGGATGAGAGGCCATCTGGAGGCAGCCTGACAGTGTGATGGATGATGTCTCAGGTGATGGGATGTTGACACCTGCTTATCTTTCTGTGCCCACTTGCCCCAACCTCAACACGTTCATTAGATCAGCATCTGTTTGCAACAGATTCTCAGCATCTGCTCTTGGTTGCCATGGCATGCACTGAGGTGTGTGGACTGGAAGGGGTGGAGAAGCTGGGCTGTTGGAGGAGTTTCAGCTTCTGAATGTCTGAGTGTGATGCTGGATTGATTTATAATTACACCCTAGTTTATAATTACCCCTCCCACAGGCCTTTTAGTCCTCAACGAGCTACTTTTATTCATGCATTCATTTTCCTGGAAGGTGTTCACCCCCAGGCTGGGTTTTTTCTTTTGCTTTGTAAAATCAGGATGGCTTCAAAGTGGAATTGGGTCCAGACAGGGGAGCTATGCCACATCCCAGGGATAGCTCAGTGCTCAGAGTCTCCTTTCTAAGCTGCAGGGAACAACTGATGCTCATGGGGTTATCATCTCTTTTCAGGCTGTGTTTGTCCACACTTACACTCTATGAACATTGTAGACTTGAAACCAAAGCCATGAGCATGCACACCTACCTTGTTGTGGAGGCCAGAATAACTTGAGGGACTTTTTATGTACAGAGCTCAGTGGGCTGCCAAGCTGCAGCTTTTGACAACCACCTTTTATCTCAGGGAAGAATTAGGTTAAAACATCTGCATATAACTTTTAGACACAGGGAACATACACTAAGTTCTTCCCTATGGAGAGCTGGAGGCAGTCCTGCATTTCTCTGTTGTTCCTGGATGCTGGCATGCTTCTCCATGATGAAAGGCTCTGCCTGTCTCTATTTTGAAGTTACCATCACTGTCTGCAAGCACAGACTTCCCATCGAGGGCTGTTGTATGGCCAAGAAAACCCAGATGTCCATGGGGTATGCAGAAGGTGGCTGCCCATGGCAGGCACAGTGAGTCAGGGCTCTGTGTTTGTGTCCAGGCTGAAGGCAAAATTCATCCATGTTGAGCATCAGGGATGGTGAGGAGGGAAGGGATGTCATCCAGAGGGACCTTAAAAGGCTTGAGAAATGGGCCACTGCAAACTGCATGAGGTTGGACAAGTCCCAAGTACAAAGTTCTGCAGCTGGGTGGAGCCAGTTCCAAGCACAATTCCAAGCTGGGTGGGTTGAGAGAGCATCCCTGAAGATAAGGACTTGGAGGTGTTGATTGACCCAGCATGAGCTGGCAGGGTGTTCCTGCAGCTCAGGAGGCCAACCCTATCCTGGGATTCATCAAGAGGAACATGGTCAGCAGATAAAGAAAGGGGTTTCTCCCCCTCTGCTCTGCTCTTGTGTGACCCCACCTTGAACAGGAGCCAGCAGTGTGCCCAGGTGGCCAAGAAGGCCAATGGCATCCTGGCCTGGATCAGGAACAGCATGGCCAGCAGGTCCAGGGAAGGGATTCTGCCCCTGTACTCAGCCCTGGTGAGGCCACAGCTCGAGTCCTGTGTCCAGTTCTGGGCCCCTCAGGTCAGGAAGGAGATTGAGGTCCTGGAGCAGGTCCAAAGGAGGGCAACCAGGCTGGTGAAGGGATCCAGCACAAGTCCTGTGAGGAGAGGCTGAGGGAGCTGGGGGTGTTCAGCCTGGAGAAGAGGAGGCTCAGGGGAGACCTCATCGCTCTCTACAACTCCCTGAAAGGAGGCTGGAGCCAGGGGGGAGTTGGGCTCTTTTCCCATACGACTTTCAACAAGACAAGAGGTCATGGACTTAAGTTTTGCCAGGGGAGGTTTAGGTTGGATATTAGAAAGAATTTCTTCCTGGAGAGGGTGATCAGACATTGGAATGGGCTGCCCAGGGAAGTAGTGGATTCTCCATCCCTGGAGATATTTACAAAGAGCCTGGATGTGGCACTCAGTGCCATGGGCTGGGAACCACAGGGGGAGTGGATCAAGGGTTGGACTTGATGATCTCTGAGGTCCCTTCCAACCCAGCCAGTTCTATGATTCTATGAACACTGCATCCAGTTCTGGCGTCCTCACCATAAGGAGGACATGGATCTGTTGGAACAAGTCCAGAAAAAGTCCACAAAGATGATCCAGGGGCTGGAGCAGCTCTGCCATGAGGAGAGGCTGAGGAGAACCTGGGATTGTTCAGCCTGGAGAAGAGAAGACTCCAGGGGGACCTTAGAGCTGCCTTCCAATCCCTGAAGGGAACCTCCAGGAAGGCTGCAGAGGGACTTATCAGCAGAGTGTCCAGTGCTAGGAGAAGGGGAAATGGTTGGAAAGTGCAGGAGAAGAGGTTCAGGCTGGATGTGAGGAAGAAGTTCTTCAGGAGGAGGGTGCTGAGCCTCTGGAACAGATTGCCCAGAGAAGTTGTGGCTGCCCCCTCCCTGGAGGTGTTCAAGGCCAGGTTGGATGAGGCTTGGAGCAACCTGGGCTGGATGAGAGGTGTCCCTGCCCATGGCAGGGAGCTTGGAGGAGACAATCTCTAAGGTCCATTCCAAGCTAAATTCAGGATTCTGTGATTCTATGACCCAGATCAGCCTAGAAAACCTCTGTGTACCTTGGGATCAAAATGGGACTCCAGGGATTCACTGCTTTGACCAATGTGTTAACTCTAGCATAGGAATTGATAATCTTAAAATGTGCCACCATGGGTTGCTGTAATATCACAGCTCTTTTTGACCCTTGCCATCCAAAGAACCATAGAATGGTTTGGGTTGGAAGGGACCTTTCATGATCATAAATGCTCCTCTCCCCAGCCATCAGGCACACAAGGGACAACAGACTCAAATTCACAAGTTCACCATCACTGTCTGGCTGGGACCCTGCTTGTGATTGTCTGGGTCACCTGATAGAGGTGTCTCTAACAAATGGTAACTCTCTGGCAATAAGATAAAAGAAGAGAAGGGGACATGCCCTCTAAGAGCCTCTATCAGAGAATCTGATATTTGGGAGTAGTTATTGTAACTTTTTACAATACATCCAGACTAATAAAAGACCCAGCCACATGAACAGGAGCAGCTTTATGAGCCAGCAGTGACTATTTCTTGACTTATTTGCTTGATCTCCTGCAAGGCAGCCTCTCTTTTCTGTTTTTGATGGCACTTTAGTCCTCTCACCTTTTTCACCAAGCCATGTTTAATCACAGCCCATCAGTGACAGCGTTTGAAAAGCTTCTCCTCAGTCAGCCATTCAGTGCTGAGCATTGTGGATGCTGGCAGCAATGTCCAAATGTGCTGGATGAAAGAGGTTCTGGGTGGTACCTGCTGGCAAGGGTTAAGTTGTTACTCATGGGAGGGCTTTAACAGACCATCAGCAGCATGTTCTGTAACCCAGCTGAGCACCTCACCTCCAATATCTCCTTTGAGATGCTGTGCTGATGCTGAGGCTGATGAAACCCTGAGTACTGGCCCTAATAATTACTACAAACTAAACCAAACTTCCCAAACTCCATGCTTTCCCCCCTTTCAATGCTTTCTTTTTTTTTTTTCTTGACCTTCCTCCCTCTATAGACTGTTCCCCATCCACACAATCCTTTCTCTTTCCTTCACTTCCCTTTGCACTGTGACCATGTCTCCACGTGGCCTCCCCTTCTCTGATGCTGATCCCTCTTTGTCACCATTCATTCTTTTCTCCCTTTCCTCCCACATCCTTTTCCCAATCTGTTCAAGGCTCCATTCCTGTTGCAGATACTATCTCAGCTCTGGAATGACACATGACACTCTTGGCAGTCATTTGGAGCTTGGCTGGGGTCCTCAAGTTGTCTAAGGCTCTTCTGAGAATGATGAGAAGCTGCTCTGTGCCTTCAAAGTCACAGCTAATTGCATTAGCTCCAGATCACATTACTCCCCTAGGTGACAGCTGCCAAATTTAGGAGCACAAGTGAGGTCTTGATGAAGATGATGGGGATGGTGAGCTGGATTCAGCATGAACTAAATCCTGGGTGCAAAGGCATTGGTGGTGGGTTCTTCTATTTTTTTTTTCTTTTCTTTTTCTTTTTCTTCTTCTTTTTATTTATTTTTTTTTTTCAAGATGGTTATTCCCTCTATTTTGTCTCTGTGGGATCTGCCTATATTATCAGCCCATTCTTCACCCCAGTATTGCCCAACATTCCCATGGAAAATTCTGGATTTGTTGGAGTATCAGTCTAAACCAAGTCTCCCAGGGCAGTCCACACAATACTTTCCCAGGGACCCAAGCTTGGTTTCTCCTGTGGGATGAAGCCAATGCCTCCATATGGTCTCAGCACACAGGCAGCTCACAACCACTCTGCCAAGGGCTTCCCAATGGCTCTCACAAGGGGGTATGGAGTATGTGGTGTACCTCTCCATAAAGACAATGTCCTTGAGCTGAAAATCCAGGTGTTCTGCATTGCTTCCTGCCATTCCCAAACCTTCCAGCTCAGTGCAGATGTAGCTCGTTGCTTCTGTTCTTCATTTTCCTTGTTTTTTTCTTGTGGTCTTTGAAAACAAATCCCAGGTTTTGAACCATCTCAACCCAAAACTCTTCCATCAGAGGAAACCTTGTGTGAAATACTGACTCTGAAAACCTCCTTTGCTGGTCCCTGTCCCAGTGCTTCATCCACCTCCACCAAAACCTTGAGGTGGTTTGGACTCAATACCTTATCCCTCTCTCTGTTTCCTTGATACTGAACACATAGCTGGGAGATTTTATTTTTTTTTTTAAAGTCATTCTCACAAGATCAGATGCTGTGTTTTTTCCCTAGCTGATGGAGGTTATTAACAATACCTGAACTTGAGAATATAGCATTCTCTGGGGAGGTCACACAGCAAGGTTCACATAAGGTGCCATCCTTTTTCTTCAAGATCATTGATGATTCCTCTGTCTGGAGCATTCCTCTAACATGAGAGCAAAACAAGCATCCACAATGCAACAGGAGAGTGAAACTGAGTTCTTGCAGTGCTGAAATAAAGTCTGTGATCACCCAGTCCCTGTAGCTAGAGGGCAAAAATGTCAGCAGCAAGGCAGGATTTTATCTTATGAGATCTCACACAGCTCTGTTTCAGTTTATCTCAGCACCAGATATGAAGTCACACCCAATATTCACAAAATCCTGTGGTTTAATTTGGGCACAGAAGAGACAAGAATATTAAGTGAGAAGCATTAAATATAGCTCCTGGCCAGCAGATCACATGGATTCTATTCTCTCCTGCACACGTATTGCTCCTTTTGGAGGAGCCCAGTAGAGATCTTGTAGCTTGTTTAGTTCCAACCCCATGGGAAGAACCAGGAGATTTGGTAAATCTTGTCCTCTTCCAGGTCATCTGAGGTCACCAGGATGGTTGGTGTGAACCATGTGAAGGGACATAGGTGTCCACACCTCATGTCTATTTATCCTGTTTGGACAGTAACAGAATAGATTTTTTTTTTTTTTTTTTTTTTTTCTGTAGGGCTCAGCACTGTTCATGTTCATTTCCACTTCCACCAAGAGGCTGGAATCTGAAAGCTCAGTTAATCTGGCCAGAGAAATTATGGAATGGGGGCCATACACTCAGTCAAAAGAGTTTGGAGTTCATTAATTATTGCTGTGTGTAAAGCAGTGTCATCTGCTGGATGGTTGCATCTGCAACCCAGGGAGATTATGTCTGGGGTACTCAAAGCCACCTCACATATTTAAGAGAAATGGAAAAAAAAAAAAAAAACAAAAAAAGAAAAAGAATCCTGACAAACCCCTCCTGTTATTCTGAAGAAAAATGAGTTTAAATCCCCTGATCAGCTCTGAGATGAACCTCTAAGTAAGGTGTTCAAGGTCAGATAAGGAGCATGTCACAAAGGGGGATGCTAACCTAGAACTGTGGGGCCTCAACCATATTTAACATCTTCTTAGGCAACAGGTAACTCGTCTGAGCAGTTCTCTCCCCAGCTGGGATGGGACCATTCCCACCCAGTGGTCTGCAGGGCCACCCCATCCCTGGAAACCATCATCTACTTGTGATACAGCTGAGAGTAAAATTAAGAAAAAAATAATAAGACCCCAAAAGACTAAATCTCAAGAAGGTGCATGGAAAAAAAAATGCATAGAACTTCACCAAGAAGGTGGAAAGAGAGGAAGCAACTGGATTGAACTGTTGGTGGCTGTGAATATCCCTCTCATGCCTCCCACAGTTTCCAGCAAGAGAGCTCAAGTCTGTGTTAATCTCCTTTCCATGCATAAACCTTTCCAAATCTCTTGGTTCCCCTTTCTTAGAAAAGGTTCCTTGGTTCATCTTGTTAGAAAAGAGAGAACAGAGGTGGGAGATCTCACAGGGGGGCAGATGTCAACACTTGATGGTATTTCCTTTTTTTTTTCTTTTTTGCCACTGAGAACTCCCACCCAGCATTTTCCTAGCAATGATTATGGGCAGAGTTGCTGCTGCAAGGTCTAAATTACTGATTTTCTTTCTGCAGAGAGGACCAGGGATATAAATAGCCAGGGTAGATACAGTTGTGGAAAACCAAGCTCTGGCCATGGACTGTGTTTACATTCAGGGCAGGGGATGGGGATGCTTGGAGAGAGGCATTTCCAAGGTGACTCCCAGTTCTCCTGGTGACAAATAGTTGCAAACTGATACAGCAGATTCTTTCCAGCATGAAGCAGACAGAGGGATGTCAGCAGTGCTCCGAGGTGATGTGAGGGCATTGCATGCCAGGGGGTTTTCAATCAGTGCCTACTGTACTGTCACATGGAGATGGAGCTGTTTAGCATCTAGATCAGGCACTGGGAGGTGAAGCTTGTGCCTTAGGCACTGCCACGGTCTCTTGGTACGTGGGGAAGGTCAGTTTGTGTGGTTTACTTTGCATTAATTCTCCAGAGATATGAGAGAGTCTGTTTACTGTATCCTTTTTCCTCAAGGGTGCTCATGAATGTTTGAAAAGTGCCATGAGATCCTTTTGTATGGACTGAATCCTCCTCCCAAGCTGGCACTGCCAGATGAATGGTAAACAGGGAGAGCAGAAAATGTAGTTTAGAAGGGAGAGATTTTTTTTTTTTACACAGCTTTAAGGAGAAGAACTGGGATGTGCTTCTGAGCAACGATGGGCAAACCTCAGAGGGTTCATTAAGTGCTCAAGACTCAGCTCTTCTCTGGTGGCACACAAGCCTTTGGGATACTTGCTGGTGAACCAACTGTGCCCAGTTTGCTTCTGAGATTTTTACATCTCCCACCGAGCCAGATTTTACATCTGAAAAGTCTTTCCCATGTGCTCAGATGGCTCGACTTCTGGCTGAGATGGAGCTGTAAAAGGAAACTGTGAAAGGAAAAGCAAAGTAATGGATCAGTTTAGAAACACTTTGCTAAGCAGAGACAGAGTTGTGGGGAGGAAAAGCTCAGTTTACCTTTTGGGTCAGCTCTAATTTTCCTCATCATCATCTGGGCTTGGGCTGCCCCAGTAAAGACATCACTGTCTTAGCTTGGATGTGACTTGATGACTTGTGTCTTCCAGTGCCATCTGGCCCACGTTTAGTTGAATACCTCCAGGGATTTGCAGCAAGCTAGAGATTGGTTGGGCAAAGCTTCAGAAAAATCACATCTTGGTCCTCGACAAGCTGTGCTTGGAAAGGAAATCCCACAGCTTGCAAAACCCCAATATCTTTTGTGAGTGCCACAGTTGTGTCGTGTGGGTAAGCTGGCAGAGCTGCCTACCATGCCTTGGATTTTTCCAGCCAAGCATGGGGAGCATCTCACATCAGTGGAGAAGGAGGGACATTTGAAAAAGAGCAAAGAAATCTAAATGATGCAGAGTGAGAGGTAGAAAACCAGGAATGGATAGGGGTTATGTGTCTCTTGTTATGAGCTGAACTCCAATTTAGTCTTGCATGGACTTTGGAGAAGTCCCAGGCAAAATGTAGAGTCTTGCTGAAGATCAAAGCCTGATCTTTCTGGCTGTAAGAAGCTGCATCCAGGCTGGAGCAGATCTGCTGCTTACCTGACAGCCCTGGGGTCTAGGGTTGACTTAAACATAAATCAATTCTCTACCTAAAGATATGTAATAGATACAGGTTTATGTTTCCCTTTCCTCTGTGGGAAAGATCCAGTCTTTGAAGAGACAACAGGTCTTGAATCTGGAATGTTACCATCCACCCTCTGTCCTTGTTTTTCAATCTTTGTTTCTTTTTCAATTTGGGGTCCCCTTCCTGCATCACTCGAGGAGATACAGAGGTTTTGCTGGGCACAGTGGCTCTTTCACAGTAAAAATAAAATAAAATAATAAAAAAAATAAAATTTTCTTGCTTCACTCCTGTTGCAGAACTAAAGCTCAGAAGAGGCTGGGTTGGACTGGGCTCACATCTGAAAAAGAAAACAGGTTGGAGGGAACACCACCCTTTCCTTGGTCCTACATGAGTCCTTCCTGGCCTGAACCTGTCTCTTCCCTCCTTCCTGATGTTTTCCTCCTGGCCCTTTTCTCTCTTTTCCTATCAGAGATGTAAAGACAGATCTTGAACACACAGAATCACTGTTGGCTTCCTTACAATCTGGGAAAGTACTTAGGACAAGGAATCTTCATTTTTTTGTATATATCCCTCACCCAGCCTGGTCTCCTGTTCCTGCCATGTCTCCAGTCCTGGCTTTGGCTTGCAGACAGCTTTGGATGTTGTCCAAAGGCTCACACCACGTCTGGCATCACTGAGACAAACTGCCAGAAACAATCCTCAGATCTCTCTGGTCTTCAGTTAATTCAGTGCTCTCAGTGGATTAATTTAAGGGCTAAAGACAGATCCAGAGAGCCATAATTACCTCTCTCCCACATGTTTCTGTCCCCCCAGCCTGTACATCAGCACTGCATGGCAGAAAGTTTCTCAGTGGCTGAACTCCTGCTGTGCTGCCTAATGAATTTAAAAAAAAAAAAAAAGTAAAAAATTAAAAATTAGGAAAAAAAGACAAAAAGAAACAAAGGAAGGAATTAAAAAAAAAAAAGGAAAGAAAAAAAAAAGAAAAAAAAAGGAAGGTTCAGTGCATCACTACACAGACAAATGAATCATAATGGGGAGACAACCTGCCCTTAGCCAGTTATCTCCAGCTAGAAATCCTATCATGAAAAAACATTCCAGTTTGCTTATTTATGTGCCTGGACCCTCTGTAACAAGCAGTTTAGGTGTTAATTGGGAGTACCCAGACACAGTCTGGGTGCCCAAGCAGGAGGCTTGAAGCACAGAGAGAAACTCAAAGAGTCTCTGAGGAGCTCCAAGGGTGGAAGGGGACAAGGACACTGCCAGCTCAGCTGCTTCCCCTTTGTTTTACCCTTGGGGGAAACACCCTTCAAAATTGCTTTGCTGAATGTTCTGTGGGCTGAATTCACAGAATTACTGAGGCTGGAAAGGACCTCTGAGATCATCAAGTCCAACCTATGACCTCACTCCATCACATCATCCAGAACCATGGTACTGAGTGCCACATCCAGTCTCTCCTTAAACACCCCCAGGGATGGTGAACCCAGCACTTCCCTGGGCTTTCCATTCCAATGCCTGATCACCCTCTCTGTGAGGGATTCCTTCCTGATACCCAACCTAATTCCTCTGCTTGGCTTGGGGAACCAACCTCCTCGGTGGCTGGAAAATTGTGGCACATCTCTTGGGGCTTGGCCAGGTGGCTCCCCCCAGCCTGACTCCAGACTGTTTGGAGAGCAAAAGGCTGTTGCAAGTGAGTCTCCATCCAGGCACACATGCAGGAGGCTGTTTTTAGAAGCAAACAGATGATGTGCTAATTAGAAACAGGGCAGGAAAGCCATCCGGGTTGGTTTCAAATGTCATTTCTTTTATCAGGACTCAGCCTGTAAGGGAGCACCCTAGCTGGGGAACAGAGCATCTCTTTTGTTGGGAGGAACAAAAGTCCTGCAGACAGAGCTGGGAACAGAGCACTGGCTCTGGAGGCAAATAAAGGCCACATCAGTTTTATTACCTCTGAGGGAGGAGCAGAAATCTGGAGTTAAGATTTTGGCATTGGTGGTGTAACCCTGGGGGTAGCCAAGGTACCACATCAGGGCAAGAAACATTCTTCTCTTGGGCCAGATGCATTTGGATGCATTGGTTTAATAGGCCATGGGTTAGTGGTGGGCTCGGTAGTGTTGGGTTAATGCTTAACCTTGATGCTCTGAAGGGTCTTTTCCAACCTAAATGATTCTGTGATTCTGTTCTCTGATTCTGTGATTCACATCCCCATCACTACTGACGTCAGTATCTCCAATTAGTGGATGGTGCTGGGATGAATGTGAATGTGAGGTTTGCCAAAGCTGTTATTCCATCCTCAGGCAGGGAAAGACTCCCTGTGTCTGTTTTACATCTCAGTTTTGGCTGTTGAGTTTGACTCTGTCCTCTTTAGTTGCTAATGCTACCCAAAAGCAAGCACAGAATAAATCAGGGGAAGGAGGTGGTCCAGCCTTACCCTAAATCTTCAATTTTTTAGTGGCTCCAGAGTCACCTCTACTTTGCTTTGTGCTCCGTGGATACACTGCAAGTTTTATTTCAAACTCATTACCCTGGTGCCTCTCCTAAGGACTAAATTGTATCACGTAAGAACAGCCCATTCTGGGGAACTCCAGTATATCACAAAAGGTGGAGAAAATATTTGCTTCAATTCCTGCAATTTTCAGTTGTCTGTCAGCACAGAGAAGTGGAAAAACTCTTTCTCTTTGTCTACAGCCCTTTGAAGTCAGTGGGAAACTCCTGTTACTTCAGGAGGCTCCAGGCATAATTTTCTTGCAGCAAAATTAGGTGAATTTTATTTCCAGAAAGCATCCCCTACTTCTTCAAAGGCCAGCATCCACCTATCACTCCCTCCTTCTCCTGCAGTGCCTTTCACTTTTCCATATTGGTCATGTGAGACCTATTAAAGCCTCAAATTTCCCCCAATAGCACCCACAGGAAGGGTTCCAAACACAATTTTAAGCCTTATGGTTGGTAAGAAATTTATTGGGAGGGCCCACAGAGGAAAAGTATGAGAAAGAAATTCAACCCTTCCATCCAAGTCTTCTTGGTGAAGGATTTGACACCTGGCTGAAGAGAGGATGATGGTTCCCAAGGTGACCAGAAAATAACTGATGGCTGAAGGATGTGCCCCTTCACAGTGAACTTTCATGCAGATGTCCTTGATTTATCATGTTCCTGATTAAAAAGGCAATGACATTTCCATGAGGGACTCAGGTAGGTGAATGATAAGCAGGTAAAGCAAATTCCCCTTGCAGCCCAGCCCATTGCATTGGTACCTTTCACAAATCTTCACTTTACTTTGCCCTGAAGTAAATGGAGTGGCACAAATTCCACCTGACCCCCTTCAGATTCATCCCTTGCTCCATCCCCCTTGTCTCCACAGCAAGCTGCATGAATCCTCTATCCTCCTTGCTTTAAATAATCCCTGTTGCTCTTTGGGATAATGACTTTTCCTTTACTCTGGCAGCTGTGAGTTTTCTTGATGGAGAGGATAAGAAGTATGAGTGGTCCTTCAAAAAAAAAAAAAAAACCAAACCAAACCAAAAACACCCCAACAACAACCAAAAAAACAACACACACAAACCCGAAACACCCAAAGTAGATAAAAAAGAAACCTACACTGGAGAAAAATGAACTGAAGATCCCCATGCAGAGCAGCAAAGCATCTCTACAGCTTCCTCTCCGCCAGTGTAATCAGAAAGGCATTTCTTTTTTTTGTGAGAGAGTGCATATCAGCACTTAAAATGGGAAAATAAATTATGAGGAGTGGAGCTGGAGGCAGGAATCATCTTCCAGCAAAGAGGAATGAAGCCTGCAGCTCTATTTAGTTAATATGTTTTCACGAAGTGGGTGTGCTTGAGCACTTTGTATGAGCTCCTAAGCCAGATGATGCTGTTTGTAGGGAGTTTCTAGAGGTGGTACCACAGAGAGTAAGTCACTTGGAGAGCAGGTGTTATTTCTAAAACAAAGATTATGGTTTATGAAGTTGCAATTACAGCCTTCTTTCCAGCAATGTTATTGCTACTGCTGCTGGCTTCTGCATTCAGGCAATGTTTGGGTTTCATTTGGAAGGAGAAATTGATGATGCAGTTATTATCCCTTTGATGAAATTCTGCTCTCCTATCAAGTCTGTTCCCTGAATATATCTGGTGATGAAATGACGTGAGGAAACTTGCTTGTGGTTCCTTTTTCTAGTTAGCACTTTGCCTAAAAGCTTTCCCTCCATCCTTCCAGCTGTCTCTGGAGACTCCAGCCTGATTTCTTTATGTTTGTCTCTGGTGCTTCATCAAATCCCCAAATCTTTGGGCCTTGCAATTGGTCTGTGCCACAAATTACTGGTTTGACTCTGAAACATGGGCTGAGTTTTGGGCTTGGCTATCTGTTGCTTCCTCACTTTTCTACCCCCATCTGAGTTTCTACTCATCTGAGATGAGTCCTGAGCAAAGAGCAGTCCTCAGGCTCACCAAATTTAGTGAGGTTTCACTCAACCTCAGTGCATTATTATTATTTATAGAGGCTTCCAGGAGGAGAACTCATAACTGATGTTCACAAGAGCAAATGTTCTTTAGAGAATGTCTTCAAATGCAGGGATTATCTAAAATGTTTGGTTTAGAGCAGATGTTGGGTTTTGTGGACAAAGTCCTGCTGTTTATACTTTTATTACAGCAGCTCCATGCCTTGCCAGCTTGGGAAAGGGGAGGACAACCTTAGTGTTTCCAAACTGCAGCCATTTGGTGAAAACAGAACTGGTTCTTGAGGTTTTAGCCCACATCCAAAGAATTTGAAGTTCTCTAAGGTTTGGCAATGCATTGCCTGGGGAAAATGGGAGTGGAAGGGCAGCACAGGTAGGTGATAGCCCTGGCAATACTGCTTGCAGAGAGCTTTAATGAAACAAAGTCTAGCTGGGTCTTCATCTAGTTTACTTGAAAAAATCAAGTTGCTAGAACTGGAGCTCAAAGCATCCTATCCATACTCCAGGCAGGACTTGGTTGCCAGCAGTCAAATCACCAGAGCTTCCAGGAGTTTTGCCCCTTGCAGTCTTGCTTAATAGAGACTTGAAGGAGCCTGGGAAATCAGAAGCAAATCCTGGTTCCTAATGGTCGATCATATTAGAAACACATTTCCAGTTCAGCAGCACCAAACCTTTTATGACGGATAATGCAGCTTCCCGGTGCATTCGAGTGGAAAAGTAGAAACCAGATTGAAATAAAGATGCTACCTGCTTCTGCCAGGCTTGGTGAGTTGTTTCACTGAATTATGCAGAGAGACACAGCCTATCTTAAATGCATCTGGACCCTGCTGCTGTTGTTACTTCACCAGAGCACGTCTGGCCACAGATGACATAGCTGGATACTGGGCTAATGCATTATCCTGGCTTCTAATTCCTAAAGCTGTTGGTCTGTTTTGGGGTTTTAAGCACGTGAAAAGGGAAGGAAAGTTCCTTTTTTTGTGTGTGTTTTCCCATGGATGAAGTTTGTCCACATCATACAACCAGCTTGGTTACTTGATTTGACAATTCCCACTTACTGGAATGAAGTGTGCCAGAGAAAGCCAAGACATAGGGGAGCAGAGAATGAGACTGTAGGATTTTATAAGAGCAGTTCAATAATTAAGATTCCAAAATAGCTTTGTTCCTTTTTATTATTATTTGGTTTTATCACAAACCCAGCTTTTTTACTGGGCTGTTTTTATTTTCAAAAGAATGTGGAGTAGGCAGAGATTTCTGGTATTTCTAGCAAAAGTAAAAACAAAAAAACCCAACCAACCAACCAAACAAAAAACCCCCAAAAAATAGAAAGGAAGAAAAAAGGGAGAAGAATACCAAAAAAGAAAATATACCACCTGAAAGTAGTGATTGCTCTGTGTCTTTCTTTACTTTAGGAACACCAATAAACTCTTCCTCCCCTTGCCAGGCTATTGACACGATGCAGCATTTCCTTCCACTCACCATGATGTATCAGAAAGGGGCAGTGTTTGGAGACCTGGGCAGGGGAATGAAAACTCAGGACACCAAAAAATACAGATTTAATGAATTACCTTAGTGACAAGTCTGGGTAATGGGGAAATACTTTGTTTGGGGGGTTCTCTGGATATGTATGTATCTATATATTTACCTCTCCTCCACATCTTTCAGATGAAATCTGTTCTTGCTGGGTGTGTTCCAGGAAATCCCTTTACCTCTCATTGCTTTTTGTAACCTCCATGGGAAAAATTGCACTGCCCTGGGAGAGGTCCCATGAAGCCTCCATTGTCTCTAACAGAGATGGTTCCCTAAGGTCCAGTCATCCATCCCACACCTCTGCTGTCCATTGAGAGGAGTGGGAATTTCTAAAGACCAAACCATCTCATCCCAGTGTCAACGCCTGAAACAGCTCAGGTGGAAGGTGTCCAGAGATCATCAAATCACAGAGTACTTTTGGGTTGGAAGAGACCTTAAAGATCATCTGTTTTCAGATAGGCAGGGACACCTCCCACTAAACCAAGTTGCTCCAAGCCCCATCCAACCTGGCCTTCAATACTTCCAGAGAGGGGACAGCCACTTCTCTGGGCAACCTGGGCCTGGGTCTCTCATAGAGAAGAATTTTTTCCTAATGTCCAACATAAATCTAGCCCCTTCCAGCTTAAAACCATTAGCTCTTGTCCCATCACTCCAGATCCTTGTAAAAATCCCCTCCTGAGCTTTTCTGTAGCCTCCTCAGGCACTGGAAGGTGCCTAAGGTCTCCCTGGAGCCTTCTCTTCTCCAGACCCCCAACCCTCTCAGCCTGGTTCCATAGGAGAGCTGCTTCAACCTTCTGATCATCTTCATAGCCCTCCTCTGGACTCCAACAGCTCTGTATCCTTCTTATATTGGGAAATCCAGAACTGGACACAATACTCCAGGTGGAGTTTCACCAGAGCAAAGAGAAAGAGCAGAGCAGAGGGGAAAAAATTGTCCAGTTCTATGCTGGGAGCTGAGGCTGAGCAGCTTGGATGAAGAAATGTGAAGTGGAATCTGCATTTAGTATTGCTAGACCTAGCTGAGAGATCTGCTGTGGTCACTGAGGGCTTTAGGACCAGCATGATTGCTTTAACACCCACTTGCTCATAAGCAAACCACTGGGAAAAGCTGAGAACTTCCTTTCTGGTGACCCAAAGGCAGGGAACAATTTCTATGGACCCACCTGATGTGCAGCTCTACTTCTATTTCCCCTTCTGCCTCCAGGATCTCAAGCTGAGCCTCTGCCCTAAATTTCAGAGCCCTTTGGGACATGCACAGGTTTTGCACATAGAAATGAGGCAGACCCTGACATTGTCAAGGCTTTAGCTCGGGGTTGAGAATTATTTTTTTTTTTTCTCTGCTTGCCTGCAGTCTGCATTTGTCCTTAGAAAGCCTTATATCCTCTGTGGCCCCTATGACCTGGCCCCAACACCTTTACTGCAAAAAAACCTCCCAAATATTGATTGGGAACACGACGAGGACACTTCCCTGCCTGTCCCTCTCTGTTGGTGACACGTACCCACACTCACATTGACATGCAAGATTTCCATTCCTGGCCTTAACCCAGGCATTTACAATTCCTCTCGCGCTCCTTGGCGCTTTCTTCTTAAAGAAGGCAAATAAAAGTGTGAATAATCAATTTCCTAACTGGAATTAAAAACGGCTCCAGTTAAAATAAGGGGGAAACGTGAACCAGCATGTAAAGTAGGATAGAGAGGTTATCTGAGCTGCCATTAGTACCCTGCTCATGTAAGGGGAACAATTAACGTGTGCAGGAGAATGATGAAGCAGAAGGTAAATGACATGAAACTCACCCATTCAACAAGGCAGGCTGGCTGATGGACAGGGCTGCTGTGATGTTTTTTTCTTGGCTCAGTTGAAACAGGGCCACAGCCACCAGAAATGATGCTGTTTCTCAGTTTGCTCAGAGCTAGAGGCCAAAATAGGGTGATAAAGATCTGGTCTCATCTTGGGTTTTTATCAGCGGTTGAGCTGTTCTGTCTAAATAAAAGAAGAATTGGGAATGGGTTCAGTGAGATCTTTAAAGGAAGGCTCTAAGTCCTCTTGCTTCACATGAGCTCACGTGGAGGATGATGTGGCTGCAAGATCAGGAGCTGGGAATGGAGTTCTGTGGCTTGTGTGACCCCCTGACAGATGTTTCCTGGGGTAAATCCCCCACTTTGATTTATCTCCTGGGTAGAGCAAGGAGGATAATGGCTCCTGGTCAGCTTGAAATGAATTTTGAAGTATTCCTGTAAAAATTGCTAAACAAATGGGAAACATTATGGCAGCTTTGGCCAAGCAACTTTTCTTAGATGCAGGAGTCTGAGTGTTCCCAAACCCTGTCCACAACTGCATTGTGGTGGGGAGCAATCCCTGGGCTGGTAAGATGGATCGAGAATCATCATGGTTAGAAAGGACTTTCCAGATCATCAAGTCCAATCACTAGTCCTTCACCACTCAATCATCTCCTGACGTGCCACATCTATCTGGTTTTTGTACACCCCCAGGGATGGTGACTCCACCACCTCCCTGGGTAACCTCTTCCAATGCATCACCACTCTTTCAGTAAATAAATTTTTCCTAATATCTAATCTGAACCTTCCTTGGGACAACTTGAACCCATTTCCTCCTGTCCTATCTCTAGTCACCAGGGAGCAGAAGCCAACACCTGCCTCACTACAACCTCCTTTCAGGTAGCTGTAGAGAGCTATAAGGTCTCCTCTCAGCATCCTCTTCTCCAGGCTGAAGAAGATGGAGCTGCAGGCTGCGAAGTTGCCAGTTTAAGGAAGGTTAAGTCCAGTGGTTAAACAGAAAACAGTGCAACAGGAGGTGTCTAGCTCTGTCTCCACATGGAAGATTTCCAAGATCTTTCTACTGAAACTAGGTAATGGATTTTGAAGGTGATCTCAAATGTAAGAATGACTCTGCTCATTAAAGTCTCCATAGCCAGTATAGCAAATCACAGCAGAGGTCTTCCAGGAGTTTTGACAACAGACATCAACCATCAACAAGGATAAAATAAGGACAAGTCAAAGGCTAGTATTGATTCTAGGAGCCTTCGAATTAAATCCTTGTTGGCTCAGACAGTGTGTGGAGTTCAGGCCAGCTTCCAAATGCCTGTTCTTTGTGGCTCTAAGGCTCAGTGACATACATCTAGTTAAAAAAATAAAAAAGAAAAAAAATATAAATAGAAAAAAAAATATAAATAGATTGACTCTTGCTGTAATCAATAAACAGAGACAGACCAATAAAAACAAAGGGGTAATGGGAGAAGTGTGTGTGTAGGGAGAGCAACTCCACTGATATTTGTCATGTATATGGTTATAGATGAAAAATAAAGAAGAGATCATTTTCAGGAAAGAAACATTTAGAAGAAATAATAAGCAAGAGCTTAATTCTTAACCATCAAAGTTTTCCTAACAAGGGTTTAGTGTGCAGTAAAAATGTTATCTCAGTGCTGTCAGGTGGCTTTAGTGTAAAACCTACTTGGGTATGATTTAAAGAAAGGCCATGATTTTATGAAGTCTCCCAAGTCTCCCCCACATTTATTTTTTTTTTTTCATGTTTTTTTAAAACATTACTCTGCAGGTCTGTAAAGCTCTCACAATAGTTTAGCTCCAATCTATTAGAATAAGACCCTACAACTAGCTGGAACTGCCCAACCCCTTTTAACTCGCCCTGCAGAAGGAAATGCCAAAAGTAATTCAATTCTAGCACTGCTGAGAGGGTAAATCCAGATGCAAAACTTCCAATTTCACAGCCTGATCATTTACAACTTCCTCATCATTTATGGCTCATTCAGGTCTGATTCAGAGACTGTCTTGTCCAGGTGATGTCCTCATCTATGGGTTTAACATGAGCAGTGTGTTCCTTGTCTCTGGAAGTGAAATGTGCCCTTTTCCTCTTTCCAGGAATTGATGCATTTGCTTTGCTTTGCTGCATTTGAGGTCTGTATGCAGATTCTGTCTGGATTCTCTGGTGGAGGGATTGCTATATGATTAGTCTCACATGGAAGGCTTTTATAATAATTTTATTGGGGGTCAAATGGCAACTAGGAAGGCTGTGGACCATCAAACTCACAGGCTTTATGTAGTGACCTCTGTAATAAAACTCTGCCATTTCCCTTCTGGGAATCCCAGGGGAAGAGGACAAAGTAATGAAGAAAGGGGTAAAAAAAAAAAATGGAAAAGAAAAGAAAAAAAGAGAAACCATAAAGAGCTCTTTCAAAATTAATGAAAGAGGAAAGTGAGGTTTTGTTGACATTCATGTTTGATGAAGAGCAAGCACGCAGGCAGGACGAGATATTCAGTAAGCAAACACTGCTCTAGGCTGCTTTCCACTTTTTCTGCTCAAATCCAGTGATACAATTAACTGCTATAAACTTCAAAGTGTGGGGTGCAATAACAGGGGGGCTGAGAGGTGAGGTTCCTGTGTACCAGGTGGGCAGCACTAGGCTTTGGGAAGAAATCTTAGATGGTAGTGGAAGAATAGTATCTTGGGGTGGCATTTACCTTTGTGGGTGGGAGAAGAGGGGGGGGAATGTGAGGTTTGCAGGACCTGCTGCAGAATCAGAGAGCAGAAAGGAGTTCATTTCATCCTTTGCTATTCCCCCATGAAGAATAAAAGGGCAGGGGATGTTAAGTAGAGTCCATTGAATTAGATTAAGGGAGATTAGCTCTGTACGCTGTTGCTAGACTGGGAGATCAGTTGACCACTTTTTACTAATTTTCTCTCTTGGGGTTCAGCGTTATCTGAGATTGATCAAAACCCTTGGAGCATTGTATCTGGAAGGCAACTGCCTCCCAGGTCTCAGATCTAACCAGTGCAATTTTGAGTCTCGATGAGTTAAACCTTGTTCAATGCCCCTTTGGTTACAAAGCCTGTGTTCACTTGACACGGCTTGAAAGGTACTAATTCAAAAAAGGCTTTCTTCCTTCCAGAGATATTTTGAAACCAGAGCAGAGTCTGAATGAGGTGTTTCAGCAGGTTGATGGGTGATGCTGTGGGCTTGGGATACCCCATTGTGTCTATTGATTTAGGAAATAGAAAAAAAGGATTTTCAGGCTGTCTTTGTCCAAGAAGAATTTTTTTTTTTAATTATTTTTTTAAAATCACGAGAATAGCAAAGTGTTATCTTTAATCATTTTACTTAGTTGTTGACACATGAAAATTCTTCCAGAGTATAGCAGACTGTGAATTTAAAGGGAGAGAGTTTTTCCAGAATACAAATCCTTAGGGAAGCAACATTTCCCTCTTTTAATATGAGCTATGAGCTTGTGGTTAATGCTTTGGGCTGGAATTTAGGAGATCAAGGTACAATTCCCAGCTCTGGTGTAAAATATCCATAACTTTTGATACGTCCCCAAAGGTCCTACCTGTTTCTGACCAGAACCATTTACAGGAGTGGGAAATAGGTGTAGATTAGACCAAATGAAATGATTTCTGCTCTGCAATAATTACTGAAGCTCTGTAAGGAGCAAGACGAGTGCTGTTTGTTTTCCCTCTTGAGACTGTTGTCCCCTCCCTGTGACATGAGATGATCCTTCCCTCTTTCCACCTTCACCCAATTGATATCATCAGAGATCTGTGGCAGCAAAAGTTGTTTATTAAGGCTGTGGTTCTGCTTTTAGAAACTCTTGGAGAGGAGTATTTAAGGTTGTTGCTTTCGACACCATCTGAGCTCCCCCTCTTGAGCTGCCTGGAAAAGCTCACTGCTGGAGGTGATGGTTTTCCTCAGAAGAGGAGAGAGGCTCAGGAGCAAGCAATTGGAAGTAGGGAGCTTTGCACAAGCCAAGCACAACTTTTCTTTCCAGTGGAGATCATCTCCATCCACACTCCTCCATACCTTATTGCAGAGAAAGACTGGAGGCAGGATAGCAAGACCTTTTGAGTCCTCTACTAAAGACTTAGACAATTAACCTGTCCCTGCCTCAGTTTCCCCACTTTCATGTGCAGGACAAGGTCTTGTTGGGTGTATAGGAGAGCTCAAAGTTCCCTCAGTTTTGTCAAACGCTTTGTGGTCAGAGCAGATGGGACATTGCTAGTGTCTCCCTAGTGATTAGTGGTAAGACAAAAGGTAATGGATTCAAGTTGCACCAGGTTCAGAATAGATATTAGGAAAAATTTATTTACTGAGAGAGTGGTGAAGCATTGGAACAGATTGCCCAGGGAGGTGCTGGAGTCACCATCCCTGGGGATATTCAAAAAATGAGTAGATGTGGGACTTTGAGAGATGATTTAGTGGTTAAGTTGGTGTAGGACTGATGGTTGGACTTGATGATCTTGAAGATCCTTCCCAACTGTGATGATTCTATAGTTCTGTGACACATCTGGGTGCTCTGGGTTTCTCACCTTCCTTTTGCAGAGCAACCTGCTTGAGTATCCCCTTTGATCATCAACCTGATCTGAATGACCCCACACCAATCTCCAATAGGCAGTCACATATTTGGAAACCTACAGCCACGGATGGAAATTATTAAATCAGTGCTCAGCCAGGGCACCACAGATCCATTATGTCTTGTTTTACTGGCTCCTATTTTCCCCCTTCTGAAGCAGCAACCTACTTGTACCTTTTGGAAATACAGGGAGAAATGTCACAGGGCAAGAAATGTCACAAATAAAATAAGAAGTTGGCTGGACTAAGCTCAGCACTCAAGCAATGAATTTGCTTCAGTGCTGTATCAACTCTGGAAATGCTCTTGATGAGCTGCTCTCAGGAACATGCAATTTAATGGTGTACCTCAAATTAAAACCCAAGCAAACAAACAAACAAAAAACCCAAATCAAAAAGCCTCAGTGCTCTTGAGTGGAGCTGTTGCAGAATGTTTCTTGGTACTGAAATATGTCCCATTTCAGAAATATTTCTTTCTTAAATATCTGGTGACAGATGTTGTGTGACAGAGGATCACCCTTGGAACTAGGAGTGAGGTCCACTTATGGAATTATATGTGACAACAAAAATGAATTCATCAGGACTAGTGATCCTAATGAATGTGATATCTCTAGCCTAATGAAAACCTTAAGGAGATCTGCAGGGAATAGAGGTGGAGTGATTTACAAAAGCAGACACCCTTGCAAAATTAAAAATAATTTTAAAACTCCCAACCAAAAGGCCCAAATCAATCTTTTGCAAAATATTGGAACTTTTTTTTTTTTTTTAATTTTCTTGTTACTTCAAATGAAGAAAAGTGATTGTTGATTGTATTCTCTTCCTCATCCCCCACCCCTTCACAGATACACACATGTCTCTTTGATTTGCTGTCTGGATCATTATTTGAATATAGTAAAGGCCTTTTCCGATTTTGGAAAAAGAAGAAAAAAAAAAAAAGGAAATGTTTTGTATTGCTGTTTATATTCCCCCGTCCAGGGCTTGACAATCCACTCCATCTGTTCCAGAGGTCTCAGACCACCTGAGTCTTAAGTTTAGATCATATCCTGCTACATTAAACTCCACATGTAATACGTGGGCCACATGGGAAAATTTAAGGAAAATGGGATTTTATTAAAACCAGGAGACCGCCTGACTGCAGAGGGATATAATAACAGTGTTATGAGGTTCTTATCTCACATGAAAGTTTCACATTTCCCTGGTTTCCTTTTCTTTATGCTACCGTGGCTTCCCCCTCCCCCAATTCCATATGGATGTCTAGTTATTTAATGCAATGAATGAAAAGGCCACACAATTAATAAGAAAATCATCAAAAAAATGTTCTTGTTTAATGACAGCACCATAGACTTTTCAAATTAGAACTGTGACATCAAAGGTTTCCATCAGCATCCCAAGCATTTGATGGGTCATGAAATCCACCTTCCAAAAAGGAAGAAGATGCCATGTAAGAGAGCAAAGTGGGTATGGTTGTCAATAAAAATGGCTGATCTTGTGTGTTGTGCCTGAATTCTTCCTGCTTTCATGTTTCCATTCCTTTGAAGATGTTATGTGGTTAGACTTTGGCAAATTTTGAAGGATGGTGGTGGGCACCAGGGCTTCAGGGACAACCAAGCTTTCTGTGTCCCTCAACTGGTTTGCTCTGAAAGAACAAGGCCCTTGCTAGGAGGCTGAGCAAATGGTGAAAGCCCATTGAAGCTTGGTGGTGAGAGCTTTAGATTTTCACTTTTTCATATCTCCATATGGTCAGAGATTGATGTTCAAGTTGAGCATGCTGTTCTCCACTGGATAAACTGCCTGTGCTCACCTGGAGACAGCATTCCTTGCAGGAAGTTGTTGGGAGGTCAAGGGGTCTCTGACAGCCTTTGCTCTACTCAAAAGGTTGGATTCTAGCAGATCCTCTTCAGCTGATAGTGTGGTGGAACATACCAGAAAGGGCAACAAATCCCCTTTAGCAGGGACTCTGTTGAAAGCTGCATCTTGAAGGGAAAAATCTTCATAAATCATCTCCCCAACAACATGATGCAAACTTCCCTGCTGAACTTCCTTCCTGAAGCCTAAGGGGTTTTCTGTCTTTTATCTCCCCCTCAACCTCCCTTTACTTTTATCTCCTTCAGTTATATAATTATGGAAGTCACCGAAATTCCCTGAAAACCATGTAGTGGATCACCTCAGTCTTTGGAAACTCTCCTCACCCTTCCCCAGAGAACATCCCACCAGCAGCTCTCATAGGTTTTCTGATCCATGCATCACTCTGTCCCGAATCTGTTGCTTTAATTTTACCCCTGAGAGCTGCATGTTAGCAAGGAGCTCTCCTGAGGCAGTAGCAGGGAAACCCCTGGCATTCCCAATAAGTTTTCCAGACAGGTGAAAGCTGCAGGAGGATTTACTGATAAACACCATGCTTGCTTGCTTCTAGTAAGGAAAGTTTACATAGTGCTGCTTCTTCAACCATTCCCAGGGCTTTGCCACGGACAGCTTAGATCTTAGACGTGGAATTCTGTGGGAATTAGATGAAAACTAAATGCTTTGGATGAGCTTTCTGTTCAAAACGATGTGTTTAGGGCAGGTAATGCGCATCAGGTCTCCAGTTTGGACTTTTTTATCAGTCCAGGTCACTTTGTCCTTGCTTGGGTCACTCCACTGCTGGCATCTTTCATTTCCTGTTGAGATGATGTCTCAGGGACTGAAATGCAACTTTTACAGCTTTGATAGCCTCACCTTGAAGTTAGGGAGACCTTTTTTGGAGTGACCCATCTGGGAAGTCATGGCTTGGCTTCCCTGGGGATCGTCTGTTTACGGAGTAAGCAAGGTATTTCATGATGTTTCTTGCACCCTGGGGGTTTCCTGGGAATTGCAATCAAAGAGGAGGCTTAGTGGGAAGTATAATAGAGTCTGTGCAGCTCATTCTTGCCTGAGGGGAAGATGAGCATTAAAAGGAGCAGCAGTGGTCAGAAAAACAAACAGATAACTGAAACTAATGAGCCAGTTGCCTCTTCTGTGTTATAGCTCCTGTAGAGACCTCAGTCCTCCCTTGCATGGCCCATAAGACCTTATTTATCTGGAAGACCATTTCCTTTCACTTTCTAACAAGCTTCCTAACAGACCAGAGGTGAAAAGGTGGCATTCTCGTGCTTTCGGAGATTCTGTGCTATTCTGAGCACACCTCATTTATCCTGGTCCTGTATCACTTTCTTGGACTGTTTTCTCTGTGGTTCCTTCCATCATTAAAAATCCACAAGTGGATGGTGATGAACTCTTGATGTTAGAGATGGATGCTGTGTTCTGGTGTGCTTTTGTTTGTATCCCTTTCTCTGTGGAGCTTGGCTAGGTCTTTTTCAAAATGTAATCTCATGAGGACAGGCTGGAATAACTCAAGTTGCTCAGAAATGTCCAGGGATGAGAGAGCAGACCACCTCTGTGAACATCAGCAAGAGCTTCGTGGAGGAAGGGAGTCATCTACTCTTTGTGTCCACTTGGATGGGATAAGAATTCAGAGAATCAAACTGTGGCAAAAGTGTACTTCAAGCAGTGGGAAAAACGCCTGGGATGGATGCAGCTGCAGAAAGGCTCATGGAAAAACAGGTGAAGAGTTTGGCCTGGTTTGTCATGAGCAATGGGAATTTGGCTGGTTTTGGCCACCAACCTAATGAACAGTTGCAAATGTCAGAGGGCTTTCTGGAAAGCAGGGCTCCCCAGTATGTCTTCTCTTTGTTCCACGTGCTCGTTTTGGAGCATAAATATGTAGCAACCAAAATGTTAATAAATTCCTCCCACTGACATCCCTCCTTCCACTTACGCACATACAAACAATTCACAACCCACACTCAGAAATATGGCCCGGGTGTTACATGAACCCAGAGCAGTCCAGAAGGGAAAAAACATTGCATTGTAATCCATATTTTAATTGCTTCAGTCCTTCCTATTTCAAGCCTGACAAGTACACAGACCCCAGTGCCACACAGTGTTGCCACATGGGGTAGGCTTTGGGTAGGATACCCCATATGATGGATCACAAAGAGAAAGAAAAACCCAAGGACAACCCCTCACATTGTACATGGAAGTGGTGACTTTTTTGAGACCTTGGATCATACGAAGAAAAACATGTCAGAAATTTGTGGTCCCACTGCTGGGCACTGGTAGATCATGAGGGGGTTGTGTCATTGGAGGATGGAGGCAGTGGTATGATGGGCTGTGAACAGCCTTCTGCACTGGGTCACCCTTTGTCCACTCTCTGGCTGGAAGTGCAGTGGTTATTGATGGAAGATGTGTATGTTTTGGGCAAAAGCAGACTCTGCTAGTGTTGTATTCAGCTTTGCATTTTTGGTTGCTCATTGTCCTGAAATAGGAAACCAAACTCAGAATGGCATTAGCCCACAGTGCATGTTCACATAGCTCAGTGATTATAGTTTGGATTTTAGCATTTAGTTTGTCATTCAAAGTTTAGACAAGGAGTGGTTGTACTAATGGGCCATGTGTCTTCAGAATCAGATGGATGAATGGCTGGGAGTCAAAAGATATCAAATATCTTGGGAGGGGGACTCTGGAAGTAAGAGAGAAGAGAGGTGGCAGCAGCCAAGGGACGATGGGGCTGGTGTGAAGGATCATCCTCATCCTCATCCTCATCCTCCTGTGTGTCTCATCGGTGAATCTTGTCTCAGCTCAGCCTTGCTACCAGGGTGGGGACCTCTGATGAAATGACAGATGAGTTGCAATGAGTGAGAGGTGTTATTGGTTGGACATCTTGATTTTGAGAAGCCAATCTTGCACAGGGACCTGCCATACCACTGGGCATTATGAAGAGCAAAGTGAGGGCTTTAGAAAGCAGAAGTCTTCCCTGAGAAAGGAGAAAGATGCTGTGGCTTGTCCAACGTGTGGTTGCAGAGCTTGGAATAGCAGTGGATTCATGCACCCACAATTCTTCCATTCACACCAGGCAGGCTGTGATGGGAGCTTTATATTCTGCAGCAGTGGCTTCAGTGTCCCCCAGCAGATATTGGTCTCACCAATAAATGCAGCTCGAGGTCTGCTTAGAACCCAGGGATCCCTGGGTACCCACTGCAAACAGATAAAATTCTCACTGGCTGCCACAACAGCCTGGCTGGGATGGGTCGGGGGAAGGGAGAAAAGTCAGCCTGGTAATTTCATGTTATTGGAAATATTGCTTTTGCAATCCAGCATTTGGTTTTCATTTGGTGGTTGTGCTCAGTTCATTTCTGCTGGCGCTTCACTTCTGATCCAATTGAGTTATCGATGCAGGCAAGGAGAAGGAAGCAAACAAGATTGGTGTCAAATTTTTTTTGTGGCTTTTTTTTTCTTCCCCTACCTCCCTCTTGCTTTTTTACTTGCAAAGATCAAAAGAGGACAAAATAAAAGTTTCTATATAATGAAACACAGGCAGAGGGAAAAATGGCAGCATACAAAATTGTTTTCAGTCTTCTTTTAAGGTTGCTGTTGGTATCTTTGATTTAGGCACCACTGCTTTAATCAGGGTGTTGGAGATGACACAAAAATTATTAGTCTAACCAAGTTCCCCTCTCACTCTCTTTCTCCCTGTTTTCTGTCTCTCTTTTTTCTTTTTTTATTAATGTGGGTTTAAAAAACATTCTGAAAATACAGTGCTGGCACAATTTTATTTTTCCAGCTAATAACCCAAAGCAGGATCAGCTATTTTGCAGCTGCCAGATATGTCTCTAAACTAGATTGTCTTTCTTTCTGAAGTCATCCATCATGCACCGCAATAAATAAATATAGAAAAAACACAATCCAAAACACAAATTAATAAAAATGCATTAATTTTCCACAAGCTCATCACTTCCTAAGGCATCGGTGACCTAATCTCATCCATGCCATGGAATGGATAGGGTTGGAAGGGAGCTTAAAGATCATCTAGTTCCAAGTCCCATGCCATGACAAGCCCTCTCCCAACATGGCATGACCAGGAGACCACTGCAACAACACACTTTTTTTGGGGGAGGTTGCTTTAGTGCTGGGCTGCTGGATCCAGGGGCAGAGCTGGGGCTCAGTGGGGCAGTTGGTTTGCAGGGTGTTTTCTAAGACATCTCCATGAAGCAACCAATCTTGTTTATGCCTCTGAATGACAACTTGAGCAAAAATGGGGAGCAGCTCAGTTTGCTTTCTCTCAGTGCTTTGTGCTATTGCTTTGCACCTTTCTTAGCAACTTTTCCTTGGTCTGAAGAGCCCAAAGCACTTTGCTGTGTAGCAGCTGATGTGCATGGACTACTCCATGTACCATGGCCCCTGGAGCATTGTGCTGGCAGGAGCTGGAGATGCACATGGAAAACAGCATGTGCTGAGTAATCCTTGTTCTGATTATCCTCTGATCTTCCAGCAGATAGCGGTGTTGGGGCTTCCTGAGGTGAAGGTTATATCCTGAATAATGTTTAATAGCCCTTAATGGACCCATCCTCCTTCAAGTCATTTGATTTTTGATTTTTTTTTTCCATTTAACTCATATGTTTTTGGCCTGCCTGACATCCTGCCCCAACTATTCTCAAATTTAATTATGCACCGCATGAAAAAAGTGCTTCCCCTCTTTTGTCTTTAACCCATTGCCTGCTAATGCTCCTGCCCAATTCCTCAGCTGGGAAGGGAAGAGCAATTTGCTTTCCTCCTTCTCCAATCTGTGATTTTATAGTCACCTCATTGGTTGTCTCTTCTCCAGGCTAAAAGCCACTGTTTTGCTTAGAATCTCCTTTTTGGAAGGTGTTTTCTACCACTTCTACTTATTTTATGCCCAGCTTCTGCATGAATATAGGATATGTACCTGCTTGTATTAGACCATCCTTCAAGCTGAGTGTAGAACATCAATTATGGGTACAACCTGTTCCCATAAGTTATCTGCCACCTCTTTTCTCCTGCAGGGGAAAAACATTATTCAGATGGGTATGAGTAAAAGGAAGAGGAGAAAATTAACAAAAAAGGATTTTGAAGGATCGTATCAAACATCCAGGCATCAGATTCTGACAAAGGGGAGAAGATCCTTCCTCATGGGATACTAGGAGTCTGTTAAAAGTCTTTAACCCAGATTTGTCAGATTTTTGCAGCTCCTGCTGTGCAGGATGACACCAAGCAAACAGGGATGTGGGTTTATTTCTCCTCTCTTAGAAACTATTTTTTTCCTTAGTCCATCTCTTAGGTAACATTTTTCTTCCTTCCCTTGTAATCTCTGCCTCTTACCTTCCTAAATGCCAATCTGGCCAGGAGAAGAGAAAACCATTTTTTGAAAAACAAAGAGAAATTGGATAACAGAGAGGAAACTCTCAGAATTTGGTGGTAGATGTGCATCATAAGGGGAAACCAGGACATGATATCTTTAACTACAGGCTCCCAAAGGGAATATATTTGTTAAACATTATAATTACCCTTCAGTGCTAAACTCTATAGCAATTGAATCCACGGTGATGCACATTATCATTTCTAAAATGATGCTTTCATTTAGATAAGGCATGCAATTATACATCTTGATTAGGTCACTGTTCCCAGGAGCTTTAGGTTATTTATGATGAGTTATCCCTTCTTGTAAATTACATGGTGTGGCTGTGTATTCCCCCCCTCTCCTCCCTTACCTTTTTCTCCTCCTCCACAGACCTTATTGTTCCTCTTGCTCTTCCATCACTGCACACCTTCATGCAGGCAAGATCAAAAATCATGTAAGCAGAGAAAAAAAGATGTCAGGTATATAATGGAGGCACTGGAATGAGAAGTCAGACCTGGGAGGTCTGTTCATCTCTTGGTCTCATTGCAGGAGCTTCTGGCTTTCATAGTGGTGGCATTAAGGCTGGGCTTCCCATCCCTGTTTTTTAGACCTCTAAAGGCTCTCATCTTTTTGCACAGTGGTAACCTCAGGTTCCTCTGTGATTAATGGCACTTCCTGAGGGTGCTGTACAATATCTCATCCTAAACAGTCACCTGAAGAGGTGGTTTCCAGCTAGGCCCATAAGCTGTTGGTTCCCAAGTGCTCTAATAACTCCATCAGCAACAGAGCTCAGACAGGACGTCCCTTCCTTCCTCACCCCTCCTGGGGGACAGTTTCATTGAACTACTGTTAAAACACTTCTAGTTCTCATCTGACAATTAGAAGTGAGGTCTGCTCTTGCTGCTCAACCAGGTACCATGTGAAGTGTTGATATGAGTCAAGAAGAGTGGATGTGAAAGCCCCCAGGGAAGGGAAGTGATGGGAAAAGGATCAAAGTGATAGGAGGAAGGTGATATCCTGAACTGCTTCTGGAGCAAGTCTGTGGAGTTCCCCCATGCCAGAAATTGAATTTGTATTTTGCTTTTGTAAGCCATCCTTGTAAATGCAAGTTTAGGATTGAGGAAACATAGGAAGCAAATCAGCTTCTATTATATTTTTTTGTAGATTAAAGACCTTACCCAAAGTTTTTTATTTTTGATCATTTCCAGTACCCAAGTGAAGGAAACCCAGAGTATGTTGGTCAACTAGGCATAGGAATGAGAAGTGTGACACCAGGTTGAGAAAACACTGAGTGGGACCTGTGCAGTCCTGAGAGGCAAGATGCTGCCAAGGATAATCCTCCATGGTAGAGGGAGAGATGGGGCTGCCTTAGTGATAGGATTTTAAACAGCTCTTAGTTGCCTTAAATGTTTCCATCTGCCACCTTCAAAAGATGCCTTGGGGCCAAAGTGGAAGTCTCATAAAAGACCCTTCCAGATGACCCAAAGGGTCTTTGCTAACCCTGACTCTTCTGCATCTGCAGTACTTCAAAAAATATACAGCACATCATAGGTATATAAAGGGACCTTGGCCTTCCACTCGTGCAGATGTCTGACCCTTTCTCTTACTCTGTACAATACAGCTGCTTGTAATCACCTGTCTGGGGCATCAAAAAGGTGTTTTTCACTTGGTGCAATTGGGCAGCCCACTCTTACCTTTTCAAAAAAGGAAAAACAGGGTGAGGAGACGTGCTGATACACCAAATGGGACAGGCTTTCCCAGCTGCAAATATTTATATGCAATAACTCTCCCTTTTCTTTTTCTTTTCTTTTTTTTTTTTTTTTTTTTTTTGAGATTAAAAGAGCTATCCACATGTGAAAAGCAAACCTCCTTATCTCTCTTTTTAAATAATATGTTTAGAAAGTTTCACCGAGCATGAAAGTTCATCTTTCAATATTGCTACTTGTAATCCAATAAGAAATATTTACTGTGTTATAATTGGTATCATTAAGCTTAGGTGACGTTATTAATATTACTAATTAAACTGCTATAAACCTAGTTTACAGTTACATAAACACATCATCTCCTGAATTGCCTGCCTACACGTTTTGGCATCGGGGGGTAGATAAAAGCAAATTCAAATGCAAATGATATGAACATACTTTAATCAGAGGATCAGAGAAATCAGACACAGAGAAGGCTTATTAGGTCTGTTCTGTTCTCCAGAGACAGGGCTGAGATTGTCTCCCCGTGGAGACTCCCTGGGGCTTTGTCCAGTCTACTTCTAAATGCCTCAAGCAATGGGACTTCTCTGTCCCAGGAGAAACCTGCCTATGGATTAACAGAAATGTGTCTCAATATTCAACTTATCTTTTCTTGCCAAGGCAGAAGTCAGCTGATGTAAAATAGTCTCCAGCAAGGTCTTGCGGTCATATCCGAGGGCAAAGGAGGAGAGAAATGTGTTTGTAAAGCATCTCTAAAGCTGTCTCTTAGTGCAGCAGGACTGGAAAATAATTTTCCCCCTCTTGGTTTAGCTTTCTGGCAGGATTGGACCAGTTCAGGAACAGTGGGTAACGAGGCACATCCAGCAGCAGAGCAGTAGTGGAAGTAGAGTGCAGCTGAGCATCCCAAAGTTCATATGTTTGACCTAGTTTCTCTACAGCTGGAAAATCCATCTTCTATCTAGAATTTCCCTGACTTCGCTTACTTCAGAAATATCATGAGGACAGCATTTTCCCTGATCCGTTGGTATTTGGGTCCCATCTGGAGCCAGAAAGTGCAGAATCATGTGGAGTGTTTAAAATAAGAACGCACCGAGGAGCCAGCTCCTGCTTGCTTCTGGTTTTGTCCTCTCCATGTTTTGATCACATCTTTCTCACTGGGTCAGATGAGTGTGGGACCCATCAAGGGCTGAGCCTGGAGTCAGAGTATCCCTTTCATGATGGTGTTTTTCCAAAAGAGCCCATGTAGGAGGGTGGTTATTGTAGAAACTACTTTGAGGTATTTCAGGACCATTTGGTGGCCTCTGAGGCTCATCTGCAGAGCTGTGCTTGCCACCAAAAACTTCTAAACCTTCCAAACAGGTTTTTCTCAGTCCAAATTGAAGGCAAAAAAGAGAGGCCTACAACTACTGAGGAACTGTTCCCCAAAGCCAGGTCAAATTTTCTGTTGTATTGGTATTAGGCTCATGAAAATAATCAGAAAGCTGGGCCAGCTCTGCTCTGGAGCCAAGCTGAGAGAGCTGGGGGTGTTCAACCTGGAGAAGGTTGAAATAGGGAGACCTTAAAGCACCTTCTGGCACCTGAAGGGGCTCTAGAAAAGCTGGGGAGAGACTTCTTCAAAGGACATGAAGCAATAAAATGAGGGGTGATGGTTTTAAGCTGAAAGAGGAGAGATTTTGGTTAGATACTAGGAAGAAATTCTAACTAGGTATGCTTCACCAGGGTCTGCACAGTGAAACCATCTGAACTTCACTAATGGAAGTAGTTAAAGCCAAGCATGAAGGCTGAGATCTCAGTGTAGGCTAAGTTTCTCTTCCAACTCCAGCTGTTTTTGTGTAGCTTTTTGCTGACCACTGAATCATCCCTGCAGGGCAGGAGGTCCCACACACTTCAAATGGGTGTGTGGTCTTCATATAGATGGCTTTTTCTGCATGACTCTCCCAAAATGTAGTATCTCCTGTGATGGATGTCAGGAAGATAACTGTCACCATCCAACCTGAGCAAGGTTACCATGAGTAATGCCTTGCCCAGGGCACCCACCAACACCTTGGTTTGTATCAGCACTGGTGTGGGCAGCAGGATTAGGGAAGTGATTGTCTCCCTGGGCTGGGGATTGGGGATGCCACACCTCAAATCACGGGGTCACTTTTGGGCCCCTACAAAAAGGACATTGAGGGCTTGGAGCATGTCCAGAGAAGGGCAATGGAGCTGGGGAAGGGGCTGGAGAACAAGTCCAAGGAAGAGAGGCTGAGGGAATTGGGAATGTTGGGCCTGGAGAAGAGGAGGTTGAGGGGACACCTTCTGGCTCTCTACAACTCCTTGAGAAAAGGTTGGAGAGAGGTGGGTGTTCATTTCTTCTCTCAAGGAACAAATGATGTGACAAGACAAAAAGGCTTCTAGTTGTGCCAGGGGAGGTTTAGCTTGTATATTGGGAAATATATACTTATAAACTTATAATATATATTAGTATATAGTATATATACTTATAAATAATACTTTGAGCACAGGCTGATCAAAGTAGTGGTGGAGTCCCCATCCCTGGAAGTATTTAAAAGCTGTGGAAAATAGAGACTGGATGTGGCACTCAGTGCCATAGTCTAATAACTGCGGTGGTAGTGGTCAAGGGTTGGACTTTATGATCTCTGAGGTCCCTTCCAACCCAGCCAATTCTATGATTCTATGATTCTAAGATTGTATGATTCTTTGATTCTATGAAATGTGGTGCTGAGGGCCATGGTTTAGTGGTGGCCTTGGCAATGCTGGGTTAATGGTTGGACTTGGTGATCTTGAAGCTTTTTCTCCAACCAAAATGATTCTTATGATTCTAAATTGGACTGTGTAAGTGTCAGAGAGCCAGGACTGCATGGATATACCTTATCTGTTGAGTTCATTTGAAAGGGCATGGCAGCAGAGAAGCAGAAAAGTTTGTGCCTGCTTGGAAGCCACGGAGCATTGCTGGGGGATGTTGCCACCCTGAATCCATCAACCCCTCTTGGCCTGTCTGAGCTTTCTACATACATCTTGAAGTAATCCTAAAAATATCAGGAAAGGAATAAAATTTGTTTAATTGGATGAAAAATATCATCTTGGGCAGCTGAAGGTCTGTGCTAATGGGCTGCAGCTGGAGAGCTGTGACATATCAGCTCTCACCACACACACACAGTCCACACATGGACCCACATGTGGAAAGTGCCATGGTAAAATAGATGCTAAAATCTACTGTTCAGGAATGCTAATCCCAACCTGGGAGCATCCTTTGAAATTTCTTTGAACACCAAATTCCTTCCTTTTCTAAAAATTCCACTGATGATGACTGCATCAGTCCGGTGACCGCAGGACCAAGCAAGTTCAGAAGTGGAGGTTTGCTTACCATCCCTCCATCTTCAGATTCATAGAATCCTCAAGGTTGGAAAAGACCTTCAGGGTCATCAAGTCCAGCCATTAGCCCTACACCACCATACACTAAACCATCTCCTACACTAAACCATACACTAAACACACCTACACTAAACCATCTCCTGAAGCACCACCTCTACCCATTTTCTGAACACATCCAGGGATGGTGACTCCACCTCCTCCCTGGGCAACCTCTTCCAATGCTTCACCACTCCTTTGGTGAAGAATTTTTTCCTAGTATGCAATCTGAAGTTCCCTTGGTGAATGAAGCTGTAAGTTGGGAGATAAAAGTCTCTGAAGCTTGTGTAGAAGCTTGGTGATCTTGGAAGAAAAATGGACCTAGAAGCATCTTGTCAGGAAAACCAGGAGCCTGGCTCAGTTTAGCCTTTCCACTTGGAGGAGTTAGATTATGAAAGCCCCAATCTTGGCACAGCCAGATGCCAAGTGGTTGGTGTTGTAAGAAAAAGGTTGTATTTCTGTGACAAAGTTGTCTCAAGATATTAGAGGGTGTGAACAAGCTTGTAACATCAGCTACCAATATACAAACCAGTCTTTTATGTGGTGAAAAGTTTGTGTCTACAGGGCTTCAGAAGAACTCAGATAATTTTTGGTAAAGCCTTGTTACTGGAAGCCAGGTGTGGTCCATTACCTGCCAAATCAAGGACATTTCTTATGGTTTAGGATGAATGGTCACTCAAACTCTGCTTTATTAAACCTGTGCAATGTGTCCCATTCAACATTGAAGTGGGTTTTGTTTTCTCCTTCTTGAGCTTCTTTATCTCAGATGGGGTGAGCAGAATTGGAGAAACACACAAATAAAACTCACCAGGTCCTGTAGTAGGTTTGATTCTTCAGCCAAGAGTGACTTGGGGATGGATGAGCTTAAAACTCACCATGTTTTGTCTGATGACACAAGTGCAGGACCTGTCTGTGTGCGTCTCAGAGCTGGTCTCAGTTTCTCATGGAAGAAAGGTTTGCACATGGCCATGGCATGGAGACCCCCTGACCTCCAAGCTCCTGAGAACCTCCCGTGTCTAATCAGGGGATATGTGTAAAAATTCCAGGTCACAGAAGGGTTTCTGACTCACGTTTCCAGCACAGGAGGAGCAGCAAGGTTATATTTTCATTATTGCTTGTAGTTCTGGTGTTCTCAGCTCTTTGGAGGTGAAGTCAAGGTCTTGGCTTTGAGATATTTGTTACTGAAACCTTTCATGGGCACATACTTCATATAAAGTCTAGCAGGCAACTTGTGGCCAAGAAAATGCCATTTGTGCCCAAACTGCAAGTGAACCAGAGCTCTGGCCACAGCAGCAAAGCTTTGGCTAACAAGCATCAGTGAGGGTGTTAGGTTTTGGCAGCCAGCTTGCTTATCAAATTGATATAGGAGGCTATAAGCAATTGCATCTGGATTTGAATGGGTTACCCAGCCTGCTCCACTGCTTGGGATTCAAGCCAAAGGAAAGCAGAGGAGTTGTGAGAAGAATACCCAATTTCCCCCTGTGAGGACTGATTTTAGTTTAATGCAGCCTCCTCGCCCTTAAATCCAATTAAAGGCCTATATTATGTCAGTGGAAATTTATGCCAATCCTAATATAGTCTAATAAGCCTTAAAATAGCACTTTGCTAGTGAAAAGCCCTGTGGTTTAATTTGATTCTGAGCCTAATAACAGGCTTAATATGAGGGAATCGGCCCCTTTTTTTTTTTATTTTCTAACGGGGCTCCACATGTTTGCTCCCTTTTTAGGAATGGAAAGGTTTTCTTTGAAGCATGGTCAGGAGAAGCCTCACCTCAGCAGGTTGCCTCCCCTCCAGTTGCTTCATTTGTTGGCCATGGAAATTCTCTCCAAAGATGTCCCAGATTGGGATCTGTAATGCAAAGCAGTGAATACCAGCCTGCAAAGTGCCTGGTTTCTTTTTCAGGCTTCTTGTGCATTCCTGAATCACTGTGGGTAACAGCATCACTCTGACTGTTGCTCAGTCCCAAGGCAGGATATGACCTTATCCTCTGGTTGCAGAGACAAGCCACTTTTTTGCAGGTACTTTCCATGGACAGTTCCAGAGATTCAGCCTTTCTATCCAGACATCCCTCTAAAACTTGATTTTACTGCTCTCATTCTCTGTGTTTCAATTGCTCAACTATCCCCTTCATGGTCCTTGAAAGCTGCAGCTTCATATTGTTCAGGCATGGATGCACCATGGCTGTTGCTTCTCTGTCCATGGCTTTAGCTCTTTGCTTCCCTTATCCCATCCTCTTTCAGGGTTTCCAGCACATAATTTCACTGATCTCTCACTCTATTTCAGAACCTTTGTCTCAGTGAGCAGCTCATTGTGCCCTCTCCCATTGCTCACTTCGAAGATCTTAATATTTTTCCACAGATTTAGAATATTTCCCAAAACTTCCCTCAATCAACAACATTATCATCCCAAAAATTGTTCTCTGGTCCTCTACTTGGATCATAGAATCATGGAACTGTGTGGGCTGGAAGGAACCTTAAAGATCATCCAGTTCCAGCCCTTCTTCATTGGGCAGGGACACTTCCCATTAGACCAGGTTGCTCAAAGTCCCATCCAGCTTGGATAACAGCATAAATCCATAGGTTCTTTAAGACTACTGGGCCACAGTCTCCTTCTCCTCCAGTATTAACATTTCATAGAAACACAAGAATATCTCAAGTACGAAGAGACCACGAGGATCATAAAATCCAACTCCTTGCTCCTTGCAACTCTACCTGAAACTAAACCATACGACTCAGAGCATCATCCAGACACTCCTTGACCTCTGAAAGGCTTGGTCCTCTCCTTAGGTAATTACTTAGGTAATGAGCATCCTGGAGATGCTTTGGAGGGGCTTATTTAGGCAGGGATCTGATTTTCTCCAAGAGATGAGTGGTGCAGGAAGCAGATGACCATGTAGGAAGGAGCACAGCTCATGGTGGGCACCAACCCTTAGGACCAGCTGTGTAGGGACATCCCCTCCAAGGCCAGGAGAAGAGCAGGGGTTCAGCCTATAGTCCCAGAATAATTTTTTTTTTTTTTTCCTGAGATGTTAAAAGCTTGGGCATGCTTCTTGCTGCTAAGCTATTTGCTCAACCCATCTGCTCGGAGGCAGTGGTCTGGTTTGAAGGGGGGGTTGTCAGCTTTAGCAGCCTGCACTGTTCTCCTTCACTCCCTGTCCTGAACTGCTGCTCAACTTTACTGCACACTGTTAAACAGCTGCTGCTCTGCAGTCCAGAAATGATGGCTGGATTTCGGGGGTAGGTGGAGTGATTTTTGATATAACACTTACTAAAACGCGTCGAGATAAAAGCCTCAGCAGAAACATAAAAGGCTTTTTATACTTGCAAGTTGCTGGCGTGATGTTTTGATTAAAACCAATTGTAAACAGAGGTCCTCAGAGCCTTAAAAAAGGAAAAAAAAAAAAAGAAAATCAGAGAGTGCACAGTTTTTTGGAGGGAAGAAAAAAAATGACTGATTCAACCTTAAAATCAGAGAGTGCACATTTTTTTGGAGTACCTCACAGATTTATGTGCCTAAGTCCTTTTGAGTCAGGCAGTCTGACACCCCAGCTGGCACCTCTTGCCTGAATGGAAGGCAAGAAACCCTCCCCACAGGGTCCAATTCATCCTTGGGTTACCCTCTTGGCATCGAACGGATTTACGCTGGCAAGAAATTTGGCCCAGAGCCCTGACCAGCATCTCCAGAGCTCGGAGGTCCCAGGTGGCACTTTGTGACTTCTGATTCCCATGGCTTTTTTTTTAATTTTTTTTTTTTTGGTGAGGAGAGGGAGGAAAGGGGGAGGGTGGTGACTTCATTCTGCCACTTCATCCCACACCACAGCCTGGTTCCCCCCCCTTCCTCTACCTAGGGGCAGGCTGGTGGGCTCAGAGAGCTTTGTTAACGCTGTAATCCTCACGTGTGCTCAGCTTCACAAAGCTGCCACTTTCTCACCCCGTAATGTCCCGTGTCCAATCGATTGCTGTGCTGGCTCCTCTGCCTGCTGGCTTGGAGCTGTTTCTCCAGCAAAGGGCCAGATTGCTCTGGCAAGCTCATCCATCCTTCAGGGATGGGGGCAGAAGGCGAGAGGAGGGGGGATGGATGCCTGAGATTGGGGACTTGGGATGGGGGGGAGGAGGAGGAGGAGGAGCTGGCAGGCAGCAAGGAAAGAAAAATCTGGGGTAGTGCAAGAGTGGTTGAGAGCTGGTGAGGGATCAGCAAATCCTAAGTGTTAACCCAGCACTGCCAAGGCCACCACTAAACCATGTTTCTCAGTACCACATCTACAGGGATTTTAAATCCCTCCAGGGATGGGGACTCCATCACTCCCCTTGGCAGTGGGGGCCAGGGTCTGTCAAGCCTTTAGGGGAAGAAATTGCTCCTAATATCCAATCTAAAACTCCATGGCACAACTTGAGGCAAATTCCCCTTGTTCTATCTCTTGGCATTGAGGAGAAGAGAATGATGCCCACAACACTCCAACCTCCTTCAAGGTAGTCGTGAAGAAGAAAGTCTCCCCTCAGCTTCCTTTTTCTTAAGGCTGAACACCCCCAGTTTCCTCAGGTATTCCTCATTCTCCAGACCTTTCAACAGCTCTCTTGCTCTTCTCTGTACAAGCTCCTCTCTGTACAAGTCCTTTTTATGGTGAGAGGCCCAAAACTGAACAGAGGATTCAAGGTATGGCATCTTCTTTGCCCCAAAGCCAAATAATCTCCTGTGTTGATGCCAAAGAGTTCTCGTTGAGAACTCAGCTTTTAATTACACCTCTGTTCCTCTCCACTGAATCCTCAGCTGACCCTTTTTTACTTACCTATGCTCCAAATTTATTCTGACATCCCAAATCCTTGTGCATCCTTGGCGGCCAAGTACAAAATAAACCACAGAAAAATAATTTTGCCCAAGGGTAGCACTGCCTCTCTTTGTGCCCAGGTTTGCAGTTTCAGCTCTCACACCACTGCTTCCCACAGCTCAGGACAAGCAGGTTTTCCATATTTTATTGTAAGGGATATGATGAGATGGGGAAGTGAAAGTTCTCAGATCCAAGGGACTGTGTCTGCACTAGGACATGTTGTATTACTTTCTAATTCTGGAAGCACCTAAATGCTAAATAAAAAATTGTGATTTTTTTTTTTAATGCATAGTGCTGTTGAGAGTTCTTTTCAAGGTTTTTATTGCTCCTACTGTGCTCTGCACATTTAAGCCCAGGGTGACTCATTCATCTGGTTTCACAGAGGACAAAAATCCTAGTCCAAAGAAATTGCTTTGCAAACTTCCTGAAAGGTTTCTGGAGTTTCTTAAATGGTTCTGGCTTACAGGAGGAAGATAGAGGTATGGGAGAAGAGAGGCTTTATTTCCAAAGCAGTGCACTGGGAGCCTCACTTCTCAGGAAAGTACACTCTCATCTCCATGTTTTTAAAACTCTGTGTAACCCCACAAGTTATATGTGTGTGTGTATTCATTTTCCCTGAACTTCTGTGCTCCAGGTTTGGGCTGTAGGTTGCTCTCCCTTGGGAAAAGGTAATATACATACCCAGGCATCATCTGGGATCTTTCCCTTCCAATTTACCTTGCCTTTCCTCTGTTGGAATTCTGGGTATTTCCTCCATCCTTCATTTAAGTGTCTCCCCTCAAGGCTCATGAATGCAGCCCAGCAGCAAGAAGCTGACTTGCCCATGAAACATGCAGCTGTGGTTACACTATTATACAGAGCATCACCTGGTGTAGCCAGATATTAACCACAAAAAAAAACAACCCCTACTTTAAGGTCTGTGCATTGATTGATAACAGAAAAACTCATGATCTTCCCATTTTGGGAGGCTGATTTCAGGAAGAACCATTTGCTGCCTGTGGGTAGCAATGTTTTCCAGAAATGGATGTTGGAGTTGAGTCCACCTTGGTTGGTTGCACTCTGAGCCTTTTAACAACTGATGTATGGCAGCATCAACTTCCCCCCAAATATCTCTGTTCCTACAGCATCCATCCATAGAATCATGGGATCAGAGAATGCCAGGGGTTGGAAGGGACCTCTGGAGATCATCGAGTCCAACCCCCAGGATCACCCGAAACATGTCACACAGGAATGTGTCCACATGGGTCTTGAAAGTCTCTATAGAAGGAGACTCCACAACCTCTCTGGTCAGCCTGGACCAGTGCTCCCTCCCCCTTAGAGTAAAAAGGGTTTTCCTCATGTTGAGGTGAAATTTTTGGTGTTCCAGTTCCCCTCATCCTATCCCAGGGCACCACTGAAAAGGGACTGACCCCTTCTTGACACCCTTCAGGTATTTATAAACGTTACTAAGATCCCCTCTCAGTCTTCTCCAGACTAAACAGCCCCAGGTCTCTCAGCCTTTCCTCATATGACAGATATGTTCCAGTCCTCTGACCATCCTTGTAGCCATCCATTGGACTCTAGAAAATCCTTGTCCCTCTTCCACTGAGGAGCCAGGACTGGACACAATATTCCAGATGTGGCCCTACTAGGGCAGAGTAGAGGAGGAGGAGAACCTTCCTGGACCACATTCCTCTTAATGAACCTCAGGATACCATTGATCTTCTTGGCCACAACTCCACATTGCTGTCCCATGGATAAAATATTGCTGACCCGGACTCCAAGGTCTATCTCCATGGAATTATTTTCCAATCAGGTCAAACCCTCATCTGTACTGTCCCTACTGTACTCATTGCATAAAACTGCTCTCAGTCAAAGCTAGTCTTTAGCTTTGAGGGTTTATTTTCCCTTTGGTCTTCTCTGGGTAGGAAATGGGTCAGGAAGGCTTCCCAGGCAGAGCCCATGGCCAATGGACATGTGAAAAGTTACTCATTTATCTCTGGAAATTTCCTTTAAACCAAACACTGCTTCTTGGGGGATTTTGTAACAGACACTTGCTGGTGAGGCAGAGCCAGGACCAGGTCTGAGACTCAATAGGGATCAGATCACCTTCACCAGCCTGGAAATGCTGCTTGGACCACGTTTTTGTGCATTTTTGCCATTTGGGACTGTGAATATTTAACTGAAATCTAAACTTAGAGATGCTCAGGTATTTCAGGAAGAACATGGAGCTGATGGAGCAGGTCCAGAGGGAGGCCATGAAAATGGTCAGGAGTCTGGAACAATTCTCCAAGAAGCCAGGCTGGGGTTGTTCAGCCTGAAGAAGGGTCCAGGGAGACCTCATAGTGACATTCCAGTATCCAAAGGGGCTCCAGGAAGACTGGAGAGGGATTGTTTGCAAGGGCCTGGAGAGATAGGATGAGGGGCAATGGCTTTAAATTAGAGAAAAGTAGATTTAGATTGGATGTCAGGAAAAAAGTTCTCTACCATGAGAATACTGGAAAAATGGATCAGGTTGCCCTGGGAAGTAGTTGAGGCCTTATCCCTGGAGATATTCAAGGTGAGGTTTGAGGAAGCTCTGAGCATCCTGATTTGGTTGAGGGTGTCCCTGCTGACTGCAGGGGGGTTGGACTGGGTGACTTTTAGAGGTGCCTTCCAACCCAAATCATTTAATGATTCTATGTTTAAATGGGGGCTGGTTTTGCCCCAGAAAGATTTTGAGTGTAAAGTTTCATCTAATAAAAATGGGTTTCCCCATAGTCTGTGTTTAAGTGACCCATAGCATTTATAAAATTAGGGGAATTAGCTACTTAGCAAACAGCATTTACTGGTAGAGTTGTCACACAGGTAGAAGATTTCTTTTAAATAAAAGGTGTGTTTTTTTCATGATCAGAGAGAAAAAATTGTTTGCTCTTCGTTTTTTTTTTTCCTTTGTGACTTACAATTTTCTGGTTGGTAGGAGGGAAGCCATATGAAGCTGTGCTTGCCTCTAGAAACCTTTCATGTCATGATAAAGCAGCACTGAAAGCCAGTGGCTATCTGAGGTCACCTGGTGTGAAACCCTTCATGTTCTGAATTCATGATTCAGGCATCAAAAAATCATCAGATTTTAAAATTCTTACAAATTTTGACTTGTTTTTTTTTTTTTTTTTAAATTACTTTCTCAGGGTTTCTCTGTCTTTGTGCCTGATTTCCAGTCTCTCTCCTTTATCTTGGCTTTTCTTTGTATTCTGAAGCCTCTGGTCTATGTTTCAAGAACAGCCCTCCTTATTTTGAAGTGTCTGGGTTCAGATTTTCAGGCTTTCCCTCATCTACCTGAGGATTCAGAACTTCCTTTTGCACAAATAAATGAACATTGGGATTCCAGGTTGATCACTCGAATCCAAAAGCTGGAGATTTCTGAATAAACCCTAAGCTACTGTGAAAATCTCCCCAAAATCAGGGGAGTGGACAGTGAATAGCACACCGTGCCTCAGACAAAGCCAAACTTGCTTGAAAGCTCCAGGTCAGTCCTTGCTGTAGTGATGGTTTAGTTACCATAGAGACAACCAGGTCTCCCTGCATTTTCCAGCACTTGTGCTCTTCACCAGTGACCCCTCTGGATTAAAGTTGGAGGGATTTGGAGCATTCTCTTTATTTTTATCAGTGGTGTAGCACACCGTCTAATCCTAGTTGTAACTCTCAGGAAGGCAGAGAAAAAAAAAAAAAAGACAAGAAAGCCAACCTGCTTCCCCCACATTTGTTGTGTAGGCCAATTATCCAAAGTAGTGACAAGCAGAAAAATGAATTAACCATAGATTTGTAATGTCAGCATTATTTAGCTTGTATAAGCTTTGCCCAGTTGTGGATCAGCAAAGGAAAGTTTCTATTTTTCCCTCTTCTCTTCTCTTCTCTTCTCTTCTCTTCTCTTCTCTTCTCTTCTCTTCTCTTCTCTTCTCTTCTCTTCTCTTCTCTTCTTCCCTTCCTTCCTTCCTTCCTTCCTTCCTTCCTTCCTTCCTTCCTTCCTTCCTTCCTTCCTTCCTTCCTTCCTTCCTTCCTTCCTTCCTTCCTTCCTTCCTTCCTTCCTTCCTTCCTTCCTTCCTTCCTTCCTTCCTTCCTTCCTTCCTTCCTTCCTTCCTTCCTTCCTTCCTTCCTTCCTTCCTTCCTCCCTCCCTCCCTCCCTCCCTCCCTCCCTCCCTCCCTCCCTCCCTCCCTCCCTCCCTCCCTTCCATAGTTTGTTGAGTCTACACCCTCTTCCACCTTCTGCAGACAGATTTTCAAAAGAAAAAAATGTCACTTGCTGGCAGGAGCCAGGAATGCAAGGGACATGAAACCAGGATGCAGTCTGAAAGCATCACGCTGGCAAGAAGCCCACAGACACTTCAGAACTGAAGCACCAAATCCCAGAGCAAAAAGGAAAAGGAAAAAAAAACAAAACAACCCAAACAAAAAGCATCTTAGTAAAGCAATAGAGAAGCTGCACCTGGTCCAAACCACTGCACCCAGTATGCTGGGACACTTCAAAGCTGCCAGGGAAGCAGATACTGGGATGAAATACCCATCACTGGGTATAGAATTTGGGCAAAATTTCACTGAGGTGGCAGGAACATTGACTGATGTGGGGAGCAAACCTGGAGGATAAGAGGTGTATATGTCAGAGATGATGGGAGAAGAAATAAATGATCCTGTAGTGTGTTTGTCATTGTATGAGTGCTGCTGCCTTCACTGGTTGGATTTTGAGAGCATCTTCACTGTGTGACTGTTGCCCTGCAGCCTACAGGGATACAAAGCCCTACAAATGCATTAATAAATCATAGAATCATGGAATGGTTTGGGTTGGAAGGGACCTTTAAGGTCTCTAGTTCCAACCCTCATCCAATCTGATCTTCAGCACTTCCAGGAAGGGGGTAGCCACAGATCCTATGGGCAACCTGGGCCAGCTCAAAAGAAAGAATTTCTTCCTAATAAGTCATCTACACCTTTTCCTTTTCCTTTTGAAACTCTTCTGCTTTGTCCTATCACTCCCTGTCCTTGTAAAAATTCCTTCTCCAGCTTCCCAGGAGCCCCTTCAGGTACTGGAGTCTCTGCTTTAAGGTTTCCCCACAGCTTTCTCTTCTCCAGGCTGAAGAACCCCAACTCTCAGCCTGTCTCTGATCATCTTTCTGGCCTCCTTTGGACATGCTCCAACAGCTCCATGTCCTTCTTGTGTTGAGGATTCCAAAACCGGACACAGGCTTTTGGTTTTCAGAGGTGATAGTTGGGTTTGATGGTTCAGCTGGGCTAGTATTCAGGGTTGTAAATAGAGTTATTTTACCTCTCTTGGAGGTATTTTGGTGGTGTAGCTCAGCTGGCACATCAGGAATTCTCCTGGAGAAGTGGGGAGCTGTACCAGAGCAGCATGCAGACTGTCAGCTGGCAGTAAATCTGTTTCAAGCTCTTTTGTTGTTCCAAGCAATTGCTGAATAACTTGTCTGAATTACTTCCCCAGTTGATATCTCTCGTATGAAAAGCTCACAGAAAGTGGATTATGTTCAAAATTCAGGAGATACAGATTCTCACTTGCTAAACATCCATTAACAACTGGATAAAGGCAGCTCTCAGGATCCAGTTTCTATAGGGGTAGCTTTTTGCAGGTGAAGCTTGCTTCATGTGCTGAAGCATCCTTATGCTATAAGTGAAAATAAATTCTTCTTAATAAGATCTGGTAGTTGATGACAGTCATGATATGGACATGAATGAAGCTAAAGCCGAAATGCTATCAATTTACTTTAATAATTGTGAAGAGGAAGGAAAAATTCAGTGTTTGTGGGTGATTTTTAGCTCCACAAATTCAGGATTCATTTTAGAGAGAGCAGATCTTTGAACAGTGAGAAGAACAGCTCTGTCTTCCTTGCCTTGACATGCTCTCAGTGTACTCCTTGCTGTGAAACTGCTGAGTGGACATTTCAGTGTTTTTTTGGTTTTTTTTTTGCTTTAAACGTGATGCTGTTGTTAAGATGCTGGCTAAAATACCACAGCAGCACTTTCAAAGGTGGCACAGGACTGATGCTAAATGATTAGTGATCCTGGGCTACTGGGCAGGCTACAGAGATGACTTCTCAAAGTCTTCTTACATGTCCTCTTCCAAGATTTAGTCCCTGCTCTTTTCTTCTGAGTAACCAACCCCTGAGATGGCTTCAGGCATGTTCACATTTGAAAGTGTGATTGTTGTCATGGAAGGTTATTTAGCTACAGTAAAAGGGGACAAGCAGCAGAGATTTCTTCCTGGACTGGTGGCTAACACCCATGTGCAGGGACTCCACAGGGTCTGTATGCTGGAGGTCCACCTAAACTCCAGCTGGATGGAGGTTGCATCTTTTGCAGACACCTCCAGGCTCACTCTGGCCATGTTTTAGGCCAGCTGGACACCAACCTGCCAGAAATTGGAAGGCAGAGAGTGGTGATGATTTCATTCTCATCATGTGGCCATCCATGCCACCCTGAGCCCAAAGCATGGATGGTGGTGGCAGAGACCCAGTGCTCAGTGTGGGCTGGGAAGGGATTTCACTTTTCTCTTTGAGGAGGATGATGTAGTAACTTCAATAAACTGACCATGCTATGTGTTTATTTATACACTCATGTATTATTCATCTGGGGTGACAAGTTTAGCTGAACTTCAGGTAACCCCTTGACCAGCCCATCATAGAGAGCATCTGGGTGGGATGAACCTGCTAGTGCTGGCCATAATCTCCTGTGCTATCCATTTGGCTCAGAGGGATAACAGGGAGAAGAGGCAGAAAGAGAACCAGCAGTGAAGGAAATGAGTGGTGATTCAAAGAATCAGAATAATTTGGGTTGGAAGGCACCTCCAAAGGTCAGCCAGTCCAACCCCCCTGCAGTAAGCAGGGAAACCCTTAACCAGATCAGGATGCTTAGAGCCTCCTCAAGCCTCACCTTGAATATCTCCAGGGACGAGGCCTCAAACACCTCCCTGAGCAGCCAATTCCATTTTTCCACTACCCTCAGGGTCAAGAAGTTATTCCTAACATCCACTCTAAATCTTCACTGATTTAAAACCATTGCCTATTACTCCAAGCCCTTGCAAACAGTTCATTTACAGCTTTCATGTAGTCTCCCTTCAGATACTGGAATGTCACTATGAGGCCTCCCTGGACCCTTCTCCAGGCTGAACAACCCCAGTTTCCTCAATTTGTCTTCTTGGAGAGGTGTTCCAACTCCCTGATCATTTTCATGGCTCTCCTCTGGACCTGCTCCATCAGGTCCATGTCCTTCCTGTACGGAGGGCTCCAGAGCTGGATGCAGTACCCCAGGTGATGTCTTACCAGAGCAAAGTGGCAGAATCACCTCTCTTGATCTGCTGGCCATCCTTCTTTTGCTGCAGCTCAGGATGAAATTGGTCTTCTGAGTTGCAAGAGTGCACTGTTGGCTCATGTCATGGAGACCAGCATCAAAGTCTGGTATGGTCCAGGCTCTTTGCCAGTGAGGATTTAACCCAGGGTTGATCTTACCTCTGTCTTCAGCAACTCAAGTGATTCAATCACCAAAACAGCCAAAAAATCTCAGCCTCACCCAATGGACATGTTTTTTTAATTCATCTCACTTCTTACAGACTTCTCAGTCTCCTGTCCCTGCATCCTCCTTGGTGCTGGCAGAAGCTGGTGTGCAGGCTGCCACGTAGGCAACAATTTAATGTTCAGAGGGATAAAAGGTATTATTATTTAATATAAAATAATATTCCCATCTGTGAATATGGGAAATTCTCTGGTGCTTTTAGCCTCGACTCCCCACTGCTTTGAGCCGGACGGTGCCATACCTTGCAGGCAAAGGATCAAAAAACATTTTTGCCCTTGTCAGTGAGCTGTCACCAGGGTCCTGGGTACAGCTGGGCATGTGGGCAGGATGCTATTTATTTACTCATTGCCAAAGGTTCATTATCTCCAGCTCTTATTCAGATGGTAGTTTCCAGGTCTCAGGGGAAGCCAGTTCAGCACAGCAGATGACACAACGCCCTGGGCAGGAGGTGGATGGCAGCATCCCTGAGTGCACATCACAGACAGAAAGGAGGAAGAGTGAAGGGGAAGGCGATGGGAATGGGTGTGGATGGAGGAATTGAAAGCATCAGGGGTGGTGGGGCTGGGAAAGCAAATCCCTCCACTTTTCGCAGCAGGCGTGCCGATGAGGGTTGGAGTTCCTTGCCCAAAGTACATTTATTTATCATTGTCAGGACAATTGATTGCCTAGCCAGGCTCTTTTGAGCAAAGGAGGCTGTCCCAGCCCTGCATTTCAATTCCCTCCATCTCCAGGGAGCAGGGCTGCCTGAACCCCAAAGGAGGGCTGTGCTCCAGTGCTTATCAAATAGCAGCTCCCTCATTTCAGCTGCTCCACGTGCATAGAATCATTGAATGGCTTGGACTGGAAAGGACCTTAAAGATCATTTACTCCAACATGGGGCAAGGATACTTCCCACTAGACCAGGTTGTTCCAAGCCCCATCTAACCTGACCTCCAACACTTCCCTGGCTTTTCAGAGCTCCCAGCTGGTAGCTCAACCTCACTTGATAAAGCAGCCACTGCTATCCAGAAAGTGAATGGCATGGCAAACCTCTGAAATCCCTAAAAATGCCCTTTCCTGACCCTTGCCTGTTTGCATCCTCAAGGCTGAGGAAGGATGAGGCATTTGAGACCTGCTCTAGTTCAGGAGAAAGAAATCTCACATCCATAGTTTAAATCTTTCCTTCTCTGGGCATGCAGGAGTGTGTTCAACACATGTTATTTACTTGATGCATGTTTAAATACACCTGGTGTTGATCTGGACAAGTCTGTGATGGTGTTTGGGTGGTTGTAGTAAACTCACTATGAAGATGTAGCTTTGTTTGCATACTTGCCTTCCCTGTTTCACCCTGGGAACACCTGTGAGAATTTCAGATGCTGAATAAACTTTCAATTGCTGCCAGAATTAGGTGTGTTTCTTAGAGTGGATTAAGTGATTTTCTCTAATTTCCAATTTATAGCAATCTTGGTGTTCTCAGGTATGTGCTTGGGTCTCCCCTCACTTATCACTGCTATAAACTGGGTGTGAGCTTGGTGTGCAAGAGGAATTGTCCCTGTATTCACTGAACTTTCCCTTCTATTTGTCTCTATACAATGCTCCAAGAGAAGGAAACCAATCTGTTGTTATGCTGTTTAAAATTAAACTGTACCCACTTAAAGTAAAAACCTGGGATACTGGTGTGTACTGGTTCTTTTCTAGCATTATAGTTATGTTGGCTGTAAATCCATTAGAGGCATTTGGCATGGAAGTTAATTTTAAAAAAAACAACAAAAAAATCTGTGCTCTGTTAGATTTTGTGTATAAAGAGGTGCAAAATAATTGGCTTTCTAGAAATAAACTGGGAGAGGCAACATTTTTGTGTGTGTTGTATACTGGGGCAGCACGGTGCAAAGGAAACATTAAGATTCTAGCTCCAAGGAGTTAAAGGTATATTCTGGAACTTCAAAACCTCCTGATGCTTCATGGGCAAATGGGAAAATGTTCTATTTAGACACCATACTGCTCACACATCAGATGTTTTTTCCAGTTCTCTCTCTCTCTCTCTGTAATTTACTTAATTTTTTTTTTTTAAAGTTATCATCAGGGGCAGTTGGCATGAAAGGGACCTTTGGATCTGAAGTGCCCATCTGCTCTGCAGCTCACCTCCCCCCTGATGACAAAACCATCTGCTTTTGACATCACAACCCCTTTCACAGCAATGCCACGTGGGGCTGCAGGAGAAGGAGCCAGTGACACTTTGTTAACACCTTGCCTCGATGCTCTCCTCCTATTTAAGAGAATTCCCAAGCATTTTTCTGCTGCTGGAGCCTTCTAGACCAGGATGAGTTTGTTTGGGATGGCAACGTGACCATGGCTGGTGTGGTGGGTGGGAGGTGGTGGTGACACCACATGGCATGAAGCAGACTACCAAAGCTGTTTTTAACAGGGATTGAGGTTTTTTTATTTGCCTGTGCATGACACCTCTTGTGAAGGAGGAGCCTTGTTGTCTCAGCCACTTGGGAATTAAATAATACTAATTACAAAGCTGATGATAACACTTACCAAGCAGGGTTTGATTAGCTTCACTTGCATCTGCTCAAGATGCTTCTAATTATGGAGCAGTGTCTTGGTGTCATCCCTTCTCCAACCTAAACATGATTTCCACTTCCTAGCTCATCCCATCCCAGGCAGACATCAGTGCTCCAAAAAAAAACTCAGGAAAATGAAGGTCCACTAGAGACCTTACTCTTTCCACCTGATCGATTTACTACGTGGGGAAGCACAACAGATCCAAAAAAAAAAAAAAAAAAAAGTGTTTCCAACAGCCCAGATGGTGATGGCTTGGTGAAAATAATGCCTCCTCCTGAAATGCCAGCTCTCCTCTCACCCTGTGTCAGCTGGTGGGGAACAGCACGAGCTGTCACAATTGCTGCACACAGAAATTTGCTGTCATGAATTAAGAGAAATGCCTTCAGGTTAGGGCTACTCTGCATCTGGGTTTCTGGGTTTATAATTTTCATTTTCCTGCCTGGAAACATTGTCTGGTGGTAGTTGAGGTTTGGGGTTTTCATATGTGGTTTCTTCTTTTTTTTTTTTTTTTTTTATTTTATTATTATTATTATTTTCTTTTAACTATTATTTATTTATTTATTTATTTTTGTTCTGGCTGTCATCCACCTGGAAACCTTGGGTACCTCCCAGGCACGTGTACAGATCAGCTGTGCAGTGATGCACTGCAAATCCAATCCATCCAGGAAGGGCTGTGCCCTGCACAACCCCCTGTAGGATAGGTCAGGAGATCTCACTTCATTTCATGGAGCTTGGAAGCACTTCTGCAAGATCTTTAAAATCCTTCTTTTCCTGTCGTCACCAAAAAAAAAAAAAAAAAAAAAAAAAAGCAGGTTGATCCTAACTGAAAAACTTGTTTCAAATCCAGGGCAATTTTTTTCAATGAAAGTAATTTGCAAGCAAGACATGGGTCAGAACTTGGGAAATGATTTGCTTTTAGGACTTTGAAATGAGACTTCTAAATTATTCCCCTTGAAACCAAACTTACCTTCATAATCCACTGAAATAAAGCAACCAGCTCTTAACTGTATAGCATCAGCACGGTAGCAACGTTGGTTTTGATGATAATAAGTGACCAATACAAAGGGGACAAAGAAAAAAGATGGATTGTTTCAGGTCAAACACATTGGTTTTGTTTTGCTTGACTTGTTTCCCTTCACAGAACTTTCATCTCAGTAAGAAATGCACAGGCAAGGAGCTGTGTGGATTAATCCCACCTGAAATTAAGAGCAAGAGGAGATGATTTTTTCTTGGCTTGCAACCAGGACATCCAACCCTGGTGTTCACACACATACATGTGCCCAGACACACTCTTCATCACTCCAGCAAAGTTGAAAAATTAAAAACTGGAGCCCAGTGCTTCTGAACAGATTTCCAGCCTCTCCAGTTTCTCCTCCTTTGCGTGGGAAATCCCAATGCATGGGACTAAATTCCTCTTGCATTAAGATCTATTCTCCCCGTCCCCAATCCCCCATAGCTGGGGAAATTGAAAGAAACAGCAGGGCAAATTGTTCCCCAAAGTTTTCCTTGCCAGCCTGCAGGTTCATTAATCTCATTGCAGAGCTGCTGCTGCTGTACCAGGTGGATGGATGATTAAAATATTGCTTGCCATCCCCTCCAGGAGAGATAGCAGAGGGAGGCTCATGTTGGATGATAACACTTGTATAATCCACTTACTAGAGGTAGTTTTCCCGTGCAGTTTGAATGGAGTTTCTCCCTCTGATTGTGTCTCCATCAGTGCAGGAACCACTCAGAGTGACTGGAAACTCTTAATCCTTTGCAAACAGCTGTCAAATTGTTTTCCCATCTGGGACTCTTCTTCTTGTTAGCTGGAAAGCCTGCAATGAATTCAGTGGGAGATGAAAGCAAAAGCAACACCTTGTAGGGTCAAAAATGTGTTTATGGACTGGATAGAAGGAACAGGGATGCTTTGAAGGGTGCAGTGCTTGCTCCCCTTCTCAGTCCAGGAGGGAAGCAAGGAGCAAATTTCCTTCTTGGTGGACTTAGCAGTGCTAGCTTAATAGTTAGACTTGATTTCAGAGTCTTTTCCTACCAAAACAATTCTGTGATTCTTCCAAAATCTGGCCAGGAAGGCATCTTGATGGGGGAACATATCCATGAGCTATCAAATACTGAAACATCCTCCCCTTTTACTTTCTGGGGACAAACAAAGCCCTAGCAGCCCCAGGGCAAAAAGCCCCAGGGTTGGGCATGCTGATAGTGGGAGGAGCTGGCAGGATGCTGGGGGCTGGTGCCATGGAGGAGCTGGGCAGACTGGGAGCAGCTGTTGGAAAATCAGAAGGAGGGGGGGGGGGGGAGTTTGTTTGTAAATTGGGGCTGTGGGGTGGGTGGTTGGGGAGACCACATGGGAAAGCAGACAGCTTCCTATCTCCCCTTTTCTTCCCCTGGGTTGTTGTTGGGTGAGGTTTTATTTCTTAGCTTAGGAGGTTTCTTAAAGCTTTCTTAAAGCTTAGGAGGTTTTCTTTCTCTGCCCCATGACGTAGGGAAATGATGGAGTTATTCAAATCTATTGAATGTGATGCACAAAAGCTTCTCCAAGCTACAGACCAGCAAGGCAGCTTTACTTAGTGGCACAGGGGGGTTTGGAGGTATTTCTAGCTTTATCCTGGGATTTTTCAGTCTTGTGACCAGTCCTTTTCCCTGCAAGGGACATCTTTTCTTTAGTTAGCCATATTAAATTGACTGTTTTATAGCTCTTTTAACCAAGTGGCTATTGAAGGCTTTCAGTTAGCCTTAATATCTTGATCTGTTACAGGGCTTGTAGTGTTTAAAACTGAAAACATTTCAGTTATCCCTTTCTTCTCCTTGGGAAGTCCAAAGAAGTGAAGCTTCCCAGATTGTGGATGTCAAACCTCATACATTTGTACCCTCCTCGCCCCCCCCCCCCCCTTTTTTTTTTTTCTCTAGCAATTTAACACATTTTGTTTTCGCAGAGGTTCAAAAGTTCGCTCAGCAACAGTTGGTTCTCTGAGCTTGTTGCAAAGGCCTGTGGGTAAAACTAAAAACATTTCAAACCCCCCCAAAAAAACAACCAGCACCATTATATAGCTGTGGGACATAGCAGTTAACAAGCCACATTTAATGACCTTAATACTCCTAAGATTTTGTGAGCGTGCAAGCACAAAATATCCATATTTTTTAGCATCTACATGTTTTCTGTTCCTTTACCATGTGTCATTATGTTCTGGGAGCAGTTATGAGTAGAGCCTGACCTTTCCATTGCCTGCTTTCTGGATTTCTTTTAATTTGACCCAGGAGCTGGGATCAAAGCACTGCTACGTTCAGGCAGGCTTGAACTGTTCAAAAATCCTGTTTGTCCTTCAACAGAGTTTATTATGCAGTTGGGAGAGTGCTTTGGAGATTGGTTGGATTAGCAGATGTTGCCCACATCACGTTGACAGCCTGGGGTTTAGAAGCAGGGCCACTTTCAGATCTGAGAGCTGAGGGGTGGCTGCCCCTCTCTTAAATGCTTGCAGACGTTTTAAGCAGTGTCCCTGACATATGGAAACCAAAAATTGCCTGGAATGTGCTCAAATGGCAAAGTCCAGAGGGATGGAGCATCCCTCCCATGGAGGTGGGTTAAGAGTTGGGGTGGTTCAGCCTGGAGAAGGCTGCAGGGAGACCTTAGAGCAGCTTGTCAGTATATAAAAAGGGGTTTCAGGAAAGATGGGGACAAAGTTTTTGGTAATGTTCAAAACTATTACCAAATGAATTTTAACCAAATGTTCAAAAACATTGCCAAAGTTTTTGGTAATGTTCTCTTCAAACCATCACATGAGGTGATGGTTTTAAACTGAAAGATTTAGACCAGATATAAGGAGGAAATTTGTCACTGTGAGAGTGGTGAGACACTGACCCACAATCCCCAGGGAAGTTGTGGCTGCCCCATCCCTGGCAGTGTCTCAGGTGAGGTTGGATGGGGCTTGGAGCAACCTGGGCTGGTGGGAGGTGTCCCTGCCCATGCAGGGGGTTGGGACTGGATGAGCTTTAAAGTCTCTTCCAACCCAACCCATCCTATGATTCTATGATCCTAAGTCAACTGGAGGCTTTAGGGAAAGAAGAGGTCCCTTTCTGACAGAAAAGACCTGGACATTGTCATGAGACCACCTCTGCTGCTGTGGGAGCTCAAATCATTGCAAAATATGAGCCAATGTTTCTCTTCAAGAGATGCTTCTAGGGAATCATGGATGTATTGAGTTTCAGCTTGCTCTGAGATGGGGCAGGAGTGGGCAGCAGAGCCCTGACCATGGGCTCCTAAGAAGAGGAGCATGACCACGCTCCTAAGAAGTTCTGTCTTTGGTTTGGTGTTGGGAGAGAACCCAGCATGGAGGCCCCTAGGCTCTTCCTGGGGCTCCTAAAGATGAGTGTAGTGCCCTTAAAGCATAATAATTATGACAGATCTGATCAACAGCCCTGAGATCCTTGACATTGCCAAGAGCAAGGTTCAACCCAAGTACCAATACATTTGGTACAACCAATACAACCCAAGTACCCATACATTTATCTACAGATTATTACAGGCAGCAAGGAGTCTTCCATCATGCCTTATCCCAATGCTGGGGGAGTTTTCCCTCTGCATTCTCCAGAGGAGGTTTCCAGAGCATCCCAACATGCTTGCTGACACAGGGGCTGAGCTGCTTGCTCGACATGGAGTTCATGCTGTGTATCACCAGACCTGTCAGCAGCCTGCAGGAGCATTTTGTGCATAATGAAGGGAGGTGGCAGACAGTCAGAGTTTCATCTGTGCTTTACTGAATCCTCCTGTCTGCTTCCAGAGTGGGTCTGCAGCATCTTCTGGGCTGTGGGCCATATGAAAGAGCTGAAAGGATGGAATATGTTTCTTGGCATTACCTCTGGCTTCTGGGTCTGCTCCATCTCTGTTTCTGGAGTCAGGATGGTGTGTGCTGCTGCAGGCAGTTGGTAGGCTGTCTGTGTTAAATTCTAAATGTGTAAATGCTAAATACCACCTCTGGCCCTTGACCGACCACAAATTTTTCGTATTTGCCAGCGTGGTTTGGGCCTGAGCTAATTTGTCTCGAGGTTAAACCCAGACCTTCTTCAAGGGTTAACAGCTACTAAGAGCCACCCTCAGTAAGCAGAACTGAGGCAGTCACCCTGGTTTTAGTGACAAGAGAGTGTGAAAGCACAGAACCAAGCTATGCTGTGTCATTCTGTGACAGCAGAAGTGTCTGTGGTTCATTTTGCACACAAGCTGAGAGGTGACAGAAGAGGCAGGATTTGCAGGACCCAGGCTGACTTACTATAGAATCATAGACTGGTTTGGCTTGGGAGGAACCTCAAAGCTCCTCCAGTTCCAACCCCCCTGCCATAGGCAAGGACACCTCCCACCAGCCCAGGTTGCTCCAAGTTCCATCCAAATCTGATCTTCAACACTTCCAGGGATGGGGCAGCCACAGCTTCTCTGGGTAACCTGGGTCAGGGTTTCACCACCCTCACAGCAAAGAATTTTTTTTCCTAAAATCTCATCTAAATCCTCTCTCTTTCAGCTTGAAACGACTCCCCCATCTCCTATTCCTACAAAATCTTGTAAGGAGTCCCTGTCCCTCTATTGCCCCAGAGTGCTCCTGGATTATCCTTGCCTCCATGCAGCACAGATGCCACTGAGCATCTGCCCTCAAACCAGAAAACCAGAAACACTCCCCAAAGAGCTTTTATGAGGTGGGAGGGCCAACCACAAAACTCTCAGTCCCACAAGGGACAAGCATGGCTTCAGCATTGATTGGTTTTTTGTTGGTTTTTTTTTTTTTTTTTCAATGCAAAAGGTCCCCTGAAGGGTGACAAATGCTACATGGCATCAGACTTCAAAGACCACCAGAGCAGACTTCTCCAGGCTGGGGCAAAGTGGCATCTGTGACACATGTCTGGGGCCACATGGTGAGGAGGAACCAGGGCTCATGTGACAGATGCAGACACAGATGCAGAGTCACAGACGTGGCCCTGGGCAAGGGGCAGGGTGGCAGGAGAGGAGCTGCAGATCCCAACTTTTGCTTTTCTGTTCCCATCCCCTCCTGGACGTCCCTGATGTATTTTGCAAGAATTTTGCTGTCGCTGCAATTTTGTGACCCTTCTGTTGGATGGAAGCCAGCAAATGGGTTCCAAGCTTCTGCTTGGGTTTCACCCAACAGAAATGCAGCTCCTTGGTTTTGGGGTGCAACTTACAGCACATAGGGACAACTTTGGGGTGTTGGTGTCAGAACATTTTGCCTGTATCAGGAATAGCATGGCCAGCAGAAGGGCAGTGATTGTGGCCCTCTACTCAGCACTGGAGTGGCCATACCTCAAGTTCTGTGTTTATTTCTGGGCCCCTCACTACAAGAAGGACATTGAGGTGCTGGAATGAGTTCAGAGAAGAGCAACCAAGTTGGGGAAAGGTCTGGAGAACAAATCCTATGAGGAGAGGCTGAGGGAAATAGGAATGTTTGGTTTGGAGATGTAGAGGCTGAGAGGAGACCTTATTAGTCTCAACAGCTACTGAAAAGGATATTGTAGGGAGGTGGATGCTGGGCTCTTCTCTCAAGTAAATACTGATGGTACCAGAGGAAATGGCTTGAAGTTGCACCAGGGGAGGTTTAGACTTAATAGTAAGAAGAATTTTTTTTTACTGAGAGACTAGTCAGGTGTTGGAATGATCTTCCCAGGGAGGTGGTGGAGTCACCATCCCTGGAAGTATTTAAAAGCCATGTAGAGGAAGTATTTAAAAGCCATGTAGATGAGGCACTCTAGGACTTGCTCTGGTGGATGATGTACAATATTGACATATATATATCTATTTTATTGGGGGGGATGTAGAAAATTGGACATGATGGCCTTAGAGGTCTTTTCCAACTGTGGCAATTCTTCAGAGACCCAGTTTCAGTCCTCAGCATGGAAACAAAAGGTTGAAGAACAGGGTGAAATAAAAGCCATGAATTTCCTCCTAAAAGGAAATTTCTTGCTGCCTGAGCTTTCTCACAGTATTTGCTCTGCAGAGAGGCACATGTGCACACCCTGCTCCCTCCTGGGGTGTGCTGTGACCTGCTAATACCTCCTTGGAGGTGTTAAACAGCATCTGCACAATGTGCTAAAAGGTGTTTCATCATGTTAACTGCTCAGAAGAAATGAAAACATCCCAACAAAAAGCACTCATTTCTCCTTTCTCACCAAGGTCTGTGCACTCTGTGTGGCTGGGCCATCTCCCTTGCTGCTCTTGTTGTTTTCAAGTCTTCTCATGTTGGAAAATGTTGGGGCAGTTTAATGATGTTCGCTATAAATTTCAATGGAAATACGTAGAGAAAACATTTACAATTCCCCAACTGGCGCTGGATTTGGGTTTAACTGTAATTCCATTCAATGCTCTCTCATTTGGCAACTCAACAGGGCATTTACATTTGGTCAATTGGTCTGGCTTCTCATGATTAGATCTCAACATCAATCATCACCTTCGCTTACCCCAGCTGACCCCCTGTGTCCAGGCTTCACTAGCAGTGAAAAAATTTTTGTATTGTAAAATTTTTTTGATTTAAGTGATTAAACACTGGAAAAGGCTGCCCAGACTGTTTGTGGATCCTCCATGCTTTGAAATATTCAAACTCAACTGCACAATGGCCTGATTAACCTGTTTGAGATGACCTTAATATGGACTAAATGATCTCCAGAGGTTCCTTCAGCCTCACCTACTGCTTTCTACTCAGACAACATTCAGGCTCTGGCTGATGACTTCCAGGGAATGAATATTCACTGATTTGGATAGGACAAGAGGTGCTGGGCTCAAGCTGCACCCGGGGAAGTTTAGGTTGGATGTTAGGAAGTATTTCTTCACTGAGAAGGTTGTCAGACATTGGAACAGGCTGCCCAGGGAAGTGATGGAGTCCCCATCCCTGGAGGTATTAAAGAGTTGTACATGGTGTTGGGGGTTATGGCTTAGTTATGGTCTTGTTAGTGTTAGGTTATGGTTGGACTTGATGATCTTGAAGGTCAACCAAGGTGATTCTGTGGAATTCTCCTGTGTTGTGAGCCCCAGCAGATCACACATCTGGATCAAATGAGTGTGGTTTGAAAAGAAACCAGGTCTGAACCATCTCTTTTGACCTGATGCAGACCCAGGAGGAGGAAGCTGTAAGAAAGGGAGGTGATGGAAAGGACACAGCCCCTTACAGAAGCAGCTGATGTCAGACTGTGCCCCCAAGGTATTGCACAGATATCCATGGCAGAAGGGGAACCACTATGGGTGTGAAAACCTGGAGACTCACATAGCACCTCTGAATAAATTTTGGGCTCTTCTGTGCACGTGTAAATAGGCTGAAACAGTCATGGTCTGTGTTTTAGCTGTGTGGGTAGTGGTGCCTTGGTTTTCACTGGGCAAATAATAAACCTAGGTGGTACAGTGGAGGGAAATAAAACTTGAAATAAATCAGCATCCTGCCCTGTATCAGGAATTGTGTGACCAGCAGGAGCAGGGAGGTGATTTTCCCCTTGCACTCAGCTTTGGGGAGGCCACACCTTGAATACTGTGGAGTTTTGGGTGCCACTGACCCCGCTGACAGGGAAATCTTCCTCATCCTTCCTCTGGGACAGAAGTTTGCAGTGCCCACCACCATTGGCTCTGAATCTGGAAGCCCAAGGAGAACATGGAGTCCTGTCTGGGATTAATTCTGACCACCACTCTCCAGTCCCATTCAGGGTTTCCTCAAACCTGGCATGGTGTTGGAGCCCAGGGAAGGAAAACTGAAATTTCCAAGCCTAGTTGTACCAGAACCTCAACCACAGGACATTATGAACCAGTCTTCCCTTCACCACCTGACGACAGTACAACCCCAGGACACTGTAGGGTCCTCTACACCAAAAGGGTGGTTTGAGCTATGGTGTGGTCTGAGGTTTAAGATGTATTTAGGCACAAGAAGGGTGGAGACACCTGTGCTGATTTGGGCCAGGAGAAAGGTGATTTTCTCTCTTGTACTTTTGCTTTCAGCTCAGTCTCTTGTAAGTAGCTGCACTTGCTGAAATGAACAGCAAGTTTCTCAGTCAGTGTCTGCTCCTGGGACTGCTCACACTCCATGGTTATAGTTACTGCTGGAGAATGGGCTGCAGAGCCAAGGACACTGCTCAGCTCTGAGGAACATTTTACCTTCCAGAAGGAGTAAAGAGGTCCCACCTGAACCCCTCCTTTGGGGAGGACCAGACAAAATAAATGACCAGAACTGACCAAACAGAGGATTCCATCCCATACACCTCATATGCAGTATAAATTGGAGGGATCACAAGGGTCAAACCCCTTCCTGCTTCCCCTTCTTCACCTCTCCCTGTTTGCTTCAGCATCCTGGGAGGATTCCATCCCTTCCTCTGCCTGTGCTCCTGATCCATTCCAGCCTGGATCTGTGTGTTCCTGCCTCCAGCTCCCAACTGCTCCTGAGCCCAGGATTCCAGCCTGGACTTTCCCAGGGCTGCCCTGCAGCCTCAGTGGGGATGTGAGAGTTATTGGGGGAAAGTGGGGAGGAAAGTGGGATCAATTTTCCTGTATATTTGTATAGATTTAGTCATTTTTCCTATTTATCATTACTGTTGCATTAAAGCTGTGTAGTTTAGTTTCCAACCCATAAGTCTCTCTCCCTTATTATCTCTCCTTTCCTTATCAGGGAGGGGAGGGGGATTAACAGAGAGCATCTGTTACTCTGTTTAATTGCTGGGCCAGTGTTAAACCATGACAACACCTTTGCATTATTAGCCAAAATCCCAGAATCTTTGTCCATCCACACCTTTGAAAAGTGTGTTGCACCCTTGGAAAAAGGGTCCTTGCACTTCTGTGAAGTGAGACAGCTCAAGATTCCTTTGGCTGGCCTTCAGAATGGATGTGATCCTCTGGTCTTTTTGCAAGTCTACAGGGAAAAGGAAGATGTGACTTCTTTACCACAAGGCAATCTCTCCTCCCCTCCAACAAACCAAAACAGGACCCAAAAAAGAGCCACCAGCCAACAAATCAGTCAGGTTCCCCTTGCCACAGTGACTTGAGGGTGATGCCTTGCACTCTGTTCTTCTCCCTCTTTGCTCAGAGGATGCTCAGAAATCCCCTACCTGAGCAATGCTTCCCCCCTCACAGGGTCCTCAAAAGCTTCCCCAGAAGTTGTGGCAAGAGGATGAGGAAGATAATAAGGAGGAAAAAATTGATTTCAAGGGAAGATGTGCCAGGAGGTCCTAGTTAGTGTCTGGTGCTCACGAGTGATGCCTGTGTATGAAGTGAGTTGGTAAAGCTGCTGAAATCACACGCTACAGATGACAGTGGCAACACTTGTTTTATTGCACATCTCACCTGAACTTGATGATTTCTGCCCCAAATCCATGAGGCTGTGAAAGTGGAATGCACAATGTGGCTGCTGTGGTCTCACCTCATTGAGGATTCCCAAGGATTGGGAGGGGAAGCAGCTGCATGCTTCAGAGGAGGTGGGATCAGCCATTATCAGCTGTGCTTTAATTATCAAATTAACATCACACCATGTAATGTGAGTAAATAAGAGCCAGCAGTTTGGGTTTCTTGCAGGAACCTCCTATTCCAAGGGCTTTGTGTCTGCTCTGATCTCTTTTTCACTTCATGTTGTGGAGCCTGGCAGGAATGGCTGGGGTTGTACAAAATAACATCAATGTTTTTCCTTTTTTACATGGGCCCTGCCATGGAAAACAGGAAGAAACATGGGATGAATATGCAGAGCCATCCCAGATATAATTTCTGCAAAAGTATTTATATTAATGCAGTGCATTCTTTAGGCCACAGCTCAGGTGGAGGCTCAGACTCAGGTTTTCTCCCCTTTTGGCTCTTTCTGTGAGGTTTTCTGCTGGTCAAAGTTACCAGAAACTATTGAAAATCTGCAGTATGTTCCAGACTAAGATACAGCTGCCTTTCAGGAGTGAAGTGACACTTAGAGCCAAACCAGCTTTTCTCCAGGCATCTTTGTCTAGGATGTGCTGCAGGTCCTTTGGGATGTTTATAAGGTATTTATAGTTGAGGAGATGGATGACTTAGTCCTAAGCAGATGAATGATATTGCAGCGGTGGCAGCCTTAAACACAGACAGCTAGAGGTCACATTTGATTACATAAAGACTGGATTGGAGCCCAGGCAGCTGGGAGAGACGTTCCCTCCCTCCTTGAGAAAATACAAGTGCAGAAACATCCTTCCTGACCTGGGTTCCTGAGGCAGCCAAGAGTCTCTGCGTCTGAAAGAGGGGAGGGTGCCAGCAGCTCTGCTATCCTTGGCAGGGGGAAGCAAGTTGTTAGTGGTGGCAGAAGAGCCCAGCTGGCAGGGTTGAGAGGCCATGGGAAGTAGAATGTCCCCAGCATTTGTCTTCCTATCCCCTTCCAGCCAGTGCATTAGGATGGACCTCGTCCTGCACCCATCGCTCTCCTGTGCTATTAATTTGTGGCTGTAGAAGCTCCTGCTGCTGTTATCTAGGGAGGTGATGCAGAACAAAGCTGCTTCTTAACACCTGGAGAAGCAGGAGATGCTGGTGAGGCAGGTCCTCAAACCACAAATGGGAAGGGACTCGGATCCCACCACAGCCAGCTGGGCAAGAGCTTGGCAAAGTCCCTCCAGAAGGAAGCCCCAGAGGGGTTTAGAAATGACCTTCAAGATCGTTGAGTCCAACCATAATCTAAACCTGACAAGACCTTAAGCCACATCCCCCAGCCCTGTGTCTGTACAACTCCTTAATACCTCCAGGGATGATGACTCCACCACAGCCCTAGGCAGCCTGAGAACCCTTTCAGTGAAGAAATTCTTCCTAAAATCCAATCTAAACCTCCCCTGGCACAACTTGAGCCCATTGCCTCTTGTCCTATCACTTGTAACTTCATTGAACAGATCAGTCTCAGTTCTTCACAGCCTCCTTTCAGGTAGCTGTAGAGCATGGTAAGGTCTCCCCTTAGCTTCCTCTTCTCCAAGTTAAGCAACCCCAGCTCTCTTTCCAGTCCTGATAAGACTTGTACTCCAAACCCTACATCAGCTTTGTTTCTTTCTTTGGACATGCTCTAGTAGCTCAATGTCTTTTCTGTGGTGAGGAGCCCAAAACTGAACACAGAACTGGAGTTGTGGCCTCACCAGTGCTGAGTACATGGGTCACTGGGGTGCTAGACATAGTTTTAAGCCATATATCATCCAGGTGATATATTTGGGAGACTTCCACATACCTACAGGTATCTGCATCACAGAGAGACCCATCCCAATCCAAACACATCCCCTAACCCCTTGGTGACACACGCTTGGTTCCTTGGAAGGGGTTTTGGATCCTTCAGCAGAGATCATCTTCTGGGATGAAGAAGGGATGGGTCACTGTTCTTCATCCTCTAGATGGGGTACAAGGGAGGGGACCCTGCTCCCAGGGTTTCCAGCAGCCTGTTGTTCTGCTCTGATGGCTTTGCCAGGGAAATCACAAAGTGGGGCTCAGAATAGCTCTTCATGCAAGGTGGAGGGAGAGGGAAGGGGTGGAAGGAGGGTTCTGCTACATTGACAGCTTGCAGAGGGAGGCTGAACTCTGCCTGCCAGTGCTCTGCCTCTTCCCCAGCTGAAAATCCCAGAGGGATCCACTGCTCCTGGGGTGCTGCAAACCTTCCTATCTAGCAGGAGAATTCCAGTCATCTGGGAGAAGGGAAAAAAATCAAAGCAGCATCTTGTGGGGGAGGGGGAAACAACCCCTCCCCGGCTGGAGGATGGGTTCATGCTGGTGCCAACTCCCCTTTCCCACATTTTCCCACCTCCTGCATCATTCCACAACATTTCCTGTGGTGGCAAAGGTATTTACTCTGAGGTTTTGGACAGCCTGGCCAAGTTCCTGCAGATGCCAAGGTTGGAGGCTTTGGAGATTTATGAGATGGCTCATAAAGCAGGGAAAGTGGCCACCATGCAGAGGGCTTTGTAGCTGTGTGGTTGGGATGCTTTGTGCTTCCACGTGCTGGAATTACCAGTGTGGGAGATGCTGAGTGAAGGAGCAAACATGGCAAAGCTCTGAAAGCCACATCCCACCCCAAACAAATTGGAGGTAGGGTTTGAAACCTTGCCTTGTCCTAGAAGATGTCCCTAGGACATCAGAAAATCAGAGTGGAGCCCAGCTGGTTCCTTAGCAGGATGCAGAACTTCTCCAAGGAGCTCTGCAGGGCAATTTCCTAACCCAATGGGTCACACCACAACTTCTCCACCTCATCATCTATACCAAGGTGTTTTAAATGCAGCTTATTTTTTTCCATCCCGCAGCAAACACTGGTGGTGATGAAAACCTCCAGTTAGGGCTGAGCTGGTTGGCTTGGCTCCTTTTTTAGTCAGCAGATGGTTCATGATGTTCAAAGGAAGGTGCAGAGAGCTGATGGGACAAAACACCTTCAGGAGCTGCCTCTGTGATTCTATTTAGACACTGGAATAATATCCCAAGGGAAGTGGTGGGTTCCTCTCTACTGAACAGTTTTAAGACAAAGCTTGACATGGTACTAGGCCATCTCATTGAAAATATTCCCTAGAAAGGTTGGACTGGGTGATCACAGCGTCACAGAATTGTCATGGTACAAAAAGAGCTTTAACATCACTGTGTATAACTATCAACATCCCCCCCTCCCCCTGTAAAATAAAACATAAAATAAAATAAAATAAAATAAAATAAAATAAAATCCCTACATCACCATGTCCACTAAAGCATGTCCTGAAGTGCCTCATCTACACAGTTTTTAAAAACCCCCAGGGATTGTGACTCCACCACCTCTCTGGCAGCTCATTCCAACACCTACCTATTCTCTCAGTAAAGAAATTCTTCCTAATATTAAGTCTAAACCACCCCTGATGCAACTTCAGGCCATTTCCTCTAGTTCTATCATTATTTACTTGAGAAAAGAGCCCAGCACCCTCCTCCCTACAACCTCCTTTCAGGTAGGGGTAGAAAGAAATAAGGTCTCCTCTTAGTTCTCCAAACTAAACATTCCCAATTCCTGCAGCTTCATTTCATAGGATTTGTTCTCCAGGCTCTTTCCCAGCTTGGTTGCCCTTATCTGAACTCATTCCAGCATCTCAATCTTCTTCTTGCAGTAAAGGGGCCCAGAACCTTGAGGTCCCTTCCAACCTGGAATTCTATGGTTCTGCCTATTGCAGCACATGGGAGCCTAGAGGAGGAACTTTTGTTAACACTGATTTTGAGATGCATGAAGTTGAACACCAGCACATCTCTCTTGTTTCTGAGTTGGGAAGACATCCTTTGGAGAATGGCCAGCCTGGGGCCTCTCCTAACACATGCAAGAAGCAGTTTATGGCTTATCCATGTACCACTAACTGCATGACTTTTTGGGAACAGCCAGCTGATAAACATCCTTGGAGTTCCCTGGCTCTGGTTGTGTCCTGTCCTCTCCCGGAATATCCAGGACTGATATTCCATCCTCCTTTCAATTCTTTGTTAATTTTCCTTTTCTTTTGCCAAATTGCAACCTGTGTCTTGGAGGTGTGCTGATCTTTGTCTTACACTCATAAATATTCAGGAGATAAATATTTAGGAGCTTTTGGGCTGAAGCATGTCCCATAGCAGGAATCCTGACTTTGCTGTGCATGCAGTGTTACAGGAACCTCCTTGACCCACCTCCCAGGGGGAGAATGCTCCAATATTGTGTCCTTAAAATTGAACACTTCAGCCCAGAAAAAACTTTCAGAGATCAGGGCTGAAGTGGTTTGCATTGATGGCTGGCTTGGCTGGGGAGGCCAAGTTTTGGAAAAACTTCTGGCACAGAGCCATGAGGAAGCACCTTGTCTTCATCTGCTCTGAGATGGGGCATCTACACCCTGCATGTGACTCCATCAACACATCTTCTCCTCTACCCCATGGCAGTCCCAGACACAAAGATGCCCTCAGTCTGCATCACCTCATTACACGTCTCCTGGGATCCCAGTGATGCCCCAGGTCTGCTAACCTGTCCCAGCCTTGCTGCTGGATTGTCCTCTTTGGCAAAGTGGTTGAACACATGCCTAAACATTACTCATTGCAATGAGACATGTGTGCATGCTTAATTCAAACATGCTGTTCCAATCCTTCCCTAATTTGGGGCCTTAATTTGGAGATTCCACACGCATCTGTTATTACCCCACAACTGTAAGCTCATGCTGTGCTGCAGCCAACTTTCTGCTTTGGATTCAATTTACCAGGGGTTAAATAAGATCACTACTCTCCACAGAATCATAGAAAGGTTTGGGTTGGAAGGGACCTGAAAGATCATTTAGTTCCAAACCCCCTGCCATGGGCAGGGACACCTCCTACCAGCCCAGGTTGCTCCAAGCCTCATCCAACCTGAGCTGAGACACTGCCAGGGATGGGGCAGCCACAACTTCCTTGGACAACCTGTTCCAGGGTCTCAGCACCCTCACAGGAAAGATTTTCTTCCTAATGTCTAACCTAAATCTCCCCTCTTCCACTTTAAAGCCATTCCCCCTCATCCTATCACTCCATGCCCTTGTCCAAAGTCACTCCCAAGCTTTTCTGGAGTCCTTTCAGGTACTGGAAGTTGTTCTAAATTCTCCCTAGGGCTTTCTCTTATCCAGACTGAACAACCCCAGCTCTTTCTGCCTCACCAGAGCAGATGTTCTTCAGCTGATCATCTTCATGGCCTCCTCTGGACTGGCTCCAAGAGCTCCATGTCCTTCTCCTAACCCAGAACTGGACACAACACTGCAGGAGGGAATCTCACAAGAGCAGAGTAGAGAGGGAGAATCCCCTCCCTTAACTTAGTGGTCACTCTTCTCCATCCCCTGATCCAATCTGGGATTTAGACATATATAGAGCAGCATAACTCTTTGGCTGTCTTGTCCTCCAGTCTAGTGACTATATTGCCTAAATAATTCTCACTCAAATTCCCCCTTCAAATTTCTCATAAAACAGACCACTTTGGGAAAAGGCTGGGGAAAAAGTTTTTCTCGTGTGTCTTTTTGTACATGTGTGCTCAGATCTCACCCTGGGAGGATGTCAGGTATTACTGCAAATGTCTCTTGGCTCTTGTTCCACCTCTGGGTAGCTCCAGTCTCTTGCCAATTTATCATGAATTAAGCATCCCCGCCCCTGTGCTCTCCTTCACCCTTCACTTGTCTTTCAGAGGAATGCATTGGCCTTCTGCCTCTGGGCTGCAATTTAACTGCAACTCGTGCTGCATCTGCAAATAGATGCTCAGGTGTGTGAAATCCAGCATTGGTTTGTTTTCTGCTTTTTCCTGCCTTGTGGTGGAGCAATGGATGGGGCTGACTCCTTCCCATAGAATCAAAGAACTGTTTGGGTTGGAAGAGACCTTAAAGATCATCAAGATCCAACCCCACTGCATGGCCAGAGACACCTCCACTAGACCAGGTTTCTCAAGCTGGTTCCCATCCAACCTGGCCTTGAACATTTCCAGGAATGGGGCATCCACAACCTCCCTTGCCAACCTGTTTCAGTGTCTTACTAAACTCATGGTGATGAAATTCTTCCTAATATCAGATGTAAATCTCCCCTCTTTCAGTTTAAAACCATTACCCCTTGTCCTGTCACTATTTTCTCTGGTGAACAGCCCCAATCCACCTTTCCTGTAGTCCCCCTTCATGTACTTGAAGGACACTAAAAGGTCTCCCCAGAGCCTTCTCCAGGCTGAACAACTCTTTCAGCCTGGCTGTACAAGACTTGGAGGAGCCAGAAGAGCACAGAGCTGCTGCAAAGGCAGTTCATCAGCTTGTGTATGGGGAGGTTTCGTGGGGAATAATGGGTTCAGCATTCAGGAACTATTTTGCTCTTGATGCTGATGCCATGGCTCAGGCTGGGCAAGAGCCTCTGAAATGCTTAAGCATCTCTTGCAAAGTGCCACGTGCCCTCAGCTACTGGCAGCATCAGCCTGTGCTTTCATGCTGTTAATATTCAAGCTTATTAATCTGTTCTTCTCCATTTCTCAGTCTTCTTGTGACCAAGGAAGATTGATCCTCATTTCCTATCATGTCTTCATTGCATTTTGCCTTAGCTAAGCCAGGAGTATGTGGAAGAGCAGACCACAGAAGTGAACCATTTCCCACTGCCTTTATCACAAAACCCCTTGCAGACAGGAATCACAGAATCATGGAATAATTTGGGTTGGAAGGGACCCCTAAAGGTCACCCCGTCCAACCCTTTTGCAGTAAGCAGGGACATCCTCAACTGGATCAGGATGCTCAGAGCCTCCTCAAGTCTCACCTTGAATATCTCCAGGGATGAGGACTCAACCACCTCCCTGGGCAACCTGCTCCATTTTTCCACTAGTCTCATGGTAAAGAACTTCTTCCTACATCCAATCTAAATCTACTTTTCTCTAATTTAAAGCCATTGCCCCTCATCCTATCCCTCCAGTCCCTCTCCAGCCTTCCTGGAGCCCCTTTGGTCACTATGAGGTCTCCCCAGAGCCTTCTCTTCTCCAGGCTGAACAACCCCAGCCTGGCTTCTTGGAGAGGTGTTCCAGCCCCCTGATGATTTTCATGTCCCTCCTCTGGACCTGCTCCATCAGCTCCATCTCATGGTAAAGAACTTCTTCCTACATCCAATCTAAATCTACTTTTCTCTAATTTAAAGCCATTGCCCCTCATCCTATCCCTCCAGTCCCTCTCCAGCCTTCCTGGAGCCCCTTTGGTCACTATGAGGTCTCCCCAGAGCCTTCTCTTCTCCAGGCTGAACAACCCCAGCCTGGCTTCTTGGAGAGGTGTTCCAGCCCCCTGATGATTTTCATGTCCCTCCTCTGGACCTGCTCCATCAGCTCCGTGTCCTTCCTCTGTTGAAGGTTTCCTGTGTTGAGGGAACCCAGGAATGGCCATAGTGGTTGAAGATAAAGTCCTGTTGGATGTTTGTGTCTTGTGTCTAGAAGTGGCCATCAGCAGATGGGCTTAGAGCTTATAGCCAGAGCTAGAACAGAGAAGTCCTCATTCCCATCAAATGATTTCTCTCTTCTTGAACCAGAAAAACGAGCTGAAATTGCACCATGCCCTGGATTCAGCTGGGTGTTACACCCAGGCATTGAGGATTAAAAAAAAAACCAAAACACATTTTTCCTGTGTTGGTTCTTGGTTCTTCTGTCTACAGAAGGTGCTGAGATTCCTTTGTGTGGGCAAAGAAGCTGCTGCCAGAATGGCAAAACTTCCTCCCTTCTCCCAGTTGAGGGAAAAGGACCTGTGCAGGAAGATGCTTGGGACACACGTTCCCTTCCTTCTTTTTCTGGTGTCCTCCTTGGGTTGTTGTTGAGGTATTTGGTGAAGTGCAGCTTCCAAATCCTCTAAGTCATTGCAGGGCTTGTGACCAGTGTGTAGAGAGGTGGGACATGCTCTGACATGGACTTGTTTGTATGATGTGGACTTGAAGTATGATCTTCTCGTTTGAAATTTTGGACCTCGGGTCTGTTCCTTCCAGGATGGGAGTTCAGGGTTTGTAGTGTTTTCCTCTGTCCATAAAGAATGCTCTGAGAAGGTCTGCTCATTCCTGACATGGATCATCTGTGTCTGTAGTCATCTAAAATAATTAGTGTTCATCTCCCTTCACCTGGGACAGGGATTTATTCTGGTTGGTTTATCATGCATCTATCTCCTTGGTTGACTCCATTTTGCATTTTAACAAGAAATGAGCATTTTATAACAACTGCCGAAATTAAACTCTGATGGGCTCTCAAACCATTAACCTGAAGGAAATGTAACAATAAATTAAACATATTAATGAAGCTGTACTACAAGCTCTGATCTTGTTAGGTAAATTGTACAGTTATTAACAATGAACTCAGAGTAATTCATCACCAGGGAGGTTTGGGAGGTAAAGGTTGGGGATGGATACCAGCAGCAGGATGGGTCCATTTTAAGTCATGGTTCTTGTATGGCTAAGCAGGGGAGCCATCCTTACACTGAGTCTCTGAAGTTAAATTTAATCCAGATAGATTCACTCTGTTTTCAGTTTGACCTGCAAGGACTTTCATGTGGCTTCCACGTGTTGTTTGGGGATGTTGAATCATTTACAGGGTGTTGTTTTGAAGCCCCTCTACCAGAAGCATGTGGTGGCAGGGCAGACATCTCCAAAAGGATATTTTTGGAGGTGATGTGACCTTGTCTATGAATTGTGATGGCCTGGTCCTTGCTGGGAAAAGAGTCTGGTGGTGGTATTTTTGATGGACTCAAGGTCTCTATTGCCTCACATCCCTTGTCACATGAGAAGTTCTGGTGTGCTGCTGTTTAAATTCCAAGGAGGTTGCAGATGGACAAGGCTAAAGCAGAAACTTGGGCCACCAAGCCCAAACCTGTGACAATCTTATCCCTCTAAAACCTTTCCAGGTTTCTCTTCCACATGCAGAGGAAAGCACATCCATCACCTCCCATAGTGTCTGAAGAAGCAGAACATGCTTCCTTTTGCTGTGGCACTCAGATTAACAGGGTGTCCACTTGTGAGTGCTGTGTCCCCCCGGCAGTGCAGGTGGCTGCTAATTTGAACTGCATTCACCATCTGAATGAAGCCAGCAGGGGTGAGGAAGAGGGATTTGTCATTTCTAGGAGGTGGCTTTGGGTCCTTGCCAGCTCAGCGGGGTGGGCATCAGCTCCTTCCTTCCAGAGCAGCAGCTGCAGAGCCAGTCCCAGCCAGAACCTCCCCTCTGCATGGTGTTGCTCACAGTAAATGGTAGAAAATGGGATTGGGAGAAACCTGAGGGCTTGTCTAGTCTGTCCCCATGTAGATAGGATCAACTCTACCTGTATTCCCTCTGACAGAAGCTTCTGCAGCCTGCTCATCAAACCCATCAGGCCAACTCTCCCATTGCTGTTTGGCCCTTGATGTTAGAAAGTTTCTCTTCTGCCTAAAGCCAACCTCCCTGCTGTTATCCACAGACCATCTCCCAGCAGACATGCAGGAAGGTTTATTCTCTTCCTTTTTTCTCCTCTACATTTGAAGAGGATTATCCTGCTTCCCCTCCATCTTTACCTGCAGTACTGCATCCAGTTCTGGAGCCCCTTTTACAGGAGGGACATGGATGTGGTGGAGGGAATCCAGAGAAGGGCCACGAGGATGATCAGAGGGCTGGAACACCACTCCTATGAGGACAGACTGAGAAATTTGGGGTTATTAAGCTTGGAGAGGAGAAGACTCCAAGGAGACCTTATTGGAACCTTGCAGTATCTGAAGGGGCTACAAGAAAGGTGGGGAGGGACTTTTTAGGATGTCAAGGAGTGATAGGAGCAGGGGGAATGTCTTCAAACTAGAGGGGAGATTTAGATTGGAAGTTAGGAAGAAGTTCTTCACCATGAGGGTGGTGAGAGACTGGAACAGGTTGCCTAAAGAGGTGGTGGAAGCCCCATCCCTGGAAGTTTTTCAGGCCAGGCTGGATGGGGCTTCGAACAACCTGATCCAGTGGGAGGTGTCCCTGCCCATGCAGGGGTGTGGGAACTGGATGATCTTAAATGTGTCTTGATGTGTCTCCTGCAGCAGCCCAGCATTGCCCTCTTAACTCCATGGTGTAGGTCACCCTCCTTGCCCCTCTCCTGCAACACCTCAGAGTCCATCCTCCCCTCTGTCCACCTGATACTTGTCACCTGAGAGTATTTGCCCTCTCTGAGTTCAGGATTATTTCTTTTTCTGAACCATTTCCTCAATTCATTTCCTCATTCTGTGTTCCAAGCTCTGCTCTCCAGCCTTCTCACAACCCTTCTTGATTTAACAAGCTGCTGCTTTTAACTTGCTCGTTGAGGGAACTATCAACTAATTCCAGCCAAAGGGCTTGGAGGTGTCTTCCTGCAGCTTCCAGTAGCTTCAGACAACCTATGAAAGCTCAGGATGCCTCAGGTGGCTCTGAAGGAATTCTAGACCTAGTGCTCGGAAAATCAGACATCAAGTTCTTAGAAGATGGATGATACCTCTTGGAGACTGCTCACCTGCAGGTGCTTTCTTCAGCCATCTCTTTCTGGAAAAGACTTCACTCACAACCAACATCCTCTGGCATCCAGGACTCTATCCTGAGCAGAATGAATCCCCCCACAAGCAGAATAAATACGGCAAGATGGTTTTGAAGCAGGCGACTGGATCTGGGTCAGGGAATTCTCCCATCTGCTTGGACCTGCAAAGCAATCGAGGGTTTTCCTTGGCAAGTCCCCAAAGATCCTTTGAAGTGTCAATCCCATCATTTGGCATTGATTTTGCTTTTCAAGCCTGCACCCCTCCTGAGCACCAGGCTTTCTGCTGACAGGAAGTCTTGTGTGGGAATTTTGAGGCTGTTCAATGCAAAATGTTGCAGAGACCCACGTTGGGTTCCTGCAAATGGGGCCAATCCCTGCTCCCCAGGTGCTGCTGCTGCTCTGGCTGTCACACAGGCTTGGGGGGCTGCTCCTGGGGAAATTATTTAGAAGGGGATGGAGTTCATCATATTGCATTTCTGAGCCCCCTGGCCCTGGTTTTGGTCCTTCTCTGCCAGAGGGGTTGGACTTGATGATCTTCAGATGTCCCTTCCAGCCCCTGACTTTCTGTGATTCTGTGGATGAAGTTTTCAGTGGGATTCTCCCCATGACCTTGGATAATTTTTGGCTTCAATAGTTTTTCTTTTTGGGGCTAAATCTTTGCTGGACTTACCCACAGGCATTTATATCACTATCCTTGCTGAGATATATCTGAGCTGCTCTCTTCACACCTTGTAAGAGGGATTTTACTTTTACTTAAGTGGTAGATTTAAATCATGATTATTTTTTTTTTCTCTTGAACTGGCAGCTGGGAAGTGTTAAGAGGCTTCAGCTTTATGATTTGCTCTGTTTTTTCCATATGTTCTTGCACACACACACACATGGAGTTGTGCACCAGGATGAAGAGGGAGCAGTGAATGCAAGAAAGAGCTGCATCTACTATGTGACAATTCAGGAAGAATTGTTCCTCTTTAAACTTCTTTTTATCTACATCTCAGTGCTGCCTTTCCTGGCTGCAGCACCACAAGAATGAGAAAAACCTAGAAAATCCTTGGCTTACCTGGCAAAAATGATGCCTTGCTAAATTCTCAGTTGTGCCTGCATGAACTTGCATCATCCTACCTGGGGATGCTCTGTCATGGAAGAGTTCCCAAGAACCTGGGCTGGTGGGATTCATGTCAGGAGGATACCTTCAAGAAATAGTGTGTCCAGCAAGAGAAGAGCAGTGATGGTGCCCTTGTACTGGGCACTGGTGAGGTCTCACCCTGAAACTGCAAGAAGGACATTGAGGTCCTGGAGTGAGTTCAGAGAAGGGCAGCCAAGCTGGAGAAGGGTCTGGAGAACAAATCCTATGAAAAAAGGCTGAGGGAGTTGGGAATGTTGAAAGAGGAGGCTGAGAGGAGACCTTATTGCTCTCTACAACTCCCTGAAAGGTTGTAGGGAGGTGGGTGCTGAGCTCTTCTCTTAAGTATATAATGATGGGACTAGAAGAAATGGCTTGAAGTTGCACCAGGGGAGGTTTAGACTGGATATTAAGAAGAATTTTTTACTGAGAGAGTAGTCAGCTGTTGGAATGATCTTCCCATGAAGATGTTGGAGTCACCACCCCTGGAGGTATTTAAAAACCCTGTAGATGAAGCATCTGAGGACATACCCTGTTGGCTGATACAGATATTGATATATATATTTATTTTGTTGCAGAGGGGATGTTGACAGCTGGATGTGGTGATCTTAGAGGTCTTTTTCAACCATGACAATTCTGTCATTCTGTGAAGTTCATCTTTATAGCAGGCAAAGCAGAACACTGCAGGAGATGCCTGGGACCAGAGGTTGAACCAGAAATGTGATAGTTGAAGCAATCCTCTGCTTACCACCACCCCTTGCACCACTGCATCCCTTGCACTCCCTGCTCTTTCCCAACCGTATTCTTGTATTTTGAACCAAAAATGTCCAAGGAGCTTTCTATCACAAAGACACTTCACTTTTTCATCTTCAGACATTTCTCCAGCATAAAAATACGTGCTGACCAGAGAGACTTGATCCCTGTGGCAGGCACAACCTGGGGAGAGGAGGGCTGAGATTTTTGTGGCAGAGATTTTTGTTGTCAACCTGTGATCCTAGGGAAGAGGAATGAGGTTTGGAGAGGCCACAGCTCATCGTCTGTTTCCTTTTCCTTTTTAATGTGTTTGCTCTCTGATGTGTGTTGACACAGTAAATACACATGTTTGTACAAACATCCCAGCAGAGGGTTGCTTTGAAAGCCCCTTGCAGGGGATGGAAAATGTGCAAGGCAGATGTCAGGAGGAGACCTGCTGCCTGGTACACGTTGCTACTGCCAGGGATGTTGGAAATGGTTCCCATAAGGAGGAACTTGATGGGACACTGGGAGACAAGAGGAAGCTTTGCTTGGGTTTTTGTTTTGTTTTGTTTGTTTGGGTTTTTTTGTGGGGTTTTTTTTTTGGTTTTGTTTTGTTTTGGTTTTTTGTGGGTTCTTGTTTTGGTTTTTTTTGGCTGCTGCAGAGAGATGGGGGAGCTCAGTGGTGGTCAGGTGTCCCTTCTCCTTTGCCAAATGTTATATTTGGGATCCAAACATGGATGATGCTGAGCATGTGCTGAGCTGTGAGAAAAGCATCACCAAGGGAGAAATAGTGTGGGGAGACAGATGCCCAAGAGGAACCAGACAGAGCTCCACTGAGAAGGTATTTACTTGTAGATGGAATAGAGACTGGTGGGAAATGATGGACAGACACAATGTTTTTTAGGAGGTGCTGCCAAAGCTTCTTTTTAATGCAGGACAGTACAGAACTTGGTGATGAATGGGACAGCATCTTATTTCCAAACATAAAGTGCTGGAACCAGTGTCATGGGGGCCTGCAAATGAGTTTGTTAAAACTGATTCCATTGGGATTCAAAGACTCATGAGCCCACATGGTTTCAGAGAGCAAATTCCAGTACTACAGAGCTGGCTACATCCTTCATCATAGATGAATAACATGCCATAGTACTGGCCACAAGCTGCTTATGGCTGAAGCTTAGCAGAAATGATGTGGAGTTTATTTTTGATAGTATATAATATATAACACAGCTTCTCTGGTTAAAGGTGGACACTCAGGAAAGGTTTATCTGAGTGGTCTATGGGCACTTTTATCACTCACAATTGATTAACAGACTCCTTTTACTCTTGATGTACTGCAAATTGACCACCTTGCTATACTGCAGCAGTGGGATGTAGCTGGGAAACCATGAATTCATGGGAAGCTCTAGGTTGGACAATGCACAGAATCATAGAATGGCTTTGATTAGAAGAACTTTCAAGTTCTCAAGTTCCATTGCCCATGCAGGGACACCTTTCACTGGACCAGGTTGCTCAAAGCCCTATCCAGTCTGGCCAAATGCATGTATACATGTAGTAGGGATGGTGGTTACTAATTCTTTTTTTCCTACTCCCAGCTCTGCACTACTGGCAAGCTCTGATAACTCTTACCTGCAAGCTGCCCAGTGGTTTGTTGTCTGCTCATCTAAAAGAGAAAATTCTGTATCTGCAGCTCTTCTGGCTCTGCAAAAGTTGGTTGGTAATTGTGTAATAGCATCCCAAGATAGACAGAGATCAAAGTACAGTTCTGCAACCCCCCTTCTTGAAATATGACACGTTCAGCAAAGAAAAACTGCCATCAAAATGAAGCATTTCTGTAATAAACCCTTCCCACACCTTTTCCCACAGGGACAGCATGAAAAGGGCGGATGGTCCATCTGTGAGATGCCAGGCAGTCACTCAGGCTGCAATTTGTCTCAGCTAGTGTTGGTCATCAGTATTAAATCAAAATGAGTTGCTGTTTATAGATAATGGAGAGAGACTGGCATCTCCAGAAAGCAATTCACTCCATCTGTCTGAGACACCTATTTAGGATGGCAGGAATTACCCTGTGGTGAAACCTGTCTCTTTCCATTGACTAGAGGGGACACCTGCCTGACTCATTAGGTGAGATGTCTAATTTTCAGGAAGACCATGTTAAACAAAACGAATCCCATGTTTAGTGCTTGCCTGGAAGGCAGGCAGGGAACTGGTGACAGGAAGATGTCTCCGGAGCCACATGCAGCAGGGTTGCTCAGTCCTTCTCTATTTGTTTTCAAGTTGATGTAGTTTGCTCCACCCCAGTCTTTGCATTTGAAATATCCTGCTTAGAGATGTGTGGGCAGAAGTGGCACCTTGTTTTGTCACAGTCTGGGGGGTAGAGGTGAGGGGTGTGGGATCTGAAGGGTTCCTGCCACGTTGCTCCATCCTCATCAGAATTCCTTCCTCGTGCTGCTCAGGCTTTGCAAGGGAAGGAGATTTCACTCTTCCCAGTTTACAGAGGGGACACTGGAGGCACAAAATGGGATGAGGCACAGAGAAGGACTGGCACAGAACTCTGCCCTCTGTGTCTCCTCTCAGACACCCAGCATTAGGAGTGGCTCTGGACGTGGACCTGGACCTTCTCACTGCTCCTTCCCTCCCTAGGTTAAGGTGGAAAGTCAGAGGGGAATTTAAACTCAGGAGTGGGCTACAGCAAAACTCTTTGTTTGGTGGTCAGGAACATTCAAATAAGGCACTCATGTGGTTGTAAATATGGTCTGAATTGGCTGACCCCCATCTCACTGAAGTCCCCTTACCAATATTTTGTAGGGCTCAGCTTCAGACCTTCAGAGACACAGGAATTTGGAAATTGAGACAATCTTCTTTTCAGCCTTGTGGGTTTTTTTTCCCTTGTGTTTTTTTTTTTTTCCTCTCCCAGGGCCCCAAATGCCCATTAAAATCATGCCACCACTTTATGTATCATTGCAGATCTTCTTTGAGCTGACATTGCCAAAACTCCTCTGCTGGGAGCTCGGAACAAATCCTGGGCAGCATCTGTTGGGATAAGGTTCTCCTTTATTTAATGGAAATTCTGATGGGAGAGATAGAGCAGGATGAAACCCACCCCAAAGCATTGCTCCAGCCCTGGGACATCTCAGGGAGTTGGGATTCCAAGAGGGGACCCATTCCATATAGCTGCTGACATCCTGTGGCTGTCGGGAAGAAATGCAGGGAACTTTCTCCAAAAGCTTGGGCAAACTTGGGTTTGAAAAATGCGCTTCCAGGAAAAAGAAAAAAGCGACTGTTCTCAGAAGAAAAGGGAGGGAAAAAAAAAAAAAAAAAAAAAGCAACAAATCCCCCAGACACTTCCCAGCTGTGCCTTTTAGTGCTACCGCAGGGACAAAGGTGGCAGCTGGCTGCTGGCAGTCTGCTTGTGGCTGTCTCTGCTCTGTTTCCAAGGCCATGGGCTGAGGGCAAAAAGCTTTGAAGAGCTCCCAGTTTGGGGGATGGGTGGAGAAAGGCAACTGGAAAGAGTGCTCTGGGACATGGCCACCAAAGAAACTTCTTTAACTCTTTCTCCTTCTTCCCTCTCCCTCCTCGTGTAGTTTCTTCGCCACGAGCTGCCAAGCTGCTTCCATGCAGGATAATATTTTCCACTCTGTGTTTTCTTTCCCAGCTGCTGAGAGATCTGTGTACAAACACAAGTTTCTACTTTTTTACAAGCAGCATTCTAGTCCTCCTCCAAGAGAGCTTAAGGAAAGCAAAAAAAGCAAGCAAGCAAGCAAGCAAGCAAGAGAAAGAAAGAGAAACAAATATTTAAATAGAAATAAATAGAAATAAATAGCAATAATAGAAATAAAGAAAAATTAAAAAATAGAGACAGAGAAAGAGAGAGAAATAGAGAAAGAGAAAGAAAGAAAGAGAGAGAGAAATAAAGAGAGAGAAAGAAAGAGAGAAAGAGAGAGAGACAGAGAGAAAGAGAGAAAGAAAGAGAAAGAGAGAGACAGAGAGAAAGAGAAAGAAAGAGAGAAAGAAAGAGAGAAAGAAAGAGAAAGAAAGAAAGAGAGAGAAAGAGAGAGAGACAGAGAGAGAGAGAAAGGAGAGAAATGGGACAAAGCGGAGAGAGAAAGAGAAAGAAAGAGAAGGAAAGAGAAGGAAAGAAGGAAGGAAGGAAGGAAGGAAGGAAGGAAGGAAGGAAGGAAGGAAGGAAGGAAGGAAGGAAGGAAGGAAGGAAGGAAGGAAGGAAGGAAGGAAGGAAGGAAGGAAGGAAGGAAGGAAGGAAGGAAGGAAGGAAGGAAGGAAGGAGAAAGAAAGAAAGAAAGAAAGAAAGAAAGAAAGAAAGAAAGAAAGAAAGAAAGAAAGAAAGAAAGAAAGAAAGAAAGAAAGAAAGAAAGAAAGAAAGAAAGAAAGAAAGAAAGAATTAAGAAAAATGATAGGCATGATCATCTTTACTCAACACAAAGGGGTAGGGAGGAGTTTTTGGCCCAGCACAAAATTGGCAGAGTAATAAGTTTTAGCTTTAGCCTTTGAAGATGAGAGAAGAAGCAGTCGATTGTGACAAAGGGAGCAGGCATGTCCCTTTAAATGACAAAGCCTGCAAAGATAGCCTGGAGTCCCAAAAATAAAGGCTTCACACTGCCTTCCTCTGTCACTCCCGGACAGAAATAGTAGTCCAGTGGGAACCATTATAACCATGATGAGAAGCTCCAGTCTGCTCTGATGAATGTAGTTGGACCCAGAAGAGTGCAAGGCAGTGGGAGGAGGTCAGCTCCTGGCTCCTGGGCCAGCTGGTCAGGCTCTGGTCTCCATTCCCCAGCCTGGCATCAGAGTCCTCCATGGTTCTTCCCTCCTGGTATGGAAATGAAGCACCTGAGCCAACACTGAATTGCTCCCCATGGCCCATTTTGTAGCTTGTCCTTTGTCTCACCCCATTTTAAACATCCAGAGGAGGGCTGGAGGGCTCAGGATGGGTTCAGTGAATGATGCCACTGTCTCAGGAGGCACCAGGGGGGGGGGGGGTTATGACACATCCATCTCTGCATGACAAAGCTGGGTCTTCTATGGAAGTGTCCCCCCTCTTAGGACAGCTGGTGGCCCACTTTTAGCTGTCTGAGAGTTCTCAAAACCCAGAGCTGGGGGCTGCATAGTGCAAATCCCAGCTAAAAAAGAGAAGGATGAGACCTCCAGCTAGTGAGAGATGCCCTTTCAGATGGCCCTGGGGCTGGAGTGGGGACAGTGGGTGGCAGTGGAGACAGTGGGTGGCAGTGGGACAACCACTGCAGCTACGCCATCTGCTGCACATGCAGAGAAGCTTCGGCCCCAAAAAAGAGCATTTTGGACTAGAAGTGACCAAATATAACTAAAAGCTCATCCCTGAGTCTTTCTCCTTCCTGGACACACAGGCATTGCCACTTGCTTCCAGAGCTTTTTCCATCATCTGCCATGGCCTGAGAAAACCTTGGATGTAATTTGATGAGTGTTGGCTAAGCAGTTCTTAAAAAGCCCTTTTCCCCACCATTTGTGTCTCATGAGGGAGATCTGCAGAGAGAAAGAAAAAAGGCAAGTAGGCTCCAGGCACTTTTAAATCTGTTTCCTTGTGGTCTTTATGAAGCAACCTCAAGGGAGTGTGAAGATCTCCAAACCTGAGGTTACTGTGTTTTGTCTTAGTTTCATGAAACTGCTCTAATTTCACCACAAGGAAACCCCAGAAACACAGGAGGTTTTCCCTCAAAAAGGTTTTGAGTGAGCAAATGGTAATTCCCATAAGGAGGCTTTTTTTCAAGCAAATCCTCAATACTCCAGGTATTTCAAGCTGTTGTTTGGATAAGGATCAGTGCGTGCCTCAAAGTGCATGGGGGTTTGCATATTATATCTCCCTGACTATGAATTTCACAGAATCCCAGAATCCCAGACTGGTTTGGCATTGAAGGGACCTCAGAGACCATCTAATTCCAACCCTCTTGCCATGGGCAGGGACACCTCCTACTAGACCAGATTTATTCACTAAACAACCTCCAAACTTTGGGAATATGAACCATCAGCACTACCACACTCTGGGAGGATTTGGAGGAAAAAGAGTTGCTTCTTAGGAGATTTGAGGTCCTGTTTCTTTTCTTGTCATCCTTTTAGTCCACTTTAGCTCCTCTGGAGTTGCTGATGCTACTGGTGTGTAAACCCTGAGTAATTTCATTACTCCAGCCTGAAGGTGACAGAAAGAACTGAAGTGATTCTGCTGAAGCCCAAGACAACTGATGATCTTAGGGGGCTTCTCCAACTGTGACAATTCTGTGATTTCAGAGGACAGGCTATGTGAAACCTGACATCCCTCATCATTTAATTGCTCTCCCACCTTTACTCTGTGGCTGGGGAAGGGTGTCCTGGCCAGGACCCTGCTTGGAAGTAACCCCTGGAAGGACAAAGCCAGGAGAGCCTTGTGAACTGAGGTGGAAGAGCAGCACAGATGAAAAGGGGGAATAATTTCACATCTCAATGCCAGCCTTCCCAAGCAGCTCTGGGCAGGTATATCTGATCCCGGAGTCTTTTGTGTCACGACTGCCACTTGCTGTATTGATGCTGAACTCCTGACCTTGCTTTGTCTCCTGCCACCACCTTATGTTAAAATGGCTTTGGGTAGGGTTTCATTGCTGGGGTTACCTCGAGGTCCCAGAGGAAAGTGAGCCCTTGTCACATAAGTGACACGTTCTTGCTGGCTCTCCCTGGCCCATGGGAGGTAGAAGAGGGAGATGAAGGCACACAATCAGGAGAGCTCTGCAGAGGGACCTGGACAGATTGGAGAGTTGAGCTGATTCCAATGGGATGAGGTTCAACACAACAACCCCATGGGGAGCTCCAGGCTGGGCACAGAGTGGCTGAGAGCAGCCAGGCAGAGAGGGACCTGGGAGTCTGGATTGCCAGGAAGCTGAACAGGAGGCAGCAGTGTGCCCAGGTGGCCAAGAAGGCCAATGGCATCCTGGCCTGGCTCAGGAACAGCGTGGCCAGCAGGTCCAGGGAAGGGATTCTGCCCCTGTACTCAGCCCTGGGGAGGCCACAGCTCGAGTCCTGTGTCCAGTTCTGGGCCCCTCAGGTCAGGAAGGAGATTGAGGTCCTGGAGCAGGTCCAAAGGAGGGCAACCAGGCTGGTGAAGGGATCCAGCACAAGTCCTGTGAGGAGAGGCTGAGGGAGCTGGGGGTGTTCAGCCTGGAGAAGAGGAGGCTCAGGGGAGACCTCATCACTCTCTACAACTCCCTGAAAGGAGGCTGGAGCCAGGGGGGGTTGGGCTCTTTTCCCAGACGACTTTCAACAAGACAAGAGGACACGGTCTTAAGTTGTGCCAGGGGAGGTTTAGGTTGGATATTAGAAAGATTTTCTTTACAGAGAGAGTGATCAGGCATTGGAATGGGCTGCCTGGTGAGGTGGTGGATTCTCCATCCCTGGAGATATTTAAAAAGAGCCTGGATGTGGCACTCAGTGCCATAGTCTAGCACCGCAGTGATGGGTCAAGGGTTGGACTTGATGATCTCTGAGGTCCCTTCCAACCCAGCCAATTCTATGATTCTATGATCATTCCCAAGCTATTCTTCCATCCCCTTTCCATCAGCAAAGGTGCAGCTGAGCTCACTGCAGGGGACCCAAAACACAGAGGTCCCCTGAGCATCCCTGAGAAGCAGCTCTGGGCTTTTTCCCAAATTCTGCTATCTAAGCATAGAAGTGGTGTCTGGGGTACAGTTTCTACTCTCCTAGCAACCACCCCAGGAATGCCTGTGTGGTGTTCCCAGAAATTTTCAGGCAGGACCTGTTGGGTGGTGTCCACTGATAGGTGACCAAGTATGGACCACTTGTATAGTGGTAATGAGCAGGGTAGGTAAAGAGCAACTCACAGAGCTTTGGAGGATGGAGGACTCCCCTATGTGATGTTACTTTTAGAGTTCAGACACCTCAATCTCTTACTTTAGAAGGAAAGTAACTACCTGTCTTACCTCAGACAGAGCAACAGGCTGTTGCTCTGGTACTAAAAAAAGTAAAGGGAGGGTCTGGGGGAAGATAAAGGGCACCAAATAGTGAATTGTTGACCTGCAAGTTGGTCCTGTTGGAAGAAGAAGGCCTCTTCTTAGCTCTGCTCTGACATCCCTGCTGGGCTGTCCTGCTTGGGCATCACTTGGCTCAGCCAAAGCATCTTTCAAGATTGTGCTCAGCTTTTCCAGGCTCTCTGCTTTCTAAATTTCCCTCCATTTCATATTCCACCTGGAGTTCCATGAGGCGGGGGGTTTGGGGACCACCTCAGTGCCATAGATTGTGTTAGACTCACAAAATCCATTTTAACTCCTTTGAGTGGGACAACTCCATCTCCCCAACAGCTTGCTCTAGGCTCTGATTCCCAGCTCAGCAGCCAACCCCCAAGCAGGCAGACTTTCTCCTTTCCCAGGAGTCCCCTACCTCTGTCTAAGTGGAATAATATGTCAGCACTCACTCCCTAAATCCCTCTGCCTTTCTTAATTCTCTCTTGATTGTGCCTCGTGCCTTGCCCTCTGTGCTGTACAGCTCATTGAGGACAGGTCCCAGCAGACCTCCTAATCCTTTTAAGTGCTCCTGGAGGGTCCTGTTTCCTCCACAGCCTGGTCAGCTTCACTCCCAGAGAGCTGAGCTGATGTTCTGCAGATGCTGTGGTGGCTTTGGATGAGAGGAAATCACTCCCTGCTGTCCTCAACTGCTCTGTTTCCACTCTCTACCTCTTTCTTTAACTCTGATGGTCCTGGGGGGTGATTTGCTGGCATTTCAGAAGTGCCTGCTACACTGTTCTTTTTATATTAATTTGAATTACTTTTAGATAATTCAGCCAAGGGCTTTGAATACACATTTGGCTAATTCTGATTGATGTACCCTCTGAGTAAAGGTCTGGAGATACGAGCTATTCTCAGGCTATTGGAGGTAATAATTAATGAACTTCCACAATACTTTTGCTTTGAAGATTTCCAATACCAATCAATTTTTATCCTCCCCAGCCCTCTCTGGAGGTCTCCCTAATAACGGCTGGAGAACCCTGGGTGTCTGGCCACACAATAAGCTGTTTTCCTCCATGTCACTCTCTGAGCTGAGGGATGCACAGTGACCCATGCTACTCTGGGAGTGTTTTTTGAGTTTACATTTTATGTCTCATTCTTGCACCTCTAAAAAGCATCTAGCACACAAGTCTTACAATGTGGAAACTGAAGCACTCAGAGGGTAGGTGACATCTCTAAAATCATATGGCCAGGGCAGTTCAGGGCTCAGTTAAGGTTTAAGATTCAGATTTTTTTCTAAGTCCCTTGTTCTAACCATGGAGACAAAGAAGATGATAAAGGAGAATGTGGAACATTAGACTGGAATGAGAGGTTGTAGAAAGGAGGGTGCTGAGAAGGAGGACTGTTGATATTTACTTCTCCATATCCAGTGGTCTCTGATGTAATTCACCATGTTAGACTTGGGTCATGTTTTCCCAGGGCTTTGCTCTCTGGGGTTAGAAGGAATTTTCTTCTCTCTTATTATACTGTTCCTAGATGCTAGGGACCTTCATCCTCCTTCCCCAGACCTGCGTGTCCCCCTCTTTTTACTCTTTTTGCTGAGGAGGAATGAAGGCCATCATCATGGTTCCCTCTTGTCCTCTGCCTTTGCTCTTGGAGCATCCTCAGAGCATCCTGGATCCACAGTAGCTCCCAGCACAGCTGGCTGGATGTTTTGAGGATCCTAGGGGAGAATTTGATAACTTGATGGAAAGAAGTGCATGAGGGTCTTTTGGAAGCTGCCACAAACTGTTGGTGATCATTTCAGGAGGAGATGGAGAGAGAGGAACTGAGCAAAGATGTGTTTGATGTGGTCTATTCTACAGGAGTTTGGAGGAGTGGTTTTCTCTCCATTTGGAGGTGACTGAAGTTTCTTGTAGCTCAGTGCTAGAGGTGCAGTTGAATACAACCAAGTGATGTTGGAGAAGACCAACAAATTGTCTGGTGGCTTTGGGGAAAAAAAAAATCGTTAGGGATGGCTTGGGGTCTCTAATGAGCAAGCAGCTGATGGGAGATGAGAAGAAGGCTCAGGAAGATGAAGATCTCAGTGAGACAGAGCTGAGAAGAGGTGACTGCTGAGGGATTTGGTTTTTATGGAAGTTGGCTGATAGAAGAGGTGGCACTTTCTGGGAAAACTGCTACTCATTTCCGACTGACTGGTGAGAAAGATGGTTGGTGTTGAGGCTGGACTTCAGAGGGACATCTCCCTTGGTCAGACATCAGAGAGAAAAGCAGAGGAACTGTTGGTGTCTATGGGATCAGTCTATGGGATGTCAGTGGAAGAGTTCTCATCCACTATTTCAGCACTGGATCACTTTTCTGGCTGCTTTAATGAAAGGGGGAGAAAGGGCAGATGTGGAGCTTTGTCTCCAGATGGCACTTTCCTTTTATCTGAGGCAATATTAGAAGATAAGCATTCTCCCCTTTCTCTTTTATTTTCTTCTTTATTTTTTTTCCAGTGGATAAACATAGATTATGAAGGTTAGAAAGGCTTCAAGGGATGTTTTTCTTATCTCATATTAAGTTCTTAATAGGTCACCTTGGCATTGAGATGCCCAGAAGCTGAAAGAGCCAGGAACTGAACCATGATAACCTTTGCAGAGCACAACCCTGTCAGTGGGGCTGAGACCCAGAGATATGTGGGACCTCCTTATCTCAACCTCAGCCCCAGGGATGTCAACTGAAAAAAAAGGACTGGACAGAGAGGCTGGGCTGGCTGATTTCCTTAGAGAGCTTCTCTTTCAGGTTCCCCTTTCTCCTGCCCTTGGAGATAAAGTCTCCCCATGTTGCTGACAGGAATTGTTCCCAGGTCACCACTCCACCCACCCACCCAAGCTCGGAGTTTAGCAGGAGAATGAGCAAAGAGCTCCAACCCTCAGATTTCTCTGTTTCCAGTTACACACTCCCAGCCCCACCACTCTCTGAATCGGTATCTGCATCTGCATCTGCATCTACATCTCTCTGTGGTCATTTAGCACCAGCAAGTGACACAACTTTCAGCTCAAAATCACAGAATCTTACTTCCCTAGTGATACAAACTCTGGGATTATTTGTTTGGTTCAGAGAAAGTGGTGAAAATACCCAACTTTTCAGCAGGAGCTTTGGTCAGCCCCTGACAGGCTGTAAAGGGAAATTGCAAACATGTCTGTGCATCTTCAAGATAGGATGTGACATCTTATAGAATCATAGAATGGTTTCGGTTGGAAGGGACCTTCAAGCTCATCCAGTTCCAACCCCCTGCATGGGCAGGGACACCTCCCACCAGCCCAGGTTGCTCCAAGCCCCATCCAACCTGACCTTGAACACTTGAACACAGGGATGGGGAAGCCACAACTTCCCTGGGCAACCTCTTCCAGTGTCTCACCATCCTGAAATTAAAGAATTTCTTCCTAATGTCCAACCTGAATCTCCTCTCTTCAAGTTTTAACCCATTTCCCTTGTCCTCTCCCTCCCCCCCCGTGTCCAAAGCCCTCCCCCAGCTTTCTTGTAGCCCCTTCAGATATTGGAAGGTTGCCCTAAGATCACCTTGGAACCTTTTCTTCAGGATGAACAACCCCAACATCCTCAGCTTGGCTTCACAGGGGAGATAATCCCCTATGAAAAGATGATTGAGCTTCATTGACCTTGCTGATGGTCAGAACTGCACAGGGCACCTGAGATGTGTGTAAACACCCATATCCAGACCAGATTCCTCATTGTCTGCTGCAGGGAGATGATCCTTTTGCTGGGATGCCTGTGCTACCCACATATGCCCCCATCCCAGCCTCTGCTGGGGGTGAATATTCACTGGGTACATGAATCTACTTAACTTTACATCACCCCATAACCCCTTCCTTGTGACCAGGACCCCATGACACGTTGGTGAGTGCATCCTCAGCCTACACAGAGGACCCTTGCTGGGCAGGATGTGTTTCTGGGTGCCTCCAAGGCCCTGTTTTGTTTGGGTTGGTTTTGCCTACTTGAATGGCTTAAAACTGGAAGAGAAAAGATTTAGGTTAGACATTAGGGAGAAATTCTTTGCTGTGAGGGTGGTGAGATCCTGGTTGCCCAGAGAAGCTGTGGCTGCCCCATCCCTTCTCGTGTTTAAGGACAGGATGGATGAGGCTTGGAGAAACCTGATCTAGTGGGAGGTATCCCTGCCCATGGTAAGGAGTTTGGAACTGGATGATCCTCATCACCTCAGTCCCTTCCAACCCAAACAAGTCTTTGCTTCTATGAGATGATTCTGTGAATATTTCCCCCCTCTTGCATGCTTCCATGATGTCTGCTTTGCTCTCCCTGCTCATCCATGTCTCCTGCCCATGTACCCATCTGTGTGCCCGGGTCTCCACACATATGCATTGCCACCCTTTGCCAAAGGCCAGCTGGCTGCATTTCAAGTGACATAGGGTCATGAGGATCCGGGGGTGTCTCTGGCTCTGCATTCAAAGGATCCTTTGTGGTGCTTGCTCCATGGGGCCCCCATCCCTCCGGGTCACTGCGTTCCCGGCACGGGGGGATGAGCTCATCTCTGGGAGGAATCTGGTCCTTCAGCCCCATGAACAGACATTTATCAAGGGCTTGTATTCATGATCCAGCCCCTGTTGAGATCCATCTGTCCTCGTCCCATCCCATAGTACTCTCTGCCTCAATTGCTGAGCAATTCCATGTAAGGATTTATGCTCCGGGACAACTATGTCGAGATTTTTGTTGCTGGTCAGCCCCATTCACACATACTCCTGCTTAAAAGCTGACCAGAGCATTTTGGGTTGTTCAGATCATCAGCTGCCACCTCTGGTTTTGTGTGTAAAAATTTAAGTTTCATAATCCTTCTTGTGTGTGTGGTTTTGTTCCCTCAATCTCAATCAGAACCCACTCTGACTGAAAGCATTTTTTCACAGTCTCTTTATGAAGAACAGGAATCGTGGCAGGAAGGTGGGAAACATCTGAAAACTATCTGTGTCCTCCCCATAATGCTGGCCATGGACATGAAATTCCACTGGTTTGGGAGAAATGGAAAGTGCTTGGAGCTCTTCCTGCCATGGCCAGTGGCTCTATGGGCATCTGAGCTCCTGAACCCTGGGAAATTGGAATAATTTCATGATGTTTCAGAAGACAGAGCTAACAGGTCCAGGGCATTCTCTCTCAGCTCATGGAATAGGGTGTTGTGAGGAACCAGAGATGACTTTATTGCTGTAGAGCAGCCATCAGTGTGCTGCAGAGAGTTCCAAAAAACCCCACTGAAGTGCCCAGGAATTCAGTGGCACAAGGATAACCTTTGAGGGATCATAAACGTGAGCATCCAGAGATGGGATCCTCCCTGTGAGCACTGAAATGTAACTCTGGAAATATCAACTAGAGAACCCTTATTCTCCATGGAGGACCTGGAGATGCTCTATAGAGCATCTGTGGCAGGACATGTATCTGAGAAAGCAACCCATGGATGAAGAGATTGTTCTGTTGCCAGTAGGACTGAAATTCTGTGGAGCTTTGGAGGCAAACATAGAGGCTGCAAGGGCTCCTTTGTAGAAGGATGTTCCTTCCCTCTCTTTGCTTTGGGAGGTCAATGAAAGAAAGGTCCTTCCCCTCCTGCAGTTTCATTCTCCCAGACTACTCACTGGGCTGGGCAATGCTTGCAAAGACCTGAAGCCAAAAGTTTGGAGTTAAAACCTGGTGGCTGGAGCGTTCAAAATATCCTCTTAATTTGGGCAAACTCATGCCTGATGCATCCTGTAGCTCTTAGAGATGCCACTGCTGTCAAGGTGAAGTTTCCCAGGACATCTCTGCAGGTCAGTGCTTGGAGTGCCTTGCTTTGCTTTGCTTTCCCACTGGTAGAGAGGCAAACACAAATTTTCAGCCTCAAATGACTTGAATTTTAGTTTGCAGGGTTGGGGTAAGTGGAGAAGGAGCAAGGACACGTGCAGCCCAGATGCCTGGGACCAAGTGTCAACAAAATCTGGGCAAGGGCCAGGAGCTTTGATGCCTCATGGAAAGGAAGGAGGAGGAATAGCAGGTTTGGGGCTCTGGCTTGTGCATCCAGCAGCACAGCCCAGTCCTTGGTGGCCATCAGAGGCCTCAACTCCATGCCATAGGTGAATGCCAGCAGTTAATGGATGGCCTGGCATGGCTTGTTGCTGAACACTGATCACTTGGCAGGCCATTACCTTGAAAAATGAGCTCTGCCGAGCTTGCCTTGTGTTGTTACAAACTAATGATTTGCATTGATTAGCACGGGGCTGGTGAGGGTCTAATTTATCAATCAGGGAGCGCCAGGGGAGCGTGTGTACACCATGCTCTCAAAAATGGGGTCTTCTGTCAATTGGCTCCTGAATGTCAAAGCTGCACACACCTGACATGTTCTCCCTGTTGGGGGGGAGGGGAAGAACATGGTCATCTCCTTCCCTTTTCCTCCTTATGTCCAGCTCTGTAGCTGTTTCAGTTTGGGGAGAGCCCTGCAGTCCAGGTACTGCCTGCCTGGCCACACTTCAAGCTGTAATTATTATTTTTATGATGCTGGGAGTCACGGTCATAAAGCTACGGTGTTAGGTGATGTCCAAAGCCAGAATGAAAGGCTGGTCTTTTATTTATGTCTAATTTAGATCATAAATCCATTGCAGCTGAGAGCATCTCTTGCTATAAATGTTGGTGGGGAACCAGCGTGGTATGGCCCAGCAGTCACATGCCATGAACTACGAAAAAAAAAGGAGAGCTATGTCAGCTAGGAGCTCATTTCCTGTCTTCCAAGACCCTCTGGCTGAAAGCAGAAGGTTCTTTACAGTGTAGCCCCAGATTATTGCATGTTTGATCCGTGGTGAGACACTGACCCACTGGGAAATCAAAGCACCTCTGCTATCAACCCAAAACTCATCATCAACTCAGCTTTCTCCTGGCCCTGCTGGAATAAGAGGAAGCTTCCTCTGTCCTGGTGTGCCCTGCAAGGGAGATGTCTTGTGTAGCTGTCAAACACATCTCTGACCTCATTTTGCAGCCTGGCTGGATTACAGGAGAGGTCAGCAGGTGACTCCTCTGCAGGGATTAAACCCTCTTGTCCTGCCCTGTGCAACCAGCCCAGCCCAGGGTGTGAGGAAGGAGGATTAGAGGGCAATGCCTGCAGATGACAGGGATTAGCCAGAAGTGTTCTAGGGAAGCTGTTTTCTTGAAAATCCTGGGTTTTGCTGGTTGGAAAAAAGTCCCTGTGGACCGTGGGTGGAGAAGGGTGGAAATATCGTTCTCCTTGGAAATTGCAAGGGTAAAAAAATGGGGGCCACTTGCAATTTTAGGGTGTAGATCTTGGAAGCAAAAGGCTGTGGTTGACTCTTCAGACCAGCTAACATCACCCCCATGTGCTGTCATGACACACTGGCGTCTGGGGAGCATTGAAAACATAAATGTTTAGAAGACTAAACACCTGGTTTGCCAGGAGCCTGCTTTCCATATGGCTGAGGGTACTCTGAGACCTGAAATAGGATGGGCTGGCACTGTCCATGCAAGCAGAACCTTAAAACACCTACACAAGAGAAAAAGAGAGATATTAGTCATGAAAAAGAGATACCTCACCCCTTGCTTTTTCAATTAGTGTTTCTAAAGGCTTTTTTTGGATCTGCAGATAGACTGGGCTATTGAAATGCCATGTTTTATTAGAAATTGGTCTCCTGTTAATAAGCTTTAGGCAAATTAGAACATATTATTCAACTGGAAAACACACGCCAAAGCGTGGAGGGAAATAGGAGGAGCAGGGAATGTCACCAACCCCTTCCCTGTCTTTGCTGAGATCAATAGAGCTGCATCATGTAACTCCAATCAATGGGAAAGAAGAAACAGATGATCATCATAACATCCTGACATTAGATCAGCCACTGTCTGCTGTGCTTTTGCCCCCTCATCATGCCAGAAATGGCATCCAGCAGTCCCAGAGTCCACTGGGGAACATTAGGTTCATAAAAGTGGGAAGAACTGATATTGGAAAAGCAATGAAAGCCCCTGTGCAGTCATAAGGCTGTGGTTGGGCACTTCTCAGAGCAGTTTGGATTGATGTGCTGGGCTCCAGGGCTGCTTGGATCTCCTAGAAATGAAGTTTGCAGACCCTTAATCCAATAGCGAGGAATAATGAGGGTGATTTCAGTGAGAAGCCTTGGGAGAAGAAGAGACAAGGAATAAAAAGGAGGGATGCCTTGGGATATAGAGGATAGAGATTGTCCTGCCAGGTCTGGCATTCCCTTCCCAAAAATATTTCTTCTCCTTTCAGGGGCATTGTTACAGCCATGTTCGTTCCCTTGCACCCAGGAGGAGGCAGTAGGAATGGATTCTAAGGGGTTATTCCTTTGATATTCATCCTTACAATTTCCCTGGCAGCTACTTAATCACCTCCTTTGGGAACTGGGGCAATTTCATGGCCAAAATAAACCACCAGCATGACTTGAGAGGGAGCTGCTGGAGCAGTGACTGGGAGCACTGGGGTTGGCAGTGATGGATTCCCTTCAACTCCATCAGCCTTGGGGGCTGCTGACACTGCACAAAAAACAAAGCAGTGGGGAGGGAGGGGTTGGTTGAGCAAAACCATGGTTCACCAGTTCCTCTTCCACTTAGTTATTCATTTAATTATTTGTAATGACTCTCATCCAACCAGTGTCTGCTCCCTCTGTCTGCCAGGTTGGCCATCATGATCTTGCTCCTGACCACACTCTCAGGAGCCCTGGATGGATTTCAAATGTTTTATACAAAGGAATTAATGAAAAGGGTCACGTTTTGACTTCAGTGGGCCAGGAATGATGCTCTGGGCAGGAGGTGATGGATTTAGAAGAGTGGGAAACAGCTGAGCTCAACTGGGACAGTGGAAATGATCCATAATTTTGCTGCCAGTGACCAGCCCAAGCTGTAGGGAGAGTAAAATGTAAGTCAGGAGTCCTCATTCAGGAATGTGCTTCTGATGTGATTCTGAAAAGAAAACTGAAGACAATCAGATGTGTGGTTTTAATTTGCTGTGATTCAAACAGCAGAGCCGTCTTAAAGTGTATGAACTGGACTTTTCTTGGATAAAACAGACCTGGATGCTGTTGATGAGCTCCAAACACTGCTTCAGTTGACAGGATGAGGCTTTGGTAGGTCTGAAGTAAAGCTCCTGAAGCACATCTGGTATGTGTGATGGATTTTAGCAGACACAGTGTCCCTTTACAGATAACTCCTCCTACACTGTGCTATTTACTGATGTAGACAGATTGGAAGAGATTTTCCCAGCTCTTCTGCTGGTGGGGTCAGTTACCTCATCACTTTCTTACCTGGCCTCAACTGGCTTCCAAAGTTGGAGGCTTTAAAAAAAAAAATATCCCCATTCAGCTTAATGGAAGATCAAGATGATGGAAGGACATGGTCCTCTCAGACCACAGGACAGGATCAATGCTCCAGTCTGGAAGAAAAGTGTTTCTGGTGAGCTCTGGTGAGCTTTTTGCCATGATCATGGTTTATCTTCCAGCAATGGGACTAAGTGCCTGTTAGTCTCAATTCCTTCTTTTTTTCTCCAACCTCCCTTGCTTTTTCTCTGACCCTCTTGAGTCCATACCTATAATTTGGAAGGGTTTATTGTGTCCCTCTCTGCAATAACCATCTGATCCCAACCTTTAAACCCCCTCTCCCTCTTAGATTGAGTCATCTGCCACCAGCTTGTCTGGGAGAGTGTGCTCAAGCATCACCCTCCTGTGGATCCCACAGCAGCTGGGAAGACCCAGATAATGCTGAAAACAACCAGCTGAGTGATGGAAGTTATCTTTTACCTTCTTTCATCTACCAGGCCCGTGGGCTACTTGCCAGGATGCCTGTAGAGCTAGCCATGGCCAGGGTGGGAGCTCAGTGAAGGCCAGAGTCTGTGTCTTTAAAGATTAATAGTGTTGTTTGCTCATTAAGGAGATTGTTTTTAAGTCAGCCCTAGCCAGAACATTCAAGTGCAAGCATCTGTTTGCTGCTGGGAGAGGATATTTATTGTCTGATACTTCAATGGATGTAAATAAACAGCCAGACCTAGATAACGTTCAGACAAACAAACAAACAGCTGCCAGAATTGGTCCCTTGGTAGTTGACCTTCGGGAAGCATCATGCTGATGTTTTAATAGCAGCAGGTTTTGCAGAACAGAACCCAGGGAACACAGCTTGCTGGGAAGCAGGAGGGATGTGCAGCTTGAGCATGTTGGTCCCCAGGATCTCTGCACATTTGTGTTGGGTTAAAGGACAGCAGGAAAAGCTGGGTGCTGATTAGAGCATCTTGTGGTCCAAGGAGCATCTGCCTGTCCAGGAGAGATGTGTAAGCAGGGCAAAAAAGGGATTCTTGCAGTAGAGGGGGTAAATTTGTTTGTGGAGGAGTGTGCACATGTCTGGTAGGGGTGGTTGGGGTGGACTGAGCATTTTGAGGTTGGTGTATGGTCCTGGAGTCCCTTCCTTCTATTGCTTTGTGCTCCCCTCCCTCTTGCCTTGCAGAGAGGTTTATAGTTCACAGGAAGTTTCAAGGAGATATCCTCACTGGACTGTCAGTCAGGCTCTGATCCCACAGCCTAATAAGAACATCTCCAATAGAAGAATATCCATAATCCCATCATTCAGTAGAATTCCAGCTCTACTTGGGGTTTGTGTCTGATGCCAACAAAGAAGAGGAAGAATAAGGCAAATGTCTGGGGTGTGCAACTGGCAACTTGTGGAGCTTTCCCACCAGGGATTGTATCTCTTTCCCTGACTTTAATGGTGAGCACTTGGAAGCTTTAGTGAGAATCTTCTCCTTTCCCCTTCACAGACTCCTCTTATTTTTTGCTTACCTAAATGCCATGGTTCTAGTAGGTGCCTGGGAGGCAAGAATAAATCTCTCTCAAGGAGTAATTGCTGTTACGTTGTTTGATGCTCAGGACTGAGAAGAATGTGCAGGGAAGGTGGAGACCCTCTGGGTTCTGTGCCTGGGCTCAAACCTACAAAAGGCAGAGCTGAAGACAGGTAAAGGGATGGCTTGAGTTCTGGGGCAGACTTCTGGCTGCAAGCTGGAATAATCCCCTCTGCTGGCACAGGGTTTGCACAGTCCATGCAGTGTGGGTGAATAAGTGCCAGACTTTCTGGCCTTCTTCTGAATTTTCTTTTGCCTTAGGTTTAAAAAGAGAGAAAGAGAGAGATTTCTACACTTCAAGTCATTGGGTTGTATGTACACGTGTGTGTGTTTGCACATGTAAGCTTGAATGAGCTCTGTTCCTCCCTCCTTCCCCCCTCCCCTCTGCAAAATAATGATTTTGCAGGCAATTAGGCCAGCAATAGCTGTTAAATCACTTCCCAGTCACTCTGTGTTCCTGGTGTGAATCCTCTGTAATCTTTTACCTGCCCCAAATGCACAGAGGAGATCCCTGGGGGCTGTCCCTCCTCTCTGCGTGGTTTTTTAACCCCAGCCAACTATTTCTCCAACCGGCCTCTTCCACCTCTGAGCTCCTGCTCCTCTAATGGGGCCTGGCAAAGGCTGAGGAAAGTGCTTGAGCCCTGGGGTGATAATTGGCTGCTTCCATATCCAGCAGTTGACAGATCTGCCCGTGATGATGCTGGAAAATCAAGGTCAAAGCAGCAAAGACAGAAGGTTTGTTTAGCAGAGTGAGCACCAGAGAGAGCAAGGATCTTCTGGAGCCCTCTTGTCCTAGGGCAGGGACAGGGACAAGCAGTCACAAGGGACTTTGGGGGGGAGAAAAGCAGAGCTGGAACAGCAGACAAAGTTCAGCAAACACTCCCTGAGAGTCAGAACTTGGTGCTGGGAAGGCTCTGTTGGACATAGGAAAGGTTCCAGCTGCCCTGGAATTCCTCAACTTGCAGCCCTTTCTGTCTCCTCCTTTTCTCCTGACTATCCTAAGTGGAATAATTCACCCTGAGCCTCTTGGCTTCTTTGCCCTTGACTTCATGAGGGTATCACAGCAGTGTCCACTTTCAAGAAGAGAGACTCTGAGGAGCTGAATTCACCCATGAATCTGAACCAAGGACACTAATAAATCCTCTCCACCCAGGCAGTCAGAGCCAGCAGGAGCCACGGATGCTCAGGGTTGGACTTCAAGCTCTGACCTCTGGGTGTGTTGATGCTGGGAATTTGTGTTGCTGTCATCACGAGATCCACCAAGATGACTGCAAATCCTCCCATGTCATCTGAGCAGCCCAAAAGCCAATGCCTGCCAGTGGCACCCACTTCTGCTGAGACTGACAGATGGCACCTAGGATCTGAGCATCCCTGGGCACCCTCCACACCCTTTGATGTCCCAGAACCCCTCTAACTCCTCTCTGCCTCATTCCCCTGCCTTTCCTGGGGGAATAATATTTTTTTGTTGTCATACAAGAGGTGGGGACATAGAGGAAGGGTAAAGAAATGAATCTGAATATCATTGCTGCTCTTTGCTCCTAGAGGCTTTCCAGACCCTTTGTCATTCCCTCTCTTCCTCTCTGCTTGCCTTTCTAATATCAAAGATGATTCAGGCTCTGAAAGGTTGATACAGAAGAAACAAGCTCATGGACTTCACCAGGGAAGAGTGGGAATGGGTTTTGATACCATAAATTCTCCATGACTTGTTATTTCCTTTGGGTGGGAAGGGTGCTTTTTATTCAGCTATGAAGTGCACAACTGCAAACCAGGGACTTTGGTTCTTTTTAAGCAGAAAGAGGGAAGATGGAGATGACATTTTAGAAAGAAATTCTTTGCTGTAAGGGTGGTGAGACCCTGGCCCAGGTTGCCCACAGAAATTGTGGCTAGTCTATGCCTGGCAGTGTCTCAGGTCAGGTTGGATGGGGCTTGGTGGGAGATGTTCCTGTCCATGGCAGAGGGGTTGGAACTGGATGATCCCTTCCAAAACAAACCATTCTGTGAGCATCCAGCTGCTTTTGAGCCCAGTCTCTAGAAATTGCTTTCAGACAGGCAAAAACCCCTCTGGTGTTCTGCACACTTCCTTCTGTATTGCTGTGTCACTCTCAGGGATCCAGTGGGATGTTGCATCTGGTTCCTTCTCATAGTTCCAGTTATTGCTGCTCCTAAATGCCATCCTGTTATGAGATGTGTCTGGAATCATAAAATGCCATATTTGTGTGGGTCTGATCTCAATATCTGATACATGCAATCAACAAGAGAAATAGTCTGTGTTGTATTGTACCTTCTGCAGTAATACATTGCTCCATGGAATATCAGCAAGAAGGACAATAACATCGTCTGACTAGCATTGGAGTGAGTCAGTCCTGCAGATTCCTGCATGGGTTTTTTATCTTTTGGTCGTCATCACCACAAATTCTGCCCTTTGTTCCATTATTTTCAGCTCAGTAGATTTGTCCAGACAATGACAGTAACACAGTGATAGTGCCAGATGAAAACAAACAGGCTCTCAATTGTTCTTCTACAGTTCTCTCATGTTTGGTGGGACCAGAAGAATCAGTTAAACCTGCTTTATCCTTAAAGTGAGGAGACAGGGGAAAAGTTCACTGGTGAGCATGGTGAGATGCTGGAACAAGTTGCCTAAGGAAGTTGTGGCTGCCCCATCCCTGGCAGTGTCTCAGGTCAGGTTGGATGGGGCTTGGAGCAACCTGGGCTGGTAGGAGGTGTTGGAACTTTGATGATCTTTAAAGTCCCTTCCACCCAAACAATTCTAAGGTTCTGTGACTGATTCACTTTGTGATGACAGTGGTTGTCCAAAAAAACAGGACCACAATGTGTTTCTCCAATGATTATTCTCCCTGGATGAAGGAAAAAATATTCATGTACTGTCCTTGTTTTTTTGGGTTTTTTTGCTCTGCAGATCCGTGTGGATGGTACCACCAAGAACACACTGGAGTATGAGATTGTACAGGTGGTGGATACTGGCCCCATACTCCGGGATATGGCCTTCTCAGTGGACCATGAACACCTCTACATCATGTCTGAGAAACAGGTAAGAAAGTCCAGCACCCCAGAGTGTTTGGACATCCTTTAGCTTGATCTTGTTGTGAACATCAGAATTGCACACAAAGTTCTGGCAGTGAATATAGTGACTCCAAAGATGTGCTTTGTGGTCAATCTCCTGATTTTTTGGTGAAAGCCTTATGTTTATACACTGATACATTTTTGAGGGACCAGAGCCAGGGAACTAAGGGGGAAGAAACCACCCCCAGCATTGCCTTATGCAGTAAAAGTCCTACTGGCTACAAAACAAGGAGTTGCTACTGCATCTGCTGCTTACCACATTGCTCTCCTCCCCCATTCAAACTGTAGCTACATCTGCCACAGATAGGGAGAAATGTAATGCTGAACTCCTTGTCTCTGTCTGGAGTATTTGGAGAAGCTGTGATTTGGAGACACAGTGATCAAGAGTGTAGGATGCTGCTTAAAAGGGTGCAGGCCAAGTTTAGTGGGATGTTCCTATTGGGCTCTAAGTATTATTGAAAATACTGGCAGCCAGATTCCAGGAAAGGACCAATCTGGGTGTTCAATGTGTAAATCTGGCTGATTTTAGCCAAGTGCTTGGCCTTAGGAATTCTGCTGCTTGTAGTGGGAGGAAGAAATAATTTTACAAGCAGAAATCCATCGTGCATAATTAATCCTGTGGACATGCAGGGGCTTGGGATTCATGAGTGCTCAGTGAGGAGATTTAGAGCCCCAGAGAGAAGGGAACAAGGAGGGATTTTGGCAGGGTGATGGCAGTGTCCCATAGTGCAGCTGAAGTGCAACTGGAGGCCACCAGTCCAAGTGTGACATGGGCAATTATCCATTAATGTTCACTGATTCATTGAGGATCTATTGCCCACCTGATCTTGGACCATTTAAGTGGCACCACACATGAAAAACCCACTTTAAATGGGTGTACCCACTTCTTATTGCCTTCACAAATGACTTGGAGGATGTTTTGCTGAGGTGCACATAGTCCCATTTCAGAGCAATGTTGTTTCTTCCCACTACCATCCAGTTCCCTAACAGCAAGAATCCCTCTGGATGTTGTATCTTGTTCTCCTCCAGCCCTCTGACAGCACTGTGCTGGAGTGGTCAACACTCAGCAGTCTCCAAGGATGGAGATGAGCCACAATATCCCCTCCTCTCACTCACCCTCATGGCAGTTTTACCATCTACTAATTCCTGCCTTAAAAAAAAAAATAAATACTTGTTCCCTCTTCACTTGCCAGAAGTCTGTAGACCCTTCTCATAATCCTCTTCAGGTGGCTGCTTCTCAGGCTGTGGCTAGCCCTGAATTTATTAGCTTTTCCCCAAGGTAAAAGTTTTCTCCTGGCCACTAAGTCAGTGATCCATGCTGGATTTTGGGAGAAGGTGTTTAGCAGGGGCATTGTGGACCAGAAGCTTTGGCAGTCTGGCTATCCTTCTCTCCATGCAAAATTGAGGGGTTGTAGTTTTCAGTCCATGACTGTCATCTCTTCTGCTTGAATAATTTTTTTGTTGATGTTTTGTGCCACTGCAGTATCTCCAAACCTCTCCCTGAGCTATGGATACTCAATGCCTCAAATTCAGAGTGGGGAGGGGAGAAACTCTGTACATTCTTCTTTATGAAAGAGGCCGTGAGATGATGATAACTCAGGGGAAAGGGTGTGATGGTAGAGCTGGGATTGCTTTCTCATTGCTACATATTGGGCAAAAAAGGGGATGTCACCTTCAGTGCTGAATTGAACACATCTGTTGGGGTGGAGAGAGAAGCTGGAGGTTGGTGATGCTTGTGAGCTCCTGCAAAACTGTGGTCAAGGCATCATTCTTGTTTCTCATCCTTTTGCTCTGTGGGCCCTTCCTCTTTCCTTTGAGCAGAATGGGCCTCTCCCCATGGTCAAACCCCTTAAGTGTGATGATATGCAAACAGTCAATCCACAGGTTTCAGGTTTGTTTGGTGTGTCCTTTTGGCTCCTTTGGTGTGGTTGGTCTCAGAACACAGCCAAGAGCTGGCTTCCTTCTCTAGGAGAGGTCAGTGGGCCAGCACTGTTCACCCCTTCACTCCCTTAAAGAATGAAAATCAGAACAAGAGGAGCAACTTGTTTTTCCTCCAGAAACTTCCAAGAACATATTCTTGCTGGCATGTTGACCACCTGCACTCCCCTGACCATTACAATGTGAGCAGACTCATTTTGTGGTTGACTTTTGTGAAGCACAAGCTTAAGACAGTGGTTTTTTTAGGGCCACAAGGAGCTGGTAGAGACCCATAGAAAACCCAGGAGCCCTGAGTCTCCTGTGATTTATTCAATCATCTCCTCCTTCATCTTTAAAGCCCAAGAGTGTCTGTATGAGAGAGGTTAGCAAAAAGGGCAAGGACTGTTATTATTTAAAATCTGATCCAATTTGGGGAAACTCTCAGCATCACAGCAGCTTTTGCCTGCTTGACTTTATCTGTGATGTGGCAAGCAGTCACTATCTGTGTGCTTGTGATATCTCACACTTCAAGTGCTGGAATGAATTAACATTTGTGGAGCCTCTGTGGCTGAGAGCAAGCCCAGGGCTTTGCCTTTGCTGGAGGCAATGATGATGAGTGGTGTGGAGAAGAAGGAGGATACATCCCATCCACTGGACAAGCCATGTCCCACAGATCCTTTTGTAAATGGATGAAGCTCTGATTTATCAGAGGTTTTCATTGTCCACAGAAATCCCCTGGGACCATGAGGGCTGTGGAAATGAGGGACAGGAGGGTGATGGCTTGACCTGACCTTTTCAAAGGCAGGCAGGCACCAGGGTTGTTTCTATCCCTAGGGAAGGAGGAGGTTTCTTCTTTCTTCTACTGGGCTCAACCCTAGATGGACCCTGGAGATATGAGTGGTTCTATTGGGTGTGTAGCTGCTCCATTAAAAGCAGTTTTGCCAGGCTTGGCTCCATCACTCACCAGTCCTCAACAGGAATGGTTGAAAAGCCCATATAATAAAACCAATTTCTCCAGCTTGTCCCAAGACCAATTTCTGCAGCTTGTCCCAAAGCCAGTTTCTCCAGCTTGTCCCAGTCCTGTCATGAATCTGGGAGCCCCAGCAAGTATTGCTCTTGCCATGCCTCAAACTATTCTGCAAGGAGCTGTTAGGACTCAGCTCACCATCCTTCCACTTGAAAGACCTTCAAAGAGCTGTCACAATAAACCTGGCTACAAGGAGAGGCTTTCTCATGCTGCCAGAAAAATAAATCCCATGGATTTTTTGGGGACAGCATCTGCATGGGGGCATTTTCCTCCAAACACTGGGGGTTGCACATGGGGTTTTTCATCTGGAGATGAACATCCTGGGCTCCAAGGGAACCCAGCTCATCCTTGGGGTCTGTGGCTGGAACATGGATTCCCTTGCAAGTTCCTGTGAAAGTTGAGAGGTGACAAGCAGCACCCTCAGGAGAAGATGCAGCAGCTTTATGCCATCAGAGGGGCTTCATTATATAAACATATATTCTATAGGGACACTCAAAAGAGAGAGGAGGAAAGCTTTATTGTTAAAGTCCAGAGGTATGGCATATGAAGGTCCTATTATTTCACAGAGGTGAGGACATCTGTGTGTTTCAAGTGCAGCCTGTGCTTTAAATTCCTGTCAACACAGCAGGGAAGGATTGGTGCATGCATAGGATCTGTCATGGTTTATCAGGAGATCTGACATTTAGCCCCAGGCTTCACAAAGGCTCCAAGTGAGTTACAACCCTACAGTGTTTCCCACTGAAGAGAGGATCTGGTGTGGGAGAGAAGGGAGGGGGGCTGCTCCAGGTCTAATTTATTCAATTATCAGCCTGAATGGCACTTGTCCCCATATCAAGATGTTCTCTGGAGGTCATGGAGATATCAGTACATTGCAAGGCTGTTTTTCTTTTTTTTGTCTTGGTTTTGGGTGTGCAGACACTGGAGTGTCCTCTGCCTCACTCACTGTTTTAAGGGGGTGAGGACCAGACTGGGAATTATTCTAGAGGAGAAATAGAAGGAGCCTTGAAGTGTCTCTGCATCTCCTCTTCTCCTCATCACACATGCAAATACCTCCTCAGGTCCTTTTCCCTCCTCTAACCCTCTCTCTCAATCTCTTCTCTCAAATGAGAAGCCTGAACACACAAGTTCCCTGGAGCTCCCTGCAGATGCAGACCCCAAACTTGCTGTTAATTTCAGCAAGTGCAGCTACTTACAAGAGACTTAGCTGAAAGCAGAAGTACAAACCAGAAAATCACCTTTATCCTGGTCCAAACCAGGGCAAGGGGTTAAGATGCTTCTTTCACCCCATCCTCACTATTTCAGTTTCTCTCTCATCCCATCCCTCTTTCTGGCCCTAGCCTCTCATTTATCAATCTTGCACTTGCTTTTTGTGCCATTTTTCTGGTCCTGGTACCCCTGTTCCTTTGCTTTCTCCTATTCTAGCTGCACCATTCTGCTGGCTGACAATGCCTCCTTGCTGCTTAATTGTGGGCATGAACGTGAAGCCCAACTCTCCATGTCAGGAGGTGCAGGATGCTCATTTTGGGGGCTTTGAATTGGAAGGTCACCTCCATTACCCCCTGAATCTTTCTGTTTCAACATATTGGACTCCTGGGTTTCTCCCAGCACTAGGTGTGTTTTGCAAAGCTGATGCAGCACCTGGATGCAGCCCCAAGTCACAAGAATCTCAGCTCTTCCTTTTGATATGCAGGCATCAAAGGGAAGAAGTAGAGAAAATGAAGTTAAAGGCTCAAAAATCAGGAGGCAAACAGTGAGAGAGGTCCCAGCTTTGTATTATTAAAATCTGAAAGGCTTTGAGCAGCCTCCTACTTTTGGTTTACTACTGGTTAGGGAAGACTCTGTTCTGCAAGCAAATCTCTCTGTTACTAGGAGATGAGTAACTCTACGTTTGACTCAAAGGAGGAGATTTGCTGTCCCTCTCCGTGCAGGCAAGTTTGTTCCAAGCAGGTGAATCAGTTTCATGCTCCACTGGCAAGCTGTATTTCTTCCCCATAAACCAGCAGAAAGTCATCCATGATCTGAGAATAAATCCCATCTGTGGGGTGCAATTGTTCCCTAAAACCATTACGGTATGCCAAAGCTGAGACTGGTAGGGTCATACATAGCAGAAGCAGACAGGTATTTTGGGGAGCTCTTTTAAACTTTGCCAATGGAATATCAAATAAACATGTTCTCAACTAAAGCATGGCAGAAGCCACATTTGGTAAAAATTAAGGAGCGGTATCACAAATCATGTTGACAGGGTCTTTTTGGCCTTTCTAAGCCTGTTTCTCATTAAAATGGGGAAGGCTTCTACCTAGTTGTCTCCTGAGATTTCTTCTTCTTCCCTTTGCCACTGAGTCACTCTGCAACAGAATCATTGTGTGCAAATTAGCTGCAAAGGAAGTGACTGGTTAGGTTACTTCTGATTTCATGACCAGTGATTAAAATCTTTTCTGCTGCTCACATTATCATACCAATTAGTTAAAGCAATCATTAATATCTTTACTTAATTACAGCTTAATTTCTTCAAATGTGGTCTTTGCACGAGATTTCAATTAGCACTGACTCCTAGGTTTGGAGTGGCTGTTTCCTGGGGATGGACTGTTTGAGTCTGTCCCTAGAAAAAACTGGCTCAAGATCACAAGTTTTAAAAATAACTCAAGAGTTTTTCCTTTTCATTTGCATCTGTTTGTTTGTGAGCCATCAGGTTGCTCACAGACCACGTTTTTCATCCTTGGTGCAGAACCAGAAAAGTTAGACACGCTCTTGTTTGAAAATGGAAAGCTGAGGTTTCATATAAAGTGTGAATTTTTTGACCTGGGCATTTAAAAGGAGCAGAAACACCCATAAACTGTAAATTCTGGCACGGCTATTGCAGATTCTTATCATTCAACTCTATTACCTTATAGGCTCTTGGAGTATTCACTGTCTTCTTGTAGAAGGGGCTACTGTGCATTGGGTGAAAGACAAACACTCTGTGCATCATCATCTCTTTGGAGATGGTCAAGACTTCTGCAGAAGTCCACTGTTCAGCTCCTAAAAGCCAGGAAAGAAGGAAAGTTGTTGACAGTACAGTCTTTTCCTTGGAGTAACTGGATGCTCCTGGACCAGACTGGCATCCTAGGTAAGATCAGGGTCATCAGAATTTCTAAGGGGCTCAAGTCAAGAGTTGAAATGCACACTCTCTTTGTGAAGATGTGTCATGTTAATCTCTCTCTAAATCCTCAAAAGGAGAGGCCTCCAAACTATCCATTTCATTGCCCAGCTACCCAGCACTTGCCCAGTCCTGCCCAAAACAGGGCAGAACATTTCCTAGATCTCAGTCTCTAGCAAGCAATGAGTGGAATCCCAGTTGGCAGCAAAAGCAACTTTTCTTCTCTTTGACTCTTCTTTCCTGCCCCTAAAACACCACTCATCACCCTCAGCAATATCAGAGGTTGAACCTCGTTCCCCCTTGTGTTCTCTTTCACCTAATTAAAGGCCTGTTAAATAAGGTCAGATGCCTTCTGAGAAATGACTTCATGGATGGAAAATGGATGCTCAGCTCACTGTGTGAACTCCTGTGCTTCTTAACCAAGAAAGAAAAAAAAAAAGCCATTTGGCCCACTGGCAAAACTGCAGCACATTGTGCTGCTGACTCTTTTGAAATAATTCTTTATCAGCAAAAGGCATAATCTTGCAAAAAAGTCATAGTTTAGCTTGGTTCTGACCCATTTGCTGCTACCACATGGGTACCCGATGAGTAGGCAGCAGCTGTGGGATAATTAAGGGAGTGAGGAATCTCTTAATCTCCCACTGGGTTGGTTGTGCACTCCAAAGGGGATGTAAATAACTCAGGAAGCTGAAGGGAGCAGGTGAGGAACCAACTGAAGGTCTTGGAGGTGTCCCAAATAAGTCATTTATGCAAGGGAAGTAATTCCACTGGGGATTGTCTCCATCCCATGAGGTCCATGAGCATCTGGAATTTTATTTACTACTGTGCCTCAGCCTTGGGCTTTTCACACTTGAATTAAGGCCCTCTTTGTACTTTGGAACTGCTTTTCTGTTAGCCAGTTTGATGCTCTGTTCAAGTGTCCCACTTTGCCCTAAAACAGGTATTATTCTAAATGCACTGGAAAGAAGAATGGATTTGCAGTTGAAAGACAGTCCAGGATTTGCGATACTTAGAATGATACCCTGCCTTCCTCAAAGGGTCCTTGTTTGTACAGCTGTGAGCCAACCACTTTCAGGTGTCCTGAAGGTACAGAAGATATTTCTGAGGGATGGACTTATTTTAGAGCTCTCTACAGTTCAGAAGCTCCTGATACATGAGGCTGGGGTGTGCCCTGCTGAGAACTGGAGGAAATCTTTGCTGGATCCCAAAGTTCAGAGAGATTTTGGCTATGTTACCATCAGGTTATCAAGTCTGAGCTCTGCTGTGTGTGTATTAGAGAGGGAAAGGCTTCTGGTGAGAATAATTCTTCTCCACTTCATAGCCATCCTGTAGATGACATTAAGTTAGTGCTTTCTTGATCCCGTCTAGAAGAACATTGACAAGCCCAAGCTTTGTGGAGGGGACTAACTGGGAACAATCTGACAGTCTTTCCCTAGAAGAAAAGATTTAATACAAAATGTAGGTTGAGATCCTTTAGCTTCATGCTCTGCCTTGCTTACCTGTTCTAGAAGCCTGTCTCTTCCAGACCTGCCCTATCCCAGAGAAAAGATTTCTCCACAGACATTTTATTGATCACTGGGATACATCTGAGGCAGGGAGTTTAACACTGCAACTGCTCAAGTATTTGGAATACAGCTATCTCAGCCATGGACAGAGCCTAAACCCTGCTTTCTGGGAAGACACAGATTTATAAAATGGTTTGGGTTGGAAGGCATCTTAAAGATTATCCAGTTCCAAGACCCCTTCCACTAAACCTCTCATATAACTGTCATCTGAGCACTCCTGGTGATATTTTACAGCTGATGAGCAAAGAGAGCTGAGTGATATATCCTTGGTCATGACATATGTCATGACATACACTCAGAACAGAGTACTGGCTCAGATCTGAGTCCCTCAGTCACCCCTGGGCCAGTGTTTAGGGTGCACTTATGTTCATACAGATTAACATAATACAATCTTTCTCAGTAAAAGATCTATGTTCAGCCCCAGTGGTGGCATATTTGTACCCAGACTCCACAGTTATGCCTTCCTTGATGTGTCCAACTTCCAGTTGTAGGGGAGGTGCCCCTGCTCATGGCAGGAAGGTTGGAACTAAATGATCTTTAACGTCCCTTCCAACCCAAACCATTCTGTGACTGGAAATCATGAGGGCAGAACTACAGCTTTCACTCTGCCATCTGTGGTTCTGCGTTTGGCTTGAACTTCAGCAATGCCTAATGTCAACATTCATCTCCTAGATTGTCAAAAAGTTATCCCCATGCCAGGATGTTTCTTTCCCAGGCTGCTCAGAGAAGTGGTGCAGGAGCTGGAGAATTCATGGAAGTGTTCAGAAGTGTTAATTCAACAAGGGGAAGTGTAGAGTTTTGCACTTGGGGAAGAACAACACGATGTCCCAGTATAGGTTGGGGGCTGACCTGTTGGAGAGCAGTGTAGGTGAAAGAGACCTGGGGGTCCTGGTAGACAAGAAGATGACCATGAGCCAGCAATGTGCCCTTGTGGCCAAGAAGGCCAATGGCATCCTGGGGTGCATTAGAAAGGGTGTGGTTAGTAGGTCAAGAGAGGTTCTCCTCCCCCTCTATTCTGCATTGGTGAGGCCGCACCTGGAGTATTGTGTCCAGTTCTGGGCCCCTCAGTTCAAGAAGGACAGGGAAGTGCTTGAAAGAGTCCAGCGCAGAGCTACTAAGATGATTAAGGGAGTGGAACATCTCCCTTATGAGGAAAGGCTGAGGGAGCTGGGTCTCTTTAGTTTGGAGAAAAGGAGACTGAGGGGTGACCTCATCAATGTTTTCAAATATGTAAGGGGTGAGTGCCAGGGAGATGGAGTTAGGCTTTTCTCAGTGGTGACCAGTGATAGGACAAGGGATAATGGGTGTAAATTGAAGCATAAGAGGTTCAAGTTGAATATCAGAAAAAATTTTTTTACTGTAAGGGTGGCAGAGCCCTGGAACAGGCTGCCCAGGGGGGTTGTGGAGTCTCCTTCACTGGAGACATTCAAAACCCGCCTGGACACATTCCTGGGAGATGTACTCTAGGTGGCCCTGCTCTGGCAGGGGGGGTTGGACTAGATGATCTTTCGAGGTCCCTTCCAACCCCTAGGATTCTATGATTCTATGATTCAGGAGTGCTGGGTTCCTGTAGGGGATGGTCTAATCTGTCTTTGGGAATCCTTGCTTTAAGGTATCCATGTGGTGGACACAATTGTAGGGGGTTCTCTGGGGTCATGACATGAGGCAGGAGATGGGTCATTCAGGCCAGGTTGGGTGGGATTTTGAGCAACCTGGTCTAGTGGAAGATGGCTCTACCCATGGCAGGGGGGTTGGAGCTGGACAGTCTTTAAATTCCTTCTGTCCTAAACCATTCTGTGATTTTAGTCACAGAACCACAGAATTACCTTGGTTGGAAAACACCTTTAAGATCATCAGAGTCCTACAGTTAACCTAACACTGACAAGCCCTCAACCAGCCCATATCACTAAGAACTATGTCTAAAAGACCCTTAAATACCTGCAGGGCTGGTGACACCACTACTGCCATAGACAGCCTGTTCCAATGCCTGATGACCCTTTGGGTGAAGAAATTATTCCTGACATCCAATCTAACCAGGTCTCCCACCTCCTGTCTCTTCTGTTTTTACAGCATTGGTCCTTCTGATTTCATGGGGTTAATCTTTTATGAAGTAAAAGATGTCATCATTGCATAGATGACCAAAACTGAATAAACCTGGAAGAAGGAGTGAGCAATGCCCATAAATGTTAAAAAAAAAAAAAAAAAAAAAGCATTTTTAAGGTCATTCCTTAGGTGGGAAGCATCAGGGAGTATTGATCCTCAGGAATGGGTGATGGGTGGGTGGGAAGCATTGCAGAAGTGTCCCCTGGGGCAGAGTGCTGCCTGCCAGAAAGTGTGAGGTCATCTGGCACTATTGATTGTCATGTTCTTCCTCTGCCATGTGGCCTCTCTGAGTTAAACACAGCCTGCCCAGCAGTTTCCTCCTTTTGGGGGAAAAAAAAGGGGGAGGATCCATGGACATAAATGCATCATTCCTCCTGTTTCAAACAAAAAAAAAAAATCCACTCCCCTTCCCCTGAGTCCCACCAGACTGGTAGGTTTTGATTTCAGATGGGAATAGATTGGAGTATTAAGGGCAGATCAAGGAATTGAGCTGGAAATCTGAAAATCTCCATCCTCCCCTCCCCCAGCTTCTGACCCTGTAATAGACCCCGAAGACGGGGAGAAGCAAGAGGAAACCTAAGAAGCTGGTGATTACATGTGAAGCCTGGCAGATCTGTAATCCTGGACTCCATTAAACATCTGTCTCCTCCAATCTCACTGACAGTCAGGTCTCCTCCTCACTCAGACCTTACATTTTCAGGTCACTGGAAAGCACAAGTTGTTCATCATGTCCCTGCTTTGGTATTCCACTCCTGGGCATCAGTGGCCCCTGGGAGAGAGAATTTGGGCAAGACAGAGACCCTGGCTCAGAGGCACAGCCACTTCCATACCTCTTGGGCTTAAATTTTTAGGTCTAACACATGCTCGAGTGCTTTCCAGGCCCTGTGCCTGGTGGTTGTGTTCTCTTAATCTCTGCATTTTAAATGTTCTTTCAAAGTTGTTTCTATTGCAGATTCGTATTACTTTCTTGGAAGTAACTATTTGCTCTCTTGGGGCATTTCCTTACACCATAAGTGCACAGAATTATCATTTTCTTTTTTCATTTTTCATGTGGTACCTTGGAACTCCTAATCATGTTTTTTACTAGTAGGAATTAATGGGCATTTTGTTGTCAGGCTCAGGGATATCTTTTTTAAGTGTCCCAGAACTGGCTGTGTCATCAACACTCTTGGCTTTGAGTCTTTCTTGCTTTAGGTCCCCACTAAGTATCTCTCATACCTTTATATTATTTCATATATTCCCTAACATCATAGATGTGTATAGTAGGGACAGGAAAATTAAATCTGTTACAGAAAGGCAAATTGGCTTTCATGTTTTTTTCTATTAAAAATAACTTTAAAATCATCCTGCGACATTAAAGTTTGGTGCAGTTTTTTTCAAGGTTTGTTTGGGCTTTCTTTTCCCCCAGTTTTTGTTATTCACCACTATGTGGGGACAAGTGTATCTGAGTACCCTGAAAATTTATTTTCTTGTTTTATTTCCTACTCATTTGATGAAGCAATGAGGATCCTTGAGACCTAATTTAGTTTGTCTTGGTTTTTTTGGTGGGTTTTTTGTTTATTTTGTTTTGTTGTTTTGCTTTTTGGGGGGGAGTTCTTTTTTTTGTTTGTTTGTTTTTGGGTTTTTTTGTTTCTTTTGTTTTGTTTTTCCTTTAGAAATATGATTTTTTCCAGTGAAGTGAGCACTTGCTCATTACTCTGCTGTACAGGGTATATCTGTATTTTTGGTGTTGGTGTGGTCTTGGTCTGTTGTGTTGGTGGACAGTTCAGCCCAGGATGCCACCCATTACTGTAAAACCATTCCCTAGAATCTGTGCAGACACCTGTGGCTGTGTCTATATGATAAATGCAGCAATATCAGGGGGGGGTTTGTGGCTGGGAAGATTTGAGGGGACAGAAAAATTAGGGTGGAAAGTTATGTGGATGGATCAGTGGGTGTCTGACCCTTCAGTGGATGTTCCACATGCAGAGTTTCTCTAGCAAGTGTTCATGTGTCATTGCTTGAATAAAAAACAAGTTAATCATGGAATAATTTGAGTTGGAAGGACCTCTAAAGATCACCCAATCCAACCCCCCTGCAGTCAGCAGGGACACCCTCAACCAGATCAGGATGCTCAGATCCTCCTCAAGCCTCACCTTGAATATCTCCAGGACTGAGGATTCAACCACCTCCCTGGGCAACCTGATCCATTTCTCCACTACCCTCATGGTAAAGAACTTTTTCCTAACATCCAGTCTAAATGTTGGGTTTTTTTGAAACAGTGTTCCTTTAAATCTTAGTTCTTCTGTCTCACCCCAATCCCAGCACTATTCATCTCATTCTGACTCCCTCAAAATCCTTTAACTCATTTGATGAAGTCACTTATTTCCCTCTAGTCCTATGAGAAAACCTGCTCTTGTGTCCCCTCTCTGAAAGCTTTGATCCATGGATGCATTTTGGGTTGATTGATGAACTTGTAAAGCCCACTGGATATTATGGAGCTGAAAGACAGTGTTTGTACAAGATCCCTGCTCCCATAATATCATTTGGGAAGCTTTTACTAGTAGGAACCTTCCAAACACTTCCTAAATTCACAAGTCAGTAGTCCTTTCCCCAAAGAGCAAAGGCAACATATGTGTTTCCTTCAAGTGTCAGGAGTGTATTTTATTGGAGTATCAGATACAGGGTCATTAACATAATTAATATTGGATTCATGGAGCATTGGCACAAAGGAGACAGACAGCTATTTGTGCTGACCATCAGAACAAAGTGTCCTTTTTTACTTAGCTGCTCTGCTAATAAAAGCAACAACTCTGGTGCTAAGACTGAATGGCACGGTGTGGCCTGTAGCTCCTTCCAGACTGCGTAGGGAATAAATTCCAGCCATTCCTTGGAATTATTTCCAGGGAATAAATGGTATGAATTATTTCCAGAGAATAAATGGAATAAATTATTTCCAGGGAATAAATGGGAAGAAATTTCCAGCCATTGTTGGAAAGATACAATGTGGACAGCCAAGCCTATGCAATGATCATGAAGAATTTGAGAGTTTGGACTCCATTGGCTCTGCAGCACCTGTCCAGCTCTTGGAGGATCCATGGAGTTCTATTTCTCCTCCACACCACTTATCATCTTGGAGCCTTTCACTTTGGGAAGGGAAGGCTGTGGAGTTTGATCTTTCATAGAGGGTTTCATAGATTCTCTTTTGGCTTCCTCAGGATATAAACTCATCTGTCAGATGTTGAATGGAGAAGAGATGTGCAGCTCCCTCATTGCTCTTTTTGCATCTTCTCTAATTGTCACTGAAAACAGTGTTGACATTTAAGCAAAGCTCTTCAGGCAGCTTCTGCTGCAAATGCTGAGCACTTGGAGCCTCCTTGTGTGCTCTGGTTGGGCTGAAGTGTCTCATGCTTTGCTACAGTCACCTCCCAGAGAAATGCTGCTAAGGAGCAGAACTGCTTTCACCCGGAGGACGTGGAGATAAAATGAGCCAAGAGGGATCTGAAAACCCTTCCATCTCCAAAACAGATGTGGAGATGTTTTTCTTTTCCTTCCAAAGGGAACTGTGTGCTCTGTTTTTCAAGCACAGCCCTCCCAGGCTCTCCTTGGCTCGAAACTCTTACAACCACTCTGTCCCTCACTCCAGGAGGAAGGGTGAAGAAGCAGTTAGGAGACCTCATGGCACATTTTATAGCAACTTGTGGTGTTTGGCCTATTGGTCCTTACTCCATGGAACTTTTGCTTTGACACCTTTGAAACCAAAGAGCATTGGGCTCAGACCCAGAATCTATTGTAAGGGCAAACTCTTCCTGATCTCTGTGAGCTACACCATCTCCTTCCACACAAAGGTACCAAGAAAGGTTTGTGGGATCGTGCATCTGGGCTCCAATCACCTCCAAAGCAGGTTTTTTTTTCTGTTTCAGATGGGTTTTCCTTTCTCTCTCTTCAAGTGCATTATCTATCCCTGAGTCTTTCACCTCAGGCCATTAACTGCCAGGTTGGTCATTACAAACCACTTGGCAGTGACTGATTGGGAAGGTCTCTTTCGCTGGGGAAAATGTGGAACTGATTGTCTGGGTGACCCCATTTGACCTCAGGAATTCTGCATTTAACCTGGCTTTAGACATAATAAACTCCAGTAATTAGCAGAGAAATTCAGCAGTGACATTTCTAATTGATTGGAAATGCCAGTCCCCAGTGAGACCTGAAGCTGAGCTGGGGGGATGCCACCTGACAAGCAGCAGCATGGGATGTGAGGAGGTCACTGGGGATGCTGTCAGGAGGCAGGAAAATGCAGGAAAATACCAGGAAAGAATGTGAAGCATGTTGTAGCTTTGCTTTCCTTTCCAGCTGAGCATGGTGCAGGTTTTGCTTTTCTTTCCAGCTAATGGACTTGGTGAACATGCTATCCATCACTAATTACTTATCCCTTTACTCAGCACTTTCCCAAGGTTGAGCTCACACCTTGGGGAAAACGCACCTCATCTCTGCATGGTTCATCTTAACTGTATACTTGAAAAGGGAAAATCACCTTGTGTGATCCTCACCCCAAAATCCATCAGTTTATGAGTTTATGCCCCACCAAGGAGGAAAATACAAGCCCTGTTTGGGAGAAGATAATATTTTTGGGGGTGTAAGTTGATGATACCATATCTCCCATCTCAATACTAATCTGTGATCCCCCTTCTCACGTCTTGTATTTCTTTTTCTAGACTTATGAAAGTTGAAAAAAAACCCAAGACCAGACCAAATAATTAAAAAAATATTTATTGGTTTGTGCTTAAAGCTGTCCAATTTACTATCTTGGCTCTGGGTAGGACCTCAGGACCACTTGTGTCCACATCATGGAGGGTGGTTTTCTGTGACATGGGACCAGAAATGGACTGGGAGTGGCATATGGATCACCTTCATCTGCTGGTGCTGTTGTTTGGGTTTTAGGCTTCCTTTTTTTTTTTTTTTTTCCTTTTATCATGGCTTTCCTGGCTCCTGCAAGCAAGGAACTAGTAGCCACATGGACTTTAGGTGGCATCTGTACTAGTACTAGGGAGCATGAAAAGGCTCTGGAGATGTCATCTATTAAACTGGTGTGATGGCACTTGGCACATCCTCACTATGGGGCTGGCAAGCTGTATCCCAAACAGTCCTGGACATGGTTTGGGGCTGACCATTGCCAGTGATTCTTTTGAGAGGCAGTTTGGTTGCAGCTGCTCCATTTGCAGGCTGAGGAAATTTAATGATGTCTACATCTGCTATTCTCTACTCACTGACCTTAGGACCAGAGTGCAATGCAGGGCACATTAAATTTGCCACTGCAGACAGAGCTTTCCAGAGTTGTACAAACACAGTGGTGCATGAGTTGTGCAGGTGGGCAAAGTCTCCCTACTCCCCCCTCAGGAGAAGAGCTGTCAACTTGAGAATTTAGTGTTTGTAGCTTCTACTGCCAATGAAACATTTGAAATTAAGAACTGATGGTCAGAGGGCTGGAGCACCTCTCCTATGGAACCAGGCTGAGAGAGTTGGGGTTGTTCAGCCTGGAGAAAAAAAGGCTTTGGAGAGACTTTAGAGCACCTTGCAGTGCCTGAAAGGGCTCCAGAAAAGCTGGGGAAGGACTTCAGACAAGAGCCTGGAGTGACAAGACAAGGGGGGAAAGGTTTCAACCTGAAAGAGAGGGGATTTAGGTTTGCTATTAGGAAGAAATTCTTTCCTAGGAAGTAAAACAGTGGCCCAGGTTGTCCAGAAAGGCTGTGGCTGCCCCATCCCTGGAAGTATTCCAGGCAAGGTTGGATGGGGCTTAGAGAAACCTGGTCTAATGGAAGGTGTCCTTGCCCATGGCAGAGGGGTTGGAATTGAACGATTTTCAAGATCCCTTCCAACCCAAACTTTTCTATAACAATCTCCTCGCATGTCACAAGACAAGTTTCGGTGTGATAAGAGGTTTTGGAGGGGCTGGGGAGGTCAACTGGGATGTTCATCAGTGGTGTAGCCCAAACAGCAGTCAGACAGAGGAGCAGGGTGTCCTTTCCTCACCTCTGTGTGCTGATCTCTTGGGCTATGCCTAAATCACAAAGTAAACAGGGCCAGCATTTGCTCAAACACTGAACACCACCAGCAGCACAACGTGTTTATCAGCAGGGTTCCTACTGTAGGTTCACCCCATGCCAGGCAACACCCTCCAGGCAGTGCCAAAGCAGGGATCAGGGGAATACCATGGGCAGGAGTAATAGGAATAGGGCAGGAGTAATAGGAACACATCAACCATGTCTTCAGAAAGAAATGGAAGAAAAGAAAATTTAGAAATGTAGACACTCTACCAGCAAGGCTTTAGAAGGATGCTTGGCCTGTTTTATTTGTAGCATGGACACTGCCTTGGAGGGGGAGAGGTTGTTGCAGTTATCATGCCATGAAGGCTATCCATTTGCTAATGCAGTGGAAATCAGTGCACCAGTGTTTTGTCTCTGGGTTTCACAACCCTCTGGTGTCTCTTTATATTCTTTAGGTACCAGAATTTCACCCAACTTTGTGCATCTGAACTCCATCAGCAGTGGTTTGCTTGAGGTACACCACCTCCTCCCAGCAAAGGGAGGCTCTGAAAACCAAGCCAGAGTTTCAGAGACACTTTTTTTTTTTTTTTTTTTAACCTGGATCAATAAATTAAAAAGGAAAAAGAAATACAGTGACAGCACCATATGCACCGAAGCATCCTGCAGAGATTGCAGAGTCTCAAAACAAACATTAGATGTGTAAACAATGTCTCAGCATTCCTTCACGAGGGGAGCTGTGGATCCATTTCATGCCTTCTGATCATTTCTTTTCATTAATTTTCATAGCCAAACAGATAAAAATGCTTGTGGCAAAGAGCGTAGGTTCTCCCCCTCCTCCCACACCAACCAAATTGCTCCCCTCTCTCTTTTCCAGACTTTCTTTATAAACTGTCAAGTTACACAATCAACACTTTGCACTGATTCCTTGACCCCATCTGCAGTGCTCAGACAGCTTTGGGGTGTTATTCTTCCTACGTCGAGGAACAGCAGTAATGGTTGTGGTACAGAAAGAACTTCTAAATATTAAAGGATTGGGTTTTCATATTTGTGTTTGAGTCTATGTATATCTTTCATTCTCATACAACTGTTTAGTAGAAGGAAGAATTCAAACCTGATGAAGAATTGCTTTGAATCATTTTTTTCTTAAAGCAAAGGGACTATTTGTAGGTTTTAGAACTGACAGATTTGCTCCAGGGTCCTAAAAAGATAACAAAATTCTTTATTGGGCAGATGAAATTTACTTGCTCAGCTGGGTCAGATCCCTGGAAATATCCTGTACATTTTAAATGGGCAATTGTATTCTTTTCTTTTTGCTTACATTTGTTGTTTGGGGTTTTTTGTTTGTTTTTTGTTTGTTTTTTTTTTATCTGCCATCCAGCACCTCTGAGATATTAACCTAAACCTTTCATTTTTCCAAGTGAAAAGTCACTGTGAACTTAGCACTTCGTTTGTTGGAAAAATAAATCTATTTCTTCTGTGATTTAGTCTTGGCCTGTGATACTACTCTCAGTTGGCCATGAGAATAGTCAATGGCAACTCAGACCTGATGCAGTTATTTACTGACTCTTTAGTGATTTCATGAAGGGATTTGTACAAGGCTACAGCTTTTTCCTAAATTCCCTCTCTCCAAGGTGGGACTGGGAGCAGCTGTGGGGGAATGAGTGGCTTTAGTGGTAGAAGCCCCATTAAACCTTTCCCCCATGATGCACAATGATCTGCTGTGAGACCAGTTGGGTGACTGGAAGGCCAGGATGATCATGACCTGGTGGGATGAGGCTTGGAGCAAGGTTGTCTAGTGGGAGATGTCCCTGCCCATGCAAGGATGTTGAAACCAGGTGCTTTTTAAATTCCTTTCCAAACCATTTTATGATTCTATGGCTGTGTGATGCGTGAGTTCATCATATATAGGATATGCAGAAATCCTGGACCTACTGCACCTTTGTGGATCTGCTGTAATGTTCATGCCATGCCATACAACAAGAGGAAAGTCATCTCATGCAGACATTCCCTGGCACTCCTCCAAGTTACATCCCTCTCCTTCCAGCTTAAAAGAAGAGTCAGCATTGTGTTCATTTAAGGAAGTCACCACCTGCATGGGTTCAACAGGTTTCTGCAAACCTCAAAGTACAGAGGACAGAAATCAGGGAATCAGTCTTATTTTTTTTCCTAGCCATAAACTTTCACAAATGCTGCATGGCCTGATTGCCATGTGATGAACTGACATGGAGCATTGGGCAGCACATTTGTAAATATTAATCTGTGCTTGTGTAGGACCCCAAAAGGGTGTTACAAAACTGTGAGCCTTGTTCTGTAACTCTTCTGGGTGTTCGGTGTCTTCTGGACTTGCTGACAACTTTGAATGCTCTGGGATGGACTTTTAGAAATATATTTATACAAATCTGCCTGGGGAGCACATTTGGGCTGGAAGACAGCATGTGTTTGGCAGTGCATGGTACCATTTACACTAATGCATCTGCAAAGGCTTCAGGAGGCTGGTGAGGGGCTATTTGGCTAATGGAGTGGTTGGGCTAATAGAATTAGCCTCCCATTCAGAGCCTGAGTGGGGAGGAGGGGAACTGTCCCTTTCAGTCTTCCCAGGCATCTCCTGACATCTTTTTCCCCCATGACAACCCAGGAAGGGAAGCAGGGAAGGGGGAGTCTCAAAAGCAGAGTGAAAGTGTGCTGATTGCCCTAACACAGTGCTGGGGTTTTCTGTCCCAGTGAGCAAGAGAGGGGAAACCACATCACTGGGTGGTGATGCTTTCAGCTGGGTGAGAGGTGTGAGCACAGACTCCAGGAGCCCTGAGCCACTGTTATGCTTCACAAAACCACCCTTCCCTCAAAAAGGGCAAGGTTGGAAATGCATTTGTCACTTGAGCTCCAGACAGCAAATGACGTTGATTTAATTAACCCAGTGAGCCCTGCTGACTCTGTCTCTGAGAGCTCCTGATGTGTGGATGGCTGGAGGGAGGGTGTGGAGTGAGAGGCAAAAGGGCAAAGGCACATGGCCATTGGACCAACAGGAACCATCTCAAAGCACTTTGCTTCTCACAGCCAAAAGCCCTTTACAATTTAGCCTTGCTGTGATTTACATTTACTTTAAGGCATCTGCATAATGGGACATAATGCTCAGGAAATGCAGTCATGAGCTGCTGAAAGCTTTTGGGGACTGACAGTTCCCACAGAGCATGAAGTCTGCCTCCTACTGCAACTGGAAGTGAGTCCAGTCTTGACAGAGGACGTGTTCATGGCTTAAAATGCCAGACATTTACCTACCAACCTCTCTGATCTGTCAGCTGTATTTATGAAGTGCCCATCACCGTGGTCTCTGGTCTCTTTCTTTTCCTTCTTTGCTTTGGATTTACTGGGACCCTGGACTTGTTACTTAGATACCTCCCCCTGGGAAGGAGGATTTTCATGTCCAACAAGCCAAAAGGCAAAGGAACTTTGGTTTGCTCTCAGGCAGGGGGGCTCATTCGGAGTTGCTGAGGGCTGAGTGGTCTCTGTCCACACGTGGTGGGTTTGGTGAGCAGCTTTGCTGTGAGACACAGCAGTCCAACTTGTAGAAAGTCACCTTGGCCAAAGGCCTGTGAAATTTTAATGCTCCCCACCAAATATTGACTCTTTGAGGGTGTCTGAGTAAGCCTTTTGTGGGGGAAGTCGATATTTGTCTGACGTTTCAGTGGATAATGTTGCTTTTCTCTGAATTTCCATTGGACTCTTGCTGGCCTCTCCCAAACTCATTGCACAGTATCAAAAGCAAGATAAAACCATGCAAATAGAAGGAAGTGTTCCCTTTGGAGGGTCAGGAAATGTTGTCTACCTCTCCCTACCACCCCTCTCAGCTCAGTGCATCTGAGCCCCCTTTCAATCACTTCCAGCCCAGAGCAATCCTTTTCCATTTGGTTTCCCATGGCTCTCCTAAGGAATATGTACAACCAAGACATTACCAGTGATGAATGCAGCAGAAACATCATCAAAAATGGAGACAGATTGATTTTGCATGACAAGTGTTGTTTTTCTTCCCACTGGAGGTTTTACCAGAACAATCTTGTCACTCCATCATGAGCTGACTTGAGTGGGTTTGCTCTGTCCCACCAGGTAAGGAAGCTCCAGGTTAGATTTTTAGGTAGGGCTGTAGCCATATATTATTAATAGAAAACACAGGTGTAGGTGCCTTGCTATACTCAAGCTAACCAGTCAAATTCTGTAGCCAAGGCTCTGTTTTGCCCCTGAGGTATGATAATTCTGCCATCTTGGGTAATTCAGCATCTGTCCTGTACAGCTCTGAGATGCAGAGGAATCCCAGTGTGGTGAAAGTAAATATATTACACTTCAGGTAGCAAAAACACTGCTGCAAGTTAGATTCTGCCAGTGTGCCATCCATTTGGGATTTAGTCAAAGTTCCCTGTGCATCCTAAAAAGAATAATCCTATAAACAATGTAGGAATGATATACTGAACAATTAAAGCACTTGTTTCTGATTGAAGTTGAAATTCATTATATTTCCATTTGCAAGGCATGCAGGGCAGGTTTCAGAACAAATGAAAGAGCTAATTTATATTTCTGTTTATGCTTGTGGGAATTAGAGAAGAAATCCAGGTGCACAAGAAGAGGTAAAAGCCTTTAGTTTCAGTGTCAGCTTCTGCATTTGATAAGTGTAGAAATTCAGACTTAAACGATAAGTAATTGTTTTCAAGAACAAAAGATGCAGGACTTGTGGCTCCATCTTCACTTCTGTTTGAATTTTACTCATATCAGGAATGAAGTTCTGTTACAAATCTCCCTCCCAGTTGTCCCTACTAACCAGTTTTTCTTTTCAACTCAGACTACATAGCCCAAACTCTTTTTGAACAGATATGCTTCAGGACCACAGCTAATGCTAATACATGTTCAGGGACAAAGCTAGGTACATCTTGAAGTCAGCCTCCCAAAAGAGATGCAAATATGTGCATTGGAAACACCCCATGTGCTCCTGGGACACAGCTTATGGATTCCTTATGGATCTTCCATTTTTATCTTGATGATCAGAGGACTGGAGCACATGCCATAGGAGGAGAGGCTGAGAAAATTGGGTCTCTTCAGGCTTAAGGAGATAAGACTTAGGGGAGACATCACAATATTCCAGTACTTAAAAGGGGGCTAAAAGAAGATGGAGACTCCCTGTTTATAAGGAATCCCATGGACAAGAGGCAATGGGCACAAGGTGCTCCTGGGGAGATTCCAATTGAAAACAAGTGAAAAATTTTCACTCTGAGGCCAATCAGATATTGGAATGGTCTCCCAGGGGAAGTGGTGGATTCCCCCTCTTTGGAAAGTTTGAAGTCTCAGCTCGATGGGTGCTGGGGCATCTCAGATAAACAATATTAGAAGGGTTGGACCAGATGATCCTTGAGGTCCCTTCCAACCTCACATTCTGTAATTCTGTGATCCTGTACCACCCAGAAGCTTGGCCAACTGGTTGATGCCTTCACAGATCTATGGCATGCCTGAAAAACATCAGTATCTGGGATAGCCACAACTTGAGCAGGGCAGAATAGGACAAGGTGGTCTGGCAGCAGGTCTGTGCAAGATTTAGCTGGCCAAGAAAGAAAGTGAATGATGCTTGCATGAGCAGTGTCATATTTAAGTGGTGTCTGCACTTAACTGGAGGTCACACTGTATACTCTCCTTGAGTGGTGGCATCATTTCATAAAAAAGCTTTTTCATTAATTAAAATCCCTTAACCTCGCATCGTGCTCGGCGTTTGGTATGGAGGCTTCATTTTTCTGATCAATATGTATTACCATCTTTCCTAGAAAGAAGCTTTCACCCCCGCAATTAGCAGATAAAAAATAATTGCACTCATTTGAAAGCATTTTTTGTGCCTCCAATATCCATTAGCTAGATCAGAGCTGCAATTTTCCTGTTCTTATGGACTTCTGTCCATATCAGCTACCCAAGGGGACATAAAGCACTGTTTGGTCTAATTCAAATGACATTTCAATAACTGCCAGGGGAAAATGATGCCTTCCTTTTATTATTATTTTTTTTTAAGGTTCAGAGAAAGGGAATAAACTAATGAGAAATGCCCCAGCCCATGAACCAGGAGTTTGGATGCTTAGATTTCTACATGGTCTCTGTGAGTCTGCCCATGTCACTAACAGCCACATACAGCTCCTTGCAGCAAGGTCTGGCATTTATTTTTATGTAGCACCCTGGTCTAATGATTTTGATGAGTTTTCCAGGCAGAAACATGGTTACTAATTTATCCACAATATTAATGGGATTGGGCAGGGAAGGGTGGGGACTTTTTTGTCCCCAAAACCTTTCTGGCCTTTAAACTTTCAATACCCTGGGAGGCTTTTAGACATCGTGGGCACTTAGTGTCGAGGAACAGAGCCCTACAGATGGACTCACAGATCAGCAAAACTTCCTCTTTTCCTCCTGCTGGGCTGGAATAAACATTCTTGTTTCAATCCCTTTGTACTGACAGCCTAAAAATTAATTGCCTGTGCACATAAGAGGTGAATGACCAGATGCCCAGGAAAGCACAACAGAATTATTGAGCAATTTTGCTTTAATTAAGTGCATCAGAGAGCTGGGATTGGTGAGGCCCTGAGCTTGATGCCAGTAACATCATTGAGAGGACATGAAGGGATGACTGCTGCCAAGGGATGATGGTAACTACTCGAGGAATATAGAAAGCAATTTTAAAGCTGGGTTCCTTTGAGAAAGCTGGAGCAATAGCCAATAACCATAAAACCACTGGGGCAGAGCTTGCAAACACAGCAGGGGCATCCCTCAAGCACTCAGTTTGGAGAAGGGAGACCTTTTGTCAATGAGCACAAGGGAGCAGCAGCTGTGAATTGCTTGCCAAAAGGGCAGCAGGCAACATTTTTCAACCTCTGCCTCAAGTTGTCACCAACCAAACCATCTGGGAAAATAGGCAGGTTGAGGAGGTCAACACTTCTGGGTCTGACTCCTTGCTGAGCCACTCATGTTCTAGGACAACTTGGGTAAAAGTGTTACCCCCTGCACACCTTGGATCTCACAAAGAGACATCTGGGCTGAACTAACCTCTTGCAGGAAGAGCCAGTGTTAAGCAACACCCCCAGGGGCTATTTTTGTGCTGAATTTCATGACAGCCAGAAAAATGTCTGATATTAGTTTGCAAAAAATTGACTATTCTGCAAGAGAACCTCTGCTGAGCCTTGGATGTTGGGGGATGATCTGTTGAACCCTAGAATTGGACTTCAATGTATACAGTTGTTCTTCTATGTAATATGAAGAGAAGCTTAATACAGAGCTGCAGATCAGGTGTTAAAGATTAAGAAAAAGGAGGATGGACTTTAGGTTCAGTCATTGTAGAAAAAGCCAATGCAGATTATCTGCCTACATCAGGACTGGAACCTCAAAGGTGCTGTCAAGTCTTGGTAGAGGTGGAAGGAGGTTCCTCAATGGAATGGCTGGGAATATCCTATGGATGCAATAACCAAGCATTTCAGGAGAGCAGTAAAAAATGAAGAAGATCTTCAAGATGGTGGAGATTTTGGTACATTCAGCATGGTGTTGTTACCATCCAGAGTGGGACCACTGGAAACCTTTCAGCAGATTGTGGTCAAACAGGAAAATGCAGTAAAAAATAAAGAAAAATTTGGGGTCTTCACTGAAGCTGGCTGCACGGAGATTTTGCAGCACAGCCCCATCAAAATGTGTATTTGGGTCCAAGGCAGAGCCCCAAGTCTATCTCAGTGCCTGAAGGTATAGAAGAAAGGGAACATCCATCAATGGCATCTAAAGCAAATTATACCCCTGTCTTTTTATGTGCTCACAAAGATTCTGGGTTTCCTTCCTGCCCCTTGAATTTTTATGGCTTTCTGCTTATTTCTGTGGAGTGCATTAACTTGCAGTCTGTTCATAAAAATATAGGATCACAGCATGGTGTGCTTTATGTCTGTGTATATACAGAGATGCACAGTGTTTCTACCAGTATGGGGAATGAATAAATTCTGGAGTAATTTTTCATTATTGCCTTTATATGAACTTCAAGAAAAAAAAAAAAACCAAACAACCTTTAAAACCTAGTAAATAATTTATTCCAATGAAATTGCTTCTTAGTATGCTGCATGCTGGATCTTAGCTAGCCCAGTCAGCATGTGAGACCCTAAATGTCTTCTCTATATTTTTTCTCATTTTTTTCTGTACGTTTTTGCAGGGAATCATGAAACCCCTGTGTGTGTATACATGGGAGAGCACATGCAAGTGAAGGCAAGAAATAGGCTAAAAGAGACACAATTTCTTTCTCTCTGTACATGCTTTCTGCATGTGTGTAAAAGAGATGTCACCCTCTTTTGAGGATGTCCAGGCTCCCTTTATGGTGCAGCACAAATGATGGATTCATGACACCTCCCTTCAGAACAGGACTGGTCCCTGGGGATCAGTAGAGCTCCTGAGGGGCTTTTCTTCGTGTCTGAAAAAGGCATTTTAAAATACAACAGATGAACCTTGACCTTTTTGTATATACACATGCATACAGCATAAAAACAGAACCACAGATTTGTTGCAGTTGGAAAAGACCTCTAAAATCACTGCATGCAACTGTCACCATCTCCCCCCAAATAAAATAAATATATGTATCAATATCTTGATCACTCACTAGAGCATGTCCTGAAGTGCCTCATCTACATGGTTTTTAAATAGCTCCAGGGATGGTGACTCCACCACATTCCTGGGCAGCCCATTCCAACTCCTGTCTACTCTCTCAGTAAAGAAATTCATCCTGGTATCTACTCTAATGTTCTCCTGGTGCAACTCCAGGCCATTTCCTCTGGTCCTATCATTGTTCAATTGAGAGTAGACACCAACACCCACCCCCCCACAACCTCCTTGAAGGGATTTGTAATGTGTAATGCAGGTGGGTTTAATAACAACATGGGGTTTTTGTGTGATTTCACATGCTTAGCACATGGTAATCTTCCTCCTGTGTGTATCAGGTGAGTAGATGATATGGGGGGTGCTGTATGCACATCTAGTAGCTGAACCCCATGTTGCACAGCACAACAAGGTACTAGGAAAATAAACCAGAATGATTAAAAAAAAAAATATTATGTATCCCTCTTGAGAGTGTGGCTTGGAAGTACTAAAAAAGCAAAATTCCAGAGTTATTTCTGTAGCTCATTGTAAGTGTTGAGGACCTAAGATTACCTCTGGGCTCCCATGGGTTACTTATCTTGCTCCATGGTGCATGGCTTAAGCTGTAAAGCTCTTGATCCACATGGCCATAGCTCAAGGTGGCTTTTTGCTCTCTTCATGAAACCTTGCCCACCTCAGTGCTGGTAAGGCTGTTGCAGTCTTGGTGTTTGCATCCTGGTGAGGTTCCTGCCTGATGTTGGGATTTGGTCATGGAAATGGTCCTGATAATTCACAGTTCCATAGTTTACAGGAGTAGGAGATGCAATAAAACTCTAACTGTGTTAGCAAGCAGGATGCTGGCCTAGGCTTTAAGAAATGGGGTTTTGCTTCTGACCCTTAAGGTTAATAATATCTATTTTCTCTCTTTGTTATTCTAATCTCTAGGAGATCAATGAACTTCATCTCCAGTGCCTTGAAGCTCCTTTCTCCCTGCATTTTCTGCTGCTCTTGTCCATTTAAACTTGGACCAAAATGTGTTTTACTACTTGTCTGCAGCAGGGCACAACACAGTGGGATTCTTTTCTCAGCAGGGGACTCTAGCCATATAAATAAAATAGTACAGATAAATGATTATTTTGCCACTGGGTTTCTGCAATAGCTGATGCTTAAATGAAATAACCCAGAAATTCATGCAGAGGCTGATTTCAAACAGTGAGTTGGGAAGAGCAATGCCTGAGCTCCTCCCTTGCTCATTCCAGCAGCTTGTTTGCATTGGCAAAGAGTAAAACCTGAGAAAAGAGCCTGAGATGTGACATCCCTGTGAGATCAGGGCTTAGGGAGATGAGACTACAGCTAAAGGGAAGCAAAAAGTGGGGAAACAAACAGTGTTGCTCTTGTTTCCAGCTTCTTAGGGATGCTCTGGGTGATGACCAGGTCCAAGACAGCTTGGTTCTGTATTTTGGTTCTGTATATCCCTTAATGTGCCATGGCTGCTTCTCCTGACCTCTTTCACACCATCTATTACCTCAGCTCTACTTCCCCTCCTTTCTGATCAAATTACTGAAAGCACACAGTGGAGTCTCTTGGCTCAACAAAATTTAATGACAGTGACAACAGAGGAGGATAATAAAGATAAATCAGCTGCTCCCTGGAAGCAAAGATGAAGTAACAACAGAGTGAGTTAGAAGGCTACACCATGAAGTGACCCTGGCAAGTGCATAGTCCTAGGCAGCCCTTTCATCTTAATTTCTGCATTTCTTCCTCTTTTCAGGGAATTTGACAGGTAAGGGGAGAGAGGAGAGGGGACTAGAGACTTCAGCCACATTTCTGCATCATGCTGTTGCTGGGGACCTTGGGCCCATCACCTCTTCTGTGTCTTTACCCTGAAGTTGTGGGTGGAGAACACACCAGTAGAAGTCATTCATTAGGCAGACTATAAACAATATGTCAGTTGTCAGGGTTTTGTCTCCTCTGTAGCCCTGTATGATCCACATGGAAAAGAGAAATAGTGTTTGTAAAGGGGTTCCAGTGAGAGCACAATCTTTCTCGGTGCTTATAAACACACGAGCTCCTCAAATTACATTAATTCAGCTTTTTCCAATAAGCTGTTCTCATGGAAGCCAGTGAAAGCAGGCTCAGGTCTGTGTTTAGCTAGAAAATCATGCTTTGCAAGAGAGCTATGAGATGCTGAGGCTCGTGGCTTGCCTTGTCCACCAGCTAAGGTGGGATGAGGGCTCCAAGGGTTTAGTGAAGAGAATCCAGAGGGTGATGGGCACAGATGTCATCTCACCTCCCAGGCACATGGGGAGAGAAGGGGTAGTAATCAAACTTGACCTGAGTTTCACACCTCACCCAGAACTCCTCCAACTGGAAATCAGTTCTTGGGACCATAGTAACTGGAACCACCACCTCCACCTCTCTCCTAAAGCCAAGCCAAGACAGAGCCTGGAATGCCTGTGCCTCATGAAGTTGCTTTTCTGACATTCCCCATGTTGCCAGTTGCAGAGAATTTGCTGTGTAGTGATAACTTCTGGAAAAACAAAACCAAAAACAACCAAACAAAAAACCCAGCAACTCACCCTTCTAATTGCAATCACATTCCTCTCCTCTTCCCTCCCACCAGGTTTTTAAACTGTTAGATGTTTGCAGTGTTGATCTAAACAGATGAGCATGAAACAGTGAGCTGTAGTTGAGGCCTCCTGCAAGTCCAATAAACTTAATGGGACTCCTCAAGAACTTTAACTGGGAAGATTTAGTTCCCAAAGAAGAAGGTTACAAACACTGGGAGCAGTTCAGCTTTGCTTGCCTGTTGTCCCTCATTTTGCCAGAAACAGCTGTTCATGCTGGGATTAGCTCAGAGATTTGTCCCAAAGTGGAGGCTGACTCACAAGTACAAAATCAGGAGCTCATTACATCTCAGCACAGGCTCCAACTCCTTCAGGCTGCATGGGAGAGAGGAAATTAACTGGAATAGGAGCCCAGCCTGCAGAAGAGCTGCACAACTTTTGTGTGTGACAGATGAGCAGGAGAAGGGAGGAGGAGGAGTGCTGTAGGTCTTGGGATGGAGCTGAGCCTGGGGGATGGAGGAGGTGGCTGCTGAGAAGACAGAGGTGGCTTGTCATGCTGACTGTCTTCTCCTTCTGCCTTCTCCTAATGGAGCCTGTTCATCCAGGATTCATAGAATCATAGGTTGGACCTTAGAGCTCCTCTCCTCCAAGATCCCTGCCATGGGCAGGGACACCTCTCATCCAGCCCAGGTTGCTCCAAGCCTCATCCAACCTGGCCTTGAACACCTCCAGGGAGGGGGCAGCCACAACTTCTCTGGGCAATCTGTTCCAGAGGCTCAGCATCCTCCTCCTGAAAAACTTCTTCCAAAGATCCAGTATAAATCTCTTCTACAATTTAAAATCATTTTCCTTTATCCTATTGCTGGACACTCTCTTGTGAAGATTCACCTTTGACAAACGCTCAGGACAGAAGGAACAAAAATGAGCATTTTACAAAGATCCTAATTACTCAGAAATTCCACATCCCTCCAGACTCAACACAGTCTTGCTGGTGTAGGGAACAGTGTCTCTTCATTTTACAGAGGGAAGTGGCAGTCTTCACTTTTGTATTTCTACCCTTTACTTTGGGGGTGGGGAGACACTGCCCCAGGTTGCCCAGGGTAGTTGTGGATGCTCACTCCTTGGAAGTATTCAGGACCAGGTTGGATGGGGCTTGAAGCAACCTGATCTAGTGAGAGGTGTCCCTGCCTATGCAGGAGGGTTTGATTTTGATGATCTTTAAGGTCTCTTCCAACCCAACCCATTTTGTGACTCTCTGGTTTCCCTCCCAAGGACAAGCTATGGCTTAGGGCAGAGACATTGGCTTGGTTGGTAGGACTGGTGAGCTGGGTTGGGAAGTCCTGGTGGGCTAATTGTAAGATCTGGTGAAACTTGCAAGTGGAGAGCATGTGAAGAAATACCAGATAGCATCAGATGAGCACTCTCCATCCTCAGCTGACTGCTGCCATAAATAAGGAAGGAGCATCCCTCTACCCAAGAGGACAATTTAATATCATCTGGATTATCAGAAGCATTATGGCAAGAGAACAGCTACTGCTTTAGCGATGAGATATGGCCTTGTAACAACTTATGATGACAAGTAGGAAAGCTCTGGAGGGACAGAGAGGAGAGGAAGAGATTAAAAGTTTGGTGGGACAGTCTTGCACAGTAAATCTGTGTTTGTAACTCAGGGGCTCCTCTCTACTCATCCTGTCCAGAAGATAGCTCCTGCTTGAAAGCAGCTCTGTAGACTGTCCTTATAGGTCAATAGTAGCCCACAGGGCTTCACCAGACATACTCTCACCCCCAGTTTAATGCTAATGTGAACTCAGAGTCACCTTTCTCTGTGTTTCTGTCTTTTAAAGTAGGACTTCCTCCCCCTTCATCCCTGTAACATAATAAACAATGACCCAAAATGATCAGTAAACCCATTCCTCCATGGATAAATCATCATTGCCTGAAACACCGCAGTCTGCATTTCCACCATCTACTGATGGCTGCTGCTAAGCACTTTTTTTTCCTTTTTAATTTTTTTTTTTTACCCTACTCATAAAAATAACTCCATAACATCATGGCCCCCACAGAGCATCAACGAACACAGGAAATCCCCACTGAGAACAAGATCTAGGCTTGCTACCCCAGGGATTTGATAACTCTGTCTGAAGATGGTATTTATGAGCCATCCATGAGCCTTGTTCCCTTCACCAAGGTGTGACCACGATGCCTTCCACTGAGATGCAGACAGGTTAAAATGTTGTCACCTCTGAGGAGGCTTCTTCACAGCAGTGACATGTGGGGGACAGCCAGCTGAAGGACACCAAGTCCAGCTGCAGTGAGAGGAGCAGGTTCAGCAGGGCCCAGTGACATTGAACCTTGGGTTGCTGTCATTAATGCTCCTGAGCATTAATTAATTAGCAGGCTGCCCAGAGAGGTTGTGGAGTCTCCTTCTCTTAGAGATGCTCAATACCCATCTGGATGAATTCCTGTGTCACCAGCTCCAGGTGATCCTGCGTGGATTGAAGAGTTGGATTCAAGGCTCTCCAGAGGTCCCTTCCATCCCCTACCTCCCTATATCCCCCTCCCTACATCCCCTACCATCCTATGATTTTATGAAGTCCTGTGTGCCCTTCCAAAATGGTCCATGACCTGGAGATATGTTTTTCTGCACATCCTCACAAGTTCTTCCTTGGAGGAGTGATATATACACATACTGGTACATACATACAGGTGTATACATACTGGTATATACATACTGGTACATACATGCTGTCACCATCTCTTCTCCAGTGGGGAAAAGAATGAAAGTTCATGTTTCCCCTGTAGTAGGTCACAGAGTGTTATTTTGGGCACCTTCCAGAACTAATTCATTACTTGTCCTCTTGCAGGGTGAGGACGATGTAAGACTCTGCCACATTCTGTATTGATCCCTCGATTTGATTAGTTGGTGTATTGAGCACCCCTGCTTTTCTAATCTAATTAATGCAAGATAAATACTCCATGCTGGGGCCTGGAGTCACGTTCTAAGACTAATCAGGGAGTGGGACTGATTAAAACCAGAAGGCTTCAGGGATAATTTATGAACTACTTGACACTGCTGGCAGGTTGGGGTGTTTTGGAGGGTTCCACGTGGTCTGGAAATTGCCTCTTTGGTGGGCTCCATATCCAAGTTCCTCCTCACCCCTCAATGTAATAGCTTGAGGTCTGAAGAGATCTCATCTCTGGGGTGAGACACAAGAGAGGGGATCAGGACATTTCACATCCCACCAGCAATGGGACATTGTTCCAGAAAGATGGACAAGATGCTTCATCTATGACTTTAAGAAAATCACCAAATGCCAAGGTTTGGTAAAACTACACAGGTCTTTGCTCTTGTTTAGAAACCTGTGAGCAAACAGTTAAATGATGAAGATGTAGCTTAGCTCCAGCTTGTCCCTGTTTCAGGCAAATCTTAGTGTTTCTAGACAAGTGAATGCTCTGGATTGATAGGTATAACTGGACTAGGGAAGGGAATAATCATTCATATCCTGAGCATGAACTCATCCCTACTGTGTGGTGAATAACACCATTAGTGTTGTGATGAAGAGGGAAAAGAAGGCAGGGGGAGTTTTCATGGCCAGCTGAGGGGAGTATGTGCTGCAGAGATGGTGAGCTCCTGGGAACAAGCCTAATCCCAGTCAGGTCCTAATGTAGATCTTTTCTTTTATGGAAAATAACTTGTCTGGGTGAATTGTCCTAAGGGGTTCATCTTCCTCTTGCTTTTTGTGGTCCTACATCAGTGGGGGCTTTTGCAGCCATCCTGGCCAGCTGATGTTCATCATGATGAAGATGTAGGTGTGGGATCTCCTCCTCTCCTCCTTTCTGAGCCTGGGAACACATTGCAACAGAGAGCAGACAGGCTGTGGAGGAGAAGTGTGAAGTGGAAGGATGCAAATCCAATGAAGTCCATGGAGAATCCCATCTAGAATGTCCCTGGGGTCCACCAAAGGTTGGGACAGGAGCCTTTGATGAGATAAGGAAAGGTGGGGCAGGCACTGAGTGTTGGCCCAAGGTCCAGCTCCCCTGATTCCAACCACAGCATCCTTCAGGGGGTGTGTGGAGATCTTTTCAGGGAATGGGGAGCAGGGGCACAGGGTCACTGATGACCATTTATTCCAATTTCTTTCTTTCACGTTTGAGTTTTCCCAGGTGAGAGCACGAGGCACAGAGCCAGGGGAAGGCAAGGACAAGTTCAGCAGCCAGATGTAATTGCATTTTCCTCCACAATTGCCCCCGGGGCTGAGCCAAGGCCCTTCTGCACCTGTCTCTCCCCTTGCAATACATCATAGAAAATTGGTGTAAAACCCAGTTAAAAGGCTACTCTCGGGGCTCAGCTGCTGCAGCATAAATTGTGAATGAATTTTGTTTTCCTCTGCCATCTACTCCTGATGGGGTTTTGTCACCCAGTCCCATATGGCTGGGTTGCATTTCTTCTCTCTGCTTGGTCATTGGTCTCTTTCCCCAGCCCTGTTAGCTCCTGGTGAGCTCTTTCCAAGCCAGGCTGGGGAAGGTTTGAGTGGAGCTGAGGGAAAGCTCTTATCATAAAATCACAGAAAGTTAGGGGTTGGACCTAAAAGGTTATCCAGTTGGACCTCAAAAGGTCATCCAGTCCTACCTCCCCTGCCAAAGCAGGGTCACCTACAACAGGTCACAGAGGAATATGTCCAGGTGGGTTTTGAATATCTTCAGGGAAGGAGATTTCCCAACCTCCCTGGGCAGCCTGGGCCAGAGCTTTGTCACCCTCACAGTGTAAAAATTCTTCCTAGTATTTATACAAAACCACTTATGCTCCAGTTTATAACTGTTGCCCCTTGTCCTGTTGGCGGTGGCCCCTGAGAAAAGCTTTATTCCATCCTCCTGGCACTCACCCCTTACATATTTATAAACATGAATGTGGTCACTCCTCATTCTCCTCTTCTCCAATTAAAAAAAAAAAAAAAAAGGAAATAAACTATGTTTTGGATGGGACAAGAGGAATCCAAAACATGGGACTGTTTGAAAAGCACAAGATAATGTTAGGTTTAAAGTTCTTCAAGGTGTAAATATGAAACAGCATTTTGTGGCATGAATTACCTCCTTCAGAATTACATTTTTTTTCCTTTAACCTGCCAGACAAAGGTGGTGGGGACAGGTTAGGGAGGAAGGAAGAGACTCCCTCAGCCTTTCCTCATAAGGGAGATGTTCCACTCCCTTCATCATCTTGGTTCCAGTGTCTCACCATGTCCAGTTTTAAAAGACATTTCACCACGAGTGTGTGTTGGGCATCGTGTGAGCAGTCAGACCTCAGGTTGAAACCAGAAGTTGTCCCCTTCTAGGGTGGGTGCTCTCTCTTTTCTTCAGTTCCTTCACCCTTTTTCTTTATGTCCACATCTCCTCACAAGTGAATAAATCACAAGTGAATACTCTATCAGTTTTATTTCATGGGGTAACTTAAAGGAGAGACCTGCAATACTCAGACTGAACCTTGTGTTTGTCTTCTAAGAGCTGAGATTTAGATGTTAAGACCTTGAAATTAAAAGGGCTTTTGTGTTTTTGGGGGGGAGTGTTTGAGCTGTGAGCCTCTCTCTTTTTTTTTTTTTTTTTTTTTTTTTTTTTTTCAGAGGCAATGGGTGTCTGGCTTCCCTGTCAAGGAAGAACTTTCCTGGTAGCATTAGCAAAGGGGGATTGTTTCTGGGTGATTTTAATGATGGTAATGGGAGGACATTTTGGACAGAACCTGCTGTCCCAACCAGGCTGTACTTTAGGCTTCTTGTTTTACAGCAGTGTCCTGACAGAAAGATAACTCTTCCTACACCAAGTAAAAGGGAGCCCAGGATTGATGGGGTGTTGCAGTGGGTAATCACAAATCCAGCTGCCCCGAGGTAGCTGAGAACAGAGATGGTGCAGGGGAGAAGGGAAAGGGCCAGGGGGAGCTTTGTAGTAGGGTACATTTATCACACTGTTTGGCAGAGAGATGCAATTTGTATGAGGGAGCATAAATCCTGTTCGAGTTGCACAAGGCTCTGTAAGGACAGCTGAGCACCTGGCTCTGCTGGGATGCTGGAGGCTGGGGCTTGAGATGGTGCTGCTCTCCTCATCCCACCAGCTCTCTGGCTCTTCCCCTTGCCTGTTTTTCGCACTTCTTCTTCTCTTCCACCTTTGGGTAACCCCCATCCTCTGTCCACCTCAGTGATACGAAGCTGAACAGGAGCCAGCAGTGTGGCCAGGTGGCCAAGAAGGCCAATGGCATCCTGGCCTGGCTCAGGAACAGCGTGGCCAGCAGGTCCAGGGAAGGGATTCTGCCCCTGTACTCAGCCCTGGTGAGGCCACAGCTCGAGTCCTGTGTCCAGTTCTGGGCCCCTCAGGTCAGGAAGGAGATTGAGGTCCTGGAGCAGGTCCAAAGGAGGGCAACCAGGCTGGTGAAGGGATCCAGCACAAGTCCTGTGAGGAGAGGCTGAGGGAGCTGGGGGTGTTCAGCCTGGAGAAGAGGAGGCTCAGGGGAGACCTCATCACTCTCTACAACTCCCTGAAAGGAGGCTGGAGCCAGGGGGGGGTTGGGCTCTTTTCCCAGGCAACTTTCAACAAGACAAGAGGGCATGGACTTAAGTTTTGCCAGGGGAGGTTTAGGTTGGATATTAGAAAGAATTTCTTCCCGGAGAGGGTGATCAGACATTGGAATGGGCTGCCCAGGGAAGTAGTGGATTCTCCATCCCTGGAGATATTTAAAAAGAGCCTGGATGTGGCACTGAGTGCCATGGGCTGGGAACCACAGGGGTAGTGGATCAAGGGTTGGACTTGATGATCTCAGAGGTCCCTTCCAACCCAGACGATTCTATGATCATAAAGGTCCCTTCCAACCCTGAAACTTCTATGATTCTATTAATAGTTTTGGGAAAGGGATAGAGGAGGCAATCAGGCTGTACAAGAGTGGTGCTGGCAATCAGATCACCAATGAGTGAAGCCATGCCTGTCACTCAACTTTCTCCTCCAGGATAAACCATCAAGACAAACAGTGGTAGACTGGGAGATAGGTGACATCTGCCAGATAGGGTACAGAATCCATCTTTTTGTCCCCCCCTCCATGTGGGTCTCTCTTATTTTGGGTTGGACTTGATGGTCTCAGAGGTCCTTTCCAATGCAATGGTTCCAGCCCTGTCAGGATGGGTGCAGGTTGCTCAGCATGAGACATCTCTGCTGGAGATACAGAGTCCACTGGAGAACATGTGCTTTCTCCCCACCAAGTTATTCCCTTGGAGCAGGCTCTGCTTGGCAGATTGCTCTCAGAACACCACATGGTTCACTCTTTACAACTCACTGAAAGGAGGCTGTAGAGAGGTGGGTGTCAGTCTCTTCTCTCACGTTACAAGTGGTAAGGCAAGAGGAAATGGCCTCAGGTTGTGCCAGGGGAGGTTTAGGTTGGATAGTAGGAAAAATTGCTTCACTAAAAGGGTTGTTGGGCCCTGCATAGGCTGTCCAGGGCAGTGGTGGAGTCACTGTTCTTGGAGGTCTTTAAATGATGTTGTAGTTCTGAGGGCCATGTTTAGTGCATGTTTAGTGGCAATGCTGGGCTAATGGTTGTACTTCATGATCTTAAAGGTTTTTTCCAATCAAAATGACTCCATGATTCTGTGTTGTCAGGATGCCATAATAAGCAGTGTTGATAGCAGAGACCTCAAAATTTCTCTCATTTTGCATATCCCCATACCTTGGAGGGAATCTCCATGATCTAGGATGACCAATTCCATCATCTTATTTTTCATAATCCTGAAAAATACTTTTCCTATTGCTCTTCTCTTTTGGCTGGTGGAATAGTAAATGCTCAGTTATTTTCTTCCCTGCCATTGCACAGTCACTCTTCTCTGGATTTAGAACATCCTTTGTGCACCCCAGTTCCCATTCCCACTTTACAACTGCAAATTTGCTATTTGGTGAGAGTCTGCAGACACACACACAGCTGTCCTATGAACCTGGAATAAGCCTGGGAAATTAAATAATAAATATAACCTCTCCTCCCTTCCCCGACACAAGCTACGTGTTGCTTCAGCAAATGTTGAATAAATCACCCAGCTATGCAGTAATAAATCTTTCATGAGATTAGGACCATCTGAACTTCAGCGATTGTGTGGGGAATGTATAAATTTCACAGGCAGATATGGTGTAAGAAAAAAAAAAATCTTTAGTTATTAACTTTGGAAACACTTGATGAGTTTTGATTCATTAAGTGTTTCACAGTCTTGTTAATTTAATAAGTACCGATGAGGCTGTAATGTAAGACAACAATCAGTAATTTGAAGGGGGGAAATAATAAAGTAGTCATTACACAGCAGAATGTTTAATCAAAGAATGTGGAAACTTACAGTTTCACATTAATTTGAAAAGGTTGGAGATTTAAAATTAATATTAGCTCTGACACAGGGAAGCTTTCTTTACAAGCAGATAGGGCTTACATAATTGCTTAGAACAGAATTAAAATGCCTCTAATTTTAATAGCTTCACCTCTTTAACTGGATCCTCAGACTCCATAGGTAGAATAGAAATGGAGCTAAAATGGTTGAGGTCCTTCAAATCCCTGAGTAAAGCTCACCTGTGGAGGTGGGGCTACCTGTAGCATTGGGATGAACAAATCAGAAGGGAATTAGGCTCCTGGTGAGGAGAGCAGTTGAGCTCCTGCTTAAGTGCAAACATCTTCTGAAGTCCCAGCCCAAAGGGGAAGATACATAGGGAGGAGGTTAAGAACTTTCTTGGATTTGGGGCTTGCAAACACATTGAGAATTTGAAGCCTCAGCGAGACTAAATGGGATGTTGAGAGGAAACCTGGGCATTGGTTAATGCTTGGTGCTCCTGAGCCTTGCCCTGGCTTTGATTCCACCCATCCTTATCTGAGGATTCCCTTGCCTTTCATGCATTATCACTCCTTTCAGCTTTTTCTTGGTTGGTCTATACCTTATTTTGGGTTGAACTTGACAGTTTTAAGCCAAAAGAAAGAAAATAAAGTTTCTGCATCTATCCCAGTTTATCACTCAGGGATTTTGGAATTTGTTCCCATATTTCAATCAAACAAAGAAGAGTGAAAGTTATGTGTGTTGTGGACAGCTTGGGAAAAGGTGAATAAATCACCCTAGAAGCAATGTTGAGAATACACACAGGTGAGGTACATTGGAAACTTGCCTGCAGAACAACTTGCAAATGGCATGTTTGCTCAGGGTCTAGCAAAGGCCCAACATCCAACAGAAATTGTCAAATATTTGGCATTGTTCTGTAACTGGGTGTAAGAACACCCAGAAAAGTGTAAGAAAGGTAATGGAGGTGTCAGAAATAGATGGGAAGAGCTGAAACATCAGTCTTCATAGCTTTGTTCATCACTGATCTCAGTCCACTCATTTAACAGGATTAAGATGTTGTTGCAGAAACCATGTGGTACCAAGGACTTACAAGAAATGCTGTGCATCTCACTTACTTAAATGTTTACAACAGTGTCAGGCTTTAACACTGGCCCAGAAATTAAACCGAATGCCAGATGCTCTCTATTAAATCCCCCTCTCATCCCTGATAAAGGAAGGAGAGAGAATAAGGGAGAGAGACTTATGGGCTGGAAACTAAACTACACAACTTTAATGAAACAGTAATGATAAATAGGAAAAATTACTAAATATATATACAATTATACAAATATACAGGAAAATTGATCCCACGTTCCTCCCCCCTTTCCCCCAATAACTCTCACATCCCCACTGAGGCTGCAGGGCAGCCCTGGGAAAGTCCAGGCTGGAATCCTGGGCTCAGGAGCAGTTGGGAGCTGGAGGCAGGAACACACAGATCCAGGCTGGAATGGATCAGGAGCACAGGCAGAGGAAGGGATGGAATCCTCCCAGGATGCTGAAGCAAACAGGGAGAGGTGAAGAAGGGGAAGCAGGAAGGGGTTTGCCCCTTGTGATCCCTCCAATTTATACTGAGTATGAGGTGTATGGGATGGAATACTCTGTTTGGTCAATTTTGGTCATTTATCTTGTCCATTCCTCCCCAAAGGAGGGGTTCAGGTGGGACCTCTTTACTCCTTCTGGAAGGTAAAATGTTCCTCAGAGCTGAGCAGTGTCCTTGGCTCTGCAGCCCATTCTCCAGCAGTAACTATAACCATGGAGTGTGAGCAGTCCCAGGAGCAGACACTGACTGAGAAACTTGCTGTTCATTTCAGCAAGTGCAGCTACTTACAAGAGACTGAGCTGAAAGCAAAAGTACAAGACAGAAAATCACCTTTCTCCTGGCCCAAATCAGGACAAATAGGATTCAACTAATCCTTTCCTATAAATTCCTGTCTCTCTCTGCTGCCCAAAGAGGAAGCCCAGGCAGCTTGCTCACACCTTGCCATCAGCATTGGACCTGTTGAATCATATCCACCACCACATAACCATGTTTGTGTCTGTCTGTGCCTGTAAATGTGTTTCTAGCATGGAGAAGGAAAGGGCCATGTGGACATTGATAGAATCAAAGAATCACTGAATGGTTTGGGTTGGAAGGCACCTTAAAGCTCATCCAGTCCCAACCCCCTGCATGGGCAGGGACACCTCCCACCAGCCCAGGTTGCTCCAAGCCCCATCCTCCAACTCCAAGACAACAAAGCCAAGTCACTGAACATTTCTGAAGTATCTGGATGAATTCTTAGAGTTGTAGATGCTTCACAGTTTCCTCAGTGAACCTTATTATTCCATGAGTGATTATTTTCAGATTTTTCCTTATTATAATGGGGTACAGTCTACCCTTAACCCTTAATTCCATGCCATAATATGGAGGACAGAATAACACTTTCCAGATAAGGAGAATGAGAAAGATGGTCTGACAAGCAGTAGGACCAGATAAATATGATCTAAATTGTCCTCTGTCTGGACTCAGCTTAACTAACCAGGACAAATCTGCCCAGCAACACTTTATCACTTCTTCAAGTAGATTTTCCAGACTTTCAGCAGACCAGGGAGAGTGGGAGCAAAGAGAGCAACCACCTTAAAACCTATCTGCTGGCAAAGTCATCTTGTGCTTCACTATTAACATGCTGAAAAGGTGGACTAATTAGATGGAATTCAGTCCTGCCTGAGCTCAGTGTTTGCTTGGCTGCTGCTGCTGCACGTGTCCTTTGGGACTCCTGAATATGGAAAAGAGCTAAATCTGACAAATCAAGAGCAGAAACCCTGCCCAGTTTGCAATATTCTCATTCTGCTTCCAGCATGCAAATCATCAGCTCTAGTCTTGGAGCAAAGAGGGCACTTTTCCCTCTGTGGAAACTCTGCCTTTTTCTGCTCTTCTTGGGGAGCAGTGAAGAAGATCTGTGCTTTATTCTGGAATGAGAAAATTCTGTGAAAAGAATAAAATTAATTGGGTATATCTAAAGGAATTATTTAATCACTATGGAAGGGAAAATCATCTGGTTTTGTGGATTTCAACAAATTTGGAGAGCACCCCCCCTCTAAAGACATTTTTCTGCATATTTTATCTTCCAAGTTATTGGGCAAGGGGCTGCTGCCTCTCCCCTCTCTATTATAGAGCTGTTCATTCCTTTCCCTTCCTTGCAGGACACTAAAAAGAAAGGAATTTTTTCCAGATCACTGGAACCATGGCCATGTTTTGTTTTAAAATCATTCTGCTAAAGGAGGGGAAAAAAAAAAAAAAAAAAGAAATATCTGAATTTCAGTTTGATCCCAGTCGATGAATTTATTCCTTTATTGAGCACTGACAGACATAACAAGGGAAAAATTGTTTACCATCATCTTTTCTCCTCACTGCTACTCCTGCACAGCTGCAGCCTTCTCCCATTTTTTGGCATTATTTCCTGTGCCCACAGAATATTTTTGCTCTGGATATTTGATTGAGTTTTCATTGGCTGCATTTTTGGGTTGACAGCTCATGATTTTAAATTATCTCCTTTCTTCCAAATAAAGTTCTCATTCAGATTTTTAAACAGTTTTTATTAGGTACTTTCCTGCTACTGGGAGATGAGTAACGATAAGGAAGCAAAGGTGCCTTATGTTTGAAATATTATTTGGAGTAAAATAGTAGTTTCCAAATATATCTGTGTGTATAGATGGATTATTTGTAAGTTGTATTGACTTTCCCACCAAAAAAAAAAAAAAAAAAAAAAAAAAGGAAAAGGAAAAGGAAAGAGAAAAAAAAGGAAAAGGAAAGGGAAAAGAAAAAAGGAAGAAAAGAGAAGAGAAGAGAAGAGAAGAGAAGAGAAGAGAAGAGAAGAGAAGAGAAGAGAAGAGAAGAGAAGAGAAGAGAAAAGATGACAAGGAAAGGAAAGGAAAGGGAAGGAAAGGAAAGGAAAGGGAAGGAAAGGAAAGGAAAGGAAAGGAAAGGAAAGGAAAGGAAAGGAAAGGAAAGGAAAGGAAAGGAAAGGAAAGGAAAGGAAAGGAAAGGAAAGGAAAGGAAAGGGAAAAAGCAGATTTTTCCAATGAGAATTTCATGTCTGAATTTCGTGATTTTTACAATTCCTTGATGTGGCATCATGGACTGATCCACTCCTGCCAGCTCAACCACGTTATGGCAGAGGTCATAACTTTGGAGAGGGATGAGATAAACTGCACTAAAATTTGTCTCTTTTCTTTGGCAAAAGTCATGAGATCTTCTCTGACAGTGGAGTGGGAATGAGAGGACTGGCTTTAAAGAAGAAACTAGAGCTATCAAAAAGGTAGAAAAGCCTGTAATGATCCAGTGATGATCTTGGAAACAGAGAAAAAAGGTTGGTGTAGATGAGGAAAAATGGAATTGATGGTGGTTGAAGTGTGTCTGATCAGGAGACTGGTGCAGAAAGAGACCTGGAGAGGGTAGGAGTTTGGGTAAATGTGCATGCAAATGTTTGGGTGTTGGCATGTGTGTACAGAAACATAGTTAATCAGCAAATTGATAGGAATTGATAATTAAATTTCTGATGGCTTTTATTTTATTTTGAAAAAACAATTAAAAGCCCCAGCAATATCCTGCAATAAAAACATTAACTGTAGAGTTTTATCTGACCTGAAATGGAATCATCAGAGCTTCATCTGTACAACCAAATGGTCAGATGTAGACAGGGAAGGGTTCAGATTAAAGTAAAGATCCAGAAAATTAGTCCAGTGAAAGGAAAGAAGGGAAGAAACCTCTTGTACTTTTGAGCAGTGCTACACAGACCACCTGCAAGACTGGAGCACTATTTTCATTTTTTTCCTTTGGACCTTTTAAAAAAATTATGAAAGCTCCTATTTAGACAGAAAAGGTGAATATAGATTTTAAAAATGACAGTAGTGCAAGACACTTTTCTCATTTGCCTATCTTCACAAATTCATCAGGGCAAATCTATTAGTGAAAACGTATGCTGGTGTGCATGGACAGATGGTTTTGGTCACAGGTGTCAGATTCTAACTGAGGGTGACAGCAAACTAGAAAAATGGAAGATTTAGGTTAGACATTAGGAAGAAATGCTTTAGGATGAAGGTGCTGAGCCCCTGGCCCAGGTTGCCCAAGGAAGCTGTGGCTGCCCCATCCCTGGCAGTGTCTCAGGTCAGGTTGGATGGGGCTTGGAGCAACCTGGGCTGGTGGGAGGTGTCCCTGCCCATGCAGGGGGTTGGAACTGGATGAGCTTTAAGGTCCCTTCCACCCCAACCCATTTTATGGTTCTATGAAAGCTAGAGTCAAATTTGAAGCCTGCTTTAACCTAACTTCTCTAGCTGTGCTGTGTGATGTGGGATTGAGCACTGTCCTCACTCTAAGGCTATATCAGGATGGAATCCCATTCCTCTAGCCAAATTTTTTTGGCCTCTGAGCAATGTTTGTCATCACTTTGGAGGTGAAGGAACAGCCAGTGTTCCAAGTCCAGCTCTGAGACTGCTTTACTCTGGTCAGAGAGAGATGGGCAATGATGAAGTTGTCTGGAGCTGTGTCTTATATCTATAGAAAACACTTCAGAAGGGAGGAGAAGCCCTGATTTCTCAGAAAAGAAGTGGGGGAAGGAGTCCTCAGGTGACAGCTGATGATTTCAGAGTGATGGGGAGTTTCCCAGGTCAGGCCTTCATGGTTGTTTGGTCCTCTGTGATACTGGGAATCCTCACGTGGTGGTGAAAGTAAGTGGTACAAGGGTGGAAAAAGAGGGTTGGAAGCACTTGTATGTGTCTCTGTGGCAGATTTCCAGGGAAGTCTAGAGGAAGGATGCTCTGATCTCAGAGCACTGAGCAACACATAAAGTCCAGGGTGTAGCTGAACTATAAACATCCAGGAGTATCATTTCCCTCCCATCTCCCCAAGTAGTAGATAATTTTTGGCCTCAGACAGTCTGACTGCAGAAGCAAGGCTGGATTTTTCTTACCCACCACATGGAATGAGCTCTTTCACCCTTGAAGAAGCAGCCATGAGCTGGTAGGGATGGAGGACAAGGACATTCTTAGTAGTCTGTGCTTGGTCATGCTATGGAATACTGGGATGCTGTGATGTGTCAGTGCACAGCAGCAGGGTGGCTGTTCCCCAGAGTATTTGCAAAGCAAATGCTGGCCAGGAATTAACTCCATCTGTTGCAGAAGCAGGGATTGTGCTGCCCGTGTTGTACAATGCCAGAGATTTCACACCAAGCTGAGCAGTCCCTCTTCTCTTTCCAACAAACTCTACCTTCCATAACTCATAGAATAGTTTTGCTTGGAAAAAAACCTTTAAGATCATGGGGTCCACTATTAAACCACTCTACCAAGTCCAGTGCTAAAGCATCTCCCTCATCTACAGGACTTTAAACACCTCCCAGGGATGGTGACTCCACCACTGCCATGGGCAACCTGTGACAGAGCCTGACAACCTTTTCAGGGAAGAAATTTCTCCTCACATACCATTTAGAGACACAGGAATGATCAGGGAGCTGGAACACCTCTCCTATAAAGACAGATTGAGGGAGCTGGGGTTGTTCTGCCTGGAGAAGAGAAGGTTCCAGGGAGACCTAACAGTGACCTTCCAATATCTGAAGAGGCTACAGGAAGGCTGGAGAGGGACTGTTTGCAAGGGCCTGGAGTGATAGGATGAGGGGAAATGGTTTTAAATTAGAGAAAAGTAGATTTAGATTGGATGTAAGAAAAAAAATCTTTACCATGAGAGTAGTGGAAAAATTAAATAGGTTGCTCAGGGAGGTGGTTGAGGTCTCATCCCTAGAGATATTTAAGGTGAGGTTTGAGGAGGCTCTGAGCATCCTGATAGTTGAGAGTGTCCCTGCTTACTGCAGGGGGGTTGGACTGGGTGACATTAAGAGGACCCTTCCAACCCAAATCATTCCATGATTCTATAAACCTCCCTGATGCAACTTGAGGGCATTTCCTCTTGTTCTATCACTTGTTATTTAGGAAAAGAGACTGTCCCCCCACTCCTCACTCCAACCTCCTTCCAGGGCACTGCAAAGAGCCATCAGATCACCTCTCAGTCTCCTTTTCTCTTAAGTACAACCCCAGTTCCCTGAGCAGCTCCTTGTAAGACTTGTGCTCCAAACCTTTCCCCACCTCCATTGCCCTTCTCTGGACACCCTGCAGCCTCTCAATGTCCTTCTTGTCTTGAAGAGCCCAGAACTGACCCCAGGATTCAAGATGTGGCCTCACCAGTGCCCAGCACAGGGGAACAATCCCTGCCCTGGTCCTGCTGGCCACACCAGTGCTGATAGAAGCCAGGATGCTTCTGGCTATTTTGGCCACCTGGACAGAATGCTGGCTCATATTCAGCATTTCAAGCCATTGCAGGACAGCTGTCCCAGAGACAGCAATCTGCTGTGTGTTGGATGGACACATGGACCTGTGCAAGCTGGCAGATGGTTTTCTTGAACAAAACCTGGAGCTTTCAAATCCCTCTGTAGCCCCAAACCATATTCGACATTCCAACTGTGCTAACTTCAAGAGGAAAGTAAACAACCCAGCCTGCTGTTCAGTACAGCCAGACCCTGGCTGTCTCTACGGCCAGCAGAAAAATGTAAGAATTGCCTTCAGACCACCTACTAGATGCATGGGCTGAATCCTCATGACTGTTTGTCTCCATTCACTGTGCAAGGAGCCAAAGTCTGGCAGACCTGAGTAACAGGCATCATCACTCTCAGCAGCATAAATGTTGGGGGTTCAGCCATGGCTCAGGTGTCACAGCTGTTGGGCTGATGTCCTACAGTTGTTCCACCACCCTCTAAGGTGGTACAGAGATGTCATATTCAAGTCTGACCCAAGACTGTGCATGATTTATTCAGTTTTGAGATGATCTAACAACAGGTGAAAACTCGATCCATCCTGTTCTAGTCTTAAAATTTTAGACAGAAAGATACAGAGGAGCAAGAAGTGGGTTGGAACAGGCTGGTGAGTTTGTTGTTGAGATGGAAGCTGAACCTACATGGTCTGAGCTCACATGGGGTTGCCTGTAGTCTGTGCTAAAAAAAGTTAAAACCTTTTTGTAGCAGTACATTATTGACCTTTCAGTCACTCTTGGGAAAGAAAATACTCAGGAGGTAAGAGATGAGGTGGAAATGATGCAACCTACTCCATGGTGGAGAGACCACAAGGCTGCCCTGATCATATTCACAGCTTTACTTTTTGCTAAAAGGGGACCCATAATTTAATAATATTTGCGTTTTGCTATTTTTCTTTTATTCACAAAATTCTCTTTTACCCATTTCTTCCTTTTCCCTTCCTCCTTCCCCTCACATTGCTCATAGCACTTTTTGGAAGGTGTGAGACAGCACGTGAAGCCTCAGTGAGTTTCATGCATGCAGAGATTTCCAGACTGCTGCTTTTGCCATCCGTATCCTGGAGATTAGATGCAAGATGGATCTCTGACTTGTTTGACAAACTTCATGTGCAGCTACATAAATTATTTTCCCTCCAGGCAATGGAAATTTCATGCTGTGTCTCTGCCAGTGACATGGGTGTATTTACATAGGGTGTTTCTTACCAGACAGCATTTCAGGTGACTCTTTCCTATCAAATACCCCTGTTGGGCATTGCCTAGGATCTGAAGCCCACATGCATGGCTATATAGGACTATCTGTAATGTGCACGTTGAACATGATTAATCCAAAATCCTCACAATTGGAGCACACAGCTCGAGCCAGGTTACAAAGAAAGGACGAGTGTCATGAACGCCAGGCACAGACTCATCAAATACACAATCCATAAGCTCCACAAAGCACACGTAGGTTTGCACAGCAGAGCAGATGCAATGTAAGCATCAAACTGATGGAACTGTGTCTCACCAGGCATCCCCAGGACAGTGTGCACCTCGTTTCTGCCTCTTGGGATGGGCGTGCGAACGCCTGCCTGGATGGTCCCCAGATGCACTCCCACATCCTCTCTTCAAACACTTCCGTGCACCCGTGACTGAGCAGAAATGCAACTTGTCATGAAAATGACACTTGTTTGTATACACACAAGTGTAGCATGTGCTTCCTTACGTGCTGGGAGAGACACAGCACACGTGTGCATCAAGCACCCAGAACGCGTCTCACAGCGTGGAGGGGTAGGAAGCTCCATCCCTAGCACAGATTTTGATGGCAGGCTCAGGAACAGATGCCCGGTACATATGGATATATAGCACAAGCACAACACACACAGAATAGGCACGTTAGGCTGGGCATAAGGAAAAGGCTGGCTCTTTTCCCCCTGCCTGCAGAGAAAGTGCTTTCTCAGTCTCAGCTCTGTTCTCTTGCATCAGTTTTCTGGGAAAGGCCATTCATTCCAGATGTCAGCTCATGTTGGATGGAATGTTCCTTGCCTTTTCTTAAATTACTGCCCCTCCCCCCCCAAAAAATAAATAAAAAAATTTTCTCTGAGGTTTTTTTATACAAAAGTAGAAATTATAAGCCTGAAGGAGAATCCATAAAAATAAATCATGAGACAAATGATGAAGCGTGCATTACAATATGCTGGAAGTTGGGGTTTTCATTTTAATAATATGAGGCAGCATGCAAGGCCAGTGCTTCCAGCATGGCCTAAGATGCCTGAAGTGTCCAAAGAATCAATGTTGCTTTGCTTGTCTCTTTTTCTACCCAGTTCTTTTCTTTAAGCATAAGAGCACTGCCTTCCTTTTGAGTCCAAATATCCGTATGTATTTAAATCAGTCCAGCATTTTATGTGCATGATGTTGTGCCATAGCTTGTATATCTGCACAGTTGTGGCTGGATGATCCAGAGGACTAATTGAACTAAAAAAAAAATAAAATAATAATAATAATAATAATAATAATAATAATAATAAAAATAAAAGCATTTCAAACTCAAATAAAAGTCAATAAATAAAATCATAGAATCATACAACGTCAGGTTGGAAGGGACCTCATCTTGTGCAGCCCTTCTAATATTATTTATGAGAGATGTCTCAGCATTCTGTTGAGCTGAAACTTCAAACTTTCCAAAGTGGGGGAATTCAACACTTTGCCTCAGAGACCATTCCAATGTCTAACTCTTTTTCTCTGTTTTAACTCTGCTCATTTCATTCCAAATCATACAATCCTTGTTTGTGTAGACCAAACATTCAAAACATTGCAGCTTAGCTCCTTGAACAGATACAGAAGGTGGGCTTATGAGGGTTTTTGCATGAGTGTTACATCACTGACCTCAAATAAATATCTTACAGTGCTAAAGCATTATCCCATATTGTGGTAAGTCTAGTGATGAAAATCATATTTCTCCCATGTTGTCCGGGGGCAAACCAATGAAAACTGAGTTCTGAGACTTAGTGAGTGGAAGAACAGAGTTTTCCTTTATTTTTACAGGTTTATTATATTTTTACTAAACAGACTGAATGGGAACTGAAGAAAAGAACCACAGCCCAAGTTTGTCTTAAGTCAGAGGCTGGGAGTGCTTCTGCAGAAAGCATTTCTAAAAACCTTTGTGCTTTGTATCTTGTCACCAACACCAGGTGTTTATTGATATTTTGGAGCTGGCTGTAACACGTGCCTTAGGGAATAAACACCAGGATACAGCTAAACCAAGGGTCTATATATAACTCCAATGAAAGAAGGTATGAGCTGTAACTTGTCAAGTATTTTCTCTAATGAAGTTTGATCTCTGAGTAGTTAGCACCCGGGAGGTCTGCAGCCCAGATGCTCCAGTGCCTAATCCAGGGTTGTGAATTTTAACTCTGTAGTCCACCCCACATCAATTCTGTGTGTCCCTTTGTGACACAGATGTGCCAGGTGCCTCCCACCACAGTGGACCTGCTGTTGTTCCAGTTTTAGGACTTGACTGCACTTGAATAATGTTTTCTGCTGTAGGTCTGGCCACTTCTCTGCATCTGAGCTCCATTCGAGCTTTGTGGTCACCTTAGGTTCAGGTCAAATCAATTGTATTGGAAACTGGCTCCCATGAGCAAGATGAGATTTATTTCTCCTCGAGATCATTAAGGGATAGGTTTCTGTGGGGGAAGGGCTGTTTAATAATCAGTGAGCTCTGGAAACCAGAAATAAGAAGGAGGAAGTTAAAAACTCTGTCTGTCTCCCCTGAGAGAGAAAGTTTTTGGCTTTACTTAGCACAGAAAAAAAACCAAAACCAAACCCAAACAAACACACAAAAAATAAACCACCAAACCAACCCACAAGATCAAATGTGCAAAAAACCCCCTCTACTGACAGTGGGACAGACATGGCCCAATTTCCCAATGTGCTGAGTGACCTTGGTGGAAATGCAGAAAATTGGGTCAATAGTTAATTTGCATCCTTGGACTTTGTTATCTATGACCTCCACATTGACCTCCTGGTCTTCAGGTTTTGTGATTACCATCTTGAAGTGTTTACCCTCATCTTATGCTCATCTTTCCTCTTTCCTTTTTCCTCTGCCTTCAGTGTCCCTTCTCCCCTTCCTTATAATCCCACTGTCCCTGGCTCTGGTACCTAAAGGTTATCTGGATAACCCACATATGGCTCAGCATGAGCAGTTCTTCAAGTTTGGTCCTCTTGACTTCTGAAATAAGATCAGCTGCACAGAAATGGATCTAAGAGAAGCTGGTTTCCTAAGTAGCATGTTGTAAGGGCCTATTGCTTTCTTTCTTTTTTTTTTTTTTTTCTCCAGCTGGCTTTGATCAATTCTTTTCATTTGTGCACTCATTTCTCTAAGATAAACTCTTCTTGCTGACTGAATGGCAGATTATTTCCTCTTGATCTTTGTGGGTTTAGGTTGTGGTGTTTTTGTTGGTTTTTTTTCTTTTTCAAGCAAATGATGCATTTTCTAGCTAAATGCTGGAGCACTTGCTGCTTGGTAATTCCTGTGATTGCTTTTATGACCTAGGTAGTTACCCATTACAGTATTAGCAAACTATAAACATAATCAATGATGAATAACTGATATGCAGCTAACAGGGCATTAGTTAATCATGTTATAAACTGACTAATGCTGCAGACCTTTTGACTTCTTGCTGAGTTTGCCTCTGGGTTGAGACAGACCAATTTATTCTCATCATCAGGATTCCTACCTGGCATGAAGCTGTGTAAAATATCAAAATCAGGAGTGAGAACCATAAGGTCGTCTCCATTTCACTGACTTTCTCTTCTGCCTTAGGATCTGTTCCATGATGCCCCCATATTTGTCTTCCAGACTTTGCTATTTAACCAGCAGATACAAAGCAGGTGGATGGTGGGTTAAGTTCTAAGTATCAAAATGAACAAATACATATCAATCAATGAAAAGAAGACCTAGGACTTTTGCTTTTTTTTTTGGCAAGCAGTTGTTCACTTAACTGAATTTGAACTGAAATCTCTGCCAGCTTATTTATGCAAAGTGGTGTGAATATCTGGGCAGCATTTGCTAGGCTTTTCCAGGAGTCCTCCAATTATTGTTTGTGAACATGAGCTACATCCAGATGAGGATGCTGAATGGATAAGGTTGCACCAGGCAGCTGGGGACCAGGAGTTTCCCTCATTGTCCTCTGCTTCTGACCCCACTGTCACTGTCTAGTGCATGGAAATTGTGATTATTCTCCATTCAGAGGGAACTGGGAGAGTGTTCAGGAGGATATTCATCTCCAAAACACGCAGGCTCCTGTGTTATGTTGCCTGCCTCCATTCTCCATCTGCTGCACAGCCTCCCATTATGCAAACGAAGGGAGCTTACTTAAAGTTTATTTCTTAATTTAATAAATGTAATTTAATAAATCTTAATGCAATACATTTCTAGTGAATGAAAAGCTTGCCCACTGCATAAAATAGCATCAGCTGTCAGACAGACTGCTTCTTCTCTAGGATCTCAGACTGCTCCAGGGATTGTTTTTTAAGAAGACAGACGTTGCTTTGCCAGATCAGATCCATAGCTCTGCTGTGCCCGTGTCTTGCTTTTGATTGTAGCCAGAAGTAAAAAAAAAAAAAAATAAAAATCACTGACCTGTCACTAAAATGGAGCCAGGAGAAGGACCAGGTGGCTGTAGAGCCTTGCAAAATGTGTGCAATGCAACACGAGGTGTAGGTTTCTGCTGGGAACAGCAGCATCACGTCTTGTTGATGTCCCCTCTCTGTCCCTAAACGACAGATTTAATCAGGTTTTTGGTTTTTTTTTTTCCTCTGCTTGTCAGTAAAAGCAGAAGTGAGTGGGCATTACCTCTACCCACTTGTACAGAATTAATTTCCTGGTGCATCCCACTGAGATTTGAATGTGCAAAACGCCAGAGAATGATGTTTGAAAGGTCTTTCATTTTGGACATGAGTTGAGACATCTTGGCCTGGTGATCCCTGCTCCCCAGGAAGATTCACATTATCTGATGAGATTTCATACTGGGCTGTCAGAATCCCCTAATCACTTTGCCTGACCTCCTCCAAAAAAATGATAACAAAAATAATTTTAAAAAGCAAGAATTAAAAAAGAATCTTCCCTGAATTACAGAATCACAGAATCTCTGAGGCTGGAAAGGACCTATGAGATCATTAAGTCCATAGACTGGACTTGATCCATACTTGAATACTCTTTGAAAAAAGGGTTAGAAAAGAATCTACCTGAGCACTGAAGACCAGCACAGTTCTTGCCTTGATTGATATCCAGGTCTTGGAGTGAGGTTGAAACTCTGAATTCACATGAAAATGGGAAAAGGTGGTCAGCATTTAAGAGGAGACCATGACATCTGGCATCAAGGAAATGTATAGGAATTTTAGAAAAACATAGGCTCTGTGCTGATAATTAGAAAAAGATGTAAAAATGGTAAAATACACCATGCATAAGAACAATTTCCCTAACAAATACCATAGGATATATCCTTCAGTTGAAGCAGGAAAGCAAACTTGAAAATGGAGCTGCTGTAATGTTGGCAAAATCAAAGAGGAAAGAAGCAATTAATTGGATTCTCATTATTTGAACTCCATTCCAGTAAGGATGACTATTCTGACCTGCCTGTAGCAGCAATGATGATATCCTCACTCAGAAAGATGGAAGAGATGACTTTGGAGCAAAATATTTTTTTTCCTATTTTTTCTTTCTATTTCTTCACACACACCCCTTTTTTTTTTTTTTTCCCCATCATTTTCATTTAAAACAAAACAAAACCCAACCACCCTGTCCTCCTAATGAATCTTAGGGTCAAATGTTCAGCCACTTTAAAAATATGTAGAGGAAAGGACATGTTTGTGCTGAGGAGGCAGTTGCTGGGTGATGAGTTACATATGCAAGGAACCAGCATACATATGCAAAAGCAGACCATGCAGGCAGCTTGTCCCAGGCATCAGCAAAAGCATTTATTTTTGATCAGAGGCAGACTTGCCTCTTTTTAACATCATGCAAACTTTTTCATGACTGCATGCATCTTGGTATTAATATCAACATATTGTTTAGACATGGAAATTAACTGGCATTGTTAGGGAAAGACAATGAGACCACCTTTAAGTCATTTTTACTCTTCTCTTCTGTTTTTCCATGAAGGAAAAATATTTGCCTCTCTGTGTAGATTTGTTAAAGTAAAAAGAAAAAGAAAAATAGAAAAAATAGGAAAAAAAATATTTTTTTTCCTGCCATAATAATCATCTTTTTCTTTGTAAAAAACAAACAAATATGTTGGTTTGTTTTTTTTTTTTTTTTTCTTTTTTAAGTAAAACCCACCCTCTGCTTGGAAAAACTGCTTTTCCATTTAAAAACCTGGGAAAAGTATCAAATTTTAAACAGTTAAACATAAACATCATTATTTCAACCTGCTGGACCAAACAGTCTCTGAGAGCCAAGAGTCACCACCAACTGTTGTTGCCAGTGGGTGAGGTCACAGGTAGAATATGTGGAACACTGTGTGGTCCTACACCCCAGGGAGATACCTTCTGTCCATGATGTGAAGGAGGTGTTCAAGATACCACTTGGGTACACAACCAAAGTCTTGTGTCTGCCACAAAGGAAACTTTTGATCTGGAGTACTACATCCAATTTTTGAGTCCTCAGCAGAGAAAAGACCTGGACCTGTTGGAACCATGACCTGGATCTGTTGGACCATGACCTGGACCTGTTGGAACCATGACCTGGATCTGTTGGATCATGGAAGGCCACAAAAATGATCCCAGACATGGAACAGCTCTCCAGCGAAAGGTTGAGAGAGTTGGGGTTGTTCAGCCTGGAGAGGATTGTCTCTGGGGAGACTTTATTGAAGCCTTTCAATACCTAAAGTGGGCCTAGAGGAAAGACGGGGACAAACTTTTTAGCAGTGATAGGACCAGGGGTGATGGTTTCAGCCTGGAAGAGGTGAGATTCAGACTAGGTATCAGGAAGCAATTCTTTACTGTGAGAATGGTGAGACACTGGAACAGGTTGCTCAGAGAGGTGGTAGAAGCCCCATCCCTGGAAATATTCAAGGCCAGGTTGGACAGGGCTATGAACAGCCAAATCTAGCTGAAGATGGGTTGCAGGGAGGTTGGACCTTTAGAAGTTCCTTCCAACCCAAATCATTCTATGATTCAAGGTGTGTATAAATGTACACCACCTGGCAAGTGCACCCATCTCATGCTGTTGCTACTGTACCACTAAAGCCACTTCAACCCCACTCTAACCATACATGAGAGTTTCTTCACATGTTTTCTTGGTGCACTGATAAATGTGTCTTCCTTGGCCATGTCTGGAAGGTAATTCTGTTTCCCTCCAAGTCATTCAGTGGGGTGGGAGAAATGACCAAAAGAAACGACCTCACATCTTACCTGCCTATCCAGGTGAGCACCTGCTCTTCCTTTCTGCAAACATAGGACCAAAGACCATTGTTCTGTTTGCTGGTCCCTATGAGGAATAAAGAAAGATAAAAGAGATAATTGCTCCTGTTCTTGAGTTTGGGAGGAGTTTTTGAGAGCTCTAATTTCTGGTCCAAAGTCCTTTCCAGAAGTCTAGCGAATACTTTGCCTATTTCCTGCAGGTGCCTACAATAAAACTTTCAAGGAAAGCATGGGAAAGAAGTGTCCAGCTAATATCAGCTACTTGGAAGAGCACTGAACACAGAAATCCACTCTGCTCTTCTGTAAATCCAACCATGGCAGTAGGGACCATCTGGGAAAGAGCAGCATTATCCGCCCTTGAAATCACTCAAATGCTGCAAATTCTTGGAAAAATCCTCCTTGTGTATCAGGCTGAAGTGTTGCAAGAGAACCTGACAGGGCTGTGGGTGGATGGAAAGCACAGGGACATCCAACAGCTGCAAGATAAATAGAGTAAAGCAGTTGTGTTTGAGAAACCATCAGTCCCACCAAACATTGCATCACACCAAGAAGACACCTTGAACCTGTGGTCTGACCCCATTGGGGTCTTGTTGACACAAGGTTGGGTCTTCCTTGTCCTCCTGAGTCCTGATTCACAGAAATGGTGTATGCACAGGTTCCTGCTCCAAATGGAGACAGGACTGGTCAAACACTTCATGCCAGCAGAGCTGGCTTTCTGGGGTTACAGTGAAAAGGGTTCAGGTTCTGCAAACCCATCTGCCAAGGGTTGTGCTGTGTGTCAGAATGAAGAGGGGAAGACACAGCATGGCTAGATGGGCTGGGAGGGGGGAGTTATCACCTCTAATAACTCCTGAAGGATTTTGCACTAAAAGAAACTGCCAGAGCTCCAGCAAGGAGCTGTTAGCATCTGCAGTGGGAAGGTCTGGCTCATCCCTTGCTGACCCTGTGTCTCTGGCAGCATCTCCTTGTATTCATTTGGGTGCTCATGATGTATCAGGGAGAGAAAAGGATTATCTTTGCAAGAAATATCTCTGTCGACTGCCAAGAAAACTCTTCTTCATCACTGGCAGTGGACACGACTTTGTATTCTCCATCTAAGTCTGCTTTTGGCTGACTCTCTCAGGTTTGGATGCAGCTACTAGGTCCAGGATGGAGGTGAATGGATGGATGAACTCTGATGCAGAAAGTCTCTAGCACAAAGCTTTGGTAATAATGCATCAGCAAAAGAGACAAACCTCAGGATTTTATTTGAACTGGGCTTTTCTCAGGAGAGCATAGCAAATAAATAAATAATAAATCCTCAGGGTCTGGTTCATTAATAACATAGGGATAGATTCTCAAAGGACTCATCGCCATGTCCCATGTGGTGTAGATCTGTGGCCAGGGGAAATGTCTGAGGCTGAGGAGAGCAGAGTGTGATGGTTTTTTTCAGTCTATTGTCTGTGTGACCATGGCTTTTTGCTGTGAGCTGAATCTCTGAACTTTTAAGCTTTTTCTTCTTTATGAGGTCAGCTGTAAAAACTCAATGTGTCTTTGTGGGTCTGGCCATGAAGGTGCTTAAATACCTTGGGCTTGGGTGACCGTGGTGGCTTCTCCAAGAGTGCCTGGTGTTTGGCATTTGGCAGTGCTTGGATTCCTTCTGGAAAGAAAGAAAATAAAAAAGAAAAAGGAAAAAAAAAAAAAAAAAAAAAAAAAAAAAAAAAGAGAAAAGAAAGAGAGAAGTTTTACCCATCATTGTACAGCAGCCAACAGCCTTTTTATCTGGCACCTGCACAGCTGTACTTGAGGATATGTCTTGTTCTTGGTATCTTGTTCCTAATCAGGGAACACCACCTATCTCTGCCCCACCATCTGCTGGGGAGGGAGCTTTGATTCTGAAACAGTGAGCACAGTGAAACTGCTTGGCTGTTTTTCAGTGGAAGATGCCAATTTGGACCTTTCATCACTTCTCCCCTGCTTTTGACTCGGTCACTTCCCACTGGTCAGTGGGAAAAGGCTGGGAGAAGCAGAGAATGGAAAGACTTGCCCAGGCCAACAGCTACTTTGATAGCCTGAAACCTAAGAAATCCTCTTTCTTGGCATGAGTGTTGGCTACAGCAGAGAGGAGTCTTTGTCTCTGCCTTTGGGAGCTGGGAGATGTTGGGGTTGTTCAGCCTGGAGAAGAGAAGGCTCTGGGGAGATCTCATAGTGACCTCCCAGTATCTGAAGGGGCTACAGGAAGGCTGGAGAGGGACTGTGTGCACTGGAGTGATAGGGTGAGGGGCAGTGGGTTTAAATTAAAGATAAGTAGATTTAGAGTCGATGTTAGGAACAAGTTCTTTACCATGAGGGGAGTGGAACAATGGAAGAGGTTGCCCAGGAGGAGGTTGAGGCCTCATCCCTGAAGATACCCAAGGTGAGGCTTGAGGAAGCTCTGAGCATCCTGATCTGGTTGAGGGTGTCCCTGCTGACTGCAGGGGGGTTGGACTGGGTGACCTTTAGAGGTCCCTTCCAACACAAATCATTCGATGGTTCTGTTTTCTCCTGCAGCAGGCAGAGCATGGATCTGCTCATAAACCATATTTTTTTTCATGCCACCACCAGCCTGGTTACCACCTCTTCCATTTTCTGACTTTAAACTTGTCTTGAAACATGTTGGGAGTCCAGAGCAAGCCCTTTGAGCTAAGGGTGGAAAGAAGAAACAAGGAACCATTCCTGTGACTCTTCCCAGACTCAAACCATTGGGCTGTCTGAAGTTGCACACATCCAAGTAAGAGTGTGTCCAGTAAAATTTGTGATGAATAAGCACATATTTAAGTATAGTTACAATAGGAAGAGTGGTCCTGTGTGCTCTCCTTTCAATCCAGTTGCAAAGGTTTCGTTACCTTTCCAGGATGCAGTTGGATTTTTTATCCCAATGAAGGGGACACCGTGAAAAATTTTCCAGCCACTCTTCCCACTACTATCCTCAATATTAAAAAATAAGAGCTTTTGTCAAGAGGTCACTGGGAAATCAAGTTTCCACAAATGCTGTTTGTTTAAAACTGACTCCAGTTCCATTCAGCTCCCTTTTGTAGCATCAATAATAGAAAAAATAATTATGTTGATGAATATTATCCAGTGAATGCAAGGAGGAGCCCAATGGGAAAATGAGTCATTATCCCTCCCTCCCTCCACTTCCAGGTGCAACCTTCTGTCTGTGCCTCCAAGAGGTCCCCAGTGATTTATTGATATGGCAATTTGATTTTGGTAATTAAAATTGATTTTCAGCTTAAGCTTTGTAAATACACTGATCCATATCAAACAGGGGTCATGTTCTTAGGGGGGGTGGGAAGAAGGAATAAGGCATCAGGGATGCCAGGAGGAGGGGTGGGGGGTGACAGCCACAACGTTGGTGGAGAAGGGATGAGATTATGGGGTTGGGAAGTCAGTGAGCTGCAAGCTGGAGAGAGCTCTGCAGGGCATCCAACAAAAGCCTTGCACGGTGCCTGGGAATGTTGTTGATCCCTAACCCAGTCCCTGTTCTTCTTGGACAGCAGTGTGGCCATGTTGAACCCAGATTCCAGTGTTATCAGCTCCAGTGGCTTCCAAGTGCAGCCAAGAAAAGCAGCTGGAGCTGGGAGCAAAATGTTGCTTGCTACTGAGACATGGTGTGGAAAAGCAAAAGAAAGAGCAACTGCCTTCTTGGAAGAAATCTGGGGCCTGTGATATGAATCTGGCCACTCAGGTCTTTTCCTTAGCCTGCTTTTGATGTATAGCCACAGAAATTAATCTACTGGATACAGACAGAGGGCTGAAAACACAGCATCTGCTTGCTGGAGGACTCTGTACCCACTGCCAGCACCCCCTTGCCCATCCTTCCCCATCCAAACTACTCTCCTTTCCTTGTAGGGGAGGCTGATCCTTGAAACAAATTTAGGTGTTGGGGTGCTGGGGTTGGCTGTGCTCCCCATACACCTGCACAAAAACTCCACTGCTTTAAATGAGCCTCGTGGCAGCATGAGCTAGAGGGTAAAGCCCAGCCCTGGGGGGATCTGAGCTCCTTTTGGAGCCTCACTTGTTCAATGGAAGCAAAGTTTTCCTTTTTCAAGCAGCCTGTGCATCCTTTTCTGGAGGAGGAATGATCTCCCTGGGCTGTTCTCCTCCTCAAGGTCAATAAACTGAGCCCTTGGAGGAGATTTGCACATTGCAAGAGGCTGGGACCTCTCTGAAATCCGAGCAGAAGGGATCTCCAAGCTTAAACCCCTCCACCTTCTTCTTCTTCCCCAGGCCAAGCACTTAAATAACTCACTTTTGAGGTTGAGAATGAACACAGCAAGGCATCCCACGCACTGGCTGTTTTCTGCTGCTGAACCATTTTTCTAAGCCAGCCCATTTTTATAGCACCACTTCTTCCATTAGCTGATAATTTCACTGTACAACCTCCCCGATTGCTTTTGGGAAATCTGAGTGCATAACATCTATTACAGTTCCCTTCCCTACCTTGGCAGTAATACTGTAGCTTCAAAGAACTCCAACAAGTTAGTTAAGCAAAAGACCTCCTGCTTGTAAATCCATGCTGGCTGTCTCCTCTAATCCAATTATGCTTTACAAGGTGCTCCCTCCACTAAATCCTGAAAAATTGTTTCTGATATTTTTACCCACAATTTATGTTAAGCTACTCGGTGCATAATTGCTTGTCTAATCGTATGCTCCTATTTTTGAATAATGGTGTTAGGTCTGACATTTTTGCAGTGCTCCTGTGTCATCTGAGAGCTGCTAAAATATTATTACTTAAGACTTCAATCGTCTGCATGCTCCTTGCCTCCAAAGCTGGTGGAGTTCAGGCAACAGCACCAAGTCTGCATCAGCATCATGGAAAGTTTTTGTTGTCCTCTCATCAGCTGAACCCTCTTTTTGATTAAGAATGGGCAAAAAATGGAGATGAAGTAGTACAAGTCTTACTCACAGTAGTAAGTGCTTCTCGGATGAGGATGAGCACAGGGAGAGATGGGACTTTAAGTCTCATCCCAATTAATTAATGGGAAGCCTTAAATAAAGGATGCTGAAGATGTTCAGCCTGGAGAAGAGGAGGCTGAGGGGTGACCTTTTTGCTCTCTACAACTACCTGAAAGAGGTTGTAGTGAAATGGGTGTTGTCCTCTTCTCCCCAGTGACCAGCAATAGGACAAGAGGAAAAGGGTTCAAGTCACACCAAGGGAGGTTGAGATTGGATATTAGGAAAAATTTCTTCACTGAAAGAGTGGTGAAGCATTGGGACAGTTTGCCCAGGGAGGTGGTGGAATCACTGTCCCTGGAGGTGTTAAAAAAAACAGGGGATTTGTGGGACTTTGGGGGGTGATTTGATGGTTAATGTGGTGTAGGACTGATAGTTGGACTCAGTAATCTTGAAGGTCCTTTCCAACCATGATGATTCAATGATTCAATGGGATCTTTGGGCTATAGGGGCTTTGAGCTAAGGATCTTACTGCCAGTAAGGAGGGACAAGGATCAAAGAAGGGGGTGGTCTCTCACACCCCATCTTGCCACCAAAGGCTGTGATTTTTTTCAGATTCAGAAGGTCCAAAAGATAAAACACCAGACCTGGGGAGATGGGTGCACATTTAGAGAACTCCAGCAGGTAACAGACAATATCAGAGGAGGGAGCTGTGTTGCTGGAGGTTTATTTGCTTGCCCTTTTTCTGTTTTCAGAGACAGTAACAACTTCAGATGCTAATGACTCTGATTCTGATGGTGGGATCGGATGAGAATATTTTCACACAGTATTGGCAGGAATTTCTGTTGAGGTGTCACATCATCACAGAACTAAGATTTAGTGAATAATCCGTGATGATCTAGCAACACGATGGTTTGGAGCCAGATGAAGAAAAGTGGCATCCTCTTGCTTGCAGCCAGGCAACAAAAGGGATGGAATTTAAGAGAGGAGGAACATATGGTTTTGAACTTTAAATAGACTGGTCTTTTAAAACAAAGAGGAAGAGTGGTAATTCCTCATGCTGGAATCCAACCTAGCAAAATATCACATTTACAGTCTTCAGCCTTTCCTTAAAGTTTAACAGGAAAAAGAAAAATAAAAATAATAATAATAAAAAAAAAGTAGAATAGCTTCTCCTGTTCAGACCTGGGTTTTAGCATCTAGGAAAGTTTAACAACACCCCATGCCCCATGCTGGAGAAACAACTTTAGGATAGCTGGAGCCATCATTGTGGTTCTTTTTATTTGGTTTTTTTTGTTGTTGTTTTTTGCTTTGTTTGGGCTTTTTGTTTGTTTGTTTGTTCTTGTTTATATGTGCTTTTTTTTTTTTAATATTAATTTGGATTATTTTGGGAGGGGGGTTTAATTTTTTTTTTGTATGTGTGTGTCTTTCCCTTCTATGTGCAGTGTAAAATATGTGAACTTAAGCTCCTGAAAATGAGATTCATATTAGAAACTAACTGAGCCTTACTTGTGGCACAGAGCAGCTCATCTGTAATGTTACTGGGGAAAGACTACCACTGGTGATGGAAACCTGCTCTTTCTGGGTCCCCAGGACCACAGCTTCCAGAAACAATTTTTTTCAGATCATTTCTTCCCCTTGCTGCATAACAGAAGAGCATCCAGCTGAAATGGGACCATGTCTGATACAGGTGTCTGATCCTGCCTATCAAGGGGATTCTAGGACACAAAGTTGCCTGGAAAATTAACAGTTTTCTCTAAAATTTCTCATCCATCTTTAAGGGTGGCTTTATTTTCCCTCTCCTCATCTCCCATCCCTCATTGCATCATTCTTCAGTTACATCTGGAGTAAGGGATGGTGATGTTGGTCTCTTCCTTCTTCATGGCCACAGAGATGCCTGGCCTGGCTGCACAGGTCAGACTTATTGTAACCATCCCAGAATACTTTTTCTAAAAAGGTTCAGTGGCGAACACATAGTAGAAGACTTCAAAAGAAACAGAAAACAATGATGAGCTCCCTGTTTCCAGTAACCTTTGTCTCAAGACTTCAGGAGGCAGGGATGGATGCCTGGCATTCCATGTGCAAGGACACGTAGCCCCCATCAGTGGGACAAGGACATGGGGTGATAGGACAAAGGGAAATGGGTTCAACCTGAAGGAGGGGAGCTTTAGGTTGGACATTAGGAAGAAATTCTTTATTGTGAGGGTGGTGAGACACTGGCACAGGTTGTCCAGAGAAGTTTTGGCTGCCCTATCCCTGGAAGTGTTCAAGGCCAGGTTGGATGGGATTAGAGAAACCTGGGCTGGTGGGAGGTGTCCCTGCCCATGCAGGGGGTTGGGGCTGGATGAGCTTTAAAGTCCTTTCTAACTCAAACCATTCTATGATTCTAAGATAGAAACTACCTGCCTCTGCTGCCTTCTTTTCCTCGCCTTTCCTTTTTGTTCCCTTGAGTAACCACCTATGCAGAAGTTGAGTTATTCTCTTCTTGATGCTGACTATAAACTTGGGAACGCCCAGGGGAACGGGACAGAGAATCACAGAATTGTTTTGATTGGAAAAGACCTTTAAGATCACCAAGTCCAACTGTTAACCCAGCACTGCCAAGGCCACCACTAAACCATGTCCCTCAGCACCACATCTACACAGCTTTAAATCCCTCCAGGGATGGGGACTCAAAACACTTCTGGGGGAAGCCTCTTCCAGTGCATGGAGATTTTATTTAGACTCTCAAAAGCTACCATTAGATAAAATCTGAGCTATTAGACTGCACAGGTCTTTGATAGACCCTCTTCTTTCATGCAATCACATCTCCTTTCCTTCCCAGCTGCTTCCTGCAGATGAGCTGCTAAATCCTCCCCCTGACCCAATAAAACATTTTTAATTGAAATCAATGAGGTCAGCTCCTCCAGTGATAAATGTGCCTGGTTAGTTTTGTGTTTTCTGCTGTCCCCTGTTCCTGGAAGAAGACATTGTCCTCACTTTACACCAGTAGGATATGCCAGAGTGATGCTTTACAAGAAGGGCTGGTTTACAGGATGCATGTGGGCAGTGTGTCCCCCAGCCAAGCTGAACAAACACCACCACCAAGATCTGAGTTTCCAGTTCTACTGGAGAAAGAAATAGTGATTGCAAGGAGGAAAAGGTAATGATGAAAAAGAGGTTGTTAAAAGTGGAATTGCACTTTGACCCTGTTCCTTCCCCAGCAGATTGTCTGTGGGCTTTGTCCTCTAGCCAGAAGCTAGAGGAGCTAAAGGATGCTCTGGTAATTCAGCTTCATTTACCAGGCTTGGGATTGTTTGTCTAACTAGCAGTTGATGTTGGTTTAATTTCCTTCCTTTTGGTGGTCAGTTTGAAGAGCATCTCTCCAGTCTCACCTATTCTTGTCCCTGCCTCCTGAATTTAATCAAGAAGGGTGAAATTTCATTGTTCCTTACTCAGTTTTTGTCACTGAAAATGTGAAGCTGTCTTGGCTGTCAGAGGTCTGTTATAGTAGAGGTAATGATTTCCCAAGCAGGAGCAGAATAGCTGGTGCTGCATATAGATCTCCCAGGTTTTTGCTCATTAATAGGTTATGATAGCTTGTCAAACAATAAGTGTTTATCTAAATGATGTTCTGTTGAAGACTGTTCTGTCTCAGACCTTTCACCCTCAATGCTTTGAGTTCCTGCTCCCCTCCTACCCTTGCAACTCTCCCAGAGAAACTGCTACCACAGGTATTTTGAGCATAACTAACACCTGATCCTTTAATTCCTTTCTGGGGAAAGGCTTATTTGGGGAAAAAAAAAAAAATAAAATTCTTTTTGCTCCTACACTAGCTCAGCATTTCTAAAGTTCAGGTGCAAAACTTGCAAATTGCTGGAAGTTTTGTACTCCCTCTCTGATGTGCTGAGCCTTATAACAGCTCTGTGCAATCTGTCAGTGCTCAATGAAATTAATTCAGTGAACCAGCATCTCCCCATGGAAGTTTCTTCTCTTGGCTCTTTTGCAGCCTGTCCTGCAGTTCAGCCCTTGCAATCACTCTGCAGGTTCATTGTGGGAGACAATTTTCCCCAGGACAATTAATAAGGTGGTTATTTATTTTGTTTTCTTTCCCCTCAAGCTTTCGTTCCAAACAGCATCCATGGAGCTGCATTTTCAAGCAAAGGTAGAAAAAGGACCAAAGTTTTGGAGCTTAGTGCTTTAATGTAATTTTGAATTAAAAATTAAATTAGCCCAAAAGTTGAGAAAGAGCCTTGACTGCAGTTCTTCAGAGTATAAACCAGTTTATAGGCATTAGAGAATAGAGAGATATCTAATGCAAGGCCCTGTTTTTTGTTGGGTGCTTACACCCTGTACAAAAGATTTGGCTCAACAGCAGAAATAGGAGACAGAGAAGGGTGGATATTAGGTTTATGATTAAGTCTCTCAATTCCAAAGTAATTAAGGAAGCCTTTTTATACAAATCAACCTTCTCACTCATGCTTTAATCTCAATTGTTTTGCAAAAATGGTTTCTTTGTGAGTTTTTAGGCTTAAAAGCACCCCTGGGCATCATCCCCATCTGTAGGATGATGGGGTAGCTGGTGGCCTTTAGCTCTGCTTTTGCTGTATCCATCTTGTCATTCAAAGCAGAAACCTGATAAATGACAACGCCAACAAAAAGGTTAATATTTTAAAAAGCTAGATAGATCTTTATTTAGCTGCCATTTTGTGGCAGTCATGCAGTCACATTGGGAGGAGTTTGACAGTTTCTAGGTTGACTAATTGGTCTCCACGCTATTCTTTTCAAGAAGAGCCATGCATCAACTTCTGCTTGACAAACTGTACAAAAAAAAAAAAAAAAATAAAAAAGCAAATCACAAACAAGCCATGGAAATGGTGAAGCTAATACTGAACTATGACTAAATACTCTGTTGAAATGGAATTTTATTGACTTCAGACCAGTAAACAAGACTTACTATGAGCCACAGGAAAATGAATTCTTCAGATTCTTTTATGAAAGGATTAAGATGTCTGCAAAAAGACAGACATGGTTTTGGGAGGAACTGTTGAGACAATTTCACTTTTCATTAAAAAAAAACAACAAAACAAGACAACTTTTTTGATACATTTTAAAGGGGAACTCTGAATTAAAAGGAATTCAGAAGAAGTCATATAGTAGAACCACCAGTTCTCACTAATCCTTCAGGGCATTTAAATACAGAATCATACAGAATCCTTTTCTATTAATGTCCATGTAAGAATATTTAGGATTCTTGTTAGTTGATGAGTTAATAATGGAAAACTGCAACATTTGCAGAAAAAAAGAAAATAAATATGAGGAAAGAAAGAAGAAAATGGAAAGGAAACAACATTTTAAATGGCAGGGAGATCATGAATTTTTTTGGCTTTAATTATTTTCCTTATTTTCATAGGTGAAAGTACAATGCTTTTCTCATTAACACTATGCACTTGGGGGAGAGCTGTGGATGGTGATTAGAGACAGGCTTTTCGAAGACCAGTCCTCAGTTTGAACACTTGTTGATGGTTTTTTGCATTCCTTTTTGTTTCTTTTATTTATAAATGTCACCATTTCCCACCCCATCTCTCCAATATCTTGGAGAAAATAAGTAGAAGAGGATCAGGAGCCCTTTTTTAAGCCCTTCTAGCTGATTGAATCAGATGGGAACTCAATTATTTGACCTCACCTTGGTGAAGACCTCTTACACCACCAAGCATCACTTTCCTCTCTCCCAGCACTGCCAGCATCACAAGTGCTCTAAATCTACAAGGCAGAAAATTCAGATTTATGCATGAACACTTGAGGATGCTGGAATGGTCATTTCACTGTGAGTTGTCTTAAAAACCTGTCAACAGTTAAAAAAAAAAAAACAAAAAAAAAACCCCAACAACAAAAAAACCACAAACCCAACCAAAAAACCAGAAAACCCACCCCAAAACAAAAGGAAAAAACCCACCCCAAAACAAAAAAAAACCCCAAACTTGGAAAAGGAGACCCTAACGCAGCAAACTAATTGCAGGAACATTGATGCCTCAGCAGAAAAGAAAGCACATTTAAGGCAATGAACTTCATCTCCCCTGTTTCTGTGGCTAATCTAGAAGCAGCAATTCATCCTTGTCTTGCAGATGTGGCAATTATTGTAGCAGTCCTATTACAGGCCTGCTTGCTGGGTCAGGCAAGTTGTCTTCTCAAATCTACATCCTGATAGAGAAAATGTAGTTTAAAACTGAGCAAGAGGAACCCCATCTGCAATAACAATAGCGATAATAATAATAATAAAAAAAAATTTCACTTCACATGGGGTCTGTATGCCTTGCTAAGCTCTTTTCAGCTGACAATTATCCTTGAAACTCTTTGGCTGCTACTTATAAATTCATAGAGCTGAAAGCCAAAAGAGACCATCAGGGTTGTCTAATGTGATCTGCATAACTCAGGTCACAGAACTCCTCAGGGAGATGTCTGCTCTGAGCCCCAGCTTTTAGGAAAACAAACTGTCTGAACTAAATGTTTCCAGGGATTCAGTACATGTTTTTCTAAACATCCACCATTAGCACCAGCCAGTCCCACTAGTCCTGGAGCTTCACAACATCCCTAGTGAGCTGCTGCTATGCTCTAAACCTTGTTGTGAACGCTGGAAAAAAAAAAAAAAAAAGCTTCAGCCCACCTCCCATATAGACTCCCTTCAGAAGCAATGGAAAGAAATAATTCTGGATGGTTTTTATGTCCTTTTCAGAGATGCTTTGGTTAGGTGAAATGAACTGGGGGTAAAGAATTTGTGCAGGTTTGGGTCTTTAGCCAGGGAGGGATGTGAGTTCTACACCTACCTGGCTGGGCTTCCCTCCTTCGTAGACTATTTCTGTCTCAAAAGGTGTAAATAAGATGTCCAAATAGGGAAGGATATTTTGGAGGTGTTGATTCAGAAGCAATGGCTGAAATGAGAAAATAAAAGAAGCACAAATGACTTTTTCAGCCTCCCCTGGAACAGATACTTATAAAATCTGTGTGTCCTGTGAAGAAGGTAAAGGAACAGGGGCATGAGCTCTTGTGTTTTTCCAAAACATGAGCCAAGAAGGTGATGATTTAACTCACAAAATTAAAGCAGGACATAAACAGCTCTCCTCAGGTAAAATCCCAGGCAACTGAAAAGGAACTCTCCTCCTCACCTTTTTTTTTTTTTTTTTTTTGTGTGTGTGAGATTTGAAAGGGATCCTCAGCTGTCCTCTGGTTTTTATTATATGTTCCTAATTTCCTGCTCTCTATAAACGCTGAGAAAAATCACTCTCCTGGTTGTGTGGGTGAGATTTTTTTTCTCAGTGCCTGCTGTTCAGTTAATAAACCAGGGACAGGGATTGCTTATTTCTGGAAGAGGCAGGCTGTAATCCTGGGGAAGCAGAGGTGAGATTGTCCCTTCAGGACGTACATTATTGCTGCCACATTGCATGCGTGCAGCGAGGTAAGAGACAGACAGACAGATATTGTAGATCAGCAAAGGATGGAGAAAAGCTGCAGTTATAATTTTACAGTTCACTGGTGTGAAATGGAATCTGGTAAATAAAAAAAAAAAAAAAAAATGTTCCCCCTCAGCCCATTTCTCTGCGACATAAATCTGCCAGGGCTTGCAAAAAAAATCAGCTGTCTGCCAGGGATGCATGGGAGGGAGCATGGGGGCTGGTAATCAATGTCACCCATCTCCTCTGCAGATCCCATGGCAGAATTGTCACAGTTGGAAAAGACCTCTAAGATCACTGTGTCTGACTGTCAACATCCCCCCCTGAATAAAATAGATGTATCAATATCTGTATCACTCACTAGAGAATGTCCTGAAGTGCTTCATCTCCATGGTTTTTAAATACTTTCAGGGATGTTGATTCCACCACCTCCCTGGGCAGCCCATTCCAATGCCTGACTACTCTCTCAGTAAAGAATTCTTCCTTATATCTGGTCTAAACTTCCCTTAGTGCAACTTCAGATCATTTCCTCTGGTCCCATCATTATTCCCTTGAGACAAGAGCCCAGCACCCAGCTCCCTACAATCTTTCAGGGAGTTGTAGAGAGCAATAAGGTCTCCTCTCTGCCTCCTCCAAACTAAATATTCCCAGTTCCTCAGTTTATCCTCATAGGATTTGTTCTCCAGACCCTTCCCCAGCTTGGTTGCCCTTCTCTGAACTCCTTCCAGGACCTCAATGTCCTTCTTGTAGTGAGGTGCCCAAAACTGAACCCAGCTCTCCATCTGCTGTCTCACCAAGGCTGAGTACAGGGCCATGATCCCATGGGTGCTAGGAGCCTCTTGTGGTTAAAATAAGTCCAGATCCAGTTCACAGAACTCAGGAGAAGGGATTTCAGCTAAGTCAGCATCACACCACTTCGCTGACTTGATAAGGGGGTCAGCTTTTTCTTCAGCCAAGTTACACATGGTCACAGCAGTGTTCAGAGCCAATAAAGGCACAAGTGTGTATCACAGAATCACAGAATGGTTTCAGTGGGAAGGAACCTTACAGATCATCTCATCCCACAACCCCTACCATGGGCAGGGACACTTCCTTCTAGACCAGGTTTCTCCAAGCCCCATCCAACCTGATCTTCAACACTCCCAGTGCTGGGGCAGCCACAGCTTCTCTATAAAACTCACCACCCTTACACTGAAGAATTTCATCCTCATGTTTAACTTAAATCTCCCCTGTTTTAGTTTAAAACCATAACCCTTCATCCTATCACTCCATGCCATTCTAAAATGTCCCTCCCCAGCTTTCCTGGAGCCTCTTCAGGCACTGGAAGGTAGAGGTTTGACATTGGGTCAGCTGCTTCAATTCTAGACCTGACTCCCTTCTAATGCCTGATGTTTTCTGTTCCCTGTCCCCTTCCTGAATGGCTCTATGGGTGCTTTTGTGTAGTTGTTTGCATTAGCTGGAGAAAATGAAGAATAGAGGAGCACTGAGGAGGTCACTGCTACTGCTACCAAGACAGGGAAATCAGATGCACTGAGCTCTGCAAGGAGAATCTAAACTCTTTGAAGCCACTGCTTTCTTTTTGGGAGGTGGGAGAGACCTGGATAAAATATTGTATTCCATCCTAGTTCTTCTCCTCATTTATTTCCCACTGCATTATGTCCCTCTTTGTGTCCGAGGACAAAAGGGTGTTTGGGGGCTATAGGGTTTTTTTTCTTTGGTTGGTTGTTTTGTTTTGGTTTTCTTTTTTGTTGGTTTTTTTTTTTTATATTTTTTTTTGCACAGTGAAATGCCCGCCAACCAAATCCCCCAGCCCAAATCAGATTGTGAACTTTTGTAAGGCACACCTATGAGAGAGGCAAATGTAATGAGAGAGGGGAAGCCAGCACAGCTTTGATCTTTCTGGTGGAAGGCTCCTTTAAGATTTTTTGGGAGGTTAATCCTCCTCTTTTTGAAGATGCCAGTGTGGGAACCACCTGGATGGAGCTGGCAAAGGTTTTGTGGGGTCCCTTGGGTCTCTGTGCTTTATGCACAAGCCAGCTGGCAGTGTTCACCCTACAGTTGTCCAACACTGTCACCCCATCCCAGACCTGGTCATTGCTTCCCCCCTTGGCTGTTCCTCTGCTCAGCAGCAGCTTTTGTGAGTTCAATGTCTGGCAGCAAGGAGCTGAAATGAGATCTTGCTCTTTCATACAGGCCCAGGGAGTTCTGAAGCTCTTAAATAAGGTTTGAATCAGTTCTCTACAGGGACAAAAGTTCTGTTTCTCTACAGGTGCTCATGCCAGTTGTTTTTCCTCCAGAAATCTGTGTGCTCTATGTGTCTTTCCAGAAAAAGAAAGGTGCAGTGGGAGTCTCAGCCTTCTGCTTTGGCTAAAGAAAAATATGAAAAAATTACAGGAGCACAAGGGAAAGAGAAACTGATTGGAGAAATAAAGTACCTTGTGTGCTGCTGGATGAGCTCAGGGATCCACGCCAAGGCTTGAATTCAGAGTGCTCAGCAGTGGATGAGCTTGTGGATGGCAGCAAAATTTTGGGTTGGGCACCTCAATACAAAAAGGACATTGAGGTGTTGGAGCAAGTCCAAAGAAGGGCAACAAAGCTGGTGAAGGGTTTGGAAAACCCTTGTTGGGGCTGTTTAGTCTGGGGAAAAGGAAGCTGAGAGGAGACCTTATCACTCTTTACAAATACCTGGAAAGAGATTGTAGTGAGAGTGGGGTTGGTCTCTTCTTACTGGAGACAGAGGACAGGACAAAGGGAAATGGCTTCAAGTTGTGTCAGAAGAGATTTAAGCTGGATACAGGAGAAACTTCTTTACAGAAAGGGTGGTTAAGCACTGGAACAGGCTCCCCAGGGAAGTGGTTGAGTCTCCATCCCTGAATGCCTTTAAAAATCATCTAGATGTCATGCTGGGGACATGGTTTAGTGGTGGGTCATCAGAAATAGGGTAATAGGGCTAGGAAGAGGTTGGACTTGATAATCTGGAAGGTCTTTTCCAGCCTGAGCAGTTCTGTGATTCAATGATTCTATGAAAACCAGCTCCGTGGTGTCTGTAGTCACAGGGCAAAGACAAATTTGGGAGTTATCTCAGCCTCAGGAACCACATTTCCTAACAGCCCCACACATTTCCTAAGAGCCCCACAGGTTTCCTGTGCCCTGATTGATTCTATCTGACTTTGGGCTGTTCACCAAGAACAATGTCCAGTTCTGGGCCCCTTACTACAAGAAAAACATTGAGGTTCTGGGTTCAGGTGAGTGAAGGGCAACCAAGCTGGGAAAGGGTCTGGAGAACAAATCCTATGAGGAGAGGCTGAGGGAATTGGGAATGTTTAGTTTGGAGAAGAGGAAGCTTAGAGGAGACCTTATTTCTCTCTACAATTCCCTGAAAGGTTGTAGGGAGGTGGGTGCTGGGCTCTTGTCTCAACTGAACAATGATGGGACCAGAGGAAATGGCCTGAAGTTGCACCAGGGGAGGTGGTTTAGACTGAATATTTGGGAGAATTTCTTTATTGAGAAAGTAGTCAGGCATTGGAATGGGCTGCCCAGGGAGGTGGTAGAATCACCTTTCCTGGAGATATTTAAAAACCATGTAGACGAAGCACTTCAGGACATACTCTAGTGGGTGTGGTAATACAGATATTGGTAAATTATTTTACTCTATTTTACTTCATTTTTGGGGGATGGGGAATGTTGATGGTTGGATGAGGTGATCTTAGAGGTATTTTCCATCCGTGACAATTCTGTGATTTTAGGCAGGTGTAAAGCTACAGTGCAAGACAGTGCAGGGCCCTTCTGAGGGTAAATTTTCACACCTGAGACCTAAAATTCCCTGTGTCAAACAACCTAGAGTATAAATTAATAATTTAGATCCATCAGTAAGAACCCTGCTCTAGTGCTTCATGGTGGGTAGAAGGTAATATTAAGTAGTGAAGACCCTGGTTAAGTTTGAAGGTCTTAATGGTTACTCCTACAGGAGCCAATAGCAGCTGACATTTTTTATTCTTTGAGGAAATGAAGATTTTATTGTATTCCCTATCTTTACCTTTCCATATCCATAGAGCACTTGAGACAACACCACAGAGTCTGTTTCTCTTTAACAACAGCAACAACAAAAAAGTTAAAAATAGCTAAAGAAGAAAAAAAATCTCTGAAATGGCTTAATGCTTGGCAGCTCTCAAAGAGCCTGAGGGTTTCCTTAGCAGTATCCTCCAGGGATCAATATTGGGCCCAAAGCTCTTAAAAAATTTTATGAATGAGGAGGAAGCTGAGATTAAATCCCACGGATAAAAAATTCAGTGGTGCAGTGATTAGCTCAGCATTAAGGATGATGAGGACAGAGTGGTTGGATGACTTTGGCTCCCTCAAACACAACAAATACAAACTCCTTGGTCTCCTAAGAAGGGATGTAGGTCAAGCTGGAAAAGTGGGAGACACATCCTAGGAAGCAGTGACTGAAGTGGATGTGCAGATCATTCCTTTAAATCCTTGCAAAGGGTTTTTTCCTTACCTAGAGTGTGGCAAACACAGGCTGACACCATCCTGCATCCTTGGAGGAAGGGAAAGGACTGAGCCAGTAGTAATCCTGTTCTGCAGGACTCCAGCGTTGGAATCTCCTTTTTGTAAAGGAACACTGACAGGGAGGAAATGGAGCACTAAAGACCCACAAAAATTATTTATAGAGAGTGAGAAGATGTGATTTCCTCAAAGAGATTAAAAGAATCTCAGCCTGTTGGTTTATCAGAAGGAATACTGAGGGATGACTCAATTCACAAGTCTGAGCATCTTTGCAGGGTGGAAAGAGCAAGTTTAATGGGCTCTTCAATCTAGAGAATTAAAATAGAATAATAAACAGTTGTTGCAAGCCTAAGATAGAGGAATTTACATTAAAAGTAAGGAACATACAACCTTTTTATGGTGTGATTAACCATTGGAATTAACTGCCCATGAAGTGGAGGTTTGTCCATTTCTTGGCATCTTCCCATCTAAATGGAAGGTCTTTCTATAACTTCAGCTAAAAGCAGCTTATTTGGTTGAGTGTAAGGGTAGATGGGAGAAACTGAGTGGCCTGTGATGTACAGGAGGTGAGAATAGATGATCTAATGGTCCCTTCTGACCATAAACACTGTGCATTTATATGATCTCTGAATTAAATGTCCTTGAACTCTCATTTTATGGCCAGATGAATGTCTGAGAAAGCTGGGAAAACACGTCTAGTGCTTGCTGCACTTAACCCAGTGAAATATGGGCACTGGGGGCTGGGATGGAGAAACCTCCCTTGCACTTAGCAGGAATTCTACATTTCTAACCCTCCACGAACTGAAGTGCTGCAGCAAGGGAGCTGGGCTTTGCCAGGAACTTCTTCTCCCTTATTCCATGCTGAAACAAACCACTGAAATATGGAAAGGCAAATAGATAATGTCTCAAAATAGCTGCCTGGTCGTTGCCTTTTTGGCAGCACTAATTAAGACCCAAATCTTGAGAACACACTGAGCTCTCACAGCCATCAACTGAGCAGTGAGTAAGTCTGTCTGGTTTTCTCTCCTTTAATAAACTGAGACATATATTTAGCCTGCTTCACATTTTCTCCCTGGCTCTTGGTTAACTCTTGACTTGAAACACTCAGTGATGCTGTTGGTGGTGAGTGCTGTAATAGCCCTGGAAAGTCCTAGTTTTCTGCCTCTAGGCTGGGTTAGTAAACATTTACTGCAGCTGAGGAGCAAGCAAAGGTTATCATGGCTCTGCTCACCTCAGATCTTCAGTTTTTGGGTGGCAGATTAACTGGTGTGACCTCAGAACTCTTCCACTGATGCTATCACTCCAGTCCCTGCTGCCTGTGGTGGGAGCTGCTGTCAGCTGAGATTTGATGGCTGTGGATGGAGAAGGAGTTCTAAAAGGGGGCAGCGATGAGAAGGGAGGGGTTGAAAGTGTGTGTGGGGGTATCAGGTAACAAAAAAAATATCCCTTTTTGTGGCAAAGAGAAGTGTGCCCTCTGAGGAGCTGTGTGATGCTCAGTATCACGGAACCTTCACGGCACGAAAAGGAGTCGAGGGCACCCAGCTTTATGTGTTACCCCCTGTGATCAAGGACTCTTAAGCTGATGTGGTTTTGCTTTTACATCTGAGAGGAGCCTGAGGGATATGCACAGTCATGTGCCTCAAGCTGAGAGGTGGCAATAGCTTAAGAGATTTTTGAGGATGTGGTCAGTGCCTGAGAGTCCAGGGAGAAGAAAGGTGGTGAAAGATGGCCTAGGCCACCAGGTAGCCTCTCCTTTTGCCCAGTATTTGGATCAGAAGGGTAAATAAATGGTCAAAAGAGAAAGAGAACCAGGATGATTAGAGGTATGAAGTGATTTAGTGTGAGGGTGACCTCACTCTGAGGGTGACAAAGCACTGGAACAGGCTGCCAGAGAGGTTGTGGAGTCTCCTTTGGAGAGAATCAAACCCCACTTGGATGTATTTGTGTGTAATGTGCTCTGGGTCATCTTGCATTAGTAGGGAGGATGGACGAGATGATCTCTAGAGGTCCCTTCCAACTCTGATGATTCTCTGATTTCTGTGGGGGGGGATGTGACTGAAGAAGCAGAAACTCGTCAGCTTGAGAAGAGGTGATCTGGGGTGTATGGTTCAGATTGGTGAAATTATGACTGTCAGAAGGAGATGGATAAGAAGTGACTGTTCACCAACCTCTGCAAATACAAGAATTACAGGGCATGAAATTAAACCATTGAAAATCAAATCCTGAACAAAGCAGAGGAGTTGATTCCTTCAAGCAGTGGGCTCTGGAATTGTGAAACTCCCTGCCAGAACATGCTGTGGGTGCAAAAAGTCAAGGCTAAACTAAAAAGTGAAATAAAAATCTGTTCAGGTTTTGAACAGAGACACAGAATACTTAGAATTTTCTCTGAATGAAATAGCCAAAGTCTGGGCAGATATCATATATTCTTACCCGGATGTTTCCCTTAGTGTCATGAGGCTGTGGCTGAAGACAAGGAACTGGGCTATCTGAAAAGTTAATACCAACAAGCTGATTTTATGTGCAATTACAGGGAATTTTAAGTCAGATCAGAGCTGAAGAAAAGGGCATTTTTCAAATCATCTGCCACGATTTCTGCAGCTTGTGCTATAGCCCTGCACAAGGGAATTAGATCAACATGATCAGTCCTTCATGAAGTGCATGGACCTTCAAAGATTGAAGATAGAAAGCCAAAAGTGGCTGGAGACAGAGCTGAAGCAAAGATCCTCCAGGCACTGGGGTGAAAATATTGTAACCCAGGGTATAAAAGGGTATAAAAATGGGATTTGGATTGGGGATAGGATTAAATCAATGGGACCTGACAACAAGGAGACATGCTAGGCTACCCGAGAGGGATGCTAGAGGTGAATCTATCTGCAGGAAGATGCTCACTGGTAACTGAGGATGAGGATGGGAACATCTGGAAAGATGGTGGAAAGTAGCCATCACCATTAGCATCAATGATTAACTTCTCCCTGTGTGTTTTAACTTGTTCATTCCCCCACCAGGAGCTTTTGAGCACTGATGGACCCTGATAAGTCCATTGCAGGGACATAAATTTCATTCCAGATCCCAATTAAATCTATAGATAGCTTTTATAGATCCTAGGTAATGATCTCTCCCTTGCCCTGCAGATGTGCTTCAGTGACCACACAGGCACCAGCTCTCATTAAACCTGGACCTGCCCCACATTAATTGTGACATGAAGCTCTCTATTTGGAAGGCTTTTGAACACAAATGTTTAGCCAAACCTCGTTTCTCTTACAGTTTACAGATTGAAATATTTGACTGTGGGATAAAGAGTTAGTGGTAAACAAGGCAGGGGTTTTCTGAAGCCACCTGGGCCTGGCAGGGACACGTTCAGATTGAATACTGCAGGAAGGGAAAGTTGACCAGAGCTGATGGTTTGCAAGATGGGTAAGAAGATGACTGGGTTCTAAAGAGTTGGATAAAATCCTTTGGAACTCATTCCATACCTCCAAGCTGGTGAAGTGTGATTTTTACAAGGGTAAATAATAGATTTCTAATTTCCTAATATATTTCTGGCCTTGTATAGAGAGAATATCGGCATGCTGCTGGGATGCACTTTCCCAGCTCAGGAAAAGTTTGGCATTAGTAAGGAAAGCCAAGAGTGAATTCAGAGGAAAACTGAATGAGATTCATCCCTGAAACCACTGGACAGACAGTCTCCAATCCCCAGGAGCTTTGCTCCCAGCAGGATGTCCCTAGTTTCTCCTCCAGCACTGATGATTTGGGGCAAAGAGTCAGTATGACTTGACAGACTTCTTCAAAAGAAGGACAGCAAAAAAAAAAAAAAAAAAAAAGGACAGCACAGAACCTGGGAAGCCATCAAACCTTTGAGAAAAGGACTGAGAACTGAGATAAGACTTTGTTATCTGAGTGCCTGTTCCTTTGTATATAAAAGCAGAACAGAGAGCAGGGTTGAGTTTGGACATCGCAAAGCACAAGGGCTGCATTTATGAAACAGATGATGCAAAGCACTTGTTCAAACACAGTCCATCTCATCACACATCTTTTGGGTTCCTGGAACAATCCTCTAACTTTGCACCCCAGTGGGTTTCCTCTGCCACTCTCTCAGTAATTAAAGAAAATGGGGTTTGCCTTGTGACTGGGTATTCTGGTGTTTCATTAAGGAAGAAGGGACTGAAAAATGAAGTATGGCATCAATGTGGGATTCACCTCACCTGATGGTACTGTGCACATTGTAAACGTTTTCCTTTGACCTGGCTTTCCAGATTCCATTATAGTCAGTGGACAGAGGCAGACACATCCAGGGTGTGATTTATCTCCTCTCTAGCTAGACATCTAAACAGAACAGGAAAATCCTGCCCTGCAAAAGGTGTCCCCTTCAATAGGACCTGGGTTTCTAGCTTAGCTGTAGGCTCTGATGTTGCAGACAGACTTTGGTGAGAGGGCAACCCCCTTGCTTTGCATACCCCCTTCCTGGGGCTGTTCCCCACAAGCATCAAGCTTTACAGACTTTGTTTTTCCTTCCAAGGGAGACGTGGAGAAGAGAACTGCAGTGCAAGGAGAGCAAAGAAAATTACAGGGCTGGGGGAACAGCAGCAGCAAAGTCATCGTGAGAGCATCTGATGGGAAGTGATAGATCTCAGTCTTACTTTAAAGGATTCTGGGGCTATTGGCACAGAGGCTGTGGGCATCAAATCTTTCTGTAGCTCTCCTCGTTTTGCCACTGTTGGTGTGAGTGGGGTGTGATTGTGGGATTTGGTCTGGCAATGCCCAGATGTGCAGGACAGCCCAGGGAAGGGAAGAGGAAAGGAGGACAAGCATCACACAAACAGCTGTAAGTAGGAAGCTGTTTGTGAACAAGTATATTTGGACAGGTAATTTACCCTGTCACCCTGTGGGACACTTACCCCCCTCCCTCCCAGTTTAATTATTGTGTCATTTGTCGTTGACAGCTACTGCTGCTTCCAATTAGCTCTCTTTAATTAAAGCCTCCAGTTTTCCAAGTGTGTAAGCATGGATTTACCTGGAAGAGTGTGACAACGAAGAGGAAGAGCTTGGGGATGTCTGATGAGAAATGACATTCCCAGTCCCGGTGGGACTGGCAAGTTATTTACTTATGATGCTGGAGCAGTAGGCTGGAATCAAACCCAGATGCTCATCTCTATCCCACAAGAGCATCCCCTCTCCCACCAGTTTTACAACTGGTACAGTTTCTTGCCATCTTGCAAGATGTGCTTCAGCTCCCTGGACTTTTCTGTACTGCTGGTTTTTGCTGAGTTTGCAGGTCAGGTGGATAAAGCACAGAGGCTCAAACAAGACAGAGGAATTCTAGGTCTGTAATTCAGGCCAAATTAAAATTGGCATCCTGGGATACCATGCAGGTGACTGAACATCCTCACTGACTCTGCTAAGGGTGCAGAATCTTGTTCCATCAGTGGTCTTTTAGGTGTTTTCTGCCTCGCTCTATTGAATCAACTATATTATCGTGAACACTCTATTCAAGGCTTTGAAATAAAATAATCTCTTTCCTCAATCTTTCTGCAGTTTTTCAGGGCTGGCTGAGTCTTGAAAGACAGCAGCATTCACAGAACCCACATGGCTTGACAGAGTCACTGTTCGGGGTTTGGGAAGTGTATCTTTTGACTGTTGGAAAGGAAATTGGCTACTTAAGATGCCTTTTTGTACATTTAAATTAACTTAGTCCATCAGACTGAATAAATCCCACTGCTGTATTAACATCCAATTATAAAAGCAGAGATTGAGCAATGATTCACGTTTTGACCAGAATGTTGGCAGTTTAAGGGAAAAAAAAATGAATATTGAAATAAAAAAGTCAGAAAATGAGAGCCAGAAAATTATGACTGAGCACATAACAGGAGCTTTTGTGAATATATATAGTGGCAGAAGCAGAAGCCAAATTTCTAACAGGATTAGCTGTTACTGTCTATCAGATCCAAAAACCTCAATCATTTTGTTTTAAATGACTTTCTGTAAGTCATTCATACTAGAAATGGAGGCTGGAAGTGAAGCTGGGAGCTGGAGAAGCTGCTGTTTGCAATTGAGGCTGGACCAGAAATGCTCCATCCCTGGTGGTGTGTAAAAAGCCCTGAAGTCAAACAAAGTAGGTGAGCTCAGAACCTGACAGCAGCTGATTTTGCCAGATTTTTGAAGGTGCCCTTGTGAGCTAGAAAGTCATGAATTATTTCTTTGGGGACCGGTGAATGAATGTGTTGATGAAGTGAAAGATTTCTTCAAATCCTGCTGTAACTATGGCAGCTGGACCTCCTGCCCTTGTGAAGGACATCAGAGTCACTCACCACGTGTCCTGCCCTGGCTCTGGGATTGCATCTAAAATCAGTGAGCAGGAGAGAGTCTAGATGGTGAAGTTACCTGAGAGATAGAGGTCCTGACCCTTTGGTCCCCCCTGGTTAAACAAAGTGCTAATGGTGAGGTTCCTGGGGTCTTTCACACCCTCCACTTCATGGCAGTGATTTTGGGAATCCCATGGCTGCTCTGGAAATGCTGCCTACCTTGAAGATCATCACCCCTCTGGTCTGCTACAAGAGCCTTGGAAGCAAAGCATCTCCTGGATATCCATCAAGTGTGTGGATTGGGTTATATAGGAACTGTAATTTATTCAGTATTTCAATGAACTTAAAGATTAAATCCATTGTACTTAATAACTTGGTTTTTAATGGTCAGGTCTTCCCTGGACTTCTTGCATGAACTTGCTCAGAAGGCTCAAGCCCACATCTTCAAAGATGTTTAGGTAGCATCTACTTCAGCTGCATGAGACCTCACTTTCAGCTTTTGTTCTCATTCATAAACAGGAGAGATGTTCTTCATCACATAGGGGTTATCATCCTTCAAAACAACAGCCAACCCTTCTTACATCCACAGATTCCTCTAGCTCACTGAGGCCAAAATACCAGTTAAGCTGTGACCACTGCAGAAATATCAAGGATAAAATAAAGGACACTTTTTGTTTATCCTGTCTGCTGGAACCATGATTATGTTTGTTGCAAAATGTTGACTCCAAGTTCTACCAATGACACAGGAACTCACCGAGGCTGGGAAATGACCTTAAAAAGCTTGTTAGAATTTCAAGGATGGAGGAGGAGCAGTCACAGTCTGGTTTAAAATGGAGATTTCAACCTTCAGTGCTGTCTGGTCCCTTCATCCCAGTGAATGATGGCAAGGCACTGTAATTGGGAGGCTGAGAGGACTTTTCTTTTTCCGGATATTTTTGGGGAAGCATAACAAGCTGACTGCTCCCAGGGGGCACGGTCAGTTCTCAAAACTTTCAGCTTGGAAAGCTGAGCCGAATTAATTACAGTTTATGTTGCAAAGGAAAACAAGACCTCTGATGTGCCTTATTTGCTTGATGTTCTTGTTCTTTTCAGCTGCCGACCCTAGGTGGCTTTCCTTTTAGTCACAGCTCCTTTGGTTTCTTTGTAGTTTCTTTCTTTATTAATTAGAAGGTCTGACACTTACAGCCCAAGACATTTATCAGCGTGGTGCAATTTTAATTAATCTCACAATAAAGCTATTTGGGGTGAACTCGTGAAAGGTGTCATAGAGCAGGAGTAAGGCATAGCAACGCAAATGGTGACATGGGACACCTACTTCTCTGGAGTGCTTGATGGGATGTGGGATGCAGCTTGGTGCAAGCTCCTACAGCAAGGCTGTGCTCTCTGAAACAGAAACACAAGCAAGGTGTGCTCCTACACATACTACAAACTATATCCTAGAGGGACCCAGTACCCTAAATACACTGAAAAAGAAGAATTTCTGCAAAGATGATCTGAATTCCCAGTAGGTTCCTCCTGACTGAAAGGAGCTTGTATATATTTGATGGCTAATTAAATAATAATACCTACAGAGACCACTTTTTAGCTATTCTTTTTAATAGCAATTTGCCAAGAAATAGCAAATTTCAGTCCTCTAGGAGTTCTTTCCTTTCCTATATCATGGACACGTGTGGAATATGATTCAGAATATTCAAACTCAACACCACTAAATGCTGGAAACAGGATGTGCAGCTCCAAATTTCTTAACCAAGGCTCACTTCTATAAGACAGATGTAAACCAACTCATAAATGGAGGTTCAGAAAAACCACCTACAGTTAATGAGGATTAATCAAGCTGCACCATATGCTAAACTGAGGGTACTTTGGATAGGAACTGCACAGTCAATCCCAATTGTTTTCACAAATTTCTAATTATAAGGGGGAGAGTACACAGTCGATTGCATCTGAGGTGAGGAATGGCAAATTTGTAGTCTTTCAAAACTGGAGTGCCTGCCTCTTGCAAGTACTCTGATATTCACAGTGCAGACATGGTCAAGCTGGATGTGATCAAGGAAAGATAATTCACAATATATATTTCTGGGGTGGACATGGCACCTGGGAATGCCCAAGACAATAAATTATCGTCTTGTAAAAAATGGTGTGTCTTTTTGGAAGCTGGATACAAAACAGATTTCTGGGTTCAAAATAAGTGTAACTGGGGGAAATCCTGGAGCATACAATTTGTCCCTGATGATCTGAAGTTCAAGGAAAGTGGAATAAATACATTCATGACCAAGCTATCTTTCTTTGACACTTCTTAATGATTACAGAAGCTGGAAAGATTCAGTTCCTTTTTTTTTTTTTCTTTTTTGGTCTGTGGTCTGTCCTGATTCTGTTCTTATGTCCGTGGCAATAGATTCAACTAGAGAAAGCTGGATTTGTGTTGGTTTTTATTTTTTTTTTTAGGGAGGTTTCTTTGGTTTTTTATAGACTTCTTTTTTCATTCAGTTGTTGAAGTTGGTTTCTTTGGGTGATTTGACACAGGCAATGGTGCAATGGTAAATAAATCCTATCATATTTCTTTCTGAAGTTTTCTAAAGCTCCTGCCACCTGCCAGAGGTAAAAATACAGTTGTTCAGCTTTTGTTCATAGACTATCAGCTATCATGTAGGGTGTCTGTAGAGGGGTCAGGAAGGCAATTTCTGATACAAACAGTAAGGGTCTTTGTAAATAGCTGCAATTTGGCCTGATATATATTTATATATAAAAGCCAGTTTCAAGTTCATTTACAGATGCAATCAGAATGAATCTTAATCTGTCACCTCACAGCTCCAGCTCTCCTGAATATTGCACCAAGTAAAAAATTGTCACTAGGATCCTGGTGCATTCCCTTGTCATTTATCATGAGTAACTGTTCTGCAGTTTATAGTTGGCAGTTCTCACTGGTGTTTCATCAGGGTAATGCCACTCTATATCATCTGAAGGAATAAACTCTCCCTGCTGACACGAGCTGGGGGGAAGGCACTGGCAATTGACTGTATTTTATAGAACCTCTCTGAAGTTTATTCCATGGAAAAGAGACTATCAGGTCATTGGGCCCAAATTGCACGTTTGGCTTCAAAAAGAAGTAAGGGGCTTACAAAACCTGGTAGGAATCAAAAGCCTTTGGTCTGTAAGGCAGCAGGTCAGGACAGGACATTCTTTCTGTCTTTGAAATTTCTGACTGAACTACTTCAATTAAAAGGGGAAAAAAGAAAAAAAAAAAAACAACAAAATGCAATATTTTGACAGTAGATGGGTGTTTCAGGTCCACCTGCAGTGCCTTCTGAGATGCATACTCAGCTCATGGAATACCCAGGCTGGTAGTATTTATCCTTTTCATGCTGGGAGAAGCCTCTCCAAGGATGGGACAGGAATAGTTGGAAAGATGCATGAGGAATGGAGGGAGAGTGGAGCTAATGCTCTCCTGGGACCACTTTTGGTGGTGTGGGAGGTCACGGGAGGGAGGAGACAAAAACATCACGAGACCAAGTTCTCCCAGGAAGCCAGAGAGCAACAGGTCCACAACCAGTGTTATAGAAAATATTGTAGTGTAGGAAAGCATTGAGATGAAGTGAATTTTAAGCTGTTCCAGAAGATCCCACATTTAATTGTCTCAAGGTATCAGGTCAGCACAGCCTGTGTTCAGCCTGCCTGATTTGCTGCTTCCTTGTGGTGTCCTATGAGGTCACCTGGCAATGGAATGTGAAAAGCCATGGGGAAGAGAAGAAGGCCACAGGGAAGGTGCTGATCTCAACAGGGATTGCACCAAGTTTTGTGCAGATCTGGACAGGAGTTGTACCAGAGTGAACTCTGGAGCATCCTGCGGCCTTATTCCTCTGTTCCAGGTTTGTTGAGCTCTGCAGGGATATCCCTCTGGAAAGACAAGCTCCAAGGGGAGAGGACAGAGGAGGTGGCCCCTCCATCAAGTCATTATGGGCATTGCAGAGCCTGACAGGTTGTCCCCTTTCCCTTCTGCAGCTCACTCGGGTGCCTGTGGAGTCGTGTAGCCAGTACGAGACCTGCAGTGAATGCTTGGGCTCAGGAGACCCTCACTGTGGATGGTGTGTTCTTCACAACATGTAAGTACCTGCTGGTGTTTGCCACCATCCCAACCTTGCTTTTTCCCCCTAACCATCTTCCCTCCATGGCTGTGGTAACACAAGGCAGGAATGCAAAATGCTTTCTTGATCCAAGGGTTAACCAGGTGAGTCTATGGGTCACCCAGGTACCTCCAGCAAGGGTGTTGGGACTTGTTGGGGGAAACTAACTGGGAGGATTTTTTTGAAGATAATGGAAGAGAAAGTTGGTAGAGACTCATCGGACCTTCTCAACGACTTGATTCACAGTCTGCTGACTGCACCAAGAAAAACACATGTCCACCCTGATGTGCTTTGAGTCAAACCCTCCAGCAGCTCATCTCTGGGTGACAATTTCTGTCTTGTTTCCATCACTGAAAGCAGTTTGACTCTGCCTTCCAGGAAGGAGATTGAGGTCCTGGAGCAGGTCCAAAGGAGGGCAACCAGGCTGGTGAAGGGATCCAGCACAAGTCCTGTGAGGAGAGGCTGAGGGAGCTGGGGGTGTTCAGCCTGGAGAAGAGGAGGCTCAGGGGAGACCTCATCACTCTGTACAACTACCTGAAGGGAGGTTGTAGCCAGGTGGGGGTTGGCCTCTTTTCCCAAGCAACTTTCAACAAGACAAGAGGACATGGTTTTAAGTTGTGCCAGGGGAAGTTTAGGTTGAATATTAGAAAGAATTTCTTTACGGAGAGGGTGGTCAGGCATTGGAATGGACTTTCCAGTGAAGTGGTGGATTCTCTGTCCCTGGAGATATTTAAAAAGAGCCTGGATGTGGCACTCAGTGCCATAGTCTAGCAACTGCAGCAGTGGGTCAAGGGTTGGACATGATGATCTCTGAGGTCCCTTCCAACCCAGACAATTCTATGATTCTATGATTCTATCAGCTTGGCTCAGACCCTTGTCTGAGCACCTCCAACTTTCCACTGCTGACTAGAACCTCCCTTCTTTCAGACACCATGATCTCCATTGCCCTTAGAGAGGAAGCAATGCCCTGTAAGCATCATGCTGTCCACTCCAAGTTAGAGTTCAAGGGGCCCTTGTGGTTTGGATGCTGACTGTGGGAAAATGTTGGCCCTAAAGTTGAGTGTTTGTCCTGTGTGGGTCAACTCAGTTGTGTCAAATAAGCACAAATGAACCAAACTTGCTCATTTGGTTTACCTGACCAGGGTGCTGAGCCAAACTATCTGTATCCATATCCTCCAGCTTCTGCATAAGAGGCCAAGAAGGTGACTCAGTTCAAAATTTCATTATTCAACAGTGCTGTCTTATCCAGCACTGGATCCAATTGTCCTCAGGACTCAGAAATTTGTTCATTGGCTTTGTTTCTGTGGGCTTTTAAAAAATGCTATTGATCTCGAAGTTTCCTCTCTTCAGCCCCCACTGTTACTGATCTCCTCCTGCTAAAGCTGTGGAGAAGGAGGTGTCAGGTTGGCTGAGCTCCTGGCTATGAGTGGCAGGGTGGTCTCATTTCCCAAAAACCTCTCAGCAGAGCCAATGGCTGGAAATTGCACTGGATTTGTCCAACCCAACATCTCCAGCTGAGCATGGCTCTGCAGGGTGTTGTCACTCCAAGCATCCTTGGCAGCAATGGAGGGGTTTACTGATGGGAATTGCAGTGTCTTTGTCTTCTTCTTCTGAATTCACCTCTGAATGCTTCCTGTGGCATTCCAAGATCTCCTGGTGGAGACAGTGATTCAGTGGAAGCAATCCTCTTTTCTACTTCTCCTTTCTGGAACAGAGGAAAAGGAGTACACCTGTCCTATATTCCAACACTCTTTGGATTCTGTTTAGCTTGTGTGACCCTCATCCAAAGCCACAACAGTCTCCTTAATTTCAGATTAAAGTGACCCATCTCAAATCTTGTCCAAAATCTTAGCTCTAGAATTGTTCAAAGGATCTTTGGCAAAGCATTACCTGAGTGGTGGTCTGGTGGGTTCATGAACTCGTGAAACTTCCACCCTGATGACTCGAAGGTATTTCCATTTGTTGTGCAGCTTTATAATATGTTTCCATCTCACTTTATCCTACATCCATTCTGTGTGTCTTGCTGTCAATGGAGGGACAGCACAGACTGTAAGCAAGCAGTCTGTAGGCAAGGATGAACTGGTTGTTGGTTGTACCCCAGCAATATGGAACACCTTTCCCATGAGGAGAGCCTGAGAACTGGGAATATTCAACCTGGAGAAGACTCTGGAGTGACTTTATGACTGCCTTTCAGTACTTAAAGGAGGCTTCTAAGAAAGGTGGGGGCAAACTTTTTAGCAGAGCCTGCAGTGATAGGACAAGGGGTGATGGATGTAAACTAAAAGACATCAGATGTTAAGAAGAAATTCTGCACAATGAAGGTGGTGAAAGATTGACACAGGTTGCCCAGAGAAGTGGTAGAAGCCCCATCCCTGGAAAGATTCAAGGTCAGATTGGATGGGGCTCTGAGCAACCTGATGTAGTTGAAGATGTCCCTGCTGGGGGGTTGGATTACATGATTTTTAAAGGACCCTTCCAACCCAAACACTGATCTACGCAGATCTTGTCAGACCCCACCTGCGTTAGTGGTCAGTTTTGGTCTTTCCCTACACAAAAGATGTGGACAGACTGGAAAAGGTCCAGAGAAGGACCCTGAGGATGATCAGAGAACTGGAAGACCTGCCACATGAAGAAAGGTCAAGAAAACTACTTTTATTTAACCTTGAGAAGAGGAGGCTCCAAGGAGACCTCATTGTGACCTTCCAGGACCTGAAGGGGCTACAAGAAAGTTGGGGAGGGACTTTTTAGGATGTCAGGGAGTGATAGGAGCAGGGGGAATGGATTCAAACTAGAGGAGGGGAGATGGAGATTGGAAGTTAGGAAGAAGTTCTTCACCATGAGGGTGGTGAGAGACTGGAAGAGGTTGGCCAGAGAGGTGGTGGAAGCCCCATCCCTGGAAGTTTTTAAGGCCAGGCTGGATGAGGCTCTGAGCAACCTGATCCAGTGGGAGGTGTCCCTGCCCATGGCAGAGGGTTGGGACTATAAAAATAGGATCTGGGATTCTGGATTGCCAGGAACATGAGCCAGCAGTGTGGCCAGGTGGCCAAGAAGGCCAATGGCATCCTGGCCTGGATCAGGAACAGCATGGCCAGCAGGTCCAGGGAAGGGATTCTGCCCCTGTACTCAGCCCTGGTGAGGCCACAGCTTGAGTCCTGTGTCCAGTTCTGGGCCCCTCAGGTCAGGAAGGAGATTGAGGTCCTGGAGCAGGTCCAAAGGAGGGCAACGAGGCTGGTGAAGGGATCCAGCACAAGTCCTGTGAGGAGAGGCTGAGGGAGCTGGGGGTGTTCAGCCTGGAGAAGAGGAGGCTCAGGGGAGACCTCATCACTCTCTACAACTCCCTGAAAGGAGGCTGGAGCCAGGGGGCGGTTGGGCTCTTTTCCCAGGCATCCATCAGTAAGACAAGAGGGCATGGACTTAAGCTCTGCCAGGGGAGGTTTAAGTTGGATATTAGGAGGAAATTCTTTTGAGAGAGGGTGATCAGACATTGGAATGGGCTGCCCAGGTTGGAGGTGGATTCTCTGCCCATGGAGATTTTTAAGAAGGGACTGAATGTGGCACTGAGTGCCATGGGCTGGGAACCACAGGGATAGTGGGTCAAGGGTTGGACTTGATGATCCCAGAGATCCTTTCCAACCTGGCTGATTCTATGATCATAAAGGTCCCTTCCAATCCTGAAACTTCTATGATTCTATGAATAGTTTTGGGGAAGGGATGGAGGAGGCAATCAGGCTGTACAAGAGTGGTGCTGGCGACCAAATCACCAATGAGTGAACCATGCCTGTCACTCAACTTTCTCCTCCAGGATAAACCATCAAGACAAACAGTGGTAGACTGGGAGATAGGTGACATCTGCCAGATAGGGTACAGAATCCATCTTTTTGTCCCCCCCTCCATGTGGGTCTCTCTTATTTTGGGCTTGGCATTTCCAGGCCTTTTATCCAGACCCTATTTCCAAGCTATCCTCAGCTCTTGGGAAGCCTGGGGACGCCTGGGGACAGCTCTCCATCCATCTTCTCACAGTGGAGCTGGGCTGTCTGTTGGGAGGGCAGCGTGCCAGGACTCAGGAATTGATTTCCACGGCTCCACTGTCCTAACCTTACACCGAGAAACTCGAGTCTGCTGAGAGAGAAAGAGACAGACAGCCCCACAGACGGCTGCAGGAAAAAGGAGGGGAGAGGAGGATTGGGGGGAAGGAGGGGGGGGGAGATTGATTGCTTTCTGCCCCAACAAGAGGAGAGATGATATAGAGCAGGTCACAAGAGCTTTTCATCTTGGTATCTTTACCCCCGATCTTGTCCCCCTGCTGTAGCTCAGCTCCCCTCCTGGGCTCTGTTCAAGCCTCTTTAGGCAGTGATGAATCATTTAGTTGGTGTAAATTGAAAATGTGGAGCTCGGTTGCTGTGTAGGTCTCCAGGGGAGGGGATGAAGGGGCCAGGGTGGGGAGGAGGGGGTGGAACAAGGCTGAAAAGCTGATTGCTGGCACGGCGGCACTCGGTGCTTGGTCGCAAGGTCGAAGCAAAGTCACCAGCCTGAAGAGGGGCTGCAGAGAGGGATAAAGAGCAGAGGAAAAGTTTTCACAGTTGGAAAAGACCTCTAGAGATCACTGTGTCCAACTGTCGACATCCCTCCTTCATAAAATAGATGTATTAATATCTCTATCACCCACTAGAGAATGTCCAGAAGTGCTCCATCTACATGGTTTTTAAATACCTCCAGGGATGGTGACTCCACCACCTCCCTGGGCAGCTTGTTCCAACACCTGACTACTTTCTCAGTAAAGAAATTCTTCCTCAAACCCAGTCTAAAGTCCCCTGGTGCAACTTCAGACCATTTCTCTAGTCTTATCATCATTCACTTGAGACAAGAGCCCAGCACCCACCTACCTATAACCTCCTTTCAGGGAGTTGTAGAGAGCAAGAAGGTCTCCACTCAGCCTCCTCCAAACCAAACATTGCCAATTCCCTCAGCCTCTCCTCATAGGGCTTCTCCTCCAGACCCTTTCCCAGCTTGGTTGCCCTTCTCTGAACTCCCTCCAGGACCTCAATGTCCTTCTTGTAGTGAGGGACCCCGAGCTGAACACAGTACCTGAGGTGCAGCCTCACCAGGGCTGAGTACAAGGGCACCATCCCTGCCCTTCTGATGGCCACACTGATGCAAGCCAGGATGCTGGTGGCTTTCTTGGCCACCTGGGCACACTACTGGCTCATATTCAGCTGGCTGTCAACCAGCACCCCCAGGTCCTTTGCTTCCTGGCAGCTTTCCAACCATTCCTCCCCAAGCCTGTAGGATCGCATGGGGGTTTTGCCACTAATTTTTCTGCAAGCTTGAAATGAATTTTAGCTTCCTCTTGGGTCAGATGCAGAATTGTCCAAAGGTGACATCTAATATCTGACCACTCCTCTAAAACCCTCAGCAAGCTTCTTCTGTCTTCATCCCTATCCAAACCATCATCCTCCTTTACCTCCTCTCCCCCTCTTTGCCCTCTGAACCCTTCAGCAGCTGAATCCCTGCCTGCCCCAGCATCAGCTCCAGAGCAGACAGATCAGAAGCACTGCTCCATGTACATGTGGTTACCACACAATTTTCAGCCCTGCATGGTGTCTCTGGGCCATGTTTTGCACCCCAGCTACCATCAGGATGAGGATTTGGGGCAGAAGAGCACCAGCACCCCTGGAGGGAGAAGCAACACTTCAAAAAGGGGAATTATTCTGACCTTGCTGGGTGCAGAAGGGACCTGTCCCAGGCTCTCTTGTTGTTAGCTGCCACTTGGATTTTATCTGTGCTGCCTCATTTCATCCTCATGTAGCCCCCATCTAATTCTGGGTTGAAGAGATGAATATTCATAATCTATCCTTAAGGGAGGATGCAGCCCCTGAGATCTCTCCTTGCTGTTATGGGAACTCTTTGTTCCTAATTTCCAGGCACAGAGGCAAATGGTCCCATTTTCTAGGAGAACTTTTTTTTTTTTTTTTCCTTCAGCTCATAGTGGGCAAATGAGTATTATTATTTTCTTAATAATAAACATTTTTGAGAAGGGGCTGTTACCATTTAGAAATTACAGAATGATTTATTTAGACCTCAGAAGTTCCCACTTTGGGATTTTATTTCAAGATTTAGTAAATTGCCTAAAATTTCAATGTAAGAAGTCATTTGGAGCTGAAGCATTCCTTCCCCCCCTTTTTTTTTTTTATTTTTTTTTTTTTATTCTTCATTAAAATGAAACATATGGGCATCTGTGATTTCTTTCTCCCCCAGTAGTTTTTACCAGCTCTAGAGACTGAGCAAAGCAAACCTGTTAACAAACATTTTTGGTTTGGAGGAGCGGACATTTGCTGCAAAGCAAAGAGGGTTTGTTTAAGCATCCTCAGTCTGTCCTGCTCTAGAGGTAGCAGAGCCAGGAGCTGGCACTCCTCTTCCCTTTGCACTCCTCTGCTCATCTGTGAGGAGCTGCACATATCCTTTGTGTCTCTTTTTTGCACCCAAGAACCTCACTTAAAGGACATGAGATGGCTCTGTTGACTTTGCAGCCCAATGGAAGAGGATGTGCCAGGAGGAGCTTCCCTACCCCCTGAGCCATGGGAATAGGATGCAGTGGCCTCCTGTAGGCATCCTCATCCCATGAAGAAGCACCAAAAGAAGGCTTTTACATATGGACCACACCAGCCACCTTCCTGGCTCCCTTTGGTGGGCTGAGTTAGCCAAGGGATGACCAAAATTTGGCACACACCATTAGTCAGAGTGGTTTAACTGCAACAGCATTGATGGTGTTTATGAGACACTTGAGAAGCCATATGAGAAGGTTTTTTTTTTTTTGCTTCCCTACCAAAGCACAGCCATGTTCAGAAGGGTTTTATTCTGTCCTCTGGCAGGAGACACCTGTATCTTTTTATCCAGTATCTTTGAAGTTGCCTTCCATATCCTCTGGTTCTCCAGCTCTTCCCATCTGCCTTGGAGCTGCGGGATGCTTGGGGACCCAGAAATGACAGTTCTCCTTTCTGACAAAATAAGGATGAGGAGGAAAAAAAAAAAAAAAAAAAAAAAGAAAAAAGAAAAAGGCACTTAAGTTGTTTTTTAGGGAGTGAGGGATCAGTGTGGAGGGGGAGGGAGGTTTGGTATCCAAACTCAGACTCATTGCCAGACCAGGAAAAAAAAAAAAAAAAGAAAAGTTACAAAGTGCAGCTCCCGCTGTCTGGGCTCAGCAGGTAACCTGATGCCATGCTGCTTGCAGAGCCTCATTGATCGTCCCTGGCTTTAACTTTCTTGGTCAAAGTCTTCTGAATCACTAGAGAGTCTCAGGTAACCTAAGCTGCCCACAGATACTGCAATAAGACCTTTTTTTGAAGGGTCTTTTTCTTGCTTGACTTTCTGCCGTCTGAAAGACTGGGACTGTCTATCAGACTGAGAGTTGTTTTTTTTTTAATTTCTTTTCCCCTTCAGCTCCTCTGTTTTCCTTCCCAGCCTTTTTCCTCCACTTGTACAGGGGAGGGAGAACATTTCAAGTGCTGCCTGGAGAAGGGGCACAGGGCAGGGCTGTATGGGTCAGGGGACCCAGGAGGACAGAACATCACACCCTGTCCTGTGTCACCTTGAGCCCTAACAGTCAGAAAAGAGTGATTTACTGATTCCTGCATAGGCTTGGGATCCTCTAGACTCTCAGTTTCCATTATAAGAAACCAAGGTCTCAGCTGGCCCTGCTGTGCCCTCCTGATGCTGATACATCCCAAGGTGCAAACCAGAGACCCTTCAGCAAAGCAGTGACTGGCAGATGTTTTGCATTTGCCTGACAATCACAGTTGGGACCTTTTTTATGCAGATTAAAATCTCTATCTATCCTTCCCTGCCCTAGCATAGTCTTGCCTTCAAATACCTGGGAGACTCTCTACATTTCAGAGGTCCAGAAATTTGTCCCCATCTTCCTCAAAGTGGGTCAGCCACACAAAGAACAAAATGACTTCCAGCTCAAATCCTACATTGCCTTGGAAACTTGTAGCTGGCTGGGCTGATCTGCTCCATCAAGAGTGTTCAGTCTTCTGTGTGCCTGAGTTATTGGGGGGCATTTCTCATTGCAACAGGAGATTGCCACGAAGATGCTGCTGCTACACAGTGGGGAGAAAAACGTAAATGATGGAGAGTGAAAAATAATCCCAGGGATTTTGAAACCTTTCATTTGGTCTGAAGTCTCTCTGATGGGTTGATTGGCAGCGTCAGCACTGCCAGGCAGTGATGGCAAAAGGAGGAGTGAACCAGCTGTCAAGACACCTCTTCCCCAACCAGTATTTGGTTTGATTCCTCCCTGGTCACAGCTGGTGCTCAGCCAGCCTCACACATGGCCTGTGAACCTCTCCATCTGATAGCAAAGGCAAGCAGAATCACCTTCCCACAATCAGCCTTGGCAGGGAGTGATCCCTACTCCTTCTCAGGTAGTTATTGAAACTGGAGATGGCATTTTAGCCTTCCCACAGAGGGAAACACACAGCAGGGGGGGGTTCCGTGGAGTGACATTGGCCAATTAAGCATTCTGCATTGAGCCTGGGTAATCTTTAATCTGTCTGCTGAGGTCTAGCTAAAGTATCCATCATTTCACACCTGGGCATTGCCTCTCCTTTGGAGCAGAGGAAATAGCCCCAAATTGTGACAGCTCTCCAATGGCCTTTTGAAATGAGATCAGGGCTCTTAGTCCAGAGAGCAGGAGGAAATTCTTGGGATGGGGAGCATGGCTATTGATGGTGATAAAGCCCCGAGTGAAACAGATTCTCCTGGGAATCCCATTTCACTACAGATGGGTGATGACACCGAATAAACCACTCTGAACCAGCTCTGTCCCTTTGAGCAGAGCAGCCATTCATAGAATCACAGAATTTTCAGGGTTGGAAGGGACCTTTTAGATCATCTAATTCCAACCCCTTTGCCATGGGCACGGACACCTCCCACTGGCTCAGGTTGCTCAGAGCCTCATCCAGCCTGGGCTTAAAAACTTCCAGGGATGGGGCTTCCACCACCTCTCTGGGCAACCTCTTCCAGTCTCTCACCACCCTCACGGTGAAGAACTTCGTCCTAATATCTAATCTAAATCTCCCCTCCTTTACAGTGCTGCAAAGCTGACCCAGTGCTGTCCCTCCACCTCATGTGTCCAGCACTGCTGATGTCCTTTCATTCCTTAGATGCCATCATGTCCCTTTTGGGAGGATTTTTGCTGCTCTGCTCTACCTAGCAGTGCAGGGCAGAGCTGTGTCCTTCAGAGGTTGATTATCTTGGTGGCCATGCCTGCCTGAGGCAATTTGGGGACAGAACTGGGCACCCTGGGCTGTAAAACACAGGCATGTGGTAAATGTGTTTTGATAAATGTGCTTTTTCCTTGATGAGCTTATTTTGCTAGAGGGCAGTGGGGAGGGGTGGGAAGATAATTAGTTTGTGCAGTGAGTTCCAGCTGAAGCTTTCTCCTGATGCAGCTCTCCGAGTTAGGTGTCCTACTTGGGATTTGTCTCCACCATGGAAACATTAACAGCTCAGCTTTGGCCTTGCAAGAAATTCAGCTTTTACAGAGAAAGACCTCTGGGGTATTTTCTTCTCTGATAGGAAACACAGCACACAGTCTGCTTGGGCTAGGAGGTGTGTTTCCTGCTAGGAGATGCACTGAGAAAGGGGTAAGGATGCTCAGTGGTACCTGTGGGTCTTCCAAAGGACCTCTTATATGTCCCTGACAGGGGACACATCTTCATCATCTCAACATTGCCCTTGCTCTGGGACACTACACACTGGTGGGCAGCAGAGCAAGATATCCTACAGGGCATATTTAGGGTAAGAGGTATGAAGGGAAGGGACAGGGGAGAGCTGTCTGACCCCCCTGCTCTGCTTTGTAAACTTGTCAGGTGTGCTTTGAAGCTGAGATCCAAAGTTACAGGGGCTGCCACAGGGAAGGAGTTGTGACCTTGACTTTGATTATAGTGGAGGTTGACAGAGCCACCAAGGAGACTCAGATATGGAGTGGTAACATAAGGACTTAATTAAGGTGCCTAAACACAGATGTATGGAGAATCTACAAGAAGAATTTGAAATAGAGCTGCTTTTTTTATACAAGGAACTCAATTCAGTTACTCATCCATGCTCTCTGCTGCAACTGGAGCATCTGGAGTATCTGGGATGTTCACCTTCATCTGGAAAATATGACACAGAGTCTCCTAGAGACCCATTCCCTCTGGGAGATATGTTGGGAACCAGCTGGGATCTTGAGGGTGTCTCAAGTGGCATTACACCCCTGTGTGTGGGCAAGAAAATAGAGCCCAGACCTAACTTGGGATGTCCTCTTTACACATATACATACCAAAAAACCAGGTCTGGGGTTTGCAGCTTGACCACTGACACCCCTCCCATTAATTTTAAAGTCTTTCAAGGTCCTAATTTGCAAAAAAAGTAAGGTGAGGGGTTCCTGCAAGGTCGTGATATGATCAAGAGTAGATGCAGTGAATGTCATCATATATGGATGATTGGGGAAATTTGGTCTCTGTTAGTGTGGTGGTTGTTGGGAGTTTCTTTCTGTCTTGCTGTCAGATTCTCCTGGATGTTCCTGCAGCCAGTGATCTGCCAAGGTGGGAAAATGACAAACTTGTCTCAGCAGCCAGTGAAGAGAGGGACTTTTTCTTCCTCAGAGGAGAAGGACATGGGGGTGATGATGGACCAGAAGCTTAACATGATGTGCTTGCAGCCTGGAAACCGTGTCCTGGGCTGCATCAAAAGAAGGGTGGCCAGCAGGTCAAGGGAGGGGATTCTCCTCCACCTGGAGCTCTGTGTCCAGTTCTGGAGTCCCCAAGCTCAGAAGGACACAGAGCTCCTGGAAGGTGTCCAGAGCAGAGCCACTCAAATGCTCAGAGGGCTGAGCACCTCCCTGGGAAGCCAGGCTGAGGGATTGGGGTTGTTCAGCCTGGAGAAGAGGAGGCTCCCAGGTGACCTTAGAGCAACCTTCCAATATCTGAAGGGGCTACAAGAAAGCTGGGGGAGGGCTTTGGACACGGGGGGGGAGGGAGAGGACAAGGGAAATGGGTTAAAACTTGGAGAGGGGAGATTGAGGTTGGACATGAGGAGGAAATTCTTTACTATGAGGGTGGCGAGACACTGGCACAGGTTGCCCAAGGAATCTGTGGCTGCCCCATCCCTGGAAGTGTTCAAAGCCATGCTGGATGGGGTTTGGAGCAACCTGGGCTGCTGGGAGGTGTCCCTGCCCATGCAGGGGGTTGGAACTGGATGAGCTTAAAGGTCCAACCCAAACCATTTGATGATTCTGAGCACACTTACTGCAAGGCAAGGTTTTAGGGGTGAACTACCCTCTTGGAGTTTCTTTTTGTAGCTATTGAGGAAACATAAATGACTTTATGTCAAATAATGCCCAACCTATAATAACTCCAATCCTTCATTTTCCTCTGTCTTAGCCTCTTGTTTGTAGGAGATGAGTAACAGTTCCTCACCTTGCATGAGACTGTGAGGTCCAAAGCTTTAAAGCACCATGGATGATAAGAGTGGTTTGCAGAAGTCCTGCAGGGAGCTGGGCTTGATGAGTACAAGTTCCTAGGCAGTGCTGGCTATAAAGCATGAGAATATTTTAATCTCACCAGCGACTAAATTTGGAGTTTGCTTAATTAAAGCAGAGTCTTAGCAGAGATGGCAAGGTGCAAACATACCTGTAGTTCTTTGCTTAACCCAGTAAAGATGCCCAAATCACCCTCTACCCTTGTCTGGCTGTTAGAGAAGATGTGGTACCAGAAGGGTTAAGGCAAAGAATGAAGTAAACACCCCAGTATTTTACTTCTCCCTTCCATATCTCATTCTCAAAGCCTCCTGCCCCTCTGGCCCCAGGCAGTAAAGGAGATCTACATTTTAATTGAGACACGTTAAGAAAATAATCTCAATCTAGCTCACCCATGCCTGGAGGGCTTCTCCCTTGTTAGTTGGGTGCAGGTGGTAAGTGCACATTTGGGAGGGGGCCTGGGGGAGTGTTTGTTACATGGTATTTTCTCCCCTATTTCCATCCCTGCTCGATTCCTTGTTCTGGGGAGGAGGGCAGAAGGCTGGAGATGTCAGGAAAAGGCAAGGTAGAAAATGGCAGAGTGTCATTTGGATCTTTTCCTCTCCTGCAAACCTCTCGTGGCATGCAACACCCAACCATGATATTCACCAAGCCATGCAGAAGTATTGCAGTGACCCTTGAGGACCTTGGGAACGGGGTCTTTGCAAAAGATTGTCACCCAGCTGCAACTGCATCCTCTCTCCCCTCCCTCTGATCCTCTGAAGGAGCAGTAGAAAAGAGGGAATTAAATTATAGAATGGTTTAGGTTGGAAGAGACCTTAAAGATCATCCAGTTTCAACCCCCTGCCATGGGCATGGACACCTCCCAGCAGTCCTACTTTCTCCAAGCCCCATCCAACCTGGCCTTGAACATCTCCAGGGAGGGGGAAATCAACAACTGTGGGTAATCTGTACCAGGGTCTCACCATCCTCATAGTGAGGAATTTCTTCCTAATGTCTAAATTTCCCCCATTTCCAGTTGAAAAACCATTATCCTTTGTTCTACCACTTCATGCCCTGGTAAAAAGTTCCTCTCCAGTTTTCCTGTAGTCCCTTGAGATACTGGAAGGTGCTCTGAGGTGTCCCTGAAACCTTCTTTTCTCCAGGCTGAACAGCCCCAACTCTCTCATCCTCTCCTCTTAGGAGCACTCTGATCATTTTTGTGATGATCTTGCTCCAATTGCTTCACATCCTTCCTGTGTTAGGGACTCCAGAACTGGACACAGAACTGTGGGGAGCTGAGTAGAGGTGCAGAATCTTCTCCCTTGACCTGCTGGCCACTCTTCCTTTAAAAGCCCAGGGTATGGTTGGCTTTCTGAGCTGCAAACACAGCTCAGGGCCGAGGTGGAGAAATAACCACAGGAAAATTCGACTCCTTTTCTTGCAGACCCAAACCTTTTCCACAAAGAGAGGTAAATTTGGTCTGCAGGCTTCCTCAGCTGCAGCAGAGAGACAGGAGGCCACAGGAGCTGCTCTGTCCCTTGGCACTCCAGGAGCTGAGGACAGACACATCCTGCATCCAACACCCTCTTGGAAGAGAGGTGTTTGCCATCCAGCCCTGCCAAATGAGCCCTGGATTGTTTTGTGCAGGGCAAGAGGGCAGGATTTCAGCTCAGATAACACTTTCCTATTTTGTCTGCTCCTCATCTCCTCCAGCAGTGCTTGGCCTGATAAGACACTATCAGTACTCAACATCTCTGCTGGTGCCACCACCAGGGACATGCCTGGTCCAGAGGTGACTTTTCTTCACTCCTTGAAGGCTCTCCTGGCCCTCTTCCACCCAGAGCCTCTAAAGAGCCAGACAGTTCATAATGGCATGGGGAAAACATTGGGATGCTTGCCAAGAGCTTTAGAAGCAAACCTGGATGAGAGCAAATCAATCTGATCCTTTCCTCATTTTCGTCCAGTCCCAAATCAATCTGATCCCTTCCCCATTTTCATCCAGTCCCAATCCTTGCAACAAGCCTGCAAGTAACTTCGAGTGCATGAGTAAACCAGAAAGTGGAATGATTTTTCCATCTTAACCCATTTTTTTTGTCTGATAAAAAAATTATTTTCCAGCATGGAACTGAATTCTGCAGGCTCTCTGGGTAGGGTCTCATCCTAGGTATGGGTGTGAATTTCTTCATGGTAGGGACTTAATTCTTGTGATATTTTTAGGGCAAATGTGTGTTAATCTCTGCTCCCTGTTCCCTTGTCTGCTTTCAGGGCTCCAAGGCACAAAACTGGCCTTGAGGATTCCCTCCCAGCTTTAACTGGTGGAGGAACTGGAAGGGTTGGTGGCAGACCCATAGCATAAGATCATCTGGTCAGTCAGCAAAATATCTTTTCTCTGCCTCATGAGCTGCTCAGGAGCATATCAGTCCCATTATTGGCGTTATGTTTCATCTCCTATTGATTGGGGCGAGGTGAACAAGAGAGTCTCCCCCACTATCCCCCTTCCCAAATTAAAAACTAAGAGGAAAAATAAACGTTTTAACTGTTCACTCTGGCAAATGTTCAGGGAATTTACAGTTAATTAAAAAAATTAAACTATTTAAGAGTGAAAACATGTAGAATGAATTATAGGAAAATCAATTAATACTAATAGTTTCTATTAAATATTGCACTCTGGAGCTTTCTGGGAGTACACTGCTGCTCTGATATGATCGTGACATCATTAACATAATATAAAGAATTAAAAAATCAATAGCTTGTTGAAGCCCAAAATTAAAGCCAAGCAGTGTTGTACCCTATCTTCAACTATCTGAAATAACAACTTGTCTCTGTCATGTCAGAGCTATTTGCAGATGAAACATCTCTTAAAAGGTAGATGGGAATTCACTGGCCTGCCTGTCATTCCTGGAGGTATCCCCTTGGAATACTTGGCACCAAGGTTAACTCACTTTTTTCCAGCAATGTGGACACAAACAGAGCAGAAAATCTGATCAGGCTTATATTGGCATGACCCTGGAGGGATTCCAGAGCAGGTAGAGGGTCCCTGCACTGGCAGACAGACATCCAGCCATATTTCTGTAGGATGGAAGCATGGATGAGATGTCTTCCTTCATTAACTTGATTTAGAGTTGATGGTGTTAGTGTTATGAAGTTTCTTTTGCCTAAGCTGTCAGGCTAGGAGACTGCAACTCTTCTTCCAGCATTGAAAATAATAATAATAATAATAATAATAATAATAATAATAATAATAATAATAATAATACATGGAGCTGGGAAAGACTTTGAGAAGGGTTGTCAGAGCCTCTTGGGCAATGAGTGTAGAACACAAAAGTGGTCAGAGGTAGGACTGCTGTTGGTGTGGCTTTAGGGATGAAATGGAAGAAAAAAAAGTGTGTTGTAGATACTGATAGCATTTTCCCAAGAGGGAATGGACATAAGTGAGGAATTTAGTGTTTAACTTAGGCTAAGGTTTCTAGGGGGGGAGGAGAATGAGTGTCTGAAGTAATCTTTCACTGAGAGGAGCGAGTGCTAATAATAGAGCTGGGTTTTATGATTGAGCTTGATAATAAATCTGTAGAAGCTGCTGGGAATCCAGCAGGCCTTTCAACTGCTGTGTTTTGTGGGGGGAACAGCTCAAATCCCTTTTCAGCTCTGCTCAGGACTCTGACTGTGACCTGCCAGCTCTGTGTGTCACCATGTAAGCCGTGTGTTGAGAGTCCAGCCCAGCCCAAGGAGATGCTGTTTCCCATCAGAAGATTCAGTGGAGTCTACTGGGAGACATTGCTCACCCTGAGGCAGAGATGAGGCTCCATTCAGTTACTGGAATACATTCATCTGGTGCCCTTGTTTTACTTTAGCCGAACACTACTCCATTGTCCTTGTCACACTTGCCAATCCAAGCTGGATGTCCTGGATACCTTCTAGGTGGTCAGCAGGACAGAGATAACTCAGTCTCTGCTGCCTGTATGGAATAAATCCCCTTTCTAGGAGCTCAGATGTCAGTTCATACACCTAAAGATTGATACATAAACACAAGAGCCTCAATCTACCATTTAAATCCTACACCTACTGCTTCTGGACCTCAGATTTCCCAGCTGATACCACAATCCTAACTTTTCTTTAGTCTGAAAAGTCTTCAGAAAGAGAGTGGGGCTTTGGGTTATCATCATCATAGAATCATAGAATAGTTTGTGATGGAAGGGACCTTAAAGACCATCCAGTTTCAACCCCTTGCCATGGGCAGGGACATCTCCCACCAGCCCAGGTTGTTCCAAGCCCCATCCAACCTGACCTCCAACACTTCCAGGGAAGGGAAGGCATCCACAACCTCTCTGTACAATCCAGACCAGGATTTCCCCACCCTGACAGTAAAGAATTTCTTCTTAGTGTCTAACCTATGTCTCCCCTCTCCCAGTTTAAAACCATTCCCTCATGTCCTATCACTTCATGTCCTTGTGAAAAGCCCCTCTCCAGCTTTCTTGTAGCTGAGTACATCATGGCAGAGTGCATCAATTTTTGCACCATGGGCAGATGTTATGTAGGTGAAAGTGATGTTAGCAGCTTGTGCCCTTAAAAAAAAATGGATTTTTTGGGGGGGAGCAAAATGATGAGATTGGAAGGACTTGAGGCAACACAGAAATTCATGTTTCTAGAAGCAACACAGAAGAACTGTCACCCTGTCAGGCTGGGAGGAGGGATGTTCCTTTATGGGAATTTTAAGAAGAAAGTCAGTCCTGTGACAGGTGGTTAACAGTTGGAGAAAGGATGAAGAACCTCAAAAATAAGATCTTTCCCTAAATGCCATTAATGTGTCCCCTTGCACCAAGGACACTCTGTCTTTAGGGACAGAGATCCCAGGTGGTACAGAGAAACAAACTGAATGGTAGGAGATTTGATCAGGAGGTAAAGATGGAGTTGTGCTTCTGAGGACAATGAGGAATGATCAGAAATCATTCCCTAAATGGGGGTTCCAACACTGAACAAGTTGCTCTGGGAAGATGTGGATGTCCCCTTCCTGGAAGTGTTCAAAGCCACACTGGACATGATTTTGAGAAACCTGATCTAGTGGGAGGTGTCCCTGCCCATGCAAGAGAGTTGGAACTAAATGATCTTTAAGGTTTCTTCCAACCCAGACAATTCTATGATTCTCTGATTTGCTTCCAAGGTTGAGACACGACAGATACCAAGGGATATTTCAGAATCCTGGGGTCCTGGTCCATATAATCTCTGTAGTAATAAATAAAACAAAACCAGGGAATGTCATTAGGTACTGGAAGACAACTACCTATGCTCCAAAGTTATTAGAATACAGTTTGGTTTGAGCCAGCCATGGCTCCTTCAAACAATTCCTGGATATGTTTGAGAATTCAGTGGGTCAAGGAGGATTTCTAGTAGGCTGTTTTGTTTTGTTTTGTTTTTTTTTTAATTAATAGAGTTTAATAACCTGAATGTGATAATACCATGTCATTTCACTCCAGAAACAAAGAATATTTCCTAGAATTGTTTGATATACTAATGGGATGTAATCAGAGTTCCCAACTGCAAGGAGACAGTAGGAGGGAAATCCTGGAGGAAAGGCTCAAGCTGGTTAGAAAACAAGTTCAAAATCAAGACCTTATAGAAGTATTTTCTCAATTGCAACACCAGACACAGAGACAGTGTTTCAGTGCTTAGGTAAGGTAGCAGAGTAGGAAAATTTTATCAGGAATAAGGAAATTTTTTTCAAAAAGCAGGTGCTGACACAGGAAGAAACCTGGCTGTTGCCAGTTAAAAAAAAAAATTAGTTGAGAAGGAGGTTTTGAAGGTTGAAACTCATTGTCTAAAGATGAAATCACAATATGGCTTTGTCCTTGAAAAGGGGCTGGATTAGAATTTGATAAAATTCAGGTAAGAACCAGCAAAAATCAACCTCAGCAAATGTCCCTTTTAATCAGGGCAGATGAGAACAAGCAATCAGATAAAATTAAATATATGCTTCTCCTGTGCACATGTCTGCTTTAAAAGAAGATGCTAATAGATTACACAGCCTAAAACCTTGATAGAAGGAAGCTCATCTGTGGCACAAATCACACAGGAACAAAAGGAGAGGCCAAAATGGTGAAGAAAGGGCTTTTATGCTAAAGAAAGTGTAAAATCAAAGAAAAGAAAACAGGGTCAATCTGTGCACAAGTGACAAGGAGTCCCTAGGGAAGGGAATGGTGTTAAGGTTGGTTTATTGACCACTTGAAGATGGTGACAGTGACTGTGACATGCTGAGAGAAATCCAAAAGGTTGGGAGGGCAGAAAATGCAGTAATGAGAGACTTCAAATGGCCTCATATGCATTGAGCAGCTGCCACAATACTTGGAGCTTGTACCCCATAAAGCCACTAAAAGAGAAATAAATTTGGATTTACTCTTAGGATTTATTCCTGGGATGTGCTGCAGGGTACAGCTACCAATGCATTGCTCTCTAAGAGCATGGTGCTCAATTTCTTGGTCCTGTAGAAGCAAAATAAAATATATAAATAAAAATCACAGTGAACTTCAAAGCAGAAAGGAACATAAAAGTGAGGAAGCTTGTGAAAAGGAGCATCCACAAAGGTAAATGCTTTGTGGTATCCTGGAGACTGCATGAAGACATCATAGAAGAGGTTTATTGTGAAGTTGCAGGACCTATTAAAAAAAAAAAAGGCCAAAAGATGGTAAAAGGGAGGGAAAAAATATTAATTTAGAACTCCTGTTTAAACAGCAAGGTAAAGAGACACCATTCAAAGCTGGGGGTTGTACTCAAAGGACAAAAATAATGAAAAGATCACTACTTCTATGGTGTGAGTTACAAAACAATTGTAAGGCAGCCCACACAGGAAACACACTGCAAACCTTGTAAAAATGAATGATTAAAATTTCACAATGTTCCCCTGAAGTTTACTTTCGACAGTGCACAAGCTGTTTGAAGTGTCTGGCACTAAGGGTTTGGTAAAAAATCCTTTTGGAGCATAAAAGTGCCATTCACTAAAAAATCTTTAAGAAATTCTGATCTGAAACTGCTACATTATGAAATCAGTTGTAAACTTCATTACTTACTACTCTTAATACTGAAGGGATGAAAGGTGGAAAACAAATCCATTTTGGCTTTGTGTTTTTGGTTTTGTTTTTTCTTTTTTTAAGATATGGACTCATGAAGGGTCCAAGAATTAGAATCCAGAAATCTGACTTCTTTTTACCTGTCGATTTAGTTGAACCATGATTAAGAACAGACTGAAAAGAAGCATATGACATGCTGGGGGAGGGGAGTGGGTGTCACAAGTCTATTATTTTTCTCAAAATAAATCAAAGTCCTTATGATATGGATGATGTGGTTAATACAGAAGAATTAATACATATCCCACAGAGAAGAATTTAAACAATGCTGTCATGGGTCAAGAAGAGAAGTCTTCTGATGGAGTAGTAACCATTTCAAATATGGGAAATAAAGACCAGAAATAAAAAGTTATGATTACTGGGGGGGGAGGAACACCCAGGTTGGGAGGGTATCTCATGGGACAATGTTTGGTGTATTTACAAATGAGCTAAAAATGGGTAAAGAGTGAACCAGAAAGGGTGACTGGTGGCAGAGGGTTTCTCAGGGTTGTCCAAAGTAAACAAGTCTGCAAGGAGGTGTAAAAAGAATATACAAAATAGAGTGTCAGGGTGATAAAATAGAGCTCAGGGTTAACCAAGAGAGGGGGGGTGGCTGTGCCTGGGGGTGTTCAGGGTCACAGGGAAGGAGGTGGTGAAGGGTTGGACTAAAATGACCTTTACAGGTCCCTTCCAACCCAAATTAGAATCATAGAATTCTTCCAACCCAAATTATTCAGTGATTCTATGATTCTCTGCAAAGCTCAAACAATGGGTGTAATTGGAGGAATGTTTTGGAAAAGAATGGAGAACAGAAGAGAGCATCATTACCTGGTGATCCCTATTGCTCTCCCATGCTGTGTACACTGGGCACTTTTGATCACATCATGTTAAAATGAATATAGGTGAAGCAGGAAGGGGGTGGGAAGTGTGGGAAGCAGGAAGAGGGGTTTCTACTCATCTTTGTACAAGGAGAGATTGTGTGACTTGGCAATTTTAATCTTAAAAGAGAGATGACTGAGAGGGTTATAATACAGCCAGACAATCATGAGTGTAATGAAGAAAGTGAATAGGGGATGATTACTCACCATTTCTCATAACACAAGATCTAGGGAACTTTAGATGAGATTATCAAGCAGAATATTAAAATAAACAGAAGAAAGGACATTTTCATATAATGTATCATTCATCTGTGAAACATCGTGAAGCACATTATGGAGGCCAGAAATACAACTGTCTGGAAAGCAATTAGACAAATTAATGAAAGAAAGATCTGTTGAGAGGTGCTCAATACAATGGCATCACTGCAGGCTCCAGGTCAGGCAGTCCCCATGTCACTGCTTGCTGGAAGCTGGGAGTTTAAACCAGGAGAAGTTTCACTCTGTAATCTCTGTTTTATTATTTTTTTCCCACCCAATTATCTGCTAGGTCAGAAGCAGAAGGAATGGGTATTTGGTATATGGGTATTTGGGCTGAGCTGTTGTAGCCACTACTCAGTCCTTGTGTTTTCAAAGGCCTTTCACCATGAGTCTGCCCATCTCTTAAGGAAAAGTCACCTTACCTGGGACAGATGATGTAGAGTGTGATGAGTAACAAGGCAGATATGGACCTGTAGGATTGAGTCCAGAGGATGCCACAAAATTGGTCAGAAGGATGGAAAGCTTCTCCCACGTAGAAAGTCTGAGGGTGCTGGTGGTGTTCAGCCTGGAGAAGAAAAAACTCCAGGGAGACCTTAGTGTGACTTTTCACTACTTAAAGGGGGACTTAAAATGCTTAGTGTAATAAGGATGAGGACAAACTTTACATCAGGGCCTGTAGTGATATGACAAAGGGTGATGGGTTTAAATTAAATGAAGTAGATTCAGATTAGCTGTTAAGAAGGAATTTTTTTTACCCTGACGGTGGCAAGACACTGGCCCAGGTCACCCAGAGAGGTGGCAGAAGGCCCATCCCTGGAAAGATTTAAGGTCAGATTGGATGGGGCTCTGAGCAACCTGATCTAGTTGAAGATTTCCCTGCTCACCACTGGAGAGTTGGACCTTAAAAGGTCCTTTCCAACCCAAACCATTTCATGATTCTATGATTTTGTGATCTCTCTCATGCCAGGATGTGTCTGAAAGTAGTCACTGAACTGCTCTTCACCCTTCAGCTTGCCTTGTAGTTGTCTTTGGCTCTGATGTTGGCAGGTTTGGCTGGCATGGTGTTGGAGAGAGGCAATATTTGGCAATTACCCCATGCTGCATGGAGTGGAGGATCATCTTCCATTCAGCCATCCTGGGGTCCTGCTCAGGAACTCCATCTTCCTCTTGCCAGCTGAAGCTTTTGTTGGACAGGAGACCAGAGCTGGGCTGAATTGTCTTTGATTAACTCAGGATCTGCATGAAGGGGAAGCCAAGATTCTTGCAGAAGCCTTAGAGGAGGAACAGCAGGGAATCCAAATGCCCATTAAAATGTGCACTCAGCTCATCTTGAGTCAGTCATTTTTCTTGTCTTCCTCTGTCTCATCCTTTGTTTTCTTGCCTTTGATTGCAGTTGATGAAGTTTCTATCAGTGTTGTCATGGTGAGTCTGTTATGAAGTTGTCTTTTCCCTGGGGATCAGGCATGAGGGTTCCTGGTTCTTGTTTCAAACTGCCACTAAGGCTGGGCAATGAATGTTTCTCCTGTAGATCTCAGGTTTTTTTTTTAATTTTCTGAACAATGGTGACTGAAAAGTTTTGCTTCCTTCAGGAATACAAGGGGGACATGTACTGGGTTTATTGATTTCCACTGGATGTGTGATGGGTGATGCTCTAAGGGTGGATTTTGAATGACAACTTTATCCTCTCATCTAAAGGATTCCAGTATGAGGTGTGTCAGTGTCACAGCCACATTCTGGTCTCAAATCCAAACTGCCACTCAATGTGACACTTTGGTAAAGAGAGAGGAGGGAAGAGAAATCCCTGAGTTATGCACAGCCTTCGGGGAATTACTGAATGGATGCTTTTGGATCTGTGTTTTATTTCCTCCTGGATTTGAGAAATACCTGAATATGGATGGCAGTGCATCTTAGAATCATGGAATCATTGAATAATTTGGGTTGGAAGGGATCTCTAAAAGTCACCCAGTCCAACCCCCCTGCAGTCAGCAGGGACACCCTCAACCAGATCAGGATGCTCAGAGCCTCCTCAAGCCTCACCTTGAATATCTCCAGGGATGAGGCCTCAACCACCTCCCTGGGCAACCTGCTCCATTTTTCCACTACTCTCATGGTAAAGAACTTTTACCTATCATCCCATCTAAATCTACTTTTCTTTAATTTAAAACCATTGCCCTTCATCCTATCACTCCAGGCCCTTGCAAACTGTCCCTCTCCAGCCTTCCTGTAGGCTCCCATCAGATACTGGAAGGTCTCACCTTGCCATGTGAGAGCTGTTCCTGTGATGATGGGTAGACTGGTTAAGTTGGTGGGCATCCATTCTGGTCAGACTGGGAATAGGGGAAGAAGTATTTTAACAAGTTTCTTGTGGCAAAGAGGGATCTGCTTGTGCTGCTGGCTCCTTTTTCACTGGTACCTCCAGACACTGACATCTTGCTCTTGAGGATCTCCTTTCTTTGCCTGTGATAATTGCTAATGATTTGAGTGTGAAACTAAGGAAAGAAATCTATGAAGTAACACAAACCGAGATTGAGCTGTGTCTGAAAGGGTGAAGGGAAGGGGGAAATTTAAAAAAACAAAACAAAACCAACAAACCCTACCTGGTAGTAGAATAGAAATAGACTCTGACTGCCCACATCACCCAGCACCCTGCAGTCCTAGCACTGACCTTCATCCCATCCTACAAGAAAAGCTCCCTAGCTGGGATGTGTTTCTCAATTATTGCTCCAAAGAAGTTAGATTTTAAAGGTCTTTGAAGCTCTCTGACTCTCTCTCCCCTTCTTCCACCCAGCTGCATGTACGTGTCATGGCAAACCAGTGCTCTTGCTCCCCCTGATACATTGATTTCTACTTTGAATTTTGCAGTGTAGGTGTTTGTGTCTAGGGAAGGAACTAGGACTCCCTTTTTCTGGCAGGGCTTCCAAGTTCATCCATTTCCTCCTTTGCAATGCCATGGCCAAAAGTCCCTGATTCTTTCCCCTAAACATCAGTTTATCCATGAAAACAGAGGGAACAGCTCAAGGTTACTGAAGAAAGACATTTTTATTTCAGGGGCTGTTTGCAGATTAGGAGCTTGCTAGGCAGGAACAAGGATTTGCCCTCTCACAAAGCTCTGGTCCAAGTGATGCCTTTTTCAAGCAACAGCAACAAATCACTACATGGGTGCTGTACATACTTTAATTAGATATTGAATCACTGACTGGAAATGAGACTTCCACATCTATCTGAGGTCAGCATCCCCCACCCGGTGTGCAGGAGCTGCCTGTTTCAGCAAAGGCAGAAGGTCTGTACCTGCCCATGACCTTCTTCTAATTATTTGGAATCCATATTATGGACCTTGCTGCACAAGACAGCCAATGCCAGGTGTTCAAATTAATAAGCTGAACCAGGTTTTCTGATCAGTGCTCTGGGCTCTTTGCCATCCCTCTTTCTCTTTGACATCTGATAAAATAACTCAGGGCACTGGTCAGAGGTATTTTGCATGCATGCTGTTGATAGCACTTTGGAAGTGTTTTGTTGTTTGATTTTTTTCCAACTGAGATATAATAATAAAAAATAAGATGCAGAAAACTGATCAAGTCAGGGAAAAAAACCCAACAGTCAGACAGCTGGTGTTGGGAAAAGACATTTGCTAAAGAGAATTGCAAGCATCCACTGGAGATCAAGGTCTGTTTGACAGTAGATCTGGTAATGTGTAGTTCTAGTAAACTCAAAGCACAAGCAGATATGGTGCTACCAAGATTTTAACCTATACTGGAACCCCTCCAGCCATGGGATGATCAAGAATGACTTGAGCTATGAGCCACTTGCCCAGGAGTCTTAATAAAGTCCTTATTTACTATCAGGCTGTGCCTGCAAGACTGTGCCATCATTATGGCCAAAGTAGTTAAATCCACAGGTTGTAGGGAAAGACAAGGGGTAATGGGTGAGAGCTGGATCACAGGAGGTTCTGTGTAAACATAAGAAAAAGTTTTTTTGATTGTGATAGTGACAGAGCAGTGGACAAGGCTGCCCAGTGAGGTTTGGAGTCTCCTTCTCTGGAGATATTCCAAACCCACCTGGACACATTCCTGTGTGACCTGTTGTAGGTGACCCTGTTCTGAAAGGGAGGGTAGGACTTGAGGTCCCTCCCAACCCCAAACTTTCAGTGATTCTATGATTTTATGGAGGCAAATAAAAGTGCAGGGAGGTTCAGTGTGGGACAGGGATTCTGCAGTGTGGCTCCCTGGAAGAAAACTGGCAATAACCTGTCACCTGAGACTGCCATCAGGGAAATCCCTGACATGGGCATTCCTTTGTTTGTGGAGTATCCTTCCTAATAGAAGAGGAAGAAACACATCAATAAAGCATGTAAGAGAGGACCAGAAAACAGCCTGTAGAAAATGCTAGAAAAGCATACACAGAGGCAGGGAGTGCCTGGGGATTTGTGTCCCACTTCTGTATTTGCTGGTGAAATCAGTCCCCATAAGTGCCTGTGTCAGTCCCCGTGGTACCTAGAGTTAAATTATTTGGGCTGGACCTATTGTGTCATGAGTTTGCTGGTTTCATGGGAAGAGATGATGGATGTGGTCTAATGTCTTGAGCAGTGTTTTTTTGACCAGCTTGGCCATTTCCTGCCTCCTGTAGAGGAAGATCCCAGTTGGCCTCACTCTGTAGAGTCCTCCCTGGGTACTTTCTGTGTACTCTTCAGCAGAGTTTTGTTTCAGTGCTGGAGATTGGGGGTTTATTCCCTTCTCTCTGGATTGGCACATAGATATCTGTGTTCAGCTTGTGTGCATACACAGATATAAACCCCAAACATTAACTCTCTTCCAGTGCTATGAAAACTCCCATCCTCATGCTTTGATGCAAACAGGAGCACTGTGGATGATTTCTTCTCCATATTGACCTCTCTTTCCTTCATCCATTCATGGTTTATCTGGAGTTGCAGCCCCTTTATGGCTGTTTGCTCCTACATCAGTCTCAATCATAGGTCAGTTCTTGTTCCTTTTGGCTCACAGCATCCTCCTTGTAGACTCTTATTCTCTGCTGCACAGTGATTTTCTCTTTTCCTTTTTTTTTTTTTTTTTTTTTTTTTTTCATCAGGGCAGGGGACAGTGCCAAAAAGAAATCCCCTTCTTGAGAAGGTAATAGTTTAATAGTTGGTTAAAAATTTCATGGAGACCTCTGGAAGAAGGTTCCTGTTGTGCTTACTCTGTGAAGTCCCCATGTGGCCTATCCTTCCTCATCCTCTTCAACAGAAGCTTGTTTCTTAGAGTCAACAGCCTTTGGGGTTTTTTGGAATATTTTTTTTTGTTTGGTTGTGGTTTTTTTTGTCACTACACCTACTGCAAACAAACAAGTTTGAGCATATTTGCCAAAAAAAACAACCCCAGAGCAATGACAAAGATGGGTTTTGCCTTTCTGTTGAAGCTGAGGGAGGAGACAAGTTCCAAGTCCTAGATAAAAGGCATGCTGGGAATAAACCAGAGCATCTATCTATCTATCTGTCTATCCATCTAGCTATCCATACAGCTATCCATCCATCCATAGAATTACAGAATCATAGAATGGGAGGCTGGAAGGGACCTTGGAGATCACCTACTCCAACCTCCCTGCTATAGCCAGGGATGCCTCTTACCTAGACAAAATTGCTCAAAGCTTCATCCAACCTGGCCTTTTCCACCAGATTTAAAAGTTAAAAATTATTCAGCACCCAGGGAAAGTGGCTGGTTAGCTCACCATTGTGTGGGTGCTCTAATAGATGACTTTTTAATTATTTTTTTTTTTTAATTGCACTTTCCCCACAGAGACTGCAAACCCTCAGCCATCCTAAAGCTGCATTCACTTCATCAGTTCTTGTGACTGCTAATGCTGATGCTCAACTGTTTGACAGCCCCCATTAAGCCTGGTTTGCCCCGTTATATTAACAGGCAGTGAAGCTTTGTGCTGATGGAGAAAGAGCAGTGTAAAACCTGATTGGAATCAATCAGAGTAATTGTCTGGATGCGTGGTGGTTAATAGGAAATGTCCTGCATATTATTGGCTGGTTTATATAGCAGACAGATTAGCTTTCTCCTGCCTTTTGTGGCTCATTGAGCCAATGGGGGAGATGATGGATCTGCTGGGAGGCTCTGGAGACACCATCCTGGCAGGAGACATCTTGGGTCAGTCAAGGAGCCACAGTGCTTGGAGAGGAGCCCTGAATTTCATATTTATCTCAGTGACCCTTCTGTATTTATGCCCTTTGCTTACAACTGGGCAAAGGGCAACTGTCAGCCCAGGTCAGGGATTTTTGGGTGGGCAATATCTGGCAGGCAACACAGCAGAAGACCTCTGAATCTTGTGTCTGTGTTGCAGACCCCCCCGTTGGCAACTAAGCAGAATATAATACCTGCTCGTGTCACCTTGGTGTCCCAGAGCTGACCTGCTGATCAGAGACCCACCAAGAACCTGTCAGCCCTCAGCTTCTGAGGCTTGGGCCCATTTCACACTTAAAAGCAGCCAAGGAATAATGAATATCAGCAAACCCATGCAGAGCACAACCCCATTCAACCAGGGACCAGAGCAACCCATCCTGAAAGAAGCTTCATAGACAAAAGTAAAGCACTGTGAGATGCCACATGCACCCCAGGAGGATCAAGACCCTCTCTGCTCAAGCAGTCAAAGCTGAGCTGAAGCCCCTGTGGTTGCAGAAAGCAAATGGATCACAGCACCTGGTATATTAACACGTGGAAATCCTCTTTTCCAGCATCCTCTTCTTCTGGGAGAGGCTTAAGGCATGCAAAGGTCACAGTTTCCTTATTGTCCTGGTTGGGGCCAGGAGAAAGGTGATTTTCCGTCTTGTACTTTTGCTTTCAGCTCAGTCTCTTGTAAGTAGCTGCACTTGCTGAAATGAACAGCAAGTTTCTCAGTCAGTGTCTGCTCCTGGGACTGCTCACACTCCATGGTTATAGTTACTGCTGGAGAATGGGCTGCAGAGCCAAGGACACTGCTCAGCTCTGAGGAACATTTTACCTTCCAGAAGGAGTAAAGAGGTCCCACCTGAACCCCTCCTTTGGGGAGGACCAGACAAGATAAATGACCAAAATTGACCAAACAGAGGATTCCATCCCATACACCTCACACTCAGTATAAATTGGAGGGATCACAAGGGTCAGACCCCTTCCTGCTTCCCCTTCTTCACCTCTCCCTGTTTGCTTCAGCATCCTGGGAGGATTCCATCCCTTCCTCTGCCTGTGCTCCTGATCCATTCCAGCCTGGATCTGTGTGTTCCTGCCTCCAGCTCCCAACTGCTCCTGAGCCCAGGATTCCAGCCTGGACTTTCCCAGGGCTGCCCTGCAGCCTCAGTGGGGATGTGAGAGTTATTGGGGGAAAGGGGGAGGAATGTGGGATCAATTTTCCTGGATATTTGTATATTTATATATATATTTAGTAATTTTTCCTATTTATCATTACTGTTTCATTAAATTTGTGTAGTTTAGTTTCCAACCCATAAGTCTCTCTCCCTTAGTCTCTCTCCTTCCTTTATCAGGGAGGGGAGGGGGATTAATAGAGAGCTTCTGGTATTCAGTTTAATTGCCAGGGCAGTGTTAAAACTTGACACTTATCAAAGCATCTTCCCAGTCACCAACCACCTGGCAGCTGGGGGTGCACTCTGTGCTCTGCAGCAGGAGGATACCCTACCCCAAAACCCTACTGAGGTTATTCTTGGAGAGGGTCAAAAGCTCAGCAAGGAGAAGGATTGCTCAGGGCAGTTCTTTCCAGGCAATGTCTGGTTGCTGAGAAATCTCAGCTTTCTCCCTGCCATAAGGGTTGGGTGTTTTAGGGTTTTATTTATTTTGTGGGGTTTTTTGTGGGTTTTTTGTTTGTTTGTTTGTTTTGGAGTTTTGGGTTTTTTGTTGGTTTCTTTGTATTTTGCTTTATTTTGGGTTTTTTTTTTTTTTTTGTTGTTTTTTTTTTACTTTTCTCTGTTTTGATCCATTTATTGGTAGTAAGGAGAATAACTCCCCACAAAGCACAGGAATCTCATCATGAATAAGGGACTCACTCTTGCCCAAGGTCATGAGCAGTGCCTTACATTTAAATTCAGCACTAGAAACTTCTGCATCTCTGGAAAAAAAAAAAAAAAAAAAAAAAAAAAAAAGATCTTGCTTGCAAAGAGTGCAAGTGAGGGAGAAGAGAAAGAGTAGGCTTTGCCTAGGAGAGGCCAAGTCCCTTTGGTGGTCAGAGCCCTGGGTACCATCTGAAGGGCATCAGGCTGGGATCCTAATGAAAGAGCTTTTCAAGCACTCCTTTCTTCCCTCAGTGAGTAGAATACTATTAACCTTTAAGGCAAAATTATATTTGGTGCCTCTGGGAAGCAGTAACATTTTACTGAGCTGCACTGGGGAATCAGGTAAACAATTGTTAACTCTCTCCAGCCCCATTTCAAGGCCATTTTTGGGAGGTGGTTTTGTGTGTGCAAAGCCTGCCAAGCAGCTGAGCAGAACTCTGTGCTCAGGAGCTCCACTGGATGTCCCAACCTCTTTGGTCATCAACTGGTGTTCAATTAAAGCCATGGTCCTGGCATCTCAGGGTTTTGCATTGCTATTTTGCCATTTCCCAAGTCCACCCATTTGCTGGGCAGCAGGTCTGTCTTTTGATGGTCTGTCAAGAGTCAGGCCATGGGACATTATCTAGGAGCTTGTGTTGGGATGTCTCTCACAACTGGGGAAAAAGCAGCTGGATGTGGCACTGCTATTAAATAATTCCATGGAGGTGAACCCTGCTGCCTCTAAATTGAATATCCATCTGTGCTGAGAAGTTGTTTCACCCCCAAAAAACCTGATTGTTGTAGATGTGACACTCTAAAGACTTGGACAAAGCTCTGTCTTGTCCTTGGACAGTGTGTGGGATCCCAGTATAGCAGATAAATCGTTCAGTGGTACAAGGATTAACTCAGCATTAATGATCAGAGAGTCATAGGACCATACAATGGTTTGGATTGGAAGTCACCTTAAAGCTCATCCAGTTCCAAACCCCTGCCATGGGTAGGGACACCTCCCACCAACCCAGGTTGCTCCAAGCCCCATCCGACCTGGCCTCCCACATTTCCAGGGATGGAGCAGCCACAATTTTTCTGGGCAACCTGGGCCAGGCTTTCCCCAGCCTCAGAGGAAAAAATTTCTTCAGAATATCTAATTTAAATCTACCATTTTTCAGCTTAAAACCATTCCTCCTTGTCCTACCACTCCACAGCCTTTTGTCACTGCGTGCCCTACTTGCTCTTTTCAAGTGGTGGGATCTACACCTGAGAAAAAAAACAAACAAAAAACCCCCCCTTAAAGCCCCAGACAACTAAAAAGGACTTAAAAGTATGATCTTTCTGCCTTTTCCTTCCTCCTCCCCTGCCCCTTTCTCTTCCATCTCTCTCTTCCCCAGTTCATTCCTCCAGCTCTACCCAGCCAGGGCTTTCCACCAGCCCAGCCCAACAAACACTGGGTGCAATGGGTTGGGCAACCAGGGGTAATGAGGGGGCTCTGAACTTCTGGAGCCTTGGCAAGGAGAAGGCAGGAGCCACAACCTGAGGACAAAGTCAACACCTTGGGTGGAAAATGAAATCAATGAAGCAGCTTGAGCCAGGAAGCAAATGATGCAACAGCAGCAAAGCTGCCGCCCAAACTGAAATGTGTTTGCTGGGGATTGTCCATCAGCTTGGGGAGTTATTATTTCCATTTCTCTGGTTATGAATTAATTTGTAGAGAACTTAATCATCCCCTCCCTTCTCTCCTCCACAACCCCCTCTTCCCTTATCCTCCTAATTTTCCACTTGACTGGGGATTCTCTGACAGTGAAAATTCAGGCTTAGAGGAGGTCCATGCAAGCTGCTCCATTAGACAGGATAATCTCATTGCAACCAGTGGCTTGAATAATAACACCTTCAGCTCATGCTCTGCACCACATTCAAGTGATGCCCAACACCTTGGGCTGCAGGGATGGCAATGGCAGAGGAAGGGCTGGGTTGGAGCCTGCAGCAAGTGCCTTTGTGTTCCGGCAATACCAACCTACCCATGCTCCTGAGGACATAAAATCATAGAATCATAGAATTGGCTGGGTTGGAAGGGACCTCAGAGATCATCAAGTCCAACCCTTGATCCACTCCCCCTGTGGTTCCCAGCCCATGGCACTGAGTGCCACATCCAGGCTCTTTTGAAGTATCTCCAGGGATGGAGAATCCACTACTTCCCTGGGCAGCCCATTCCAATGCCTGATCACCCTCTCCATAAAGAAATTCTTTCTAATATCCAACCTAAACCTCCCCTGGCACAACTTGAGACCATGCCCTCTTGTCTTGCTGATAGTTGCCTGGGAAAAGAGCCCAACCCCCCCCTGGCTCCAGCCTCCTTTCAGGGAGTTGTAGAGAGCGATGAGGTCTCCCCTGAGCCTCCTCTTCTCCAGGCTGAACACCCCCAGCTCCCTCAGCCTCTCCTCACAGGACTTGTGCTGGATCCCTTCACCAGCCTGATTGCCCTCCTTTGGACCTGCTCCAGGACCTCAATCTCCTTCCTGACCTGAGGGGCCCAGAACTGGACACAGGACTCGAGCTGTGGCCTCACCAGGGCTGAGTACAGGGGCAGAATCCCTTCCCTGGACCTGCTGGCCACGCTGTTCCTGATCCAGGCCAGGATGCCATTGGCCTTCTTGGCCACCTGGGCACACTGCTGGCTCATGTTCAGCTTCCTGGCAATCCAGACTCCCAGGTCCCTCTCTGCCTGGCTGCTCTCAGCCACTCTGTGCCCAGCCTGGAGCTCCCCATGGGGTTGTTGTGTTGAACCTCATCCCATTGGGATCAGCCCAACTCTCCAACCTGTCCAGGTCCCTCTGCAGAGCCCTCCTGCCTTCCAGCTGATCCACACTCCCCCCATCTTAGTGTCATCTGCAGATTTGCTCACGATGGACTCAATAATCCCCTCATCTAAATCACCAATAAACATATCTGCAGTCTGAGATAAACCCTTGTCCAAGCCTCATCTGATGCTGATGTTCTCATTGTCAGGAGAAGCATCCTGAACTTGGCAGCTCTCTGCACAAGTAGAGCCCAGACCCACTCTGTATTGGGAGATTTTTGCTGTCTCAATGGTGTCACACATGAGTGAGGACAAAAATCCTTCAGCCTGTCCCACCAGGTGATGTCCTGACTTCTGCTTTCCCTCAGAAAGTTGTGCAGGTTGGAGCAGGAGCAGTTGATGCCACATGCAGAGCAGAGGTCTGGCTCTAGCTCCAATCAGGCTGTCTCAGAGAGTCCTCACCCTCTTTTATGACCCACCTGAGAGCACAAACACTCCATGAGCTCCATTTCTGCTGCCTGGCCATTCCCTCACTGCACAGTGCAAGATTGAGTCCTGCAACCCACCCATGAGATGGATGCTTTGGGTTCAAGATTCTGGACTGGATATTATGGAGTTGATCCTGAAGGACTTCCAGGTCTCTCTGAGTCTTTGCAGGTGGAGTTTGGCCAATCACAAATTATCATGATGGGAGAAGATGTGTCTCATGCAGGTGGATCATTCATGAGAGCCAACACCATGAACCTGCACTTGAATTCCTACATTTTGCAGCATCCTCAGCTTTCCTACACAGATCCTCATTATCACAACTTCATAACCTGTGTCAGAACATTGCCAGAAGCAATAAGACCTTCTCATGGGGACTCTCATCACAGCCCAACCTGGCCATCAAAAAGAGTCTCAGAACTGCCCAGAGAGGAGCACTGTGCAAGTTTCCTCCAGAAATTACATACTTTTAAAGGGAAGGAAACCAGAACAACCTGTGTGAGAGATGGACACCTGGAATGTGTAATAAATGGCTCCATTGCCTTGCATCTGACAGCCCAGCCTGCTGGAGGTCATTCACAGAGACACAGCAATTTTTCAGTGTTTAACCCATCCCTTCCAGCCATGAACAGATGAGGGGAAATTCATACATCACGTGCTGACAGCCTTCTCCTTGCAGGCAGAACATTAGCTGAGATCCTCAGCAAAAGCCACAGGTCAGGAAGGGCTTTTCTATTCCTCATGGTGTGATGGACAGGCTGGGTGGGATGTGGCAGACAGGACCAGAAGCTCCTCAGGTGTTTAAGGGGAATAATGCCTGAGGATGCTCCCTTTGGCTGAATGGGATGAGGTAGGGATCATTTCTAGGCTTGTCTGAAGTCCTGGTCCTTTGTTTTCTTGTGAATTACTTCTCTGTGGGTCCTTTCTCAACAGCTCCAGCCTCTCCAGTGGGTTCTCCTTACTGAGTAGACAACCACTTCACAGGGATCTCAGGCTGCTGGTGTTCAGCAGGGAGAAAAAGCTTAGGAAGAGGGGAACTGAGGTTGTACTCTGACTTTTTGGCTGGAGCAGGTTTAGGTGAAGTCTCACACCAGTCTCACTGGTGCGTGAGACTAAGATCAAAAGTCTTCCCTCTCTATTTTTCCTCTTGCCCTTTCCTCGTTCAAGAGGGTGAAAGAGCTGAGCAGTGAAGGTCAGGATGAGACACACTTTGAGTAGGATGTTTATTGTTATTTGGGTCAGAGTTGAGGTGAAATGCTGACTTTAGTAGTTGAGATGATCTATCCCTTCCTAAAAGCCTGAGCATCAGTTGTGTGAGGGCCTGAAAACTACAAGGTAAGTATGTTTTGTCCTTTAATTATGACCTGTAGAAGGCTGAACATCCAGCTCAACCTGTGTTTTTTCTTTGCTCTAAAGAGACAAATGCCCTAAAGATGGATTTGGAACTTCAGACACAGTCTGACTGAGGTTGGTGACACTGAATAGGTGCTGTCTTCTCCAGGCAGCAAAACCCATCAGAGGGATGTCACATCACATGGGGACAACCAAGCCTGGGCTAAGAAGTTCCTCAGTTTATTTTTCCCCAGGGAGGTTTAAGTCCCCACGTGGAGTGCCTCTCCTCTCCAACCAGAGCCATGGGGCAGCTGGAAACCTTTCTTTCAAGGTCTCCATGGAAGTGGGAGTTTGATGTAATTGTCTCTGTGCTATCCTGTGGATTTTCCAGGCTTTTTAATTGTATTACTGCAAAGCATGGGGAAAATTTGGCCCTGGAGGGAAGAACTGTCTCTTCCAGCAGCAAACATCACATTATCTGGTGGCTCTGCTACTGGGGGCCATGGAGAGATGGGTGGATGCAGGAGGGAAGGAAATGATGAGTGAAGTGAAAAGGGAGATGCTGACCAAGGCTGAAAGGAGAAATGGGGAGGGAGCCCCTGGCTTGAGGAGTCCTGGGGGATCACCTGTGATCTGCACCTTTCTGGGGAAGACTCTTTGGGGCAAGGGGCTTCTAGAGGATTTTTCAAGACCAATCCGTCTATCGTGTGGTTTTCTCTCTTCTGTCTCTGCTTGCCCAAGTCAGAACAGCAGATGCCAACAGCAAAAGAGCAATTAAATTACATGCTGGCTGAGTCTGGCAGTGATTCAGTAGCTGTAGAAATTGGGGACCCCTTGCAGGGGACTTCCCGTGGCTTCCCAAACCTCCCTGCAAAATTCCTTGAACACAGCTGCTGTGCTCTTTGTTTGCAGTTTTCTTGCCCTGTTTGTCCTTTAAGAGGTGAGGCTGAAGTGGGACCAAAACCTCCCACCCATCTTTTAGGACTCCTGGGTCTCACTGCAGTCTTGGGAGAGACTCACGAGGAAATCTTGTGACCACTGGTTTGGATTAGCTCTGATCTCTGAGCAATACATTCCAGATTTTAGCTTTCTGGAGGCATGAGCACCTGACATCATCTTCACCAACAAATAATTGGCCACTGTGAAAAGGCCAAACACATGTCTCTGGAATTACTACTCTTCTCTTCATGAGATCCCAACCTGGAACACCATGTCCAGTTCTAGAGCCTCCCCACCACAGGAAAAACATGGAATTGTTGGAACAAGACCAGAGGAGGTCACGAAGTTGATCAGAGGGCTGGAGCAGCTCTTCTACAAGGACAGGCTGAGAGAGTTGGGGTTGTTCAGCTGGGAGAAAAGGCTCCAAAAAAACCTTATAGTGGCCTTCCAGGACCTGAAGGGGCTCCTGGAAATATGGGGAAGGGCTTTTGACAAGGATGTGTAGTGATAGGACAAGGGGGAATGGTTTTAAGCAGGAAGAGGGGAGATCTAAGTTAGACATTGGGAAGAAATTCTTTGCTGTGAAGGGGGTGAGACCCTGGCCCAAGTTGCCTAGGGAGGTTCCAGGCCAGTTTGGATGAGGCTTGGAGCAACCTGGTCTAGTGAAAGGTGTCCTTGCCCATGGCAGGGGAGGTAGAACCAAATCATTTTTAAGGTCCCTACCAAACCAAACCATTCTGTGGTTCTATGAAGTTGCCAGGCATCTGAATCTGGCCAAAGATTCAGATTCTAAGATTCTCTGAACAAAGAGCTTCATCCTCTTTGAACAAATTATTTGCAGCAGCCCTTGCAGAGGAGAGCATGCAGGAGCTTGGGAGAGTGTAGGTGTTATCTACCCAGGTTCTGGGGAAGACACAAATATTATTAACATGAATAGGAAGCACCATGATAGGATGCTCTCTGGGAAAAGTAATTTTGTTCATTAATTACTTGCCTTATCTAGCACCCTTGTTCCCTTTCTCTTGCTTTCTTCTTTTTTTTTTTTTTTTTAATTTTCATTAAAAAGACTGGAAGTGAATTCAGTGCTGGCAAAGTTATTTTCCTGCCTCCTCAGAGACAGAAGCTTGTATTACTCAGGTAGCCTTCAGCTACTTTTCAGTAGCCTTCAGGGGCTTTTCCCAGCTTCATTTGAAGCCCAAGTCTTTTATGGGTAGGTGGCAAAAGACAGTTCCAGGCAGATTCTTGTGTTTTCTTTCTTGTGAACCACCTCAGTGCCTTGGACCAGCTGCAGTTCACATGGGTGCCTTTGGCTTGAGTTTTGCCTGCTGCTTGTGATGTGCTCTGAGATTTTCCTCCTACCCTTAGCTTCCAGGCTTGTGTTGTGTCTGGTTAGTTCAGCAAGAAAAGGAGTCAGAGGGCTGTGATTTAAGGAAAAGAGCAGCAGAGACCCTGTAGATTCAGAGATGTCTTTTCCTTGTGTTTTTGATCCTTGCAGGAGGTTGGAGAGGGTCAGTGGATGAAAGCAGAAGATGCCCATCCTCCCACATGTCACACATGCACCTTGGATTTTTTTTTTTAATTTTTTTTTTATTTTTTCCAGATTGCTTCTACAGAGGGAAAGAGTTTCCTTCCAGGGAGCTGTGTGTTTCCAGCACAATTGCTGCTACTCACTGCTTCAAGTGAGTTTGCAGTGTCAGCTGGGAACCAGGACAACCCAGCCTCATGGCACTGGGTCTCACTGGAAAATGGAGGCAATGACAATAGAGTTGCCCCAGCTGAATTCCCCTATGATTTTTTCATGGGCAATTACTTTTCCCATGACCTGCAGCCTGAGGCTGGGACCCACCTGGAGTCAATTCCTCAACCCAAAGTTGTTCAGTTGATGCTGCAGAGCTGGTTGGGGCTTTTTGAGATCTTTCTGCCCATGATGGCTGTTAAAGAGGGACAGAACCTTTCTGTAATGCTGAGTAGGACCAGCTGAGGGGTATATTTCCACACCACCTTCCCCAGACCCCCCACCCTCCTATCCCTACTCTTCTCCCTCTGTGCCAGCAAACAATTTCCATTTTCTCCTCGGACAAAGGCTCCAAGTTTCCAGGGATTTGCATGTGAAATGTTCCCCTTCATCTCAGGCTTGAATGAGCCAACAAAATGCTCATCAGGGATCTGCTTCCAGAGGTTCACGCATCTGGACACACAAATCACTTCTCTGGGGCTTTACCCCAGTAACGTGGGAGCTGCTGTGGTCCTTGGGCCACCTCTGAACCTTTTTTTAACTGGGTTGATGGGCCAAGCCACATCCTCTCCCCCTCCCCAGGCCAGATTAGCACAGAGAAGACAATCTGCAGCTCTGGAAAAATGGGGAGGGGGGTGAGGAGGAGGCAAAGGGGCATGAAATCCCCTAGAGCAGAGGGGAGGGAGGCTGTTTAGAGAGTGCCTGGCTTTGTAGGGCAGGAGATGGAGGAGTAAATCCCTTACAGGGCTCTGGGGGAGGGAGGATGGGGTTGGGGGGGTGGATTTATTCAATTGCAGAGATTGAGGGAGGAGCCCACCTGGGGACAGAGATAAGGGGCGGGCGGTGGGATTGCTGTTCTGCAGCATAAACCAGGAGAGTTATCAGGGCAGAAACTCGGCTTCTATTACCATGCATTAGAATAGATTAGCAGGCAGAGCAATTAGCAGCCTCCCTCTATTTGGCGAAGTGACAGGGTCGGTGGTGGCAGGCAAGGAAGAGGCAGTGTTTTCCTCGTTGAAATACAGCTCAAGGATGGAAAGGACTTGGGGTCTTTCAGCTCCAAACTGTCCCTACTGAGACATTGAAGAAAGTAAGGATGGGAGGGAGCTTTGGTTAAGGGAGGGTCTGAAAGTTTTTGTTGTTCGTGGTCCTTGAAAAATCCCCCTGGGGAAATGCAAAGCCCCAAACAGTGAATTTCAGCTCTCTTGAGTTACCTTTTCCACAGATCTATGGGTTCCAAACTATCATAAGTCAACCTGGGGAAGACAAGCAATGGATGTTTTATCCCAGTTGCCTTTTTACCATCTTTGCCCACTCTCATCTTTGATGCCCAAAAAGCAGATTTTTGGGGGAGGCAAACCTGTTTGTAGTTAGAACCAAAGATGAATCCAAAGATCCAACTCTTTCTTTGGATGTGTATGAATTTGCTGAGAAAGATTTCCTGCCTCTCACCACCAGGACAGGTTTCCCAGGAATGATCCTCGGCTTGATCACAGCTTGGGTTTGTCTGTTCTTGCAGCATCTCCTGCCTTTCTTTGCTTACGGAATATGGGAATATGCCAGGCAGTGGATAAAATTTAACTCCTTCATGCCAAGGAGAGCTAAATTTCTGCTATCAGCCAAGAGAGACTAAGGGCAACCTGGAGGCCAGAAAGGATAGACAGGGAGGGATGGCTATTTGCCACATCACTACATAAAGTTTAAGGTCAATTATGTCTGTGTCTCGACATTTATGACATTCCTATTCTTAGGAGCCTGAGGGAATGTGGAAATGTCAAAACATTGCTAAAACTGACCTTAAACTTTACATGCGAGTGGGATTGAATCTCCTTCCTTTTCCTGACTCCAAGCAGAAAATTGCTTTGGTTCCAGGAGAGGGAAAAGCAAATTTCAGCTGCTCCCTCCTTCCCCAGCCTTGCTCCCCACTTGTGTTAAAGCCATCCCAGGAGACACAAAGCTGGATCTACACGTTGGTCAAACTTTGGTTAAAACAAACCTCTTACTATATCCCCAGCTCTTTTTAATTGCTCCATTCCTGTCTCATCCTTCTTTTCAACTGGAAAACAGAAAACCTTTCTCCAGTAACAAAAATGAAGCTGTCATATTGCATCTCATCCTAAAAAGAGGGACCAGACTAATGAGACTGATTCAGACCATCACAACCAGATAGCTCGAATCTTCCTGGAAATTAAAGGCTCCCTGTGTCCTGAAGTCTCTTTTCTGGATTCCTGGCCCCAGCCCTGGCTGAAATATTTTTAGGTAAGTTTGCACTTGGCTTCCACTGAGCTCCCTCTGCTGACCACCTTGAAAAAGGCATCGTAAATCTACCTGGCTGATGGAGTAGACATCCATCCTTTCCATCCTCTCTTCCAGGACTTTGGGAAGAACAAGGACAGGGAGTCTTGGAGTGATCCTCTGTGCAATGTTTGTGCTGGGAAGAGAGGTCTCACCACCTTCACAGGAAAAACTTCTTTCCTAATATTTAATCTCAGTCTCTCATCTTCCAGTTTGAAACCATTAGCACTTGTTCTATCATTCCAGGTCCTTGTAAAATGTTTCTTTCCAGCTTTCCTATAGCCTCTTGCAGGTACTGGAAGGTGCTTCAAGGTCTCCCTGTAGTTTTCTCATCTCCAGGCTGAACAACCCCAATTCTCTCAGCTTGTATTCAAGAAGTGATTGTAGATGTTTCCCCGTCACTCCCAGGTTCTGTAATCTGCCCCAGTTTTTCTCAGGACACTAATGCTGTTGGGGTAGAAGAGCAAAGACTTTGAAGAACAACAATCCTTTCTGTTATTCCATTTTGGATAAAAATTCCCCTTCCTCTCAGGGGCAAGAAGAGCTGCTACCAGCCCATACCTGCACCCCCTGTTAGCTTTCAGTTTCTCAATTTATTGATCTGTGCTGAGCTGGAGATGGGGAAACCTCCTCAGACCCTTGCCAGCCAATTCCAAGTGCAGGCTGTCTCCCCATGGGCTGTTGCTGGGCTGGGAAACCTCAGATTTCCCCTTGGAAGTACAGAGTTTGAAGAAATGGAAAATCTTTGTCTCTTGCCCTGTCTTGTTCCAGGACATCTGGGATCACCTGGGCTTCCCAGGGTCTTCAAATTGAGACCTCAATAAGCTTTGTCTGGAAGTTTTCCTTCATCCCCTCTACTTCTCTCTATGGGAATTTCCCTGAACTTTTTCCCTGGATGTACTTATCAAATACACCCGGGCAAAGAGGCCATTAGAGGTGGCAGAAAGGTCAGAGCATGGAATGTGGGAAGGGGTGGGTGTGTTGTGGCTTGGACTGTTGGGGTGTTCACACCAGCCCTACCCATCACTCACTTCACAAAGAGTCTGGGACACACAAGCTGGAGCCTTCCTCACCCCCTTCTTCCCCTTTTCCATATTCCTATCCCTCTTCCACCCAGGCCCATGTTGTCTTTCCCTATCACCTCTTTGCTCTGGGTTTGGCAGGAGGAGATCCAGACCCACATGACATCCCTTGTGATAAGACTCAAGGAGACAGAGAGACAGCCAGGAGAGAAGGCAGTAAACCAGGGTGAATTTAAGGGGAAAAGCTGAAGAGACATAAGAAAAAACATGGCCAACTGTGTCCAATCACAAAAACAGGCAACTGGGAAGGGGTGAGGAATGGGATGGGGCAACATCTTCAGCTTCCACAAGCTGAGGACCCCACCCTAAGACAAAATGCAACGAAAAAGCTGGGGAGGAGATGCCAACGTGAAGCCTGTGTCCCACCAAAATGTCCCATCCTGCCCTGGTGACCTGTCCTTGCTGGTGGGAACATCTGCCACCTTGCATTTGCCAACACTGGTGGGAAGGTGTAAGGAATGGGTGGCTGTGATTATTCTGATTATTCTGGAAGGTGAAATTTGTTGCCTACGGAAAATGTCAGCGTTTGGAATCAGAAATGAAAGCTGAAATGTCAGAACCTTTTGCAAAACAGGGATGGTGGTAAATTACCTGTTGGGGGGTGGTGGAAAGGTGTCATTTGGGTCTGCTGAGCTGACCCTACCATTGAGCTGTCTCTCATCTTGCTCCCTTCCACCTTTGGCATCAAATACAGATACTTCATGTCCTTTTTCTTCCCTCTGATCCCACCTCACTGGCCAGCTGATGAGTTTTGTAATGCAAAAGCAGTCAAAAGAAAGCTGCTGTGCATCCAATGGCAGGGCTTCTGCAAAAGGAATTAATCTGTTGGGATTTTGTTTCTGGAAATCACTTGGGGGTGTTTTTTTTGATTTTTTTTTAGTGGTTTTGGTTTGGTTTTTATTATTGTTGTTGTGGTGATGTTTTTTGTTTTTTTTTTTTCTATGTAAAAAAATTGTACAATGTCCTAATTGCCTTTCTTGCCTACAAGCAACATGGGGAAGGGCTTTTTGCACAGCTGTGTAGTGAAAGGACAAGGGGGAATGGTTTAAAACTTGAAAAGGACCCCCTGCACCTTTCCCCTCTGCAGCTGGTGGTTGCAGTATGTAGCCCCAAGAGGCTGCTTCAGATCCCAGATGGTAGACTCAGGATTTAACCATGATCTCTCAGGTCCCAAACCAGAGCCTTCATGTCATCTTCAGGAAACCTGGGCTTTGACACACATAGGTCTACACCTCACTTTCCTGTCTCTGCCTGGTTTCAACCTCAGAGAGATATCCTGAAGTTTAATTAGCTCCGGGCAAAGCCCTTAGAGATCCTCAGAGGAGAGATGCTGTAGAAGCACAAAGTATTAATTTAACATTATTAAAATAATTGGTTAGTGGATGGTGAACAGGGGGTTAGTGTTAGCAGTATTTATTCTTAATGGGTGATGAGGAGGAAATAACATTTCTCATGGTTCAGTGGTGGGAATGGTTTCTTAGTGTTTGCGCTAATGGTTTCGACAGAAGCAGGACACTTGCAATTGTTAAAAGGTAGAGCTGATAATGAAATAGCAGGTGTTATTAAGACATACAGAGAAGCACTGTGTCTACACCATAATCTCATGCAAATAATTTGTGGAGTGGAATATGCTCTTTTAGGTGTCTTCAGTGTAATGCGATGCCACGGGGTGGGAGTTACACACCAGCTAATTATAGCCTGAATAGCACTGAATTAGGTTATATGGCAGTGGAAAGTGATCTCCACATATTGACAGACCCAAAGTTCCTGATATTTTATTAAAGAGAAACAATTATTACCAGTAACAGGTATTTTTTTTCTCTCTGCACAACAGACACACCAGTTGAGAGCACAGCAGGGTCCCAGCGATCTCCCAGGGCCCAGACTGCTCTCCAACTCTCAACAAAGACAACAGGAATGATTAGTTGGGATATTTCATCAACCCAAACCCATTCTCTGATTCTATGATTATCCCTTTCACAGTCCAGCTGTTGGCTGCAGGCAGCTGCCTGCCAGATGACCACTTTTCTAAGGCAGGCTCTTGTGTCTGGAAGTACTTATTTATTAAAAGTCCCATTTGCATTTATTTGAAAATTTGCTGAACTTATTTTATGGGCAGCAATGTCCCCTCTGGGCAGGTGCCTTCAGCAGCTGGGTGCTTTGCCACATTTGTTTCTGCCTTTCACCCAATACCATTCAGGGATTTGAGAGGCTTTTGCTGGAGGGCAATACTTCGCTCTACACACGCTGAAACAATTTTCTCTGCTGTTTCCCTCCACCCTTTCTGTGGGGAGACCAGAACATTTTTGGTAGTGCAGAGGAAGACTGGAGGGAGAAGTTTTCCCTTTCCCTGAAAAACCACCATGTTTTGCCTCCCAGGAAACTCAGCTGCAGGTGTGGGGCAGACACCTGGGAGAGTGTAATGTCTAAACCTACAGGATGCTCCATATGCTCCAACACAAGACAGATAAGGTAGTCAAGGAAAAGGAGGTGGGTAACCAAAAAACTCTGGAGAAGACCCTCTAAGTCCTTGTTTCAGCATGGACAAACCTTCAAAACCCACTGGCAGGCAGCTCCATCCCTTTAGTCTTGGTGTTCAGTAGCTGTGATCAGTTACCTGGGATGAATGACACTGGGAGCCTTAGGGGAAGAGATCTGTGATGTTGAGTCCAGAGACTGAACCCCACTGGTGACCCAGCCCCCAGCTCAGTTTGGTTCCTCTTGGCAGAGCTCCCTCATCATCATACTCAAACACCAGGCACAGATGGGGGTGGTTTGGTTTTTTTGTTTGAAATTGAGAAATTACATTGAAAAAGTCAGACAGTCAAAGTCAAAAGTTAGGAAGTGGCAGAACTGAGGTCACAGGTGGGAAAAAAAAAAAAAGGGAATAATAATAATGTGTGATCTTGTAATTAAAGTCTGGCTCACAGTCTGTCAATGTGGGGAGCAGATTTGGGAATGCAGAAGCTATTTTCAGTCTGGCAGTACCTAATTCCTGAGGGCCTGATGTTGCAGCCTTAGCATTATATTAAAACCAGGCTTAGCTTGGTTTGGTTTTTCATCATTTCATTATCTGGATGGCAGCACAACCTTCCAGTAGCTATAAAGGCTGCAAGACACATTAGTCTGATATAGAGTGAGGTTTTGGTCTGAAGAGCTACATGTCTGAAATATGTATGACCAATGAAGAGCACAATAAGATGCTGATTGTTATCTTCCAGCTCAGTTGTATGGCTGGAAATACAAACCAGGCTGATGCTTACCTTGTACCCATGTGTTGTCCTCCTGTGCTGGATGTGTTTGCAACCTGCTCTTCTGTTGCTCTTGAGCTGAGCTTGGGTATCTGCCTGTTTCAGTTTAGAAAATCCAGATATTCCTGCTATACTGCAGATGGAGGAGATAAATGGGCTATCTAGAAGAATTTGGGTACTTGTGTTTTAACGTGGAACTCAAAAGGGTTTCCTTCCAAGCTATTCTCAGGAGAGGAGTTCCCACACCCTGCAGAACTTCACTGGGATTGCAGAGTGTGTTTGTTTTGAAGAAGTGCTTACAAAAATCTCAGGTCAGCATTTTGCCCTGGTTTTCATTCCACAATAGGAGACTTACAGTTTGGGGAATAGTTAACCAGCTATCCATCCATCTCTCTGGAGAGTGCACATTTAAAATTCCTGATCCAGCAAGGCAGCAGAGCTAAAGGAGACTTCTGGGAAAAAAATCATAGAATCATAGAATCATAGAATTAGCCGGGTTGGAAGGGACCTCAGAGATCATCAAGTCCAACCCTTGACCCACCGGAGCACAGTTGCTAGACCATGGCACTGAGTGCCACATCCAGTCTTTTTTTAAATGTCTCCAGGGACGGAGAATCTACCACCTCACTGGGCAGACCATTCCATTGCCTGATCACCCTCTCCGTGAAGAAATTCTTTCTAATACCCAACCTAAATCTCCCCTGACACAACTTAAGACTGTGTCCTCTTGTTTTGTTGAAAGTCATCTGGGAAAACAGTCCAACTCCCACCTCGCTACAGCCTCCTTTCAGGTAGTTGTAGAGAGCAATGAGGTCTCCCCTGAGCCTCCTCTTCTTCAGGCTGAACAGCCCCAGCTCTCTCAGTCTCTCTTCATAGGGCCTGTGCTCGAGTCCCTTCACCAGTCTGGTTGCCCTCCTTTGGACCTGCTCCAGGACCTCGACATCCTTCTTAAACTGAGGGCCCAGACTTAACGGGGTGAAGGCTCCTAGGAAGAGGGGAGTGGGATATGCAATGCTGCTCTTGCTCTTGAAGCTGCAGAGCAACACATTGAGTCCAGCAGAGCTCTCCCTTTTTGGTTTCTGCCATTGGAAATAGAAAACTTCCCTTTACCAGACAGATGGAGCAATCTGAGTTTGAATCCGGGGTGTTCATTTTATCTACTGTCAGCTGCTAGAAAGAAGATGAGCCCTAAACTTTTAGGCCAGCCTCCAAACTTTGTAATATTCAGGCTCAGCCATATATTGGGCTCTGAGCAGCCTGATCTAGTAGGAGGTGTCCCTGCCCATGGCAGGGTGGATGATCTTTAAGGTCCTTTTCAACCCAAACTATTCTGTGGTTCTATGACTCTTTTTACCTTAGATCTGCAAATCCCCAGGTAGATGGGGACAATCTCTGCTCTGAGGAGCAAGGACCTTGAGAAAGGATGTTGGAGCTCACCCCTTCAGCAGCCCCTGAGTGCTCACACAACTGAGACTCTGAAGTCTGAAAGTGGGTGAATAATTTAACATCCACACTTAGTCTTTATAGCTGATTTTAATGGGGGGTAATAGCACTGCTAATAACAAAATCCATTGAAGATGCCCTGTGCAAGCCCATAACATCAGCTTAATGGCAAAAGGTAATTGGCATGCAGTTGGAAATGTCCTTTTGTATTAACCATGTGGATTTCTAGGGATGCTTCTGCCTTGAAGCCACGGCCTTGGCAGGGCATGGGGAGTAAAATACAGATGCATTTTATACTGAGCAAATGTAAATTTGGATGGAAACTTCCACCAATTTGTGTTGTTGGTGTGTGTTTACATAGGGCAGACAAGACAAGGGACAGTGAGAGAGCTGAAAGCTCTGACAGAAATCAATGTGTGGTGTAATATTCATAGGCTTGTACAGCCCTGGTCCTGTGCAGCCACCAATTCCCCTGAACTCTCACTAACTGGGAGCACCAGGATTTTAAAGATTCAACCCTGGGCACCTTTAGTCAGGCACTTTCAAACCAGATGCTGAAAAAAAAATCTTCAACCTGCCTAGCAGAAGCTGCTGAGCAATGGATGAGAGAGCTTCCCCTTCCCAGCAGGGAGGTACCAGGAGCCCAGAAACTTACAGGTTTGCAGTCCCATCAAAAGGGTCAAAGAACATAGACTGTACAAATCTCCATCCCTGTCTAGGATGTCCTGGACAGGACAGTTGTTAGGGCTACCAAGTGAAGGTTAAGCTCTAGCTGCTCTGTGGATAGAGCTTCTCTAGAGCTGTGCTTCCTACCCCAGGGATGAGACTTTCACCCAACACTTCTTCTTCTTTCATGGTGTCCTTGCAGCTCTCCAACCCGCTGAGCGATCCCATGGCTGTTGGCCCTGGAGTTGGAGCACTCCATGGCACAAGTGTGATTTTCCAGCTAGCTGCGGACCCAAATGGTTCAGTGTTGTTGATTTTCCATCCCAAATCATTGCTCCTCACCCTCTCAGCCTGACTTTGGGTTAACTGTGTCCTTCTCTCGTTCCTCTTTGCTCAGGTGCACGAGGAAGGAGCGATGCGAACGCTCCAGCGAGCCCCGGCGATTCGCCTCGGAGATGAAGCAGTGTGTCCGTCTGACTGTGCATCCCAACAACATCTCTGTCTCCCAGTACAACGTCTTGGTGAGCAACACTCATCCTTCTGCCCCCTCAGGTTGAATGTCACGACAACCCCATGCAACGCTACAGGCTGGGCACAGAGTGGCTGAGAGCAGCCAGGCAGAGAGGGACCTGGGAGTCTGGATTGCCAGGAAGCTGAACAGGAGCCAGCAGTGTGGCCAGGTGGCCAAGAAGGCCAATGGCATCCTGGCCTGGCTCAGGAACAGCGTGGCCAGCAGGTCCAGGGAAGGGATTCTGCCCCTGTACTCAGCCCTGGGGAGGCCACAGCTCGAGTCCTGTGTCCAGTTCTGGGCCCCTCAGGTCAGGAAGGAGATTGAGGTCCTGGAGCAGGTCCAAAGGAGGGCAACCAGGCTGGGGAAGGGATCCAGCACAAGTCCTGTGAGGAGAGGCTGAGGGAGCTGGGGGTGTTCAGCCTGGAGAAGAGGAGGCTCAGGGGAGACCTCATCACTCTCTACAACTCCCTGAAAGGAGGCTGGAGCCAGGGGGGGGTTGGGCTCTTTTCCCAGGCAACTATCAGCAAGACAAGAGGGGGTCAGGCTCTTCTCCCAGGCATCCATCAGTAAGACAGCAGGATGTGGGCTTAAGCTCTGCCAGGGGAGGTTTAGGTTGGATATTAGGAAGAAATTCTTTCCAGGGAGAGTGGCATTGGAATGGGCTGCCCAGGAAGGGGGTGGATTCTCCATCCCTGGAGGTTTTTAAGAAGAGACTGGATGTGGCACTCAGTGCCATGGGCTGGGAACTACAGTGGTGGTGGATCAAGGGCTGGACTTGATGATCCCAGAGATCCTTTCCAACCTGGCTGATCCTGTGATTCTGTAATCTGCCCTTGCAGACTGCCAGACCCGTGCAACACGAGTGGGAAGGAGCAGCAGCTCCATGCACGAGTTTCTTCCTCATCCTGGTGCAGAGAAAGATTGGCCATGGGAGGATGTTTTAGCCTTGGTTATCCCCTCTTTAGATGTGTGGAAGAGGTTTGCTGTGAGCAACTGAGAGACTGAAGAGACTTAGTGCCCTACAAGTATTGTATGCACAGTGTAGTTGTTTACTTCCTTTGGAGAGGGTTGTGTGTATGGCTGGGCTTGTACTTTAAGCAAGGGACATTGTGATGAAATAATTAAATTACTTTCTAGGATAAGGACAAACCAGGGATACTGTTATTCCAATAAGCTCCAATTTTCTCTCATCTTGGGTGGAAGTGTTTCTTTTTTTAAGCCACCAAGACCTCCACCCTGCTGCAGCTCCAGGGCAGAAGGGCAGGATGCTATGCAGAGGCACCTAAGGCCACCAAGGTTTATGATTTTTTGTGACCTTCCTCAGCATAAAGTTTAGCCTTTATGGCCTCCAGATACTCAAGTCAGTAGCCTACAAAGCCACACAGTGAGTGATTTGATCATTTTCTGGGTTTGAGGCAAGAAATTTGAAGATCTAACCATTTTGTGATTTCTCTCTTACTCATGACAACAGTACCTTAAAGTGGTGAGATCCCTGCTCCCTCTGAGAATATTTTAGTCAGACTACTTGGGCCCTGTCTTTTTGGACATATTAGTTTGGGCTGGAACTGAGCTGATAATCCAGACCCCCAAAACTCCATCTCTGAATGAGTTGTTCTCTAACCTCAAATCCTGAAAAATCTAAATGATGTTGGTCAAGGCCCATCTGCCAGGTGACAGGTTTTGGAGTGCAAAGGTTTCTTCAGTGGTAATTATAGATATAATGAAATGCAATGAAATCATAATGAAATCAGCCTTTCAAAGGCTGCATGTCCAATCATTGCTGCTTTTTTTCAGCCTCTTAACTTTGCTGTGACTTTACTTTCCTAGGCTTCAAACAAAACTGATCTGAGACATCTTGAGTCCTTTGTTCTTCTGGGAGTTCAAGGTTTCTTTTTCTTATTCTCTCAGTAGTCACTGAACTCTTTCATGTTGGAATAAATCCCGAGGGACTAGCTGGCTCAGGGCGACTGAAACTGATAACAGAATGAAAGATTTTTCCCTCCAGGTTCCTCAGGCAGGGCAAGTCAACACAGAGCTGTTGGGATTAGAAGTGGCTGTTGTCTGACTGTGGCCCAGCAATTTGCATGAACATTTCCATGGGAGTCTCAGCTCAGTCCAGGATATCCTGGTGTCCCAGCTCACCCACAGTCACCACAGAGAGTCCCATGACAAATTAGGAGAGGAGCATCAACAAATGAGTAGCTGGTAGTGTCCTTACTGAGTGTCACTTGGGTTCTAAGGGTCAATGATACTGAGTTCTTGCCCACGGAGGCATAAAAGGTACCCGTGTAGCCAGATAAACTTTCAGACTTTGGTTACAAGTAGGGGCTTGGAAAATTGTGTCTGTTGTAGTGCAGGGATTTGGGAAACTGAGTCTTTGAGCCCAGGGCTGCTGGTCTAGGATCTATGAGAAGAGGTACTTGCTGGGAGAAGGGTCTGTTCTTCCCTCATCTCAGCACCTGCAGAGCAGGAGTGGGGGATGTAGGGCTTTTTCTGTGTTCAGACTGTGTACTGGCTCATGACTCTTTTTGCTAAATTCTACTGATCTACCCTTTGGGGTAATCTTCTGTGTTGCCCACCTTCCTTCTGCATTGCCTGTGTTCAGAGAGGAATATTTATTAAGCAGAAGAATTTCCACCTTCTCCATTTCTAGCTGTATTAATGAGCAAGGAGAATGAATTCAGCCTGAATGCTGAATCCATCCAAAAAAACCCAAAGATTTTTCCTATTCCCCATCCAAAGCCACAAAAAAAAAATCTTTCCTATTGCCATTCCCATTGTCTGAAAATGAACACACTCTCATGGGGGCTTTATGTCAGCCAAGGCTAATGTTTATCTGCTCAGCCTTTCTCCCTGATGGTGCTTCAAGTGATGAAATAACTCCAAGCCTTCTCTAAGTGAAGAAATGGGTGTGAGGAAGCTGTAAACATTATGTTAGGTTATCATCCTCTCTTGCTTTTGTCACCTGGACTCACCTCTGGTTTTTGTGCTGGTAGAAACAGCACTTCACATGCATTTGTGTCTCTTTTTGGTGACTGTCAGCTCAGATGGGGCCTCAGTTAGCCCGTGGAGGAGGCAAGTGTGGAGAACATCTGCATTTGTGCCTGCATCAGGTGGCTGGCTCTACTGGTTGGTCACAAAACCTCTAAATTTATACTAACTAGCAGGTCATCAGCAGGGGCTAGAAGTAGCCTGGGCTGACTCTTTGTGTTCAGACATGATCTGGTGGGTTGGGCAGGGATGGAAAGTAGTGGTGCAGGACCTTAGCCAGCCTGGGAAGGTAGCAGCACAAGCATCCTTCTCTAGACACATAGTGGAAACCAGCCATGAGATTCCTTTCCTTCCAGACCATGAACACAGCAATGCTGGTGGGTGTTGTGAGCTCTGAAAACACGGGCAAGTTCTCCTTCTTGGCTCTTTTAGGTTTTTCTATATGGCAGCCCAAGACAACATGTCCCCAGAGCCAACTGCTTCTTTGGTGGGATGGGCAGGAGAGGTTTGCCGTGCCTCTAAGAGACAGAATTTGTTTGTGGTGGACTGAAGGCTGTAACTAGACTCTCCTTACACAGGAACATGGTGACAGAGTGCTCCCCCATCTGCTGATGCTAGGAGAGCAGCCCGTAGAGAGTTAGACTGGAGCGCTACAGTTTCTCTGTAGTCTGCAGAGTGCCTCTTGTGAGTAGCTGTCACCTTCCTCAGAAACCGCGTGCCTTGGGGCCACCAAAGCCCTGGGCTTCACAGCTGGCTCCAAAGAATCCCCTGCCTAACCCTACACTTGCATGACAGATAGTGAGCACTCCCTCCTCTCCGCTGACCCAGCCAGCACTGGGCAGTTGTCCCTGCATAGCCACCCACCACCTGTGTCAGCATCAGCATCTCATCCCCTTCCCCCTCCCTACACACATCCCTCTCCTCAGTCGCTGCTTTCTGTTGAAGGAGGATGCTCTCTCTAGCAAGAGGCTCTTTGTCCAACCTCTCCAGTGTAATTCTCTCCTGATGGCCCAGCTCCATTGGTTAGCTTAATATTCTCTCTTTTCTTCTTCTTTCCTTTCCTTTCCTTTCCTTTCCTTTCCTTTCCTTTCCTTTCCTTTCCTTTCCTTTCCTTTCCTTTCCTTTCCTTTCCTTTCCTTTCCTTTCCTTTCCTTTCCTTTCCTTTCCTTTCCTTTCCTTTCCTTTCCTTTCCTTTCCTTTCCTTTCCTTTCCTTTCCTTTCCTTTCCTTTCCTCTCCTCTCCTCTCCTCTCCTCTCCTCTCCTCTCCTCTCCTCTCCTCTCCTCTCCTCTCCTCTCCTCTCCTCTCCTCTCCTCTCCTCTCCTCTCCTCTCCTCTCCTCTCCTCTCCTCTCCTCTCCTCTCCTCTCCTCTCCTCTCCTCTCCTCTCCTCTCCTCTCCTCTCCTCTCCTCTCCTCTCCTCTCCTCTCCTCTCCTCTCCTCTCCTCTCCTCTCCTCTCCTCTCTCCTCTCCTCTCCTCTCCTCTCCTCTCCTCTCCTCTCCTCTCCTCTCCTCTCCTCTCCTCTCCTCTCCTCTCCTCTCCTCTCCTCTCCTCTCCTCTCCTCTCCTCTCCTTTCCTCCCTCCCTTCCTCTCTTCCTTCCTCTCTTCCTTCCTTTCTTTCCTCCTTTCTTTCCCCCTTTCCTTCTTTCTTTTCCTCTTTCTTTTTTTCTCCTACCTCTCTTTCCCTCCCTCCATCTTTGTTTGCAGCTGGTCTTGGAGACCTACAATGTCCCTGAGCTGTCAGCAGGAGTCAATTGCACCTTTGAAGACCTCTCAGAGATGGATGGCTTGGTGGTGGGCAGTCAGATCCAGTGCATCTCCCCAGCTGCCAAAGAGGTGCCCCAGATCATCACAGAGAACGGTGGGTATCCCCTGGCTCCTCTGCTGCACCATTTCCCCCTCTTTTCCCCACCCCACACCCTCTGCCTCTCTTTCTGCTTTCTCCCAAAGCAGAATTGGGCTGATGGCAACCTAAAGGACAGGGCATGAAAAGCACAAGGAGTAGGTGGGATACTGTGGATGGTCCTGGCTGGTGAAGCTGTACAGCAGCACACTGTACCATGAGTTTTCTCAGCATCTTTTTGTGTGTGTGCACACGTGTGCAAGCATCCTGCTGCCATACCAGTACCTATAGCAAGGTGCTCCTAGGGGTGACAGTGTTTTCAGACTGCCACCGAGTGGCAGTTGCCTATATCAAGCCAAAAAAAGAGGTGGATGTAGGATATTTCACCACCTTTCATCCAGGCAGACAACCCAGGGCATGAGGTTGCTCTCAACACATCCAGTCCCCTGCAAAGTCCTGCAGACCTGGATGATCCTGGCTGTAATTTTCATTCTGCTCTTCCCAGATTTGGATCGAGGTGCTCAGCAATTCATCCCTGGACTTTAGTGCCTTCAGCTGTTCTTGGCTTGTTCCTGGCTCTCCCCTCACAAAAGTGATCCAGCACAGAAAAATACCTTGTCCCCAAGGATTCTTCCCCTACCCACAACTTCCTTCCCTCTTCTGTTTCCCTTTTCTAACCACTTTTCTAGGTGCTATCAAGAACACCTGCAGCTCTTTGCAGGGACTTAATGTAAAAACATCATCCTTCTGTTCACCCTGAGAGGTGCAAGAGGATGTTGCTATTTTTGTCCTTGGCTTCATGGGAAATTTTGCAGTAAAATTTGTTTCTGACAATCCCCAAGCCACAACAAACAAAGTGAAGCAAACTGTCCCCATCATCTTCTTCCCGCTATCCCCAAACTACACACAGCAGCAGTCCCAAAACAAGCCTCCAAAGGCCTGGTACCATTTTCAAGTCTCAATGATTTATCAGTCATGTTTTTTTACCAAGATAGATGCCAGGAATTATTTGCTTGGTATGGACATCTGTCCCAGACCAGGCTATGATCAACCAGCAAACAAAAACAACAGAGAAAGCTGGAGGCAGGAAAAGAGAGAATGATTTAGGTGAAACCTTGGTTTCCAGAGAAGCTGTGCACCTGCAGCTTTCATCAATCTCAGCAGCTGATGCTCTGCACTTCTGCAAAGATCATGGTTCTCCATGCACAGCACCAGAAGCTGGATTTGAACCAAAGGCTGGGAGGCATTGCAGCACATCTGATCCCTGGAGCCACCCAATCCGGTTTTAAAATATATGCAAGATGCTGGCAAAGTTTTTAAATATGAAGCAGTTAACAGAGGTGTCAGAGCAGATGGGCAGGAATGTCAAGCACTGGCAGCAAAATGTGTTTGGTGAAGGGGGTGGGGTGTGTGTGTCTGTGTCTGTGTGCTTGCAGGTGGGTGAGGATGCACATGGGCACACGTGGTGACAAAATGTCACATTTGCCTGGGCCTGATTGATGAATTCATCCTTCAGGAGGAGGATACAGAGGTGAAAAGGTCAACAAGGCTGAAGTCTTGGATTAAACATTGGTCACTTCCCCAAGAAATTACTGCAGTTCTTGAACCCACTCATTACCAGGAGCTGATGGGTTCTAAATTGGGGTTTTGGTATTGTGGAAGAGGTAAAAGTTGTCTGTCCTGCATGGAAGTAGTGAGAAGATGATGTTTTGAAGGTGAGGTGCAGGCACTGGGTCTGCAATGGAAATGGATTAATCCTTCTGGAAGTGCAACAGCTTATGGATGTCCCTCATGTTGAACTGGGCACTTTGTAGCCAAAGGTTTGGGTGAATTGACCTTGGGGTGAATGTTGTGAAGTGAGTATGGAGGAATTGTTAATGTGGGACTCCCCTTCTTCATCAACATTTCCCAGATAGGGATCCTCTACCCTGTCCTCACTGCTGTCCTCCTTGCTCATCCCTCCATCCTGCTTTACCAAGATACAACATCTCTTTAGGGGCATGATCTGGAGGTGGTCTTTTTCTAGCATGGTTGTCCTGGATATTGGGCCCTATTCAGAGTTAAATAAGGAGGGTGAGGAGAAAGCAGATCTTTTTTTCTCCCCTCAGGAAAGCAGTTATTTTTATCCTCCAGGCAGCGTATGCATAGGGCACCAATATCTGGGGACAGCAGTCACATCTTCCACAGGCCCCTTCCTTCTGGGGATGTTAAAATGAACAAGCAGGAAGGAAGAACTTTAAGGACAGTACTACAATTTAACAGCTTCCTAATTCCAGGCATCTGTATCCTCTTTTTGAGCTTAGTTTTTTTTCTTATTTGATGACTTCCGTCACCACATTTTTTTTTTAAATTAGTGAAGTATGGCCTAGACCCGTCACCATCGTCCAGCCCAGAATCTGATCCCAAGTAAGATAATTTCCAATTTATGCAGACATACTCCATCATGCCAGTACCATAAGGGGGAGAAATATACCTGCTAGAGAACCAGGGTCTAGAAGGATCTTCTTGCATGTCCTACAGCTATTGAGGGTGGTCTAGCCAAGGTATCGTGGAGCAGCTCCAAGGTCAGACTGGTGGCATGGCCAATGGGGCTTAACTAAGCTAACAGATCAGTCAGACACTGATGTGTTTGTTTTTTTTCCCCAGGAGACCATCACATTGTCCAGCTTCAGCTCAAATCCAAGGAAACGGGTATGACCTTTGCCAGCACCAGCTTCGTCTTCTACAACTGCAGCGTCCACAACTCGTATGTTCCACTTCTTTTGATACCTGCTTTCCATTCCCTCTCTGGATAGCCACAGAACCCACTCCTGAATGGGTCACGGGTCACTCAGGAAACTGGTTAGGTGTGGAGGTGACCAGGTGTCAGAGTATGACCAGTGACAAGGAGCATGATGGTCAGCATGGTGAGGTCTGTCCTGGGAGAGTAGTATAGACACCACTTCTTCTGCTGATGGGCAGGAAGACATTCCCCTGGGGAGTGGTACTTCCTCATATGTCCCTCAAGCAGAGGAGCATCACATCAGAGGGAGTTTGTCAGGAAAGGGAGTCAAAAGCCAGTTGTGACCTCAGCAAATGGCCCACTCATCTTCCCATTAAGGAGCTGGTTTTTGGGTAGCTGTATCCTTCTGGATCCACATTGGATCCTCCAACCCTCATCTGTGCTGTTGGCCCCACCAGTAGGAGCCTGTCCCAGACAGTTAACATTGTCTTGGGCTCCCAGATCCAGAAAGACAAGAGTTGCTGGTTCCTGCGTGATGTGAAAAATCAGCAGTCCCAGCTCATTCCCTTGAGACCATCTTTTCCAGGGGTTTAGCTGGCACCCAGGGCTGCTCAGGATCTGCCCCACCAGAGCAAATCTCCAGTTTTCCTGCAGAAAGATACTCTCCTAGCAGCTTGATCCACCTCTGAGCAAGGCTGAATGGCTCTATCCCCACCACTGAGCCATCAGAAGTGCCAAAAGCAGATAATTACTGCGGCTCAGCGATTCACAAGGAAAGGCAAATCCTATTTCCATGTTCCTGCTGCTTTGACAAACAGTGTCAGAAAGCAAGGGTTGGGGGGAAGAGCAGGAGAGATGGTGCTGTTAAATATTTATGGCATGTTTGGGTTTCTTACTCGACAAACTATAATACACTATCCATTTTTAATTTGATGTATCAGAGCAAGCACTTGTTACCAATTTGAAGAACAGCTCTCTGTACCGGAGCTGAAAGGAGATTGGAGCTGAGCAAGTTTTCACAGAGACAGGGGAGAGGGTGTGTGTTTGCCTGCTGAGTTCAGCCAGGCTCTGCTGGAGGCAATTTTTTTTCCAATGGCACAGGAAAATTTGCAACCCCTAAGTCCCCCTCCAGGTACTTCGGAGCTGCACAAAGGTCTCCGGACAGTGTGAATGACCACAAGAAATCTCTGCTATTCACTGCTTGTTTTGTGCAGAGAGGTTGCTATGGCTCAGTTTGGTTGCTGGTGAGCAGATATTGTATTAAATTGAAAAAAAAAAACAGTAAGAAAGTGTGATGCAGGTCTAAGTCAGTTCTGTAACACAGCCAGGAAAGGCTTTTGCAGCTCTTAGCCTACAGCATCCATGAGGCATAGAAGAGTAAAACCTTGTAAGATGGGGGGCATGGTGCTTTCCTACACCCTGATTACATGAAATATGCCCTCTGATTCCTGGTTGGCTGCTACAATATTCTTTCCTTCTCTGCTGAGACAAAGGAAAAATGAACAGAGTAACTGTATTTTCAGAAGCCCATCACCCTGAGCAGATCTTACACTAATAAGCACACGGGACAAAAGGGGAGAAAATTCCCTGCTTCATCCTTGGCTTGCTGACCTTGGTGCATCCCAGTTTGTGTTTGGCCTATGTATCACTGGGAGAGTGGGAGGATAAACTGGGACTGCCAGTGCACAGGGACTGTCCTCCGCAGGCATCATTCCTACCTTGGCAGCTTTCCCACCATGTGTTTGCAGATCCCAGGGCACTGGTACAGTTCAGTGTGGCTGCAATGGGGCTATCAGAGTTTTCATCCATTCCCTGATCCTGTATTATTTGTTACATTCACTATTTCATCACAGACAAAAAGGGGAATGCCTCATCTATACAAAGCAGAGAACTTGACACTGAATAAAAGCTGCAGCAATAAACCAATGTGTTTGTTATTACTCTAGTAATTATTACTCTCGTTACAATGATGTTAAGGCAATTTAAAATAGGTAATTAATTCAAGACACTTGTGATCACAGTGACAAGCAGCTCAGGTCATGGCAAGCTCAGCACCATCCTGAGACCTGATGGTGCTGGGTTAGTGGAAAGCCCATGGTCTTCTGCTGTTGATAGCAAAAAAAAAAAAAAAAAAAAAAAAAAAAAAGTGTTTTCTGAGCTTTGAGATAAACTACCAGCCTCAAGGTCAAGGACAGCTGGCTAATGGGACTTGACTGGCCAAGTGACTACTCTTTCTCTCCATCTCCAGGTGTCTATCATGTGTGGAGAGCCCCTACAGGTGTCACTGGTGCAAGTACCGCCACGTCTGCACTCACGACCCCAGCTCCTGCTCCTTCCAGGAGGGACGAGTCAAGCTGCCCGAGGTAGGCAGGGTCAGGGCAGATGTTGCCTTTTGGCCTGGATCAGACCAACAATCCACCTCCAGTCCCACTCTCTTCTTCTTCTGCTCACCCTTCAGTGGATCTTCACCCCTTCTGCTCTGCCAGACCCCCAGTAACCTGACCTCTCCCTCCCGCATACTACAAGGAGTTCATTACCTTGGAAAGCCACTGACACCTCCCAGTACTAAGGGACTGGAAGGGATGGGTGTCACGGTTTAACCCTGGCCCGACAAAACAACAGATTTAAACCGAGAAACAGATTTATATATTAATCTCTCTCTCCTCTGATAAAGGAAAGAGAGAGAGAATAAGGAAGAGAGACTTATGGGTTGGAAACTAAACTACAGAACTTTAATGAAACAATAATGATAAATAGGAACAAATTACTAAATATATACAAATATACAGGAAAAATGATCCCATGTTCCTCCCTCCCTTTCCCAATAACTCTCACATCACCACCGAGGCTGCAGGGCAGCCCTGGGAAAGTCCAGGCTGGAATCCTGGGGTCAGGAGCAGTTGGGAGCTGAAGGCAGGAACACACAGATTCAGGCTGGAATGGATCAGGACCACAGGCACCGGGACGAATGGAATCCTCTCAGGATGCCGAAGGAAGCAGGGAGGGCAGGAAGGAATAGAGGGGGCCTTTGACCCTTGTGATCCCTCAAATTTATACTGAGTATGACGTGTATGGGATGGAATACTCTGTTTGGTCAATTCTGACATCTATCTTGTCTGGTCCTCCCCAGAGGAGGGTTTCAGGTGGGACCTCTTTACTCCTTCTGGAAAGCAAAATGTTCCTGAGAGCTGAGCAGTGTCCTTGGTTCTGCATAACAGTCTCTGCTGTAACTATAAACATGGAGTGTTATCAGTCCTAGAAGCAGACAGTGTCTGAGAAACTTGCTGTTAACCCCAGCAAGTGCAACTACTTACAAGAGACTTAGCTAAAAGCAAAAGTACAAACCAGAAAATCACCTTTATCCTGGCCTAAACCAGGACAATGGGAAACACTGGGCATGCATCTCCTCCAGCAGATAAAGAGGTTGCCTCAAAGCAGATACCCCAGGATGTTGAGATCTGGGGAGGATTCTATGCTATGTCCCCAGCATCAGTGATCTTCACCCATGCTTCCAGCAGCACTGGGGCTTGGTGGGTTTGGTGCCTAATGGCTGGTGCAGCAAATCACCTTCAGACAAGGCTGGGGAATGGTTCCTTGTCAGTTGTGGAGCTGAACTGGACCTTAAGGCTTAATGCTGCTTCCCTGTAAATGCTGTCTGGCTCATTTTGTAACTAATGAGCACTTGCAGACAAGCAGAAGACAAATAGGAAGCCACTTAATTACTTCATGGTCAGGAAAAGTCTGAAAGCATCCTGGCCTGGCTGGTAGAAATCCTGAGATGGTTGGTTGTTTGCCCAAGGGACCAGTAGCCATGAAGAGATTTTTTTATCTGCTGAATCACCCAGCACAGAGGTGGCTGCTGGAATCTCCAGAGATGTGTGTTGCATTTGGAGGGTGAAATCCCCACTGCTCTCTGCACTGCCTGCTGGGTCTGGTGTCCCTAATGTGTCCCCCCACTTATTCCCATACCCCAGGCAAGCCAGTGTGACAAACATGTAGGAATTTCACCCTCATATGGCATCCCCCTTCCCTCCCACCCCTTCCTTACGTGCTGGTTGAGATGTCACATATGTGCTGGCTGAGATGTCACATATGTGAGGTGTCCTGGAGCAGACATCCTGAACTGCTGTGGCACTGGGACAGGCCATAAATATTCATGATCAGGGAGGTTGCCAATTCTTCATCTACTAGCATTCAGCATTTGCTGTAAACCTGCTGGAAAACTTTCTGGAAGGCTTAGAGACATAAAGTCATGGAATCATTTTGGTTGGAAAAGTATCAAGTCCATCCATTAACCTAGCACAATGTCAAGGCCACCACTAAACCATGTCCCTAAGCACCACATCTACACATCTTCTAAATACGTCCAGGGATAGTGACTCCACCACCTCCCTGGGCAGCATGTTCCAGTGTTTGATAACCCTTTTAGTAAAGAAGTTGCTTCTAAAATCTAATCTAAACCTCCCATGGCACAACCTGAGACCATGTCCCCTTGTCCTGTTGCTTGTTATCAGGGAGCAGAGACCATCACCCACCTCACTCCATCCTCTTTTCAGGTAGTTGTAGAGAGGGAGAAGGTCTCTCAGCCTCCATTTCTCCAGGCTGACCATCCTCAGGTCCTTCAGCTGCTCCTAGTAACACCTTTTCTCCAGATCTTCCATCAGCTTTATTGCTCTCCTCTGGACTCATGCCAGCACCTCAATGTCTTTCTTGCAGTGGGGGGCCCAAAACTAAACACACAATTCAAGATGCTTTGCTGTCTCCTGCACAGAAGAAATGCTGCCCAGCACTGGAATGATTGGCCAATATCTGCAAGAATAATGGTCTTGCAGAACCCAAAACTTTCAGAGGTTTTTTCTGACTGACAGTGTGAGAAATGCCCTGTAGCTTCAGGGTCCATCCCATTGTCATCTCTGTGTTTGCAACCCTCAAGGACACGAGGGCTGGGGAAGAATGGCATCAGAAGTGAATTCTGACAAGCACAGATTTACATTGACTCTGTGGCCATAAAGATTTTGACAAATGGCACTTTGAACAAACACTACATTTATCTCCCACGCTTCTCTTGAGAAACCATCTTTTCACTGACTCATCTTGCTCATTGAAAATTCTGTTGTTTCTCTTTTACCTTTTAAGTCTTTCATTTTCTGTCCTGTTCATTGAGTCTGTTCTTTGAACAATAGAAACCAATTGTTATCTTAAAACCAAGCCTGGCTCTTCACTGCCCAGACTTCCACCCAGTTCCCAGTGACATAATATGGCCCAGTAGGTTGACAGGACTGAAGGTCATATTCCAGTGTCATATTCATCAGTCCTCAAAACATACCATTACCTGGAGGGGGCCTATTTTTACCAGACTTCCATCTCCTTCTGCAATTTGATCCTTTTTTATTCAAGCATCCCCAGATGCTGATGAGGGGAGGTGTTTGCTACCACCCAGACATCAGTACCTGCTAAACCAGTTATGTCTCAAGGAGGTACTGGTGGGAAACTGTACTACCAGTGTGAGACAGTTAGACCATCCCATTTGCTGTCCTTCCATGGGTCTGCTGAGCAGATTAACATGGATGGCTTCCAGGATTATATGGTCTGATTGCATCAAAGGATTCCTTGCCAAGCAAACAAATATTGATGTTACTCTGTCATGTGGACCAGTGCCAGAAGCTCCCTCCCTCTTTCACCACCATTGCTGGCATGCCAAGCCTGCTTCCCTTCCTCACACTATGGCCTTCCCCTTCTCTTGCTGATACATCTACCTCCAGGTGATTTTTTTGCTCTTTCTTTGCCTGTACAATATCTTACCATCATGTGGGAAGAGGCATCCCACTCTCCAGATAGCCTGAGCTGTAAATGGATTGATTGGACTCATACCCATTACCCCAGACCAGCCTGGAGCAATTTGAAGAAAATCTTGTGCCTTTGTGTGCTTCTAACTCTAATCTATTCCTTAGTACATCTCACAAGTTTATAAATGCCCATGGACTTACTTCCCTTTCTTTCAGGTCTTCTTCATGTGCTCTGAGAGTATCCTGGTTTTTATACTGTTATTTTTTGTTGTTGTTGTACTATGAAATGATGATCAATGCATGATGAGTTTGAGATTGATCCAGTGGGACAGAAGAAAAGTCATGGTCTCCTCTGTCCAAAAGGCAAAATGCTGTTTCTATCTGTACAGTCTGTGATCTGCCATTGGGGGGGGAGCTACACAGTGGGTAACTGTGATCAGCCAGCCCCAAGATGGGACAGGGCAGTGGTCCTACCAAAACCAACTGGCAAAACTAAACCAGAGATGGGAAACGGGCAGAAAAGACACATCTCTTTTTGTCAACAAGGAGCCATGACTTTCTTCTTTGTCACTTCTGCTCAATGAATCAGTTCTACCCATAACAGAGCTCAAGCAACTGGTTTGGGAGCCTTGGGAAAGCCTTTGTTTGCTCCTGGGGAAGAAACCCAGCATGGTCATAATGCAACAAGAGTATTTATGAATATGGCATTGAACTCAATCAAAAAGGGTTGATGGTGTCTCTGGATGATTTGCAGCAGAAATACTTCACCTTGGCGTATAATTTCCTTTTACAGCAGCTTTTCAAAAGGCAAGACCACTAGCTTGAAATATACTCAGTGACTTCTTGCTTTATAAAGGGGAGTTGATATTATTGCTCTTGAGGGGAGGAAGGGAAAGAATGAAGGAAGAAAATACATTTTAATACTGAAGTGGATTTCTGTTGTTGTTTTTCCCAAAGAGAGCTCGTGGCAAAAATGAGTCTCAAAGATAAAGGGGAGAAAGCCAAGTTTCTGGGATTTTTTCTGAGCCATTCTGTCTCTGATTTTGACATTTGCTGCTGACTGTAGCTGTGCAGATTTAGTGTTGCACTTCCAAGCATTTCATTGCAGACTGGAATACCATGAAATCAACCCTTAGTTACTTGACACAGTCACCAAGAGAGCTTGGTCATTTTCTTTTTGTCTGTTCAGTGAAGTTACAAGTGATAGAACAAAAGGTTTACTTAAGTTGTGCCAAGGGAGGTTTAGATTGGATGTTAGGAAGAATTTCTTCAATGAAAGGGTTATCAGACATTGGAACAGACTTCCCAGGACAGTGATGGAGTCACCATCCCTGGAAGTATCCAAGAATCATATAGACACAGTGCCTGGGGCTATGGCTTAGTTAAAGACTTGTCAGTGTTAGGTTGATGGTTGGACCTGTTGATTTTGAAGGTCTTTTCCAACCAAGGTAATTCTGTGATTCTTCTGTAAAAAAACAAGAGAAACAACAAGTAGTGGAGGGAAACTGAGGCATGAAGGAGTAAAACAATTTATTTGAGGGTCTCCAGCTGCAGAAACAGCACCTGCCTCTTCTGATATCTACTACTCAATACACGTGATAGCATCATCTGTCATGTCTTTGCACAGCCCTGCAGTGATCTGGTGGGATAGTTTTTATGCCAGTGTTTCACAGATGTCTGTACAAGGATAGGTGAGCTGAGGTAGCCTACTTGAGTTGATGGGATAAAGGAATTAAATCTTCTTTTGTGCCTTCTCCTCTAAGATGAACACTATCTTGTTCCAGGCCTTGCAAAGATTTCAGCTTTGTGGGGGGGTGGAAAGAGAGGGGAAAAATAATGGCAAAAGCCAAACACAAGCTTAGATAACAAATCTGTTATCCACTGGCTTTAAAAGATGCATAATCATTTAATTACCTTGAAGGAGGTTTTCATCTTTCCCTGCTCAGCCGATTTGCGTGTCCGTGTATTTTTCTTCCTCCCCCCAAACAAGCTTTTTATTAGTAGGATTTTCATCTGCTGCCTAAAAAAGGGAACAGAAGAAAAGATCTCGCACCAAAGTGTTTTATGTCGAGTTGTACGTGCTAATGACAGTAAAGCCCACATGAAAGAAACAACTGCTTCAAATATTAATTTGTCAAAAGCAATAGAAAGCTGTGTGAGCTGCATGCTGGTGAGCAGCTGCTGAGGAGCTGAATTCTGCTTTTCCCAGTGCTTGAATGAAGAGCTGTACTGGTGACCTTTCCAGTGGAGTGCAGAGATTTAGCCCTGACTGGTCACTTGTTCTTCTTGGGGATGAGATTTTTGGCAAACAGGAGAAAAAGAAAGCAAAGATTGATAATGACAGCTCATCCTGAACTGAGAGGCATCTGGGCAATGCCCTTAATGACATGCTGCAACTTTTAGCCAGCCCTGAAATGGTCAAGCAGTTGGACTAGATGATTGTTGTAGGTCCCTTCCAACTGAAACATAACATTCCATTCCATTCCATTCCATTCTATTCCATTCCATTCCATTCTACTCTACTCTACTCTACTCTACTCTACTCTACTCTACTCTACTCTACTCTATTCTATCCTACCACACCTCACCCTACCCTACCCTACTTTACCATATCCTATCCTAATCCTATCCTATCCTATCCTAAGTGACAAAGTCATCATGGATTTTGTCTGTTGGAAACTCAGCTGTGCTCTTTCTCACCCTCCCAGTGCATCTCAGTCTGGCTCAGGGAGAGTTTTGCCCCAAGATCTCAAAAGGCAGATGGGTTTTCAGGCCCCTCAGATGTTGTGCTTTGTCCTCTTTACAAGGTGCTGTAGGAAGGCACTGTCCCTCCCTCCCCCCCAGAATGCACCCTGGTGGAAATGCCAGGGTGGCTGCTGGCACTGGGGAGGAGGGAGAGGACCCACTGGGTCATCATGGTCAACTCCTTGCTCCCTTGCATGGCCAACCCTTCTGGTGATGCATCTTCAGTGTTGCTGTGGCAACTGCTTGGTTTCTCTCCCACTCTTGTTTACAGCTTCCTTTAACCCAGCCAGAGAGGCAGCTGCTGGAAGAAGCATCAGCACGGGGAGGGGAGGAGAAAAACCCCATTTCTGCTCAAATTGATGTCTCTCTCATTTCTCAGGGACTCTTAATGACAGTTGCAGCAAGGCTAACGCTGGAGCACCAAATCCTTCCCTGGCTGTCGATTATCCACTCACTTCTCCTGGCTCCTGTCTGTCAGGAAGAGGAGGGGATGAGGTGTCGTTTCCATGGCAACTGCAGGCAACCTGCTGCCTTCAAGTACTGTGAGCAGGCAGGGGGACCAGCAGGAGAGGCAGAGGGCTCAGGAGCATCTCTAGACAGGCAGCTGCTGCAGGCAGCACCAACCAGCCCAGGCAGATGGGATCTGGAAGAGCAATGCAAGCATTTCGTGGCACCTGCTTTTAAGCAGCGTGAGGGTTTGGTGTTTATCATCTATTTAGCTCTCAGAAGTGTTTCCAAGCACGTGTGGTGGAGTCTCAATGGCATCCTGTTCAGGGGGAGGTGGTGGTGGGGGAACCTGGGAGGAGGCTGTAGTTGTTTGTTTGGATCCAGCCACAGCTTGGGGTTCCTGGTGGTTTGGCATTTCAGGACAAAGTGTTTCACCCTTACAGCCCTTTCCAAGAAGTGGTGATGTATCCTGTAGTGGGTACAGTCTCTTTAGATGCTTCAGATAATAATCAGAGGAAATTAAACACCAAAATTGCAGGCCAGGCAGCAGAAAGCTTTCCCTTTGATGATGTAGTCCTGCTAGGACATGAAAATACTTCTCAGAGGTAGCACCAGGCAGTGTATGAGGCCACTGGTTTTATTTCAGTGTATTACAGTTTAATTCCTGCCTCTGAGCTGACCTGGACACATTGACCTTCCTGTGTGTCACGGTGTCTCATTCTCTTCCACCCCTGTCTGCTTTCAGTGAGCACTTTCTGCTTGTACAGCACCTGGAGCTGTAATCTCAAGTGGGGACTGCTCATAAGAAGTCTTTGAGCATATACAAACAAATGAGAGAATTTGCTGTTGTTCGAAAGTCAGACTGACTTGCTCTGAGATGAAGAAAAAAGATAGAAAGCCTGGGTGTGAAGTGGTTCTGTTATTTTGGGTACCCTTTGTCATCTCTGAGACTTTTTACCCTGCAGTCATCCAGATGGCAGGAGAAAAAGTTGGTAACTTGTTCACTTTCTGCAGTAACTTTGAGCAGAATTTCTGAATATTATGGTGATGGATCTGCAAGAAATCTGTCCCTGGTGCAAGAGAGCTCCTTGTCCATCCTTGTCTCTCCTCCAAACAAATCATAATGAGAATGGAGAACTGATGGAAAAAGACTTCCCTGTAATCAGTTTGTTCTAGCTTAATAAACACCTTTTTTTCTTGGAGCTCAGCTCAAAGCCACTCACTATATGAGCAACTAATCAAGGACCTGTTCATGTAATGTCTAGAAGCAACTCAGGAAGATTAACTTGAAGGGAGATGTAAGAAGCATATGACACTCAATCCTTGTTAAATGTTGCTTATTACAATTGGGCTGCTCATTTTTGTAATGCAAGATTATTTACCCTTCAGGACAGAATGATCTCTGAATGCAACAGGGTAATATTCATCTGTCCCCATCAACAAAGTCCCCTAGAAATAACCCTGGCAAAAGCTGATGTTTTGATAGCCTGGCTCAATGTCACCCATTGCCATGCCTCAAGGGGTTACAGAATTGTATGGCTCTCTGTATACCTGTTAGGACTTTGTTAGGACTTCTAGGGTCTGTGTGGCACCCTCCAACTTCAGGGAGGAAAGACAATTCCCTGTTCAGATTAGTCCAGGGGGATGGTGTAGTCCTGAAGCAGGAAGATTTTTCTTTGTTTCATTGTAACATCAGCTGTATTCACTGATTTGGGACATGTGAGCTTTTCTGATATGGCCAAGGAGAAACATTCTCAGGATGTTGAAGCTGCAGATAAGAGGTAACATTGGAATGTGTCTTGTTTGGGGCATCTCCAGAAGGCTGAGCTCAGACCTTCCTTCCCTGCCTTGTCTTTGTGCATGAGGCCATTTGCTTTGGCTTGGACATTATCTCAATGTTGTCACCGATCTCAGTAAAGGAGAGGGTGACTAGAGACATGGTATCAGTGTTCCAACCTTCCCACTGTGGAAACCAAAGTATTATGACTCTCTGGGCTTCTGTCCTGGTTTCCAAAAGGAAGCAGGATTGTGTCAACATGACCCATGCATGCACCTCTCTTCCATCTGTTACTCAGTCTCCTCTGTTGACTTCTGAACCCATGGCCATTTTTGGACATTTTTAGTTGGGTCAAAGTCTGGAGCTCTCAAAGATACCACATTCCTACTCACTTTGTGTAACTGAGCAGCTCTAGAGAAGAAATAGACTTTCATCCTTCCCTTAGGAATAAAGGAATGAGCTTGGGCTCAATCCATGGTAGACACCAGAAATCCCCATGTGAGAGAATTGTCATGAGAATCCCTGTTTCTTCTGAGGGCTTCTTGGCTGGAGAATCTCCTTTACATGTTCAATACCCACTTGTGGACACCAGTTTCTAGGAAACAGCTTTACTGGGGAGGAACATGCCCGTGTCCTTGGTACCTACATGGATGAGCAGTAAGGGGAAATATTGCAATGCTCAAACTTTGCAGCCTCATTGAGCTGATGAGGTGCCATGAATGGATGTCCAGAGCTTTGATATACATCAGAGGTCTTGTGAACTTGAGATGAAAGTCCATATAGAACAACAGAAGTCCAGCTAGGTAGGAGGGTGCAGATTTTTATAGTAATAATAAGAGAAAAAACCTCATTACTGCTTTATAAACTCCCTGTGCTCTGCTCCATCTTTTCCATGGCTTTACACAATCCAGCTTTATTATGTGTGTGATTCTGAAGGGCTGTCCTACCTTCCCAGGCTTTTCCTTCAACAGATGACAGGCTGTCCCTGTAAACACATGGTTCTCTTTCCTCTTGTATATGCATCACCTTCCTCAATGCACACATTCATATTTCTTCCAATTTCAAAGCTCAAAAACCACCAAACTGAGACTGCTTGCATGTCTCCAGTAGCCTTTGAGCAGGTGTACTTAGTGACAGGAACCATCTACTATTTTTGTCACTTGTCCCCTCCCTTCATCCAGTGACCAGAAGGCTCCTGCTCTCCGGATCATTACTTTTCCTTCTGAGCATGTGTCAAAGCAGCAGAGTTGAAATCAAGCTAACATTGTGTCTCTATTTAAAAAGGATAAATGTCGTGCTTGGATAATTATGGCAGCCTGACCTTGATCCTCGTGAAATAATGGAACAGCTGAGAAAGACTCTATTAATAAAGAATTAAAGGAGGGTAAAAATCATTAATGTTGATCAGAAGAGATGAGTGGACTGACTTCAGAAGCAGAAGAGTCCTAGGCTGGAATCAAGCTCTCAGCAGACCTGGGTCATTTCCCAGCCCTGTCTGGTGGCCTTGGGGGAGTCACTTTGCTCTGGATCAATGGGAATCAGCAGTGAGCCATGTGAGAGGAGGTCAGTTATTTTCATTTAACTTCTGCTTTTCGAGCATCCACTCTCTGCTGAGCAGCCTTGCTGTTGAACCTCCTCAACACTGAAGCCAGGGACTCAAGAGGCAATGGCAGCTGAGTCAATGATCTGCTATTGATCTGTTGGGCTCCTTTCTTCCACCAGTGCTATCTCTGCACTAACCTCTGCAAGCCACCATAGAGTTACGTAGCTGCTAGAGTTCACAGAGCTTAAAAAGGGCCACATCTCTTCCACAGACTGAGCACCAGCATCCAGCACAACCACCTTTTCCCCAGGCACCACTTGCAATATCTGACAGAAGAGACACGGTGTTTGCTCCTGAGTGCCTGGAAGACTTAACTAAAAAGGAGCCATCAGAAGTGACAACCATGCAAGGACTCAATTATTCCTTTGTCGTCTCTGCAGATGTTTACTCTTCCCATAAATCCTGTTGCTTTCTCCTCATCAGCTGCCTTTAAAGTTCTGGGCATTTTCTTCATGTCTTACTACTTTTGCTGTGCCAATATATAAGCACACCATCAATCAAGCTAACGACATTGTAAACTTAGGAAGTGCAGATAAAATATATGGTGCATTAAAAAATTCTTTGACCGGGTGAGCTTTTTTGTAGCTGGTTTGATTGCTGCTGGTGCTGATGTAAATTTGGGGGGAAGTATATCCAGGAATTTATGGAGCTTGGAATCCTGCCTACAAAGCAATGACCTGATTCCACTTTATAACCTAATAACGTTCCCCGGCACTGTTCGTGTAAATTTTAAATATAATTTTATGATGCTGAGAATTAGTGGTGTAATAATGTAAACACAACATGGACTGTAACTCACCCCTTTCCCTCCCTCCTTGGAAATGCCAAGCTCATTGCTCCTTCTTTTTCAAGATTATCCTGGGGCTGGGAAGTCGTGCAAGGGTTTAAAAGTGATTCATGGAAGGAACCAGCTTGTCAGCCCTGGAGGCCAAAGCTCTCTGTTAGAGCAGCACAGGGTAGCTGCTAAACAGCCATCTGATTTTGCTCAGCTGGTGTCACAGCCCTGACCTAGGGTGATGGTGCTGAGGTGTGAGAGAGAAGTTCAGGACACGTATTCCAGGCAGTCCCTGCTGCCTCTCATCTGCCAACTTGTTCTTTTCCTGCTTCTTATCCAAGAAATCTGATTCCTCTAAAGTCAAAGCCTGTTTTTCTTCGCTCTTTTTTTTTCCTTTCCTTTCCTTTCCTTTCCTTTCCTTTCCTTTCCTTTCCTTTCCTTTCCTTTCCTTTCCTTTCCTTTCCTTTCCTTTCCTTTCCTTTCCTTTCCTTTCCTTTCCTTTCCTTTCCTTTCCTTTCCTTTCCTTTCCTTTCCTTTCCTTTCCTTTCCTTTCCTTTCCTTTCCTTTCCTTTCCTTTCCTTTCCTTTCCTTTCCTTTCCTTTCCTTTCCTTTCCTTTCCTTTCCTTTCCTTTCCTTTCCTTTCCTTTCCTTTCCTTTCCTTTCCTTTCCTTTCCTTTCCTCTTCCTCTTCCTCTTCCTCTTCCTCTTCCTCTTCCTCTTCCTCTTCCTCTTCCTCTTTCACTCTTTCTCTTTCTCTTTCTCTTTCTCTTTCTCTTTCTCTTTCTCTTTCCCTGTTAATTTTTTTCTTGGGTTTTTTTGTTTGTTTTTTCTTTTATTTTTTTTCTTTTGATTTATTTTATTTTTTTAATCTAATCTAACAGAGCATCCACATGATGTGGTCTAAATACCTTTATAAAAACTCACTCCTTGCCTCTCAGATTTTATCCTCTTGACCTGATTACAGCACAGAGCAGAACAGTGAGAAAGCCATAGGGAACACAGGGAAAATGGTCCATGGCAGTTCAGCAGAGCAGATTAACAAAAGATGTGTTGTATTTGCATAACATGTGAGTAAATAACAAATTGAGAATCATTTCTTTTGGGATTCTAAAGAGTAAGTCATGGTCCCCACTTAGGTTCATTTTGTGATCATGTTCCTTCTGGACAAGATGGCTTGGATGAGAGACAAAGATGGAAAGTTGAAAAGGAAGTCCTTTAAAAACCCTTAAAGCTGAGGATTAAGAAATGGATTTTGGTGTCAGGAGCTGGATGCTTTGACATGAGTAGTGGAGGACTTGGTGGTGGTGACTACGTCTGGTCCTGACTGGAGAGGAATCTTCTGGGAAAGAAAGGGTGAGAACCCATTGCCAAGACTGGAATTTATCTTGCCAAACATGCCTACCAGGAAGTCATCAGCAGGTGAGCTCTGGTTTCCTTCTGCAGAAAGTAAAGATCCAATAAATGCTACCAGGGAGCAACATGAAGGAAAAGCAGGAGAGACTCCCTCACATGAGTGCTCTGGATGACAAGAGTAACACAGGGGAAGAGAAGGGAACTGGGATGCTCATATAAGATGGAATCTGTTAATGGGGGATTGAGCATTGTACTAAATCCTCAGGGTTGCTCTATCTGTTCCCATATAGGATCCTTGCCATTCAAAATAGATGAGATGTTTTGTTGAGACTGGGGGTCATGATCCTGGCCAGAAACAGACACAGTGTGGAACTGTATGACAAGTTTAGGAGAAACTCCATGCAATATCACAAGACTGGGAAAGATCCCTACAATCTTCATCCTGGAGAAGAGAAAGGTCTGGGAAGACCTTAGAGAAACTTCCAACACCTAAAGGTGCTCCAGGAAAGCTGAGGAGGGACTTTGGAAAAGCATGTGGAGTGACAGGAGGAGGATCCAGTGTTTCATGCTGCAAGAGGGCAGATTTAGATTAGCTATTAGGAAGAAATTTTTTGCTGTGAGGGTGGTGATACCCTGGCCCAGGCTTCCCAGGGAAGCTGTGGTTGCCCCATCCCTTGTTCAAGGCCAAGTTGGACATGACTTTGAGCAACCTGGTCTAGTGGAGGTGTCCCTGCCCATGCAGGAGGGTTGGAACAAGAGGACATTTAAGGTCCCTTCCAACCAAAACCATCATGTGACTTTGGGATTCTAAGATCTCTAGGAGAGGGTGACAACTCAGTCACTCCCAGACAGTCTCCAGGTTTAACTGGAAACTAGCATGGGGAAATCTCCATGAATCATAAGTGTATGTGTATGAAAGACCATAAAGGAACCAAACTAATCAGTCTAGGACTAAGACCACATTTCCTCAGAAAGGTTTCATCACCCTCCTTAGCAGAATTCTCATGGTGGCTCTCACTGGTGATTCACTCAGGTTTTGCTGTGATGAGGGCCATAACACACGTGAGAGAAAATGAAAGAATGGGATCTCATATATCTGAGACTTCATTATTTCTGCAAGCTATAGCAAAACACATTTGCAGGCATTCTACAAGGAGTTATAAATAAGGGAAATTAAACTACCATCGACCCAACGAGAGCAGCCCATCTCATGATGTGTTTTCACTACAAAAGCTCTCTGACTTGATAACTGGTGATGTGAGGTGTGCATTGCTGCTGATACACATTATTGGCAAAGGTGGAGGATATTATTTAAAGACACTAACCTATCTGAAAGCATTTAAAGAACAGAACAAAAAAATATATGTAAAAATGCATAAAACAAACACATAAAACAAATCAACAAGAATATGCTTTCAAATGTGTTGCTCTAGAAGGGATTAAACTAGATTTTAGCTCTTCTGGAATCTGAACCAACTCGCCTTAGGGTCAGGGGAAAGGCTTAATTTATTAGGTACCAAAGAGAAAAGGGATGGGATTGGGTCATTCCTTGGGATGGTTGTTGGCAGTGAATGTTTTTCTTTCCCCTACATCATGTGAACACTGCTCTTTCAACCTGGGTGATGTCCACTGGTGAAGAAAAATCACATTTGCTGCAAAATGTCCAAGATTTTTTAAGGACCCTTCTGCTTGGGTCCTGCAGCAGGGGGCCTGTTCTGAGCAGGTTGATATTTGTGGAGTTTACCTTCAAAAAATATAAACCTGAGCAAGCACCCAAGGTTGAATGGCTGGGTTTTGATACAAGCTGCAAAATGAGTGCAACGCTTGAATTTGAACCCAAAACCCAGCCCAAGCTCTGAGGTTTTCTGCAGTGCATCACCCAATGAAATTGCCTTTTCCCCTCCCTCTTTCAATTAGAAAGGACATGAGGTCAATCAGATAAAGCCACATTGGGAGGATTTCCTCTTTATGGCGCTTGCCTCTTCAATTATCTATAATGAACTTCCTCACAGCACTGCAAAGCTTTTTATATGCAAACGAATCCTGTTTTGGGGCTGGTGCAATCATGGCTTGTTAATGAACTTGAAACAAGTGTTATCAGAAAGGTTACAGCACCAGTGGTGGGAGGGGACAGGATAAAGCTAGAGAAGAAAGACCAGGCTGCAGAGCTGGGATTGGCCTGCAGGTAACATAGTGGACTATCTCCAGCCCCCATCCTCCAGTCCCCTTCAGAGGCTTTTGTGTTTGCCAGACATCAAGCAAAATGCCCACTCTTGGGAAAAGGCTGCTCAGAAGCAGATAGGGCCTTCCCATCCTCCTGTCCTGCTGATTCACTCTGCCAACACATCTCTTTCTCAACTCCTGTAGCTGGTGAGGGAAAAAAAAAATGAAGAAAATGTTGCCAAGGTCTTTTCTTATTCTCGGAGAGAGGCAGAGAGATGATTCAGAAGGTTCAGGACATGTCGGGTAGGTGAAGGAGAGGGTTCAGGGGGTGTTGAAGCCATGCAGTTCCAAATGATTTTTCCACATGGTATTTCCTGGTGTAGTCAGAAGTGGAAACCATCACTCACATTGTAATGTAGCCTAGGCCACCGCCTTCCAATGCCTTTTGTGTTTTTATAGATCTAAGTCACCCAGGCTTAAATTTTTCTTTACTTTCTTAATCTGAGTATCTTCTTACTGCTGCAGCTGATCTGAATGTTGGTGTGTTTGATAAGGTAGGACCACTGATAGGGTTGAAAAGACTTTTTAAACTGTCAGACCTTGCCCTTTTGTCAAGATGAACACTTCTATGGCACGTCACACACTGAGTTTCTGTATTAGAAGTTAGAGTCCATCATCATCCAGAGCAGGACAACAGCAAGAGCAGGGTGTTGGAACACAACATAGCTTCTCAATTGCTCATGGGGGTCAGACACAGCTTCTTTCCATATTTTCTGTGCATGGTGGGGCATGAAGCAACTTCCACTGCTCACATCCTCAGCTTTCTGGAGCCTTCTCACTCACGTCTCCTTGCTAAAGTGCTGCTCAGCACCAAAATCTCCAAGACTGCAGAGAATAGAGGTGGTAAAGCACATCCAATCCTTACACCAACCAGCCAGGTTCACTTGATAGCTTGTTAAGCATCAATCCTTGGGTGTACATGGAAGATTTTGAGCCTGATTAGCCCGGAAAAATTGCCACCAGTCCCAAGAAGATTTCCTTCCATCCAGCTCCAACAGCCATGTGCTTGGCTCTCCTGGGTCTGATTTTAAGCTGGGCAAACCCAACTGAAGTCCATCAGTAACTCTCAAGTATTTACATCATTTAGCATCACCCTATAAGTACAGATGGTAAATGAAGTTGTCCCCAAGGTTTCTTCATTCTGGCACCCCCTCTGGGACAGAAGGACTTTATCTGGGGACTGAGGAAAGTTTCTGCACATCACTGCAGTGACACATTTGGTGGTTACTGGCTTTCCTTCTTGCCTCTGGCCATGGATTGTCTCACACTCATGGTGTGATGATTGATGGCTCTTGTAATTCTATTCCTGGTTGGTGCAACTGCAGATGTTACATGTCTAATCCATTTCTTTATCTTCTTAAGCTTTTTGCTTCAGTAAGATGCTCCCATCTGCTCTAAAAGGCTCCCAGGCTCTCATAAGTCATAAATTCCACTTTTGAGTCTTTCAATTCCTTTCCTTCCTTTCCAACCCTGGATCAAATTTCCCTCCTGCCATCCCTTGCCCACATCTACAGATTAAGCTTTCGCTTTTTTATGTAAATTCCCTCTCTCTGCTTGTACCAACTGGACCTGTCTTTAACATTGGGCAGGACAGGATGAAGGACAGGCTGGACAGTACTGGACCACGATGCCCAGAGAGGTTGTAGAGACTTTCCAAATCCACCTGGATGTGTTCCTGTGTGGACTGCCCTGGCTGATCCTTCTGTGGCAGGGGGTTGGACTCAATGCTCTGTAGAGGTCTCTTCCAACCCCTGAAATTCTCTGATTCTCTGATTCAAAGTGGTGTTGCCCACTGGGTTGGAGGTGGCAGCTGCACCATCGCCAAACCATGGTGCTCTATAGAGAGGAGGCAGTGTGCCAGATAGAGTGAAGAGAAAAAAAAAAAGAAAAAAAAAAGAAAAGGGGACAGGCTTTCCCTGTGCCACCTAGGAGCTGAAAAGCCTTAAAAGAGGGGGCAGCCAGGAGCTCACACTTCTGTGCATCTGGCACCCTTATGTTTTGTAGCTTTGTGCAGTGGTTTTATTAGGGTTCCCATTTCGTCTTACAGAACCTTGGAACAGACAGGCAAGCACTGCAGGAATTTCCTAAAGAGTTGATAAAAACAGAGTTGCTATCTTCCTAGAGTACATGAATTTGACAGCCTGTGGTTGTCTGATTGTCCTAGGAGGCTGAAGTGCAGTGCTGCTCTCACTACATCTGGGCAAATTAATGAGACTTTGATTACAGCTTCATGCAATCCCAGCTTTGGGTGCCCAGATCTCTACCTGTGCAAGGGACCAACTGGGAGATACTGGATTAGCAACATCCCCCTAGCATGGCTCCTTTTGTGAAATGGTGTCAAGCCTTTCCAAGGAGGTTGGAGACAGAGGTTTCCTTGGAGATGGATCCATCTGTAATAAATATTCTGTCCCCTTCTAACCCAAAACAAACTCTTTTTTTTTAACAGCCCAGACTCTGTAGTTTACAATGTGTCTTGCTGGAGCTTTACCCTTTGTACAATGGTAGGCTGGGAAGACAAGGAATTCTGCTCAGATTTTTCTTTGTTCCCTGCTCATGTCATGGCAATGAGACCAGGATTAGTCCCTAGATGGGACATGATTCTTTCCCACTACCTGATTAACAGAGCAGGTATTCAAAAGCACCAGAGAAAGCTTCCTTGGGTCCTGAGGGGCTGAAAGTCTACAGTGTGAACTGGGGAGATAGGAAGGGATGGTCTGTAAAAGAAATTACAGAATCACAGAATGGTAAGGGGTAAGACCTCTGAGGATCATCTAATCCAACCCCCCTGTTACAGCAGGATCCTTCCTCACCTGTTTATCTGAGGCTCAATGATAATGCTCTTTGAATACCCTTTTTAACAGGCTGAGCCCCAGGGAGGTGTAGAAGCTTTTTAATTGGCTGAAATGAGGAGTGAAAAGGTTGAGAAGCATCGGAGAACTCCACCTGAGGCTGGGAGTCCCATGTGCTGATTTAACAGGTTATCTCCTTTCTCCCCAGGACTGTCCCCAACTGCTGCAGGCAGAGAAGATCCTGGTGCCAGTGGAAGTGATCAAACCCATCACATTGAAGGCCAAGAACCTGCCCCAGCCCCAATCAGGCCAGAGAGGCTACGAGTGCATCTTGAACATCCAGGGCAATGAGCAGAGGGTGCCTGCCTTGAGGTTCAACAGCTCCAGCGTGCAGTGCCAGAACACTTCGGTAAGTTCTTCATCCTTAGGATTGGTGCAAGGGGCATTGATGATCAGGAGTCTGACCTGTAGTCATCACTACAGTAAATTCTTCATGCTTAGGATTGGTGCAAGGGGCAGTGATGACCAGGAGTCTGACCTGTAGTCATCACTACAGCACTGTCCTGATGGGATCAGGGTTGTGTCACATCTCTTCTTAACTTATTGCCCCCTCCAGTTGCAGTCAAGGAAAGGCTGGTTGGTAGCTTGCAGCCTGTCCTTTTTACTCTTTAGGCTGGCTGAGGTCACCACACAGGAGTTGCTTGTGTCCTTGGATCCCAGCATTTGGCCACGCTGGAGCACCTTAGCCATGACCCACTGGCATTTTCAGCTTACCCTGCCCATAGCCACAACATTGCCATATCCATTTCATGGTTGTGGCCACACACATTTGCAACCACTGGAAGAGACTGCCCAGGGGGATGGTTGAATCACCAACCCTGGAGGTGTTTAAAAGATGTGTAGAAATGGTGTTTAGGAAGATGATTTACTGCCAGAGCAGTGAAGTTAGGTTGGACTTTAAGGAAGTGATTCTGTCCCTGTACTCAGCCCTGGTGAGGCCACAGCTCGAGTCCTGTGTCCAGTTCTGGGCCCCTCAGTTCAGGAAGGAGATTGAGGTCCTGGAGCAGGTCCAAAGGAGGGCAACCAGGCTGGGGAAGGGATCCAGCACAAGTCCTGTGAGGAGAGGCTGAGGGAGCTGGGGGTGTTCAGCCTGGAGAAGAGGAGGCTCAGGGGAGACCTCATCACTCTCTACAACTCCCTGAAAGGAGGCTGGAGTCAGGGGGGGGTTGGGCTCTTTTCCCAGGCAACTATCAGCAAGACAAGAGGGCATGGTCTCAAGTTGTGCCAGGGGAGATTTAGGTTGGATATTAGAAAGAATTTCTTCATGGAGAGGGTGATCAGACATTGGAATGGGCTGCCAAGGGAAGTAGTGGATTCTCCATCCCTGGAGATATTTAAAAAGAGCCTGGATGTGGCACTGAGTGCCATGGGCTGGGAACCACAGGGGGAGTGGATCAAGGGTTGGACTTGATGATCTCTGAGGTCCCTTCCAACCCAGATGATTCTATGATTCTATGATTCTATGACTTGATGCATTCCTGTGGGACTTGCCCTGGGTGATCCTTCTTTGGCAGGGGAGTTGGACCCTCCCAACCCTTGTCATTCTATGATTCTGTGGTTCTGTGATATAAAGACTCTGATAGATGCCAACATGTAATGGGTTCAAAGAAACATGGGAAGCTGCAGGCTTGAGTCCAGCCTTCCTTTGCCTCTTTTTTCCCCATTTGCAGTGTAGGATGAGTAACCTTCCTCCCAGGGTGTCACAGTGGTGTCACCTCAGCAATGCCACTCCTGGGGTCAGTGATGATCTAGCACTGCTTCTTCTGAGGTTTCTCCATGAGGTTCACATCTCCCAGACATGCCTTTGAGTCATTCTCACTGCTACTGCTACAAGATGATTTATTAGTCAAAGAGCTAATTGCAGGCACTTCACTGCAGCTCTGCCACTCCACACAGGGCAGTGCTTGTTAAAATCCATCACAACAGATTCTGCTGCATTAAGCTGAAGATTACAGCAGTTCACACATTTTAGAATCTGTTTCACACAAGGAAATTCCCAATGACAAGCTCATATTTGTTCCTTTGTCCCCATTCCTCCCTCTGATTCTCATTATTGGTTAGGGATCTGTGAGCATCCAAGTTGGAGGTTTAGGTGAAGAAGGCATTGCACTCTTTAATAAAAACAAAAGCAACCCCCAAATTCTTATACAATACTGAAAATCTGCAGCTAAATAAAATTATATGGGCCTTGGCAGGAACTATATGTATCTCTAAAAATCTTAGGAGGGAAGGCAGCATCCCCTCTTTTGAGTCAAAAATTCTCTGGCACAAATAGAATCATAGAATCACAGACTGGTCTGAGTTGGAAGTAACCTTAAAGATAATCCAATTCCAACCTCTCTGGCATGAGCAGGGACACCTCCCACCAGCCCAGGTTGTTCCAAGCCCCATCCAACCTGACCTGAGACACTGCCAGGGATGGGGCAGCCACAACTTCCTTGGACAACCTCTGCCAGTGTCTCACCCCCTTCCAGCAAAGAATTTGTTCTGAATATCTAGATTCTGATCTAAATCTCTCCTCTTCAAGTTTGAAACTATTTCCCCTTGTCTTATCACTTATCACATGTCCTTAGGCCCAAATAGCCATCAGCATGAGGGATCTCAGGATGATTTTAAGCACAGTGAGTACACTGACTGCCTCGACAGTCCTGGAGAGTTTCTCTTAGCATCTGAATTTGTGATATTCAATAAATGAGCCCAATTTTGAGTATGATCCTTATACTACCTGCATGCTCCAAGAAGTTGTTAGTGCCTAGGACCAGAGAAATGGGCTCAAATGAACCCCCAGGTGCCTTTAGCTCATGAGATGCCTGTGTGCTGGGACCATGTTAATTTTAATGTTTGATGCTAAAAGACTCAAGGCTTCCCCTGAACTGTGCAGGGTGGCAGGGCTGAGTTCCAGGCTAATGCCAAGGCACTCCATGATCACAAAATCATAGAATCATAGAATGGGCTGGGTTGGAAGGGACCTCTGAGATCATCAGCTCCAACCCTTGATCCACTCCCCCTGTGGTTCCCAGCCCATGGCACTCAGTGCCACATCCAGGCTCTTTTTAAGAATCTCCAGGGATGGAGAATCCACTACTTCCCTGGGCAGCCCATTCCAATGTCTGATCACCCTCTCCATGAAGAAATTCTTTCTAATATCCAACCTAAACCTCCCCTGGCACAACTTGAGACCATGCCCTCTTGTCTTGTTGAAAGTTGCCTGGGAAAAGAGCCCAACCCCCCCCTGGCTCCAGCCTCCTTTCAGGGAGTTGTAGAGAGTGATGAGGTCTCCCCTGAGCCTCCTCTTCTCCAGGCTGAACACCCCCAGCTCCCTCAGCCTCTCCTCACAGGACTTGTGCTGGATCCCTTCCCCAGCCTGGTTGCCCTCCTTTGGACCTGCTCCAGGACCTCAATCTCCTTCCTGACCTGAGGGGCCCAGAACTGGACACAGGACTCGAGCTGTGGCCTCACCAGGGCTGAGTACATGATCTGTGTGGTGTCTGTGGGACACCTGTCCCATGTTTTTTGGTGGCTCAGGTGGGCCTCTCTCTTCTCCAGGGAGAGGCTTATTTTGGGATAAACTCAACTCTTTCTTTTCCTGTTTTCTACCTCCTCTCTCCCTCTCCTCTTCTTTTATTTCTTCCCTTTTCTTCAGGAGGTACTTTGGCTCTCCCATTTGAGCTCTTTTTCTTTTTTTTTTTTTTCCTCTTTTTCTTTTTTTTGTTTTTCTTTTTTTTTTTCCCTTCTGAGAAATGTTATTTCATTGTTGCTCTGAATTTGCCAGACACTGAGAGAAAGAGATGTGGAAGGGAGAGCCAGACAAAAGAAAGAAACATTCACACAGCTACAAAAAAAGGGAACAGAGGAGCCCTGGCTCTGTTTGAGCAGGTGGCAGAGGACACAGACAATAGGGGAGGAGTGCTGTAGATATGTCTCCATCATGATTATTTCCTTTCCTGCCAAAATTTGTATTCAGTCTGGAGCCCCTGTGATACAATGAGCCTCTGCTCCAAGGGTCACCTGGCTTTAGAAACAGTCCTATGAGCTTGTTTGCAAATTGAATCAACCCCCTTTGACAGAGCTTTTCACTCAGCAGAGTTGCTGGATGAGATGCTGAATGTAGCACCTGCATTGCAGGCTTGGAGAAGGTCCAAAGGAGGGTGGGAGGATGTGTTGTTGATGGTGGGTCCCTGAAGCGATGCAATCCTGCCAGCAGATCTTTCTCTTACTGATGCATGCTAGACTAAGAAATCATTCTTGGCTTGTTTTGCCCCATAAACCTGAAGATCTACCTCTTCCCATCAAACACCAGGCACCCATGAGCTCAAATACATGCCTTGCAGAATAACTTTTGCAAAATGCAGTTTTTCTGCTTTCACACAGGATAGGATCAGGAATAAGCCTTAACTCCTGCCTTTAACTGCCTGGTCCCTCGGGATTTATACCAGGGTAGCTGAGACCAGAACCATCAAACCTTTTTACTAAGTGGCTCCAGCTTTAGTTAAGAGATTTTATAAGGACACCCAGGTGGGACCAACCTATCTGACTGTCTGTCAGCAATGTCATATCCAACACTGATGGTACCTAGGTGCTCAGTCCAGTCAATAGCCAGCTCCATCTCTCCCCCTTTCTTTCCTGGAGATACTTCATTTGATAACAGCAATAAGTCACTGCAGGCAGCACACTTTGGGACAATTATTGTTCTTGTCAAGTGGTTTGAGACTTTCAGCTCTGGGCTTTGTCCTCTATCACACCACCCAAGGCAAGCAATTATCACTCCAAGAGACCCTGCTTGCCATTCCTTATTGCACTTATGATAGCTCAGTCTGGGCACAGAGTGATGGGAGGAAATGAAAAGAAGGAGAGTCAAGGAGACATAAATAAGTAAGTAAAAACATCAGCAGCTATGGCTGAAATTGCTCCATCTATTAGGGCAGAGAGCCATCTCCCCAGTGGGAAAGCAGTGGGATTCCCAGCACTTGTAATCAGCCCAATATTAGCAGCCTTGGGCACAAAGAATAGGGGGGTGGGTGAGGAATGACCCCCCCCCCGATCATGCCTTGATCATTGCCATTATCTGTTCCAATTCCCAAGCCCACATTCCTGCTTGGTGGGATCCTTCATGCCCAGGCAGCACACATTGGTTTTCAGCAGTGAAAATCCCTGCTGATATTTTGCCTCAAGTTCTTCCCAGGTCTCTGTGTTGGGAGACCCAAGGTTGTACAGCTGAAAGTGCTGTGGAACTTTGGGATAGGAAAACCAAATCCCTTGCATTTATCAAATCGTTGCACTTGACCAAAAGATCTCTGAGGCATTTGTCTCCTGTGGGGTTCACAGAGTGGAGGGAGTGATCAAACAAGCAAACAAACAAAAAAACCCTAAACAACCAAAAAACCCACAGAGCTGGCAAAAAGTGAGAAGCTATTCCCAGAGATCACGGAATCATAGAATGGTTTGGGTTGGAAGGGACCTTGAAGATCATCAAGATCCAGCACCCCTACGTGGACAGAGACACCTCCCACCAGCCCAGGTTGTACAAGGCTTCACCCAAAATGGCATTAAAAACTTCCAGGGATGGGGCATCAACAGCCTCCCTAGGCAACCCATTCCAGTGTCTTACTACCCTCACTGTGAAGAATTTTTTTCCTAATATCTAGCCCAAATCTCCCCTCTTCCAGTTTAAAAAGAAAACAAGCCCAGGGCTGGGAGATACACACACAACTTAATTATTGTGATGCATTATTATTATTATTATTAATCTACATTTGAGTATCACAGAGAAACCCCAGTCATGGTGTGGGCTCTTTTGTTCTGGGTGATATCCAGATCTAAAAATTCAGTCCCAGCTGTGGGAAGCAGAGGCTGAGGGGATCAGATGACTGTGAGTGAGTTTATGGCTGTAAAACTGATGCAAGGAGGGATGAAGTCATTTGTGCAGCATCACACAAGGAGTTGGTGGCAGTGCCAGATACAGAAATCAATGACTGGGTCCAAATTCCAATCACAAGAGATGGTCTTTGTCCTGTCAGGAAAAACAGAGTAGCAGTAAAATACTACTAAAATTCTGCTTGTCTGCAGATGCTTCCTTGTTTTTGGACATGCTTGGGGTACAAGGAGGAAGAATCATGTAACTGCTTTTTGGTTTATTACCTGCCTTCACCCAGGGCAGTGGTGAAGTCACCACCCCTGGAGGTATTCGAGAGATGTACAGACACAATACTTAAGGATATGGCTTAGTTAGGGTCTTGTCAGGGTGAAGTTATGATTGTACTCAATGATCTTGAAGATCTTTTCCAACCAAAGTGATTCTGTGATACAGCATCCCAGAATGATGCAGCCAGAGGTCAGGATTTGCTCAAGCCTCATGGCTCAGTAGGCTGTGAAGAGGAGTTTTTTGAACTCTTTTTTTTTTAAGGGTACCCACAGAAAGAGATGCCCAGAGGAGCCAGGGATTTGGAAGATTTCTGAAATGCAAAGTATTCCACATAGACAGCTAATGTTTGCTTTGCTGTTGCAGAACTGAGAGTTGGGATTTTGCAGCCATCCTCTTGGCCAGAGGATACTCAGCTTCCAGTAGGCAAACAGGCAATGGGTACAACGTGTTAAACCACCAAGGATGTGGCAAAATGGCCAAGTGAAGTGGTGGCTTCAGCCCTTGTGGAAGGAATAGTAAAAAGTTTAAGACACAAAGAGCTGGTACCTGGGAGTTCATAAGTACTGTTCCCATGAATTACAACAGCTTTTTGGCATTACCTGATGAGAGCCAGCCTGCCTTTCTGGTTCTGTCAGAACCTCTCTTTCTTAGTTTGGGCCTTTAAATTACCTCTGATTTTCTGCTTGGCTTTAATTTGCATGATGGCAATCCAGGTTTTGCAGACTTAGGGCTCAGATTTACATCTTCTCAGCAGTTTTGCCTGTGTTGGAGAAAGTTGTGCAAGGCAATGTATACATCCAAGCCTTAATGGTATGAATGCTCTTAGCAGGAGTATCCTGGAAGCTTTACTGTTAGTCCTGGAGATCAATACACCAGCCCTTTTTTTTTTTTTTTTTTTTTTCCCCTTCTTTGAAACATATTTCCATCTTATTGTTACAGCCGAGCGAATCCGTTTCAAAGACTCCCCTGGAGTTCAGTGGGCTTTGAATAGGGGTCATGATGAGTTAGCAGCTCCTGTGGTCTGAAGGGGATGAAGCATTTGCTCACTGTTACTTTGCAAATCACTCCCTTTCACTGCAGTGCAGCCCAGGAGCTGGCTGAGAGGGATCCAGGAACACCGAGCATCCTCTTCCCAGCCTCCAGCTGCCTTTATCCTTGAAGCTCTTCCATGGGGATCCTCTTGTGGCATCTATTCCCAGTTCTGGATCACGTCTGCTGAGTTCACAGCCTAATATGTGTGTTTGCCCCTGGATAAGATCTAAAATCCCAGCTGGGCTCCTGCTACTGGCGCTGGAATTCTCAGTGGGATGAAAAGCTCTGGGGGCCTCCAGCTGCCTGTCCCTCGACAGCCCTGTCTGGGCTCTGCTCACAGCTGAATCCCAACACACACACGAGGCCCTGCTGAGGCAGAAAGTTGCATTTTCTCAGGCACCTACAAACTGCTGGCTGAAGGGTGGCCGGGTGGTTTGGTAGGTGTGCTCTGTCCCCTTCCCTATCAACATCTGCAAAGTGATGTGCAAAGCAAAGCTCTCCAGTGGCAGAGGATTAATTATCTTCTGCTTTTTCAAGCCTTCTCCTTCCCACTCCTACCTCCCCTTCCTTGCTCCAAAAAAGCTGTGAAAAGCCAGAGTCCAAGAGGCTAAGCATCATCTTGCATCTTGCTGGCAGGGACACTGAGAAGTGTCATGAAAATGCTAATATTCAATGGGACTGGTGGGTACAGCCCTATTGCAAAGGTCTCTGCAAACCTACTGCTGCTCTTTAATTCCATGGTAACCCCAAAGATTATACCCATAAAAACCCTACAACTAGATCCTAATCTCAGTCTTGCAGATTAGTGGTAAATTGTGTTTTGTTTGTCCAAAAAGAAACTGCTGTGCAACTAGCACTCACCCTGCTGCAATGGACAGAAATCACCTTCTATGATTTGCCCTGCAATTATTCAGCATTGAATGGATACAGAAAAATCTAACTCCAAAGGCTCAGAGCTTTGGCATCTCTGTGATGTGCTGAAACCACATCGAGACTTGAGGTGACAGGGAACTCTAAGACATACCCAACCAAACCAGACAGCTTATTGTAGTGGGAAAAACACTCATATTTCTTGCCTTGCCTTGCCTTGCCTTCCCTTCCCATTCCTTCCCTTACCTCCATTCCTCCTCTCCTCCTTTCCTCCTCTGTTTTTCTTTTTCCTTTTTTCCTTTTTTCCTTTTTTCCTTTTTTCCTTTTTTCCTTTTTTCCTTTTTCCCTTTTTCCCTTTTTCCCTTTTTCCCTTTTTCCCTTTTTCCCTTTTTCCCTTTTTCCCTTTTTCCTTTTTTTCCTTTTTTTCCTTTTTTTCCTTTTTTTCCTTTTTTTTTCCTTTTTTTTCCTTTTTTCTTTTTTTTTTTTTCCTTTTTTCCTTTTCTTTTTTTTTCCTTTTTTCTCTCCTCTCCTCTCCTTCCCTTTCTCCTCCCCCTTTCCCTTATGTGAGCTGTGATCAGTAATAGTGTAGCAGACATGAAAGGTCTCCCCCTTCCTTTCCCTGTTCCCATTCCACCTTCCAAGCAACCATCTCCTCTCCTAGGATGCTTTTTGCCTTCTGCTGACGTGTTGGATGGAAGCTGTTGCTGGAGGTGGGAAGTGGGACCTGACAGGCAACTGGGTGAACACTGTGTAAACTGGCTCACGATAAACCAAAATTTAGCTGAAAAAATACACCAAACATCATGTGTCAGAGAGCTCTCTGAGTTGAGAAGACCTCTAGAGATCAGTTTCCATTTCCTTCATCAAGGCTGGATGCCTGACAAGTGTTTGTTTAAGTCTGTCCAACTCTCCCAGAAGATCTCTGTGGCTTTCTTAACACATATTTGATGGACGCTGGAAACCCCCTACTCCAAGCTGAAGCCTTTCTTGTTCTGAGGAGGGGAAAAAAATTGCCTCATGGGGCTATATGTAACCAACTTTATCTGGCACATTGCCCCATGAGATTTGCTTGGGGTTTTGGCAGCTGTATGGAATTGCTGATTCACAGTCTGTGATCTTCTGTGGTCCCCAGACCCTTTCCTGTAGCATTGGGCAGTCCCTCCAATGTGTATGTTTGTTTGCATCAATCCCTCCTCCCGAAGAATACTCAGTGTCTGCTGGTATTGAATTGCACTTTGTTGGTTTTGGCCCACTCCTACTATTTCTCAAGTCTGTTTTGAATTCTTAACACTGCTTTTGAATGTTCTTGAACCCTCTCCCAGAGCAGTGTAATTCACAAAATCTATAGCTTATCAGCCAAGTCAGTAGTGAAAATACTGAACAATGCCAGACCCAGGACAATACTCCATTTGAAACATCCTCCCAGGCTGATCCTGACTTATTTATCTTCTTCTTTTAGATCATATTTCCCTAGTTTGTTTATGGGAATCTCCTGTAGGACAGTAGCAAATACTCTGCTGAAATCAAGATAAATCACATCTGCTGTCTCCACTCTATCCACCAAGGCATTAAGCCTGTCAAAACCAGAAATTAGATTGGGTTGACACAATTTGTTCTTGACAAATGTATGCTGGCTGATTTTTATCACCTTATCATCTCACAGGTGCTTATAAATTGATTGTTTAATAATTTGATGTACTTTCTGGGAAACCAAGTTAAGCTGACAGGCCTAAAATTACACAGAACCTCCATTTCCCCCCTTTTTAAGATATTTCCACGACATGCTCCTTCCCTGCTTTTTGAGACTTCACTCAGCTTCCAAAAGTTCTTCAAAATATCAGTACTGGGGGTAACATTACGGAAACACTCAGCATCTACGGAGTACTCACCATGGACTGGTCTGGGATGGTAGACCCACAGTGCATATTGTACACCTTGGAGGTGCACCCAGCAGTTGGTAAAATGCTCTTCAGAACATCTAGATAGGTAGATCTCCAAGATAAGCCCCATCACATGCAAATATGCTTAAATCATGGCCTATTCACCTAATGGCCAAGTAGCCAATTGGAAGGGGCACATCTTGCTCCGTTGAGAATCCCAACACAGAGATCATACCATGGTTTTCTGGTAGGTAATGGTGAGTAGGGACATAAGTGACATCTCTGCTTGGCTTGATCACAACTTTTGGCATCACCTTTTGGCTCAACCCATCCCCTCCCTGCTTCTGGCCACCACGTAAGTCTGGTTTTGTGTTTTGTTTTTTGTTTTTTCCCACTTCTAGTATTCATATGAAGGGATGGAGATTAACAGCCTGCCAGTGGAGCTGACAGTCGTGTGGAACGGGAATTTCAACATTGACAACCCAGCCCAGAACAAAGGTAAAGAGTTATTTCAACTTGTCCTTGGAAGTGGTAACCTTAGCAACAGGCCACATCACTCCCTACACTTAACAAAGCTGCCACCATCTCCCTGTGCTGTCTGGTGAATACTTCTTCTCTGCACTCTGCAAATTACCAATTTTTTTTTTTTTCTTATTTTTTTGGCGTGTGTGTCCTTTCTGTTCCCCCAACCCCACTTTTCTCTTTGCACCTGAGAAATAAGACTCTCCCTCCCACTTGTGTTTCTCTCTTCTTTCATCATCTTTGCCTCCTGCTTCTCCCCACATTTTTTTTTTTTCTGTGGCTTGTTTTTTTGCACTCTTCTTCTCCAGCTGCTCTCCCCCTCTTTATTTCTCCTGCAGTGATGCTCTTCAAGCTCACATGGCAGGAGATCAGGCACTCAGCTCAGAGATGTAGTCATGAACAGGGGAAGGGAGAGGGGGAGGAGAAAGGCTGCAGCTCACCATAGGAAAAGTCTGAACAGAATAAAATGATAATGTCAAAGGATAGAAAAACACCTCCTGCCCAGAGTCTTCTTCTGTTTAACTGCCACTAGTGGCACAGGATTAATGTGCCCCTCATAGAGGAATATTGCACGTTCAGCCATGACCTTGAGGCAGGCATTTTTGGTGGGGATAGATGGTCCATTCACATCTTCTGTCTTCTTGTCCATCAACCTCAGTTACTCTAAAGGCTTTTCCTGGGGCAGTCTCTCCTTTCAGCTGCTCTGCATTTACAGCTCAGACCTGTTGAGTCTCTCCTTCTCACATCATAGAATCATAGCATCACCTTGGTTGGAAATGATTTTTAAGATCATCAAGTCCAACCATTAAATCACTACCTCTCAGAAGGTTTACCCTGTCTTGCTTTACCTTCTTGGACACCCATGCTTCTCTCACACCATTTCACCCTCAGGCTGAGGGGTTGTGGATGAGAATTCCACCAACACCACATTGAAGCTGGAAGAGCAGAAAAGAAGGCAACTCTTCTCACCATGGCATGACTCCTGCAACTCCTCTCCCTGTAGCCACCTCTTTGATGTCTTTCTCTGATGGGTGTCTGCCCTCTCTCCTGCTTCCAAGCTGTGCCAAGGCTTTGCCAGAATGATGCTAATGTTCAGGGGTCCAAATGGTACCATGGGCCATGGTAGACTTGACCACTGGGGGTTGGACTTCTAGGTTTGGACTCTTGCCCTTGTCCTCCTGAGTTTTCTGCTGCCATTATAGCCTCAGTGTTCCTTATGCAACATGGTCACACCAAGAGTGTGAACCCTTTTTTGGGTACCCTTTTAAGCTGTCCTGTAATCAAAATTAAAATCAAGACTGTGCCTTCAATAATGAAATGAAATCAAGATTGTGCCTTTATTAATGGAAACCAGAGCAGCAGGTGAATTCCAGAAACATCAAGCTCAGTCCCTTACAAGTTCTTGGGTTATTCAACCCCAAAAGATTGTAAGTAATTACTGGGGACAATTTGGGAAGTGGCTTTGGCCTGTAGCTATCCCATATGAGTAGTTTGGATTATGTCCATCCAAACTGGATGTCTGGGCCAGGAGGAGAGCTTAGGTACCTTCCTATGGATATACCACATGGAGGCATTCAACATAAACTCAGGGACACAAAGAGCATTATTTAGTAGAATAAATGTAGTGGTTCCAAGCAAACACAAAGCCATGGCAGGGTTTTGCAGAGTGCTGTGGAAAAAAGACCTTCTTCTCTGGAAACCTGAGAGGTCAAGATAGAGGCAGATAGATAAGAAAAGATAGAGGCTGCATCCCAGGAGTGTGGCAGCTCGTTCTGATTGACAGCTGTTTTGCCAGATGTTCTTGCACCCATCCTGGAGAAATTAAAAGTTTCTGAGTGTTTCCTTGCATTGGTCAATACTTGCTGCCTTCTGAGGTATAAGTATGAAGAGACAGCCAGAACTTTCCAATATATATATCCAAAGCCTTTGAGCTTTGCGATTGTGTACAGCACCATCTCCAGACAGGACCTGAGTCACCAACTGATGCATAAAAACAAAAGCACAAAGGGAGAATCCCCCATCATATAAAGAAGTCCACCAATGTGGCCACAAATACAGGAAAAAAAAAAAAAAAAAAAAAAAAAAAGAGAGGCAAACATGAAAAGTCCAGCTCTCCTGTCTTCATCTTCAAGGAGGAGACTTCTGCTATCATCCCACTTTGTCACTCAGACCTCCGTTTACACATCTGTAAAAAAAGAATAAATAGCATGACCTTATTTTGCAGGAAGACTGCAAAATTTTTAGGCTTTTATTTGGAAAAAAGTAAAAAAGCTCTGAGTGCTTCTAATCACTCAGCAGCCCAAGATAGAGCTAAGCATTAATCACTGCTGTCTGTATTAGAGGAAGAACAACTTAGTACTTCAAAGTGTAAAGCAAACTGAATTTCTGGAGGAGAAGAAAGGAGAAAGGCTGATTCACACTCCTGGATTCAGCCTCACATTGAACCATTGTGGATTTACTACCATCTGTTAGGATTTTTGTTAAGGAGAAAACCTGGGTGGCATTATTTTGCACCCAGTTCTGGGTAATTTCACACCTAACAAATCCCCAAGTTTAAGCTGTGGGTAGAACAGGTGAAAAATCATTTTAGGATGAAGAGCTGAGGCTGGGGCTGGTTGTTAGTGGCTCTGTATGACATTCAAATAGAAAAAAAAAAGAAAGAGGAACTGAGGCCAAGTCACTACCCAAGAATCTTTCCCTCCAACCTCCTGCTTGTAGTCCTTCACCCTTCTGAGGGCATCATCTTTTCTTCTGCTCCCACTTTCCAAAAATAACTTCAAGGGGAATGACCTCTGACAAGTCCTGTTTATCTCAAGAAACATGTAAACATTTTTCCTCCATTATTTACTTCCCTGGAGAAGTTTCATCCTACCCGTGGGATGAGCACTCCAGAACAGCTCCACGCTTCTCCTGCTGCCCTCTGACATCCCACCACTCTTCCATGATTTCTGCATTTCTTAGGTCCTCTCTGTTTTCCTCTCCCTGTAGTTCACCTCTACAAGTGTGGGGCCATGAGAGACAGCTGTGGACTCTGCCTGAAAGCTGACCCAGACTTTGAATGTGGCTGGTGTGAGGGACACAACCAGTGCACACTGAAACAACACTGCCCAGCCCAGGACAGTCAGTGGTTGGAGTTGTCCAGCACCAAAGGCAAATGCACCAACCCCAAGATCACTGATGTAAGTTATGGACCTGCAAAAAGTTGGGGTATTCCTTCTTGGAGCTGTTCCTTGGTTTTTAATTTTTTTTTATTATTTATCTTTGTGTTGGTCAAGTCAGAGCTGAGCTTTGTTGGGTCAGGCAACCTTGGGGATGGGAGGCCATGGTGGCCTTCAAAGGTAAGCACAGAACTTTGGGTGTCTAAAACAGAGGGGTGAGCAGGGGGTCAGAGTTCCCACCATAATACATGTTCTCATGGATCTGTTGCACAAACACAGGAACCCTGGAGCATCTGTCCTGCCCATGCAGGGCTGGCAGATGTGACCTGAACTTTTTTTGAGTAAGTGAAGGTGAGAAAAGATTCTCTGGGACATCTCAAATGGATGGTGTGAGGGTAATCAACTGAACCCAACTGATCCTTGAAACCAGCCTGGTTGAGAAGGTGATGTTGAGTGATCCCAGAGTGTTTTGAGCTTTGCTGAGAGAAGGTCAAGGAAGAGGTGAGGCTGTAATTCATGCTTCCTGACAGCATGACATGGACAAAGCCAATGTCCAAAAAACAAACAAAAAAACTCCAGTGACTCCAGCAAAGGTCTTCTCTTTGCCTGGCTCATACTGCATGGACAAATAAGTTGTTATAGAGCAAACAAAACCCTTTACAATTGTCAGCTTTCTTTTTTTTTGGAGGCTTCAGGAAAAGACAAGACCAAGCATGGACAAAATACATCTTGGAACTGATCTCTTAAGTGGTAAGGAGAGAATGAGTGCAAGGTTTGGAGGAAGATCTGCAGCATGAAGGTGTCTTTTAGGTTTCCTATTGGATGTGCTGATTTGGACAAAGTAAGAGCCAAGGCACAGGTACAAAAAGGAGACAAGAGAATAGAAAAATCATAGGAACAGAGGAGAGAAATTAGGCCTCCAAAGTGATTTTTGTCTGATGTCTTTGGATAGCTTTGCCATCGTGATGGGCACCAGTTTTAGGGTCACAGAGTAGGCAGCAAGACAGAAGTGAGACTAAAAACAACCCTGCCATTTGTAAGTCCCCAAAGTACTCATTCAGTTGGACTGCTGAAGTGCCAGGCTCATTCTGCTGTTTCCAAGGTGAATTTCTCCACTGCACTTTGATTTATCTGGGGCTGGTAATTTTGAGTCCACTTGAACCACCTGAAGCTTTGAAAACAAACCTCAGCATCACCAATGAGCAGCTACATCTGAAAGTTCAGTTTTTGGGCTTTGAAAATTTTGGGGAGCTGGGAGAAAACTCTTTTGAATCTTTTCAGGTTCTCAAAACTTGGGAAAAATCCAAAAATTTTATACAGATCCATAGAATTTGGTATTGGGAAGCTGGTGGATGACCAGCTAAAGTAGAAATCCAAAATGCAAGGACCTGGCCAGTCAATAGTATGATGTTCTGAAGGTCCATCCCCATTTCTCTGCCATGCTTTGATCCCAACTCCACATCTGTGGTCTCTTTATGAAATGCAAAACATTCTCCACCCCACAATTCCAGAAGGGACTCATTTCTAATTCTGCTGGCATTTCCTTCAGCAGCTCCCAAAGCTCAAACAGATCATTGCAATATTCTCTCATGAAATATTCCAGCTGTCTGGTGCAATCACAAGTAGCTCTTGGAAAGTCTTTTTCTGAGCCATTACCATGGAAGGAATCTCAAGTGACTGGATATAAATTGCAGCTCAATGGTAGGTCTGGAGAGGTTGGTTAAGAGCATGTTCTGGTGAGGAGCCAGAGCAGTATCTGTGCAGGAGGAGGAGAAACAAAAAGTGTTCTCACACTTGCACAGGCACAAATGTGCAAAGAGCTTCCCCTAACCCATACTTACTGGTTAGCTCCCACATTGATATTGTCACTTGGTGAAATTTAAGGACTTACAGACTCAATGAGCCACAAAAACTCCTCCAGGAGTGACAAGCTGCAGCATCAGGTTGATTCTGTGGTCAGCCTGGAGAAGAGAAGACTCCAGGGGGACCTTAGAGCTGCCTTCCAATCCCTGAAGGGAACCTCCAGGAAGGCTGCAGAGGGACTTTTCAGCAGAGTGTCCAGTGCTAGGAGAAGGGGAAATGGTTGGAAAGTGCAGGAGAAGAGGTTCAGGCTGGATGTGAGGAAGAAGTTCTTCAGGAGGAGGGTGCTGAGCCTCTGGAACAGATTGCCCAGAGAAGTTGTGGCTGCCCCCTCCCTGGAGGTGTTCAAGGCCAGGTTGGATGAGGCTTGGAGCAACCTGGGCTGGAGGAGAGGTGTCCCTGCCCATGGTGTCCCTGCCCAGAGGTGTCCCTTCCCATGGCGGGGAGCTTGAAGGAGATGATCTCCAAGGTCCTTTCCAACCTAAGCCATTCTATGATGATAAGAGCAGAGGGGGTGAATTGCAATGCAGCATTCTGGGTCTTCAGGACAAAGCTGAGGCTTCTCTGCAGCTTTTGTTTCCCTGCCTGCATTGTCCTCTCCAATCCTGAGAGGTCTCCTTCCACATTTTTACACCTATGGCAGAAGCAGTCTCCTTCTCCCTTGCTGGTAACACCTTCCTGCAGACATCTCTGAGACTGCCATGAGCTGGGGTTAAAAAAAAAGCCCCCCCACACTCCTGGGAGAATCCCAGGCTTTCCTGTTTTAAGGGAATAAGTGAGATTTGAAGCTGGATTTTAGAAATTAATAAATGACACAGGGAGAGATGATGTCCAGCTCTGGAATCCTCAATATGAGAAGGACATGGACCTGATGAAATAATTCCAGAGGAAGGCCACTTAAATAATCAGGGGGCTGGAACACCTTTCTTATGAGGAAAGGCTGAGGGAGCTGGGGTTGTTCAGCCTGGAGAAGGCTCCAGGGATTCCTAATAGTGACCTTCCAGTATCTGAAGGGGATACAGGAAGGCTGGAGAGGGACTGTGTGCAAGGGCCTGGAGTGATAGGATGAGGGGAAATGGTTTTAAATTAGAGAAGAGTTGATTCAGATTGGATGTTAGGAACAACTACCTGGAGAGTAGTGGAAAAATGGAGCAGGTTGCCCAGGGAGGTGGTTGAAGCCTCATCCCTGGAGATATTCAAGGCTTGAGGAGGCTCTGAGCATCCTGATCTGGTTGAGGGTGTCCCTGCTGACTGCAGGGGGGTTGGACTGGGTGACCTTTAGAGGTCCCTTCCAAACCAAATTATTCTATGATTCCAAGTTCAGAGCTTCTGGCCTTGCTTCATACTAGAAAATTTCCTGTTGGTGCTTTGTTGAGTCAGAACAAGAATTCTTAAACGTCTCCTGCTGTAGGCAGAGCTGGAAGGAGGATAATAATGAGTTTTTGGGTCTTCAGCAGTGAACCTCTTATCTCAAGTTCTAGCAAGATTTTGCTTTTCATTACTACACCACCTTTGATTCAGGGTAATGACATTGGTTACATGAGAAAAAAAACCAAAACAACCCTCTTTTGACCTGCTATGAGTTGTTCTTGTCCATACTAGCAAGCTCTTTCAAGCATAGGTGAGCTCTAATTAATAGCTTACTAGATACCTAAAACACTAGAACAAGTAAAACACATTTGATGGTAAGTTAAATACCACAAAATGGAACCAAAATATGCCATGGGGAACCCAGTTCTCTTATAAAGCATGTTCAATACAGAAGGCAATCAAAGAAAATATGGGAATTTTAATTTAACTTCCTTTTTTTCATTTTGAGCTCACTTTAGGTTGCATTTGGTATGGTGATATATTCCAGACTTGCATCATCATTCAGATAAAGTGTTTTATCAGGAGAGGATTAACTGACATCAGCAAAAGAAGTATTTTCAAACAGAAAAGTAGATATTTATTAGTGATTGAGAATAAAAATATTTTGGAATTGCTATTTTTGGGAAAACGCCTCAAGTTTTCAGTGTTGAATCCCCAAGTGAGACAATCAGCATTAGTTTCTCCTAGAATAGAAATTTCATTTTCATTCTCATTTTTTAAGATATTTTCCTCATTTCATGGAAGATAACCACAAATGCCTCTCCATTCATTTCTCCTTTTTATCCATCTTCTCCTTATCTATCAATCTCATCACCACACACCATCCAAAGGTCAAATCTCCACCCAACCCCAATAATCATTTCACCTGTCAGATTTATCTTGTGCTATTTTATTTTTAGAACTTGAGTATCTTGTTGATTTTTGGAGTAGGATTAAATCTGCCACAGCTCTGATTTTGTTGGCTGAAGTGGTATTTGTCATGGGGTTTGGACCTGAGACAAGGCCACTGCAGGGATTTGTGCTGTAGAGACTGTGTCTACTCTATACAACTCTACAGATCCAAGAACTTGTCCATGATTATAGAACCATAGAATGGTCTGGGTTGGAAAGGACCTCAGAGATCATCCAGTTCCAAGTCCCCTGCCTTGTGCAGGGACACTTCCCACCAGGTCAGGTTGCTCCAAGACCCATCCAATTTGGCCTTCAGCACTTTCAGGGGCATATGCTATGAATTTGCCAACCTCTGTTGGTTCTCTTTATGGTCAAAGCAAAGACCATTCAGGAGATGTTCCATGACATCTAAAATTAAACATCCTAAAATAAAATATCCCCTAATGGGATCTTTCTCCTTTTATTAAGGATGGACCTTCTGAAAATTGCCCTGTGGATAGAAATCAGTCTCACCTTGGTGCCAGAGTCAGATACTCATGCCAATGCTTCAACTTTCCCTGCCAGTCCAACTGCTATGCAAGGATCTAGATGCCAGCCCTATATTCCTGGTTGGCAGAGCCATTGGCTGGAGGGTACAGAGCTCAGACAGGGAATTCCCCCTTCCTCACTCTAAAGAGAACCTTGCCAAATCTGGCAGATGGCATCCATGGTATTCTGGTTGGGTATGAGGGAAAACCCTTTTAAAAGCAATGTTTGAAGCCCCTTTCAACCAGCCAGTTGTATGGCAAAGCATTTGGGCACCCTGAGTAACTGGAAGGGTAGAAGTGAGATACTGAAGGGCCAGCCCAATTATTTCTGTGTTGTTTTGATGCTGAGGAGACACCTCCCACTCTGATTCCCACACCTGGTTCTGAACAAGGGTTGATGGATGCAATGCAGAATATTTTTCCACTTCCACATCCCCTTTGCATGGGCCAGAAATGTTGCAGAGAGATGGACAGGGTGAAGCTCTGCAATGGGAAGAAGACAGGTGGACATTTTCAGCTGAGTTTGTGATGCATGACCCATATCTAAACCTAGAGCTGTTAAAAAGCCATGTGTTTTGGGCTGGGAGTTTAGGATTTAAAGTGACTGACTAGAGCCATTTGTGTCCTTTTCTTTCCATTATGTCCCACTCCTGCCTTTCCAAGTCTCATATCTATAAAATGTAGAATTCAGATGTTGTACCTGAAACACCTTCTTCTACCCAGGAAATGTCTGGCACTCATCTCTGGATGTTTTGCAAGGAGTCAAAAGTGAATAAAAGACATCTGGAGCACAATTTTTGGGTACTCTGAAGTTGGAGCATGTGTGTTATGTAATATATTTGCAAGAGGCTGGTCCTAGGCTTGTATATGGAGTGGGTTTTTTCCCACGTTGTTCAGCATTGATAATTATGAATATCTTTAGTGGTTGCAAAGAGATCTGTCTCTTCTTTCACCTGAAAGGCTGCTGATGTTTTTACCTAGATGGTTTGATTATTCTTTTCTTTCTTGGCTTGTTCCTGCAGATCAATCCAGTGACAGGCCCTCGTGAAGGAGGGACCAAAGTGACCATCCGTGGGGAGAATCTGGGGCTGGAGTTCAGAGATATTGCATCTCATGTCAAAGTGGCTGGAGTGGAATGCAAACCACTGGTGGAAGGGTACATCCCAGCAGAGCAGTAAGTTGGGTGTGTGGCAGACAAGTGGCCACAGCACACCTAATAACAGCCATTGCTACCTGTAGCCTCTTCTAAGGAGCCCATTTCAGCCAATTTTGGAAATTTGGGATGGAAGATGCCTTTTCTCACAGCTCAGAAGCTAATCATTCATTGATAAGAGTATTTGGCTTGCATATTATGTTAATCCTCATAGCATATAGTCTGAAGTTATGTTTCATGTAGCAGCCACCAGAAGGATGTTCAATTTGGGGGTTTGGGGCAACAGTCCCAAGAAGCAGCTTTTCTCATACAGGAGCCATCACTAAGCCTTAAACCTGCGATGCTGTCCACCATCCAAAGAAGAAGGACAGAGGGACCCCTGGGTCAGACCTCAGCTCACCATTTGTCTGCACATTGAAATGAAGCTATGTTGATTTGGAACTTATTTTGCTTGGAACTAAATGATCTGCAAGGTCCCTTCCCACCCAAACCTTTCTATGATTTACATTAACTGAGCATTACCCCATCAAGCACCAACAGCCCCAAACCAACACACTCTAAAAAATAACTCAGGCCACAATCTGGAGCCTGGATTGGATAAAAGAGAATGGGTTAAGTCTACAGTCCATTTCCCAGCACTGGGGGCTGTTGGCTTCAATTCCATCTTACCCAGATCACCAAAGCATCCCTCAAACCTTACTTCTGGTTCATATTTTCTCTACAGGATAGTGTGTGAGATGGGGGAGGCCAAGCCCAGTCAACATGCTGGATTTGTGGAAATCTGTGTGGCTGAGTGCAAACCAGAGTTCATGGCCAGGTCTTCCCAGCTCTACTACTTTATGGTAAGATCTGTGAGAAATTATCCTTGGTCCTGAAGGTCCTCAGTCTGTGGTTTGCTTTGCTGTATTGTCCTTGGCCATATTTAGTCTTTGAGTTCTTCTCTGCTGTCCTGAGCACACCAAATTGTTCCTTCCAATTTCCCTTCAAAATCTCACTAGGAGCAAAAATAGCTTGCCTAATTAATGTTTTAACAATCTAATAATAGTCCAGATTATTAGTCCAGTTTCAGTTACATGCAGTCATGGCCCAAATTAATACAGAAAATCCTCATTAATAGTTAAAACTGCTCTAAAGGAAAGAAAAAAGTTAAGGGGAGAAAAAAAAAAAAAGACTATGAAAAAAGGAAAAAAATTTCCTGGTATCTGACTTTTCCGGAGTGTGATGCTCACCCTACCAGCATCCCTCCAGTCCTACAGGTGAAGGCATCTATCAGGGGTTGCCACTCATCATCAGCACCTTGAGGTCTTCAGCAGGAGTCTGATGTTCATGGTGGGGTTTCTGCAGCAGGCAGGAATCTGGAAGCTGGGTTTTTCTTGCATCTCCATCCCCAAAGGTTAAATATGTTCAAAGGAAAAGAAGGAAAGGATTTCTGTGGTTGGTGGCCACCCTTAGGGGGCTACCTGGTGATCCTTGTTTTATAGAGGAGAGAAATTGTCTTGCTACACCTTCTGTCTGGGACATCAGCTTGAAAAGTAGACAGAGGGACTCTGAGCCTGGTTCTGGACTTCTGCTGCTGCAAGTTCATCCCAAGACTCTCACTTTGCCAAGGAAGAGTTGTGAGGAGCCCAGCACACTCAGTTTAGTATTTTGCTCCAGTTTCCCCTCTTTTACCAACACTCCTTGTCCAAAAGACCAACTTATCCCTCTAAGGCCCCTTGCTGGGGAATGCAAGCGTTGCTTGGCCTTGATCTGTGAAGATCAGTGCAGGTTTGAGATGAGAGGGTCTCTTTGTTCCCATCAAAAGCTCTGGACTCCTGCAAGGGAATGGGTCTTTTCTGAAATTGTCCACATGCCTGAGCAGGTTGGTTTGGGGGGTTTTTTGTGATTTTTTTTTTTTTAATGATAGAGGGAACCAGTAATGAATGCAAATACCTTAGATTTCCCCCTTGAGCTACAGAAATTCATCTGTGTTTCTTCATATTCTGTGACTCTACTTTCTGGTGTCTCTCAGGTGGTGGGGACAAAGATACACCTTGAAGAGATAACCCCCACTAGGCAGACAGAAGGGTTCTTTCCAGGACATTACACTTCAGTGTGTCCCCTTTGCTACTTTGGAAATTACTGTCCATTTTTGATCACCCTTGTCCACCCATGACAGCTTTTCTCTCTGCTTGTTGGCTTGCAGCCATCCCAACCATCCATGAGCGTGAAGTCAACAGGGTTTTCTCTGCTGAATACCTCAATATCTTTGTGCAAGGCAGAAAAAACCACAGATTCTCTCCAGCCTCCCCCATTTCTGTTGCCTTCATAGCCAGGGTTTGTGTTTGTTGGCACATCTTGGCTTCCTCCCATACTTTTTCCAGGGGAGTAGAGATGTTGTTTCAGGCATCAAAATGTACCATGGAGTCCTGCAATGGTGGGTGGCAGCATTAAGGGAAGGAAGAGGTTTGAAAGTTAAGGAAGGGCATCACATGGGAAGTAAATATTGCTTTTTGATGCATTAAAAAATCCCTTAGGAAATTGCTTTTCAAAAGATTTCAAGCAAAAGAGAGTCAAATTGAGCCAATAGGTTCAGCTTTGCTTACCTGTCAAGAATTGCAGGGGGTGGTATTTTGAACTCAACAGAGAATTAAATTTTAGGGATTTAAAAAAGAGATAGCTTGGTTTAAGAGATTCTAGGACAGTTCTTCTCTGCATTTCTAACCAGATCTTTTACATTCAATATGCTGTTTGTTTTAAGGTCATCTCTGATCAGAAATGAGAGTAGCATTGGAGAGTTCTATAAGCCAAAAAGCAAAAAAAGGCTGAAATGAAACATATAATCATTTTAATAATTTTTAAAGTATTAATTTTGTTGCTGTGATTATTGTCATGGTCTTTTAATAAAAAATAATAATAAAAAACCCCTCACTTTTCAATTCAGATGCTGAAACAAGTTTGCTTTTATTCTGGCTTTGGATGAGAATATTATGAATCAGTGCAGGTGATGTGGGTACTCTGCTTCTTTTCGGAGTCTGTCCCTGAAATCCTTGTCTCAGGAGAACATTTGCAATGTGTCTCCCTTCTTCTCCCTTTCATCTTTCCCTTCCTGCTCCTACTGTGGAACCTCTAGAAGGGAAACCCAAGTCCACAGGTCATGTCTGAGTCACATCTTGCTCTGCCCTTGCCACCAGGAGGAATGAAGTGGGAAGCAAGGTCTTGACATGAACCATGAATCCGGTTTAGACATAATTTTAGTGGCAGCTTCTCTGCAGGACAGTTCATGGGGAGGAGGCACTTGAGGAAAGATGGGGACAAACTTTTCAGCAGGGACTGAAATCACAGGAGAAGGGGTAATGTTTTTAAACTGAAAGATCCAGATATAAGAATGGAAATTTTTGGTGAAACATTGGCACGTCTTGCCCAGAGAGGTGGTAGATGTTCCACCCCTGGGAACACTCAGGGTCAGGTTGCATGGTGCTCTTAGCAGGGGGTTTAGTCTATATGACATCTCAAGGTCCTTTTTAACCCAAACCCTTTTTGTGATTCTATGAAACGAAAGGGTTGGGGAGCAGAGGAAGGTAGGCAAGACCCTAGGAAGACACAGAAGATTTCCTGGCACCTTTCTCTCCTTGTCACTGTCCACTTCAGCCTACTACAGATTCCCTTAGACCTCCTTGCATTTTCCATCACCTTGCACCAGCAAGGAAATGGTAAATAGTCTGGAGGATAAGTTTTAGTGCAAACATGCTGTGCATTATTTATGAAGGCCACCCTGAATAATTAATGGTTTATCACAACTTAGAAAGCATAGCCACAAACCCTTTTGTAAGGTTGGCACAAGTCACAGCAAGGCTTTGCCAAACAGCATTACTGGTGGAGTTCTGGTCTCCTAGGATCTTTGCAATGGCCTGGCCACTTTTCATACCTCTGGGGAGAGGGGAGGAAAGCTCTTCGGGAGTGGGACAAGGGCTTTGGGTTTTTAACTCAAATGGCCCTCTCTGCTTTGTGAAGCAGCTACTGTTGTAGTGCTGTTGTATAGCCTACATGCACTGGTTTGGCCATTCTCAACTTCTTTTCACCCAGGTTGGAAGTCACCTCCCAGCAGCAGCTGTCATGGTCAGCACTGGTATGGGTGGACATGGGGAAGGATTAAAGAGGAGTTCCCATCACATCATGGGGAGGTACCCTAAAAACAGAGGAGTACTCACCTACCCTTCCTCTGCCTTCTATCCCAATGATACCAGCCAGAGAATATTCCCAGACAAGTATAAGAACCAGGGTGTTTCTTGTTTTTTAATGTCTTCTTTCTTCTTTTATGTCCTCCCAACCTTCAGTGATTAATAGGTGAGGGACTTGAAGCAAAACCATTGCCAAACCATCATGTCAAAACCAATCAAGTTTAAACACAACAAGCACCCATCCCTGACATTAGATTTGTCTATTGAGCTGGATGACAGGTTTTGATGTCCAACTCTTCCTCCAAGTGTTGGCTTCACTGTTGGAACAAAAGCAAAGTGGAAACTTTGCTGCTCTTAGATGGAGGGGGACGGGGACAGAGAGGACTCTGCAAAACAGGGATCTATGTTGTGTGTCAGGTTGTTCTATAAACATGGATTTACGGTTTTGAAAGCTCAGTAAGGTTACTGTGTGATGTACCTGCTTGTTCAGAGGTGCTGAGCTTCAAGCATTTATGTCATCTTTCTTAAAAAGAGGGGGAAAAAATAATCTTCATTTAAATGCATATAGTAGCTTTTCACTTGGGACTGAATGGAAAGTTTTTCTATTAAAATGCAAATGAAAGAATAAACTGTAACTCTGAATTTCTCCCTGAAAATGGATGTCTCCTCTCTGCATTGTTGTAGCAGGGTGATCCCTGCCTTCAGAGTAAAAGTATTTTATCTTGATTTGGGGAAGAAGGGAGAGCAGGAAAGTAAGAAAAAGAGGTTTGAGATTTAGGGGCCCTAAAGGAACTGTGTCTCCTTTTTGATATATTATGTTTGAGAAAAAGGCTTTGGACAATCAGCAGGGAAAGGTGTTCATCTGAACAGGGCTCCTTTTGTGGCTTTAGGATTTCTGAATACATCTCAACATCACCATGCAGGACACCACTAAGCATTCTCAGCATCCAAGCCTGATAAGGAAAAGAGCAAAGGTTTGGGGTCATGGAGTGGGCATGTGGGAAGAGGCAAGACATGAGCTCAGATGCTTTGCTGAACCACAGCTCTCCTCTTTCCCAGGGAAATAAAACCCGTGAGCAAAGGGGGAGCTTTTAGGCATCTCTCTGGAGCAATGCAGCAGGTCCTCTTCCCTTCTCAGAACAATAAGGGTTACAGTAACCTCTTCAAGGACCCATCATTTTAATCACTTGTGAGCTCCAGAGCTTGGAAGTGGAAAATCCCCATTAAGACCCAATCAGCCAGTTCAAGACCTGGTTTATCTTGTAGAGGTGATGGTGTATGATGGCAAAAAAGCCATCTGCTCTGGGTCAAACGAGCAGTGGAGATTAAAGATTATGGCTCCAGCTGCTCTAGCTGTGGACTTGACTTTGCAAATACAGACTATTTCTGAGCAGGTGCAAAGGCAGGGTTGATTTAGCAGGGGCAAGTAGAATAGATTGGAGCTATCTCTAAACTCATCCCACCAGACTTGTCATTCAAGCAAAGTGCTTATGATACAACTCTTCTCATTCTGGACTCCTCTGCTGGCCAGGAGATGTGGTCATCTTCTAAAATCCAGCTAACACACGATTAACCCATGGGGATGCCTACCTCTCTCCATGATTAAAACAAAAGAGGGAAGGTACCAATCCTCTCCTCTGCTGTTTTCAACACGACCTTTTTGCCTTCACAGACTTTGACCCTCTCTGATCTCAAGCCGAAGCGGGGACCAGTGTCAGGTGGCACCCAGGTGACAATAACAGGCAACAACCTCAATGCTGGCAGCAATGTCATTGTGACCTTTGGGAGACAACCCTGCCTCTTCTACAGGTACAGCTGAGTCCTTGTTCCTGTCCATACTTGAATCTGAAAGATGTGAGCAATTAGGTAGGAGATGTCTTCTGCAGCCCTGTCCCCCAAGAGCCTCTCTTTGCTTGTGCCCATGTCTATTCAGCAATGGGAGTTTTGCATTCTGCACCACGTGCAAACTTACTGTGTGTGTTTTGGGGCTGGAGAATGGGATTAATTTCATTGTTTTGATCGATATTTGATGTGTTTTTTCCCATGGACCCTTGGCAAATTTCACTGAAATTCTCCACGGTCCCAGGTTTTGCTACTTGCTGGGGGGGAGTGCATGGTTTAAAAGATTCATTTTCGTGTCCTTGCTTTAGCAGAGGTGGCAAAGAAAATCTGACAAACTCAGTTCTGACTATTAAAACCCTTCCCTTTTATCTCAGAGTAGTTCTGTGGTGCTAAGAAATGGACGATTTGCAACATTTCAGCTCTGGGTTGGCTCCTGCTCAATCAAAGCTCCAAGAGGCTTAATGTCAGTGTTACCTGCTGAATGTTCCCTGATCCCTGTGGGAATCAGCCTGAATCCCATTCCCAGGAGCTCCTGCAGCTCAGAACTACCCAATGCCATACATTTTGCTGCCAGTATCAACAGAGACTGAAGATGAAGCTGGCACATTTCTCCCAGCATGTCCTTGGCAGAAGAAATATTCATTCACAGGAGACTCAGGACCACTGTTTTGGGGCAGTGCCCTTCCCTCTCCTGGTTGTGGGGATCCTGCTTAGCTGCCTTTCATGACTGTGGTGTGATTCAGCCTCTGTGATTCAGCATCTATAATTCAGGAGGGTGAAATCACAGCTTGAGTTTTAAAAGGTCAAGTGAGAATCACAGCTGCTTGGAGATGTTTGCTGAAGAAGCTGGAGGGCTTTTAGGAGGGGCTGAGGGACTGAATCTGGAAAGCACCTGGAGGATGGAGGTAGTGAAGGTGTGTGGTGCTCTGTTGCAAGGGAAGGATGCACTCTGCACTTCCCCAGAAATGTTGAAGGCCAGGTTGGATGGGACCTTGAGCAACCTGATCTGGTGGGAGGTGTCCCTGACTATGCAGAGGGTTTGGAAATAGGTGATCTTCCAATCTAAACCATGATTCTATAAAAGTTTCATGCAGAATCCTCATTGAGCATAATCATAAAATGCTTCCTTTGGTATCAGCACCTTCCATGCAAAGGTGGCATCCCAGGCATGCTGCAAACTGCACTAAACCAAAGTTTACAGTCTTAATGCAAAGGAAACTTTATTATCCCAGACTGGAAAGCTGAGATGCAAACACCCTTTTTTCTGAGCTGCTGCTGCCTATGTCTGCAGGCAGGAAGGAAACATCCATCAAGTATTTGATTGCATAGGAATGCTTCTGGAGAGAGGGCTGGTTTTGGACTTCCCTTGGGGTTCAGTTTTCACTCTGAGACCTGAGAAATGATGGCCCTTGTGCTTTTATATAAAGTTAACATCACTTCCTCCTATAAATGTGTCACATTATTCAGCATATTCCTGTATCAGTGAGTTTCACTACTTCACAGTGCATAGGTTAATGTCACAGAACACATGAGCAAGTGCCTGGGATCTTTTTAGCACCATTTGTTTTGCTGCTGATAGCTCCTGGTTTATATTTACTTGCTTCTGCTCCCAGGAGATCCACCAAGCACATTGTCTGTAACACCACTGCTTCAGATGAAGGCTTTGAGAAGGTGAAGGTGTCTGTAAGAGTGGACAAAGCTAAAATACATCAGGAGTTGCAGTATGAATATGTAGAAGATCCAACCATCCTGAGGATCGAGCCTGAGTGGAGCATCTTCAGGTGAGCATCACATGAACACCTCCTGACACCTCTCATGGTTATCTTTTCCTACCCCTCATGGTTTTCTAATGCATCCCTGGTTTGTTCATGTTGGTCCTTGATGCAGAAAGTTCTTTCCAAGCATTGTGCTCACTAAGAAATAGATTTGTGCAGAGCTACTTCCAGGAGCCCAAGACCATGGAAAGACTTAAAGGTCAACAGTGCATCGTGTATTCCTTGTGACACCTTGAATTCTCAGTGTGTGTCTGTTAGTGATGTGTACCCTGGGACAAAATGTCCACAGAAGCTACTGAGAGATGGGCAGGAACAGGGTTAGCCCTGCTCTTCCACCAAACAAACTCCAGATAGTCCAAACCTAAATGATTCTGCACCCAGGCTTAACTAGCAGAGTAAAACTTCCTGCCTTAGTGCAGTCAAATCAGATACCAATGTTTGCTTTGGAGACTTCATGCTTCCTTGGAAAAGGGAGGTGCAGCAAGTCTCCAACCTAATTTTGGAGCTTTTTCCCTCTTGACTGCAGCCCAAGGTTTATCTCCAGCACCAGAATCCTCCCTGTCTGAGCGATGTTATATCCCCCTGGGGCTGCTTAAACTATTCAGTTGCGTCCCAAAAAACCCTGCAATTTCTACTGTTTCTGGTCATGAGTGTTCTGGGATAGGTCCACAGCTTTGCCTGACAGCAGAACCAGTCACTGCTATCTTAAACCTGGACATAAACATCATAACTGTGCTTGGGGGAGTGAATATCCCATGGGTTCCTACCTTTCCCACAGCCTTCCTGGACTTGCTGGCTTAGGACTAAGCATTTTTGGCCACCATCCCTGAAAGCCCCAGGGACTTGCTGGTTTAGGACTAAGCATTTTTGGCCACCATCCCTGAAAGCCCCAGGGACTGCCTCCAGAGATGAAGCCCAAAAGGATCTTTGGTCCCTGCTCTATCCAACAGCCTTCCTCCTCATTAGGCATCCCCTTCTCTTCACCCCATTGATGCTGCTTTAGTGAATTCAAAGGCTTCACATGAAGGTATCTAAGAGGAGCATTTGCCCTGGTTGTAGAGGGCCGCGAAACTCTCAGGTTTCACCCAAATGCTTCCAGAAATCTGCAGAAATGACCTCAGGAAGGGGGAAATTGGTCATTAAAGGCACTGGCATTTCCTTGAGAAGATACAAAATAAGAAATTTTAGTGTCCTCTCATTCATCCATGAGAGCTCTCTCTGCTTTCCTGTCAAAGTGGACTGATTGGAGTGACTGGGGATTGGGAGCAGGGCTTGTAAATCCCCCCAGTTCAGCTCTCATCCAGAAGATGTTTTCACAAATCAATTAGTGCCTTTAATTACCGGGAGGGAATTTGCCGATTGAGCCGGATTGAATCTTTGCCCATTGGGTTTGAAGCTTTAGTGTCTGGATTTTCCATGGGGGGGGTTTTATTTTCAGGCAGAGTTCAGATTATCAGTAAAATGAGAAATCACTTTACTCCCTCCCTTATGAAAATGAATTTGGTGCCAGTGAAACTGTGTAAAATTGACAGCTTAGGAAAATGAATTCCCCTAATATCCCCCAAGAAGCTGCAGCATGGGAACATTCCTCCACCAGGCTTCAGGTCTGGCTGGGAGGTGAGAGAAGAAGTTCTCCAGAGCCCTTTTGCTCCTTGGTTTCTCTGCTGAAGCTGCCAGCAAGAGATGAAGAAGCAGCCAAAGGGATATTTGAGGTCTATTAACAAAGCTTTGCCCATCCTTGGGGTGCAGAGATTCTCCATCCCATTGTTTGCTGCCTTGGATCTCCCATCCCACCTCCCAGCATAAAGGAAATTAAGAAATGGTGCTTGTTTAGTGGGTACCAGCTTACTAGCAGGGTTTCTAGATGCTAGGATGGATGACTAGGGCTCTGTCTCATCATTCAGGTACAGCCTCTACCTTTTGTTCTCTTCAGCATCTCTAAAATCAGAAAGCAACCACCTGAGCATTCACAAGTGCTTAATTTTCACCAAGCATACCCCTTTTCATCCTGTTTTTGTGCCCTTATCCCAACTTGCATAACCTTGGAGGAAGGCACAGGGTGAGAAGATACAATAGCCAGGATTAATGCTGTGGTTCAAAGTGTTTGGGGACAATTTTTAAGCCCTGTAACCATCAGTTGGGGAGCATCAACCACATAATGGAGAGAAGCATTAGACTAAAGCCTTCACATAAAGCTCTGTGAAAGTGCAGCCAACTTCATTCCTGAGAACCAAGCAAGAAATAAGTTAGTCAAGATGTGTGGATCTGGAGATAGGCTGAGGAGGCTGTTCCTCAATATATTTTTTATATTTTAGAATTCATTACAGCAAATCCACTGTGCTTCTCTGATCCATCACTCCTGGTTGTGGGGCTAAGCTGTTTTGAAGGGTAGGTGATTACCACTAAACCAGCTTTGCAAAATTAGGGAATGAATGTACTGAGCCTGGCTTAAAATCTTCTCAAGTGCCATTTTCCAAGACAATAAAGAACAGATTACTGCTAATTTACTCAAAAAAAAAAAAAAAAAAAAAAGAGTCATGCTGGGCTGGCAAGTAACTAGAATTTTATGAGGCTCTGTTAATACTTTTGATCTGAATTTGATTTGAGTTATGTCCAGGAATCATCTGAGTCTGCAGAGAGAAAATTATGCTCATAGCTTTTGGGAAAATAAGGAGTGAAACTAAGAAAGCTCATGGTCTTGGTACCTCTTTGTTTGCTGGGCAGAACCATGTCTCTGGGTTTTGCTCTGATCTGGGCAAACAGGACCATGACCAGGCATTCACCTGCAGCCACAAAAGGCAATTTCTGGTGGTTTTCATGCACGAGGAACAATTTTATTTGCTTGGTTTGCAAGCCAGAGAGGGTTTGGGGGTGATTTTGTGTCTTCAGCAAACACAACTACATGGGATTTATTTATTGTTTTCAGAGAAAATGCCCCTCTCTGATCCAGTGTTGTGGCTGTGGTTAGTAACTGTGGTCTGAGGCTGGAAGTTCAGTTTCCAAAACAAATATAGAATTTTTAACATGTGGGTTAAAAGCTGTGTGCACAGACTCAGTTGATTAAATAAAAGGATTTATTTATATATACACACACTTGTATATCTGTACATATGCACAAACATTATATGACTGGAACACTCAAAGCTTTCAGCTGAGTAAAGATACAAACTCTTTCCTAGTTTGAATCTGCAGAGATTCATAATATTAATAAATAATAATAAAAATTATAAAGGCTGGCAGCCAAAAATCCACAAGTACCAAGACAGTGGGGAAAGAATAACTTTGTTTATACACTTCTCTTCTGGTTTCTGGTGAGTGAGCTCTCTCCCTGGGTGATATCAGGAATACTTAATGTGATGCTGGATTTTGGGGAGAGGGTATTTTTTTCTGTAAGGCAGAGAGGGAAAGCTCCGTTGTGAGGGTATTTATGACTTCAGAAGAGGTTTTCTGTATGTTTAAGAGAACTCAGCCATCCAAGCAGACCTTATGAAAATGGCAAAATGGGGTTTTGCCCCATAAGATTTCACATTACATATTTCCCATCACAGCTGATTGTTCCAGTGAGCAAGAATCTGAGGTATCCTTCAAAACTCAAGGTCAATATTGTTCTAACTATGGATCAGTCCATACAGGCATTTCTTGAAACAAATGAACCTCTCAAAGAAGTGTCACAGGAGCACCGAATAAAAGATACAGGGGTGACAATGCTCTTTGGAAGAGCTCACAACTCATGACTTCAAATTTACAGTCTTCTTGATTACATAGTTTAGGTTTAAACTGGCAAGGACTTCATCCAGGTCTGCTCTTTGGTCTTGAAGCCAGTGAGCATGCACACTCCTCATCCATACCACCTGTGATCTTTCCTTCTTCAAAGAAGTTTAGCTTTACATCTCCTGCTTCTTGGATACACTCTTTGGTCTTTGTTATCCATTGAACCATGACCAGGCATTGCCTGGGGCAGTGTTTCCAGCTTGTCAGCTTTTGTAGGTAGTGACAGCATAAAGGGAAATGGTTTTAAACTGAAGGAGAAAAGGTTTAGACTGGAAGAAATTCTTCACTATGAAGGTGCTGAAACTCTGGAACAGATTGCCCAGAGAAGTTGTGGCTGCCCCCTCCCTGGAGGTGTTCAAGACCAGGTTGGATGAGGCTTGGAGCAACCTGGGCTGAATGAGAGGTGTCCCTGGCAGGGAGCTTGAAGGAGATGAGCTCTAGGATCTCTTCCAACCTAAACCATGCTATGATCTATGACCACCAGCAGTGTTTGAGGTGCTGTCCTGGCCACTTGGCTGATGGTTGTGGGTACAACTACAGGGGATGAAGCCAGCTCACAGAAACCAGATAACTACACTGCTGAGCAGAAATGTGGATTTGCACCCATTCCTACTTGCCCCATCTGATTAGCAATGGAAGATAAATGAGGAACAAATAAAACAAAGGTCAGAAATAGGGGAGATCTGTTGGCCAAGACAGGCTTTTTCTTCTGGAGCATTTATTCCCTGCTGTTTTCTCTTGTGCTTGTTTCATCTTTCACGTATGCACAGGTTTACTTGGAGGCAGGAAAGGAATTCTCAGCTTTCTTTTCCCAATCCCATTCATTTCCACATGGCCTCCCCTCCTTTTCTCAGTAGAGCACTCCAGGAAATAAATTGCAGCCTGGATGGTTGCCAAGGGGAATTACAGAGGCAGGTGCTGAAACTGAGAGTACTCCTCACACTTTGAAACCCTCCGAGATGGGACTGTCTGCTGATGATATTTCCTCCTCCTCTCCTGACTTTGTGAGCTCTGACAGGGTTTTTCCTTCTCAGACAACTCTTCCCCCTTCATCCCTTGCATCCTCTTGCCTACACCATAGTTCTGCAAAAGGAGAGCTCATTCTGGTAGAGCAAAGATTTTCCAGTCTGGGATGGCCAAAGCTGCCTAAGGTGAACCCTTTCCCTCAAGTCAAGGTGAGGTTGAAAGTCAAAAAAACCCAAAAAACAAACAAACAAAAAACCTACAAAAAAACCCAACCAAAAAACCAAACAAAAAAACAACCAAAAAACCCAAAAAAACCCAAAAAACCCCAAAACTCAACAAAACCAACAAAAAACTGCTGGACAAAGCTGGGTGAGGCAAGGGGAAGGAAAGAAAAGGGTGTTCCTGAAAGCTGTTTCCTTCTGGTGACAGTGATTGCAGGGAACAAGAAGGGCTCCATCTACATCTACATCTCTCCATCTCAAAATGGGCTGGAAGAGATATTATAAAAGTGAGAAAATCAACCAGAGACATGGTCATGGTTTGTATGCATCATCTTTCTCAGGACATCTGTCTTTGCCTGAGCAAGGGGACACCAGAAGTGGAAAATTCTTTTCTGTCATATATTGGATCTAACACACGTGGCAGAACTTACCTGACTTGGTCACCAGATGGAAACTGAGCAAATGGCTTATGCACACCGAGGTTGAAAACTTTGTCTCGGTGTCTTCTAGATGTTGCAGAACCAGGTTCCTGGCAGCACTGGAACATGTGCACTGAGGTGACATTTTCCTATCCAAGCTGGTGGTTTTATAGCAGGTTTAATATACAAGATATACCCTCAGCCAAGGTAGCCCTGAATCCTCAGGAGCTTGCACAGGACAGCATCTATGAGGGGGTTTGGGGTTTCCTTCCTTGGCTTATCAAGGAGATGGAGTCTGTGAACCATTTGGAAAAGCCCCTCTTAAATTTCCCACTCTTCTTCTCCCTAACAAACTTGTGCTTGCTGAGACCTAACAATGAAAAAAAACCCCAGATGCTTTTTGACGTGACAGTTTTAGCAACCATCTGGTTTGACATATTTGTCCCCTTACGAATGAATGAAAAAGTATTTGCTTTGTTTTGGTTTTCCTTCCCTTCCTATGGGACTATGAGGTGTGGTCAGACACTTTTAAATCAACCTTTAGGAATGCAGATCACCCATTCCTGGTGCAGTCAGTCCTGATATCTATTAGATGTCTTCATGTCTTTCTTACATTTCCTCTTCTTTAGTGGCAACACACCCATTGCAGTGTGGGGAACTCACCTAGACCTGATCCAAAACCCTCAGATCCGGGCAAAGCATGGTGGAAAGGAGCACATTAATGTGAGTATGGCTGCTGGGATCAGAAGGGGCTCTTAATAATATTTTGATAATATTTAAAATAATGTTTTATTGAAATATTTAAAAATATTGAAATATTTAAATATTTAAAATATTTAAAATAATATTTTGATACCACTCTATCCACTTCCTGGATTATCTGAGGACCTACAAGAGTCTACTCAGGTTTAACCATTTGGATTTACAGCCATATTAAACTCTTGGTGACGACTGAAGAATCAAAAGGAACTGTGTAGAGGCCAGCAGGGTTTTACCAAAGTCTGAGAGGACAAGAGACTCAGAAGGAGCCACTTGCCAGTAACTGATAAGCAGCTCCAGATGGAGCTGTAAAAAAACCCCTTCAATTAGGAGACCTGGGAGCAGGCAGTACCTGCTTGTATCTACAGTAGGTTGGAGGATAGGATCAGGCAACAGCATCTGAAAAGGCATAGGCTGTATATCAGCACATACACACACGTTTAAGGTGATCCCCAGAGGGTGAGATCTGATTGCAGGGTGGTGCTGTGGCTTTGAGCAGCCTCTGCAATTAAAAAATAGAAAAAAAAAAACGAAAAAAGCAAACAAAGAAAAAAAACAAACAAAAAAACAAAACAAAACAAAAAAAAAAAACCAAAGAAAAAAAAAAGAATTACTACTTTCCAGAAGTAAGTAAGTTTAGGGGGAGATGAGAAGATGCTGCCACTGGTAACCCCAAAGTCTGTGGTGTGGTCCCTCAGAGAAGAGATGCAGGATGCTCAATCACAGTGCAGACTGCTCCACACACACCTACCCCAACAAACCTTCCTAATTCCTTCCCAACCTTGCTTGTGTGATGGGTTTGGGTTATGTTTTGAAGCAATGGAGCACCCTGTCTTGTGATAACCAAGGAGTTAAAGCTTGGACTCGATGATCTATGAGGTCCCTTCCAAGCTGGCGTTTTATGATTTTGGCATTCTATGAATCTGCTCCTTCCTGGCCTCCAGCAGTAGGTATTGTAGCATTTCCATGGGATGCGTCTGCCCACCAGGAGGTGTGGGAGAATCTTCCATAAACTCTCCTTGTGTTGGATTTCTTTTTCCAGAACTGTGAGGTACAGAACAGCACAGAGATGACCTGCCAGGCTCCAGCTCTGGCTGTTGACCCCAGCCACCAGTCTGAGCTCGCTGAACGTCCAGAAGAATTTGGCTTCATTCTTGACAACGTGCAGTCCCTGCTGATCCTCAACAAAACCAACTTTACCTACTACCCCAACCCAATCTTTGAGGTTTTCAATCCCTCAGGAATCCTGGAGCTGAAGCCGGGAAGTCCCATTATACTGAAGGTGAGATGGTGTCAGGGTTTAACACTGGCCCAGCAATTAAACCAAATGCCAGATGCTCTCTATTAATCCCCCTCTCCCCTCCTGATAAAGAAAGGAGAGAGAATAAGGGAGAGAGACTTATGGGTTGGAAACTAAACTACACAACTTTAATGAAACAGTAATGATAAATAGGAAAAATTACTAAATTTAAACAAATATACAGGAAAGTTGATCCCACGTTCCTCCCCCCTTTCCCCCAATAACTCTCACATCCCCACTGAGGCTGCAGGGCAGCCCTGGGAAAGTCCAGGCTGGAATCCTGGGCTCAGGAGCAGTTGGGAGCTGGAGGCAGGAACACACAGATCCAGGCTGGAATGGATCAGGAGCACAGGCAGAGGAAGGGATGGAATCCTCCCAGGATGCTGAAGCAAACAGGGAGAGGTGAAGAAGGGGAAGCAGGAAGGGGTTTGCCCCTTGTGATCCCTCCAATTTATCCTGAGTATGAGGTGTATGGGATGGAATACTCTGTTTGGTCAATTTTGGTCATTTATCTTGTCCATTCCTCCCCAAAGGAGGGGTTCAGGTGGGACCTCTTTACTCCTTCTGGAAGGTAAAATGTTCCTCAGAGCTGAACAGTGTCCTTGGCTCTGCAGCCCATTCTCCAGCAGTAACTATAACCATGGAGTGTGAGCAGTCCCAGGAGCAGACACTGACTGAGAAACTTGCTGTTCATTTCAGCAAGTGCAGCTACTTACAAGAGACTGAGCTGAAAGCAAAAGTACAAGACAGAAAATCACCTTTCTCCTGGCCCCAACCAGGAACTGAGATGGGAATCCAGAGCCTGAATAAGGACAAACACATGGTTCCTGCTGCCTCTCCATGTCCACCAACACCCCACACATCACAGCAGCATCCCAATTGCACTCCAGAAATTTCCTTCACCCATTGCACCTACCATACCTCACCATACCAGAGCCACCATCTGCAAACAGGAGTCATCACTGAGCATCTGCCAATACCCATAATTGAAAAATATAAACTCCTTCTGCAGCTCCCTGTGTACAGCCTAAATTTATACCCGCAGCTGCTTGCCAGAGAAGAACATTTCCTACCACTGCAACAGGGCTGGCAATTAAATACCCATGGCTATTTCTTTTCTGGGTTTTCAGAACCTTCCTCTCACCCCTGGTTAGATCCTACACCAGTCCTTTCTGTCATCTGGACAGCAATAGAGAGAAGGAATTTTGTGACTGAACTTTTCCATATCAGCGCTTGCGTGTGATGCATCTGCAAAGAAATTCTTTACAGCATTTCCCCCAAGGGCTCTGTTTTTCTTGCCTGACTGTGTTTTGTGAGGGCCTCTCGTGTGTACACAACATTTCTCATGTAGTTCCAGAGAGAGAGGAGCAGGGCAGACTGTCCTGACTGATGGCAGCCTGTAGCCATCCCTGCTGTCCTCTGCACCACTTCCTAAATCAGTTTTTCCTCTCTGAGCTACCAAATGGTGAATCACAAATGTCAAGTGCCATGTTAAAACTTATGGCACAGGAACAAACTCACAGAATCACTGAGGCTGGAAAGGACTTCTGAGATCGAGTCCAGCCTATACCTAACACCACACTGGCTAGACCATGGCAAAGTGCCACACGCACTCCTTAAACACCTCCAGGGATGGGGACTCCACCACTTCCCTGAGCACTCCATTCCAATGTCTCATCACTCTCTCCATGAGGAATTGCTTCCTGATATCCAACCTAAACCTCCCCTGGAGCAGCTTCAGGCCATGTCCTCTCCTCCTGTCATGAGTTGCCTGGGAGAAGAGCCTGACCCCCACCTGACCACAACTCCCTTCAGGTACTTGGAGAGAGTGATAAGGTCCCCCCTGAGTGTCCTCTTCTCCAGGATAAACAATCCCAGCTCCCTCAGCCTCTTCTCATCAGACTTCTCCCCCAGTCCCTTCACATCCTCCTTGCTCTCCTCTGGACCTGCTCCAGCACCTCAATCTCCTTCTTGGAGTGAAGGAGCAAGACCTGGACACAGCACTCCAGGTGAAGACTCACCAGTACTGAGTACAGGGAGAGAATTACATCCCTAGAACTTCTGGCCACACTATTCCTGGTACAAGCCAGGATGTCACTGGCCTTCTGGGCCACCTGGGCATGCTTCTGACTCATGTTGGTTGCCAACCATCACTCCCAGGTCCCTCTCTGCTGTGCCACCCTCCAGCCTCTCTTCCCCCAGTCTGTAGCTCTGCATGGGGTTACTGTGGCCAGAGCGTAGGAAGAGGTGGAGAACCAACTCCTTCCTGATATTCTATTTGGGTTTTTTTTTTTCTTTTTTTTTGGGGGGGTGATATTTCTTTCTATCCAGGGCAAGAATTTGATCCCACCAGTGGCAGGAGGGAATGCCAAGCTCAACTACACCGTGCTGGTTGGTGAGAAACCCTGTGCAGTCACTGTGTCAGATGTGCAGCTCCTGTGCGAGTCCCCAAACCTCATTGGAAGGCACAAGGTGATGGTAAGTGGTGCTTGAACCTCATCAGAATTCCATCCATGGGTGGGTTGGAAGGGCATACCACAGCTGAAAAGCTATCAGAGATCACCCTGGAGTCTGCATCACCATTTGACTTCCATAGATCCCATAAACATCAGAGACCTTTCTTGATATTTTATCCCTACCAAGAATAATTTGGAGGAGTAGAAGAGTAACCTGGAAATCTTTCTGGACAGTGAGAAACATTTCATAATCAAAATCTTTCATGAAAGTTTACCTCTCTTCTGTTTCTGTACAGACTGTAGATATCTCAGATGCTCATGTGGGTTAGTGGATGCAACATATTCCCTACATTAGACATTTTGTTAAATTCAGCAATTATGACCAGGCTGGTGGTTGAAATTGACCTTTATCTAGGAGCAGAAAAAAAAAAAAAAAAAAAAAAAAAAAAGAAAAAGCTGGACATGAACTTTACTGTGATCAGAATTTGAGGTTTTGACCTCTATATAACTTTGTATATTCTTGCACAACCTTCCTGGAACCTGTGAGAAATGGACCATCTATTGGATTGGCTTCTCCTCCTCTCACTGATGATTTATTCACTTTTTCTTTTTTTTTTAACTTTCCCCTCAGTGATTTGCACTCCTCAGTGTTGTTGCTTTATAGACAGCACATCAGCAAATCCATCTGATTTGTACCAAGCTGTAGGGGGAAACACACCAAAAGCTACCAACTGACAGGGGACATACAGACAATCAGTGCTTCTCCTTCCTTGTGACCAACATTTTTCCACTTCTGTTGCCCTCACAAAGCTTTATCTGTCACATATTTATTTATTTCAATGCAGTGAGGTTCACAGACGTCCATGAAGACACACTGCATGGCTTTATTATAAAAGAGCTTTCTGGGGACTTGTAGAAAATAGAGTTTACAGTGACCATTTTGGGTCTCATTTATGACTTCTGCTGGGAGACCTCACACTGGCTACCTAAATTCTTTGTGCCAAAGTTTGTTATCTGGAAAATACAGATAGTAATCCTTTTCAGACATGCAAATATACCATGGCTCTCAATTCATTGTAAAGCACATTAAGACACCAAGAGGAGAATAATGGAGAGATTTTCTCTGTGTGAATACCAAAGCTTTCAAACCAGGCAATATGTGTTCCCTGTCATTTTCATGAGTATAATTAAACATATGGTTCATCAAAGGTGGACAGAGTCAGTCCTAGAGAGGGAAAGCTCAAAGTCAGGTGAGCAATAATCAACCCCTGGGGATCAGGGCAGATGAACATCTGGTCAGGTCTTACTAATTGGGAAGACTCCCCTGCTCCTACAGCTGGGGACAGCTTAAGTGAAGCCATAGAGAAAAAAAATAATCCTTTTTTGAGGCCCTGATCAAACAAGAAATGCTGCTGGAAACATAGGAAGATGATCACGTTGAAGCCTGTTAATGAGCATAAAAGTATTAGGAGCAAGTTACAGATTTCTCACTCAACTGCCAACACTGTGGCAATACTTTGACAGCATCTGGGCTGGGACCCAGATACAGAAGGTCACCTGTGATGGAGGCCAGTGCTCAGGGATGGACTTTGTATCTGGAGCTTACCAGGGGGACAGCTGGACTGGGAAATGCCTCCTCCAGCATGGCACAGCATCTCTGCTGCTTGGTTTGGTACCAAATGTATCCCCATGATTCACATGGATGTCACTTGGATGGTCAGGATAATTGACAGGTAGCTCTCCCAGGTCCTCCTCTGTTTCTGCCAACAATTTACTATCTGACCTTGAGTGAATTGCTGAACAAATCCTTTCTTGCAAAGTGAGGTGGCCAAGATGTGAGAGGCGACCATGGGAGTGAATGAACCATAACAACACTGAGATTATTTCTTCGTGAAGCAACAGTGACAATGACACACACTGATGTCAACATGTTTTTGATCTAGTTCTATTCTCTTTTATACACTGACAGAGTTATGTATTTGAAAAAAATAGAAAAGAACTAAAAGGACTGAGCAATGGTATTAAAAGATTGACTAAAACTCAAAGGTAAGCTCTTTTCCAAGGAACAAAAAGAGACATGAGGAAGATTCATGAGTAACTCTGTTGCAGAAGGTCTGGAATGAAGAAGTGGAGCCCATTTGAAGGGTTGCTGGTATTTAATGTAGGCACTTAAGTATGGAAAATCTCCCTGGACTCCCTGTGTAGTGAATGGAGAGATTGTCAAGTATAGGAATTGGTGTTCAGGGAACAACTCATCTCATCCTAAGGTAGATATTTACATTTGGCCAGGGTAGGCTTACTCTAGGAAAAACACTGCCACAGTCAAGCTTTGCACAACAGGAACTCCTGAAGTGCCACAGGTGTCCCCTAAGATTTTACTGGAGAAAACTGAGTACTGCTACAGTTCCATTTAGAACAAGTTCATGATTAATAGGTGTAGCAAGGGGCCAATTTTTTGTTAGGCAACACAGAGGGATCATGTTCAGTCTTCTGGAAAGTATAAATATCTTCCTTTGGAAACACTCAGTGGCCCAAGAAATAAATTGAGGCTGTATCTACATACTTGCTTATTTTTTCTTTTAAGTATTGAAACATTCTGGGCTTTCTTCTTCAAGAGACAAATTCCCTCAGATCATGGCAATTTGATTTCTGGACTGTGAGACCTTCACAGTGTTGAAATCACCTTTAGAGAAGAACGTGCCAGGGATAACTTTGTTAGAGCCCTTTCTCTAGGAGTCTAGATCCCTTTAGAGCTAATGGAGAGAAAAGGGAACTTCCACTGAATAAGTTGTCTCATCCTCGTGTCAGAGGAAGGGTCAAAAGTAGCTCACATAAATCATATTCTAAAAGTGCTTTTTTTTTTCTTCTGTATTGACTCTGAAAGCATGCTGTGATTCCTAACTCAGATGTGCAGGTCAAATATCTGGTGAGAGGACTCCCACCCATGGATACAAGATGTTCTGTGAGCTTTGAGGATGGACCTATACTGGGGCTTGATTCTTTGATTATGATTCTTTGATTAAACTCTGTCTGACTGCAGGGTTTAGGGGAGAAGAGTCACAAAAAATTAAATATAATTTATTTTAATTCAAGAAATTAAATATAATTTATTTATTGAGACACTGTGAGAGGAGGGAAATTGTGCAAGCAAATTTTACTGGGAGGATTTGGGACAGTGGCCCAGGGCAACAGCTTCCAGTGCATACATTAGCACATGAGTTGGGTAGTTTGTCTTCTCCACTGAGCATTCCACACAGCAGTTCCAAACCTCTCCCAAACAAGGGCTTTGTAAGGGAGCTGGGCTTTGTGTCTTGAAATAGATGGGAAAACTAGTTACTGCTGTGTCCTCAACTTACACAGGTGCTAGGTTGTTCCTTCGCCACTGAAGATGCTCCACAAGTCATCAATGTCATGCTTCAAGAATGGTCATCTTGAAATTCTATGACCTGGTCAGATGAGCTTAGGTTTGGTTTAGTTTTTCATTGTGGACTTTGCAGTTTCCCAGAACCCATGCCAAAATGGCATGAGAGGACATTATGGATAGAAATCAAATATTTCCAGACATCCACTTTTGTTCTGTTCAAGATAGAAGGATTACAATTAAGTGGTTTTGGCCAGGACCCACTGAGAAATGACCTACAGCTAGTGCTAGAGCAAACCAGACATCTCCTCAGAGGTTGTAACTGGACCTACATAGTTGCCTTGAGAAAGTAGGACCCTGGAGTATTATTGATGGGGGGTTGGTGTTCATATTGTAAAAATGGGCTCCTAAAAACCTTCCTTCAGCCAAACAGTTTGTTTGGCTTGGAGCAGTATTGTTTGCAGGGTTTCCTTCTGGTTGTTAAAAGCAAGGTCCTCACAGAGCAGCTTTTTTTTCTTGGGTTGGCAACAGCCCTGGGGACCTCTGGGAGTGACCAGAGAGAAGAAAGCTGTGTCCAGCTCCCTGTCCCACCAGTAAACATCTGCAGTGACCCTGCCAAGATGTGCCTAGGAGAGGGGCTGTAAAAAGAGTGAGCTCTGTGGGGGTTGTATTTGGTTTGGTTTGTTTTTTTTCATATGCCAGTTGCTTTCAGATGCAGTTTTCTCTGGCTGAAAAGCAAATTGTGACTCTGATTTCTGCATTCCCATGGTTGCTGTGCTAGCTACCTGGGTCAGATGTCCTCTGCCCCATTATGAGGTTAGGAGCCATCAGACCATAACCATGGGCTGTGTGTTTGGGACTAAAGGAAAGGAAAACACAAACTGGAACCTAAACTGACATGTAGCCAGGGCATTGAGCCTGGTGAGATTTGTCTCACCACAAGTGCTTTCATGGTTGAGTTTTGAGTCACTCTGTCAACAGAGGTGTTTCTACAGGATTTTTCAGGTATTTTAAAGCTCTTCTCAGTCCAAGTGCATCATAGTCATAATTTAGGAAGAAATTCTTTACAGAGAAGGTGATCAGGCTTCCCAGGGAGGTGGTTGATTCTCCATCCCTGAAGTTTTTTAAGAAGAGACTGAATGTGGCACTCAGTGCCATGGTCTGGGAACCATGGAGGAAGTGGATCAAGGGTTGCACTTGATGATCTCAGAGGTTCCTTTCCAACCATCTGCTTCTATGATTCCATGATAATCCACTTAGCTTGGGAGGCAAGGGGAGGTCATCATTTAGGTCATCCACATCACACCTGGCTATCAATGGGGTGACAGATGTTGCAGCCAGATAGCCCTCACATCCATTCAGCCCTAATCAGGGTGGTCATGGAATCATAGAATGGTTTGGGTTGGAAAAAACTTTAAAGATCACCGAGTTCCAACCCCACTGCCATGGTCAAGACAACCTCCCACTAGACCAGGTTACTCCAAGCCTCATCCACCCTGGCCTTGAACACTTCCAGGGATGAGGCATCCCCAACCTCCCTGGATAACCTGTTCCAGTCTCTCACCATCCTCACCCTAAAGAGATGAGGGGGCACCTCTGCGTTTCTCCTTGCTCAGCAGTTTCAGTTCAACTCTTTCCTGCCTTCCTTTTAGGCTCGTGTTGGAGGGATGGAGTTCTCCCCAGGGATGGTCTACATCTCTCCAGACAGCCCTCTCAGCTTGCCAGCTATAGTCAGCATTGCAGTGGCTGGGGGGCTGCTCATCATCTTCATCGTGGCTGTGTTGATCGCCTACAAGCGCAAATCCCGAGAAAGCGACCTCACCCTCAAACGCCTGCAGATGCAGATGGACAACCTGGAATCCAGGGTGGCCCTGGAGTGCAAAGAAGGTAAAATCCCTTAAGTATTTTACCATCCAGCTCTGGAGCCCCCAGCACAGGGAAAACATGGACCTGATGGAGTGGGTCCAGAGGAGGAAAACAAAAATAATCAGGGTCTGGAACATCTTTCCTCTGATGACAAGCAAAGGGAGCTGGGGTTGTTCAGCCTGGAGAAGAGGTGGTCTAATAATGACCTTCCAGTATGTGGGGTCCTACAGAAAATCTGGAGAGGGACTGTTTGCAAGGGCCTGGAGTGATAGGATGAGGGGCAATGGTTTTAAATTAGAGAAGAGTGGATTTAGATTAGATGTTAGGAAGAAGTTCATTACCATGAAGGGAATGGAACAATGGAGCAGGTTGCCCAGGGAGGTGGCTGAGGCTCTCTCAGAGCAACCTGACCTAACTGAGGGTGTCCCTGCTCACTGCAGGACAGGTTGGACTAGATGACCTTTAGAAGGTCCCTTCCAACCCCTATTATTCTATGATTCTATAAGAAAGGAAGGCTGAAGCTATGTCATTGTTGGTAGAGGAGAGGCATGCAGCCACAAAGCTCTGAGCCAAAATGTCACAAGGAAAAAGAGTGTTGAACCCTGTAGGTATGGCTCAAGCCTGGTTCTACTCTGACTTTGTCTGTTTTCCCTGAGTCCATCCTTCCTCCACCCTCTCCTTACTGCATTTGCTAACTCACAGTCCAGGGAGAGCCTTGGCACATGTCCCCAGGGAAAGGCTGTGTTATAGGAAAGGTGAGGCTACTCTTGTCTACCTTCTTCATCTCCATGTTCTTCTCCACTTGTACTTTAGTCTCAGGCATGTGAGTTTGATGGCCTTTCCCATCACAATGAGGGAGATCAGGATTTTCATTGCTACCTGAGTCATCCCTTGTTTTCTGTCAGCCTTTGCAGAGCTACAGACAGATATTCATGAGCTGACAAGTGATCTGGATGGAGCTGGGATCCCTTTCCTTGATTACAGAACCTACACCATGAGGGTGCTATTCCCAGGCATTGAAGACCACCCAGTCCTGAGAGATCTGGAGGTAAGAAGTCAACATCTCCTGCTTCTAGCTCCTCTCATGCTTCTCTCTTCTGTCCTAAATGCAAGAGATATTTTCTCAGTGGTGGGGACGTAATGGGCTTACCTTGTTGTGTCCTACCAGGGACAAAACAGCTCCTCATTATAAATTCAAGTTGAAGGGGAAGATGATCTTAGATGTTAAATTCTCTTTGGTCACCCATCTATTTGGAAAAGTCTCATAGATTTGTGTGCATTAGGACTACTGTATTAAACTTCTCCTTTGTCTTCATTTTGCTGGGATTTGTTTTTCAGGCTGGATTTATTAGTTACTGCTGTGCAGGGGACAGGAAAAAAAAAGAAATTGTATCAGAAATAACCTGCAGCCACTGAAGAAGGTTCACCTCTGTTGCTCTTCGTGGTTTGCATGAGGTCAAAACCCACAGCATCAGTCTGTCCAGATACTGCTCACATCTGTCCCCCCCACCCCAAATCTCTGGACCACAGCAGTGGGAGTACAGAGAGATATTGCCCAGCATCACTGGCGTCTACACATAGCCTGTTTTACATCACTGGTGACAAGTTTGATGGAACCAGGGCTGAGGTCTCCCCATGCTATAAAACTGCTTTCAGGCATTGGCAGATGGAAAGGTTCTGCTCTTGGGCCAGAGAAGCAGGGGATACACCATGGCCAAGGTCGTTGGCTGAGCTCTCTGCAAAGCCTTTGGCAAACTCTGAGCTTCAGAGAGGTTCTGGGCTGGTGAGATTGCTGGAGACCAAGCCTGGGGTTATTTGGCAGCAAGCTGGAGCAGGAGCTGGTGTGGGCTATGCCATGCTTGGCTGGCTGTGTCATCAGGGGTGTCAGCTGAGCTTTGCTCCTTCCTTTCCCAAAATTCATCGAACTGCATGGAGAGAATCATTTAAAAACCTGATCTGTCAGCAAGGAGGACATGTGGGGTGGGGTAGGAGGCTGAGTTACACGTTGCCTCCTGAAATAATTACCTTGGGGGTGCAGGTATGGTGGCCTTGAGCTGCTTTCCCTCAGGAAGGGCAGCTCAGCAGCTTCAACAAATGAGCACAAGAGATGATGATGATGAATCTCTCTCTCACCTATGTATACGCAAACCCTTTCATCATATCCACAGCCAATTTGCATCCCTGCATTTGTTAACCTCAGCCAGATGACCACAGCTGACCCCTACAGAGGTTTTAGCATGGATGTTCCCATATGTTGATACATGCAAAGAACCACAGAGCTCATGTTTCAATCTGCCACCTCTGATCTCTTCCTCCTTTCATTGCATTCATTTTTTCCCCCCCCCTCCTTTAATCCTCTGTAAAGCCTCAGCAGCTATTTCAATGTCAATATCTTTGGTTACCAACATATCAGGGAAGGCAGCTTCCATCCTGCTCTTTTCTCCCAAGCACCAAGAAGGATTTGCTATTTATTCTAAAAAGCCTTAGCATGGATCCTGCAGGTTTTAACTTACTTCCAGTTCATTTACTAATGAACTGCTTTCAGATGCACTACAAAATACTTTTCTTGGGTTTTGTTTTTTTTTGTTGGGCTTTTTTTTTCAATTCTCCATAATAACCCAGGGATAGACACATTAATGTTCAAGCAAGTGAGCAAAAATAATTATTGGCAGGATGGGTGGTAGTGGTTGGTTGGTTGTCTCAAGCTCTTTACTAAGTAATTCATTTGCTGTATGCAAAGAGAATTAAGCATTCTAATTTCCAGAATGCAAAAGTAATGACTCTTTAAGGGGCCTTGCATTACTTGGTTGTTTAAGCATGCCAAGTTTTCAAAGTGCCAGATCCGGATGGTTATTAATACATTCCACAGTGACATGTGTTGCCCTGTGCTTCCAGGAAAGCTTTTTCAAGGGCTGAAACAGCTTCAGTAAGATGGAGGGATGAGTTTGGGGCTCTCCAGTTAGGCTTTATTTTTGTCTAGAGCCAGGAAGACTTTGAAAAATGTCCACTGTGGAGTTCAGTGTTGCTGTCCTAAATTGTTCTATTTAAAAATTAATTCACTTGCCTCTCACAGCTGAGAAATATATGAGAGATTTATCAACCTCTCTGGCTCCAAACAGTCTTACCTCCCAAGGCCAGGGGTCCTAATGGAGTGTGATCACCCATGAGGACAGTCATATGAGGACAGTCAGATACTGGGATGGTCTTCCAGGGGAAGGGGTGGATTCCCCCACTTTGGAAAGCTCGAAGTCTCAGCTCAACAGGGTGCTGAGATATCTCAGATAAACAATAATATGAGAAGGGTTGGACCAGATGATCCTTGAGGTCCCTTCCAACCTGACATTCCATGATTCTATCTCCAAAACAGGTGCCAACTCAGGGTGTGTCCTTACACCTTCACCTACCTTCATGATCACCATCTCAACCACTTCCTTGCTGCATCTCTTTATCTCCTGAAAACCTGACCCCAGGCTCTCACTTTCTTGCTGCCTCTCCCTACCTTCTTTAAAACACTGCAATTAGATCTCTTACAGGGATGGAAAAGGAAGGTTTAGGTGAAGATAAAGTTGAAACTTCAGTTTTACTACAATAAAAATTAAACATGGTATGGGGCCACAGCTAGGCACCAGCAATCTCTTTTTGATATTCTGTTCAGAGAGGGAAACATAGGATTGGGGAAGAAACATCTGGTTGTGTCTAGGAGGTCTCTCAGGCTTCCAAATCATTCAGTAGAGTATGAACTCTTTTCTTTTTTTACAGGACTATCCTGTGATGCAGAGGGAAGGACTCACCTACCTGCTAAATACAAAATTTTCTTATTTTTATTTTAATTGCCTCTGCTCTTTGAAGCACACTTTCCTTTTTTTTTCCCTGTCTCAGAACTGACTTCTTCTTGCTGTCAGGGGGCACAGTTTGATAAGGTGGAGGGATGAAGGTAGAGAAGGTAACAAAGGTTCCACAACCTTTGTGGAGAGGTTTGAGAGCAAGAATGTGGGAAAGGAGTAAATTTCCTTTCTTTTTGTGCAGGTCCCTGGCTATAGGCAGGAACGGGTGGAGAAAGGCCTGAAGCTCTTTGCCCAGCTCATCAACAACAAAGTTTTCCTTCTGTCCTTCATCCGCACCCTGGAGTCCCAACGCAGCTTCTCCATGCGGGACCGCGGCAACGTGGCCTCCCTGATCATGACAGTGCTGCAGAGCAAGCTGGAATATGCTACTGATGTCCTCAAACAGCTCTTGGCTGACCTCATAGACAAAAATCTGGAGAGCAAGAACCATCCCAAGCTGCTGCTTCGGAGGTAAGGGTGCTTGGAGCTGGAGCGAACCAGGACGGGCAACCCCTGCCCCACTGTTTAACATCAGCCTCTGAGTCAAGTTCAGAGGAAAGGGGCAAAGCTGCTTGGTTTTGGGGTGGGCAGCTAAGTGTGGAATCAGGATGGGATGATCTCAGATGAGCCTGTAGGGCTGGCATGAAGCTGTTTGCTGAGAAGTTTGAATAAGGCAAGTAGGACTGAATGAAGAACTTGCTTTCCTTTCCTGGTTTCCTGCTCATTTCGGACTTCCTGACAGGGCATCTGCTCTCTTAGAGGACTTCTCTCCTCCTTCCAAGAACAAATCTGCATTTCCTTCCCTTTCCACAATCGTGGAAATGGGATATGTATGCAAGGGATATGTATGTAGCAAGGGATATGTACATCTGGCTCCACCTTCCTAGCCAAAAAGTAGTCAGTGATTAAAAGCTCCAGAAGTAAAGTACCTCTGCATTTTAATGGGGATCTTCCAGATACCTTCATAACATCAGCAAGAATCCATGTTACCTGATTCTTACTTTGGACTCCTTGTACTTGAGATGTTAATTTTTGCTTATGTTTCCTTTTAACCTGAACATTCCAAGTGCATTGTGTAACTGCAGCTGGTTTATATCCCTGGTGAGTAAATCAGCTTCTGCCACCTCCTTCCTGGGACATGGAATGTCCTGCTTTGTTTCTTTTCATGAGATAACCATGGTCACATGCAGTGTCTTCTTCAGCTCCACAACGGGATCTTCCATCTCTCCCTGGGCAATGGTGCTGAGAGATTTCTGAAGGCAGAAGAAGAGCTGAGCAGGAGAGCAGAACTGGTTTCATACAAGGCCCAGGTTTGGTTGGTCATTCCTGGCTGGTTTGAAGGAACTTTTATCTCCTTTTCCCAGTCTGAACCAACCCTTCTGATTCAAAGACCCCAAGTAATGTTGTGTGTGGTATCTTCTGGAGATAAATGGCCTTTGCCACTGCTCAGAGCCAACTCTGGGGACTCTTCAGCTGATCACAATGGATGGGTTGGGCAGGGAAAAGATCTGTGGCGCCTGCTGGGAGGATTTGAATCTGGCATAAAGCCCACTATGGAGAACCAGGGAAAAAAGGAGTAGAAAACACCTCCTGGTATTCAAGGCAGCAATGCCAGGGGCAGAGAATGGACTTTGCTTTGGTGTCAGTTGATTCCTTGATGTGAATCAAGCCCTACAGCCTGGCTGGTGACTTCCCTCTAGCTGTTTCCAGGCTTCTCTGTGCTTCTTCTCTGATGTTGGATGGCACTGCCTCCTTCCAACTGTCTCATCCATTCTTATTCTCCTTTTTCTTCCCTTTTCTCCATCTCCTTATCTTCCCTGGTTGTTAAGTCCTGTCTTGTCCTGAGCATCCCTTCTTTCCTCTTTCTCCTTCCAGCTCTTTTCTAACTCTGGCTCTTTGTTGGAAATGAAATGTGGCCTTTGGAAGGAAATGCAATTAACAAAGTCCTTCCACTGTTCCAAGCTCTGAAAACATGTGGTTGGTGTTCCAAGATGGAAATCCTGCACTGAACACCATCAGTACAGATGTTACTGATGAACCTGTGAATATCTTGGTATCTTGGGTCAGATGTTGGTCTGAGCTCCTCAGACAATGATTTGGAGCAAGCTCCAATTCAACTTGATCTTCCCCCCCCCCTCCCTGTGAGTCTGTGGATGGCAGGGAATCTTCTGACACATTTCTGCAGGATTGGGTTTGGGGCTATTTGGCAGGAAGAAGGAGCTGGTTGGGATGATTTTCCCACCTCACCTGTGTCCACTGTTCATCCTAAATGACATCTACAGCCTCAAAGAGATTAAAATTGTCAGGGCAGAGAGCAACAACAGGAAGGGATTTCATTTCTTTTTCTCATGATAATGCTAAGTTTGCACCATGTGATGGGTCCCAGAGCTCCTCATCAGGGAAAGTCAGGAAGATCACTCTTCTGGGTTCCATCCCCTACAAGAAACTCAGACCACGACAAGCATGGGGACTGCTGGAATTGAATATCATCCCATGACCAATGGAAAAGAGCAGCTGGGTGATGCTGACTGAGGGGAAACAGGACCATATGGATGGAGAGCACCTCCAGGCAGAGACACATCAGTGATCACTGTAGACCAAGGAAACTCAGCATTAATCTGGTAGCAAACTGGGACCATGTCACCTCTTTCTCTATGCAGGCAAGAAAGGAGTGACAGAAAACATTTCTGTTGCCATTCCTTCCCTCACCATCCTCACCACCTAAGTGAGGTTTGCCCACAAGAGCAGAGAAATCCCAATGGAAGCCAGGTTAAAGGCAGCTAGGGAAGGGACTGTCACTTGCTCTGTGCTGGTGTAACAGGGCACTGCTTTGGGGCAAGGTTGTTGACTGGTTCCACCCATAAAGCTCCAGCAATGCAAAGCCTTCCCCTTGCAAGTCTCATGCAAGACCAACTTTATGCTGAAGGTCTAGGGAATCTAAAATTCAAGCTGCAATCCTAAACAAGAACCCCTTCTTGGCTCTGGTGAAAACCAGGACAAGGAGGATCCACTTAAATTCATCCAAGGACTCTTGATTCCTTCTTGAGCTACCCCAGTGTATGTACTGCAGCCAAGACAAGTTTATCCCATCCTCCTGATGTCCATACCACATTTACAGGTCTGAATAGGTTATTCTGTAAGAAAAGTTCACCCTGAAGATGGATTTTCTCTCCACCCTGGAGGAGGATTTTTGTTTGGTTGAGGAAAGTGTTCAAGGGCAAAAGGATGAGCTCTGTGAATGCATCACATTTAAGGAATATAATCACTCTCAAATGCCAGGGAGATAGTCAGTGCAAGGAAACTATTCTCTGGTGATTTAGATCTGTCTTTCTTGAGTATTTATATATCCTACTTGTCATACAGCCTAACTCTGAGCTTCTCACATTTGATGGATTTATTCTCCCTGAGCTCCTCCTAGAAGGTTCCCTCAAATGTTGCTGTCTTGCTTTCACTGGTGGAGAAACTGAGGAATAGATCTATAGGGATTTTTCCAGTCACAGGAGAATCAGCAGGGCAGTAGGGATTTGCCATCAGGTTTCCTAAATCCAAAGCTAAACCAGGAACATAGGATGTCCTGATGGTGTCCTGTCAGACTTCCCAGGAGGCTCAGAGATCTTTGCAATCAGCTGGGCAAAGCTGATCTTTTAACTAACCCATTGATATGACCAGCATGGCTAATTGACTCCCAATTTGCTTTTTCTCCCTGACTGTTTTTAGGACAGAGTCTGTGGCTGAGAAAATGCTCACCAACTGGTTCACCTTCCTTCTCTACAAGTTCCTCAAGGTAAGAGGAGAATCACTCCTGGATAAACTGATACTTATTTCTTCTTGTGGAGGTTTAGTTGGAGCAAAAATTTCTCTGAAAAGGCTTTCTTCTTTAGAGGGAACTCACTGCCTAATGGGAGGGGGATTTTTCTGATCCATGGAGAACAAAGATGGAACCCTTTGTTAGAGAGGTCTTACATCTGTACAGTGGTGGGATCTAAGGGTCAGTGCTGAAACATGAAGGATTTCAGAGCCTGATGGAGACCTGTATTGAAAATGCTTCTCTTTTACTAACAGACTCAAATCTCCATCAGGGGGGGACCCACATTTTCATTGCATAGTGGCTGGAGATCTCCTCCCACCCTAGTTCAGAGACAGCACTGAGGTCTAGTGCCTCCCTCATACCTATCTGCTTTACTCAAACCAGAGCCAGATTAGTTTAATTTAAGCCAGAGCCCAAGTTCTTCTTGACATTAATCTGTCTCAAGCCTGTCCTGGGCATGACCATCCATGTCTATGCATGGACTCATCAGATAAACCTGACCAGATAAACTACACCAGATAAACTTGACTGCTGCAGCAAGAACCCAACAAGGGCTGAGACTCTTGATGCTTGATATCCCACTGGGAGGTAGCATTGGCTTTCCAGGACATTCATCAGCAAAGGAGTGAAAGGACTTGAAACACCTCCTGAGTCCTCCAGTTCCTTCTGGAGGGTCTCCTTAAAGTGGTATACATCAAAAGAGTCTTTCAGCCTTTGAGACCTGTCACTGATTGCTGGGAGTGGACAGTTTCCTCTTGGGGACCCACACTGAGCCTCAAGCATGAAAATGGCCAAGGCACCAAGCTTAGAGGCAGCTTTTTTGGAAGGAGTTGTGCTCTGCACCTCTCCCCCACTTCCAATGCAGTTGCTAAATATCCTCACAGCCCCATTAGGACCTCACAGCCACCCTCTGCCTGGGGATTCATAGAATCATGGAACCATAGAATGGTTGGAGTTGGAAGGGACCTTCAAGCTCATCCAGTTCCAACCCCCTGCACAGGCAGGGACACCTCCCACCAGCCCAGGTTGCTCCAAGCCCCATCCAACCTGACTTTAAACACTTCCAGGGATGGGGCAGCCACAGCTTCTCTGGGAAATCTGTTCCAGGCTGCTCAAGTCCCCATCCAACATGGCCTTGAACACTTTTTGGGAGGGAAGGCTTTACAAACCAGTCCCACTCCCCTACTCCTTCCCCGTGCCCAGCCTAGCCAAGGATGAATAGAATTATAGAATCAAATACTTGCTTTGGTTGGAAAAAATCTTTCAGATCGACTCCAACCGTTAGCCCAGCAATGTCAAGTCCACCACTACTGAACTATGTCCCTCAGCACCACATCTCCATGGCTTTTAAATCCCTGTCCAGAGATAGTGACTCTACCACTTCCCTGGGCAGCCTGTGCCAGAGCCTGAAAACCCTTTCAGTATATAAAATTTTCCTAATATCCGATCTAAACCTCCCCTGGCACAATTTGAGGCCATTACTTCATGGATGGGAAAGTTTTGAAGGTCTCTGGAAGTTAATTTCAGTGAGTTCAGTATCAGATTCCTGCTTTCAGCTGAAAGGAAAGGATACAAGGAGGTGACTCTAAAGCTCCACTTTTATAATAGGCTTTTTTCCCTTCCATTCAGCTGCTTGTCTTCTTGCTTTAGCCTGAGCAGAGGCTTGATAAGGGCAAGAGACAGACACCCAGAAGCAATATGCTGCTGGCAGATAAACTAATTAAGTGGGAGACAGGTGTAGGAACTGAGAAAGGGGCCACTTGGCTTCAGATTAAGTTGGTTTTTGCTGGGATTTACACCAGATGAAAATGACCTGGGACGCACACTGCAAGAGGAGAGAGCAAGGAGGGGAGGAGGGATGGAGAGATGAAGGGGAAGGCAGGCAATGGATGCATGGCAATGAATGTGCAGAAGGAAGGCAGCAAGGGGTGCTCTGATGTCCCTGCCTATGGGTTGCTTGTTGCTGTCCTGAGCATCTGACACCAGAGATGCAACCATAAAGATCCAAGGACAACATCGTCCTTGGGTCATGGAGCTGTTCCTGAGTGTCCCTATTTCCCTAGAATATGACAATACTCAGAGAGACTGTGGGGACCACAATTAATTTCCCTTTCAGACTTGTTTCCAGCATTTCCTGTACCCATCAGCACATGCTCCAGTGCAAAGCTCTGGCCTGGTGGCAATCACTTGAATAGCTACTACAAGGGTCTGCTAGCTCCAGCACTGCCAGGGCCCACTGACAACTTTGTCCCATGACAGGACACTCAAAGAGTGCTGTATGTGGAGGGTCACCTCTTTTCCTGGGCTGTATGGAACAAACAGATCCCATGGATGCATCTGCCCTGAGTGGCTGAGGATGGCAAACTGTGGCAGACACTGAGATGCTGTGTAGTTTGGCTTCTCACTTCTTCTTCTCCTGTTTCACCTCATGGTTGTCTCTCATCCCTACAGGAGTGTGCTGGTGAACCTCTGTTCTCCCTCTTCTGTGCCATCAAGCAGCAGATGGAAAAGGGTCCCATTGACTCCATCACTGGGGAGGCCAGGTACTCCTTGAGTGAGGACAAACTTATCCGGCAGCAGATTGATTACAAGACACTGGTGAGTACCCTGAGCACATGAGTGGGCCATATCATAGAATGGTTTTATAGAATCATTGAATAAGCCAAGTTGGAAGGGACCCATCAGGATCAATTCCTGTCCCTGTGTAGGGCACCCCCAGAATCACACCATGCGCCTGAGAGCATCAGCCAAACACTTCTTGAACTCAGGCAGGTTTGGAGCTGTGAGCACTTCCCTGGGAAGCTTCTTCCATTGCTCAACTGCCCTCTAAAATATCAATATTTTAGATATTAGGAAAAACCTTTTCCTAATATCTAAACTTATTTTTTTTCTTTTGTTTGGAAGGAACCTTAAAGACCATCTAGTTGCAACTAGCTGTCCAAGGGACACTTTCCACTAGACCAGGTTGCACAAAACCCCATGAGCTTGTCCAGCCTCTTCTAGCAAAAGGGGATGGAGAGAAAATTGTCCCTCTGGGACAATTTTTGCAATCTGACCAGGAAACCCTGTTGAAGACTGACACACATCCCTTGTCACAACAAGATTTGTGGCTGAAGCTTCTGGTAGAAAATCATGTTTGCAAAGACAGGTGCTTCCAAGTGACTTCCTTTGTGCCATACCCCATGACTAAAGCATCTTCAGCTCCCCAAAGGCATTTCCTGGTCTCCAAAATCATCTGCAATTGTTTCAGGCTGGACTGACAGGGCCAGTCTTGTACCAGTGCTTGGATTAGATGAGGTCGAGGAGCACTGGAAGATGAGCATGAACCTTGTGTCATGAATATGAAGACAATAGATGCAGGCAATTTATTCTGCTCTGTTAGAAAAAATACTTTTTAGTATCTACCCCTTTTCCCCAGAGTGATTCCCAGCATCCCTCTGGGTCCTAAAGTCAAAGGTAATCATCTTCCTACAACAGAAAGACGGGGTTGTTACTGCAAGTTGTCACCTTCCTTGGTAAGAGTGTGAAGTTCATGGTGGAGTTCCTTCCTCCTCACACTCGGGTGTCCTCCAGGTTTATTTTCATCCCACCTCCCTCCATCACCTGCTCCCTTCTCCCTGGTCCCCAGGACCAGTGGCAGAGCTGCCCAGCACCCAGGACACCCAAAGGACTGGTGTTTGCTGGGCAGAGCCTGCCTGGGGTGGCAACTCTTGGCCATTTGGGGTGTCCCCAGTGCTGAGCTCAGGCAGGTCAGGCACAATCCCTTGCCCATGGGACACTGGTGACCACAGGGGACACTCAGCTCATGGCATGGCAAGCCCAGAGACATCCTGACACCCTGTGGTGTTGGGTCAGTGCAAAGCCTATGACCTTCTAGTAACAGTTAATGTATTTTTATGAGTCTGTATTGCAAGGATCTTCTCTAGAACTATCCTCACCAATAAATAAAAAAAAAATAGTGTTTTTTCTTCAATGAAGATTTCTGCATCAAGGAGTATGTTAGAGGAACAAAGTGGAGGGACTTATTAGATCTCAGCTAGAGCTAAATGCAGCCATTCCTCTTGAGCAAGCAGAAATCAAAGAGAAAAGAACTTGATTCCAAGATTTCAAGGGGAAAAAAAATCCCTGGTGCTGAATAATTTGCTTCAAAATGGAATTGTCTGCCTGGTGAAAGATACACATTGCTTGAGTCCAGCTTTAGCTTCTGCTAGGAAATTACACCCTTTCCCCACTTCATTACAGAGCACCAATTAAACTGCATTAGATACTGCTTCTGAGTGCAAGTGTTTGGGGGCTTTCAATTTTTCCTGGATACACTAAATTCACTGAGGTTCCAAGACTCTGTGGGAGGAAAAACACTTTCCAAGTCTTCAGTGATCTTTGTAATTCTGTATTTCACATGGCATTGTTCTCAGAAGACCCCAACCCCAAAGTTTAAGATGCTCAGACGATGCTCTGAATTTATGAGATTATTTTATTTTCACCTTCAGTTCAGGGACAGTCATCTCACTTAACTGTAGCTGGCTTTGAGACCTGTGTCCAGTCAATGTTAGCTGCTTGAACTGTCTTAGACTGTAGCTCAGGTTGGCTGATGCTTTTTATTCAGTAACTACAGCCTAGAGCTGAGCTTTGACAGAATCCAAGCCTGATGAGGGGTTAGACTTCATTCTTAAATAAGACCACAGTTTCATTTTGCATATTAAAAACGTGACTTTCCTATTAAATCCTCAGCAGAGTGGTGATTTTCTATTACGTGTGGTTGTCTAGCAATTTGGAGGCCTGATCTCACACGGAGAGAGTGAGCAGAAGGGAGAAAAATGCAGACACGGAGCGATCGCTTTCACCAAAGGAAATCCCTCCGATCCTTTTAGGCTTGATATAAAGCAGCCAGCAAAGGGTAGTAATTATACATCAGCCTGAACAAAGCTCTCCTCCATTCTCTTTGTGTCGTTTGATGTTAATCAGCTCTCCCTCTTACATCTCAAGAGCAGACAAATATATCCTGATAGGAATCTCAGCAGATTTACAGAGATCAGCTTCGGTGAAGGAGATTAAGAAGCAGCAGAGTATGAACAGGATTGATCTTCCTTTCTCTTTATTTCGGTTTTATTTTATTTTCTGTTTGTATTTTTCCTTCCTTAAAAGCAGCCTGTCATCTTGTATTAAAAATACATGCTAATAAAACAAAGCAAGAGCTTATTCCATATTTGTAGCCCAGGAATTCCCTGAGTGCTTCCTGCTCTTTACCAAACACACCTGGTCAGTTTGCAGTGTGTGTGGCTAAAATCCATGGGGTTGTTCATGTTTCATATGTGCTAGTTGACTGCTTGACTGAATTAAATCACAATTCCAGCAGTGTGGCACATGGAAACAGGCTGGTTATTGTCATTTTTTTTTCCCAGGAAGAGAAAGCTAGGGCTTCTTTTGGAAGGCATTTATTCTGTAGCCTTCATTAATCACAATCAAATATTTTAAGTCATGGCTTCAAATATGGTTGGAGTGAAAAGCATATCTAAAGAAATTGACTTTAGAGTAGAAATAAGACAGCGCACTTTCAGACATCTGGAATTACTGATTTTAGAATATACACCTCATTCACTAAATGTAGATTTGTTTTGGTTTGATTTCCTTCCAAACCAGATAGCTCCAGTTTGCTGCCTGCCACATCCTACAGTTCTTCAAGGAAGCAGCCTCAGTGCCCCAGTCTGTAACCATTTCTGTACCTAAAAAGGATTTTTCAGGGTGATAGAAACTCAACTAGTTACAGATGTGATTTGCTAGAATAAATGCATTGCAACTAAACAGTAGGTCTTCTCCCAAGCTCTGTACCTCAGAGAAACACCCTTTTGTGTTAATGTCCTCACTGGCAGTCGTTGCTCATCACCTCTGGTCTGCAATGTTAATAAAAACCCAGCTAGATGTTAGCTATGAAAGACAGGAAGATCTTATCCCTGTGGACTGCCATCTGCTTTTGCCAGAATCCGTGAGTTTTCAGCCATTGACCAGATGTGAAACCTGGCTCCTTATTGTCACTTCTCTGCTGTCACTGGGAGATGAAAGAGCATCCATCTCCTGCATCGACCTCATTTCTTCATTTAAAAAATAATAAAAATGCATGGGAGTAAAGATCTTGATGTGTGTCAGAAGCTGTCAGGAGTGTCGGATGAGTAGTGCTCGTGGGTGGCAGGTAGGAGCTGCCCAGGACACATTGCTCAGTGGCATGTTCTGCATGGTCCCCACACATCTGGGTGTTGAGAGCATCATGGGATCATCTCCCCCGACAACATATTCCAGAGAGATGAAGATGCTTTGAGCTGCCTTTGGTTAGGGCTTTTCAAGGAATTTTGATGGCAGGGAGGAGGTCAATACTAAGAGATGAAGGTTCTCCCATACTTGGACTCTGGGGGATCTTTCCCCTCCTTGCTCCCTGCCAAGCTTTAATGCATGCCAACCACTTTGGACCCTCCTTAGCCCAATCTAGAAGGGAGAAAAAGATCATAGAATCATGGCTTAGGTTGGAAGGGACCTTGGAGATGATCTGCTCCAACCTCCCTGCCATGGGCAGGGACACCTCTCACCCAGACAAGGTTGCTTGAGCTTGTCCTTGAAACAGAAACCACAGCAATGTCCTGATCTCAGAGCAGATCACTCAAACACTGCAGAGAACCTAGAACCAGGGCCCTCCAGAGCTGGGTCTTTATTATTTGGATGCCACTAATCCCTAGTGGGGTTGGGGTTTAGCTGTGTTAAATACTGCATGCACATATACACTTAGAGACAGCTCATGGCTGGGAGGGCTGGCACACACACATAAAAAAAAAAAAAAGAAAAAAAAAAAAAAAAGCTGAAGGATGTAGAAAAAGGTCAATTAACACAAATCCAGACCTGACATGCCTCAAGGTCACACACAGTCAGAAGGAGAGCAGAGCTCAGAGATCACTGTTTAGCTGACTCCCAGGTCTGTACCTTTCTATGTTGACCTCAAAACTGGCACTGTCCTTATGTGATGCTGTCACAGACCTCAAGGTGTGACAAAAGAACAGTGACAAGAGCTGGTGTTCTCTCAGGGCCAGAACATTCAGCATCTCCTTGGGTGACACTGAAGTCTCTCCTTCAGCCACCTTGCTGGCTCTACCCTGCAGGTCTCAAAGGGAGGCAGTGGGTGATGAAGCAGTAGCAGTGAATGCATTCAGAAGCTCAGCATCCCAAAACTTCCCTCAGTGTGGCTGATCATGCAGGAACAGACCATAGGCCATCCCAGAGGTCTCTTGCCCACAGGTTGACATCAAAGACTGTGTTGACATAGGTGGGCAGCACTGCAGGAGCAATAGGATTATTTCTGTGTCTTAGCCTGGTAGTTACAAGGCCAGTCCTGGGTGAAGCACAGGGCAAACCTTACTCTTCCAGTGAGACTTGGAGCATCTGAACTCTGCTAAATGGATAAAGCCAATGCTTAGACTTTTTTTTCCTGCTCACCTCCTGCCAGGGACAATCTTTGGGCAGAAAACAGAGAAAACCCTTGGGAGGATTCCCACAGACATGGTTGGAATCTCTTTCTCTACTGCAAACCTCTTATTATCCTGAGGAGTTTCAGTCTGTTGGGAGCACAGATTTTCAGTCTGGGGTGTTAGGATGACTTCAGCAGGGCCCCCCTGACAATCTCCAGAGAAGAACCACTCAATGTGTGCAATACAAGGCCAAGTGCCAGATCCTGCACTTTGGCCACAACAACCCCATGGGGAGCTCCAGGCTGGGCACAGAGTGGCTGAGAGCAGCCAGGCAGAGAGGGACCTGGGAGTCTGGATTGCCAGGAAGCTGAACAGGAGGCAGCAGTGTGCCCAGGTGGCCAAGAAGGCCAATGGCATCCTGGCCTGGATCAGGAACAGCGTGGCCAGCAGGTCCAGGGAAGGGATTCTGCCCCTGTACTCAGCCCTGGTGAGGCCACAGCTCGAGTCCTGTGTCCAGTTCTGGGCCCCTCAGTTCAGGAAGGAGATTGAGGTCCTGGAGCAGGTCCAAAGGAGGGCAACCAGGCTGGGGAAGGGATCCAGCACAAGTCCTGTGAGGAGAGGCTGAGGGAGCTGGGGGTGTTCAGCCTGGAGAAGAGGAGGCTCAGGGGAGACCTCATCACTCTCTACAACTCCCTGAAAGGAGGCTGGAGCCAGGGGGGGGTTGGGCTCTTTTCCCAGGCAACTATCAGCAAGACAAGAGGGCATGGTCTCAAGTTGTGCCAGGGGAGGTTTAGGTTAGATATTAGAAAGAATTTCTTCACGGAGAGGGTGATCAGACATTGGAATGGGCTGCCCAGGGAAGTAGTGGATTCTCCATCCCCGGAGATATTTAAAAAGAGCCTGGATGTGGCACTGAGTGCCATGGGCTGGGAACCACAGGGGGAGTGGATCAAGGGTTGGACTTGATGATCTCTAAGGTCCCTTCCAACCCAGCCAATTCTATGATTCTATGATTCTATACACAGATCCAGCCTCTAAAATCCCTGAAATCTTTGTACTGAGAAGAGTTTGGTGTTCCCCAAGAGTTGGAAAAGACTGATTAAGAGCTGATGGGAAGCCTGGAGCACCTATGTCTAAGCCTTCGTGCTCTGGGAAGGGTGGTGGTTTCTATAAGCAACATCTGGATTCCCTAAAATGTTGAAAGTTGTTGCCATTTAAATGAGCCCACTGGAGCTCAGAGGTTTGCTACCTCCACCTCTCCTTGAGACCACTAAGAGGAAACTCCTCTCTGTGCAGCCCTTTGAAATAATTGCTTTTCCCACTCTTTCTTCTTCCAACTGAGCTGCAAAAGAGGAGAGCAAAGACCCTTGTAGTCAGGGCATGAAGGATGGGGGCTCATACAGGCAGAGAAGGTCAACCAAGTTTTAAGAGCAAATCACCTTTGTCAGCTTCCAAGGAGATGAAAATCCACATCAGGGTAGCCCAGGTTGTTTTAAAGACCCCTGAGTGCCTTCATGTGGGGAACTGGCCTGAACTCCAGGTGTCTGCATGAACCACACCACAGAATTTGTTCTGACTGCCATCAGCTGAGTTCAGATCACTGAGAGAGATCTGCAGAGTACTTTGGGCTGCAGAAACATGTGGGACCCCCACAACACTCTCAAAAGAGATGTCCTAGCCTGCAGTGATTGCTTCATTTCCCTACCTGTGTGCAATGGGAGTGGGGTAACTAATAGCCTCAACACTGGATGCATTTCAACAGTGCTTTTTATGTGTAGTTCTGTGATCCTTTGAGATGAAAGATGCCACAGAACTGTAAATCTGTGCCATTGTTATTATCATCTGAATTGATGTTTCTTCAATACTCCTGCAAGTGACATATAAATAATAGCATTATGATCTAATCAATATCTTGTATTTACATCCCCCCCTTTCATCCAGAAAGATCACAGAGCTCTTTGTAAGCAATATCTTCACAAGTCCCTCTTAGCTGAGCATAACAGCACCAAAGGGACCCTGGTGAGCCAATGCATAATTATATTGATATGATTTCACCCAGTTTCAGGCCACTTTCAGATCCCACTGACTTTAGTAATATAAGATGGAAAGTGATGGAGAGTCTCTTGCATACTACAGAAGGGAATTTGCAGTCAAGGTAGACCTTGTCTTAAGGCACCAAATCTACCATTTCTGCACTTGTAAAAGGGGCACAGGAATATTTAAGGACTGTATATAGGCAGGAGCACCACTGAACACTCCTTCCAAGTGCAAAAGTGTACCAAATTTATAAAAGTTAATAGACTTCACACTCCTCTAATCAAAAGAGAGCAGAATGCTCGACACAGACCTGGCCAAGAGTTAGAGGGCAGTTTGCTGTTAAATACTCTGTGTGTGTTTAAGGAATTTCTCCCTCACCAACCCATATGCTTTGAATTTACTCTTGGACAGAATATTTGGAGAAAATTAAGTTCTCCTCAGAAATGAGAGGCCTCTGTACTTGGATTAATTTTTATGTTCAATATGTGAAAGAAAAAGGTTTTTTTGCTGTTCTTTTGTGTTTCTTTCATTAAGATGCTTTACATTTCAAAATAATATAAATCCTCTGGAAGGGCCATCTTCTACCTGTGGCTAAAGATGGACAAACTAAAATGGCTTATAGACTGAGAAGAACTTTAATCTGAATTGTCAAATGCAGGTGGCAAGGCAAGGAGGTCACTGCTGAGTTAGGTCACCTTGCCAGCTCTCAAGGGAGTGTGCAATTGGTCAAGGAAAGCATTGGAGATCAAGGAAAGCAACCAGGGTCAGGCTTGATTGCATTTTTAATGGTTTCTGTGAAAAGAATATATCAATAAACATTGTCTGGTACCATTTTACTGAAAGCACAAGAACCTGAGTTGGTATTCTTAGGCTTCATGGTATGAAGTCAAGCAAGGATGCCAAGGAGATGAGGCTCAAATCCATGGGGTTGTTCCCACAGGAATAGTAGTTTCATCTCACAGAGGCAAGTGGCATGAAAAGCAAGCTTGGAAAAACCTCCACATCAACTCCAAGTCATCAGCATCATCTGGGAGGTCACAGCATATAGCTGAGATCCTGAATTAGCCAAATCCTGAATTACTTTTCATTTACTAGGTACAGATAGTGGTGAGGGGATGGAACATAGAATCATAGAATTGGCTGGGTTGGAAGGGACCTCAGAGATCATCAAGTCCAACCCTTGATGCACCCCTTGGATTCCATCACCCCATGTGAAATCAGACGTCCATGCTAGGAAGGAATACTTTTGGTACATATTTTTCCCCTTATCACACCCTAGAACCCTCTGGCTTGTAGGAGACAGGGACCTGCAAGAAGGTGGCTGCGTAAGGTTGTCCCCAAGGTACGTGTGCTGCTGTGAAAAGCACAGAAAGTCTCATTACTTCTCTCTCAGGTCCTGAGCTGTGTGAACCCTGACAACGTGAACAGCCCCGAGATCCCAGTGAAGATCCTGAATTGTGACACCATCACTCAGGTCAAGGAGAAAATCCTCGATGCCATCTTCAAGAATGTGCCCTGCTCCCACCGGCCCAAAGCTGCTGACATGGACTTGGGTATGTGAGGGCACAGCAGACCCTGATTGCCTTGGGGCAGGGGGGAGAAGGGAGATGGGAGAGAGACAAATGTAATCTAAACACTGTTTGCTGGAGCAGATGGGTGTCTCCACACTGGCTCTACCCTTGGTTCTTGTGCAAGGCAGAGCAGCAGCACTGGTCCGAGGGCAGAAAAAAAAAGGGATTAAATTGATCCTGGCTTATGAAATCTTTAGCCTTGAGGACTTCAAAAGACCAATAGCCACCTTGCTTTTCCGCCTCTAGAATACAGCTTGGACAAGGGCATGGAAAAGTCAAGACTGGGGCTATTGTTGCTGTCCTACCAAAGATTCTTGGGCAAAGAGCATCAAGTGCCCAGGTTGGTGTTTTCAGCAGTGTTGAGGCTGTAGAGATTTATTCCTTTCCCTCCTCTGAATAGTGAGGGTTTGGGTTATATGGATCTTCTTGATGAGGTAGTCCCAGCCCAACCAGTATTAATTAAACATTGTGTGGGACCAGGAAAAAAGATGAAGCATCCTCCATTCAGTGACCTGCATCCATCTCACCCCTGCCTGCTTCCTCCTCCTGCCAGCAGCAGCTCTGAGGTCCCTTTTCTGTAGAGAACTAGGAGGTCATAAGGAAATATTAATCCCTCTGTTAATATATTAATAAATCTGTTTTTTTTCTGTGTTTTGCTCCTGCATGTATTGCTCTGCCTGGAGGGTGGAAAGAGCTGTAGCAACTTCACTTACATTTCTAGGCAGTCATGCTTTTGATCTCCAGGGCACACAGGTACAGCCCAGTGCCTCAGAGACCAAAGTACATTTTTGCCCAGAATCTGGAGGAAGGATGCTGGGAGGAATGAAATATCAGAAGTTAGGGTCCAGAGGCAAACGTGATACTGCACAATATCTAGTGTGAAAGAATGTAGAAAAATCTGCTCAGGGGTGTCTCATAGGGAGCTGGGGATTGTATTGTGGCTTTATCTGCCAGAATTTGTCCTCAGTGACCTTCAGGGGAAGAGACTTGAGTGGAAAATGATGGAGTCTGGAAAACCCATCAGAGCAGAATAGGAACCAAGAGGAGAAGGAATGGACTGATGCTGAGAAACAATTCACAGCAATAATGGAGGTGAGAATGGGAGGTTAGGTGTTAAAGTGTTCAGTGTGTGTACATGTATGTAGGGAAGGAGGGGATTAGTTAGAATAACAAAATCAGCTGCCAAAACCAGCAGCAATAATGAACAGATCATATGCATCACCCAGAAAGGACCCAAGGTGAGCATGAGGACAGATCAGGCAGGGTGGCAGGGGGCAGAGTAGACCAGAGGAGTGGGGTTTCCAGGCAGATCTTTGGACTTTTTTGGTGCTGGATGGTGGCCACAGAGCCAGTTAGGTGCAGATCTCAGACTGGGTATGAAAGGAAAGAATTGTTCTTCTCTGTGGATGAATGATGTACCAGTGTTGGGAGGCAGGAGTTTTACCTGCATGTTGCAATATGAGTGATAAATTGGACTCAGACCAGCAAGGTCCAGAAAGTAGAATCATCAGATCATAGAAACATCATGGTTGGAAAGGATCTTCAAGATCATCAAGTCCAACAAGCAGTTCTACACCACCATAACCACTAAATCATCTCCTGAAACACCATGTTTTTTTAAAATAACCCCAGGGACAATGACTCCACCACCTCCCTGGTCAACCTGTTCCACTGTTTCAGCACTCTTTTGGTGAAGAAATTTTTCCTAATAGCAGTCAGAGCCTCCCCTAGTGCAACTTGAACCCATTTCCTCTTGTCCTATCACTGATCACTGGGAAGAAGAGGTCAACACCCACCTCACTACAACCTCCTTACAGGTAGTTGTGGAGGACAAGTACTTGTGAGTGTGTGCACTCCTCAGGGGACAGAATTGTCCATACAGAATGGGGTCTGCTTAATGGGATGTTGTTTCACCAGTAGCACTGATGCAGTTGAAGAAGAAGGAAAAAAAAAACAACAAAACCAAACCAGCAATCATTAAAAGAAAACCACAAAAAACCCAAACTAAACCAAACCAAAACAAGAAACCAAAAAAACCCAAAACTGATCTAGTAGAAGAACCTTACCAGCATCAATATAGTTGCAGACTCCTTTAGCACAGCAGCTAACAAGGTAGGAGGAGCAGGGTTGGCATGGGTGATGCAGGAAGAAGTAGCCATGCATGTCCAGCCACAGCTCCAGCCCAACCCCTCTGCAAGAAAAGATATTTTGTTGGCACCTGGCATCCTTTGGTGACATTTGGAGGCAGCAAGAGAAGAGCAGAAAGCACTTCTGGCTGTTCAGCTCTCAGGACCAACCAGCCCCAGGCTGGATGCTCAGATCTGCAAAGGCAACAGGATCAGCCCCATCAGACCTTGCAAAAGAGTAGGTCAGAGCAGATGACTGTAATCTGGCCTTGAAATCCATGGTTTGCTAAACTGCAACACCATTTTCTGTTACAATTACAGTTTTCTGGGGTTTCTGGCCATACTGAGGCCAGATTGCTTACATGGAAGAAAGGGAACAAGCTAATGAGTTATTTGGAGTTGTTAAATGCTGGGTAGCTGCAGGCAGAGTGACTTGTCAGTGTCACAAGTGTCATAATGTTTCCCAGTTACCCAGACAGCTGAAAGCATTGATTTTGGACACCCTGAGGTTACATTTTAGTCCGAAACCCAAATTGCAGCCCTCTGAGTAAAGGCTTCTTTCTTCAGTGGCTATTTCTGTTGTTGCTTTTGTTTTTAAAAAAAACCTTCACCATAAAAAAATGCCCCATCTTTGGGAAAGAATTAAGCTTTGAGGATCAGAAAACAGGAATTTGGCTTGATGTTGTTGCATTCACTTTTCCCTGTGTTTCAGTTGCTTTTTGAAATGGGCTGAGGTGATGGGAGCTGCTTGGTTGGTTCCCTTGCACTCAGTGACTGTCCCAGGCTCCTTGTGGGCCATGTCAGGGCAGTTTTCACTGCTTCATCAATGGTGTGGTACTGAGATGAGGGGTTCAGCCTTTAGAAGCCATTTAAACTGAGCCTAACGCTAGTTTTTCCACAGTAAGGCAGACAGCTTGCATATAGGGAGTTAAATACCATAGAATTATAGACTGGTTTGGATTGGGTCAGGGTTTAACACTGGCCTGGCAATTAAACTGAATAACAGATTATTAATCCCACTCCTCTCACTGATAAAGGAAGGAGAGAGATTAAGGGAGAGAGACTTATGGGTTGGAAACTAAAATACACAACTTTAATGAAACACTAATGATAAATAGGAAAAATTACTAAATTTATACAAATATACAGGAAAATTGATCCCACGTTCCTCCCCCCTTTCCCCCAATAACTCTCACATCCCCACTGAGGCTGCAGGGCAGCCCTGGGAAAGTCCAGGCTGGAATCCTGGGCTCAGGAGCAGTTGGGAGCTGGAGGCAGGAACACACAGATCCAGGCTGGAATGGATCAGGAGCACAGGCAGAGGAAGGGATGGAATCCTCCCAGGATGCTGAAGCAAACAGGGAGAGGTGAAGAAGGGGAAGCAGGAAGGGGTTTGACCCTTGTGATCCCTCCAATTTATCCTGAGGATGAGGTGTATGGGATGGAATCCTCTGTTTGGTCAATTTTGGTCATTTATCTTGTCCATTCCTCCCCAAAGGAGGGTTTCAGGTGGGACCTTTTTACTCCTTTTCTCCTTCCTGAGGGCAAAATGTTCCTCAGAGCTGAGCAGTGTCCTTGGCTCTGCAGCCCATTCTCCAGCAGTAGCTATAACCATGGAGTGTGAGCAGTCCCAGGAGCAGACACTGCCTGAGAAACTTGCTGTTCATTTCAGCAAGTGCAGCTACTTACAAGAGACTGAGCTGAAAGCAAATGTACAAGACAGAAAATCACCTTTCTCCTGGCCCAAACCAGGACAGGTTGGAAGGGACATTAAACATCCTCTAGTTCCAGCCCCACCTGCACAGGCAGTGACACCTCCCACCAGCTCAGGTTGCTCCAAGCTCCATCCAACCTGGCCTTGAGCATTTCCAGGGATGGAGAAGCCATAACTTCTCTGAGAAACTTATTCCACTGTCTCACCACCCTCACAGTGAGGAATTTTCTCCTAATATCTAATCTAAATCTCCCCTCTTCAAGTTTTAAACTTGTCCCTTGTCCTCTCTCTATGCACCTGTGCAAAAAGTCCCTCTTCAGCTTTCTTGTACCCCCTTTCAGGTACTGGAAAGCCACTGTAAGATCACTCAAGTGTCCTCCACCTCTGCATTCTGGTATGAGTTGTTTCATTTTTTCTCCAACTCTGATGTTCCTTTCTCTACCCCAAAAAGCAAAGCTGAGTTTCTCTTCCTAGAGGTTCTCGTATATTTGACATTTACCATTTTTTTGTTTCCTACCCTACTGAGTTGTGTTGGAGCCTGCAGCATAGAGAGAAAGGGTTAATTCTGCTATTCCCTGTGCCAACCTCTTTCTCATATGGAAATTATTGGGAAGTGAAAAAATACTCCTGAGACAAAAAGCAGCCCACCAGCTCTTCCAACTAATCCTCCAGGAGGAGGTATGATCAGGAAAGAGGCACTGGGTCTGGGTAAGCCCCAGCATTTGTTCCTCATGCCACTTCTCTGCACAGAGAGAAAGTTTCACAGCTCTTGATGGGAGACTTTGTGCCTGGAGGAAAAGGGTGGGAAGCACAGTCCATGGCATGAAGAGTTAACTTAAATGGATTGCATGCATCATAACCCAGAAGTGCCTGTTAAGGGTGGTGTAAGTGATGATGATCAGCTCAAATGAAGGTACTGGAGTGAGCTGGCAGGTCTGCCATCCACCTGACTATTTCAGTTGCCCCTGGAATAGGTTCTCCCTGGTTCAATGGGCATCTTCTTGGTGGCACAGATCAAAAAGAAGGCACAAGGGAGGTGTAACATTTTCTATAGAATTGGAGGTGCAGGAAGACATGTCCCCAGAGAGTCATTCCCCAGAGAGGCATTGCTACAGCTCACGGCAGCAGCACCTCTCTGTCAAAGGCCTTTGGAATTTCCTTTTTTTTTTTTTTCTTCTAGTCAAGTTGAACAGAAAGGTTGTTTCTTGAAAAAAAAGAAAAGAAAAGAAAAAGAAAGAGAATAATAATAATAAAAAAAAAACCAGAAGTAATTCCTGCGTGCAATAAAAAGATACACTATCTGCTGAATGAAATATAAAGGCTTCACAGCAGCTGTCTCCTGAGTTTGCATTTACCACTGCTCCTGATTGGAAGGCTTGATAAAGATAATGGGATTTTTTACCTCCCTTGCCCTCTCCCTCCCTCTCTCCGGAAGGTGGAAGTGTAACAAATTGGATTGGAGTCTGTCTGTCCTTTGTGCTGGCTCGCAGAGGAGTGCTCAGATCTGATGAGCAAAGGGATGGGTTCTGCCAGGGAGGACAAAGCTAACAGCTTTCACTTAGTGCCATGAATACGGATGTCAGGGTCACCTTTCCCTCCTTGGAACCCTCCCTTCCCATTCCTTTGCTCACAGCCATCACGTTTCCTTGCAAATCAGATTGTGCCCACCTCAGTTGGCACTGGTTGAGAGCGTGCAATGTTACTGGGTCCAGTTCTGGAGTCCCCAACATCAGAAGGACACAGAGTTCCTTGGAGGAAGAGACCAGAGAGGTCATTCAAATGCTCAGAGGGGTGAGCAGCTCCCTGGGAAGCCAGGATTAGGGATTGGGGTTGTTCAGCCTGGAAGAGGCTCCGTGGTGACCCTCTAGTGGCTTTCCAGTACCTGAAGGGTGCCTAAAAAAAGCTGGGGTAGGGTTTTTTTAATTGAGTAGGAGGGGAAAACAAGGGGCAATGGTTTAAAACTTGAAGAGGGGAGATTTAGGTTAGACATTAGGAAAAAATTATTTCCTATGGGGGTGGTGAGATGCTGGAACAGGTTTCCCAGAGAAGTTGTGGTTCACTCTCCCTGGAAGTCTTCAAGGCCAGGCTGGATAGGGCTTGGAGTAACCTGACCTGGTGGGAGATGTCCCTGTCTATGCAGGGGGGTTGGAACTAGGTGATCTTTAAGCTCCCTTCCAGTTCTAGCCACTCTATGATTCTATGAAAGTTCACCTGTGAGTCTAGGGGGTGTTGGGAGACCACAACCGGGGATCTTTTCCTTGTCATCGCTCAGAGGCATGATGAAGTGGTGTATTTTGTCACAGCAAACAGGTTGCAAGACTGAAGCCAGACACACTAGACTTGTCCTACAGAGTGTTTTCCCCTTGTCTTGCTCAGGAGTTGGTCTTGTGCCAAGTCAGATTGGTCCTTCCTCTTCCTCAGATGACCCCTTTTGGTAGGAAGGCCACGATGAAGGGCTTGGTAATCTGTGCAGGGGCACAGAGGTTTTGAGGGAACATCTCATGGTGACCCCAGTCCTGCTGAGGAAAGCTTCTGCTGCTCTGAGGACCTTGTCTTTACATATAAATAAAGCAGAAAATGAGGAAAGCTGGGCCTGCCCTTCATGATGGAACCAAGTTCAACACTGAGAACCTGTGCATCCCCCCTCTGAAACTCTGCATGAGTGTGTGTCCCTTCCCAAAGATTAGTCAAAAGAGAAGAGGACCAGAAAACTACACAGAGCCCCAAAGGAGAGATGTCAGAGACACCATCCCCAAGAGACCAGGAGAAAGACACTGAAAGGACACACTTTGGCACTCTGCAGGACATTCCACAAGACCACTATTTCCCAGCCCAGGCCAAACTTCAGCATTCTGTGCTCTTTCTTGAAATGCCAGGGACCAGTTAGTTTCCAGGAATCCAGTCCAGTTGGGAATGAACAGAGAGCATCACCCTGGGACATCACAGAGATAATGCAGGGGGAGATCTAAAGAGCAGGAGTATATGGAAGGCAGTTCTGGATCAGTGCTTTGTCAACATAACCTTTGCTTACTCTCTGAGTATCTTCAGCCAAAGTAACAGCCAGCAATAAACACAGCAGCTGACCTCTTCCTGCTAATTTAAATAAATAATAAAGGCCAGGGCATTTTTCCCAATATATTTTAATTATGCGGTAAGGAAAACTGCTGAAACTTAAAGAAATTTGCAGTGGTCCTTGCATTTTTATATTAGAAGAAATAATAATATATTATCTCCAGGAGTGGTGATGTCTCCATATCCAAGAGTTCATTTTAATTACCTCCCACAAGTGAGTAGATTTTCTGCTTTGGATCTGGGTATACTGTATGTGGTTGGGTCACAGTGGCTGAGATGTGACAACCGAAAACATAGCTATGGATGGGCTAAATTTTGGCCATGTTTGTGTATTCATAGAATTATAGGATCATGGAGTGGTTTGGGTTGGAAGGGGCTTTTAAAGGTCATCTAGTCCAATCCCATGGAAAGAGCAGGGACATCTTTAACCAGATTAGGTCCTCACAGCCCCAGGGATGGGGCATCTACCACCTCTTTGAGCAACTTGTGCTAATGTTTCACCCCCAGACAGTAAATAATTTCTTTCTAATATTTAGTCTGAATCCCCCCTCTTGCAGCTTGAAACTATCACCCCTTATCCTATTGCTACAGGCCCTGGTAAGAAGTTTGTCCCCAAAAGTTTGTTCCTTGCCTATAAGGAATCCTGTGAGTCCTCTGTGGGGAAAGCTGTGACAATTCTCCACATGGAGCATCCTTCAAGGGAAGAAGTGGTACCCTGGGAAGTGATGGGGTGCACCAGTGCTGCAGAAAAAAAAAAGAAGCATTCATCAGGTCAGGGTGGAGGGTGGAGGTTGGAGAACTGAATGTGGTCAGAAGCTGGAGTCCTTCTGTCCACAGGCATTCTGCTGAAAGCCAGGGGAGATGACATGTTCCATGGAGCAGGGTGTTGGTTCTGGCTCTGCTCTTCTGCCCATTGTTCCTCTACTATGCCTGAAGTTAAGGGCTTCCTCTTCTCCATTTCTTCTGGATTTGAGTAGCAAGAAGTGTTGTGTGAGCTCTAATGGAGATGGACAGAGTCCTGATGCTGTGCTGGGAGCTTCTCTGGGCTTGTCAGTGAGATGTATCTCAGGGACTGATAAAGGCTATGTCTAAAATAAAATAAATAGGCTATGTGCTAAAATAAAAGGGACCAGGGATGAATTTCTGGCCTTGACACAAGTGAAATTTATTTATTTGTGTCCCATGATCTACATAAACAAGGACAGCTTGGTCTTGGAAACAGCCACCTTGGAGCAAGAGCAAAATCAGAGTCTAAAGTTAAGCTCTGGGAACAATCTAAGGCACTAAAGGACCAGGCCTTGCTCTGCTCAGCTTGGCCAATGGTTCAACAGCTCTTTGGCCATTGCTTTATTGATTTGTGCAGAATTCACCACTGCTGCTGTGCCCTGGACTTGGACCTCTCATCTCTGTAGGCAACTGCTCAATGTTCTGACCTGTGTATGGCATCACTCTTTAAAGGGATGAGTGTTTCCTGTTCAGAAGTTGGTTTTATGATTGTAACATCATTCTCTCAGGGGTAAAGAAACCAGTCTGGATAAGCTAGGACCTGACTCTGAACTTTGCCATATAGCTTGAATTTTTCCATATTGTCCTGAACCATCTTTCTAAACTTCTAATGGTTCATCTGTCTTTCCTCTAGAAAAATGACTCTGGACATTTATACATTTATATGTTGTATATGCTTGGAGGCACCTGACAGAGTGTATAGGCAATGACTGACTACATGGATGCAGCCTACACACGTGTAACTACATGTAGTTTCCAGGTGTCTATCCCAAGAGATATCTCAGAGACTTCATACAACAGAGTTTTATGTTCTTGTTCTTGCAGAGTGGAGACAGGCAAGTGGAGCAAGGATGATCCTTCAGGATGAGGACATCACAACCAAGATAGAGAATGACTGGAAGAGACTCAACACTCTGGCACACTACCAGGTAACTGTGCAGGAGGATGGGTAGAAGGTAGATCAGCTAAGAAAACAGAAAAAAAGAGGGCAAAGAATTGTTCTCTAAGATGCAAACAGGGGTTGAATGGGCAATAACTGGGCAGAGCCCCTGTGTTGGGTACATCCATCCTGTTCCACTGTCCTTGTCTTAATTGCCCTGCATAACTTTATGCAGCCAAGGGAAGAAAAAAAAATAATCCTTTGTTGCTCTCAAAGGAGAGGCATCCCTGGCGAGTGAAGGATGTGAAGAGGAGATGTGGTTATGTGCACAACACGTGTTAACATTTTTCATGTAGACAGCAGAAAAAAACCCCTTGCACTCCTCGTTTTCCAATGCATTGAAGGTCTTGTAATGCTAGCAGAGTTCAGAAGGATGGAGAGAGAAAAATGGAAGGGCAGAAGTCTTAGCGAAAGAGAAGAGTAGCATGACTGGAGACCACAGTACAGTGGAGTTGTCATTGACCTAGGAACAATTTTTTGCAATCCCTGTCCTGATCTAGGTTATCTGCCCTGAGTCAGGGTTTCATCTCTGCATGATCTTGAGATCCATAAGAAAGGGCTAAAGGTCAAAAAAATTATCTTACATAAGTGGTAGATTGAGTGAAAAATAGAGTTTTGGTCAAAAGCTCTCCCCACTCCTTCTCTCCCTTGCCAAGAAAAACCAACCCAACATCAAAAATCACCTTGTTAAATTTAATCCAGTGCTGACAATTTTGTAATTTCTCCCATTAATCTCACCAATCTGTGCTTCATAACAAGTTTTTTTTTTTTTTTCATTCAAAAGCTGACCTGAGGAGGCAGTAATTTGAAAAAGAAACAAAGCTTTTCACTTCAGATTGACCAAACCATTGCTGGTTGACTCCAGAAAACATTTTTTTTTTTTTTTTTTTTTTTCCAGGAGAAGTGATGATGTTTTCTATTTCATTTTAGCATTAAACCAGACACCATGTTCTGTCCCTTCTGTGTTTTTTTTCAGTTATTTGCTTCAGGCAATGAGCTTCCCACTGTCCATATGAGCTGGGGCAGAACAGGTCTTCAGCTGCCAGGGCAATTTTTACATCGTTCACCCTCGATGTTCTGAGGGCAGAACATGCTGGGATAGACACTGATATTCCTATTGCCTCAGTTTCCCCATCTGTAGTGTGGGGCTAAAACTACAAAGAGCAAATTATTGCCTTCTTTGATTGTTGTGGGGCTATTTAATTAGCTTCTGCAGTGCTTTGAAGATGAAAAACTTTATGTAAGTGCTAATTATTATTATTACACAGACAAGAGTTAGACATTGTTGGCAGGATGGGGTTTTTTTCACCCATCTCCTTTTTCTGATGTCTTACTTATCACAAATATTCCTGATATGGTTCCTTTGAGCCACTTTATTAACATTTCTGATAGGGCACCCACATGACTTGCCCAGCTGCAGAAATAGAAAGTCCTGAGTTGTTTCAGAAAGCTCTGCTTTCTGTTGAAATCACAGAACCATAGAGTGGTTTGGGTTGGAAGGGACCTTAAAGAACACCTAGTTCTAACCTCTCTGCCATGGGCAAGGACATTTTCCACTAGATCAGGTTGTACAAGGCCCCATCCAACCTGGCCTTGAACACTTCCAGGGAGGGGGCAACCAAAACCTCCCTGGGCAGCATGGGCCACTGTCTTACCACCCTCATAGTAAAGAATTTTCCCCTAATGTCCAACCTAAATCTCCCCTCTCCCAGTTTTAACCCATTTCCCTTGTCCTCTCCCTCCCCCCCCGTGTCCAAAGCCCTCCCCCAGCTTTCTTGTAGCCCCTTCAGATATTGGAAGGTTGCTCTAAGGTCACCTGGGAGCCTCCTCTTCTCCAGGCTGAACAACCCCAACTTCTTTTGCCTTCACAGGGGAGGTGCTCAGCCCTCTGAGCATTTTTGTGGCTCTCCTCTGGACATGCTCTGTGTTCTTCTGATGTTGGGAAATGCTACTCCATGACATCCTGGAGAACAGACACTACAAATCTGCTTTTTTCCCCTATTTGGAAGTTTATAACACAGCAAAGAGAAAGAAACTGTGTGGTCACTTCAGGCAGCAATGCATCTGTCACATGGAAGGGGCAGATTGTGAGAGGTTGACAGGACAAGTCAAAGTTGTAAAACATAGGAAACCAATTTTTTTTTTATAGCTGGGTACCTAGATATCACCTACAATTGAGGCGGAAGGAATAGAAAACTTCACATCAGTTTTATTATCCTTATTGGACATCCCATCCCTGATGCTTGAAAGAGCTCAGATGAAATTCTTCTTCTCATGTTCCAGCTCTGCATAAGAGCTTCCTTGGGAAGAACTTGCTGCCAGCTTTACTGAGGTTAATGCAAAGACTCCCATTGTTGTCACTGGGCTTTGAATCAGGACCTGAATGAAGCAGAATCTGCTTTGTCATTAGTTGTCCTATCGCCCAAATACAGCCTTCTAGGGGTGTAACAAAATATTTTGTCCTGATTTTGTTAATAAACCCAGTGGAGAGAGCATTTGAAGCTTTGAGACAAAACTCTTGTCCTGTCTGCAGTGACACTGGTTGATGGCTCAGTTTCTGCTGTTTGAATTTCTGCTGCCCATGTCATGTTCCTCAGGAAGGCTTCAGAAGTTGATTGACCAAGTCCTTTTTTCTCCATAGGTGCCAGATGGATCTGTGGTAGCTTTAGTGTCCAAGCAAGTCACTGCCTACAATGCAGTCAACAACTCCACAGTCTCCCGGACATCAGCCAGCAAGTATGGTAAGGATTTGTATCCTGATATGGATTGAGAGAACACTGGAGAGGAGATTCTAAACATCATGGTGGTTACAAGACACTGAACACCAGCAGAGAGAGTGATAAGCAGATGACCTGTTGATAAAATTGCTTGAGGACAGGCAGGAGGAGAGGATTTAGCCATCTAAAAAACCTCTTTGGCATCTTGTCCAAGATATCAGTCTAGGCAGTTGGATTATTTTGGGGAGTTATTTCTACTCCTTCATCAGTGAAAGGAGGAGGCTGTATAATTAGCTGCCTAGATTTTTAGATGACTGAATCTCATTCTTAGAATGTGCACAAGGAGAGGCAGGGGAGAAGCACTGCACACCCACTGAGCTCAGTCATTCTGGTAGGAAAAGGACTTGAAGCATGGTCTGGTGTGAAGATGATTCTGGAGCACAGATGAGCAACCACAGTGTACATAGGGCATAGCTTGGCTACAGTTATAGAATCATAGAATCATTTTTGTTGGAAAAGGTCTTTAAGATCTTCAAGTCCAGCTCTGAATCCAGTACTGACAAGGCCAGCACTAAACCATGTCCCTCAGCACCACATCTACATGACTTCTAAATCCCTACAGGGATGTTGACTCCACCACTGCCCTTTGGTGGGCTTGAAAACCCTTTTGGGGGAAGAATTAATTCATAATATTTAATCTAAACCTCTCCTGGCACAACTTGAGGCCTTTTTCTCTTGTTATATTACTTGCTACTCAGGAGAAGAGACCAATCCCCCCTCACTCCAACCTCCTTTCACGGAGCTGTAGAGTGTGAGAAGGTCTCTTCTCCAACTCCTTTACTCCAGGCTGAACACCCCAAAATCCTTCAGCTACTACTCATAAGACATGTGCTACAGACCCTTCCCCAGATCCATTGTCCTCCTTTGGGCATGATAAATATCTCAGCGTGGGTGCTGTGTGTCCCACTCAGCTATCTCACTAACCCAAGGGAATCTGCACCTGGAATAATAATATCATGGATTACTATCAGTCTATCTCAAGACAGATGACTCTTGTTCTTACTTTGACCAGGAGAGAACTGAGAATGAGACAACTGTGAAGTAGAGACCAAGTGGAAATTCTTCTGTAGAACCAGAGACCTCCTGAGCTTTTCACATTGTCTCAAACCTCAAATTACAGCCCAGAACCTGTCTCACCATAGTGATGCCAGACAAACTCAAAACATCTCAAATGTGCATCACCCTCCAACAGGATGCAGCTGTCATAGCAGTTCATTATTATTTTTGAATTTATGAAATCCTTCTTGCTCCCTTTAGCTTGAGGGAAAGTCCAGAGGAGCCCCCTTCCTCTCGTTTCCAAGGACATAAGCAATCCTTATTAATATTCATCCTCTTTGCCATGTTGTTGCAATTACCGAAAGACACAGTGACCTTTTAAACGGAAGACCTGAGGGGGGTTAATTTCTCTTGGATTTCTTTAATTCTTTTGCCATTTGATTTTTATTTTTTTTTTTCAGAAGGCAGGAGCGGGGAAGAATGCAGGGGGAGGAAAAGATGCAGTGGGTCAGGAGTGTTTGTTAATTGCAATTAAGAAAACAGCATCCAGAGAGGAAAAAAAGGATATTCCAGCTGATAATTAATATGTAGAGACTGGTAATGCCTTAATGAAGCTGATTCAGATCTTGCTACAGAAAGGTGCAACACTTCTATTAATTAGGGTTGGAAAAGAATCTCTGCAGCATTGCTGGAAGGTCATGGAGAGAGGAATGTCTCATGCCAACACTCAGAGGCAAAAGGAGGTGAAATTTGGAGGCTAAAGGCATCCTTAGAGAGGAAATTCATGTGGGCTCACCTGGGCTTCTGGTTTGCTTTCTGTCTAAACCAGATTTTGGAGTGAGGGGTGAAGAGGATGGCTGAGCAGGAGATACTGGAGTGCTTTGATGCTAAAGTAGGAAAGGGAGGAAGATCTTCCTCAGTCTGAGGATCAAGATAAGAGGTCATATTAGCTACATCAGTGCTACTATGCAAAAGGAGCATAATGCCAAGCAGTGTGGTAAAAACACAGGTAAAACAAGGTGTACTTAAGCAGATTGGTTACCATGAGTATCTGGTAGTGTCCCCTAAACAGTCCTGGGCAGTGTCCAACAATGACAGCACTGGTTGTCCCAGGCCAAAGCTTTGCCAGGGCATGTGATAGAAGGCAAAGAGGGTGAACAACTGAAAATCAGTGTTTAAACCTCATTTAATTTAATAGTATAGGCACTGGCATCACAGCTGGCTTGGCTGCCACCCCTTGTCTTTGCTGAACAAATCACTCAGTCAGAAGACAATACTTAGGTAGTAAGTCCTGGTCCATACAGCTGCTTTGGGGACTTCTCCATCTCACACAGTAATTTTACCTGTGTTGGAGTATCTTATTAATTGTTCGATGGAAAATCAGTTCATACTAAAATTGAAATGCAGAACTTGAAAAGCAGGGACACTGCAGTACTGCCACAGGTTTCTGACTTTGGAGGCCCAAATTGCATCTCCTCAGGATGGACTCACCAGCTGTGAGACCTGCATCAGAACCCATGTGAACATCCTCTCCATGTACCAAACGGGAGAGACACCCACCACCGAATTCAGATGGGTCTTCTTCTTGCCTGTCTGATTAAAAACCTCTTTGAGGTGGCTTGCCATTTGCCTATTTCCTTGGTCACACCTCTTAATCCAAACTCCAGGGTTCCTAGGTCTCAAACCCCTGCTTCTCTCTTTGCAGAAAATATGATCCGATACACGGGCAGCCCCGACAGCCTCCGATCCCGCACACCCATGATCACCCCTGACCTTGAGAGTGGAGTCAAAATGTGGCACTTGGTGAAGAACCATGAGCATGGTGACCAAAAAGAAGGTGACCGGGGCAGCAAGATGGTTTCAGAGATCTACCTGACAAGATTACTTGCCACCAAGGTACATGGTAGGGTGGGGAAGAGGGTGAGAAATGTGGGTTGGTTTGTTTTTTTTTTTTTAAGGCTGCTGTAGGACTTTTTTTCTGCAAGACATGAGAGACTGCTCAAAAGATGCTAAAGGGGGATGAGAGGAGAGCAGAAAGAAGACACAAAAGAGAAGGCCTCCAAGCATTTAGGGAAGGAGCTTGAATTAAGAAAGCAGATTCAGAAAAAGGACGTTGGAGAACAAGGGGGGTAAAAAACCCAAGACCATGAGACTGGTGGGGGAAATCTGCACAGGAGTAGGTGCTGGGGTTGTTGATTATTCTGGCTTGTAGTGATCAAATGAAGAGCCAGGGAGTAAACGTGCTCAGATCAGGTTCCAAGGTTGTGTCATGCCTCACAGCCCAAAATGAGCTCCTATGCCAGAAAACCCTGAGTTTTGTGGTACAAGTCCTTCTTCTCCACCTTTCCCCTGGGCCAATAAAGACTCCTGTGCTGATGACTTGGCAGGGGGTTAAGCTGACTGTGATACAACTCTCCAAGGAGAGCAAGCAGAGTTAGATGCCCATCCCCATTGTGACATAGAAAGCTTGGGTTCTCCAAAGAGAAAACACACATAAATTCAGGTGAGGGCAACGAAGAGACACCCTGAGCTAAATCTCCAGACACATCTCCCACATCACAGCTACTTCATGGCAAGGTTCTGTGGGAAGGGCAAAGACTGTGTTGGGAAGTTGCTAAGATCCCACATGCTCAATCCAAATTCCCCAAACCACTGGAAACCAACCTCCTATGTGGGTGCCTGCCAGAGCCTGGAAAAAATTATGTAGTGGAACAGTGTTTGGGATCACTGGGGATGAAGCACCATAAGAAGGACACTTGCACAAGTGGAGATCATTCAAGTTGACATGTCTAAAACTTACTGCAGAGGACTTTGCCTTTGAGACAGCCACAGAAAGTGGCTTAATTGCCACTGTCTACACAGAAAGAACTCAGTGTCACTCACCACCATCCTATCCCTCCCCTGAAAAGATGTCCAGGTCTTGCTGCAGCTGGCTTGCTCTGGCATTGACAAGAGATCTCAGCCCTTTCACCTTCTTTTGTAGTTACTGAGACTCTCCACCTAACTCACCTCTAAAAGCTCTACAAGCCTGTGGGCAAAAGCTATTTTCTGAGTTTACATTAATTTGCTCTTCCATATTGTCTTCTTGGAGAAGTCTACAATAATGAAGAATCTGAATGATCTTCAGAGGCTAGGGCAGGTGAGGAGGAAATATGTATCATCAGAGAAAAGCTCTGCCATCCTCTCACAGCACCAGAACCTCTCCAATGCTCAAAACTCTGACTCCAGAGTTATCTCAATGTGTCTCTGAAGTGGAACCCACAGGGTAGCTGTGTCTGATCACAGTTATCTCCCCCAGTTCTGAGCAGGGTGAGGCCAAGCAGTGATCAAACAGCCCCATCTTCCCCTCTTCTCTGAAGTTTTAACTGCTATCACTTCTTGGCAGGGTTTTAAGAGGCACGGATTCATGTGTTCATGCAGATGTCATCTGATTTTGCCCATCAGACAGGTCCCCATCCCATGCTGAAGTCCTTCTGTACAGTTTGACTTTCACAGTTTTTCCTCAGCTCATTCTGCCTCTGATGTCTGACTCTCCCCACATCCTCACTCAGGCTGTCTGTGTTGCAGTGGGATTTGGAGATAAAATGGCTTTGTCTTTAGCCCCTGGTACATACCCACCTCCCTGGCATTAAGATGCTCTTACATATCACACAACCTAAAAAAAAAATTCTGTTCCCCAGGGCCCACCTGGTGTAAACCAGGGAGCATTGGACCCGTGCTGGTTTATGTTGTCTGGGGATACATCCCCCACCCCACACTGACTTGCTTTTGCTTTATGTTCTGGATCACAAACTCAACATTCACTTATTTGTCTTATTTTTCCTTTATCTTACTCTTTTTTTTCTCTTCTCTCTCTTCTTACTCTCTTCTCTTCTCTGTTTTCTTTTCTCATCTCTTTTCTCATCTCTTTCTCATCTCTTTTCTCTTCTCTTCTCTTCTCTTTTCTCTTCTCTCTTCTCTTCTCTTCTCTTCTCTTCTCTTCTCTTCTCTTCTCTTCTCTTCTCTTCTCTTCTCTTCTCTTCTCTTCTCTTCTCTTCTCTTCTCTTCTCTTCTCTTCTCTTCTCTCCTCTCCTCTCCTCTCCTCTCCTCTCTTCTCCTCTCCTCTCCTCTCCTCTTCCTTTTTCTCCTCTCCTTTCTGTGAAGGCAGCAAGAAAGCAGATGTGAAGCTTTCACAGCAATGGAGAGAATACACAGACTGAGGGGTTTATTGTTTCCCCTCTTGGGCTGAGCAATTTTCTTTCCTCATCATGACCATTTGAGGGAGGGTAAGAAGAGAGACAACAATTGCTGTTAATACAATCCCAGGGAATACTTAGTTAAACTGACAGTGATTTTTATTCTGGTAAATCCCTGACCTCTGCGACCTAGAGTCTCTTACCTAAAAGCCTTAGAGGTTTTCTTTGTGTTTGTGTGGGTGAACATGTAGAGAACTCATTCCCTCCAGAAACTGAACCTGAGGGCAGCTCTTCCATGTCAGACCAACAAGATTTCCCTTCAGGGGCCCTTAACTGAGTCAGACATGTGCTGCAGGGCTTTATTCACCCTGTAGGAGTTCACACAAGAAAAAGGGACCTCTGTTTGTTTCCCAAGGAATAAATCAAGTGGTGAATCAGCAAGAGACATCAGCTTTCTAATTAAGTATTTGTTAGCACTATGTAAACTTGAGCTGCTCTGGTGGAACCTGGTGCTTGGTTTCTAGTGAGAAGAATTTCTTTCCTGGGTCTGCAGAGAAGTGCAAGAGCTTTATTTTTGCAGCTGAGGAAATTTTACATGTCAGGAAATGTTTATTGGAGATCTGGTTGCTTTTTGGTTATTTTAGCAGCCATTTGGGTTTTTGTTCACATATCAGTGCCTGTGCAGCCCCAGTGGCAAGGCAGAGATTTGAACATGAGCTAGAGCTCCCCATTTGGCAAGAGAACTCTGTCCTGCCTGGTCCCTTCCCACCCCAAAAATCCCAATTTAGAGCTCAGGTGGTTATCACAGCTCCTTAAGTGTCCCCATCTCCAGGCCATGTCACCCTCTCCTGCCTCAGCTCTTTGCCAGCATGTCCAGGGTGGTTCTCCAAGCACAGGATCTGGGATTCTCCTCCAGAGGAGCAGCATAAGGAGATGTCTGCAGTCTCTACAGTGGACATTACTGAAGTCTACAGAGCCATACCTGACAAACCCATTCACTGCTGTTTGCCTCTGTCCCATGCCAATAGGTAGCAAAAAATGAAGAGGCTTCTTGGGGATTAAGATGAAGTTCTTGTTATTTATTATACTATTTGCACATACAAAACAACCATCTCTCTGCAAGCACTTGTGTCTCATTTGTCTCAATGACACCTTCTACCCTGCTCTGAAGTCCTCTGACTTCTATTCCCAGCTTAAGAATTGCCCCTGGATGAAAGCCAGCATGGACCATGCTTTTTTTTTGTCTCATACACTAGAGAAGCTGAGACTAGGATACAGAGGAGAGGGATTTTGTTGGGAAAAAAAAAACAGGTCCTCTCCATCACAATATATCTGAGATAGGACAAGCTAAACCATCCTCCCTGAGGTAATCCACCTTCCCTGGCAGGGAGTGCTAGTTGCAGAGAGGACAGGTAGCAGCTTGGCCTAGCTCATCTGGCCAGATGTGGAGGATACTTTGAAGATGCACATGCCTGCTTGGAAACATCTGTATTGAAATGTACAACTTGTGTCATCTTTAATGGTTATTAGATGGCTTTTCAATCAAACTCTCTGGGCTCAATCCACAGAGAGACTCTATTTTCAGTACCAAAATGCAGTATTTTCTTCCTCCTTGGTATCTCACATCCTTCTTTCCTTCCTTTTCCCAACAGGGCACCCTCCAGAAATTTGTAGATGACCTCTTTGAGACCATTTTCAGCACTGCTCACCGTGGCAGTGCACTTCCCCTGGCTATCAAATACATGTTTGACTTTCTGGATGAGCAGGCTGACAAACACAACATCCATGACCCCCACGTGAGGCATACCTGGAAGAGCAACTGGTGAGTGAGAAAGCCCAGTGCCGTCCAGTTTCAGGTCCTGGACTGAAAGGAGAATAAAAAGAACATGTGTTTGGGGATCTGGCTGTGTGGGAAGAGCTGAGGAGCCTGGTGGGGGGTTCAGAGTCTTCCCAAGCTGATGGAGAAGTCAGAAGATCCCAGAACCTAAATGATGCTCTCAAGGATGGAGCACTTCAGGTCCCAGTTTACCCTTTATTACGTGGGGATGGTGCTCTTTCTGAGGGATCTCATGAGGATACAGGAGGCAAAATGGTGAAGCATTTAACTACTGCAGTGGCCAGCCCTTAGGAATGTTTAGGGAGGCAAGGGAGAGGATTCAGCACCACTGTCTTCATCTAGGCTGGATGGCTGAATTCTCACTGCTGTCAGAGGGGGGATAGAGCTCCATTTGTGTGCCCACACATAGCCACGTGCCACCTGAGATATTTCAAGGTATCCCAGACATCCACATGGGATGTACAATACAAAATAAGGAGACTTGTACCCTCCCGAGCTGAAGGCCAGGAGAGCATCTCAGATGGTAATAAGCACTAAAAAGGTCTGGAGCCCCCTGCCCTAGCTGCCAGGCAGCAGCCTCTCCTGGTACATGAAATGGGGAAAGAGGGGAAAAGCCAGGAATGATGAAGAGGAAAGATTTTTATTGCTCCTCTCTGCTGAGTCTCCTTGTTGGAAAAAGTCCCCCAGGGGAACAGCTCCCTCCCCTTCTCCTGTGCAACTAGAGGGACTATAAAAGACACAGCAGAGGGAAGCCATGGGGCTCCCACCTCATGCTTTTTTTTTTTTTTTTTTTTCCTTTTACCAGCCACGTTGATGGCAGCTTCTCACAGCACGGTGACATAAAAAAAGAAACCCCGTGCACCAAAGAGGTTTTCAACTAATGAAACATTAGCATATTATTAACATTATCTGCAGCACTAATCTAAGGCTGATTGCAGCCACTCTGGCTAAATGAGCAGGAGGTTTATTTAAGGGGGGAAAGGGGAAGGCAGAGCTTGTGTGTCCATGGGAAAAGGGGCAGTATGGAGAAAATCTGTTCAATCAGATTAAATTAATTTAAAAGTCACATCATGGGCTTTGTTATTGGGACATCACCCCCTCCCGACACCTCCCCACAGCCATACACACACTCAGACAGACATACATGCCTCTGTCCTTGCTGTGGTTGTGTCTGCCATCCAAACACCTGCAGAAGAAGTTCTGCATGGTTCACTCATCCACCTCATCCTTCAGAAGATGAATCCTCCATTCTCAGCCTAAAATATTGCCCTCCCCCAGCTCCCATCAGTGCTCATTGCCAGCATCTCCTGCTTCTCCTGAACTTCTACCCCTATGGAGGCTGCTTGGCTGATAGGATTTTCTGTGTGAGGTTTTCCTTACGTTTGTTCTGTGATTTTGATGGCTCAGGTGAACACGTGGTGTTTTAGAAAAACATGTTGTCACCGCTCTATCAGGATATGCTAAACTGCCTGCTTCTTCCCAAAATGGATCAGACTTGGAGATGAAATTTTTATGGGGCTGTGAACACATGGGAGTAACGAGCAAATTGAAGGAACTTAGAAGTTGGGGAGTTTACCCTGAACATCTGGTGAATTTATTATGCTGAAGAAAAACCTCCTCTTGGGAAGGTAGAGACATTGGAGGTAGATTTAACAGTCTACCTGACAGAGAGACAAGAGTCTAACTCTGTGATCAGTGAGACATCCCAGCTCCTAGGCTACGATCATATGAATGCATTTGCCCTGACACAAAAAGGCTTCAGGCAATGGCTGGAGGTAGATACCTCAGGGCATTTCACACAAATGAATGGCTCTTTTGAGAAAGACAAAAAAAAAAAAAAGGAAAAAAAAAAAGACCTTTCGGTTGCAACTGGAGTAACATTTCCTTGGTTAGGGCAGATACATTTTCATTTCAAAGGTTGCAACACTTGTTCCCCAGTTTCTTTTCTTCCTGGAGGCAACAGAGATTTCCCTGCCATGTACTGGCTGCTTCATGCCCTGTGTGGTAGGACCATATGTGGGTTTGGGCTTGAGATGTGGAGTGTGACAGTAGATGATGTCCACAGCACACAGTACATGCCATTACCATATCTAGTCTCCACCTGGAAGTTCTACCTACCTCTCTTTCCCATGGGAATGCAATGCTAATAGCCAAGTCCCCCAGTGACAAATGTTCACAAGGGGTTTTGTGGATGCAAGGCTTATCCTGCAGCTAAGAGGTGCAACTTTATATTGTACCCTAAAGTAGAGAAGTCAGGGGTTGTTTTCATGACTTCAGTTATGTTAGGAGTCATTGTTATCACCTCAATTATACTCCCATTAATTTACGTGCAACTTTAATAAGATGGAATTGACTTTATGATTGAAAAAATCTGGCTTGGAAGGATAACAGGGACAAAAGCCACTCCTGAGGTATCTCCACAGCCATCCCTAGAGTGCTGTAGGAGAAGAATTTATTCTATCTCATATCTTATCCCAAAATCCTTATCTCCACACCATGATCTTTCATTCCCATCCACCATTTACCATTGTAACCTCACACAACACAGCCTGTGAGCCATGTACTGACTGAGTCACCTCTTCCACCCCTCTTCCAGCTTGCCTTTGAGGTTCTGGGTTAACATGATCAAGAACCCACAATTTGTCTTCGACATCCACAAGAACAGCATCACAGATGCCTGCCTCTCTGTTGTGGCTCAGACTTTCATGGACTCCTGTTCAACCTCAGAGCACCGTCTGGGCAAAGATTCACCTTCCAACAAGCTTCTCTATGCCAAGGATATCCCCAGTTACAAAAACTGGGTAGAAAGGTGAGTTTTAATTCTTGAACTATCTATGAGATAAGAGAGTGATACAATCAGGTCCTGCTTCCTGGATGGAGGTAGCAGGCATCATCAGTATTGCTTTGGGTTGCTTTTTTATTTTGGTTATTGCCTAAGTGGGAAGCTCTGTGTCAGCCTTTTGTTCCCATGTGCCTTGCAGCAGAGGTGGAAATTTAATTAGAGGTGTGAATTAAAGGTGTTCACCATCGTGGCTCCTCTTGAGAAGAAACTTATGAGAAGTGAGAGATGGGAGGAAGGAAGGGGAGGTGATGTGTTTGAGCCCTGTGAAGTACATGGGCTTCTAAGTCCTTTCCACACAGACCAGAAGTGATTTGATGTTCTCAGCACTGTTGTGACAGTGCCCACACTGCCTTGATCCCAAGGATCAGACAGTGATCTCCTCTTATTCTGAGTCCAGGAGCTTTCCTTGGAGTCTCCTCTGTGCTTTGAATGAGATGCCATAAGACTGGGAGGCTGGTGACTGAAAATCTGCAGGCATTTTCTGAAAGGTCCAAGCTTTTATCCACATCTGCAACACATCTGGCTGTACTGTTCAATCTGCTGCAGTGAAGGCCAGTGTCTGGCCTTCTATGAAGACAGGCTGAGAGAGTTGGGTTTCTCCAGCCTGGAGATATCTTAGAGCACCTTGCAGTACCTGGACATGCAACAGGAAAACTGAAAAGGGACTTTTGACAGGGGCCTGGAGTGATAGGATGAGAGGGAACAGTTTAAAGCTGAAAGAGGTGAGATTTAGGTTATATATTAGGAAGAAATTCCTTGCTGTGAGGGTGCTGAGACCCTGGCCCAGGTTGCCCAGAGAAGCTGTGGCTGCCCCATCCCTGGCAGTGTCTCAGGTCAGGTTGGATGGGGCTTGGAGCACCCTGGGCTGGTGGGAGGTGTCCCTGCCCATGGCAGGGGAGTTGGAACTGGATGATCCTTATGGATCCAACACAACCCAGTCTATGATTCTATGCTACTCTGCAGGGAATTCAACTAAGCCAACTATTCCTGCAGTTCCTAGAGGCTTCAGCTTCTCTTCAAATGCTCTGCAGGACAAACAAACAGCACATCTTTCACTCCTTTCAGCAGAAGCCTGTGTGCTGGAACAAGCCTTGCAGAAGTTGATCTGTGCTTTGTTTTCCAGGATGCTACGCTTGCTTGGTGTTATTGACAGGTTTGGGAACTGCACAGATGGAGAATGATTATTTCTCTGTAAAAACAGAGCTGGGTTTATCTCACAGATCATGCCTGTGCAATGCCTTCTTGTTTGAAGTGATTATTTGGCTGGATGACTTCATAGCCACTGTCTAAAATTGATACCCAGCTTACAGGAGACCTCTGTTACTCCTGGCACACTGCTCTGTAAACCCCTGTGTTTCCTTTGGTGGGAATGGTTTTCCTTCTTATTTGTGGAAGGAGAGCAGGGCTGATCAAAGAGATCTGTCCCCTCGTCAGCGTGAGGAGACATATTCTTTTTACAATAATTCTCTCATTGGTGTCTGATTTCTCTGGACAATTATTTTTAGCTGTGGTTAAACATTTCTGCAAATGTTGTTTCTAGGCAACCTGTAAGGCTCTCACAAGCTACCTTGATAATTATGACCTACTTCTGATACTGTGTCCAAGTTTCTTAGCATGGATTGAGGCTGACTGCTGGATTGATCTGGATTGGGGGAAAAAGATGTTTGAGATTCATCTAGAAACCCAACTGGCAATAACAGTGACCCAAAGGTGTCACACTCCACTGACACTTTGGCAGCCTTGTGTGTAGTGAGTGGTTGGTATTTGTGGAGAAACAGTTTGTTTTACATATCACCCTGGATGCCTTTTTACCTTTGGAGATGATAGATTTGAGGGACAAACTGAGGTATGGAGGTGAAGAATGGGGTATTTCCATTCTCTTTTTTTATTCCTGGATAAACAGAAGGCTGCAATTTCCAGTTGTTGAAGTTCTTGTTTTATTGGTTTGTTGGTTGGGTTGGTTTGGTTTTCTGGAATTGATTTCACTTTGCAACTTTTTGGAACTAAATCCTGTTGCCCAGAGGTCTTCAGCAAGAGGAGCTGCATTTCCCTGGAAGTTTTTTCTGAACAACTGAGTTTGCAGATGAAGTACATAACACCTCCTGCTGCTAGTAAACAGCACTGGATTTCTGTGCCCAGCATGTGCTGGGTTGTTGTCTGCACTGATGTCTGACAACTTGAACTGAAGCCTAAGGGGAGGCTGAGGGTTTTGGAACAGAGTCAGAGTTTCTGCCCTGCTTCTATTTTTGTGGGTTAGATCCACTGACTCAAGGCAGTGGCACCTGGATGCTGTGGTAGATCAAAGGGAAAACATATCAAGGATGAATAGAATATAATTTCAATTCTACTCTGAGTTAATGAATTCCTTTTCTCCATTCTGCAACTGTAGTTGAGGGGGAGTTATTTCAGCTCCAGTGGCTCCCAGTACTGGTTGGAGCTATTTCTGCAGTCAACATCAGCTGGAGACAGCATCCTTCAAGACCACTAGACTTCTTCAAAGAGCAAATCATAAGATAAAAAAGATTTTAATCCAGGAAGTTTTAAGAAGTGGTTGAGTAAATCAGAAGCACCTGAAATCAAATGAATTTCTTTGATGAAGAAGAATCTATTAGAGTGCAATTAGGCCAGTGGTAGATTGGAACCCCACTTGAAGGAACTCTGGAGTCAAGACAGGCTCATGTCTTTTAACAGGTCTGGTGAAATGGTAGCTGAGCTGAGTTACTCCAAGCCTTCCCTTTGCAGCTCCTGGTTTCTCAGTGTGGAGTGTGACTTCAGGGCTCAACATAACTCAAAGAAGCAAGCATGTGTGAAAGTACATACCTCCAATGTTCCAAAGATACGTTTTCCACCTCTTTAGAGTGTGAATGCATCTTGGGGAGGGAATAGCTACAGATTCTGGCCTGATCAATGGTCTACCAACACATGGTGGTCAACTGGGAGGTTGATTTCAACAGTTCTTTTTTGAGTGCTGTTGGAAGCAGAAGTGTATTCTTCCTGCTGAAATAATCCTGCTGAGAAACCCTCACTTTTGGAGAAAACCAGGTTCAGCATTCAAATTATACACCCAGGGCTCTTTCACTCTGAAAACACATGGCTAAAAAGTATTTAGGTGCAGCCATAACTTGGATTGGGGTGGAAGATGAGGCCAGACTGAGGCAAGAGAATCAGACTAGGAAATAGGGACAGACTATTTGACTTTTGTTGAAGCCATAAAGAGACAGACTGTAGTTCTAAAACAAGGTGAAGGCTTTTCAGTTATCATTATCTAAGCCTACTGAAAAAAAAAAAAAAGAAAAAAAGAAAAAAAAAAAGAGAGGAAAAGAATGGGAAAGGTAGACCAGATTCTCATCTGATTTCTGTTAGCAAAACTCCATAGGCTTTGCTGAATTTACATTAGAGCAGCTTCAGATCTGCATCTTTTCAAGTTTACTTCAAATGTCCCCTTTGAGCCTAGAAATCTGGAGAACTTGGGAACATTTGATGCGATCCCCAAGCAATACAAAGGGGAGCCTGTTTTAATTGGGACTGTCTCATTAGCATTCAACACCACACTGAAAAGATGACAAAGGGCTGTGGCTGACCTTTCATTTCTCTCCGTGCTGCCAAGCCTATGATAACACTTGTTTGAACTTCATTAACACCGTTTAATTGCCTGCATCACAATCAATACACTGTTTCCCCACCGATGCCTGGCATGGAAGCAGGGATGTGGGAGACTGAAAAGGGGCAGAGCACAAAAAGAAGCAGCTGAAGAGTTTTTTTCCATTGCACACTGATGCCCAAAATTCCTGCAGTGCTGCAAGGAGAGGAACTGGTCCTTTTTTTCCCAGCTTGGTAGGGACTTGATCTCCTTTTGGCTGCTTTGGTGTGGATTAAAAACAGCCTCTCAAAGAAACCTGAAAGTCAATAAAGACATTGCATATTCTTAATGCTTTGAGAATCTTCCAGTGAAGACCATGGAAAAGAGGTTTACCAGGTTTGGGACTAAAAATGGTTTAAAGTGACCTGCTCTGTGGGTTTCAGAATTAGAACATCTGCAGTTTATTATGTTAAGCAGGGTACAAACATTTTCTGACCTAGAGGACGATACCCAAGTCCTGGGTCCGTGCTCTCATCCGTTTCCTTTTCCTGAAGCAACTGTGATTTGCATGGCTTTAGCCTTTAGATGTTGAGGTCTTAACCTTGTCAGAGAATCCTGTGGGAATATATTTGTAATTTTCACGATCGAGAGACTGCCCACAGTCTGGATCTAACCAACATCATTTGTCATCCTGTGGTTCCAGGATGTAGTCAATAGATGCTCTCCTACAGTGCAGTGCTTGTGATGTCTGTCAGCCACTTTGCAGCTAGTTTTAAAAAGAGAGACAAATTGGACAAGTTCAATACATACACACACAGAGACACACACACACACAAAATAAAATTACAAACTGCGTGCACCCTAATATTGCAAGTTATTGTGGTTTTAAACAGAAACATGAGGGTGACTCCAAGGGTTTTAAAAGAGAGCAGCAAATGACAGGTGCAAATCCTGTCTCTACTTTAAAAAAACAGAGACTTTTGTGTCTGCTTTCCCTGCCAGAAAGAAAGCTCAAGATATAACATACCGAGGGTCAAGGTAGGGGAGTGTTGCCAGGAGAGATAATAAAACCAGTGCTGGAAGGGGCCTCAGGAGGTCAACCCAACCAGCTCTTGCCTCAGGGCAGGATCAGCTCTGTTTAAAGCCTTCCTGACAGATGCTTGTCCATTTATTTCTTAAAGGCCTCCAATGCTGTGTCTCTGCAATCCATTCTGGTGCTTCCCTAGCCTTCCCATTGAGTGTTTTCCCTGATGAGCATCCAAAATCTCCCTGGCTGCAATTACAGCCCATGCCATCTCATTGCATCCCCAGGCCCAAGGGAGTCCAGCTCATTCCCTGCCTCTCTGTTTTAGGTTTTGGTCCTGGTTGATGACTATTTGCTGACTTTTTATCTCAAAAAAAAAAAAAAAAAAAAAAATCCTGATATTTCTCACATGGTGCAGGAGGTGAGATGCAAATCTCTGCACAGCCTCAGGCACACACATCCTCTGCACTGAGATGATATGATGGATGGTTTCTTCTTCCAGAACAACTATTTGTGAAACCATTCAGTCTTCAGCCATTGACTGAGTGCTGTTCACCCATTCCCTACCACTCATAATGAGATGAAAAGATTCATAATGAGCAGGAAAAGCTGTGCACATGCAAAATACAATAATTGGCCCATCTAGGGGATGCCCAGGCAGGCAGAATCACTCCCTCAACTTCTTGAAGGAAAACCTCTGGAAGAACTGACAGATCAGCAACCAGCTTTGGGGTCAATACTTTTTGCTCAGCCATTGTGCTAGTCCTTCCAAAGTCCAATCAACACCTAACAGCCTGGCCTTGAACCCTTCTCAAGAATAGGATCAGTCTGGGCCAACACAGCTGAATCAGCACAACCTGTTCTGTGTCAACCAAAGGGCTGACAGAGCATCCTTGCATTGCTTCACTTCATCCCATAACTGAGCCTGCTGCTAGGTTTTTCCCAAGATTTCCTTCAGCTCCAGCAGTCCCCCAGCTCCCTTTCATGCATCTCTTCCACCATTAGTGGTCTGGCTACAGCCAGCTATTCCATAAACCCTAATTATGTTCTGGCTGTAATTGCGTCTGCAGCACATGGATTCGTTACGAGCTTTTCATATGCTAAAATGATTATTAATGAGTGCAGTCCCAACCCAGCTATAGTACAACAACAGCCAGGACAAAAAGAGCTTTTGGAAGGCAATTAGCTCCATGCTAAGCTGTCTAAACCAAGGCCCTGCTGGAAAATTTCAGACTGGAGAGGAAACACTGGCAAGATGATTTGTCTCTTCTTTTCTGATGAGTTAATGAGTTACTGAGTGGCAGCAGGCAGAGTCATTCTTGCAAAACAGCTCCACTAAGAAGCCTTTCCTGGTTGGTACCAAAGGTGAGAGCATTTTCACCTGGCTAAACAGAGAGCAAGATGTATTCCCTGGTCACTGCTGAAGTGCTTTCCCTAGAAAAATGAAAAAAGAAACAGAGACCAGGAAATGAGGAGGATGTGAAAGGTACAAGAACAGTTATTTTAATACCTGAAGGGAACCTACAGGAAGGGTGGAGAGGGGCTTTTCATAAGCATGTCGAGCCATAGGACAAAGGGAAATGGTTTTAAACTGAAGGAGAAGAGGTTCAGACTGGATCTTAAGAAGTTCTTCAGGAGGAGGGTGCTGAGCCTCTGGAACAGATTGCCCAGAGAAGTTGTGGCTGCCCCCTCCCTGGAGGTGTTCAAGGCCAGGTTGGATGAGGCTTTGTTTGGATGAGAGACATTCCAGCTCAAGGCAGGGAAGTCAGAGTAGATGATCTCTAAGGTCCCTTCCAACCTAAGCCATTCTATGATTCTATGATTTTGTTTAGTGCAAATTCAGGCTGAGAGGAGAATTCATCAAGAAAAGACCTGAGGAGAAGGACTTTGGGATGTTGGTTGATGAGAAGCTCAATATAAACCATCAGTGACTTTGCAGCTCAGAAACCAACTGTGTTGTAGGCTGCATCAAAAGAAGTGTGGCCAGCAAGTCATGGGAGGGGATTCTCCCCCTTCTGCTCTTCTGAGAGCCCACCTGGAGTACTGTGTCCAGTTCTGGAGTCCCCAAAACAGAATCACAGAATGTTTAGGTTGGAAGAGACCCCCTAGATGATCCAGTCCAACCTTTGACAAGCACCATAATCTAACTACTAAACCATGTCCTTAAGGACCAGGTCCAAATGCTTTTTAAATCCCTCCAGGGATGGTGAGTCCACCACTGTCCTGGGCCATTCCAATACCTGACATCCCTCTCAGTGAAAAAATATTTTCTAACATCCAGCCTAAACCTCTCCTGGCACAGCTTACATCCATCTCCTCTGGTCCTATCCAGTTTACTAAGGAGAAAAGATTCCACATCTCCAAGTCCTAGCAGCTGGGTTTGTTTATTGAGACATGCCTGTTTTCCCCCTCTTTTTTTTTTTTTTTTTTTCTTCCCATAAACACACTTGCACGACACCTTGGTTTTCATGCTTAATGTGAAATGACTCCTTAAGTGTGTGTTGGCCAGGGAACTCAGGGAACTTGAGGACATTTTGGTGTAGTGTTGGGCCCATGACCCCAGAACATTGAGATCACAACCTGGGAATCTGTCATGGCTGGAGAGACCTCCAAGCCCTTAAAGTCAAGTTCTTGCATCCTGTCCTTCTCTCCAGGGAGTATTTTGTGTTGTTTTTCACTGTTCAGATGAGTCATGGGGGTAGAAAGATATCCCTGCAAGGCTGGAAAGGAACTGAGAAACTTCCAGACCCTTGTGAGTCACAGCCCCAGGAGAGAATCACAGAATATTAGAGGTTGGATGGGACCTCCAAAGATCATCAAGTCCAATCCTCCATTAAGCATTGCTACTAAGTGAAAGGGAGGCAGAAGAAACGTGGAGAAGCAGATGATACAACCCTTCCAGGGAAGAAATTTCTTCTAATATCCAATCTAAACCTCCCCTGCTACAACTTGAGTTCATTGCCTCTTGTCCCATCACTTGTTCCTTGGGAGAAGAGATCGACTGCCACCTTTCTCCAACATCCTCTCAGGGAGTTGTAGAACACGAGAATGTCTCCCCTTAGCTTTCTTTTCTCCAGACTTAACACTCTCAGTTCCCTCAACCCCTCCTCATAAGACTCCAGACCCTTCTCCATCTCTATTGCCCTTCCCTGGACACTCTCCAGCCCCTCAATATCTTTCTTGTCTTGAGGGATCCAGAACTGACCCCAGGATTCAAGGTGCAGGACCCAAAACTTGGCCTTTTTGCAGCTCATGGGGTTGGCCTCAGCCCATTTTTTCAACCTCTCCAGATCCCTCTGTTACATCAACCCACCCCTGCAAAACCTAGATAACAACTGAGACCAACCCATTGCTGTAAATCAGGATGAGAATTCAGAGCACAAAACCAGATGGGCCAAAGCTGGAGCTTTGGAGGGGTGTGGAGGGGTTTTCTCCCCATGCTCTTTGCACTGTGCTCTCTTTCACAGGAGGTTTCAGCAGCTGCTTGTCCCATGCTGTCATGGAGAGTATTTTCCCACTTGCCTGTCTGAAGGATCCTTATCATACAGCACTTCAACGTCCAATTTCTCTGCAGTGGAAAAAAAGCTTCCATCTCAGCAGGTGTCTCAGAGCTGTTTACAGGACACCTGTCAGCTCTTTTGGCTCCCTGTCCCCTCTGCCTCCTAATTATGAAATTGTGGATTGCTGCAGCTCTGGGGTTGGTGGTGGGTTGTTTTTTTTTTTTCCTTTTTTTTTTCTTTTCCTTTTTTTTTTTTTTTTTCCTTGTGCACAAAATGTCAAATTGCAGAAATTAAAAATGTAAATGATGGTGTCTAATTAACCAGTTGACAGCAGAGCACAGCTGCGAGTGACAGTGACTGATTACCTTCCACAAACCTTGTCCTCCAAGACCTGCCTTACCCGGGGGACAAAGGACATTGAAAATAGCAACTGCTTTAAAGAGACATTGCTCTGCTGATGAAGCCTGGTGGGCAAGGGCTCTGGGGAATCCACATTCTCTGGATCCATCCCCAGTCCTCTTCAGTTCATAAGGGATGGGTCTGACTTCTAATGAAAGCAAATTTTCCCCAGTCAGAGTGGGGATGGCAGTGTGAAAGCTTGTTGGTAAAAAATTATACCAGGCCAGCTTCAAATATGGGAAAAAGGGAGAGGGGCTGCTGGGATGAACTGGATTCAGTGGGAAAGGTGGATGATATTAGCAATCATAGGATCATAGAATTTCCAGGGCTGGAAGAGACCTTAGAGATCACCCAGTTCCAACCCCCAGCCATGGGTCGGGACACCTCCAACTAGATCAAGTTGTTCAGAGCCTCATCCAACCTGGCCTTAAAATCGTCCGGGGATGGGGCTTCCATCACCTCTCTGGCCAACCTCTTCCAGTCTCTCACCACCCTCATGGTGAAGAACTTCTTCCTAACTTCCAATCTAAATCTCCCCTCCTCTAGTTTGAATCCATTCCCCCTGCTCCTATCACTCCTTGACATCCTAAAAAGTCCCTCCCCAGCTTTCTTGTAGCCCCTTCAGACCCACAATGAGGTCTCCTTGGAGCCTTCTCTTCTCCAGACCCCAACTCTCTCAATCTGTCCTCATAGGAGTGGTGCTCCATAGCCCTCTGATCATCCTCACGACCCTTTTCTGGACATGCTCCAGCACTTCCATGTCTTTCTTGTAATAGGGGCTACAGAACTGGACACAGTAGTCCAGGTGGGGTCTCACAAGAATAGAGTAGAGGGGCAGAATCACCTCCCTCGACCTGCTGGCCACTCTTCTCTTGGTGCAGCCCAAGATCTGGTTTGCTCTCTGGACTGCAAATCAATGCAGAGGAACTCATGTGAATGGTGCAAGAAAGCATGCAAGGGTTTTCTTTGTCTATGGTAGAAAAATCCTGAGCTATCAGTGGGCAGCAAGATCAGTGGGGCCTCTCTGTAGGACTAGAGAAAGGGCTGAAAGCCCTTGAAGGTCTAACAAAGGAACCTGGCATTGTAAGGTTGTATACACTTCTTTGATGGCATGGAGGTTGCTCTTTGGAGTGTCAGTCTCCTCGTACACCTAAGCGATTGCAACTGTCAATTTAGGAATAGCAGGTCACCTAATTTCTACATTTGGCTGTGTCATTTCCCTCACTGTAGGAGAAGAACATGACCAGGTACAGCAGTGATGCACCAGAAGAGCCTGAGAGCACTGAACGTGTCCCCCCTCCATATTGCTGCTGGCTTTCAGCTCTTGACTTTTTCTCTTTCCCCTCAAGAAACATCTGTATTTCTTTCTCTCAGGTACTATTCAGACATTGCCAAAATGCCAGCAATCAGTGACCAGGACATGAATGCATACTTGGCCGAGCAGTCCCGCATGCACATGAATGAGTTCAACACCATGAGTGCTCTTTCAGAGATTTACTCCTACGTTGGAAAGTACAGTGAGGAGGTAAGAGCCTTGGAGGGGGAAGACAAGTTCTGCAGGACCATGGGCTGGCCTACCCATTCCCAGGGCCCAGCATGTGTCACAGATATCTGTCTTCATCTTGGAGAGGTGAATGATGGAGTTCAGGAGTGAAAAGCAAGTCCTGGGCTGGAAAGGGAAGGTCTTGGATTATCTGTCTCTCTAGTAATCTTCCATTTGGAACCCAGTTAGTTTTGTCATTTATTATTGGTCATTCAGGTTCAGCTAGTTTGCAGTAGTTGATGGTCAGATGTTAGCTTGCTACAAAGGAGCCCAACATGAGCTATGCCTCATATGTGGCCAAAAGTTGTTTAAGTATATGTGCTCAGTGCCATTCCAGATACCCTAAATCACCCAAGAGTGGTCCTGGACACAGCACTTAAAGGTGACCAACAGGATTCTAGGTGTTGAAGACCAGGTGAAACCCCTTAAGGCATCTTAAATGGCATGGCAAGGTAATGAATAAAGCTACCAAGAAATAAGAATCTGAGATAAGAACCCATTTCATTGGTTGCAGTCTAGAGGTCTGCATTTAGACCTGGGGCCTACCTAAGCCTGGGACCTACCTTAGAGAAATATAACCCTCATCTGCTGCAATAAAGTGCTGGTATCAGTCGTTTGGGGCCAAAAAAATCAAAATCCCCCTCACTTCTTTCTCTCTTCTTTTCCAGATTCTCGGAGCCCTTGATCAAGACGACCAGGCTGGGAAACAGAAACTTGCCTACAAACTTGAACAAGTCATAACCCTCATGAGCATAGACAGCTGAGAACTGTCCTGCCAGGGACACCCTGGGAGGGATAAACCAAGTCGTGCCTCACTCAAGATCATCATCTTTACCAAGTGCAAGTTTTGATCAGCTGTAAGCAGAGTCACCTGATAAGCGTTCCTCTCTCTCTCTCTCTCTCTCTCTCTCTCTCTCATTTTTTTCTTTTTTGAAGTCTATGGACAAACTGACAAAGCCCCAGGGGTTAAAAGAAAAACTGCAGAGGAATCTTGGCTCTGGGGATATCAAGACGTTTGGGTGGAGCTCTCCTTTTCACAGCTTCCCCTCTGCCTTTGCCCTAGAGAAAAACTATTACACACACAAACACACACACATACACAAAAAAAAAACAACAACCCACCCTACAAACCCTCCCCCATCAACACATCGTCACTCTGCAGATGGGAAATGGGGAGGTAACTTCTGTCATGCTGCTTTAACTGCCTTCCAAAGGCTGTAGCCTCTGGAAAGGACATGGAAATGAACTCAGTGTTACTAAAAGTCTCCCGAAGGGGAAGGCAGCCTGGCTGCAGGGATCCTGGAGGGCAGGAGTAAATCGAGATCCTCTCCTGCAGAGCCATTGCAACTCTATCTCTTGATAGTACCCACTGGGAGAGGAACCCCAAGGCTCCCCCCAAAAATGCCACAGCTCCGTTCAGAGTTGGACCATTGTGGTTCTTATCTGCCTGGGCAAAGAGTGGTGTAGCTGCTCTTTTTTGGGCAGGGGAAGGGGTTAAGAAGGGAGGAAGAGACCAATGCTCTCCTGCCCATGTGTTTCAGAAGCTTATTCTTATTTTTCAAAGAGACCTGTGTTCCCCTCCATCTTTCCCATTGTGTCCTGTTGGTCATAGCACTGCAGAAAAAAATGCTCTCTGCTCAGTGGCATCCCGGGGGTGGTGGTTCTGTTCCTTCTGGCAATGGACAGTGCAGCATCTCCCTCGTTCCCACATCAGCCTGGAAAGCAAGAGCCCTAAGTCTCATTTTGTTCCAGGCAGGGAGCTTGGCCTCAAAAACCAACCAGAGGGATTTTATTTTTTTTTTTTCTTTTCCAAGCTGTTCATTCTTTCCATTTTGTTTCCTCAACTGAACAAAACTGTTGTTTTCTCATGGTGGAATTATCAGAAGGATACTGAAGGGCTTGCCATGAAGGAAAGTGGTGCATATGATTGATAGTAAAACCTTGCTTCAAAGCCACTCTGAAGAGGAAATGTCACACATTTTGGAAGGAAAATCTTGGAGGAAATCCGAATGAAACACTGCAAAATGTTCTTCTACCTAGATACCCCCAGCTGAACTACATGTCTTCTGGAGGTCTTTGAACAGCTCATCTACCTTTTGATGCCAGCTCCTGGCCTTTCCTCCATTTCTGTAACCCACAGGCCTTGCTGAAGGCACAGGTGCTGCCTGGGAAGGATTTGCTCTTTCTTTGCACTTCCTATTCCTTCAGAGATCGCTATCACTGCAGGACAGTTGTGGGTGATTACCTTGTCCTATCCTCTGTTCAGATCCTCCAGAACAACATCCCAACCTGTTTCACAGCCAACCAAAGAGGACTGAGCTCCTGCATTTCTTCTGCATTTGGATATTTTGTTCATACAGCTGCCAGCCTGGAGAACACCATGGTTCAGTGTAGCTGGAGACCCTTAGGGTCTGGAGAACTTTGCATGTTGTACACCATGGAGACAAGAGCTGGATCTACATTCATCTCACCAGAACTGAACAAAGTTCACTAGCAGATGGAAGAATGCCTTGATACCATGGAGAATCAGCCCACATCCATTTCACACCATCCTCAGAGCTACAGCCTGGATCTATTTTGCACTTGGAAGGAGGAAGGGGTTAAAAGGAGGATGTGTAAATCGATTAAAGAACGAGTGCATTTGGTTTTGTTCATGCCTCTTGCTAGCAGACCAGAACCTCTTCAGAGTGATGGATTATGAGTGCATCTAAGAGGGGATGTGGTGCAAACAGGAGTCAGTCAGCAAGTGGGTTTTGTTCAGCCAAGCAGATACACACATAGGCAAGTCTTTGTAAAACCATTTAAAGAACAACAGTCTAAACCTGGATGTGTCTGTGGGGAGAATATCACAAGATTCACATTGAAACAGCAAACTTAGGGACATGTCTTGGTTTTAAAACCCCAGACATTTCTCTCTTGATTATAATTATTGTTATTATTATTTTGTGCGTGTGCGTATCTGTGTGTGTGTATGTGTGTGTGGCATCCTTTCCTTTTTAATTTTGCTTGCTTTCTGTTTGATTGCTGAGCTGATGGACTCATCACGCACCTTAAGGACATCTCAGCATTTTTAAGAGGCCTGTGTATTGGGGATGATTTGGGTTTGGTTGGTTCTGCCATGGTTTTGTTGCTCCATTACGCAATGTCGGCGCATGTTCCAGATCCATTGATTATGGCTGTGAAAGTGGGGTGGAAGTCCCACCAGAGCCAGTGGTAAGAAAACTACAACAACAACACAAACACAGTATTTTTTATAAGTACATTAAAAAAACAAAAGGAAAATTTAAAAAAAAATAAAAAAATAAAAAAGAAAAGAAAAAAAAAAAAAAGGAAGAAACCAAAGGTTTTGACAAACAAAGTGCCACAAAGGATAAACACGGACCCTATTGTCATGCCTTGTACTCACAGCTGGATGGTAGGAGTCTAAGGACAAAGAGCTGGCTTGGAGGGAAGTTGTTATGAGTGATGGGCTGTACTGCCTGGACATGCGCACATGAAAGGAAGAAGAAGCTGTTTAAAAAAAAAAAAAAAAGGTATCAGAGTGAACTGATGTAATTCTGCACTGTTACTGAAGTCAGAGGAACACCACAGGGGAAATTTGAGACTCACCCTGTATGTTTTTGATGTTTTCAGGGCTGTGTTTTTGTTTGATTATAGATGTTCTCCATTGTTATTGTTTTATTTCTTCTTGCTGGTACGGGGTTTTTCATCTGCAAGGTTTATATGTATTTTTCAACAAAAAACTTGAACACCTCAGAGACACTGAGAATGAAACACTTAGGGGAAATGGGAAACACCATGAGATTGGTGTCTTAACCCTTCCCAAATTTCCCTTTAGGCATTTCCATTTTTTGCTGCACCCTCTTCTTTCCCTCATCCCTAGGATTTGATAGAAAATCTGTATTTTGCTTCTTTTTTTTGCTTCCTCCTTATTTCTCTTTTTGTTTTACTTTGTTTGATGTTTGAGCTGGTTTTGGTTTTTGCTTGGAAAATGTGCCAGAATTGTGATGTGTGGGCTTCCTCCCTTGCTCCCTTCAGTGCCCTCTCCATTTCCAACCAGTTTCCCAGCATCCCCCCAGTCTATGAGAGGTCTTGGCATCTTTCTTCCCAGCCTCACCTGTTGAGCCAACTATTTTTTAAGTGCATGTAAAATACAACTAAAAACAAAGACACAAGCAGAAGAATGAGCCCTACTACAACATGGATCCTTTCTGTTCCTCTTCCTTTGCTTTGTTTCCCCCAAGCCTCCCTTTCCACACTTGACTAGAAAGACCCAATATGTGGTATTTCACCCTGGTTTTCAAGCCACACAGAGAGAACTGGAGTCAAAGTCCCTAGAAGCCAATGGATAGGTGTCTGATATCTGAAACAGGCTGATCTTTATGGGTACTTCTCAGTGATCTTAGACATAATCCACCAGGTCATGAGCTTTTGCCAACTGAGCCTTCCAGTGCTGTGGGAAAAATTGGGTGTTATCAGGAAGAAGGTGTTAGATTTGTCAACACTTGAACAGGCAGCAGAGGAGAACTATCAAAAAGGAGAAATGCAGCCATCCGAAGGTACCTTCCTCTTCCAACACACCCCAGTATTTCTCGTCCTATTCTTCATTCTATTCTCAACATATCTGAAGGTTTAGTCCAATCCAGCATACCTCAACCTTGCTCCACTGGGTAAGAGGGTTGTACCAATTTTCTCATCTGTAGTTTGACCATTGCAAGTTCTCTTGTGATACTTCTTCGACACTTGGAGACTATTAAAAAAAAAATAAAAATGTGATGACATGAAAAAGTTTTACCAGCAGACTTTGGGTTGGTATTTGCTTTAACAGGAAAGTGATTCCCAAAGTTTCCATATCTTGTCCATTACTACACAGGAAGGTGTTTATCATTAAGATGTTTATCCTGAAGTGAAATAGAAGAAGTAAATCACATGTTTGTTGTGAACAAATGCTATTTCAATGCTATTGAAAAACTGATAGATAGAGTTTTATGAGTCCAGCAGCCAATCTCATTCTTCAGTCAGCCAACAAAAAGACTACAAATCCCTTCCCCATTTCCTGAAGTCTGGGATTCCTCTGATGTAACAACCCAGGCACAAAACAGCTAATAGCAAGAGGAAAATTGTTTAAAAGTTGGCCAAACCACAAAATGTAGATCTGTCCTTCCCCAAGGTTTTAGTGAAATGCTTTGGAAAGAGACACTATTATCTGAAAGACTCTTCCAAAGGAAGATTGGAAACCTGGAAGGACTGAGTCCCAGGGGCTCCTCTCAGTGGGGCATACATTTGTGACCCCACAAAGGACCCTCAAATCCCAAGACCATCTCACACCAAAAAGAAAAGTCTGGGCTGCTGAAGGTGACCAGTGCTACTGCTCCAAATCACCAAGGTGTAAATCAAGTCATGTTTCACCCTTCCCAGCAGCCTGTAGACGAGTTACTCATGAAAAAGGTTCAGCTGATAGTTTGGAGATGCTCCATGGCCCTGTAAAAGGAATGAGAGAGGGAGAAAACTATTTCTCATTCTCAAGCCCTTGCAGGAGGCTCTAATTTTTAAGAAGTTTGCACCTTCACAGAAATCTGTTGCTATCTGCTGTGGCCATTGCTGATGGGGGAAGATGCCTTGACCAGATAAACACTTTCCCAGAACCCCATCAGTCCCAACAAGGTGCTTTTAATTCCTTCTCCCTGGCTGAGCATTTAGCTACAGAAGAGGCACTGTATAGAAAGGTGCATTATGGTCCCACCAGGTTTGGGTTTGGGTAGCTCCCCAAAAGTTGCATCCAGAACCCCAGTTTGTATATCCTCAACCCTTCAATGAGGAAATCAGGCAAAAAAAAAAAAATCTAGCTGTCAATTCAGTGTTGTTTAAACTCTTCAGATAACCTCCTCTTCTGGGAGGACCAGGAGACCCCAGGAATAGGAGTTCCCTATTCTCCAAATTTCTCCAAACTGGGAATCATTTCCAGGATCATAGTAGGTTGTTTCTATGTTGACAGGTGACTCACCATGACATCTCTTTGGTAGAAAAGTATTGGAACTGCCTCAGTGATGCCAGGACAATTTTCTCTGTGCATCTGATGAGCAGTAAAAGTTATCCTTCAGGATAGGTAGAGGTTTTGGGATATTCTAACTCTTGTCATCCAAACTTGGCATCCCATGGAGCAGGCAACTGATGAACCACATGAACCTCAACATCGTGGTGTGAACCTCTGCCTCCAGGCCATTCAGAACCAGTGTTGTCCTGGTTTGCCCCCAGTGTTCTTCCCATTGCAGAGTATTCTTTGGTCTGTGGAATCCTGCAGTTTTCCTTCACTTCTACCACTGGGCAACGCCCCTTCATCCAAAAAAAAAATTGTTCTCTAATAGGGGGTAACCCTTTTGTGGAGGAGACTTTGAAAACAGATCTTGTCATCCATGTTTTATTTGGGATGGCTCAGTTCATCACATTCTTAGAGAAGCACCCAAGGGGACACAGGCTTATAGCGATGAAATGATTTGTAGAAAGATGTCTTTAAAAAGGACAAATTACACTTGGAAAAAATAAAACCACCAAAAAAAATACCCCAGCGAGGATATAAAACTTCTTAGTCTAATCAAAATGTCACGTGTGTGATTTTTCTTGTTGTTGTTGTTTGTTCATTGGTGCTTTTTTGTTGCTTTCTTTTGTTTGTTTGTTTTTTTTTGTTTTGTTTTCCCCTTAAAAAAGTGCTAATCTTCTGTTCTACAAATGGAGAGTTTACCTCAAGAAATTCTTTCTGCTTGGAAACAAAACACCCCAAAAGACACTCGCAGCAGAGAGCGGTATGCAGGGAAGCTCAGTAAAGTAAACCTAGGTATAGAAAATGGGAAAACCCAGGACATTTAGGCTCTTTCAGCATTCCCTTCTCTTCCCCATGTGGTCTGGCATGGCTCCTTGACTCCAGGGACAACATTTCCAAGTAGGAGAATTTACTGTTGACTTTCTGATAGAGCCAATTCAACAAATCAAGGCACATGTCCAAGCTTGTAGTCCTTTCTGAAGTATCTAAGAGAAACTTGGTGTTATTTAAAATTTCCATGCTGCTCTGTCTCCAGTCCCTGGAGAAAAACCATGTTCCAGCCCAGAGTGGGGTAAGGAAGCAGATTTTAGGTGCTAGCTAAATGTTCCCAGTGTTTTCTCCAAAGAATCAAGATGAGAGGCAACTGGATTATTAAATGTCATGAGACAGGCCCTTCCTAGTTTCTGACCCTGTGTCTTGGACATACACATGAGTCCAGAAGTCTCATTCTCTGGTTTAGCTAAAGCTTCCACCTTAAACATAAAAATCAATGTAAAGACATATCCTTTCACTACAGTGTTACTAAAAGCCTCAAAGAGATGTCAAGACATCATTAGAAAGGAGGTTGGGATCCTTTTTCTTAGGTTGTTGTTGTTGTTGGTTTGATTTTCTTTTGAATTGATCCTAGTTGAAAATTAAATACAATCTATACTATTTAAATTGGAATCCCATTGTTACTTGGTAAAGGCAAAGCTTCTGTACCTTTGTTATAATTAATTGTATACCTGTGTATGTAAATATAAGGCATTCCTATTTTGCAGTCCAGAACAAAAAGAAAAAAAAACCTTATTTGTAATATAGAATAAAGTTTATTAAAAAAAAAAAAAAAAAAAAAAAAGAAAGAAAGAAAAATGTCCTGGGCTGTGATTGCTGCTTCTTGTGGCCAAAAGGAGCCAGAGAGAGAGAATTCAAGAGAAGGGGAGAAGGGGACACGTGATTGGAGACCATGTCAGCACGTGTTGACATTTTGGGATTGGTTTCATTCTTTTGCCCATGAACTGAGCTGGTGAAGTGTGGTGGGAAGTGGATCCCAGCTGAGCAAACCTCAACTGTGTTTTCCGAGAGGACAAGGGCTCAGGGGCCAACAAATGGCCATGAAAAGCTTTCTTCCACCAATCCACCCTTTCCTTCTTTCCTTTGTGCTTCTTTCCTCCTTCCCACCACCCTCCTCTCTCTCTCTTCCTCTTTTCCTTCATTTCTCTCACACACAAGAACCCATTTATTAGTTTGATTAGAAATTTTTCTGGAGATGTGACATCCAAAGAGGTTGGGATCCCTTCCCAACTGCTTTTTGGGGTCCCAGCAGCTGTGCATTTGGAAGATGAGTGACCAACTCATGAATTCAGGGATGGCATTAAAGATGCCTCTTGAAAGCCCTCAGTGGAAGCCAACTTCTGACACCTTGCTCATGAAACCTCTTGTAAAGTATCAGTCATCACACTGGGTTTCAACCCTGGAAGAGTCAGAAGGAGTCTTAGGTGGACAAACACCTCAGTCTCCTCACTTCTCTGTCCCTAGAATGTCCTGCCAGGCCTGTGGATTCTGTTGGGGCAACCTTTGCTTGCTGCTTTTGTGGGTGGCCATGGAAATAGGGAGAATTCATCTGTCCTCAGTTGCCTATATGATTGCCTGGAGGCAGAAGATGGATATGTCTCTTAGGATCAATTGCTGTGGTCATATCTGCAGCCTTCTTGCTGTCAGGCATGGTCTCTCTTCTCTGCATGAATATTCAAAGCTGGAGATGCTCCCCAGACATGAGAAATTCAACCTCCCTCCTTCCTCTGTCTTCTCCTCCTGCTTTCCTCCCACATGTGGCAAGGAGTAGCTGATGAACATTCCCATTTCTGGATAGCTTAGCTAAAGGAAGAGGGGAAAATCCAGTTTTCTTTTCCCACATCTGCTCCTGAACTGTGCCCCTCTTTCCTTACCTTCCATTTATTCTCTAATGATACTGTCTTTTTGCATGGAAAAGAGTAAAACTTTAATGAAGAAGGTCAGATTCCCTGGGTCTGTTGGAAGGTTTGGACAAACCTGGGCCAGGTTTGCTCTGCCATGACCCAGGTCTGTGAGGTTGAACACAGCAGCCTCCTCATGCACCCAAAGAACAGAGAACTTCACCTGAGACCCCTCAGCTGAAGGCAGCCTTGAGATAAAAGATTCATGGGGGCTTTTCACTGTCCCTGCTCTCAAAAAAAAACAGATATAAACAATGCCAGGTCCCTTCGGAGGTGGAAAAGGGACATGGTGATGGGGACCACTGAAACTGCCATCTTCCATAACTCTCATGACAAAGCAGGGACCAAACTCATTGTCCCCCCAAAACAGGGCACTTGGTGTTGGCAGACTCACCACCCTCCTCTGCCTCTGTATCCTCCTGGAATTTCCCTTTATTCCCTTCCTCCTGGTCCTGTGCCATTGCACTCTGAAAGAGAAAAAAAGTGAAATCAGTGTTGCAAGCCCAGAGCTGGTGCTACTCCTACCATGTTAGGGCTGGAGCTCTGTCACCCACCAAGAATGAAAGAGCTGGCAGGTTGTATGGGGTTTGCAGACCATGGTGTCAACGTCAGGTCTGGGGGAAGCAAATGACTTGTTGCTGCACTTGGATCTGCAAGACTCAGCTCAACGGAGAGCATCAAAATCAGGCAAGAAAGTGAGCTTCAGAAAAGGGAAGGGGCAAAACAAAGTTCTGAGAGAATCATAGAATAATTTGGGTTGGAAGGGACCTCTAAAGGTCACTCAGTCCAACCCCCTGCAGTAAGCAGGGACACCCTCACCCAGATCAGGATGCTCAGAGCCTCCTCAAGCCTCACCTTGGATATCTCAAGGGATGAGGCCTCAACCACCTCCCTGGGCAACCAATTCCATTTTTCCACTACCTTCATGGTAAAGAGCTTGTTCCTAGCATCCACTCTAAATTTACCCTTCTCTAATTTAAAACCATTGCCCCTCATCCTATCACTCCAGGCCCTTGCAAACAGTCCATCTATAACTTTCTTGTAGGTTCCCTTCAGATACTGGAAGGTGACTCTTAGGTCTCCCCAGATACTTCTCCAGGCAGAAAAACCCCAGCTCCTCATCCTATCTTCATAGGAGAGGTGTTCCAGCCCCCTGATCATTTTCATGGATCCATTCCATCAGGTCCATGTCCTTCCTGGGTTGAGGGCTCCAGCCCTGGATGCAGAATTCCAGGTGAGGTCTCAACAGAGCAGAGCAAAGGAGCAGGATCAAGATTCACCCAAGTGAGAGAACAGAGCTTTGGGAACAGCCTTCAACAAGTGTCTGGGTACCTGGAGGTGAACAGCATAATGTGTGCTGAGAGATCAATCACATTTAGGTGTGGAAATGAGATATCTGTGCCCGGGGAGCACCCAGCAAAGGGAAAATCCAAATGGGATTCTGTGAATCTGCCAGCACCTCCCAGCAGTAGCTCAGTCAGCCCCAGCCATGTGTTGCCTGTACAGACATCACCCAGCACCCATCATCACCCAGCACCCATCATCACCCAGCACCCATCATCACCCAGCACCCATCAGACCTCTAGCCAGCAGGGTGATGGCAGGAGCTAATGCTAGAAAATGTTGTCTGCAAAGAAATACTTCAGATTTCAGCTGTTCTGGATTATTTATGTATTTATGGGAGCAAAAACCAAAAAACAAAGAAAGAACAAACAAACAACCCCCCTCCCCCCCAAAAAAACCCAAAAAACAACCCAGCCCAAAAAACCCAAAACACAAACCGAAACAAAAAGCCCTAATGAAAAACTCAAACAAAAATCCCAAACAAAATAAAACAAAAACAACACCGCAACAAAACAAAAATAATAAAAAAAACAACAAAACAAAAACCAAACAAAAACAAAATAGCAATTAAAACCAAACAAAAAACAAAATGCAAAACCAAATCTAAACAAAACAAAAACAAAAAAGTCAATCAAAACCAAACAAAACCTATCAAAACAAACAGAAAACAATCAACAAAGCCAAACCAAAACAAAAAACAAAACCAAAAAACCCAAAACAACAAAAAACAAGCACAAAAAACCAAACAAACAAACAAAAAAACCCCAAAACAGAACAAAAATACAAAGAAAAAACCAACAATGGAAAAAAACCAAACAACCCAAAAGTCCTCTGAAGAAAAGAATTATAAAGGCTTTTGAGTTCTGAGGTTTGTTTGTTTTTCTTTTTTTAAACCTCTAATGAAATATCTCCCAAAAAGTTTCCTTCCAGACTAAGTGGTGGTACTTAACATTTTCACAAGAGCAGTTGCAGGCTGAGTCTTTACCAGACATTGTATAAACAGAGAGAAAATGTCCCTGTAGAAATAACATCTCCCATCTCACTGAGACCAGACAGGAAAAGGAAGAGGTGGGGAGGAAACTGAGGCACGAAGAGGTGAAATCAGTTGCCTGCAATTCCACAGCAGCTCAGAAACAAAACCAGGGGCTCTCTACAGGTTTTTTTCCACCCAGCATCACTCAACTCAGTCACTGCTTTTGCAATTGCACTCAGCAGGGTATTTATTGCATCTCTGTGACAATCCATAGAGCAGGGCATGATCAGGACCCAGGCTGTGATCCTGGAGCTAACCCTCATCTGTGATATGGACTGGACCACACTTTCCTCTTGTCTTTGGTGCCAAGATCAGGAAAAAACACAACAGTAACTATTTTCACAGAAAAAAACCCAAATAAACCAACACCCTTCCAAGCATTAACCAGGGCTGCAATTACTTAGCACAACCAAACATGGATTCTGGGCTTGTGGTAACTCCCTGTTGACAACTACAAGATCCAAATGTTGTTTTTTTTTTTGGAAGGGGATTACATGTGTGGGCTTGCTACTGCTTGGTGGAGAATTTACCTATTGATTTGACAAGGGCTGCAAGAGTAGGAATGAGGGAAAAAAAAACCCTCCAGCATGGATCTGTCTGTAGGAGGAAAGGAGATGAGTCTGGTGCTTGCTGGGATACTGGAGATCTTGAGGGTCCTCAACTCAAGTCTTCTTGGCTGTGTTTTAAAATGCAGGAAACAGACAACACAAGCATCAGCTGCTCCTCATGGAGAAGGTGATCAGACATTGGGATGGACTGCCCAGGGAAGTGGTGGAGTCACCATCCCTGGAAGTGTTTAAGGATGTGGCTCTTAGTGCTATGGTCTGGCTGATGTGGTGGTGTTATCAAAGGTTGGACTTGATGATCTCAGAGGTCTTTTCCAGCCTCAATAATTCTGGGATTCTCCCTGTTTCAGCCTCTGAAATGAATCTTCTTCTCCCAAATGGGCTGAGCTGGGTATATAAAACCAGGCAGGCATCCACAGAAGAAGAAGGAGCCATCCTGACATCTCTTCACTAAGATCATCGGTGTTTCTCTGTCCACGTTGGATTCCCCCACCCCCACACTACAGCAAAGAGGCATTTCAAAGCTTTCTTCTTAAAAGGTTTCCACAAGAGGTAATGTCATTTTCCTGCACCTCAATCCATCCCCAGCATTAGCAACATCCCCCAAGTGCCTCTCCAAAACCTGGCAGGGGACAGGACAGGGCAAAGCTCTCAGGGGAGAGCTAGGAGCTGGTTTGCAGCTCAGTTTCCCAAAGCAATCCCAGATGTCAGCTGAAAAGGACTATTTCCAGCAACCTGGAGAGCATTCAATTTGCCTTTATTATTTCCCCATTCCCTCACCCACTTTCTGACACTTCACAGATCTGGCTGCCTGCATCACATTAAGCTCTTTTCCTTGCCAGTCCCCTCCCTGGGGGTTTTCTGGTTCAGCTGAGTATAACTCCAGCATCAGCTCTTTTGTGCCCACTGGGTATCATTTCTACTTTTATCTTTGATTCCAGCCTCAGGTTTGCCACACTCAGCCAAATGGGGAGAGTGATGGGGACCCTTGCTCTGAGTTATGACCTGCAAGCTCCAATGTCAAGGTGTGCCAGCACATTGCATGGCAGAAAAGTGATTATGGGACCAGGGGGGTTTTATTCAGTGCCAGCCTAGCAAGATGGTTGCAAAAATCACCTTTTTGTTTTGCTGGGGATTTATGTGAGTGGCTGGGGAGGTTTTCTTTTCTGCTAGGTGTCCTGTATCCTTGCACACTCACCAATGAAAAACAGGGTTTTTCAGGATGAGATTCATAGAATCACAAAATGGTTTGGGTTGGAAAGGACCTTAAAGCTTATCTAATTCCAACTCCACAAACACCTCTCACTAGACCAGGTTGTTCCAAGCCCCATCCAACCTGGCCTTCTCCTTTTATGATCCTTTTATGATCAGGTGACCCGCCTGGTGGATGAGGGGAAGGCTGTGGATGTGGTCTATCTGGACTTCAGTAAGGCTTTCGACACCGTCTCCCACAGCATCCTCCTGAGAAAGCTGGCTGCCCACAGCTTGGACAAGCCTACTCTGCACTGGGTTAAGAATTGGCTGGAGGGTCGGGCCCAGAGAGTGGTGCTGAATGGGGCTGCGTCCGGTTGGCGGCCGGTCACGAGCGGAGTCCCCCAGGGATCAGTGCTGGGCCCAGTCCTGTTCAATATCTTCATCGATGACTTGGATGAGGGGATTGAGTCTATCATCAGCAAGTTTGCTGATGACACCAAGCTGGGGAGAAGTGTTGATCAGCTGGAAGGCAGGAGGATTCTGCAGAGAGACCTAGACAGACTGGAGAGATGGGCTGACTCCAATGGGATGAGCTTCAACAAGGCCAAGTGCCGGGTCCTGCACTTTGGCCACAGCAACCCCATGCAGCGCTACAGACTGGGGACAGAGTGGTTGGAGAGCAGCCAGGCAGAAAGGGACCTGGGAGTCTGGATTGACAGGAAGCTGAACATGAGCCAGCAGTGTGCCCAGGCGGCCAAGAAGGCCAATGGCATCCTGGCCTGGATCAGAAACAGTGTCACCAGCAGGTCCAAGGAGGTGATTCTGCCCCTGTACTCAGCCCTGGTGAGGCCACACCTCGAGTACTGTGTTCAGTTCTGGGCCCCTCAGTTCAAGAAGGATATTGAGGTCCTCGAACAGGTCCAGAGGAGGGCAACCAAGCTGGTGAAGGGACTCGAACACAGATCCTACGAGGAGAGGCTGAGGGAGCTGGGGCTGTTCAGCCTGGAGAAGAGGAGGCTCAGGGGAGACCTCATTGCCCTCTACAACTACCTGAAAGGAGGATGGAGCCAGGCGGGGGTTGGTCTCTTTTCCCAGGCAACTCTCAGTAAGACAAGAGGGCATGGTCTTAAATTGTGCCGGGGTAAGTTCAGACTGGATATTAGAAAGAATTTTTTCACAGAAAGGGTGATCAGACATTGGAACGGGCTGCCTGGGGAGGTGGTGGACTCTTCGTCCCTGGATATATTTAAAAAGAGACTCGATATGGCACTCAGTGCCGTGGTCTAGTGACTGTGGTGGTAATTGATCAAGGGTTGGACTCGATGATCTCTGAGGTCCCTTCCAACCCAGCCTATTCTATGATTCTATGATTCTATGATTCAACACTTCCAGGGATGGGACAGCCACAGCTTCCTTGGACAACTTTCACCAGGGTCTCACCATCCTCACAGCAAAGAATTTCTTCCTAATATCCAATCTAAATCCTCCTTCTTGCAGTTTGAAACCATCCCCCCTCTTCCTATCACTCCATGACCTCGTTAAAAATCCCTCCCCAGCTTTTCTGTAGCCCCTTCAGGTATTGGAAAGCTTCAAGAGCACCTCCCTGGAGCCTTCTCATTGCAACCTTGATGGTTAAAATAGATCAGTGAAAAACAAAGGAAAATGCTTGTTTCCTCTTGCTGCCCCTCAGGAAGATGGAGGAAGTTAGCCCAGCTGTGGCTGGTTGCACTGTGTCTTCCTAAAGCCAGGTGGGATGAATCCCACCAGTGGGTCTGCTTTGACCTTTCTCCTTGTAATGGTTTTAGGGAAAAAAATTGTCTCTTGCTGTATAGGCAGCAGAGCCCCAATCTCCTCTGTGGTGTGTTGTATGTTCCCACAACCCAGCAAGCACTTGGGAGGGAAGCAGAAATCAATTGGGTCTTTGCTTTCAGCTATGATGTTCAAAGAAAAAAAAAAAAATAAAAAAGGGAACATAACTGCTTTATTTTTTATTATTATTTGTTTTTTTGAATTTTCTGCCTTCTCATAAATTCTAATGGGATATGTACTCACTGACCTAATAACTCCCCAAACTAAAAATGATGCCAAGACATCTCCACAGGCCAGCTTTCCTTCAGGACACCATATGGGATGCAGCCCTTGTTCCTACAACACAGGCAAGCAGGTCACCCATTAGTCACAATTGGTGACACACAAACATTTTCTGGGTGGGGTCATGACAAGCAAATAACACCTCCAGGCACGGGTTTTTTCCTGGCTACATCTGTGCTAGTAAATAAAAGGAGGCCAAGGTGGAACATCAAGCACTTTGTGGAAATTGTCCATGATGCTTAGCTGATAGCATATCCCCCAGAATAATTTTGGACAAACCAGCTCCCAGAGAATGCCCAGGCACAGCTTGGGAAGAGCACTTACCAGGGATTTTTTACCTTTCTGGATAAAACTGCAGCCAGTCTGTCTCTCTTTGCCCTGTATGCTCTTAGACAGTGTTGTTTGGGCCAAATGCACAGAATTAAACCAAAGAAAGGTGTATTGGCAAAAGGGTCTACTGGTCCAGGGGATGTCTGTAATAAAACATTGGATGAGCAGCTGCTTTCAAGGTTCAGCATATTCTGATTGTGAGAGTTTGATGCTGACCCATTCAGGGCTTGTAGGTGGAGATAGGAGAATGGGCCCTAAAAACCTCTTGTGGTTGGCTTTGGAGTTAGATTTGAATTTTGAAACACAGACTTTTAGGACAGAGAGATAATGCCAGAGAGAAATCTACCCCCTGAAACAAGTGAAACTTCCCAGGACAACCCCACTTTGTCCCTCCGACACTGGTGACTGGCATCAAGTTGATCCTCTAAGTGCTGCCCTGCCCAATTTGATGAACTCTTTTCTGCAGGAGCAGCAGAGTACAACCCCAGAGGTACTCTCAGGACCTGTTCTTCTTTGTGATGTTATGAGAGAGGTCTAAGGCATGGATATGAGCTAGAACTTATGTCCTGAGTTAGGTCCTGTGGCCCTGAGTTGTGCCTTACCCACCAGCTGCAGACAGCTTCCAGCCTCTTGTTGTCACCAAATGGAAAACCTCCAGGGTTCAGGACACCAGGGTCACCTTGATGACCATGATGTGTGTCTCTGGTCCTACACTCTTCTTTCTTTGTGATGGATGACTGTGAATGAAAGAAGGCAGCAGACAATGATCCGATTATGATAAAGGTACCTAAGCCTGCTCTTTGCTTTCACAGTACCCAAGCCAACCAAAAATGTCCTTGCCAGGGAAACTGTCTCATAAACCTGCCCTGCTTTGGATTAACAAAAGCAATCTGATTAATTCCCCAGCAGGGGCAAGATACAACACGGAGCTCAATCTCAGCTACCACATCAGAGACCTCCAGTGAATTAGATCCAGAAGAGGCAGCTGTGAGTTATGGGGCTGGAATTCCATCAAGGGCTTCTGGGGAGGTCATAAACCACCAAACAGCTCTTGCAACCTTTCCCCCCCTCTTCCCATCCACCATCCACAAATAGAATTATAGCCCCATAATTCAAGTGGGGTCTGTTTGTCTGCAAAATGACAAATGCAAGGAGCCATGTGTTGGGGGTGTCAGGCTGTAAACCCATTCATTTTTCTGACATTCTTCCATCTCCCACTTCACAGGATGATGCTTCCAGTCTGCACCCAGGTCTCACTTTCTCTACCCATCGTATCTCCTTTTTATCTCCTCCCTCCTTCCTTTCCTGCTTAACAGAGACATAAAAGCTGTTTTGCAGACCAACCCACCAGTCAGCTACTCACATCCAATCCTCTTCCTTTCACCCTGGAGAGGAAAATCAACACTCAGTCTGTTTCTCACTTCTTTCTAGCCACAAACCATTCCGTAGCACGAGCCACGTTGCAAACATCTAACTCACTTTAAACTTCCTGAATGAAAGGGCTGTCCTGGGTCTTTTCAAGTTGGGCCAAAATAGCTCGTTTCCCTTAATTGCATTCTTTGAGGTTTTTAGGGGATAAGGGCACTCCACCCCTTTATTAATTTTTGTTGGCATTTACATGCAGACATTCAGCCTGCAAAACAGAAAGCCAGTCTGGAATATTTCAGTGTTACATATTAGAAAAACTTAAATGATTCCAAGCTGGGGCTGTCTGTGGACCATTTTGGGCAGCCTGAACTTCAGAGGTGGTCCATGCTTCCCAAAGCTTGCCTTCAATGCTTGGTAAAAACCCAGACTGTGAATCCCTTGGAAGTAAGAGCTGGCAAGCATCATAAAATACCCTCAGCATAAGTTCAGAAAGTGGAAACTAAATCCTGAGTGAAAAGCTGGATCTTCCAGAAAAGGAAGAAATTTGCTAGGGTCAGGTGCAACATGGGGATGAGAACTTGCTTGGGTGATGTGTTAGATCATAAAACCTCTTCTAAGAGATCAACTGGCCAGTGTACTGAAAAAAAATGGGCTTGAGCGCTTTCCAATGATATCAATATCCACTATTCTTCCACCAGAACATTTATAACTCACCTAATTTAGGAATTCGATGTGATCAAGAAGCATAATTTGGAAGTGCTGGAGATCCATACATTAAAAGTAGCAAGGCACCATTTCTCAGGGATTTCTGTGCCTTATCTGTCATATTCATCAGTCTTCAGATATTTTATGATATAAATGATCACAAACTCCCTTTAAGTCAGGAGGGAGCTGTACCAATGTCAAACCACAGCAAAAAATCAGTAGCATACTTGTCATGTTTATTTAAGCTGAGATGGCTTACATGCTTATTAGAGTTTAAAGCTTAAAAGCCAAAGAGGTTCATGTTGCTCTGACTTAGGCACCATCTCCAGATCCCATGGAAAGGCTTTTCCTGACAAGAAGTGACAATTCTGAAAGTATCTTGTGTTATTCACTCCCATAACTCAGTCTTAGCACATTTGAGAATGTTGTTTCATCAAATAAAAGTGCTCCAGTGCAAAAACACTCTTAGGGTCATACGTGGGCTTTAAGTCAGCCATAAGAATTTGATAAAAAGGGAATAGGCAACAACTTGGAAAAGAAATCCTGATTGCTAGTTTTTAAATATCCTCCTACAGACTTTTTTTCCTAGTTTTTCCTTTTCCAAGCTGGCAAAATTTGCCATCTGAATTTCTGCTTCCTTAATCAGATGGAGTCCTTGAGGGTTGGGGTTTGTTGGGGGATTTGGTTGGTGGGTTTTTAGGCTCTGTTTTCTGTCCATCTCTAAGAATTTGCCTCTCATGACACTCCAGTGTCTTCCTGCTCCTCACTTGAGGCTTATTGGGTGTTCTTCCAAGAAGCCTCATGGAGATAAATATAGTAGTGGTCTACTCTGCAGGGTTCTGCTGCAGTCACATCCCAGAAATCACACACTAAAATTTAGAGGGCAAAAGGAGGGAAAAAAAGAGACAGAGAACGAAATTGATTGGGAAAAGAAATAAGAGCCATATTTGGTACTCATTTCAGTAAAACCTGAAATGTTATGAGTCAAAATATATTCAAAAAACCCGCAAAAAACTAAAAAAAAAACCAAAAACCAGATTAAAAATACTTCAGTCTTTTAGAAAAGCCAACTCATGGTAAAGCAACGAGTGCTTTGGTGAATCCCAGCAGAAAAATATTTTGCAAACTGGATTGTGCCCCACGATTAGCACTGTGGTGTTTCATATATATGTATAAATTCCTTAATTACTAAGATTACCCCATGTAATATTTGACAGTTCTCTACCTTTGGGAAGTTGATTGTAAGGGAAAGGCACAAAACATTGTTCCAGCTTTCTAGCCTGGGGAATTGCCTCAGAGGCTTCCTTATTTTTTTTTTTTTTTTTTTTTTTTTGCCTTGGTATTTCTTACCCTCTTTGAAAAATCTTTCATTATTCTTCCTAAGGGCAGAGTTTCAATTAGCAGTAGGATAATGCTATCAGGAGTCACTGAATATCCTTGGAGATAAATCTAGCTGGGAGTTGTCAGTGGAATATCTGAAATAGTCTGACAGTAAAGGTCCTGTAAAGCTTAGATTGTTCTTTAAGAAAAAAAAAAACAAAAAAGATCAGTTTTCCTTTCAGAAAGGGAATGAAAGGAGTGGGAAAGAGGTTGCTTATTGAATTGTGTCCAACCACAAGAGAGGATGATAACAGAAAGAGACAGAATATGAAGAACACCCAAATTGCTGGATCTGACTGAGAAAATGTCTAGAGAAACTTACAGGTGTAGTCTATAACCACCTTTAAGCTTGGTAGGTATTTTCATCAGATGACTGGAAGAGTTTCTTGTTGAACCATCACTCATGAGAGGGATGAAAGGGTTGAAAGAGACCCATGAAACTTACAGGAACCTATGCAGACTCAAGGACCCTGAGATGTGGTCTAGACCAGCCATGCTCTGAGCACACAGAACCTTTCCTTTGGTCTTTTTCTGTTCTTAGAAACCAAGATTCTCAAGGCAAAGCAGTCTTCCCCTTGTTTGCATCTGACCCTGCTGATGGGTCACTTACGATGGATGTTAGAAGCACCAGCACTAACTTTGTCGAACTTTGTATGGGTTTTCAGATTCTACCTGGTGCTTCTGAACTCTCTGATGTGATGGAAACTCTTCATTTTAGTCTTCTGTGAAATGTACTTCCACTGAAAGCTTGGTTATCTTCCTGGTTAATTAGGAGTGTGCTGCATTCCTGATATTACCATTGATATTCGGTGTATGGGAGGTTGGGGAAAAGACCACCCTAAAACTGCTGTGACTGTCCTGTATGGAGTGTGTTTGTGGACTGGAGCATGGATGCTCCATAGGAAAAGGTGTCAGGAATAATAATAATAAAAAAAAAAAATCAGAGAAACTGATGTGATGAGGTCATTTCTCATGAACTACATTTCCCCTCCTTCAGTCCCAACCTACCTGAGCAGGGAGCATCTGGACCTTGTGTTGGTGTCACCCCTCAAAACGGAGAACTGAAACCACGGATATTCCATCATCTGGGATAGACCATCATGGATGCTCTATGTGGGCCCATTCATAGAATCATAGAATGGGCTGGGTTGGAAGGCACCTCAGAGATCATCAAGTCCAACCCTTGATCCACTCCCCCTGTGGTTCCCAGCCCATGGCACTCAGTGCCACATCCAGGCTCTTTTTAAATAACTCCAGGGACAAAGAATCCACTACTTCCCTGGGCAGCCCATTCCAATGTCTGATCACCCTCTCCATGAAAAAATTCTTTCTAATATACAACCTAAACTTCCCCTGGCACAACTTAAGTCCATGCCCTCTTGTCTTGTTGAAAGTTGCCTGGGAAAAGAGCCCAACCCCCCCCTGGCTCCAGCCTCCTTTCAGGGAGTTGTAGAGAGTGATGAGGTCTCCCCTGAGCCTCCTCTTCTCCAGGCTGAACACCCCCAGCTCCCTCAGCCTCTCCTCACAGGACTTGTGCTGGATCCCTTCCCCAGCCTGGTTGCCCTCCTTTGGACCTGCTCCAGGACCTCAATCTCCTTCCTGAACTGAGGGGCCCAGAACTGGACACAGGACTCGAGCTGTGGCCTCACCAGGGCTGAGTACAGGGGCAGAATCCCTTCCCTGGACCTGCTGGCCACACTGTTCCTGAGCCAGGCCAGGATGCCATTGGCCTTCTTGGCCACCTGGGCACACTGCTGGCTCCTGTTCAGCTTCCTGGCAATCCAGACTCAAATCCAGGTCCCTTTCTGCCACTCTGTGCCCACACAGAGCTCCCCATGGGGTTGTTGTGTTGAACCTCATCCCATTGGAATCAGCCCAACTCTCCAACCTGTCCAGGTCCCTCTGCAGAGCCCTCCTGCCTTCCAGCTGATCCACACTCCCCCCCAGCTTAGTGTCACCTGTGAATTTGCTGATGATGGACTCCATCCCCTCATCTAAATCATCTCCTTGTTATCTTCCAGTGCTATATTGATCCCCAGCCCCCATTCATGATGAACCAGAACCAAACAAGCATGGAACCGTTGACCAAGACATCTACTGTGATCCTCATCTCAAGTCCTGACATTCCCATGGCATAGGTGCTTTGATACCTTCAGAGGAATGAGCAGGAGCAGATGTCCTCTGATCAGAAGAATCTGACAATACAGAGTTCTGCCTTCCCTTTCAAGATGCTGACCTTTCTCCTTCACCTGGCAAGTTGAGAAGACTTAGATCACCAGAAAGGTTGTCAAATAAAGATCCTGGAATGAGGCACTGCAGGCCTGTGACTGCTGTTTGAACTCAGGGGGGCTGGAGAAGCTATTGAAAGCTTTCAGAGATAAGACACACATGGCCTGAATTCCACATGGCCCCTTTATCTGCTCACATCTGGTTATCTTCAACACAATCTGTTTGCTGCAGCACAATTGCTGGTTCATTGCAGGGTGGCCTCAGCAGTGTTGGGGTTAGGGACATGCTGAGAAGGTCCCTACTAATCTATTCCAGAGGCTCAAAGGGGTTTTGAATTGCTCCTTGATGATGACTTCAGCTTAGCTTAGGCCATGAAAAGTCAAAGATGCCATCACCTTACCAAAATGGTCTGTTAGCAGGAAGCAAATATTCTAGGAAAAAGGGGTGATGCCACCAATGAAATCACTGGTAGAGGTTTTCCCCAAGGGCACCACAGACTTTGTCTCCATGGAAGAAAAGTGTCCATGGGGATGTTTGATGCCATACTGTTAGAACTCAGCAGGAGGTAGAACTTGAGGTCTGAACTTGAGCTCCACAGAGCAGTGCAAAGACTCTATTCTCCAACAAGGTTTTTCCTTTCAACATTTTTAATTTAAATACAAAAAAAAAAGTGATGAAAAAAAAAAAAAAAGTCTTTTTTTAAGGCATGGGCTGGATGTAAAACATCTGACATAGCCAGTTTAGGACAGGTTTGGACTTTAAAATCATATTTCTTCAATCACTTTTGCAACTGAATATTGTCCTGGTATTCAATCCCTTCTCGCTTTTTTTTTTTTTTTTTTTTTTATTAGTTAATTTGCTTTAGAGTGAGTCTGCACAAATTTAAATAATTGTATTATGTCCTGTACATCCTTTGCTAAATATCTGCAGGATAGAGATCTGCACCAGAAAAATGATGCACAGCATGGGCAGCTGGCCAATATCTTTCAGTATTCATAACCAGCAAAGGGAAAAGAAGAAAAAAGTCTGTCCAGTTGGGAGGCAGAAACAACAATCATAATTAAAACATGAAGAACAAACAAGTCATCGCTTTTCCCAGCAATTCTGAACCTAAAAATCTCACTGACAGCAGTGCTGGAAAGAGTGGGGCTAACAAATAGTTGGTAAACATCATTCACAGAAGGAATGACAAATGTTCAGTCTGTGGGATGAATTAAACTTCCAAAATATTCTGCCTAGTCATAGAATTCAAGCCTACACGAGGCTGGCAGCAGTTTTTGAAGGATGAACTCTTCCCTGAGGCTTTTCTCGGGATTAGCTTCTGGATTCTTTAGGAACAGCAGCTCAGAGGTCATGAGGTGGTAATCCCTCTAATTTTGCATCTCAGAATAGTTGGGGCAATATGTAACTTTAAAAAGTGGTGTCAAAGGGAAGGAAACCACTGCCTTCTAACACACAAATTGCTGCTGTCAGATTGAAGGCAAGGAAGGTTTTGGAGATACCCACAGGCTTGCTGACCAGGTCATTGGGATCCATGGGTTGCTGTAAGTCCAATATTAAAACTTCAGACACTGCAAAGAGACCACAGCACTGGAGTACTGCATTCAGTTTTGGTCCCTGTTGTACAAAAAGGATGCAGAGAGGCTGCAGAGGGTCCAAAGAAGAGCCACAAAGATGCCCAGAGTCCTGGAGTACCTGCCATGTGAGGAGAGGCTGAGAAAAATGGGTCTGTTCAGCCTTTAGAAGATGAGAAGGCTCAGGGGAGATGTTATTACAATGTTCCAGTACTTAAAGGGGGGCTAAAAAGAAGATGGAGACTCCCTGTTTACAAGGAGTCCCATGGACAAGGGGCAATGGGCACAAGTTGCTCCTGGGAAGATTCCAATTGAACATAAGAGGAAAATTTTTCACTCTGAGAACAGTCAGAGATTGGAATGGTCTCCCAAGGGAAGGAAATGTTTAAGTCTCAGCTCGATGGGATGATGGAACATCTCATATAAACAATAATATGAGAAGGGTTGGACCAGATGATCCTTGAGGTCCATTCCAACCTGACATTCTGTGATTCTATGATCATTGTTCCCTATTCCTGTTCCCTTGCTGATAAAATTCCCCTAAGAGACTTGTGAGGAGGTGAAAAATCCCCAAACTCTCTCTAAAACTGGGAGGCCTGTAAGAGTTAGAGGAACAATATTTCCTTTTCTAGTCACAGCATGACTCTGGGAAAGAATTCCCGAGCTTTGCCTTTATCCATCTGGACTTACATTTCCTAGAGATCACTCCAGAAGTGACTCACGGAAACCACTGTGGGTCAGCTGCAGTGTGAACCTGGCAGAACCAAAATACCTAATTTCTGCTTACCTTACATTACCTCTCACAGAATCACAGAATCATCCAGGTTGGAAGGGACCTCTGAGATCATCAAGTCCAACCCTTAATCCACTACCCCTGTGGTTCCTCTCCTCTCCTTTCCATGAGCTCAGCAATGCTTGGAAACACCTTTCAAACACAATCTATGTCAAGCCCGGGTAACTTTGATGGATTACCTTGCTCTAAGACATCAGCAAATATTTCTGGGTTTATGAGTGAGGACCTTAAACCTCAGTTTCCATCTCAGCACTGACTTGACCATGGAGTCCAAACTTGAAAACTGTCCACATCACATTGACTGCAGAGTGCAGAAGATGCCTACCTTGTAGCAGACACCTAGGGCCACACCAGTCACAAGGTGTGCCTTCTCACAGTCCTTTGAGGCCAGCTTTATTGGAGGGAATTTCCCTGGTCCACCCTAGAGAAACCTAGATCAGAGGTGGCCTGATGGTGGAAGGCAGATGTAGTTCCCAGGCACTCAGATTCAGGAACCTGCCTTGGAGTTGTGTCTGAAGGAAGGAAAGAGAAGGTTTGCATCTGTTCCACTTGCCCGAGGGTGAAATTATGAGACTCTCAGAAGCAACAAATTAAGATCAAAGGAAGAAAATCAGGAAAAGAGAGAAGAATGGAGAAATGGGAATAGTTGCTGCTGGGGCAGTGCTCCAGGGTTTACTGTTCCCTGTACTGAAGCTTTCAAGTCCACATCATGCTGGGGGCATGCCAGTTGTCTCCACTTCCCTGGCTTTTAAACTGATCCCTTCTCTCTCCCCCAGCCCCAATACAAGACATGCTGGAAGACAATTAAAAATATTCCTCCAGCAGTCCAGGGAAAGGGGTGATCCCTTGTCTGTGCTGGTCCTGGCTGCACCCAGCATCTTGCAGGCAGGTAAGGGTGATGCTCTGCCTTCTCTTTCTTGCCAGGTGTACCTGAGCTACATCAGTTTCATACACATGGTCGGGAAGAGAGCAGTGGGAAGCTCTTTCTTCTATTTGCACATCACATTGTTCCACTGCTTTTTTTAATTTTTTTTTTTTTTTTTTTTTTTTTTCAGGCTTAGAGGAACCTGCACTCCTTATTATGCAGCCTCCATCTACACCTAATTTGTATGATCCTCCAAAGTTCCCTGAGATCAGAGGTGACCCTGTCCTGGCTGTGATTTATCTCTGCCTGCTTGCACTCCCTCAGCTGCCCATGGTACACATGTACAACCTATTTATCCTGGAATAATGGAAACTTGTCCTGTCTCCATCCAACAAAACCTCCTGAAATCAATCTTCACCTTTTTGGAGCTTATTTCAAGCCAGCAGAGAAGAGATATGGTGAACACTGCTATCCAACCTATCTTCTCTTTCATTCTATGCTTGATTTCTCTGCTTCAGACTTCTCCTCCTGTTTGTTGGCCCTTTCTGTCAGCTGAGACTCCATCTCTCAGCTCTTTGGCCTCCTTACACCATTATATAGTGACCTACAATGTGCCCTTGCTCTTGAATTAGATCCTGAAAGCAGAGGGTTAGTTATTGTGATGGAACAAGAAGAAATGGCCTCAAGTTGTTCCAGAGAAGTTTTAGATTGGATATTAGGAACAATTTCTTCCCCCAAAGGGTTGTCAGGCACCAGAACAGACTTCCCAGGGAAGTGTTGGAGTCACCATTCCTGGAGTGATTTAAAACCCATGTATGTGACACTGAAGGACATGGCTTAGTGGTGGCCTTGGCAGTGCTGGGTTAAATTAAAGGTGATCTTAAAGGGTTTTTTCCAACCAGAAAGATTTTGTGACTCTATGGTTGTATATGACAAGTTGGAGAAGAACTTGGTACACTTTGGCAACCCTGTGACTATCTGCTCTTGGCTCTGCAGTACTGGGGAAGGATCACTATTGCCAAATCCCTTGCAAAAGAACAAGGAGATCCCAGATTGTTCTGACACCCTCTCACCTCCTCCTGAAACCAAGAAATAAAGATGTTCAGTTCATCAGCATCCAGAGGTGATATCTGAATGCCAACAGCCCCTCACAGGGCTGGCAAAGGTGACATGGGACATAGATGAAACAGAAACCTGTGGCTCTCTGGAGCCAGGCTGAAAATCCAGGGTGTTATAAATGGTTTAACAAGCGGGTTCCAAGAATTATCCCCATCCCCTTAGCCCTTGCCTCCTTCTTCTGGTGTGATTTACAGTGAGAGACAGCAACAAAAAGGGAAGGTAAATACATTTCACACCACTCAGTGCTTTATACACTGAGAAACAGACAGGGGATAAACAGCACCTTTTGGGAAGAAAAAAAAAAAATCCAACCCAAAAGACATGGAGCTCAGAAGGCTACAGTGCACAAAATATTGCAATAAAAAGTTCTGCTTCAAACTGTTTCAAATTTTACCAGGTTCTCCCTTAAACTTCCCACTCAGCTTTGCTCTCTGCCCAGGGAATGTGCACTGCAAGAGGGCTCTTTCTTTCTCCCTGCAATGTTTTTTTATATATTGGAAACACTACATGCACTTTTACTCAGGGATCTGTCCTAGCTCAGTGCTCACAGTCCAGAAAAATTGCCAGGGATGGGTGACAACAGAAAAAAGCCCCAAGGGAACAATGAAGACGACAGCAGTAATACTGAAAAGGGTCTGTTTGGCTTCCCAGTTCAGCCTCAAAAAGTAAAGACTGTTTTCTCCTCACAAACAGAAAAATCTGGGAAAAGAAGAGGAAGAAATTTTGACCAATACAGAAATGTTTCAGCTTTTGAAAAAAAACAACAAAAAAACAAAATCAAAACAAAAAAAAACAAAAAAACAACAAAAAAACAAACAAACAAAAAAAAAACACTGGCTAGGAAATTGGCAGCTAGAATGATTATAGACTTTGTAGGTAGTCTACAGGATTAACAAGGTCCCATTACACCCATGAACTCTCTGGCAATCAAGCAAGACAGTTTCCCCAAGGACCTTGGACTCAGATGGAGCACAAGTAGAAGCAAGCAGGCTCAGAACGACTGATTACTTGAAACATTTTTATTAGTTCTTGGGAACATCAGCTTGAAGAAGCACAGCTCATGGGCTTTGAGCCCTCCAATCTAGTAGGGAAAGACAAGGGATGTCAGTAGTGAGGTGGATGTCAGATGTTTTTCCCAAGTCACAAGTGATAAACCAAGAAGAAATGTCCTCAAGTTGTGCCAGGGGAGGCTTAGATTGGATGTTACAAAAAATTCCTTCACCAAAAAGAATGTCAGGCAAATGGTGGAATCATAGATTCATAGAATGGTTTGTGTTGGAAGGGACCTTAAAGTTCATCCAGTTCCAACCCCCAGGAAGGGCAGGGACACCTCCCCCCAGCCCAGGTTGCTCCAAGCCCCATCCAACCTGGCCTTGAACACTTCCAAGGAGAGACAAAATTTTCTTGGGCAACCTGAAACCATCCAACCTGGCCTTGAACACTTCCAAGGAGAGGTCAGCCACAACTTTCTTGGGCAACCTGAAACCTGGTGGAGTCACCATCCCTGTAGGTTTCTAAAAGCTGTGTAGATATAGTACTGAGACACATGATTTAGTGGTGGACTTGACAGTGCTAGTTAATAGTTGTACTTGATCATAAAGGTCTTTGCCAGCCAAAACAATCCTGTGAGTCCATAAAGATGGAATCACAACTCAGATGTGGGGATGACACCTGATTTTCACTAGCTGAGCACACAATAGTTTCTTGGGTGTTACAAGCCGGGTCTTTTGGTTATTATTATTTTAATCCAACTCACTGGAAGGCACTCCATGTTCAGAGGACTTCTAGTGGTGGATTCAGAGTGTTTTCCTTTTTGTGGCCACCTAGGAGCATCTTTCACACAGCTCCATTATATTTCCTAGGCATCTCTCAGCAGGGGAGCTGCAAAGGACTGGATTTGTGGTTGCTGATTTGTTCTTTGTGTATCACAAGCAACCTCCAGAGCTCATTTCCTGCAACATCTGATCTTTGGAGATGTGAATTATATAATATTTTCAGTAGTCAAGAGGATTCTAATGGCACAATCTGATGATTTCACAAATAGATAAACTCAAATAGCCTCTGAAAATTTTGCAAGGAACCCTCCTTGCCTTCGGAGCCATGTCTCCTTGTACACATATATAGAATTATAATGTATATGTAATTTCTCTTTTTACAGTTCTCTTCACTGAGTGCACTGTGCACAGCTTTCAGGAGTTTCCAGTGCAACAAACTGTTCTGATCTTTTATTGTGCTCTTAAATTGGGCTCAAATGTTCCACATGCTTTTGAATTTACAGCACATCACAGGCATTTGTTTTTATAACTCACAGGGCTTAAATCAGAATCAAACTGATAGAATTACACAAATCAAGTGGGTGCTGAAATACTGGGTAGGAATGTATAAAACCTGACAACCCCAAAATTTCTGGTGTCAGGGTAGCATTACAGTATTTCAAGGGAGTAACAGCTTTTTGGTCTCTAGAGAAATGCGTGGTAAACTAAAAAATCAAGGGCGAATGTCACATATAATTTGGATAAAAATGAAAAATTTAGGAAGATGCAGCTTTCTTGCTGATGTCAGGTTAATTACACCTTCCTGTGGTTTCACAAAAGAAAAGGGAGGTGTGAGAGGTGTATATACTGCTTCTGTGGTGTTTCAGTCAGGAACCATCCTGTGTATGGCTTCTAGCACCAGTCCTGATTAGGACCTGTAAGTGCTGTAATTATCATTAATAACAATCAGGATCACTGAAACAGAGGAATAACAAGACTGCTGTTTCACTCCAGTTGCTGGCAGAGTGTGCCTCGTAGGAAAGAGAAGGAAAAATGATTTGCTTATGATTCAAGCATGTCTCACCGCAAGGACTTTGTCATTCTCCATTTAATAAGCCATTGAAGAGGCAGAGGATTTTCAGGGGCAGCTTTAAGCAAGGTAGCTTGGCATCAGGAAATTTCAGATTTTTGTTTTTCCCTGCTTGCTAAGATCATTTCCAGGCCCTGTTTCCCCAAACTGTCCCCAGTATGTATGTGTTAGTCAGTCCCAGTTTCTTCATAAATAAAAGAACCTAAAGGCTGTTCACTCAAAATAGCTCTTAAACCCAGAACTTCCTTCCACCTCCACAGCTCTTGAGCCCACATAAGGCTCAGTGTGGTACATCAGGCACTTGGGACTGGCAAAAGGACAATAAGAACAATAATTCCAACTTAATACCACAGACTGTCATAGCCAAGCACTATTTTAGGTGATGGCCTAAATGTGGACATCACCTTCCTGCACCATGGCCACCTGGGAGAGGTGGAGCAAATACCTTCAGCACTCCCAATGCAGCTGCATTTATTTGGGTTTTTGCCTTAGGAAGATATTGGCACCTTCCAGCAAATGGTTTTTATCAGACTGTGATATCCACCTGCTTGCCTCTTCCTCTTTTGAGGCTGAGATAGAGTCAGACCCATCATTTTAGCTCTACCTCAGTACCACTCCTCTTCTACCACTCGAGTCTTGCACTGTCCCCAGAATCCAGCTGGACACAGCACTTCCCCAGCTCCACTTCATCCCAGAACCTCCAGCTTTCCCCCATGCCCTGCACCTCTAGCAGCTGCCTGTATCTCCATCACCTAGTGAACAGTCCTCCCCTATGCCACCACCTCAAGTTACCATCCCCTTAGCTCCACAATATTTTGTAGCTGGTGTCCATGGGTGGAAACCACCCACAGTGCTGTTTTTTCCTCCTGGAGTTGTCTCCTTTCCCTAGAGATGCTTCATGCACTATTTATTCCTTCCTCTATTCTCGTCCCACAGGAATTCACCGGAGGGGAACCAGCCGAGCTCTGAATCCAACCACCATCCATCACCGTGGCAGACACCTTGGGGAAGGGCTCCATGGCACAGTGCCAGGGGTAATGACCTGAGACACTGCTCACTTCTGATCTGAGCTGCCCTAGGGAGCAGGCACAGCTGCAAATTGTGCCTCACTCTGCCTCCAGTGAAGGAAGGAGGGAGGACGGCTCAAAGGAGCGCAGAGATTTTTCGCGGCGGAGTTTGGTCCCCCCAAAAAACCTGCTGACAGCTCTTCAAGTCTTTTCATAACCAATAACTTTGAAATCCCTCCTGGGTGCCCCATGAGAACTGTGGTTTGGGGTCATCTCCCTAACCAGAGCCCTGGGCTTTTCACTGGATGACCACGTTCCCTCCAGTGGTGGGATGGCCAAGCAGCAGGAAAGGCTCTGCTCTGGTTCATCAAAGGAGATGGAATTAGCATAGGATATAGGTCAGGAGTAAAACCACCTAGATCTTACTCTAAACCTGGAAATATCTCCCTGAGGTCAGACTTAACTGGTCTAAGTTCTGCTGAAGAGTGCCATAGTATAATAACTACAGCAGTAGTGGTCAAAGGTTGGACCTGATGATCTCTGAGGTCCCTTCCAACCCAGCCAATACTATGATTCTATGATTCTATGATTTCTCACTCATTCTGGATACCTCTTCACCTCTGGAGGCTTCTGAAGATAATAGGAAACACGAGGAGGACCAAGTAGAGACTGTCTGGCTGAATCTGGTCTTTTCCATCTGTAGCTTTGTCTTCATGGAGAATCAGACTGAAAGAGTATTGTGAGACCTGTGTCCAGTTCTGGGCCCCTCAGGTCAGGAAGGAGATTGAGGTCCTGGAGCAGGTCCAAAGGAGGGCAATCAGGCTGGTGAAGGGATCCAGCACAAGTCCTGTGAGGAGAGGCTGAGGGAGCTGGGGGTGTTCAGCCTGAAGAAGAGGAGGCTCAGGGGAGACCTCATCACTCTCTACAACTCCCTGAAAGGAGGCTGGAGCCAGGGAGGGGTTGGGCTCTTTTCCCCAGCAGCTATCAGCAAGACAAGAGGACATGGTCTCTAGTTGTGCCAGGGGAGGTTTAGGCTGGATATTAGGGAAAAATTCCTTACAGAGAGGGTGATCAGGCATTGGAATGGGCTGCCCAGGGAGGTGGTGTATTCTCCATCCCTGGAAGTTTTTAAGAAGAGCCTGGATGTGGCACTCAGTGTTATGGGCTGGGAACCATGGTGGTAGTGGATCAAGGGTTGGACTTGATGATCTCAGAGGTCCTTCCCAACCTGGCTGATTCTGTGAGTTTCTTTTCTATTTTATTGCCTTCTTTTACAGCCCTCAGATACATACTGTTAGATAGTGTTTATTTCTTCAATGGCCTGTCTTGCAGAGAGGGAAATGATCTTGTCAAAACTGAGTAAAAGACCATTTTCACCATGGATCTGTGAGGCAGTAGAAATGTAAGGGAACTGTGAAATGCCATGGTACCAAAATATACTGCCTTCACAGCCTGTTCCTGCAATCAGCTCTATGACTCTGCTTTCCATCATCTCAATACCTAGGAGTTCATCTGATCATCACTACTGGCACTTACCCTGCCATGTTTACAGATGTATTTGTTGCTCCTCATCTTCACAGACAAATTGGTAATTCCTAACATGAGGTTGGGAGTGATCCCTTGCAATTTCATCCTCTCCAGAGAGCTTAGAAAGGAGGAGTCTTTGATGGATGCCAACAATTGAGTGCATCTTATGTGTGTGAGGTGAAAAAAATGGAGATTACCTCGGCCTTCCAGACAACACCTGTTGAAAACCAGTTGTCTCTGCTCTAAGTATAAAAATTACCAGAATGGGTCTAGGTTTGTGGGAGGTCTTCTGCATCATTGAGCCATCCCTGCCAGAGCCCAGCAGCCATTCAATAGAAGGGACAATAAAGCAGCCATCCCTTTCACTTGCCACTATCCACAAAAGACTCTCCAATAACTTCAAGTGACATTAAAAGCCTGTGTTGAACCATCTTAAATAAAAGGGCAGCAGAAGAGACCTGTGAACCATGAAGAAAATTCATCCATAGGCAGAAGACAGTTCAACAACAAAGCTCTCAGCCACGTAGCATAGGGCTGGTGTTTACCTGCATACACCTGCCAGATGGACCTGGCTGATTTCCCTCCACTTTACTGGTGTTGGGCCAAGAGCCATGACCTGCAGAGGAGGTAGATATGGAGCAGACAATTTTCCCATAAGCAGAAGCCCTCTGCATCCCTGACCACTGAGGCAGCATCTCCCCTGGAGGCATGGGGGAAGCACATGAGATAGAAACGTGTCCTCCTGAACCAAGACTCAGTGGCTGAACCAACCCTGGGAGACTTTATACTTGCTGTAACTGCTTTTTATTTCCACCTTTTTCTAAGCAAGCCTTTTACCTGTTCCATATCCACACCCGCATCTCCTTTTCCTCTTCCCAAGAGTCACAGGAGTACCACAGTTCCTGTTGATTATTTTGCTCAGATGAAGCCAGCAGCCTTTCTCCCAGCTCCAAATTCTGTTTGCATCCATTTCCAGGCTCGGTTGACGTTGGGATTGTGGAAGGAAGGGAAAAAAACAAGGAAGAACTTAGCAGCATTTAAAAACAATCTAACCAGAGAGCAACTTTTAAATGAGGCCATTTCAGGCCAGAGCCTCCCAGCTGTCTGGGTGTCCCTGCTGAGCCCACTGCAAAACATGGTTCAGAACAGCCCTGCCACTGACTGCAGGCTAGCAGGGAAGATGCATCAGCCAGTAATGTCCAGAGAATGATTAATCTTTTCCTCTTCATTTTAATTCTGCTGCAGTTGCAACAGATGTTCAAGAGCCTTCTGGCAGTGGCAGATCCCTGCATGGTCCTGACTCCTTACCAGGCAATAATGACAGGAGCCACAGATTCCCAGGGCTGTGTCAGCTGGATAGGTTTTGGCTTTTGTGCTTTTTTCCCTTTTTTTTAAATTTTTTTAATTTTTTTTTAATTTTTTTTCCACCCTCTGGAAAGTTCTGTGTGTTTTCTGGAAAGTTTCTTAATGAAATATGATTTCTTAATGAAATATGATATTTCTTAATGAAATATGAATATTTGAATCACACATGGATTCTGTCCCAGAATTCACATGGGTGGATCAGCACGTTGGGGAAAACATCCTCCTTTCTGAGCATCCCCAGTGTGGAGCTTCCTGGTGGAGGAGCAGGAAAAAAGGTTGTATCAGAGCAACAGGACCTGTGGCTGGTCTACAAAACGAGTCAGTGAAGCATGATTCATGCAATGTGACAGATACACAAGGATGGGAGCAGAGAATCTGTGTTGTCCTCTGATCATCACTTGATTTCCCTTCACTCAATATAATTTCTCTCTGCAACTGCTTGAAAGGAAGAGTGTAGAAAGGGGTGGAGGGGGGAGTCAGTTGCTTCTCTCTGGTTCCAAGTGGCAGGAAGAGACAAAATGACTTCAAGTTGCATCAGGAAAGGTTTAGATTGGATATTAGAAGAAACTTCTTCACCTAAAGGGTTATTAGACACTGACACAGGCTCCCCAGGCTGATAGTTGAACCACCATCCCTGGAGGTGCTTAAAAGATGTGAAGACATGGTGCCTGGGGACATGGTTTAGCATTGGATTCTATACTAAGGTTTAAGGTTGGACTCAAAGATCTTAAAGGTCGTTTTCAACCCAAAATGTTCCATGGTTTTATGGTGCTGTTTTGCAGCAGAACAGTGAGCTCAGTCCTGCACTGGCAGGCAACTGGGAGCTTTTCTTTTCTTTTCTTTTTTTTTTTTTGCCCCTAATGAACACTTCCAGTGGGATTGATCCAGCACTTACTGGAAGGTTTCCATCACCATATTCCAAGCAAGAGGTGTGAGAAGCCATTCCCTAGAAAGAGACAGTGAGCAGCACTGCAGGAGGAGGAAACTCTCAGTGTACCCTTCACTGTTCCCCTGTCTTGATTTCCCTGTTTCTAAACACAGATGCTAATTCTCCCCTACAAGCCTGGATGTCTCAGCCTTAAGACCAGCTGGACCACTGTGATCCTCTGTGACCTCCAGAGAAATCTGCCTGCTCACTCTCAGCCCTGGAGCTTGTGTATGTGGCAGGGAAAAGTTTTTAGATCACTCTACATGTGAAGATCTCAAGGGTAGAAGGTTTCTCTGAGATGTTTTGTGTTGCTGATGATCCATTCTACAAAAAAAGAAAATTAAAAAAAAAATAATTATATTTTGGTTCTTATTTTCATTTTAAAACCTTCCACCTTCTCCTTCCTACCACTGGATCTCATTTTGTTGTTGTCTGCCAGCTGCCTTCAGACATAGCTGTCAAGAGCCTTCAGTGGAAAACCCTGCAGTTTCTCCTCCTCAGATGCAATCTGTTTACAAATCAGTGATGAACTTCTGTGTTTAGCATTACAGAGCTGCAAACCCTGCTCGACAGACAAGAAGTCACTCAATATTCTTCTCCCTTCTCGTGTTATGTTCAGCAAGGTGTATCCCACTGTCAGAGCTGAAATCTTAGCAGAGATGATGAGAAAAATTATTTCCCACACTGTACTGGGCATGCAAGCCTGAGAGACGTGAGAAGTGTCACGTGGATGCAAAATATTCCTGGGATCTATGGGTGAGACATGGGTGTGGAGAAAGGCAGCTGTGGAGCATAAGGGCTCCAGCAAGTCCTGTTTCCTGAGGCTCTGCGAAAAAAATTCTTTTCTGTTGATGTTCCTGCCTTTAATTTCAAAGATCAAAATTTCTTAGTTTTCCTTCAAAAAGGAAAATAACTGGGGTCACTTAACCTGTCTTCAGCCAGATACAGGGAACATGACTCTGTCATGGGGACAAACTCTGTAGTGATAGGACAAGGGGTAGTGAGCTTAAACTTAGAGAGAGGGGGTTGAATTTGGGTAAAAGGAAGAATTATTTTTTTTTTTTACAATGAGGGTGATGAAACACTGGCACAGGTTGCCCAAAGGGGTGGTAGATGCCCCATCCCTGGTAACATTCAAGATGGTTGGACGGGGCTCTGAGCATCCTGATCTAGCTGAAGATGTCCCTGCTCACTGCAGGGGGGTTGGACTAGATGAATTATAAATGCTCCTTCCAACCTATTCTGTGATTATAGGATTCTATCTCATCCTTGGCACTCATTATAGTCAACAGCAAGCACTTTGTGGTCATAAATTGAGAAGCCTCATTCACTCTACCACTTGCAAAGACAGCCAAGGGTGACAAGCCCCAAAAGAGGTGCCCATCCCACAGATACCCACATCCAGCCAGAGAAATTTCAGGCAGGTACTAGGGTTGTAGAGCCAAAAAAACTGTGAAGCAGATGAAAACAAAGACAGCAGCATCTGCAGAGGGCATGAATACACATCTCAGAGGCACAGCTGTCTTCACTCATCTCAAGGGGCTGCTAACTCTAAGCTATGTTGCATGTCATGATTGTTGTTTCCATGCTGATTAAAATGTGCATAAAAGGAACTTCTGTGAGCTAAAGTTGTGCTAGCAGTGCTTCATTATGGCATGAGAAACAACAGATACTATGCATGATGTTGGGAATAACATCCCACTTCTTCCATCTCTTTTCCATTCCCACATACACCCTGATAGCTGCCTCTTCCTCTATCACTGATGTGGAATGGAATTTCTTTGCAGGTCAGCACAATCTTGTCTCATGTTGGTAAGGAGGCAAATGCAATGTGCAATTTGGGACACCCATGTTCTATATATTAACTTATCCTGGAACAAGCACAACTTAGGGCTGATCAGATGCCTGAGGAGCAGCAAAGCTTATTTTGGGAGAGGAGACTTACCACGTTTGATTTCCTGAAGCAAATTATCACTCAGAAATATTTCTCTGGGCTGCATGAAAACTGGGGAAAGTGGCAAAATCACTTCAAGTAGCTGACAGGCAGGGCAGGACTGCAGAGACCATGAGAATATAATGAGAAAGATCAGAGTGCCCGTGAATACATTGAGACTGAAAATTAGGAAGAAAGAGCCAAACTACCACGAACAGAAGGTTTAGAGTATTCTGTCAAAGAAGGAGATAGGATAAGAAACCAAGCTATTTAGATGGAACTTAATGCCTTTGTTTAGGATACTATCTAGCACAGCTCTTATAGCAGCAGTAGATTGAGGTATCTCACCTGGTCTGGGGTTGCTGAGCTCTGCTCCATCTTCTGCTTCCATGTAAATATGCACAAGAAAGGCAGCAGAAAAACTACAGCAGCAAAACTCAACCCAATGCAGAGGGAAGATTTAGCACTGAGGGTTGGGAGGAAGAAGCAGGTAGGAGCATCTCACATCCCAGCCAATTACCTGATTAATGCTGAGAGCCAGAGGGAGTCAAAGGCAGGACTTCCAAATTCCTAGGCCACTCATCTCACAATCATTTTATGTCCACAAGAGAAGGAATCCTTCTTTTTCCACGAGGGGTCTGGCTGAAAAATGTAAGTGACAAACCAACCAGAGACCAATTAACTTTATGAGTCAGCTGCTCTCTTGCTGTGCCACTGAATTCATCATCCAGTCCAGCCCACAGAGCCATTTCTACTGTCCTTGTCTGCTTGAAGAGTAAATGTACTTTCTTAGTGTCCTGTCAAGCTTTTTCTCAGCACCCTAACATTTTAAGCATCCTCCTGTCCACCTTGTAACATGACAGGGAGCTTTCCTGCTTGTTTCTGGTTATTAGAAGACATTTCTCCTTCTTCTGACCTCTGCTGTACCAGCTCATTCATGCAGAGAAAGTGGATGCATATTCTGTTATCCCTTGAAATGCTTTGAAGCCTATGTGAAGGCTTTGGGCTCTTGGTAGTTTGTACCCAATTTTAGGATTGCAGTAGCTCTAAGGAGAGAGGGTTTGGATGTTATCTTAAGATTATCTTAACCTCCAGGAGATAAAGAAAGATATTTATTTATTAAATCTGAACTAGATAACACAGCTAAAAAAAAAAACCAAACAAAAAACCACTATGAACTGAAAAACAACAAAAAAGCAAACCACAAGCAAACAACAAAAAAGCCCCAACCCCCCCTAAAAAACCCAAAGCAAACACACACAAAAAAGAAAACAAACAAACAATTAAAATTAAAAGAACAGGGAAAAACAAAAAAATAAAAAACCCAAACCACCTATTTACCTAGAACTTATAGTATGTTGTCACGGTCTTCTTTTTCTCTGCATATCTCAGCTAGCAACAGGGCAGAGATTCAGACATTTCCTTGGCTTTCCACACACGTAACCTTTGCTTCTTGGAGGTGCCTTGACAAAAGCCTTTCTGGTGCTGAAGCCCATATCCACCTTTAGGGACAGTTTAACTTCAGGGACAATTTAAACTTTCCTCTTTCATCCCTCAGCTAAAGCATCAAATCTATTTGCCTTTGTTTCAGTTTGGGAACACTGAGATCTTCAGCTCAAACACTCAGGTGCTGCAGACATTGCATCTCCAATGGTTTTCTGGACAGGCAGGAGAAAGTCTGAATGGGGTTGTTGGGTTGTTGACTGTAGGAACTGGCACTTGGCCTTGTTGAACTTCATCCTGGCCTGGTTTGGGCCAGGAGAAAGGTGATTTTCTGTCTTGTATTTTTGCTTTCAGCTCAGTCTCTTGTAAGTTGCTGCACTTGCTGAAATGAACAGCAAGTTTCTCAGTCAGTGTCTGCTCCTGGGACTGCTCACACTCCATGGTTATAGTTACTGCTGGAGAATGGGCTGCAGAGCCAAGGACACTGCTCAGCTCTGAGGAACATTTTACCTTCCAGAAGGAGTAAAGAGGTCCCACCTGAACCCCTCCTTTGGGGAGGAATGGACAAGATAAATGACCAAAATTGACCAAACAGAGGATTCTATCCCATACATGTCACACTCAGTATAAATTGGAGGGATCACAAGGGTCAAACCCCTTCCTGCTTCCCCTTCTTCACCTCTCCCTGTTTGCTTCAGCATCCTGGGAGGATTCCATCCCTTCCTCTGCCTGTGCTCCTGATCCATTCCAGCCTGGATCTGTGTGTTCCTGCCTCCAGCTCCCAACTGCTCCTGAGCCCAGGATTCCAGCCTGGACTTTCCCAGGGCTGCCCTGCAGCCTCAGTGGGGATGTGAGAGTTATTGGGGGAAAGGGGGAGGAATGTGGGATCAATCTTCTTGGATATTTGTATAGATTTAGTCATTTTTCCTATTTATCATTAGTGTTTCATTGAAGTTGTGTAGTTTAGTTTCCAGCCCATAAGTCTCTCTCCCTTATTCTCTCTCCTTTCTTTATCAGGGAGGGGAGGGGGATTAATAGAGAGCATCTGGCATTCAGTTTAATTGCTGGGCCAGTGTTAAAACCTGACACATACAACTGACCTTGACCCATCAATCCAGCCAGTCCAGGTCCTTCTGTAGAGCCTTCCTGTCCTCAGGCCCATCACCACTCACACCCAACTTGATGTTATCTGCAAACTTCCTGAGGGTGAACACAATCTTCTTTTTCCAAGTTGTTGATGAAGATATTAAAGAGAACCAGTCCCAGTACTGGGTCCTGGGGGACACCATCTGTGACTGGCCACCAGCAGGATTTAACTCCATTCACCACAACTCTTTGGGGTGGGCCAGACATCTTCAAAGCCATGAGCAGCATTATCTCCTCTTTCCTCTGATGTGAGGCTTACTCTGCTGCCATTCCATCAGGCTCAGTAGTCAAAGTCATCTGCAGCAGATCCTGAGGTCTTCCCTGGGATGGCTCGGATCTCCATGGTGAAGTTTCTTCCTCCTCTCTCTTGAGGGTTCTCCAGGGGTATTTTTCTCCCACCTCTCCCCATCACCTGCTCACTTCTCCCTGGTGAATGAAAGAATCCAGAGCACGTTATTCTCCTTTTGCTTGGGGGGAGAGAAGAAACATAAAATACAAATAGAGCCAAGAATTTCTCAGTCCAGTCAATATTTTGAAAGCCTAATATTCCAAAATTTTTAAGTAATGTGTTTAAAATCTTAATTTTTTATACAAAGAACCCTCCACAGATTCTTCCTCTTCTCTCTGGTGATGCTCACCCTACCAATGTCCCTCTGCCTCCCAGGGAGTGACAGCATCAGTCTCCTCCAGCCACACTCAGGGAGCTTTACAAGTTGACACCACCCAGAGATCTTCCCTGGCAGGAGTGTGATGTCCAGGGGGGGGTTTCTTCCTTCTCAGGACCACCCAAAGGTATTTTCATACCTCCTGTCCCCATCACCTTCTCCCTGGTCCCCAGGACCAGTGGCAGAGATGTCCCAGCACCCAGGACACCCAAAGGACTGGTGTTTGCTGGGCAGAGCCTGACTGGGGTGGCAGCTCTTGGCCATTTGGGGTGTCCCCAGTGCTGAGCTCAGACAGATCAGGCACGAGCCCTTGCCCATGGGACAAGGCCAACAGGAGGCACCCAGCTCAGGGCATGGCAAACCCAGAGTCCATCTTTTTGCCTACAAGAAAGCTGGGGTAGGGCTTTTAACACAAGTGTGTAGTGAGAGGACAAGGGGAAATGGTTTAAAAATTGAGCAGGGGAGATTCAAGTTAGATATTAGGAAGAAATTCTTTAATTTAAGGGTGGTGAGACCCTGGACAGGTTGTCCCCTCCCTGGAAGTGCTGAAGGTAAGTTTGGATGAGACCTTAAACAACCTGATCTAGTGGGAGATGTCCCTGCCCATGCAGGGGGGTGGGGGTGGAACCAGATGATTTTGAGGTTCCTTCCAACCCAAAAAATTCTATGATTCTGTGATTCTTTTTTTGCACATAGAAAAGACTCTTTCCATGCTACATTTAGAATATAGCTGCACAGCATAATTTCCATTAGATTTTAAGAAAGTGAGAGAACTGAGATTTGAAAATAGCTTCAGAGTAATGCGGTTTAAAGATAGGTTCTCCATTAATGGGATTTTACTCACTGAAACCAAATTGTGAAGTCAAGCATTAGAGAACTGTAATCCTTTCTTTATTTTCTACTTTTTGTGGTTTGTTTTCTGATAGGAGTTACTAGTGTGACCAAAGAATTTACCATTTTTTGTTTTAACTTTACTCTTCAGTGAACTCATTATATCATACATTTCTTCTCATACAAGATCAGATTTTTTCACTTTTATGACTACACGGTTAAAGAAAGAGACAAAGAGACAAAGAGAAGAGGAGAGGAAGAGAGGAAGAGAAAGACAGAGAGAGAGAGAGAGAGAGAGAGAGAGAGAGAGAGAGAGAGAGAGAGGAAGGAAGGAAGGAAGGAAGGAAGGAAGGAAGGAAGGAAGGAAGGAAGGAAGGAAGGAAGGAAGGAAGGAAGGAAGGAAGGAAGGAAGGAAGGAAGGAAGGAAGGAAGGAAGGAAGGAAGGAAGGAAGGAAGGAAGGAAGGAAGGAAGGAAGGAAGGAAGGAAGGAAGGAAGGACAAGAAAAAAAAGACACCACAACCCAAAAAACATTTAATTTTTTGTGAAGGAAAACAAAATCAGTTTTCAGTTTCTCAAAATATCATCACTATCTGCATCATCCTTCAGAAATCTGAAAATTATAACCAAGCAATCTTCTTCTACCTTGATAGTTTATTTCCAGCAACTGGAAAACATCTCAGGACCCACTTAGATTATGTAGCCATCCATTTAATGGTGATATTCCTCAGTGTTTTCATTTATTCTACAGTGATCACTAATATCTTCTGTCATTCTGAAACCCTTTACCAGATGATGAAAAGTGGTTTTAAATTTCCTTATATAACCTGCAGAACCAGAATGACAACTTATATATAGCACACTTCACTATACGGAGGAGCACATGGACTTGGCAATTAGTCTGAAGCTAATATTCCTCTTATTTGTCATTAATGTGATGACAAAATGGTTCCTCCCAAGGTTAACATTTTCATTATCATCTGCAAATGATGGGATGTTGCCAAAGTTTCGAGCTATTTGAATGTAGTGCACTTTTTACATTTTTAAATATTCCTAATACAGTTTTTATTGCTCTCTTGAAAATAATTAGGCAGAAAATGGATTAGGCCCCTTTCAATGAACAACTATTGGAAACATTTTGAAATTTCATGCTTTCAGGCACCAGTAGCTGCTGAGAGAAATATGCCCTTTTCAGCTGAGCCCTTAATTATTTTATCAATTGGAAGAGGAACTAATATATTGTTGGCAATACACAAAGCACTGTCCTCTAAATCTGTATGATTTTATCCATGGGGCAATCTGGAAAAATAATTAACTGCCCCAATCCAGTGATCTAGACAAAGAGCTATGAATAATACTCCAATGCACCTCTCTTGTTCCTCCAGGACACAACTGTTTCAAGAGTTTTGTTTTTAGAAACTGCAATAGAACTATTTTTATCCATCTTCTGTATTTCCAGGCTGTTCTCTATTTGCCAGTCCACATCAAGAAACTGGGAAACAATATCTGCAAGAGCAGGACTTAGCCTTTTTGCTTTCTCTATTGATTCATTTCCATTTGTTTGGAAAGAGGGAGGATACTGGCTGAGTGTGTTTTGATTTGCTGATTGATGGAGACCAATGCAGTCATGGTCATGATCCTTGTGGGGATATGATTCAATTGACTAATGAAAAACATATATGTAGTACTCAGATCCAATGTGAGGTTGTGATTAACTTGTTTCATGCCCTGTATGTGCTGGTCCAAAGATTTCTAGAGAACATGCCACATCTGGACAAGATTTAGTGCATGATAAACATGGGAAATAAAGTTTTCTTTGGAGACCAAGGGGATGGATGTTGAAGGCAACCCCCCCCCTGCCCTTCTTTCAGCAGACCAGACCTATGTTTGCACTTTGGTGGAAAAAACCATCCCTGTGTTAATAGTTGTAGAAGAGATGTGGATTTCTGCCTTTGAAAAAAAAAGAGAAGAAAAAGAAAAAAAGGAGAAAAAATCAGAAACAACCAATTAAGCTTTATTTAAGAGATGGACAGTCACATATTGAAGCCTCCAGTGATCAGCCAGGCCACGAGCACTCCTGTATGTTTGGTTACCATGGAGACAGACACTTTTTTGTGAACCTCTTTCCCCCCAAATCACCCCAATTAGATCTGCCTTCATGCATCACATATGCTTGAACAGCTCCCTGAGGTTTCTTAAGCAATTGTGACTGATTCATTCTCCTTACTGACATCTAAAGAAATAACCTTTACTTCCCACTTCCTGGTTCAAATTTAATTCCGGTATCATCTGTCTATAGTTTTGCCACAGCCAAAAATGGGTCACTTGCTGCTGTGCTCCTTGGTACTCTGAGTTAAAAAGCTCCAATTCAAAATTCCCATCCATGATCACCCGAAGAGAGACATCAGTCAGAAAGCATGGAAAAGGACAAAGTTTTGAAGGAGGAGTTTTGGAAGGAGGAGCAATCATCAAGGTGTCAATCCCATGCTTCTAGGTGATCATGTAGATTGGTCTTAACAAAAGCCTGGTGTTTCACAACATGATCATGCTCAACACAACAGAGGGAACACCAAAGAGTTTTGTCTTGATCAGGGACTGGGACAGGTCAGTTAATTAACTTAATGCACTTTCTGCCTTCTAAAATGTTCCTTTTTATTCCTTATTATTATTATCCTTTATTTATTTATAAATGTTCCTTTTTATATATTTCTAAAATTCCCTTTTTATTCTGAGTTTCTCAGTGATGCTCAGAGAGCATGAAGGTTGGGTGTCTACCATCACCATGGCATTGCTACATAGCTCAAAAATTACCTTCCAGGATGCCCAACATCTTCAGCCAAAATCTTGCAAGACTGGCAGGTCCTCCTATGTTTTCCTATAGAGAAAAAAGAGGAAAAATCTTCTTTGAAGACCCCAGGGTGGTTCATTTCGTGGGATGTAGACATCTGAACCACAGACGCTCCTGTGTGAGTTGCTTGCCTGGAATCAGTAGTTTTTGAAAAGATCCTGGCACTTCCAGGACATGATTCCTCTCACCTGAATGTGGAGTTCTAGCTTAAGGCAGGTGCTTTTTTACTCCTGTAAGAAGATAATTTAGCTCAGATGGAGGTAATGACATTAAGGGCCTTACTAAACTGACCCACAGGTCATGAATTTATTCATCCATGAATTGAACCAAAAGGGGGGACTTAGCTCAAGATTCACCAGTTTGTATTGACAGTTAAAAGTAATGTTTAGGGAGCTGTAATAAACAACACTGGCTTATTTAATTTTAAAGAGAAATGTAACTTTTAGTGGTTAATTTAGTAAATTGTTGTGAAATTTGTGGGAGGGTGGTGGTGGTGGTGGATAAAATTAACATTTTAGAAGGCAGAAAGTGCATTAAGTTAATTAACTGCAATCATAAAAGGAAAATACTTCTCCAAAAGATGTACTGTTCTGATTTACAAGGATTTCAGCTGATTCTGTTGAAGTTTTAAGGATGAAATTACTATTAAAAGCTTGCATTAAAGTATAAGACGATTGCATAACTGTATTATAGCCGGTTATGAAGAGAATAATGGGAGCTCTTCTGATGGCTGAATCTTTTTTATTATTATTTTTTTTTTCCCAGACTTGATGATGATTTTGAAGCTGAATGCCACAGGATTATGTTGGCCTCTACAAGCTAACACACAATAGTCTTTTGACTACTCAACCTTGAGAGTCTGCAATCACATTAAGAGTTTCTGAACACAATAAAAAGATTCAAAGAACTCAGAGGGATTTTTTTTTTATTTTTTTTTTACTTCTCTGTCTGGAGTCTTGTTGTTTTTAATGCTTTATCAAACATGAGAACAAAAAATCCAGACTTTAGAATGGTGATTCTGAAATCAGATGATGTTCTGTGCTTCACAGAAAGCTCTTCATCAGGTTGCATATTCTCTCCCTGTATTAAGGCAAGGCCAGAAAAACATCTTTTGCATTGTTTAAGCCACCCAAGCCATAAGGAAGATTCTTAGCTTTGAATTTATGAGCCCCATTAACTCTCCCAGGAAAAGTCCTCTCTCTTATTAAATCATTCCCTGGGAGGGGACAACTGCACAAAGCCTCCTCAGAGGAGTGAGCATACAGCACTGCTTTATAGAGTTCCAGATAAAAATTAATTTGCAAAACTTATTGTGTGAATTTAAGAGTATGCAAATGAAAGCAAATCTGGAGGCATGTGTGCAGACTCTGTTGATGCTAAATTAATTCTATATTATGCATAAAATATATAAATAGTTTACCTGTTTAAGGGAATATTAAAAGATTTGTGAGGTAATTTGGTACAATAATGATTTCATTAAATATACATATATAGAAACAAAATATTTTGTATTATTTATAGCATCTATGTGTTCTCCATTCATACCTCTTAAGGAAAAATATTTTTTTTCCATTTTTAATTAAGGTTGCACGGGTTGGATGCTGCCGTGGCTCTCAATACTCTCAACAAATTGAAGTATATTGTTTGAAAGTAAGCGAGTGAGCTGAACTTTATTGAACATTGTTTCATGCTGCTGAACAGGAATTACCTCCATGTGAATGACAGGCAGTATTTTTCCTACCCTGTGCTCAAACACAGACACTTTTACATAGCTGGTAGCTGTTGATTTGTGGACACCCCAGGGACAGCAGTTACAAGGTGTGTGCATATTCACTCTTGTTAAGCCAAAATGTGATTTGTTGCTCGTAACACGGACCTCCATTTGCCTGCAAATGTGTTGGGCTTAAGATAACAACTTTACCTATTGCCAGGGAAAGAGAAAAGAGCAACAAAATTATTGGAAAGAGTCCTGGACAATTACCCACAACCTGTCTGGCAAGGCTGGGCAGCAGCTCTGGTGTTAAGTGCTGCTGAGATTGGATGTAGCCCAGCTATTGCAGCTGGAAATAATTTCTTCTAACTTTAGACATCATCCTGCCATGAAGTAGAGCCTGGGCCTGAACCAGGCCCCCCCCAGACTTTTTTCCAGTGCATAAGGCACAATTCCTCATATCTCCTTGGGGTGCAGGATGGGTGAAAGGTGTCTGGAAGTGCTTTCTTCTCCCATTGCTTAGAAGGGTATCAAAGTAATCAAGCAAGGGTTGGCTTTGTGAGAGTCACTTGTCAATTAAACTGGTATTGATGGGCAAATGAAAGTGCCCTGAGCAGCTCAGTAATAGCCATGCTCAGGTCTTTCTCTTGGTGCTGAGCTACAGTCCCATTGACTGTTGCTGCTGTTTGGGTGTTCAGCACCTTCTGAAACGAAGTATTTTTGGGAAACTACCCCAGACTGGGTAGACTGGGATGGCTAAGGAGTGAACTGCAAGGTTGCAAAGCGTATGGGCAAGGTGGGCTCAGTGTCTGTAGCTGTGAGTGAGCACTCAGGTGTGTGCTCTTACCTGCCAGCAGACCTGGTTGTCATGAAATTAGGCTACAAATCTGTTCACAGAGGTTACTTCATTCCAAATTCACCAAACAAACCCTAGTGTCCATCCCTTTCCAGAGCAGCATCCTTGCTCTGGGGTGGGAATCACAGAACAGAATCACAGAGTGGTTTGGGTTGGCAGGGACCTTAAAGATGATCAAGTTCCAGTCCTGATGCCACAGACAGGGACACCTCCAAGGCCATCCAACCTTCTAGGGATGGAGCAGCCACAACTTTCCTGGGCAACCTGGGCCAGTGTCTCACCACCTTCAAAGGGAAGAATTTCTTCCTAATGTCTAACAGCTTCAAATTATTCCCCTTTTTCCTATCATTCCATGCCCTTGTTAAAAGTCCCTCCCTAGCTTTCCCTTAGCCCCTTCAGGTACTGGAAAGTGATTTAATGTCTTCTTGAAGCCTTCTCTTCTCCAGGCTGAACAACCCCAACTTTCTCAGCCTGTCTTCACAAGAGAGGTGTATTTGTCCTCTGATCATCTTCAGAGGTTTATCTGCTATTCATAACCATCTTCAGAGGTTTATCTGCTATTCATAACCACACTCCCTGTGGCTTTCCAGGTCTCACTTCATACCAGTATCACTTCAACCAACCCTGGATCAGTTTAAGGTCCTCTCAGAGATGAACTCTCCTTCTTCTTTTGACCCTGAGCTCCAGCTGCACATCAGAAGGACACCAGCTCCAGATGGCCCAGAGACACCAAGCTGAGATTCATCAGGATGTAACCGAGCTCTGCCCTCATTGCTGTCCCCCATCTTCACTGCCAGCCTCACTGCCTTTCACCCCTTGCTGCCCCAACCATTCCATGTGTTGGCTCTGGATTTTAATTCCTTTTTGTAAATCAGCTCAAAAGAAATAGGGAAGGAAGGGACACTGCAGTGATGTAGGGAGACTTTTAGCCAGGCAGAACTGCTCCGTTCAATGATTTTAAGAGTGCTGAGAGAAAAGCAGCACTTATCTCTACAATGATGAGGCTCTTAGCTGCTGCAGTGCTTGAGGGCTTTTAATATCAGCCCTGGACCAGGGTCCAGCAGGTTGCTAATGTGCCACCCTGCAGAGGAACCATAAACCCAGTGTAATGGTTATCCATAAACTTGACGTTTTGGTTATATCCCAGCATGAATTTCACAGCTGCAGCCTGTGGGGTTGGCTGTTTTCAACCTCAATGTGGCTACTCTCCACAGAGCTGTTAGCATTCACCTTTGAAGCACTTTTTTGGTTGGCCTTCATGTGAGGACCTGGTCTTGAAGAAGGCACTTCCCATCAGGGTTACAGATCTGCTGCCATTATTTACACCCTGCTCCCAGCCCAGCAGCTCACATGCTGGTCACAAAGTCATTGCACCACATCTAGAAGCAGGAGGATAAAAAAAGAGGTCATTGTCTCTCAGTCAGGAAAATGATCTCAGTGATTTTCCAGGTCTTTACATTTGTGTCGTGTTCATCATATGAGCTGTGTAGCAACTGCTTTGCACAAAAGGCATGGGTTTTGGGTTGTGGATGCTTTCATTAGACATCTGAAATGGGGGAAGGTGAATCCCATGGTTATTCCACTTGGGCTAGTAGGCAATTAACCTTTTTTTTTTTTCTTTTTTTTTTTTTTTCTTTAACCATAGAGTTACTGATTTGTATGATTAAAGGGAGAACAAAGAAGCGATTTAATGTGAATTATTTAGCCTAAATTATTACTCCCTGCCTTTCCATCATTTAACTCATGACATAGAACTGACTTACAAAGTGCACCATGTGTCAGTCTGCCCTCAGGCACCTTCAATATGGATCCTTTTCATGGAGAGTGAAGTCTAGGGTTACATTGCAGCTGGGGAGATTTAGCCCAAGAGGAAAGACTAGATAAGGATAGTGGCAGAGATTGACCCCTTAATCACCAGAGATCTAGGCAGAAGTTGGATGAACAATGGTTAAGATCATGGTTCAAGTCAAGAGGGGTCAGGATGACCTTGTGGATGCCTGCTGAACCCTACTAACAATGATTCCTTGAATTTAGTGCATGTTTGGCTTTGTTTCATGAACGAGGTGTTCCCTGCTGCTGGAATTCAAGAATTATTGACTCTCTGATCCACTGTCCCTGGCTCAGTTGCTGCCACCAGGATGGAACTTTATCACCTGCTTGTCCATGCACTCCTCTCCCTGGTTCTGATGTTTTCTGACAAAGGAGTGACCAAGGTTTCAGCAAGGATCAGAACAACCCTCTTCATTTCTCCTTGCACTTAGCAAGTGGTTGATAAACTGCAGAATTTTAACCCTATGACTTTCCCATCCTGCTTCCAATGCCTGTGCAGATTCTTACCCTTCTGGCATAAAAATGAATTGAAAGGTGGACATCACAGGACACTACAGGACCTAAATTTGGGGTTGTATACACCCCAAAGGGAAAGAGCATTACTGGTTCCAAAACAGTAAGTAGGAACCAACCCAGATGTGCACAAAGCACAACAGTGAAGAGGGAAAAACAGGTATCTTGTTTATTTTCTTTTTTCAGATGGGAAAAACCGATAAAAATTGCATGAGCTAAGTCACGTGGAAATTCTTCAGCAGAACCAGAAACTGAATCCAAATCTTCAGAGAGTCCACAGGAGTTGTAATAACTTGGCTGGAAAAGCTTCCTTCCTTTCCAGCAGCCACAAATGATGATCATGCATCCAAACAAACAAACAAACAAAAAAACCCCACTTGCTAAAATGCAAAACTACAAAAAATTCCCTTCCTCAGTCACCATGGATGGCCCCTTGAAACCTGCACAAAACCCAGGAACAACAGACATGGATCTACAGGCAGAAATATTTAGGACTGGAAGGTGCCAGAGTCATGTTAAAGATCTTGCATGGGAGGTGTTTATCTGAGTGGTTTCCACTTGGGTCATTGTAGAGGTTCTTGTGTTCCCTGAGTGCTGTTTCAGAGCTGGGGTTGACATCTAATTCCAGACTTGCCTTGCCTCCTGATGGAACATGAAGATTATAGTGGATTTTCCATGCTTGTTGCCTGCCAGCACACCAGATGGTGCCCATATCAGCTGATTTTTGTCCAAGAGCATTTTCAAGAGTCCACAAACAGGGCCAGGTTTGGAGAAAAAGCACAAGTCCAGGACTGGGAGAACCAAGGCACAAGTTCTACCATGTCAGGGACCTATGTAAACCAAGTGAATTCAGATCTCCTGAGGCCATGGAAGAACTGAGCTCTCATTAGAGCATCACATTCTGCAACCTTTTGCACCCAAGCTTTGCCTTCTGGCCATTCCATTGTGTCCACAGCTATCCTGACATCTCTTTACAGGAAAAACATAAACAATGGGTGCCTATAATGGAAAACTCAAAACACAACCTCTGAGAGAAAGCAGGGTAAAGCAAAAGTTAATATTGGTTTCCCCTGTGATTTTTATCTAAGAAAGGGGATTAGCAAGTAGGGGATGAGAAGTCTCCACTGCCTGAGCCATCTGGAAATTCTAGTTAACATAGATATAATCATGAAGCTCTTTCTGATCTGCCAGCCTGGGGGTTGCTGGGCTGGGAAATAATATCAGCAAAGATGGGTGTTGTAACCCTGAGTCCTACAAAGAGCTGTCCAAACCCTCAGTGCCTTGTTGAGCCCTTCTCCCAGGGAAAGAAACTGAAAAAACAAAAAACAACTCAGCCCAGGCCCCCTCCTAGAGACTGATTTATTCGAAGCTGTCAGGAAAAAAAAAAAAAAAAAAAAAAAAAAAAGAAAAGAGAGAAAAGAAAAAAGAAAAAGAGAGAAGAGGAGACAATGTTAACTCGGGACAACAAATGCAATTAAAAGGAGAGGGGAGAGAGGCCTTCCTTGTAATCTCTGTTTCCTGAAGGCAATATGCTGTGGATTATAATGTCTCAGGCCTGGAGTGGAACCATATGGTGAAACTCAGTTCATTCAACATAAATCCTGGCATTTTGCAGCTGTCAAGATAAAGCTGTTTATATGAGTAACATTGTAGTTTGTTTATAGGGAAATAATATGTAGCGAGCTATGATTAATCAAGGTGTCCAAAACCTGCTGCAGGCACTTGAAATAGATTGGATTTCACAGCAGAAGCTTTGCCTCTTAAATTATTGACTATTTTATTTTATTTTTCCCTTCCTCCTTCATCTGTGTCTGCTGCTCTTTCTCCCTCCTCCCCATGGAGCTGGGAAGCCACAGACCTCACCCCAGGCATCTCCCTGGTCCTGCCCCACTCTGCAGCCAGGAGGAAGCCAAAGGCAGAATATCCCCCCTGTCCCCCCAGGAAATGCATAGAATCCCAGAATATCAGGTTGGAAGGGACCTCAAGGATCATCTGCTCCAACCCTTCTCATCTTATTGTTTATCTGAGATGTCTCAGCACCCATCGAGCTGAGACTTCAAACTTTCCAGGGTGGGAGAATCCACCACTTCACCTGGGAGACCATTCCAATGTCTGACTGGCATCATGGTGAAAAATTTTCCTCTTATGTCCAAGAATCACCTTGTGCCCATTGCCCCTTGTCTTGTCCCTGGGGGTCCTTGTTAGCAGGGATTCTCCATCTTTGTAGCCCCCTTTAAATACTGAAACATCATAATAAAGTCTCCCCCTGAGCCTTCTTTTCTCAAGGCTGACCAAACCCAGTTTTCTCAGCCTCATTTTTCTCAACCTCAAATTGCCTTTAAAGGTCTGGAGGCTTTGGTTCATGATACTTTTTATTTCTTGAGCTGCTGTCCATCCTGTAACTACCTGGGTGGCATGTGTACAAAGCCATACATTTCATAAAGTCAGGTTGAGCTGTCCTGTGAGACCCTGGAGTAGGACAGAAGCCCAAATGCCATATTGGTGTGAAGTTTATCCTAATACTGCTGGTTTACCTCTGCCTTATAACCTGATGTTGCACCTCATGGTCAAAATACCCCTAACAGTTTGCTCAGCACCTCCCTACTATGAACAAAACAAACTCCATCTCTGGTGAATGAAGAGTTGGCACGGTGAGAATGGCATCCAAAGGTGAATTGCAGGACCTCAGAACTTCAGTCCCCCTCCTAGGTGGTGAATATCTCTGAGCAACTTGTGGAAATGTGGATAACAGCACAGAAAGGGCACAAGGTGTTGGTGTCCCCACATAAGTGGGACTGACACAGTTCACTGGAAAAGGGTCTGTGTGCTCTGCCTGATGGATTCACCTCTTGCCAAGTGGGGAGCAAAACTTTTACCAAATTTGGCTAAATCTCTTGCTTTTTAAAATGTACGTAGCAGGAGATAGCAAGAAGTCACTGGTGGAAAGATGAAGAGCAAAGTCTGTTCCTGGTTGTCCCTCTTCATGGGGAGGGGAGGCTATAAAACTTGATGATTTAAGGGCAGAAAATAGGTGGTTTCTAACAGAATAACTCCATAGAGATCAATGCAGAGTTACACTGGAAGATGTTGTATATTGTTCTGAGATCCTCCTGGGAAAGGTTTAGCAACCAACCTGTCCTCCCCCTGCCAGTTTCCTTCTGCTTTCCTCCTGTTTGGACACTCTGATGACTGACCACTTCAATAGGGCACCCAAATCTCACTCTCTTTTGGACAAGCCTTTATTTTTGTCAAGCCTTGTATGGAAGCAAGCAGGAGAAGCCTTGGATCTGTCCAAATACATATTACACCCTGTCTCAACAGCAATCCAACAGCTTTTTAATCTGCAACTTCATCTATTATCCTCCCCCCACAAAACCCTGAGAAGATTTATACCTCCTTCTCTGCCCCTCTCAACCCTTGTTGCTGATTAATCAATATTTTCAGGTTGATCCCTTGGAATAAGATGCCTGGGAAACGCATCCACCCATTTTTCCTGGAGGAGACACTTAGAGGAAACAATCCCACTCATAGGAGGCTGTTAATAGGGGATGTAGGGAAAGTTATAGATAATCAATCCAGAAATCACATTTGTAAATGGCCCCTGTAGCTGCTTAATTAAGCAGAGTGTTCCGGAATTAGACATTCAGGCACTTTAAGGTCTATTTGTCTTCACAGAAAATATCCCAATAATATATTTGCAATTGTGTGCTAACCCATCCTGATCTCACCTGCCTTTGCTGGATTAGCTGGATAAAGTGATTTAAAGGCCAGTAAGTAACTTCTGCAGAAGGTGTGGAATCAATGAGAGAGGGGGAAGGAGTGTTTGCTTTTGATGCTCTGCTGAGCAAATTGTTTCTTTTTCAATTTTCCTGTTGCATCTGTCACCCTCTTGTAGTAGCGTGGGTGCTGGCCTCTTCTCTCAAATAAATAACAATAGGACCAGAGGAAATGGCCTGAAGTTGCACCAGGGGAGGTTTAAACTAGATCTGAGGAAGAATTTCTTTACTGAGAGAGTAATCAAGCATTGGAATGGGCTGCCCAGGGAGGTGGTGGAGTCACCATCCCTGGAGGTATTCAGGAACTGTGCAGATGAAGTACTTGAGGAGATGCTCTAATGGTCATGGTGAGATATATAAGAAATAATATATATATATATAATGAGATATACATTATTTTATTTTAATTTGGTGGGCAGAGAATGTTGATGGTTGGACATGGTGATCCTAGAGGTTTCTTCCAACCATAATTCCATGATTCTGTGATTCTGACTGTGATCTACAAAACCCCAAGTCAAGAGGAATCTTTTCCTTCCTTACAGAGAGCCTGGGACATGGCAGGGAGCAGAACATCAGCCAATTTACTCCTACCACTAGGACAAGGGGGAAAAGAAGGGATCAGAGCCAGTCAAGATATTGTAAGAGGGTCATTCATGTCACAGCCAACCAGCAGGAGTGGTGGGGATGGCTGCTCTTACTATTATTATTATTATTATTATTATTATTATTATTATTTTATTTAATTATTATTATTGTTATTTTATATTTATTTTATTTCATTTTTTATCATCATCATATTTTCCACACTCTCTCCTAAAAGATGCTCAAACTGGAAATGTCTTCAGTGACTTTTTTTTTTTTTTCCCTCCTCTTCTGATTTCCTTTGCAATTCCTCATTTTTCAGTCCCTCTAGTGCTTCCATCTCCAGGTAAATTCAGCCTTGGAGAGTGTGATAAACTGCTCCTGGGAGATTTGGCTGTGTCTTGGGAACATCTCAGTCACCTCAATGCCCTTTCCAAACCCCACCTGTTGTCCAGATGCAAAACATTCTAAGTCCTTCTCAGGTTTCCAGACAACGAACAGCTGGGACAGAGATAATAAATTGCAGATTTCCAGGGGGAAATCAAACATGCATCATTTTACCCCAACAAATCCCAAGATTTCCCCTTCTTTCTCTCAATTTTCCCCCAAAGTCACAGTACAGATCGATTTTTTTTCTGTGTGAATTTTGGTTGGGCCTAAAAATGCTGTGAAGAGGAGCAGGCGATGACACAAAACTGAGGCTTGGGAACCTGAGCAAGCATTGCAGCCTCATCCTGGATTACAAGGAAAAGTTATCCCAGGGAAGCTGTGGCTGCTCCATCCCTGGCAGTGTCTCAGGTCAGGTTGGATGGGGCTTGGAGCAACCTGGGCTGGTGGGAGGTGTCCCTGCCCATGGCAATGGGGTTGGAAGTAGATGATCTTTAAGATCCCTTCCAACCCAAACCATTTGATGATTTTATGATTCTACTAAAGCAATTTGCATATCAGTAAAGACCTGAATTATTAGTAGAACTTCTTGGTCCCTGACATTTTCATTTCCTCATTACCAGAAATTCTAGAAGTGAGCCATGGTAGTGGCAGCCTTTCAGTGAAAAAAGCTGTCCTGACATTCTGGGATGACTTCAGCTCTCCTTCCTGCAAGACATTCTGAAATTTGAAGCCATATTATGCAAATCAAACAGTTGGAGAATTTCCAGCACGAGCAAAAATTTCCTTGGCCCCATGGGAGCAAGCAGACCCTTGGATTATCTACAAATAGGTTCTGGGTACCATTTTAGAACATTGCATTCCCTTCCTGACCTCAGTACTATTTCTGAAGGGTTTAGGCATCTCCTAGGCTGTGTCACATCTGTTGGCCTTGATATCCTGAAGCATCTCAAATGTCTGTGTGCAAAGAAATGTCTCATGCTTGTCTTACTCTGCCTGTGTGCAAGGAGCTGGATAAAGCTTGTCTTGGTAGAAATGAAAATGCATTTTTTAAGACTATGTCAAAGGGAGCTGCAAAACAAAGCCAGGCTGTGCTGCCCTACAAAGCTAGGTGTGGAAAACCCAAATTGTACCCAGGTTTCTCAGCATCACAGTCCCATCATGACACAAAACCCTGAGAGATGAGTTCATCTCATGGATATTGCTTATGATGGCCTTTTGTTTAATAAGCAAGGGTCATTTTTAGCGCCATCATTTGTTGTGCATCTTGGCAGGGTAAGAGATTGAGCCAGAAATCATGGCTGTGTCAGAGGGGGGGGTGGCAGTGGGATGGGGTCATGGTTCATCAGGCTGTGACAACCCCCTCTGTCCTCCCAGCTGTCATTAATCTGCTGGTGACAAGGGCACATAAAGCACTTGGTCCTTCTCTACCCCCCTGAGGCTCTGGGGATGGAGGCAGAGGGATGAGAGAAGCTGGGCTGGAAGCAGACAGATCCTGGGGTGGGAAAATCCTTGGATAAGACCAAGGCTGGTGTGGCCTGGGGACTGCTCACATGTCCCCTGTCAGAGCAGGGGGACATGTAAAAAAGGATAGGGAAAAGATTGAATAAAACATAGAGAGATAAAAAGTAATTAAGGAAAATTAAGGAAAGGAGAAGGGGAAGGGGAAAGAGAAAAAAGTGAAGGGGAAGAGGAAGGAGAAGGAGGAAGAAGAGAAAAAGGGGAAGGGGAAGAAGGGGAAGGAGAAAAAGGGTGACCAGAAAACCAGAAAAAACCCATGGCTTTCCATCACCATGATGCTTTTCTCACACTTTTCCTCTCCCAGGATTATGGTTGGACTCAATGATCTTGAAGGTCTCTTCCAACCTTAATGATTCTGATTCTGTATGAGAAGATGGGCACCAGAGAGGAACATCTCACCCTCTGCTTCCTCCTAGACCCCTCCTCTACAGGATACCTGAGCAAGCTCCAGCACTCCAAGGAAAATATAGGACCAGAATTGTCCTAGAATTGTCCTAGAGGATGGAGTGAGGAAAAGTGTGGTGATGACATTTTTGGGTAATATCTACTGCCAGTGCTAAGGATGGAGTCTCTTCTACTGCTCCATCTCTCCCCTTTCAGCCTCTGAGTCTTCCCCACTGGAGACAGAAAAGTTGCCTTACAGTTCCTAAACCTTGAGGGTCACAAAGGGTTTGCAGCAAGGAGGGATTCAGTTTCTTCTTCTCTGTATTTTAGGCATTATTTTTCAGTCACAAAGCAATAGCTTCCTGCTGAGATCCATTACTGGTCCCTAGCTGTGCTACACCGTACTTGAGAAGAGCAAATGGAAAAGTTTGCAATATCCACTGCAGAGGAGAAAGGAGACAGAGCCAGGTGGACAGTCAGTACTCAGATTAACCTCTTAACAACCCAAAAATTCCCTGCAGTGCCACAGATGGTGAGAGCATGTCAGTTTTAGATCTCACCTATCTTTACTTTATGGACATGGATGTGGAACGTGTCTGGAAAAAGGCCACGAGGATGCTCAGAGGGCTGGGGCATCTCTGCTATGAGGACAGAGTTGGGGTTATTCAGTCTGGAGAGGAGAAGGCTCCAAGGAGACCTCATTGTGGCCTTCCAAGGATCTGAAGGGGGATAAAAGAAAGGTGGGGAGGGACTTTTTAGGATGTCAGGGAGTGATAGGAGCAGGGGGAATGGATTCAAACTAGAGGAGGGGAGATGGAGATTGGAAGTTAGGAAGAAGTTCTTCACCATGAGGGTGGTGAGAGACTGGAAGAGGTTGGCCAGAGAGGTGATGGAAGCCCCATCCCTGGAAGTTTTTAAGGTCTGGCTGAATGGGGCTCTGAACAACCTGATCTAGTAGGAGGTGTCCCTGCCCATGGCAGGGGTTTGGAACTTGATGATCTTAAAGGTCCCTTCCAACCCTGAAAATTCTATGATTCTATGACTGTTCATCCTGGAGACATGTAAAAGCAACTGAATAAAAGAGTCAGCTCCCCTTTGCTCGCTCGTATATAAAGTAGAATGGGGAAGGCTTTAAATTTGTTCCTCTCACACCTTCAGTGACCCTACTTGAAGTGATGACCATTTAGTCTACCAGGAGATGTTGGGATCCAAAGATCATAAGAAGTCTTAAGAGTTTAAGGCTGAGATTTTTAAAACTCATTTGAAAAATCCCACTAAGGGGCCATCTTCATCTTAGCTATTGAAAAATGTTAAAAAATAGGACTGAAAACAAATGTGTCTTTGAAAATTTGTAACTTTTGTCTTTTCCACCTCTCACACAAAAAGTGCAGTATCCATTGATCCCAAGGCATGATATAGGGTTTCCCTTGAATGTTGAAGGCCACACTTGGCTTCTCTACACCCTCTCCTTACAGGAACATAGAATGGTTGAGGTTGGAAGGGATCTCTGAAGGTCATCTAGACCAACCCCCCTGCAGGAAGCAGGGACACCCTCAACTACATCAGAGCCTCCTCAAGTCTCACCTCCAGGGATGAGGCCTCAACCACCTCCCTGGGCAACTTCTTCCATTTCTCCACTATCCTCATGGTACAGAACTTGTTCCTAACATCCAATCTAAATTTACTCTAATCTAAAACCATTTCCCCTCATCCTATCACTCCAGGCCCTTGCAAACAGTTCCTCTCCAGCCTTCCTGTAGCCCCTTCAGATACGGGAAAGTCACTGTTAGGTCTCCCCAGAGCCTTCTCCAGGCAGAAAAACCCCACCTCCCTCATCCTACCTTTGGAATGTCTTCATAGGAGAGGTGTTCCAACCCCCAAATCATTTTCCTAACCCTCCTCTGGACCTGCTCCATCAGGTCCATGTCCTTCCTGTACTGGGGGCTCCAGACCTGGATGCAATACTCCAGGTGAAGTCTCCCAGAGCAAAGGGACAGAATCACCTCTCTTGATCTGCTGGCCATGCTTCTTTTGATGTAGCCCAGGATGTGATTTGCCTTATGCCAGTGCCATCATGATTGCTGGGCTTCTCAAGGGGTCCAAAGGATGGGAGGACATCAACATCAATCTTTACATCTGTCTTCTCATCTCTGGGCCTCATTTGCTCTTTTTGGTGAAAGAAATTCCTGTTTCACAAGTCCCATGAGACCTACCAACCCTCTAGAATAGAGAAGGTTTATTTTTCAGCAGTTGTGCCACAGGCTGCCTGTGCCTTCATCTCAGGTTCATTGCTTCCTTCAAACCTCATACTGCAGAGGTGGAAGCTGCAGAGTTAATCCCAGGACTGATTTTCTCCCAGGTTTACATAGGTTCAGACCAATCCAGGCCAGAGTTTTTCTGGAACTGCAAAATCGTCAATTACAGCAGAGTTTGATTCTCTTTTTAACATTTATTTAAAAATCCCTGAAAAATCAGTCACGAATTCATTCTGAATTAAGTGTGCAAATCACACAGTGGTTACTGGAGGGGTGAAGGAATCAACCCAGGTGACTCTCCATCCCTTGTGTTCCTACACACCATCATAAATATCTTCACATCTTTAGGGCACCCACCAGTGTTCTAAAGTTGGATTCACATTATTTAGCACCTCTTTGTATGTCAGTATAGAGAAACTTGGGATTCAAGCTCAGATTTCATTTTTTTTTCCTCCAGGTCGAGGTTCTTCTGACTTAGAAAGGGACAGGAAGAGTTATAGTATTGATGCAGGTGGCATTCAAGGGAGGTTCCTCCCATCTGTTTGCTCTCAAGAGTGTTAAATTCCTGATGTTAGATTTTTGTAAAAAGCAAAGCATATTTCCAAGAATGTGAAGTCTGAACTACCACAGCAGCATTCACAGCTCCAGGGACAATAAGCAGGGGAGCAGCCTGCAGAAACTTGGCTGCATGGCCTCTGAAAAAGAACTTTTGCCTTTCTTCTGCAGGATGAAGTCTCCTTTCAGGACAAATCTATTTACAGTTTCAGGAGTACTTGGAAGCCAAGTCCGAGCTTTTGTTAACTGAGGAGCTGAAGTTTCTCTTGTAGAAATGAGATGGTTCCTGTCGTTCTCAAAAATAATCCTTGTGTTCTGAATGAGGATAGACTTCATCGTCAGCTCAACTCTTCTCTCCCCCATTAATTAACTCCTTAAATCAAGTGATTAAGAGACATATTAATACTTCTGTTTCTTGACCATACTGCTCCTAGAGGGAGGTAGGTCTATAAGTGAGAGTTTTTCCTCTAATTCACACCCTAAACCAATTCCTACTCTATTTATCTTTGGTTTTACTCATGTTAGCACTGTCATTTTTCTTGAGTACCTCTTCATCCTTACCCCAGGTGTGTTTAGAAAAATGCTTTTATAAACGGAACAAATCTGTCAGTTTTCTGTTTATTTCCAGCTGGGCAGTTGTTTGAAGGATGTCTGTGAAGGTCTCAGGTGGCAGGAAGATGGAAACATATCAAAGAACTAGTGACCATCAAAGCAATTCTGACACAGAGAGAGCTCTCCTTCTTCCAAATACTTCAGTAGATTCTGTATGATATCTCTTATTTCTGGTATCACAAGAATTTCTAATAACCTCTGCTAGCCACACATGGCTATTTTCCTGCTCTCTCACATCTAGGTCTAGGGATAATTCAGCCTTTAAGGTTTAGGATATAATTCTAGTTTTACAACACAACCATTCCCCAGTCATAGAATCACAGAATGGCTGAGGTGGGAAGGGAGCTCAGAGCTCATCTCCTCCAAGCTCCCTGCCATGGGCAGGGACACCTCTCCTCCAGCCCAGGTTGCTCCAAGCCTCATCCAACCTGGCCTTGAACACCTCCAGGGAGGGGGCAGCCACAACTTCTCTGGGCAATCTGTTCCAGAAGCTCAGCACCCTCCTCCTGAAGAACTTCTTCCCAAGATTTGGTCTAAACCTCTTCTCCTTCTGTTTAAAACCATTTCCCCTTGTTCTATCACTGGACATTCTGATGAAAAGTCCCTCTCCAACCTTCCTGTAGGTTGCCCTCAGCTATTGAAAGGCAGCTCTAAGGTCCCCTGAAGTCTTCTCTTTTTTTAAACTGAGCAATCTCAGCTCCTTCTGCCTCTCATTTTAACAGAGCCACTCCACCCCCCGGATCATCTTTGTGTCCCTCCTCTCAACTCATTCCATTCTATGTCCTTCTTATAGTGGGGACACCAGAACTGGACACAGTACTCCAGGTGGGGTCTCAGAGGAGCAGAGTAGTGGGGGAGAATCCTCTCTTCTGATCTGCTGGCCATGCTCCTCTTGATGCATCCTAGGACAGGCTTGGCCTTCTGAGCTGCAAGACCACACTTCTGGCTGGTGTTGAACTTCTCATCAAGCAACCCCCACACATCCTTCTCTTCAGGAACACTCTCAACCCATTCTGTATCCAGGTTGGAAATGTGCTTGATGCTGGAACTTCCTTACAAGGCTTTTAATCTAACTCCAAACATGGGTGATTTCCATGCTTGCCTCTAGTCTTTGAATATAACTGGCACTGCCTCCAAGGCTGCTGGGAGACCAAACACAGCCACCTGATTGGATTTTTCTTGGTGCACCTCCTGCACAGCTCATTGTGGGCTCTGGGCTAAGCAGAGTGTGAGCACCACTCTTCCACCCCAAACGATAGAATCACAGAATTCTCATGTCTGGAAGATCACAGCATCCAACTGTCAACATCAACCCCCTCCCCAAAATAAAACACAATAATTAAAATAAAAAAGAATAGAATGGAATAGAATAATATATATAACCATGCCACTAAAGCATGTCTTGAAATACCTTGTTTACATAGTTTTTAAATACCATTCAGGGATGGTAACCCCACCACCTCCCTGGGCAGTCCATTCCAGTAGCTGACTATTCTCTCAGTAAAGAAATTCTTCCTAATATCTAGTCTAACCCCTCCCTGGCACACAGATCCCATGGCACACGGAACCTTCCAGCATCCATGGAGGACAGAAACACAGAACAGATGAGGTTGGAGATACCTCTGGAAACTGCCTTGGCCAAGCATTCTGCTTAAAGTTGGGTCAGCTAGAGCAAGTTGTTCAAACCCTTGGTTGGTTGGACTTTTAACACCTCTTGAGATGGAGACTCCACATCCTCTGAGAGTAACCTCCTCCAGTGTTCAATAACCCTCACAAGAAACACGTTTGGTGTTTTTTTAAATTTTATTTTATAGTGGGTTTGTATTTAAATTTGTGTCCACAGCCTCTTGACTCTGGGGACCACTGGGAAGTCTGCCCCTGTCTTCTTTGCACCCTCCTATCAGGTATTTATATATGTTGATAACATCCTCTTCTTAAGATAAGTATTTTTGTCTCCAGGATGAACAGTCGTAGAATCATAGAATTTTCAGGGCTGAAAGGGACCTTTAAGATCATCAAGTTCCAAACCCCTGCCATGGGCAGGGACACCTCCCACTAGATCAGGTTGTTCAGAGCCCCATCCAGCCTGGCCTTAAAATCTTCCAAGGATGGGGCTTCCATCACCTCTCTGGGCAACCTGTTCCAGTCTCTCACCACCCTCATGGTGAAGAACTTCTTCCTAACTTCCAATCTAACTCTCCCCTCCTCTAGTTTGAATCCATTCCCCCTGCTCCTATCACTCCCTGACATCCTAAAAAGTCCCTCCCCAGCTTTCTTAACCCTTCAGATCCTGGAAGGCTCCATTAAGTCCCATCTCATAAAATCATAGAATGGTAGGGATTGGAAGGAATCACTGGAGACTGTAGAGTCCAACCCCCCTGCAAAATCACAATCATCTGGAGAAGGTCACACAGAAAGAAATACAGACAGGTCTTCAAAGTCACTAGAGAAGATTCCAGAACCTCTCTGGGTAGCCTTCTACAGTGTTCCATCACCCTTACAATAAATTTGTTTCATTTCCTCCTCATACACCACATGCTCCAACCCATTCATCATGGTTTTGGTCCTCTGGTGGGCTCTATCCTTCATATCCATGTCTCTCTTGTACTAGGGAGCCCAAACTGGAGATAACCTTCCAGCTGTGCCCTCACCATGCCTGGGAGAAGGAGAACTCACCTCAATGAATTGGAAATGTCATTCCTTACAAAAATTCCTTATGTTTCCAGAAGACCTGGAAGCAAACCTGTGGTGTCTGAGAGCTGCAGCAGACAGCTGAGTGGTTTCCATGCCCAGCACACTTAGTCCTCAGCTCCAACATTTTTCTTGCAGGGAATTCTGATAAAGTCAAGATATCTGCAGCATTTTTGAGATTTCTTAGGATCACTCCTGCAGCAGTGAGCACTGACGGAATGGCCTGCAAAGAAATAAAAGGGAAAGGAAAAAGCACATTTTATTTTTGGACTGAGAGTTAAGGCCATTTAGATAGCACTATTTCCTGACTTTAATGAGATGGGTATTGTGATCCAATCTTTTTCATTGCATTTTTGTCCCCCAACCATTTTTATTTCAAAGGACACAAACCTGCAAACATTGTGCTCAGCCCTACTGAAGCCTTCTGAAAAATAATCAGCCATTTCTGGAGAGGATTGCAAAGGGTAAGTGGCAACAAGACTGGGCCTGTGATTTTTATTTTATTTTATCACAAAGAGGAGACCCTCTGGGTTCTGTGTCCCTCTATTTCTTGACCCTCAAAATCTTGTCACTGATGAAAAGGACACATTATATCAGTAGAAAAAAAAAAACAAAAAACAAAACAACAACAACAAAAAAAACAAATCAAAAAACAACAAAACAAAAAACACACAAACAAAACCAGTCCCTCCCCCCCAAAAAAACACCAACCAACCACCCTCTTTTTGTTAGGCAATTAAAGTATTCACAGTTGGATCAAAATATTATATTTATAATTAGTCCTCTTACACTAATACTAAATGTCCTGGTTTGGGCAATGATAAAAGCAATTTTCTTTCTTGTAATTTTACTTTCAGCTCAGTCTCTTGTAAGTAGCTGCACTTGCTGAAATGAACAGCAAGTTTCTCAGTCAGTTTCTGCTTCTGGGACTGATAATGCTCAATATTTATAATTACAGTTAGAGAATGGACTGCAGAACCAAGGCCACAGCTGTTGGAAAACATCTTATGGTCAGGAGAGATAAAGAGAAGGAGTGGGGAGGAGTGGAGCAGACAGATGACCAAAATTGACCAAATGAAATACTCCATCCCATATGCCTTATATTCAGTACAAATTTGAAGGATCACAAAGGTCAAGTTGTTCTTCACCAACATCCTGGGAGGAGAACCACTCAAATGCTCCCCTGTGAAGGCAAAAGAAGTTGGGGTTGTTCAGCCTGGAGAAGAGGAGGCTCCCAGGTGACCTTAGAGCAACCTTCCAATATCTGAAGGGGCTACAAGAAAGCTGGGGGAGGGCTTTGGACACGGGGGGGGAGGGAGAGGACAAGGGAAATGGGTTAAAACTGGGAGAGGGGAGATTGAGGTTGGACATGAGGAAGAAATTCTTTGCTGTGAGGGTGGTGAGACCCTTGAAGTTGTGTCTGCCCCATCCCTGGAAGTGCTGAAAGCCAGGTTGGATGGGACTTGGGTGATCTGATCTAGATGAAGGTGTCCCTGCCCATGCAGGGGGCTTGGAACTCCCCTGTGCCTCAGCATCACATCTACAGTGCTTTGAAATCCCTCCAGGGATGGGGACTCCACCACTGGAGTGGGCAGCCTGTTCCAGGTCCTAACCACTTTTTTCTGTGAATAACTTTTTTCTAATATCCAATCTAAACCTCCCCTGGTGCAACCTGAAGCTTTTTCATCTTGTTCCATCACTTGTTACATGGGAGGAGAGACCAAACCCCACCTTGCTCCAACCTCCTTCTAGAGAGCTTTAGAGAATGTGAAGGTCGCCCCACAGCCTCCTTTAAACACCCCAGTTCCCTCAAACTTCTGCTCCAGCCCCTTCCCCAGCTCCCATTGCCTTTCTCTGGACACCCTCCAGCCCCTCAAGGTCCTTCATGTAGAGAGGGGTCCAAAACTGACTCCAGGATTCAAGGTTCAGCCTCACCAGTGCCCAGCACAGGGGGAAAATCCCTGCCCTGGTCCTGCTGGCCACATCAAACCAGGATACTATACCCTGATTAACTCCTCTCTAACCTTCAGAACCACAGTAGGTGTGAACCACAGACAGCCCTGGAAGATGTACTGGTGGGTTTGGGTTCATTTTCCTTTCCTCCTTTGCTACTTCAACCTTATTGTGACAAGAAAAAGAAGGGAACAGAAGGATGGATGTATGAATCCTCATCTGACAGTACCCCTGGAAGGTCACAGGAACACCAAATTGTGATGAGATTGGCACGTTTTTAATTCTCTCTCATTATAGCCCCTGTTAAAGCTGCATTACAATAATTGCTTTAGTTCTGCTACAGTATTTTCAGGTCTCATAATGTAGCTGTCAGCTCAGTGTGCAGGGAACTAACACCAGCCAAAAAAGAAAAATAAAAAAAAAAAAAAAAGGAGAAGATACATTCAGATGAAAGCCTGGTAGACTAGTAAGAGAGGGCCCAGGGATGGACCAAAGTTGGTTGAGAGGTAGGAGATGTTGAAATTCAGGGTTGGTAAGGGTGCTGCTCAGATCCTGCTGCTGAAGGACCCCTGAGAGATGAACCCAAGGTTTGAATTCTGGTATCTCACACCACAGATTCCCAAAAATCCATATCTGGTAAGAGAAATGTTGAAAGTTGACACTCTGCAAAGTCTGATAAAATGGAAAGGGGACACTGTAGTGGCCATTTTTTGTTGGCTTGGGATGTTTTGAAGAACCCTTCATGGGTCACTATGGGACACTCATTCCTCTGGGCAGCAGTCTGGGATTCTCCACTTCTGTGGTGTCAGTGCAGGGTAGAGATTTATTCACAAGACACAAACCCCAAGTCTCAGCAGGTGGACAAGGAGGATGTGATCTCCATGATTTCAGCCTTGGTGCCTTCTGAAGCCACTCCTGCCGTTTTTGTCACCATCCTCCAGTCAAGTAGAGCAGCTCTGGCTGCTCTCTCCCTGCTTGCACTGCCTGAGCCACCCCAGAGACCAGGGAGTCAGCTTTGCCTCCCAGCATCTTCAACACCCACACCCCAACCATGCAGCTCATCAGCTCCTCCTGCAAAACCTCCCTCCCACTGCCAGAGAAACACATCAACCTTCCCTATCCCCAAAAAGGCTGCCCTGACCACTGCTCCCTTCAGGAAACCACCAATACCACACAGACCCAGCCTTCAAAAAGTAGACACTACACTTCTCCCAATTTCTGGGAGTTGATGATGATGATGATGTGATAGTTGATGATGATACAGTGACCACACTGCAGATGCGGGCAACAGAGCCTTGGCTTCCCAGCAGGTTTTCCTCCCCACCTATGCTGTACACTCAAAATCACACCTACCCGAAAACTGTGATCCTTTCTTAAACCCACATCCACCCATGAATGACCCCACCACACATTTCCTCACTTTCCCTGTTCCTCCAGCCATCCTTTGGTCATTAAGGTCTCCCTAGAAATTTCCAGCTCTGTAAAGAATACTCCATAATTAGTTAAAAAGAAAGAAAAATAAAGTCTCCTAAGCCATCAGCAAACCTCCAGAAACCCAGCAACAGATCTGAGCACCATTTGGTCTAATTAGTCTTGATATTTCACACAACATATTTCTCAATTTTTAGTGGAGAAAAGGATATATATAAAAAAAAATCCCTCTGAGGAGAACAACAGGAGTATTTTTTTTTTTGTAGAGACATTCAGCAGCAAAGCTGAAGGAAACTTGATAAACAAATGTGCATTTATATCCCTTTACTGAATATTTCACAACAGTTGCTTCAGCTTTCAGAAGAAACTTCTTTACAGAAAGGGTGGTAAAGCACTGGAACAGGCTCCCCAGGGAGAGGGTTGATTCTCCATCCTTGAATATGTTTAAAAATCACCTGGATGGAGTGCTTGGAACCATGGTGTAGTGGTGGATCATCAGGAATAGGGTAACGGGGTTAGGTTGAGGTTGGATTCAATGATCTCAAAGGTCTTTTCCAACCTGAGCAATTCTATGATTCTATAATTTCACCTCTATAGGTGGAAGATGTGTGGGCCTGGGGTGGGGCCAATCAACAGTTGGTGTGAATTGAAGTAGATACTCAATACATACATCTTAATTGTCCCTCCTCTGGTAAGATTGAAGGTTTTGAGTAGCTTCAGATTGTACCTTCCATGGTGGTTCTGTAGGTGGAAGGGTGGAAGGAAGCTGCACCATGACTGTCTCAGGACCTTCAATGATCTCTGGAGACTGCAACACGAGTTGGGCTATAATGTACTTACAAAAAAACCCAAAACTGTTCACAGAAAGTGAAATGTGCCTCCAGAGCTCAGCACTTCTCAATCCACATATGGCATCTCCAGGGTTCCTCACATTCTTGCTGAATTCATTGGTTTTTGTTGGTGACCAGCTCTAATTGACCATGGTGATGGTGGTATCCCATGGGGTGAAGCAAATTAAGAGGATGTCTGTTTGAGATGTGCAAAAGTGGAGTGAGAGCATCCTCTCTGCAGTCAGTAAAAAGAGGGGGGGTGTTCTCAAGGTGTGAGGTATCCAAGACAGAGGCACAGACTCACCTCCTGTAAGTTGTCAGTCTCAGCAGTGATTGTGAAAGGAGTCTAGACAAGTACCAAGGATGGTATCCAACAATTACAACAGAGAATCTGTCTCTGATCATGTCAGCTTCAGTTCTCCTTATCAGAAGAGACAGTTGGCGTGGGCAATGAAATTTAGTGTGATTCATCTCCTCCAAAGATGACATCCACTTTTTATTGGTTGAGTGACAGCTTAAACACCACTGATGGCACTGAAGCAAGCTCAGTTGGCTGCAAAAAGAGCTGGGACACCCAGCTCAGGTGCAGAGCTGTACATGAAAAATACCCAAAGAGGAAAGAGGAATTAATCTGTGTAAACAAAGGTGTTCTGTGGCATTTCCAGTGCTGTGGACCAGGGTGGATGTAGAAAGAGCCCCCCATGCACATTAATGATGTTCTCATCACTAAAGTCAGTGAAACTCAGAGCTCACAAGATGCTGGAGTCTACTGTAGGGTGAGGTAAATTGGTTTTTAGTGGGTTTACTTTTTTGTTGTTGTTGGAATGTTAGGAAAAACATAGAATTCCAGACTGGTTTGGAAGAGTTGGAAGAGACTTTAAAGATTATCCTTTTCCAACCCCCCTGCCATGGGCAGGGACACTTCTCACTAGACCAGGTTGCTCCAAGCCTCATCCATCCTGGCCTTCCAGGGAGAGGCACCTACAACTTCCTTGGCGACTTGGCCCAGGGTCTCACCATCCTCACAACAAAGAATTTCTTCCTAAGGCACCATATAAATCTCTACTTTCAAATTGAAACCACCTCCCCTCATCCTATCACATCCATCTGACTCCATAACAGTCTCCAGCTCTCTGATCATCTTCATGGTCTCCTCTGGACCTGCTCCAACAGCTCCATGTTCTTCTTTCTCATGCTGAGGACCCCAGAACTGGACACAGCACTGCAGGGGGATCTCACAAGAGCATTGCAGAGGGAGAGAATCACCTCCCTTAACCTCCTGGATACCCATAGCTTGTCCATCCTCACAAATGAGAACCCATAAGCTCATGTCTGCCTCTTGAAGGTAAATCCTGATTTTTCAAGGAGTCCTTAGCAGTCTTCAGCAGGGCTGTGCCCAAGTGGTTCTGTCATATAGCTCAGTGTGAATCCCTTTATCCTGTAGCTTCTTTCTGTGCCTGGCAGCAGCAATAAGGCTGAGCTCATATTGTCCTCTCCTAGGCATGAATTTGGTGTTAGAAGCCAGAGATTCCTTAGCATCCAGCTGATTCCCACTCAGTCTGAGGGGTAAATGCTGTTACCATCTCACTGATCTACTGGGAGGCCACAGCTGGCTTTGGAGGTAGCTATGGGAAAACCAGATCTTAACGTGTTGGGGATGCAGAAAGAAGACCTACAACCTCCCACCACAGGGAGACAAATGCTCATCACCCAAGGCACTGCAAGATGCTTCAGTCTGTTCATCCTGGGTTCCCAGGAAATCCACATCAGCAATATTGCCACAACTGGAGACTGCTGCTCCCTGCAGAGCTCACAATTACAGACTAGACAAAATGTACTGTAGAAGAAAAAAAAGCAGGAATGGAAACTGGTGTGTGTGTGTGTGTGTATGTGAACCCAAATCTAAATTTCAATCTCCTTCATCTCATATAGAGAATCAGAGCAAAGTGGAAGGGAGGAGATGAGGAGGGGGAAGGTGTCAATAGACCGGTTTCTCAGCAGAGAATAGGCTTCTCTGCTTCTGCTTAATTGATTAATTCCTTCTTAGCAAAGTCATCTGTTTGATGTGCTTTGCCATAAAAGCAGTTCAGAAAGTTCAGGGGACTTAATCCAGGAAGATGCCTGGAGCTGCAAAGCCAAGCATCTGATTAAAGGACAAGGTGATCACTTAGAGCTGAGCTGCTTTCAAAGTTGTTCCCAAAGTCTTTGCTAACCTTCATATTTCAAAGTTCATTTCTGGACACTGGGGAATTTAAAGGAGAAGGTTTCTTTTTTGTTTGGTTGGTTTTTTTTCACACCAGTATTATTACTGCAATCAAAAAGCTGGTAAAGGAAATTCAAGGGAAGGCCACACAGTCACTTGCACACCAGTGAAAAGCAGAAGAAAAGATGCACAGGGAAGCACACAGACAGAGGCTCCTCTTCCACAGCCTGTTCCAAACAGTTTGCTCTGCATTCAGGACATGAACCCACCACTCACAGAGAAAGGCAAAGCCATTACTTGTGTCAGTACTACCTGCCTGCACCCAAGAACTTGGTTGGAGGAACAAATAGCCTTAAGTGTCTTTTCTCTGTAGGGAATTCTATTACTGTTACTCTACAGCAGCCTGGTCTTCAAGATGGAAAGGTGGGTAAGTAGATGTAACTCAGGTATGTTTGTGCTGAGGGATGTAATGAGGTGGCTTATAGACTGTTCTGATTGGAAAAGACCTTTAAGATCATCAGTTCCAACCCTTAACCCAGCACTGCCAAGTCCACCACTAAACCATGTCCCTCAGCACCACACCTCCACAGCTTTGGAATAAGCTCACCACATCCCTGAGCAGCTTTTTCCAGTGCCTGACTTAAACCCTCTGATGATGCTATGCAAAGCAGTAATGATGATATGGAAGATATAGAAGAATTGCAGAAGGATATCACACTGTTGAGAGATTTCGTAATAAAATAGCAGCTAAATTTCAATGAAAATAAGTATAAGGTGGGACAGGCAATCTTAACTTTACCTACAGTGATGAGCTTTGAATGGACTGCTGCTTAGGAATAATAAGGTGTTTATAATAGGCAGTTCTGTGAATATGTCACCTCAGTGCTCAATGCCAGTGACAAAAAGCAAATTGAATGTTAAGAATTAATAGAAAAGGAACAGAGATCAAAATAGAAAGCATTATTTTGTCCCTGGGTAAATTCAATGTGGGCCTGTTTCTTGAAGGTTTTCAGTTACTCTTGGTGTTCCTTTCTCCCAGAAAGGGTCCAGCAGAACTGGAAAAGATACAGAAGAGGGCAATAGAATGATCAAAGGTACAGAACAATAAAGTACTCTAGGAATATTTCAAGTGAATAAGAGATGACAGAAGCAGTATGATAGTGGTCTATCAGATTATGAGTGGCATGAAGAAGATGAAAGAGAGAAAATACTTTTTTGTTTCTTTGAAAAGACAAAAAAAAAAAAAAAAGTGCTTGAGATGATAGCAGGTTGGAACAAAGAATCTCCTTCACACAATGTGCAGTTAATCTGCTGCTAATCACCCCTCCCCTTGCCAAGGGATACTGCAGGTGCTGAAAGTTTATTTGATCTAAAAGTTTTAACCAACTTAATGAGAAAATATTAATCAATTTCCTAATAAATACAAATATTGCTTAGGAGTGTTTACGATTCTGTCCTCCAGAGTCTGCAAAACTGCAGGCACTATTCTGTGTTTCATCTAATATTCTTCCATGTACTGGGCTAGTTCAACTGGATATTACCAGTAGCTGTTTTTTGTTAATGACTATTTTGGTAATTTCCTAGCTTTTCCAAAAGGTGGAATCTTCATTCTGTCCTGGAAAGTCAGCCCAATTCTCCCCACCATCCTCATCATGGAGTCATTAGAATCAGCCTCCAGAAATGTTCACTCTCCTCCCAGTACAAATATCTTAGGATGCTCCATCACATCCTGTACTAGATCATTCCACAGGACAGCTTGCTGCCTGGAGCCCTTCTTTTCCTTACCTTGTAGCTGTGCCCCTTGTCCTTCTGATAGGATGCTTGTTTGTAAGAACTTGGGAACTTGTAGTGGCCCTTCAGGAAGGCAGAAGTTTCTGGATCATCTTCAAGCCTCCTGAAGAGGTTTTTACACACTCATGCTTCACATTTGCTCTGTGATGTTATGCAGAATTTGAACTCCCAGCAGTTTTCTCAAGTTCCTGGAGGCATGACCATGAACCAAACCTCATTTATTTGCAGTTGTACTGTGTAGCTGACATTGCTTTTCAGAATTATGGTCAAAACAGGTAGAGGAAAAGGATTTAACAGTATAAAAGAATGCTAACTGTACCAGAATTCAACTCTACAAGGGACCATGAAAGGCTCCAGCAGACACAGAGTCCCAGGGAAAAGATCTCTTTGCCATGAGATCTGCACTGCTGCTTTTTCTGTATGACCTTGTCCATGGCACAACACCTCTTTCTGCTTCAGCTTCCCCACAAAGCTTCCCTATTTATCATGAAGCTGTCTCTTTTTCAGGATAAGTGAGATAAAAGATGGCCAAAATTAATAATGTCATTCCTGTTTTTACTTGAGTATGGCTGCCCTAGTTTGGGCCAGGACAGAGCGAATTTTCTGTCTTCTAATTTTGTTTTCTCATAAATAGATGCAATTGCTGAAATTAAAAGCAAGATTCTCAGTCAGTGTCTGCTTCTAGGACTGATAATGCTCAATGTTTATAATTACAGCTAGAGAGTGGTGTGCAGAACCATGGCCACTGTTTGGTTCTGAGGAACATCTTGTGCTCCAGATAGAGAAAAGGAGTAAAGAGGTCACACCTGCAACCCTCCTTTAGGCAGGAGTGGACAAGATAAATGACCAAAATTGACCAAAAAGAGTATTCAGTATAAATTGGAGGGATCACAAGGGTCAAACCCCTTCCTGCCCTTCCTGCTTTCCCCTTCTTCACCTCTCCCTGTTTGCTTCAGCATCCTGGGAGGATTCCATCCCTTCCTCTGCCTGTGCTCCTGATCCATTCCAGCCTGGATCTGTGTGTTCCTGCCTCCAGCTCCCAACTGCTCCTGAGCCCAGGATTCCAGCCTGGACTTTCCCAGGGCTGCCCTGCAGCCTCAGTGTTACCATGAGCATTACTGAGGGAAAGGGGTGAGGAACATGGTATCATTTTTCTGTATATTTGTATATATTTAATATTTTTTCCTTTTTTATCATTACTGTTTCATTAAACCTGCATAGCTTAGTTTCCAACCCCTAAGTCCCTCTTCCTTATTCTCTCTCCTTTCTTTCTCAAGGATGGGAGGGGGATTAATAGAGAGCATCTGTCATTTGGGTAATTGCCAACCCAGTATTAAACAGTGACAATGGCTCAAGTCCACACATCTTAAATACCATGGTAATAAAACCCACATGATCAGCCCACTACAGACTCTCAGTTTCAGTCCAGATGAGGTAAAAACTTGGTCTTACCAGAAGATTGGTGGAGATCAAAGTCCTTTGACAAAAAAGACAGGTTGAGGACAGAATGGATGGAGAACAGACCTGAGGAAAAGGACTTGAGGGTGTTGGTTGATGAGTTCAACATCCTGGGCTGCATCACAAGAAATCTGAAGGAGTCCTCCAGGAAAGGTGGTGTGGGACTTTTTATAAGGGCATGGAGTGACAGGACAAGGGGAAATGGCTTGAAACTGGATGAAATTTAGGTCAGATTTTAGGAAGAAATTATTTTCTGTGAGAGTGGTGAGACACTGGCCCAGGTTGTCCAGGGAATTTGTGGCTGCCCCATCCTTGGAAGTATTCAGTACCAGGTTGGATGGGGCTTGGAGCAACCTGCTCTAGTTGGCATGGGGCTGGCATTCAATGATTTTTAAGGTCCCTTCCAACTCAAAGCAGTCTATGATTCTATGTTAATTCACAGCACCAGCATCTGGTGGATGAATGGTCAGAAAACGGAATTTTTTTGGGATCTCTGGGGGTTAGGGACATAAAGGGTGTGATCTGAATTACTGAAAGGAAAACCCAGAGGCACACAGGAGAGCAGCACAGATCACTGATGGCACCAGATGCATGTGGAAAATCTGGCAATGCAGCAGAAGGAAGCATCTGCTGATAGATCTTCATCTTCTGGACCAAGCAATCATCTGAAAGTGAACACTCAGGGCCTGACCTTGTTTATATATGTCTTAAGGCCTTATTTTTAAAGTCCATATGCTGTTGGGTGACACACCAGAGATTTCTAACTCGATATGGATGTTCTTGGAGCTTTGGAAACAGCTGGAGACTGTTTTGGGTGTTAGGGTAAGGGGTATTAGGATTCCTTCTGCAATCTGGCAGTAGATGAAACTGCTGGTGCAGGTGCAGACCAGGTTTGTTGAGGATTTTTTACTCCTCCAGAGTAAATACAAGAAAAGAGAAGAGAGATTTCATAAGCAAGAGTACTTAGAATGGCACTGGCTACAGAAACTAAATTTTAATTTTTTTCCTTGTATTTCATTGCATCTCTCCGAGCATTTTGCACTTTTGAGGCACCAAATTAAGTAAAGAAGTCACTAATCCATCCAAAACCAGCTTACACCTCTACAGAGTGAACAAGTTATTAAATAGGAGCAAACCAACTCACCTCTGCTGGGACTGGAACATCTCATCAAGGTTTCATCTACTGCAAAGTAGTTGTAAACATATGAGCCAGCTGCCCCTCACTCCTCTCATGGTCAGAGTGGACTAAAAGGGTCTGAGGCATCTATTGCAAGAAAAAGAACCAAAAATAAATGTCTTAAAAGAATTAACATTTCTCTGTTAGCTTGAAATGTGGCCAGGAATGACCACTTCCCATGGTTACTCTCATAAATAGGATATGACATCTGTGTTTGCTCATGTTTTTCTGAGCAGAATGGTTTTATCAACCACTTGTTTTTTACTCACTGAAGGTGTCTTTAAAATACCAGTTGAACCAAGAGAGATGACTTAGCCCAAACTTATCAGACACAAATCCTGATGCTGAAACATCTTTGCCCTGGAGGGGCATTTTTTCCATCCTGAAGTCCATAAGGAGAATTGTGGTTGTTTTGGGCGGTGTTTTTTTATTTGGTTTTACTATAGGAAAAAAAAAAAAAAGACCAGCAAACCAACACTCAGTTGTAGGATACTAGTGAGCTAGGCTAAGGAAAAATAGTGGCAGGCAGAAGTTTCAGAAAATTTTCACTTGCATACAGAAGTAAAAAAAACAAATCAGTGGGAAGCTTGGCTGCTAAGGACAGAGATGAACATTTTTGTTAATATGGTAAAATATAGCTTGAAGAAGGCCTTTTTGAACAACTAGAAATGCCAGAGCTCAAGTCCCATAGTCCATCAGGGACTTTCCAGGATCATGGAAAGACTGTGGACAGGTCTTTGTCTTGTGTCCTACAAATTCCCTCTTTTCCTCTCCATCTCACAAGAAGCCTGGGCTGGTGTCGATGCCACTTGTTATGCTGGATTCATGATGTCCCTTTGCAAGCCACGATGCTGTCCTCTTCACACTGGAAGCACTCTTTATCTTCAGCCTCATCCATGGTGATGAGGGTCCACATGCACTAGAGAGCCTACATCATCCAGGCTTGTTCCAAAAGCATCTTAGAAACACGTGGGCTGGGTGTGAAGAGAGAACAGATGGCTGTCAATCCTGTGTTTAGACACATGGGGCCAGGACATGCAAGGTGGTTTAATAACTTTAAGGTCACTCACCCAGCAGAAATTCAACCCATGTGTCTTGCCTGACAGCCACCAGATCTGTCTTTCCTTATTAGAGCATCACCAAGTGGGGCTGGAAGTAGAAATTTGGAAGGGGTCAGCCATGGTTACTCCAGTGAGCAGGTGGACTCATCAAACAGCATTATCATCTGTGGGCAAAAGAACTGCCCAAGGGATCAGGATGAGTCAGCCTAAGGATGCTTTAGCTCTGACTAAAAATACCTGTGTTTTCTTGCACATTAACAGCTCAGTCTGATCTATTTCCCTTTGACAACAAGTACACAAACACCTTGGATTTTAGGACAAAAGAGCACCTGGTACATTTTTAACTACAGACAGTTGAAGTGAAATTTGTTGGCCACATTTCTCCTCTCCTCCACTCAGACTGAATTTGGTTCAATTCAGCTTGAGAGGGGAGTTTACTCAGGTAATAGGCAGAAAGTTTCTCTTCCTTGGATTGATAGCTTTCTCCCTCCACACACACACACAGTTTGCAGACTGAGGTGGCTGAGTTTTCATTAGGAACAGATATTTTTATTGTGGTTTGTAATTCTGGACACAGAAATCAAGATGGATATCAGACTGCCTGCTTTTACCTTTATCACGTCTTCCTTTCAGTATGTGACATCATCCTATTGATGAAGGTCAAGATGATCTTAACTCCTTTCTGACTCATTGAATATTAGCAATGGCTGGAGGCAGGAGACACCAGTGATTGGATCTGACAGGCCAGGAGGTAACACACCAGTGGTACAGCAGGACATGGAATGCAGAAATGGGTGATGCTATGATCCATTGTGACAAGAGGAGAGTTTCTAATGGATGGACCCATGGCCTGAAATGACCCAGCAAGGCCATGAGAGACTTTTGGTCTGTGTTCATTCCCACTTGAGTGGGAAAAATCCAAAGAAACCTTTCTTAGCTGAGAAAGGATTGAGGACAGCTCTGAAGAGAGGGACTTGGGGGTGGAGGTGGACCACAAGTTTAACATGAGCCATCAATGTGTGTTTGCAGCCCAGAAACCATCCAGGTCCTGGGCTGCATCAAAAGCAGCAGAGACAGAAAGTCAAGGGAGGGGATTCTCCCCCTCTGCTCTGCTCTGCTGAGCCCCCAGCTGGAGCTCTGTGTCCAGTTCTGGAGTCCCCAAGCTCAGAAGGACACAGAGCTCCTGGAAGGTGTCCAGAGCAGAGCCACTCAAATGCTCAGAGGGCTGAGCACCTCCCTGGGAAGCCAGGCTGAGGGATTGGGGTTGTTCAGCCTGGAGAAGAGGAGGCTCCCAGGTGACCTTAGAGCAACCTTCCAATATCTGAAGGGGCTACAAGAAAGCTGGGGGAGGGCTTTGGACATGGGGGGGAGGGAGAGGACAAGGGAAATGGGTTAAAACTGGGAGAGGGGAGATTTAGGTTGGACATGAGGAGGAAATTCTTTAATTTGAGGGTGGTGAGAGCCTGGCAGAGGTTGCCCAGGGAAGTTGTGTCTGCCCCATCCCTGGCAGTGTTTGAGGCCAGGTTGGATGGGGCCTCAGCAACCTGATTTAGTGGGAGGTGTCCCTGCCCATGCAGGGGGGTTGGAGCTGGATGATCTTCAAGGTTCTTTCCAACTCAAACCCTTCTGTGCTTCTGTGATTCTATGTTACTGTGTGAGCTCTTATCAACCAAACTCATCATGAACCAAGTCCCTCCTTTTCCCTAGTCCACGGATTCTGTGACTAGAAGACTGTTCTTATTTGATGGACTAATGTGTCTCCTCCCCTATGCTGCAAATCAGAAAACTCCTTTCAGTTAATTAAGTCTCTACTCCAGCAAAGCACATTTGTTCCAGCATGACCCCAGGCCTCAACAATGACATTGTCCCTGGTGCAAACCAGTGGAGCACACCTGGGGAGATGATTAAATCTCTGGATGAGCCAAGCCTTGTGATAAAAAGGGAACTCCCCAGAAGGAACCATCTGCCTCATGCTGCTCAGCTGCACTTAAGTTACTCCATAAACTTAGAGTGCTTTGGGTTGGAAGGAACCTTAAAGATCCAGTTCCAATCCCCTGCCATGGGCAGAGACACCTCCCACTAGACCAGGTTGCTCCAAGCCCCATCCAAGCTGGACTTGAACACTTCCAGGGATGGGGCAGCCACTTCTCTGGGCAACCTCTTCCAGTGTCTCACCACCCTCACAGTAAAGAATTTCTTCCTAAGATCTCATCTAAATATCCTCTCTTTCAGTTTGAAATCTTTCCTCCTCATTATATCACTCCAGGCCCTTGTAAAAAATCCCTCCCTTATTTTCCTGTAACCCTTCCAGGTACTGGAAGGTGCTCTAAGGTCTCTCTGGAATCTTCTCCAGGGTGAACAACCCCTGCCTGTCTTCCCAGCAGAGTTTCTCCAGCTCTCTGATCAACTTCATGGCTATTTCTGGATTTGCTCCTACATCTCCATGTCCTTCCTGTGTTTCTGGGGACTCCAGAACTGGACACAGCACAGCAGGTAAGGTCTTACAAGATTGGAATAGAGGGAGAGAATCATCTCCCTTGACCTGCTGGTTGTACTTTTGACTGAAGACCAGAATATGGATAATTCTCTGGCTGGACCTAGCATGTGGCCCTTAGACCAGGAGAGAAGGGGTAGCAAGGACTGTTCTCTGTAGATCTGAGGTCACAGAAAAGGAAATCATCAGGCAGCATCCTGTGGGATCTGTGACCTGACAGGTCCCACTTGGCCAACTTGTAATTTGCATTTGTCAAAAGTCAAATATTCATTGGAAGGCACCAGATTTGCTCCCAGGGGATTTGTCCTGGCTCTTTTCCCAAAGAACTGTTTCTCATGCATTCAGCAGCTGAGTTTAGAGTAAAGGGGTTTCTGTTGCTCCAGGCTCACCAAGGCAGGGACAGCTGATACCTCCTACATTTCAGCCCTCTTGCCTTCTCATCCTGTGTGAGAGGATCCATGCCTTCCATGCCAGCTGTGGTCACCTGTTTGATTCCTCTTTGAGTGCCTTCCTCCAGAAATTAATTTTGATTATTTAAGCTTGTCTTGTCTGGCAGGGAGGGGATCTCTCAGCAGTGTGAGTTTGAAGCACTGACTCTCTTTTCCTCTCTCTCTTTTCCCCCTGTGCTGAGTCTAATTTTGTGGTTCTCTGCCTCCCCCCCCCTAAAATAACCTTCAGACCCATTTCTGAACTGTCATATTCATTACATCACAGCTGCCTGCAGACGAGGCTTATCACTTGCAATCCACTCAGTTACACTAGTGATTAAAACTGATTGCAAATGTGATCCTGGCTGCTCAGCTTGGAAATTGGGAACATCTTTATAATTTCTGACAGCAGATCATGAGGCTGGCAGGGCTGCAGAGGTAGGACAAGATCTTTGCAGAGCTGGTGGAGGAGGGTGGGAGATAAATATTCATCTCTGCAAAGGAGACAGGAGCTGATGATTTGATTTGGTGACTGGGATGACAATATGCACTTGAAGCTCAGAAAACAACAGTGTCCTGGGCTGTACCACAGAAGGAAATGGTCAGGAAGTCAAGGAAGGGGATTCTCTCCATCTGCTCCACTTGAGAGAGACCCTCCTGCAGTGCTGTGTCCAGTTCTGGGGTCTTCAGCACAAGGAGAACATGGAGCTGTTGGAGCAGGTCCAGAGGATGCCATGAAGATGATCAGAAGGCTGGAGCACCTCTGTCATGGAGACAGACTGGGAAACCAACCCTGGAGAAGAGAAGGCTTCAGGGAGACTTTAGAGCACCTTCCAGTTCCTGAGGGGGCTCCAATAAATCTGGAGAGAGACTTGTTACAAGGGCCTGGAGTGATAGGAAGAGGGAGAATGGTTTTAATCTGAAAACAAAGGTAGATTTAGATGAGACCCTAGGAACAAATTAATTTTTTTGTGAGGGTGGCTGAGACCCTCACCAAGGTTGCCCAGAGAAGCTGTGGATGCTCCATCCCTGGAAGTGTTCAAGTCCAGGTTGGATAGGGTTTGGAGCAAATTGGTCTGGTGGAAGGTATCCCTGACCATGGCAGATGATTGGAAGTAGATGACTTTTAAGGTCCTTTCTAACCCAGACCATTCTGTGATTCAATAAAAAGTATCAGAGGGCCCAAACTAAAACCTCCCAAGTGGAAAACTGGGAGAAGTAAGAGGTGAAAATTAAGCTCAGCTTTTGATTACCAAGGACCATCCTTAGGAAAGAGGTGAAGGAAGAAGCTGTGTAGCAAAGACCCAAACCAGGGCTCTATGAAGTCATGTCCTTCACTCAGTTCTGGGCAGCAATAACTCCTGGAATTGGTGTAGATGTTCCTGAGAAAAAAAGTACTGTGTTTCCTGATAGCAGTAACAGCACAGCTTAGTCTCCAGGACTCTCCTTCACTACCACTGTTCCATCCTATTCACTTTGTATGCCTGGAGCCAGCTATTCCTGTTTGAACTTCAAACCCCCAAAACCCCTCAAAATTGAACTTCACACAGTTGTGGAGCTTTAAATGTGCTCAGCTTGTTTCTTGCTTTAAAACCTGGGAAGGGTTCCACCATCTTTTTTCCCTGAACCTTAGCTTCATTTCACGGATTTATATATTTAAAATTAACTAGGGACTTTATCTAATCTTTAAATCATAATCCACTTGTTTTTTCCCCACCTGCTTTCATTGAGGATCCAGTTCTTTGTGTTAAGCTCAAGCCTGATTTCCTGAGTTTGTTCTGAAGAGGCTGAAAATCCAGTAGCTGCCCTGGAAGCTTTTTCAAGTATCTTAAATCCACGTCTTCTTTCACTTTAGTCTTTATTTCCTCCAGACTGACTTGATTAATTCACCCATCTTCATTTCAGACTTCATCTGAATACACTGAACAGAGGAAGGGTTTGAAATGCCTCCTGGTCAGGGATTTTTTCCTCCAGAATTTTGAGTCATTCTTGCTTCTGTTTTCTGATGTCCCTCCAAACATTGAATGTTCCATTGGAGGATGGACATCAGGATGAGGTCTCACTCTTTAGTCCATAGTCAGAGAAAACCTGATTAGCTAACTCAAGATGCCCCAGCATCTGCATTTGAGGACTTCATCATCTCTTCTGGGAAATTTAGAGCACTGTTCTAAGAATTTGCTTTAAATCATTTTACTGGGCTGGATGTCGCAGGGTTGCTGTTTTCCAGCACAAGCTCTCCCCCTCTTGCCCATACTCCAGGCGTATTTTTTGGATGGTTGGTTGGTTGGTTTTTTTGTCCAGGAAAATCAAACCTTTGAAGAGCACTATCTCTATGTCCTAGAAATACGTCTGACTCAAGGCATGGAGCTGACAGGTAGGAACCCAGGCACTAAGATTGTCCTGTGGTGAGCAGAATCACCCAAAATATTGAGCTACTCAAGCATGGCCAAAGAAGGACAACAGAGCTGAGGAAGGCTTTGGAGGACAAGTCTTACAAGGAGATGCTGAGAGAGCTGGGGCTGTTTAGCCTGGAGAAGAGGAGGCTGAGGGGAGACCTCATCACTCTTTACAACTACCTTAAAGGAGGCTGTAAAGAGGTGGGGATCAGGGTGTTCAATGAAGTTACAAGTGGTAGGACAGGAGGTAATGGGCTCAAGTTGTGCTAGGGGAGGTTTAGAATGGATGTTAGGAAGAATTTCTTCTCTGAAAGGGTCATCAGGCATTGGAACAGGCTGTCCCGGGCAGTGATGGAGTCACCATCCCTAGAAGTATCCAAGAATCATATAGACATAGTGCCTGGGGATCTGGCTTAGTTAAGGTCTTGTCAATGTTAGGTTATTTTGGACTCAATAACCTTGAAGGTCTTTTCCAACCAAGGTTATTCTGTAACACTAATTTTCTGCTGGACTTTCCCCGTTTCTCTGTGCAGGCACCAGGTTCTCAAGATCTTGGTTATATATCAAAGTTTAGCTGCAATAAACCTGTGTCTGTGTTGCCATTCACCTGTTGTAACACAGTTTTTTCTAATGTTAGCTTCAGGCCTCCTTTTCCCTTACTACATCTGCCTATTCTCGACTTTGAAGCAGATCTTGTTGCCAAGAGAAAGAAATAGCTCCTCCTAGAGGGCCTTTCATCCCAAATTATGGGTAGGATTCACCAAGTTAAGGTTGCATGCTCAAAAAATCTTCACCTATATCTTGAACAAATTATTTCCACTGTTTGGCACAATTTTCAGCGTAGTTAATTTTAAAGGTTAGAAAAGGAAGGCTTTATACCATTCAGATCCCTGCCTTTGAAGAAACTAGCTTCCTGCCTTCATTTCCTGCTTCTATTTCCTCTGCTTTTCAGAGATGCAGAATTTTCTGTTTGTGCAAACAAGACCTAGAGTGATAAGGAATTTTCATTCCTCTCCACAAAAAAAACCCAACAAAAAAAACCCAAAAAACCAAACCAAACCAAAACAAAAAAACCCAAAAAAACACACCAAAAAAACCCCAAAAAAACCCAACAACAAAAAAACCCGAAACCCTCTGTCTCTGGGTGAAGTATGGCATCTGTCAAACAGCACAGGGAAACGTTATTATTTGTTCAAAACAACCAGACTCAGCCCCTGCTCCAGAGCAAGCTGCATTAATTGGGACACTAAGCAGAGCACTGGATTTATTTGCAATAATAAAGAAACAGTGGGAAGTGTCCCAAATGAGAAGTGTCCAGGGCATGCTGTAGACCCTGCCATGAGATGCCTGGCTTGCAAGGTTCTGCATTGAAGTGTATGGCTGCCAACAAATCATTATTGTCATCTTGGCAGTGGGACAAATACCACAGACATCTGATATTTTCCTTTGGCTCCTGCCCTGGAAGTCCCTCCTTTCATCATGGCACTGTGAGTACAGTCACTCCGTAGATCATTCTCCACAGAGAAAATCTGGATGTGTTTGTTGGGTGTCGTTGGGGTGCCCTTGATGCTTTGGAGGCCACAATCCCACCCTGAAGACCTGAGTGGAGAAGTGGGAAAGGATGGGTGCTCTGTTTTAAAGAAATGAAAATAAACTCGGTGGCCTTGGATCCGTGGGAGATGGATGGATGCTCCCTGCTCCCTGCAAAAGCAGAGTTTGGAGAAAGAAAAGATTTCCACATCTGTTGTGGGACCTGCAAACAATCCCTCTATGGCAGACAGTCATATCCTCCCTTATCTGAGTGGGCTGAGGTGGAATAAAAACAAGGAGAGTTTGCATCATCAGGCCCATATGTTCCCTATGGTCTTTTTTTATTTAGACCTGCAAATCCAGCCTGACTACCCAAAGGGCACCCCTGCTTTTAAATAGCAATAAAAATGAGAGGCAGAGATTCCACTGCAGTTTACCTGGGACATTCAGCTTCAGTGGCTAAGCCAAAATTAACATGCAACTTGCAACCAAGAGGCTGCTAGTGACAAGCAGCAGCTTTGAAGGTCACCTCGCCTCCAAGTAAATAAATAAACAGTAAATAAGGCAGCAGGCAGCAATGAATACACCAGGCAAAGCAAGAAACCTTCCACCAGCACTGTCCTGCTTTTTATGTTATTTTATTTTTTATTTCATCTCCGCTCTCTTCACTTTCATTTCCCCAAAGGTCGGTGCTAATATGAGACCCCTCTTATTCCTCATGCATTCTGCAGCATCTTCACCAGCCTGCCTGCTTCAGAGACCCTGATACCAATTCAGAGCCTAAGCTGAGCACAAATAGTGTCTTTTCCACAGATTGCTGCCTTAATCACAGACTCAGAGAATGTCAGGGGTTGGAAAGGACCTCTGAAGATCATCGAGTCCAACCCCCCTGCCAGAGCAAGACCAAAACTAGGGCAGGTCACTCAGAAATTTATCCAGACGGGTTTGGAAAGTCTCCAGAGAAGGAGACTCCAGGACCTCTCTGGGGTCCTTGTTCCAGGGCTCTGTAACCCTGACAGTAAAGAAATTCTTCCTCATATTGAGGTGGAACTTCCTGTGCTTTATGTTGAACCCATTGCCCCTCATCCTATCACAGGGCACAAGTGATAAGAGGTTTCCCTTTTCTTCTTGACATCTCATGTATTTATACACATTAATAACATCCCCTCTCAGTCTTCTCCTCTCCAGCCTAAAAAACCCCATGTCTCTCAGCCTTTTTTCATCAGGCAGGTGTTCATCATCCTCTTACCTCTCCATTTTACTCATTCAAGTAAATCCCTGTCCCTCTTACCCAGGGGAGCCCAGACCTTCTATCTGTACCAGGGCATGACAGGTGGGAGGATCTCTTGCAAGGTCTTTGCCTCTAGACCAGAATCTATTCCCCTTCTTGCTAAAGAGAAACCATGGTGCCAGGTATTTGTTTTCCATACTCCTCTTTGTCATGCCTAATGAGATCCTGGCTCTGCAGGCCAGGAGTTGACTTTTTCCAACACTTTTTCCAGCTTGGCCAAATGGCCAGAGAAGACACAATCTGAAAATCATATGGGGAGCTGAGCCAAAACTGTTGCTGATTGGTTTTGTACCATGCTGGACCCATCTGGTGGATCTAAAGAGTTGCCCATAAGAGGAGGAATTGGAGATAGAGAAATGTTTCAGCTCTTCACTCCTCAAAGTGCCTGGGGAACTTGGGCATCCATCCTACACTATTCCTAGGCTCTTTTCCAGAGCGAGCCAGTGGCTGGCTGCAAGCAGAAACCTGAAAAATTTGACAAAACCATTTCACTGGGATGTTCTCCAGGGAGACACAATGCACATGCTGCACACCCTGGGTCCAATGCTCTCTGGAAAAGCCTTGCTCACTCAAACAAGTTTCTCTCACACTCCAGGTCATAAAACACATACCCTGGCACCAAGCTTTGAAAATAACACATTGAAGGACATGATATATCTTGCTGCCCAACAGCATAGCTTCACTTGGACCATATATTTTATCATTGTCACTGGCTACATGTCCTACACATGGTCTAGCAGAAGCAAGAGTTGGATCAGAGGGAGTTGTTTTTGGTTTTTTTTTCTATCTAAAGAAGTGTGCCCTCTGAACATGTTCATATACCCTGAACTTAGAGATCTTGTCCTTGGTCTGCTTGCTCACTGCAGTGTCACTGTCACTTCTGAGCTGAGAGAATCACCAATCCATCTACACTAAAAGAGGCTGAGGACAGTCAGCATCTCACCTTGCTCATCCACTTCATCCATTCATACTGGATAGATTTTATACACACACACATATATTCATATTTGTATTAGTATGGGATCCCATATATTCTGGGATTTCAGAAGACCTAGAAAGTCCTTGCTTCTTCTGTGGCAGAGAATGGTGGGATAAGTCTCTGTGTGATGTTCAAGCCTTCCTAAACACAGGGGATGTTATATGGTCATACAAAGTCTGGATTGGAACCAGCATTGGGGAGATGAGCTCTCATACAGCTCTGTGTGTTCCTGCCTGCTTGCAATCCTGGGGTTTGTCTTGGAGTGTAGAGAAAACCTTTGGGAAACCTGGGGTAGCCCTGAACACCATCATAACACCCTATAACTTTAAGAAGAAATAAATCATCTGAACAAAGTGACCAAATGTACTTAAGGGAATGAGGGATAGTGGGGACAGGAACCGAACTTGCAGATACTCTTAAGAACAAGCAAATTATTATTATTACAGCCCAATATCACAGCTCCTTCATGTCATGACCAGAGATAACAAACTCTTACCCCATGTCTTAATTACATGATGTCAAATACTAGGAGAAAGCAAGCTGAAACTTCTGTTAACTTCTCATGGACCCAGGCTGATCCATCCCCCTGTGAGATGTTTCCACCAGCAGCATTCTCACTTCCAGCTCTGCCAACATCTCAGGAGGGACAAGATGTGCCCCAACCTAAGACACTGAATTCACAATTCCCTCACCTGCAAGTCTGGTGGGATGGATCTAGTCCTGAGCATCTCTGCATGGTTGGATGGAACCATAGAATTTTTTCAGGATGAAAAAGACCCTTGGGATCATGGAGTCCAAACATCATCCCTATTCCTCAAAGTTCTCCCCTAAACCATATCCCCCAAGACCACATCTAAACAACCCTTAATCATATCCAGGGATGGGGACTCAACCACCTCCCTGGGCAACCTATTCCAGTGTCTGACCACTCTTTCTGTGAAAATTTTTATCCTAATGTAGCAACATGGCTCTGTCCCCAGTGCTGTCTGGTCATTTCCCCAGACTAGCAGGAAACCAGGCTAACTTCTCCTTATTGCCTCACTATTGAATCTTCCCCAATTAACATGATGATAATTGTTACCCGTGGGCCGGACATGATTAATCTGCAATTTTCTCCTTCCTTCCTCTTCTCTTTTTTTTTAAGAACAGATGGGAAATGTCATTGTCTCCTTCAGCAGAGTTGGAAAGCCCCTCCATCTGCACAATCTAATTCCCCGTGTAAAGAGAGAGAAAAAAGAGGGAGAAGAATGGTGTCCCAAGGGACACCCTCCCCCCTTGGTGTCCCCCTGTCTCTGCCTGAGGTGACTTTCTCCTGTTTCCTTCATTGTCCTGACCACTCCACTGAAGGGGAACTGGATAGGTGATGGCAAATTGAAATTAACATCTAGCAGCAAGGAATACAAAACAATGATTAATGGCTTTTTAATGCTCCACTGTTTTACACTCAGAGCACTTTGTTTTAATGGTGCATGAGGTGGATGGAGAATATGTGGATATAGGGGGACTGCAGCTTTGCACAGACCTCTGAAGTTTTCTGTCTCTCTTTGTAAGAGAGACACCATTTACACCATTTACACCATTAAGCAGAGATAATTCAGAACTCTTTAGCTTAGAATTACATAGGAAAGCCTTAAATCTGACTCATCTCCTCTAGTGCACCACAATTAGAAGAAGAGCAGAACAAAGTCATTAAAAGAAATATCCTCTAACTAGCAGTTACACTGATAATTGTTTTCTGGTTTGGGTTAATTATAAAGTGGACGACTTGATTAATTAAATAAGTTTCCATAGTCTCCCTGACCCTTGCCCTAAGAAAGGCTCCAGATAGGTTTATGGGATGATAATAATTTGTCTTTCAGCCCATTTAAGAGATTTGTCTTCTTCAAGACCATGTCCATAGGTGAGAGTTTCAGATGTTCATCATCTCTTGTGTTGAAATATGCCAATAGTTATTCCTGTCACTTGGCTAGATAAACACTTAGAAGAGCCATGCATTCATCAGTCATTCTTAAACAACACTTTAAAAAAAATTAATTTTTAACTTAAAAAAATCTCCTCCAATTTCAAATTCAATCTAAATTCAACATCCTCCATACCAGGATGGAGATGAAGTTCAGCTAGTGGGACTGCAGCTGAGGACTAATCAGATATTGTGTTTTGCAGCAGAGTTGATCAAGATCAAACTGGATGAGACTCAAGTCAAGTGACTTGAGTTATTATTAAGTGAGATAATTGCCCATGGTACTCTCTGCTCTTTTAATAACCACTCACTTCACCTACTGCTGGGTGTCTGCAGACATCTCAGGATCTCCTGGTTAAGTCTATGGAAACAAACAGATGCTGCCAGCATGACCCTGTTTTCTAAAGCAGTAATTCAGATGACTATTTCCTAGTGGGAAATATGGCCTAATGGGAGATGTCCCTGCCCATGCAGGGAGTTTGGATCTTGATGATCTTTAAGGTCCCTTCCAACCCGAACCATTCTATGATTCTATAATTCTATAATTCAGTTCCATTGAAGAAGCTTTTCCCCTTGAGAGATAAAAAGTCAAATTATAAATTCAGGTGGTGATGCCCACCTATAGATACCTGAGAGGAATTACACCCTTTATTCAGGTTGATCATACAACCTTTGCTATTAGTAACCTGGTTAAAAACATTTCTGCTCAACAGTTCTCTGCAGAAGGTCTCTAGCAGACCAGGTTCCTGCTGCTCCTTATGAAAATATTCCTACCAGAGGACTCATCTGCATCAAAAAACAAGATCTTAGAAAGAGAACAATACAACAGCATTAAACATGGCAAGTGTCCCCTCCAGGAAACCAGAGCAGTTTGTACTTTATAACTCAACACCCCATTGACCCTACTGAGGTTTCTTTTCATTCTGTGGGAACAAAGAAAGGGAGATTTATACCTGGGAATAAATGGAACATATTGAATAGTGGATATAATTAAGTATAATGTCTTCCCTGTTACAGTAAAAGAAAAAAAAATAAGGCTTTAATAATGTAGTTTGTGGGTTAAAAAAGGAAAACAAAGACCATGTACTCTTCAGTCAGGCAAAGGAGTTGTTTGTTAGTATTGCTATTGGTTAGCAACTGTGGCAAAGCCCTCAGAAGCCCTAATATGAGTTTGATAAAAGAGATAACTGAATTGTGTGATTGCAGGATGCATGATCTGGAGCAGGATTCCACCCTTTGATCCCTTCTACTGTCCTTAGAAACAGCTACTGGCAAAAATTTTTTCCCAAGCCCTTACTACAACTGGTAACCTTGAAGTTACAGTGAGCTACCTGGGAGCAGTGCAGAGGTCTTTCTGGAAGTGAGGTTCTTTTGAAGCATCCCATGTTGTTCTGGATGGCAGAATGAATGCAACACTGCTTCCATCTCCACTGGGAAATCTGACAACTCTGGGAACTCTACCAAGCAGAAGAATAACAAATGTGATGCTGTGATGGCTAACAAATGCAGGGGACAAGTCCAAAGGAGGTAAATCACCAGCCTATGTATCCCATGACACCAGTGTGACCAGAATTTTTGAATCAACACATTAGACTATTCTATCTCCATAAAAAAAAAAAAAAAAAAAAAAAAAAAAAAAAAAAAAAAAAAAAGCAGAGAATATTTGCAATCTATCAGTGACATTTTCAGAGATTTTAAGCCTTGACAAATCAAATATTTGAAGAAATCTTGGACTTCTCCTTGGGAAGGCTTTGGCAAAGCAGTTTGACACATTTCATGAGTGACGTTATTTTCATGGCTGTGATGCTGGTGCCACCAAAAACGGTTTGCAAACAACAGGCAAAGTTGTTACAGGATAAAAGGCTTATAATTGGTTTGATGAAGCCTGAAAACACATCTCCTCTCTCAGAACATCAGAACGTCAGAACATCAGAACAGAGATGAGGAAGGCATCTATGACAGCTCACTGGTGTTTTCCTAGTGTGTCATCTCATATTTACAGATGCCACCCATCCACATTCACAAATAGAGAAGATCCTAACAACTGGGGAAGATTTTCCCATGTAAAGATGGAAAGTATTCCAAGGAGACCCAGGTATCATAGGATCATTAATGTTGAAAGAGCCCTTCAAGATCAAGTCCAACTGTAATCCAGCTATCACAGCCACTAAACCACATCAAGTACCACATCTAAGCACTTCTTGAACAACCTCCAGGGATGACAACTCCATCACTTCCCTGGGTAGCCCATTCCAATGCCTCATTGCTCTTTCAGTAAAGAAATATTTCTTAATATCCAACCTAAATCTCCCCTAGCACAACTTAAACCCATTTCCTCTCACCGTATCACTAGGGTGGATTGCAAGCCTATCCCATGGCATGCTGATGACTACCAAATACAAAAAACTCATAAATTTCAGACTTCTCATTCCTGATTCTTTTTCCCTTGCCGTGTTGCTCTAGATCTCTGGACTTTTTGGAAAAGGTACCACTTGTCACGTTGGAATAGTTCATACTTCCTTGTAAGGTGGGTTCATCCTAAATACTGTTCTTTTTTTCTCTGATTTTCCTTAAAGGTAAACTGTTCTACCCACATCTTTGATACCCAGAAGTCACCCCCCATAACAACATATCAGCATAGTTTGAGAGATGGGGAGTTCTGAGATACCCACCTATACTCTCTTTCTGTAGGAAGCACACAGTCCAGCATGACAGACACTTTTTTGCTGCTCAGAGACTGATCATTTATCATCCTTTGCATCAAACTGCCTTTTTGTTCAAGTCCTCCTCTGCTAACGAGGGGTCCTTGTGGCTGTCACTTGCAAAGGGATCTGCTCTTCCAGCTATGATGCATTGCATGCTCAATTTGTTATGGCCAATGAGCAGATCTGCAAACTGCATGACCAGATCTTCAAACAGCATGAAAAACTGCTCTTCAGAGCAGTCTTCCCTTCAGTATTCATCTTCAGTCCCCCCAGCTCTCCCCAGTAGCTCTATTCCTATTGCAATACTCATCCCATGTCCACCTCCCCATGTCTCCCCTTCCCCCTTTTCTCAGGTATCAGATTTGTTTAGATAATAACCTGATATTCATAGCTCACTCCCCTCCCTCTTAGCAGAGGGATTCAGGACCAAGAGACAAACAGATCCTAATGAAGGAAAGGTTTCACTTAGGCCCTCAGAACCCATGGCACTTTTGGAGTTCTTTATCCAAACAGCACTGGGCACAGGCACAAACCCCATCAAAGATCTTAGAGCAAAGGGTTATTTGAACAGAAATTGCACCAACGATCACTTTTGTGTACCAAAAATAATGATAATATTACTACTACTAACAAAACAAATCTGTTCACGTGATTGGCTGGTGAATGGGCTGGGTTCCCATGGCAACTGTCGGCAGAGATGCTTGTAGGAAGAAAGGGAGTATTCTGTTTGAAATGGTTCAGATTTCTGCCACAAAGTTCACACAGCATAGGAACATGCATCAGATTCCTTCATTAGCTACACAAAGTGCTCTCCATCCCCCCAGGAGCCACCCGAAGCTAAATTATCCATTTTTTGGTCTGCATTTAACTTTGAGGTTGGAAATTTGTGCAAGAGATGACAGTGAAGGTGATGCCAGGTGCTGGGAGCTTTCACTCAAGCTGTCTACCTTCTTCCCCTTTCATCCTCATTGCTTTTGGCACTTTGTTTCCACCTGAGGTTTGAGCAAGAGCTGACCTGGGGATATCTGCTACTCAATTAGGATGTAGATAGCCCTGGTCCTGGCCAACCATTCCTATCCAGCATGAGGAGCACTTAGGCAATCCAGTGCCGCAAACATCTGGATTTCAGGACTGGCTTGGACTCAGGCTTGGCAGAGAATGGAAATAGATGATTTATGCATAAAAGAGAAAGGGAAACTGTCAAAGAGAAACTTCCCTTTCCTTCAGCTCTACTTCACTAAAGACTCAGATATTCTTGAGCATGATTTCACGTCATGGAAACAGAAATAGTAAAGGTTTCAAACTGAAAGAGGGGAGATTTAGAGGAGATATTAGGAAGAAATTCTTTAATGTGAGGGTAGTGAGACACTGGAACAGGTTGCACAGAGAAGTTGTGGGTTCTCCATCCTTGGAAGTGACTCACTAGGGTGGTGATGAAAAGTGGTGTCCTGGTTTGGGCCAGAATAAAGGTGATTTTCTGTCTTGTGCTTTTGCTTTCAGCTCAGTCTCTTGTAAGTAGCTGCACTTGCTGAAATGAACAGCAAGTTTCTCAGTCAGTGTCTGCTCCTGGGACTGCTCACACTCCATGGTTATAGTTACTGCTGGAGAATGGGCTGCAGAGCCAAGGACACTGCTCAGCTCTGAGGAACATTTTACCTTCCAGAAAGAGTAAAGAGGTCCCACCTGAACCCCGCCTTAGGGAGGAATGGACAAGATAGATGGACAAAATTGACCAGACAGAGGATTCCAGCCCATACACCTCATACTCAGCATAAATTTGAGAGATCAAGAGGGTCAAACCCCTTCCTGCCCTTCCTACTTCCCCTTCTTCTCCTCTCCCTGTTTGCTTCAGCATCCTGGGAGGATTCCATCCCTTCCTCTGCCTGTGCTCCTGATCCATTCCAGCCTGGATCTGTGTGTTCCTGCCTCCAGCTCCCAACTGCTCCTGAGCCCAGGATTCCAGCCTGGACTTTCCCAGGGCTGCCCTGCAGCCTCAGTGGGGATGTGAGAGTTATTGGGGGGAAAGGGGGGAGGAACGTGGGATCAATTTTCCTGTATATTTGTATAGATTTAGTAATTTTTCCTATTTATCATTACTTTTGCATTAAAGCTGTGTAGTTTAGTTTCCAACCCATAAGTCTCTCTCCCTTATTCTCTCTCCTTCCTTTATCAGGGAGGGGAGGGGGTTTATTGTTATTTGGTTTAATTGCCAGGCCAGTGTTAAACCCTGACCCAATCCAAACCAGTCTATAATTCTGGGTGTGGGAAAAGATCCCTGTGTCTGTGCATGAAATTCTCTGGACATGAAAATGGGTTTGGTTTGCAGACTCAAGGCATCTATTTAGTCCATCTCTGTCTGTGCTGTAACTGCCACTTTTTTTTTTTTTCTTTTTTTCTTTTTTTTTTTTTTTAAGAAAGAGAGAAATGCCTCATTTTTCTGCTGAGGAACAGAGACAGAGTGAGATGTTCAGGGTAATGAAGGAAAAGTAAGATTCACTCCATTAAAAGCTCGTGCCTGCAACTACTTCTGTGCTGTACATCCTAAACCCTACTGAAAAATTACTTCTAGGGAGAACTTCTCTCAGTAGAGGTCAGACTAATGAGATCCTAACAGTATCTATCTCTTCCTTTACCATGAGCAGAACTGCAGTTTCCTAGCTCCGAGACAGACAAATAATGTTAGATTAATCCTAGCCAGGTACAGGACTGCTATGTGTTACCTTACATCTACCATTACCTGAAAATCACCAACATGGTGGTGTTCCTATGCACAAGAACGTGCATAAAATATGCAATAAATCTGTTCTCTGTGCATCTTTCATCACAGGTTAAGGTTAAAACCAACTTTTTATAAAATGGATCCATATTTGGATGTTCCTGGGCACAGGAACATGGATGTTTGCAGTGTTTTCTGATGTTAGAATGGTTCCAGAAATTGTTTCAATCCAGTGCCAGCTTGCACTCTGCTGCACAGTTCCCAGATGTGATTTGAAGGTGAGTGTTGCCCATGGATGCTCCCAGCAGGCAGCTGGTTTGCTTCCATCCCAGGCAGCATCCAGCCATCAGTCCAAAGAATTTTGTGTTTTGTTTGTTGTTTTTTAACTCATTTGTATGGATGTAAGCTGTGGAGAAATCTGAACGAGACGTGGCCCAGATATTGAAGAAACAGTTTGATTGAAGCCCAAAGACTTCAGAATCAAAAGAAACAGGCAACAAGAAGATTATGAGGACAAGAAGAAAGCAAAGGTTGGGCCAGTGGGTCGTCTGATGCCTCAGCACTCCTGCAACCTAAATCCTGCATCCTCTGAAGATGCAACTTTTATTTGAAACAAGAGGGGGAAGACTCAGACAAAGGAAAATTCCTTCCAGAGTTTATTTTCATTTCTTTAAAACCGGGAATCAGTTCCAAAGGATTCCAAATTCAGTTCCAAATTCCAAAGGATTTTCCCTGGGTTGAGTTAGGACCCAAAGCTGTGGCAGAGTATTTACCCTGCTCCATCACCCCTGGTTTTTCTAATTAATAAACTGTCAACAGTGACGTAATCATCATTTTGAGGAGGTATAAGGGGTATTGCTCACTTTGAGAGGGCTCAAACACCAGCTCTGTCTTTTGCCTTTCTTCAGTAGACTTATTTTGAAGTGTGCTGTGGCAGTGTGTCACCCCTTGTGATTACACTAAGGAAAAAAATACTACATGAGTGACACAAATTACTAATTACTTTATTATGCGGTGATTAACCAAAAAAAAAAAAAAAAAAGGGAAAAAGAAAGGAATGAAAAACTTGAAGTTGCTTCAGCAAATTTTGTTTTTAGAGAAATAATTATTAGGTTTCAAATGTACTAAATTAAGAAATCCTCTGCCTGATTTCTTCCCCCCATCTCTTTTTAATCGTCAGCCTTGGCTGTGTGGCTTTGCTGTCAATGCTCTACTGGGATGATGGGCTTAACCCTCTTTCATTTTTCTTTTTTTTTGCCTCGTGAGAAAAGTCTCATGTCTTGTCTCAGCTGCTACATGCTGGAAACTACACATGGGCAGCAGAGGGGCCTGGGAACAGATCATGTCACAGGAAAAAAAATAAAAAAAAATCACTTTTGCAGCTGGGATCTGTATTTTACAAGGTTCTGCAGGAGAGGAAGCAGCAGGTGACCTGATGTGTTGAGGTGCCATGGTGATTCTCTGCTTTGGCCCTGGGAGCTTCAGCCCTCTGAGATGCCAGGATTTCCCTGGGAAGGGTCTTCACCTCCAGCTTCACCATGCTGGTGATATCTTTCCCCTTGCATGGATGTGGGAAAAAAAATGGGATGTTCTCATCCACCCAAACGGAAGTACTCAGGGATCAGAGAAGCCAGGATGGATTGAAATGGTGTTGGTACAACTAAACTGAGCCCGTGCAGAAGCTCCTAGGACACCCAGAGGACTCTGGAAAGCTCAAGGTCATGGTGAGTATTTGAGCAGACTTCTAAATGAAGTGTCCCAAGTGCAGAGGTGGGGATGGAAAAAGTCTGGAGGAGGTGGCAGGCACAGGGTCCTGGTCCTGTTGAGGAAAAATAACAGCTGAAAAATCAATAGGAGAGACCCTGATTTGTGGCAGGATGAGAAAATAGGAGTTTGATGTCTCCTTGGAGATGCCACTCCCCAAGTCAAGTCCCTCTAGGATAATGCAGAGAGAATAAGCCAGGATCCAGGCAGGGGCTGACCCATGGTCTGGGTTTCTTTTTTTTTTGAAGGGATCTCAGGTTCATGGGGGACTGATCACTAGGCAATACCACTGCTTGGAGGTAATCCCAGTGACAGTAGGCAACACAGTGGATGGGAAATCTTAAATTCCTAAGGATCTGCTCAGCACGTCACATACTCCTTCCTCTCAAATTCCAAGCTGCAAGAAATTCTTTTGTATCACCCTGGATCCCAGCAATGCATGCTGACAGATTAACAGTCTGCTTCTTTACAATGTTTAGGCTCACTCAGTGCCAGGATGACTATTGCCCAATTTTATGCCAAGCTCAGTACATCCTGTTTCTCTTATTCTCTCTTGTCATACAGATTTTGGTAAGCTTGTGTACCCTAAACTCTCCCAGGACTTCCCCTCTCCTCCTCCCCTATAATTAAACAAGAAGCGTTGACAGCTGCTGTCGAAGCCATTTCCAGCACTCTAAAAATGTTCAGGAAATAAGAAGAATCTCTGAAATAAGAAGTCAGATGAATCCAATAGAGGAGAAGGAGAATTCTTAGCAGTCCAAAGAGACTTTAGTTCAGAGAAGGCCCATTGACACTGCATAAGAGAAAGGAAAAAGCAACACCTAAATTTAGTTTTGCTGTCTGGTGAGATACCAAGAGCCATTCACAGAGAAGGGGAAAGTGTTGAAATGTGTTTTTTTTTCACTTTTTACCTTCAGGACTATGTGTCTTGCATTGCACAAGAATGTCTGAGCTGATGTATCATCTCTAACTCAAGAGGTCTTGTTATGAGAGGGTGCACCCACCATTGCAGTTTGTAGGGATTGGGTAAAGCCACCAGGGAGGCAAATGGAGCTGGCTGAGGTATGGAAAAGCATCACTTTTGGAGTAAACTTTCTGACATTTTTTCCTTTTCAAGAGGAATCACCATCGTGTCAAGTAGGATTTGTAGTGGAGATTTCTTTTAAGCAGGGAATTTGACAGATATTTTGCTCTGCTCAACTTGCTTTGCTGACTCCTCGGGAAGTCCTTTAAACAATGACATTGTGATTAAAAAAAAAAAAAAATCTCACATAACAACATTGTAATTGCTAAAAACATTCTCATTAACAAAAATGTCTCTTTCCAAAGTCCCCTATTCAAGCAGCTCTATAAGCTTTTAAGCCTTCAAGCACCAGGAAATTATATCTTTGATGAGAATGGCTGCTTAACATCAGCAAGAGACTGGAGAGGGAACCTGAGTTTATTGCAGAGGGTGGGGAAGTGTTTGATGCTTGCACAGACTGAGGTTCTCAACTTCCAGAGAGAATTCCTCTTCATTTATTCAAACTCATAAGTAAAATCTGAGAGGCTCAAAAGCTCAAAGCCAAAATTCTGTGATGATTCTAAGAGGAACTGACATTATTCAGGAGGATGTGTCTTTTCACTTGTGGAAGTGCTTGGAGAGGTCCCATCCCGAGGTTCAGGGTCAATTAGTTGAATAGGTCAGGAGGACACATGAAATATAAAGGGCTTCTGTATTGAGGACCATTTTCCAATGAGACCCAACTATGACCTCAAAAAAAATCTGTCTGAATTCAGGCCCAGTTGTCCCAAATCAAGGACCATTTAGTACACAAGTTCCAGATTGGTTTATGTGTTGTCCTCTGTAGGCATGCAGTAGACAGCTTGACTTTTAACTTCTCCAAATCCAGAAGGCAACACAGCAGCCTTCCCAGGATCCAGTGACATGTCTGGAACCATAACCTCAAGGTTAGGTGGGATAACCATGCCATGCCCCTGTCTTTATAGATGTGTAATTAGCAGAGTGCTCTAAGGCTCACCTAAGCATGGTTGAGAAGGAGGCTTTACCACCAGTGTGGTGTAATCAATCAGCAGCTATGGCCCTGAGCTTTTCCTGCTAATAAGAAAAAAATTAAAAAAGGAATTTCCTTCTCTCTGCATCTACATATGACTGTGTGTATATATATATATATAGGGATAGTGATTAAATTGTCACTTGTGCAGAAACGTTCAGAAGGATACTGAGGCATAGGGAAGGGATAGGGAAGGCCCATGTTGTCTTATATCTCTGCAGCTCCAAGGATATCTAAACTCAAGCAAGGAGAAGGCATTTCAGATGTCCTATTGCCAGTTGCTGCCAGACTCTGGCTCCCTGGAGACACCAGGCAGTGCATCTTGAATAGCAAGTGTCTGAATATGGTTCTCCATCCCCTCCGCAATCACTGCATCCCGCTTGTCCCAGAAGGCTCAGGGGAATTGCCTTTTCTTCTCTGACTCAAGGAAGTCTATGCCAGCTACACATTTCCCACTCCTCTCCCCCCACTCCCTGCTGCTGAAAAGAAAAAACAACCCATTAGGGCTTTGCTGACTGGATCTGACATTTCCCAGGTGCAGATGAACACCCCCTCGGGGCCTCAACACGGTGAAAATCAACTCATTGTTTACACATCACTTCTCATCACCAATCCCAGTAACAAGGAGCCCTGGCACCTGCCAGCCCAGTGCTCACCAGCATGAATTTCCAAGGTGTTTGACTTGGTATGGAAGGGATAGAAGAGGGAATGGTGGCATGTCATGGAAACAGAATTATGGACTGGCTGGGGTTGGAAGGGACCTTAAAGATCATATAGGTTCAACCCCCCTGCCATGGGCAGGAACACCTTCTACTACAAGGTGTTCTTGGAGGTTGCTCCAAACCACATCCAAACTGGCCTTGAACACTTCCAGGGAGGGGATATGTCACTCACAGAATCACAGAATTACTGTGGCTGGAAAAGACCTCCAAGATCATCAAGTCCAACCAGCACATCAGCCAGACCATGGCATTAAGTGTCACATCCATCCTTTCCTTAAACACCTCCAGGGATGGTGACTCCACCACTTCCCTGGGCACTCCATTCCAATGTCTGATCACCCTCTCCATGAGAAAGTGCTTCCTGATATCCAACCTAAACCTCCCCTGGAGCAGCGTCAGGCCATGTCCTCTTGTCTTGTCACTTTTTAGGGACTACAACCTCCCTTCAGGTAGTTGTAGAGAGTCATAAAGTCTCCTCTGAGTCTTTTCTTCTCCAGGCTAAACAACCCCAGCTCCCTCAGCCTCTCCTTATGAGACTTTCCCCCCAGTCCCTTCACCAGCCTCATTGCTTTCCTCTGAACCCTCTCCAGTACCTCAATGTCCTTTTTGAAGTGATCAGACATTCACAGCACAGCCCAAAAATCTGTGAGCTTGAATGTACCCAAGGGAACGTCAATCTCACCCTGAACTCTTGGATGAACACTGCTTAGACAATTTCAGTCCAAAAAAATTAATTAACACAGGCAAAGCCTGAATGAACATTCCCCATGAAGGGTCAAATATATTCTGAAACTGCTCTTTTAAACATGAAACTTTCTCCAACCTGCAAAAATATTTTCTCTCTTTCCTTGGAGAAGTCCTTCACTCAGAGCAGAAAATCAGAGTCCCTCTGGCTGAGGTGAGCTGTGCAGGTCAACTTTATATCTAAGGAATATTCATGGTGGTCTTTGAATCTGGGCTATCCTAAATCATGAGGTGTCCTCTAAATGTCTTGCATCTCAAGCCCCTGCAGGGAGCAGGAACATTTTCCACTAGACTGGTTGGCTCAGAGTCCCATCCAACCTGACCTTGAATGCTTCCAGGGATGGGGCATCTACCACCTCTCTGGGCAACCTGTGCCAGTGTTTCACCATCCTCAGTATAAAAAGTTATTTCCTGATATCTAGCCTGAATCTCCCCTCTTTCAATGTAAAATGTTGTCCTATCCTACAGCTTCTGCTAAAAAATTTGCCCCCATCTTTCTTATAAAGTTTAAGTACTGAAAGGCAGCAATAAAGTTTCCACAAAGCTCCTTCTCTTACAACTCACCAGCATGGCAATCAGATCATGTTATTTTCCTCCACCACATCTTCTGCTCATGCTGCCTCATGATGCCTCTTCCATTCTTGGTACCTCAGCCATCTGTTTAGCCAGGCACAAAGCAAGCCTCAAAAATACAGATCCATCTAAAAGTATTCCTTTTGCTGTTAAGAGACAGGAACCTATTCCAAGCCTTCACATAGTCCCATGGGAAGGTGGGGAATGTTGCAGATCCCATATTTGCTGTGTGGATGGGAGGTGTGGGTAGAAGAAAATTGTCAGAAGAGCCATTGCTTACATTAATGAGGGAGCAATTGGAGAGATGATAGAAGTTAAGGGGTAAGAACAACCATAGCAGTTCTAGAAGATCAATCCAGCTCAGGCTCCTGCTGCCAAGAGTGGCCAGCAATAGGTGTCAAGATATTATCAAAAAAAAAAAAAATATCTAAGTGTGGAGTGCTTCTTTCCAAGATACTCTTTCTGCACCCAATGAGCTACAACTCATGAGCCTTCCAAGATCCAAGACCAAGCTGTTAAATATAACTGCCCTGGATGGATTTTCACCCATAAATTTGCCCAATCATGGCATAGGGACATCCCCTCCCCACCCAATAAACCTCTTGGGGAAGTGGAATACCCCCATCTCCTCCCCACCCAATGAACTTCTTGGGGGCAGAGGGATATCCCAATCCCCACCCCCCCACCAAATGAATCTCCAGGAGGCATAGGGACATCCCTTCCCCACCCAATAAACCTCTTGGGGAAGTGGGATACCCCCATCTCCTCCCCATCTGAGCCCTCCTTGCTGAAGCCATCAGGCTCTTTGCAGCCCCATCATTCCTGCCTGTCTGGGAGGCAGCTGCTGCCACAGACCCTGCAGAGTTAACTCGTTGTACCTGCAGGCAGAGCAGCTCTCCCCTGCACTCCCATTAGCTCTGTTTGAAAGCTGTGATTTGCCACCTTGGTTCCCTGCCACCCGCTGCTCCTGCTCGTGCAGCCCTGGCTTCTCCAGGGGAGCTGCTGTCATTTAAAGCAATGGGGAGGCAAGGGCTTCCGAACCCAACAAACTCAAATTCAGGCCCTTTGTGATGGACAGAAAGATTTATTCCTTCCCTGCCTTCTTCCCTCTCCCCCCCCCCCCCCAAAAAAGACTTTTGCCAAATCTTACAGGATTATGAAAGACGTTGGAGGTGTAGATGCTGTTTTCTCTGTTCTCATAAAACCCAGTGAAGATGTGTTTCATTTGGTTCATTTTCACCGTATTTCTAGGCATTATTCTATTATGTCCATCTGGATAAGGGAACTTCTGTAAACTCCAGAGTATTTGAGTGCCCCTGCAGCCACACAGATCTAACAAAAGAGGGGTCTGCTCTTAAACCCCCCTCTTAACCCCTCCCCCCTTTTCCTCTCCTCTCCTCTCCTCTCCTCTCCTCTCCTCTCCTCTCCTCTCCTCTCCTCTCCTCTCCTCTCCTCTCCTCTCCTCTCCTCTCCTCTCCTCTCCTCTCCTCTCCTCTCCTCTCCTCTCCTCTCCTCTCCTCTCCTCTCCTCTCCTCTCCTCTCCTCTCCTCTCCTCTCCTCTCCTCTCCTCTCCTCTCCTCTCCTCTCCCTCTCCTCTCCTCTCCTCTCCTCTCCTCTCCTCTCCTCTCCTCTCCTCTCCTCTCCTCTCCTCTCCTCTCCTCTCCTCTCCTCTCCTCTCCTCTCCTCTCCTCTCCTCTCCTCTCCTCTCCTCTCCTCTCCTCTTCTCTCCTCTCCTCTCCTCTCCTCTCCTCTCCTCTCCTCTCCTCTCCTCTCCTCTCCTCTCCTCTCCTCTCCTCTCCTCTCCTCTCCTCTCCTCTCCTCTCCTCTCCTCTCCTCTCCTCTCCTCTCCTCTCCTCTCCTCTCCTCTCCTCTCCTCTCCTCTCCTCCCCTCTCTTTTTTCAGCTAGGAGAAGACTTTCAAGACATTCAAGAAGCATTTGGATGATGTTCTCAGGCACATGGTGTGATTCTTGGGGTGCCCTATACAGGGACAGGAATTGGACTTGATGATCCTGATGGGCATCTTCCAACTCAGCAGATTTTATGTTTCTAAGACTTGTTCAGGGACGCATGATAAATCAGGGACAGAGCCAGAGATCTGAACTGAGTGTCAGGCTGGTCCCTAACATTCTGCCCTCAAGATATTCAATTCTGCAGTCAAGATACTTCAATTCCACTCTGTTTCCAAAGAGAAAATGGCTTGGAAGCACCTGGAAAATCATCTCTCTCCTTGTCAAATGGCTGTGCCTTGGTATTACTCCTTTAAAAGGACCTTGTTGCATCCCATGCACTTGCAGAAGCAGCAGCAGGGGTGAGATCAAAGGCTCTGAAAGAGAATCCAGAGTGGGGAAGCATAGGGGGGATTGAAATGGAATGAGCCAAGCTGGATTCATTACCTGGCAATTAGCTCTAAATTAATGCACAATCATGTGGTACAATGAGCTTGGAAGTGAGAGGTCCTTCTGGCAACTGGAGTCAACAAGACCTGTGGAGGTCAATCCCTGCTGTCTCAGGCAGGGTATATGGGGGAGATCAGCTCAGTTCCTGTGTTTCCAGGACACCTGAGAAAAATTCTTGACTCCAGCGTTGTCAAGTGAGGACTTTAGGTAGGAAGAACAGGTCAGTGTTTTATCCATCTTTTTTTTCTTGAGTACACATCAACAGAGAGACAAGACCAAGAGACCAAGCTGGACAGCCCAGTTGCAACACCAGGATTTTAATAATTCCTGATAAAACCTGCTGCCTCACCCCATCATTGACCAACACACATCACTGATCTCAAAGTCCAGGTGTCTTCCAGCTCTGGTGGCAATCTTTGGTGCTTGCCAATGCAACCTGGGAATCAGGAGTGTTTGTTTTCTTACCATACCTCCCCCCTTCTCCAACTTCCATCATCTTGCCTTTCCATGACCCTCCTCATCCCAGAGGAGATCCAAGTGTTTGGCTGAGCCTGGTACATGCTGGAGCATCCTGAGTCCAACTTTGTGCAGAGGCAGCATCCTGTTAGGAGGTCATCATCCTGCATCATTCTACATCTTCTGCATCTTCTGCATCTCCTGCATCATTCTGTATCTCCTACATCCCTTGCATCTCCTCATCTTTGAAGAGCCAGAGAGGGGCTTTGTTCAGAGCCAACACACTGAGCAGATCAGAGGAACTTCTAATTCCTAGAAACTCATTGCCAGGCAACCTGATGCTTAAGTTCACTTTCCCAGACAGAAAGAGAGACTCTCTCCCTCCTCCAGGCTTCTGCCAAACCTTTCTCTCTGCAGTCACACCCCCCAACCTCCCACGGCTGAGGACAAGTGTCCAAAACCCTCCTGCTCTGTGCTAAACTCTTGGATTCCCTCCCACCCAAAGCATCTGTTGCTACAGAGCCCAGGTCTGAATTGTTCTCATGCTGGGGACAAACACATCTTGGTGCCAACTTGTAACAGATCTCTGGCCAACCAGGACATCTCTGGTCCTGTCATGTTGCCACCAGAAACCAGTCCAAGTAGTTTTGCAGCAGTTTATGGGGCTGAAGGCTTCCTTCAGCCTCACAGCCCTGTTCAAAGTGGGTCCTCACCTGCAGTCAAAGTTGCTGGAAGTTGGGTACCCTTCCAGCAAGAACAACATTTAAAACTTGACCATTCCCACCAGGCAGTGTATTTGCAGCCAGCCTGAGCTGGAGTTCCAGGGAGTTTTCTAGCAGAAAGTTTGCCAACTCATACTTCATAACAGCTTCTCTAAGACATAGCAACAGCCCCCATCATTTCTCATTTACTGGAATAAAGGTAATGGCATCTTGATGACACTGTCACAGAAGCTCTGAGCTTGATGTCCAGGGTAGTCCACCATGTATTAGTTGTCTTCTGCTCCTCGCAGGCTCCCACAAAAGATTCCTTCAGCACTAGAAGATATCAAAGCAAGCCTGGTGAGAAGAGTCATGGTCCCTCAACAGAGGTTGACCCCGCTTCCCCAACAGGCTGAGGAGCTAAAGGAGAAAAGGGTGTAATGACCTGTAGGGTTGGTACAAAAGGAGAAAATGCCTTAGTTTGTAACTCAAGTTAGGGCCATCCATCATTTAAACCACACCACAGGTCAGAGCAAAGAAAAAAAAAAGATGGTCTGTGTAACATCCACTCACCCCTGGCACTTCCCAGTCCTGAGGGCAGAGCTCCACTTGGTTCCCATCCATGGGAGAGTGGTCCATGGAGACACTTGGTCTCTGCTGGGGAAAAATGATGCTAAGGTCCAGTGTGAGCCCCTTAGAAATCTCACCCCTAAGTGTCAGTCCTGGGCTCAGTGCCTCCTTCATACAGCTCAGATTAATGCTTCTGGTGGTCAATCCATCCCAATGAGCCTTTCCTACTGTTTTCATCCCTCTAAGCCCCTTGGTGACAGGCTCTTGCCATTAGACATGATGGAGAGAGCTGCTGCCCCTCCACAGGCACACTCTCGTCTTATAGAGCCTCTAGGAGTAATGAAAGCAACAAAATAAATCACCCAAAGAGCAAGTGGTTGTGATGAATTAGGAGGTGTTCAATGAACAAAGCTGGCGAGCTGGCCAGGGCACTTCCAGATTTTTTTTTTCCCTTGGTAAAGATGTGAAGGCAACGAGCAGCCAGGGCCTCTAATTCCCCTTTCCTACTTTGCCAGGAGTGTTTTCAGAGTCACTTTGTCGATTGAATTTGTCAGCCACCATTCTGGAGACAGCAAAGCTGCTTTAGCTCTCTTTATTGTGGTGCTCACACAAGGCAATTCCAAAGCATCTGTATTCATTCCAAGAAACATTAGGTAGCTGATGATTCAGCCAGCTGCCAGTAGATAGCTGCTCTCTCTCCTTGAGATGACTGAGTAACACAGGAATAACCCAGGGATTTTGCTCCCCTTTGGTGTGCCTCTGAGTTTATTTATTTATTTTGGGTGGATCCCATTTATCACAAGTGTGCAGGAGCTGATTTTTAAGCGTGGTGTTCCCTGGGGCATGGAGACAGGAACAAGTCTGCTCGTTTCCGTTGGACAGCTTTTGTCCAAGATGAAACCTCAATGTAGCCAGGGGGATTGGAAGTTGTGTGTTAGGAAATTAAAAAAAAAAAAAAAAAGGGTTCTGGCTGTTGACACAAGTTGATGCTCAAGAAGAACAAGAGGAAATGGGTTCAAGTTGCACCAGGGGAGGTTCAGATGAGATATAAGGAAAAATTTCCTCACCAGAAGAGTAGTGAAACACTGGAACAAGTTGCCCAGGGAGGTGGTGGAGTCATGGGTGCATCCAAAAAAAGGGTAGATGTGTCACTTCGGTGGTTTTAGTGGTTACAGTGGTGTAGGACTGATGGTTGGACTTGATGATCTTGAAGGTCCTTTCCAACCATACGGATTCTACAGAGACACTGGAAAAGTTAGGTGGGAAGGGAAGAGGAAGAGCTGTTCCTTCCTCAACATGTTGATGTGGTAGATGCTGAGGGTCCCTGGTGGGGAATCTTCTGGACCCAGACAGAGGTGAATTGTAGCAGCCAGCAGCAAGCCCCACAGCCCTCAGGGATGCCAACTGAAGGTTTTGCTTATACTGGAAGGGCCAGGCTTGCATCTGCATAGCTGCTTGGAAATCAGTGGGTCACAAAGCAGCTGAGACTGCTCCAGAGCCTGCAGAAATCTTGAACAGAGCTCCAAGGGTTGGATGCATTTCTGCCAACCCTCCCTGCCTGTACGTTCAGTTTCTTTTCTAAGCTGTTGGCCTCATCCCCATCTCCACACTCTGGAAGGAGATAGGGATATTGCAGCCCTCCTGAGAGAGGTGTCTGAGATAAGTGGACTTGAATCACCCTACAGCAGCTCTGATTTCTCTCTGCTGATTACAGAGGGAATTTGATGACAGCCTTAGCCCAGAAATTAACTACAAAGCAGCCGTGAGCCCAGGCTGCAATCACAGTTCCTCTGCCCCCACCCTGGGTGCTCAATATTTCTCCTGCCTTTTCTCTACCAGGCAGAAAAACGTGGTTGCCAGTTCCCTGTGCACCCTCAGTGGTTCTATGCACCAGACAAGCCAGCCCTGACCACAGGACATCTTTTACCACTGGAGAACAGGTGGATTTTCCACATTCTCCTTGCTCTCTGAATTGGAGGCTGGTGGCTTTCCAAAGTGGTTGTGTGAGTGTGCAGGAGGGAAAGACAACTTTGTCTCAGAGCCTCAGCAAGGCCAACCTTGCACTGACAACTTTTAGGAGTTAATCAGCCTGCCAAGACTTGGACAGGGGCACAGAGTGGCAGGGAAAGGAGCATCCTCTCCTGACTTCGGTAGAGGAGGTGCAGCTACCACTTTGTCTGTATTGCTGTTGTTCCTCCCATGCTTGTCCTGCTGGTGAAGTCCATTTCTGTCTCCTCACATGATCAGTGCTCAAAGAATCATAGAATGGTTGGGGTTAGAAAGGGCATCTCATTCCAGCACCACAGGATGGGCAGGGACACCTCCTACTAGACCACATCCTTTGCCTCAGGGCTGTTCTCAACCCCTGTGTGAAGCTCACAAGACAGAGCAGTGCTCATCCAAAAGTAGTTTTTATCCTGTGCAGTCTTCTCACTTTCCAAAAACACTTGTTCTACCTTGCAGGACATTTCCTGTTGCCTCAGTGTCCCACAACCCATCACAGCAATTTTGATTTGTGGAGCTTTGGGAAGAGCAGATCCTTAATTTCCTCAATCACCACTTCAAGCTAGAAAAACTTGGTCTCCTCCCCTAAACCTTCATTTTCCCAGAGGTATTTCTGCCTGGAGGCTTGGGGCATTGCTACAGTTTGCAGGGGCAGAGCCCAGGCTCACCTCCTGAGACAACCTGCAGAAAGGCATCTCCTTCCACATCCATGTCCTTGTGCTGACTGCTCCTGACCTTTTCCCTAAAGCTAACATTTAATTTCCTTCCTGATAGGCTTTAGAGGGAGAAGAAGTGAAGCTGTCCTTCAGGGTCAGGCAATGATGCTGAGCTATCCTTGGAGATGGGTCACAGCACAGCTTTTCTGTCCACCTCTGGCTTTGCCAGGAGGAAAACTCTTTCTCCCTGCCAGGCAGGGAACAGAAGGGAGAAGATGAAAGGGGGAGAGGGAGGGAGAGTTTCAAGCTTGTAATTCAGTTACAGCGCAGCAAATCGATTTGCTGGGGCTCAGAGGTTTGTTTGTTTTCTCAGGAACAGAGGAATGAGTCCAGCAGAGATGTGACAGGGCTCCAGTCTGCTGTCCCATCCTAAATGCAACACTGGGTTGGGAGGAGAGGGTACCATGCAAGCCCTTTCCCAAGTGCTGGCTCAAACCCATCCTGCACATGGGTGAGGTTGGGTTCAGGAGGGCTGAGCACAGCAGCCCATCCCCCTCCAATCTCCCTTAACCATGCAGTCATTGGGAAAAAAAACTCTGATTTCACCAAATTGTTTTCTGGCTGCAGGGCTAGGAGCTGTCTTTTGGGGGTACAAGGCTGTATCCCAAGCCAGCTTTTTTTGGTGGGCCAGAAGAAGGAGAAACTCATTGTGATGGCTGGTGGCTAAGGGATATGGCATCCAGGGCTAGTGATTGCTTGCTTTGGGCCACCTGAGGAAAATAACCGAATCCAGGCTGAAAATTTACCTGGATGTGCTACAGCAAGCACAGGGAGAGAGAAAATTGAGGGCAAATATGGGGCACAGGGTGATTGTGCCCCCCAGCATCCCCTGGCCTTCAAAGAGGTAGCTGGGCTCACTTGGATGAGACACCAGCCCCAGCCATCAGGCTCCATCAGAAACAAGTGCAGTGGTCAGGACTGGGAACCCAGAATGGCATCCCAGCCATTAAATCCCCATTAAATTTCAAATTCCATCCATAACTCTCCTGAAGGATCTCCATCCAAACCTGGTGATGGCAGACAACCATAGAGCTGCCTGGCTTGGGCTGTTGGGATCATCTGTGTGCTGTGTCCACCACTCTTGACAGTGACATCAAGAGTGATAAAGGCCAGGAAGGATGGACAAGGAGCCAAAGAAATGCCAGAGTTGTGGTACTGAGGGCTAAGAGGTACCAGGTTGGACCTGGTTGAAAATCCCTGCCTCCACCCATTGCTGTTACCCTTCCCACTGTACACTTCGTGGAAGGGGAAGCATGAAAACCAGGCTCTTTCTTAGCCCTTCTTTATGGCAGTGAAGAGATCCATCATTATGTTCTGATAGTCTTCTTCAGATCTTCTTCTGGCTGCTGGCCCCGAGTGGTAACACAAGGGACAAGGAGAGGACATACTAGGAGAGATGCTCAAGAGGTCCCAAAAGGTTCAGTGCTTCGGGGTGGTGGAGAGAGGGGTAAGATCTGCTTACCTGTGAGGAGGTTGAACATGTCCAGGGGCTGGAGCTCACTGGGGTATCTCTATGAAGAGAGAGCAGCACAAAAAATCAAGGCAAAACACTGAGAGAATGTGAGTGCTGCAGCTCCAGCTGGGGATTCACCAGCCAGACAAAGTTAAGTTTCCCTCTAGGAGTTGAGGGAACAATAGGAAACACCCTTTGGATCTTGGCCCAGCATTTCACTATGCTCCCTGCAACACGAAATCTTCAGTTTGAACCTGTTTCTGGAAAAAAGTTTGTCATGATGTCAGGGGAGTGCTAGAAGAGGAAGCAGAAACAAGCTTCCTTTGGGCCAACTCTTGTGGGTTTTATTTTCTTTGGAGCCTTTATTGGATTTCCAAGGTTGCAGTTAAGATGGAAGGCCTTATTGGGCAGGAACACACTGCTGACCATCCTCTTGGGTTTAGTTTATTCTTGTCTTATATTTAACACAGCCCTGAGGGTACTGGAACAAGTTGCTGACACAAAGTGTTCAAGATGGAAAAATGTAGAGATGCCCCATGGAGCTCTTAGAAACCAAGGATACATGGATGACAATCAGTAAGAAGACACTCTGAGACTTTGGCTGGAGACTGTGGGGAAAGTTTTCCCAGATCAGGGCATTTTGGGAGGCTGAAAGTGAAAAGCAAAGCTCTACTAAGCTCTTTCAGAGATTCTGCCTTCCCCTGAGTCTTACTGGTGGCCTTTACCCAGGTAACTTCTGGGACATTGCAGTGACCTGGTGTTATTTGGCCAAACTCTGTCCTGTGTCTCAGACAAAGGACACTGGGCTGGAAAAATTCCCAGTGAAGGCATTCACCAGCCTCTTGGGAAGTATCTGATAGGGTTGTGCTAGGTGCCACCTGTGGCATGCTCTGGTCTCTGCAGAGAGAAATGAGTTTGGCATCTACTTCCAATGAGAGTCATTGCATCAGGCTCCATTAATCAGAGGCTCAAGGCTAAGAAAAGACCTTTGGCTACCTGGTTTCTACTGAAGATGGACTTAGGCATGGTCCCTACCCCTCTCTGACCCTTAGCTTCCCTCCAGGGCAGGGATTTGTCAGCTGTCATGCTTATGAAGCCAGGATTGACCACTGCACCTCCACCCCAGCACTGCCAAGGGGGAGCAGATGTCTACAAAGCATTTAAGAGATCAGAAAAACATAGAATGGTTTTGGAGCAGAAGGGACCTTAAAGATCATTGTAATTCCAACCCCCATGCCATGGCCAAGGACACCTCCTCCTAGACCAGGTTGCTCCAAGCCCCATCCAACCTGGCCTTGAACATTTCCAGGGATGAGGCAGCCACAGCTTCTCTGAGCAACCTGAGCCAGGGTCTCACCACCCTCATGGGAAAGAATTTCTTCTTAAGATCTAATCTACATCTTCTCTTTATCATTTTGAAACCATTCCCTCATTGTCCTGTCACCCCAGGCCCTTGTCAAAAGTCCCTCCACAGCTTTCCTGTGTCCCCTTCAGGCATCAAGAGTTCACTATAAGGTCTGTCTGGAGCCTTCTCTTCTAAAAGCTGAATAACCCCCTGTCTCCCATCTTGTCCTCACAGCAAAGATTCTTCTGCCCTCTGATTATCTTTGTGGCCTCCTCTGGACCCACTCCAGCAGCTCCATGTCTTTCCTGTGCTGAGGACCCCAGAACTGGACACTATTCCCATTTATCAATTGGGATAACTTCAATCTGGCACTGACAGCATGGAAAGAGGAATATCAGCTTCTTTGCCCTGTGTTCCCAACAGGCAGGGAGCTGTGGGAAGCCCTTCCAGACCACCCCCCCCACCTCTGCCAAGCCCTTCTGTTCCCCCCCCCTTTCCCTGCAGGTCCTGGGTTTGGGATAACTGCGGTGGAGGGTTCCCTCTGCTGGTCTGAAAACCCAGAGAGAGGATTTCAGTGCAGGGAAATGTCTGTTTATGAGACCAAAAGGGGAGAGCTGGCATCTGAGGACCCCTCATCTCCCCCTGCATCAACACCCTGATTCCTGCCCCTCTGCAGCTTCCTCCTCTCCTGACACTGAATCTCCCTATCCTCAGAGGTTCTCCAGAGCCACCCAATCCCCAAAATTCCTACACTCTTAGATACAAAGATGCCACGCTCCTCCTCACACAGGATAAATCCCAAATCTTTTAGGAGGACCCAGATAAGTAGTAACAAAACACAACTCTCCCTCTGTCTGGCTAGGATCCAGGTTTGGGCCACTCACAGCAGAAATTATGGAGCCTACATGATGGCCAGGAGAGCCAGAGGCTATGGTTGTCCAGCATCTCTGCATCCTCCCTTGCAGGAGGAACATTCCCCTTCAGTCCTTCTTGCCATGAACTCTGGGTGTGTGTTTTAACAAAGGGAAAACCAATGCAAAGGAGATCTCTCTCTTTCTCCAGTAAGTTTTAATAAAGGAGAGCAGGAGTGAAAAAGAGCTAAAAATGGGTGTTCAACTTTATTAAAAGGTTTTTAACCAGCCCAAGCAGAAACACCACATCTGGAATGGCAGAGCACCCAAAAACCATCACAAATAAAGGGGAAAATCCTCTCTGGTTGCTCCCCAGTGGTTCTACTCCATTTTTCCTCCCACACACGAGCACCAAACTCTTTCCTTCCCTTCTCTATTTCTCTCTTCCCACCTCTGTCTTTATTACTATCAAAGCGAAATTTATGAAGAGCTCGAGGCGTTGGCGATTTCCTGGATTTCAATATAACTTCTTCCAATCTTAAGTGAACAGCTTGGTTGCTTCTGCCTGTCAGAGAATTTAAATTGCAAATGGAACAGTGAAATGCAGCAGCCAAGGGTCTGTATCAGTGACTTTGGAGAGCAAAGCTATCGCTTAGCAACTGGAGGGAAGGGTGGAGGGAGGCCACAGTAAACACAACAATGAAGCATCCTGATTTTTGGGGACAACCCTTGCAGAGAGGTTGGTAGCTTCTGGGGCTGTGGGAAAGGTGCCTAGGTGGAAGCTGATGCTTGGTTTTGCTTCTGATGGTGGCACCAAAAGAAGGGGAAAGAGCAAGAACTCTCACCTCCCATCTGTAGGTAGTGGTGTATCACATCTCTGTCTTGACCCCAGCTGAAGCCCAGCCCAGAGAAGCCTGAGGACAAAGTGTTGAAGTATTGGGACACTACACAAGTGATGTCACCAACTTGGTGACTTCTTACCAGGTCTCACTTTGACACTTGGGAAGGTAGGCACCATCCTGACACAAGTCAAGGTGAGGACTGGGAGGGTTGGCTCCTACACATGGAATATTCCATTAGTGAGCTGGAGGATGTGGCTTATCAAGGAAATATTGAGGGTCCTGGGTTTGTACACTCTGGAGAAAGCTGGCAGCTTGCAAAGGGATCAATTTGCTCTCCAACCACCACCTACAGCAGCTGACAGGAAAGGCAGAAATAGAATGTCCCCAGAGATGCAGAGGGAAATGGCAAAAAGGTGGCAGGTTGGAATAAGGGGAGCTCCAACTGGAGATAAGGACAAAATCTGCACAATTTGGCTAAGCCTCCAGGACAGGAGGTTCCAAGTCCACATGGGAAATCTTTAAAAGCCAACCAATTCTTGAGCTGCCTGGTCTGGTATTGAAGTTGTTTTTGCTTTGAGCTGGATGCTGAACTGGGCACCTCTAGAGGTCCCTTTCAACCTACACTATTATACAGTTCAATCCAGTGACTCTTTCTTTTCCTTAAAGATGCTGAAAAATTACTTCAATACAATCAGAAATCAGAACAGAGAATCATTTAAACCTCCTGATGCCCCTGGCAAGTCAAAGGACACCCAAGCCAGTGCTTGTCTCCTGTTTTCTGGAGTTTTTCTTGAAGCTCTTTAGGGAGGGAGACTCCCCACCCCCCATGGACAATCTGTTCCATTATTTCCTATCTTTGCTATCTTTTCTAGCATTAGTCTTCCCTAAATAAGCTTCAGTAAACTTTAAACCCACGATAGTAACAGTTGGCTTGCACTTACTGCTTAATAACACAAACCTTCAATGCAATTACCATTTAAAGGCACAGTAAGCTCTAATGATCTCCAGCAGGGAGTTCCACCATTCTGTTGTGCTCTGCCTTAAAAATAGTAAGAACTCTTCATGAATCAAAAAGGCCAAGAGGAGAGGAGTTCTCCTTTTGTGTTCTGCCTGATTACAACCCTTAAAACTTGCATGCAGAACAAGTCCATCTCACACAAGGTATCTCTAATATGCAGAACCAGAGCTCTGTGGCTCAGTAAACCTTGTCCAATGTGATCATGTACATCTTTCCAGGATGAATGCCAGGTGCAACAGGTGAGATTTATCAGGGTTATTTCTCTATAGGACCAATTAAAGGAGAGAAACAGACATTGTTCCTCTCATCTTTTTCATGTATCTACTTCCAGAGAAGATGGGTTGCTCCATAATAAAGTATTTCCCCCCTAAGAAGGGATTACAAAAGCTTTCCTGGAGAAAGGTGACTGTAATGTTGATTTCCAAGCTTTAGCAAAATGAGCCTCAGCCCACATATTCAACCAAATAGGTGGTCACAAAGAAGTGACCACAGTGGTGTGTGCCATGGGTCTGAAAGCTCTATGAGCTCAGAAGAAAAGGCCCAATAAAGTACATGGAACCAATGTAAGATACTCTTGAAAAATGCTGCAGTCAATCACACAATGAATCATAGAATGGTTTGGGTTGGAAGGGAGCTTAAATATCATAATGAGCCAGAAGTTGCCTGGTTTTTGTCACTGGGAACTTGACACAGATCTACATAAGCCTCCATCCCCCATCTCTGTGGTTCACGAGGGTAACATGGCTTCAGATTTCTGTAAATTAATGCCATGATTCCAAGGAATGTTTCCTTACATCTAATTATAGAATGGTTTGAGTTGGAAGGGACCTTAGAGATCACCCAGTTCCAATTCCCCTGCCATGGGCAGGGACACCTCCCACCAGCCCAGGTTACTCCAAGCCCCATCCAACCTGACCTGAGACACTGCCAGGGATGGGGCAGCCACAGTTTCTCTGGGCAACCTGGGCCAGTGGCTCACCACCTTCTCAACAAAGAATTTCTTCCTATTATCCAATTTAAAAATACCTTTTTTGAAGTACAAACCCATTACTACTTGTCTTATTACTCCATGCCCTTTCAGAAAATCCCTCCCCAGCTTTGCTGGAACCCCTTCAGCTACTGGAAAGTGCTCTGAGGGCTCCCTGAAGCCTGAACAACCCCAACTGTGACTATAGCAGAGCTGCTCCAGCCTTCTGATCATCTTAGTGGCCTCATCTGGACTTGTTCCAATAGCTCCATATCCTGTGAAATGGGTCTCCATTGCTCCCACCTGTGTACAGGACCTTGCACTTGGTCTTGTTGAATTTCAGAGTTTGCACATTTCCACCTTTCAAACTGGAAGGGATGACTTGTTTCCACTGGGGTAACTGAAGAAATGCTTTGCTGTACTACTCAGGGGACTATCTGAGTGCAAAACCAATAGGTTTCTGAGCAGAAAGAGCCACATAAACCTCTAAAAGGAATTTTTAGGCAAGGATCTAAGGCCAGTAGACACTAAATGCATCATCCAAGGGTATTCAGAGAATCTGTGACAAGAGTATGAAATGTATTTCTCCAGCTTTCCATAATAGTGCTCTGACCCCAAATTGTCTCCCCCATCATCAAAAAGCCTCTCAGGTTGTGACTTAGAAGGAGTGGGGACATTTATATGTCCCTCATCTCTGTGGGCACAGCAGTAACTGCTGCCTGACCTAAAATGTTGGCATTAGTTCAGCTGTTAGGAAGCAGGGAGTGTCACCCCAGAATCAGCTGCAATTTCCTTATTGGTCAGCAGTTTGCTTAAATCCCACACCTCCTTTAGAAGGGTGCTGCCACTTACTCAGCTGCTTGTCAAATGTCTGGAGGTGTTAACATCTCAACCAAGAGCTGGTGTCATGAAAGGAACAGAGATTATCCCAGGGACAGGTAGTTAGGGAGAGGTGTGTGATGAGAAAAGCTATTTTAAGTATGCCTGCATTTTCCCTCCAGCTCTCAAGGAAAGGTTGGTGCCAGGGTAGCACACTGGACATCCCATGGCAGAGGAGTTTTATGGGATAGGCAGAGAACATCCAATGCATGGGAAGACCAGCAGGGATATGGGAAAAACCCTCTCTCTGTCATTCAAAGGATATGGTCCTTTGCTAAAGAAGTATCAATAAAACTTTTAGGAAATATTTTTTCACTGAGAGGGTGGTCAGGCATTGGAATGGCCCAGCACAGTGGTGGAGTCGCCATCTCTGGAGTTTTTTATCATCTATCAACATCTCCTGTCAAGAGAGCTCTTGCCACCATCCCCCATGATCAACCTCCAGATAAATTATACCCTTGTCCCCAGCAAGTCCAGTTTCTAAGCCTGACTCTTCAATCCATCCTAAGGGGAGTGGAGAAACATCTAGGGGAGCTTCAGAGACCCTGGCATGGACCCCACCATTGCAGGGGTTTTGACAACCAAGGCTGGGTTACATCCCCATCTCCATGGCTGCAGCACCAGGCTGGAGGTTTCTGCAGGCACAGGGCTCTGTGCTTGGGCTGGTGTTTCAGAGCCCTGTGATTTTAAATCCCCTATGTCTCATTTTCCAAGAGCCAGCCACTAACAGGGGGGCTCTTTCCCTGCAGGCTGAGGTTAATTGGCTTGTGCTTTTAAGAGGATAAAGCTGCAGAGACTCGGAGTCAGGGCTGTTCTCCAGATTTCCATTATAATTTACATTGCAGGAAAATAGCTTTCCTGATCAAATCATCTGTCCTCTCAGTGCAGAGGATAAAGAGTCGGTGATGTGGGAAATCTGCAGAGGGGGAAATCTGCAGTGGCTGTCTGTGCACGACCTTGCTGAACAGGGGAGGAATAAGGTGGAAGGAAGGAAGGAAGGAAGGAGGAAGAAGAGGCAAAGCCTTTTCTTTGCTGTAAAGAAGCATGAGGTGCACCAAGGCACCCTTACCCTTGTCCAGTGTCCTGGGAGGGAAAGGAGAAGCCATGTGATCCACAGTAGCATCCACATGGATCATGGACATTTGTGAGCCTGGTGTTGGGCATCTCTTGACAGCCAAATGGGGGAACCAGGTTCTATATGAGACTGGGAACATACTGGGAAATGGTGTGAGTCCAAGGACAAAACTCAGAAAATGGGTGAAATTTGTCTCTCTCCTGGTCCTTGAGAACTGGCTGAATCCTAGTCAAAGTCAAAGCCAGGTTTCAAACACTGTGGGAGGGAAGCAGGGAGATAAGGAGGGAGGAGAGGTTCCAGTTAGGTTAGAGGAATCTTGGGTGCCCTCTCCCTCGAATTGTTCAGTGCCAGGCTGCATGGTTCTTGGAGCAACTCCTGCTCCATGGCAGAGGTCTTGGAACCAGATGATTTTTAAGGTTCCTTCCAACCCAAACCATTCTATGATACGCAAGAGGTGGTGGTGGCACCCTTGCCCAGAGCCAGAACTGGTTTTCTCAAAGTTTGTAGCTTGTAGGAAGGCTGGAGGATCACTACAGCATTTAAAACTGATGGCTGCTTCATAGGAAAAGACAAACTTGTTGTGAGAAGAACCAGTAAAAAGACTGTCTGGGACACAGGTAGTGTTTCACCTCTTCATTCCCCACCAGTGAAAAAGGAGCAGTGATATTTCTTTTCCTGATATGTCTGCTTAAACTCTTTACTTTGCTCCTGCTCAGCACCTAGTTCACCAGCCAACCTTCAGCCCAGCAGAAATTGCAAGGCAAGGTTTTTTTTTTCTCCAAGACTGATAGTTCCTTTTGCCTCCCATCTCTAGAAATGCTTACTAGCATCTCTTAGGCACTTGGCACTTGGACATCCATGTGGATTCTTGTTCTTTTCAAGAGCAGACAGAACCAAAACCCTCTAAAACTCAAAGATGGTGGTGAAGTTGATCAACTGCTTGTTTGATGTTTTTTCTTTTTTTTTTTTTTTTTTTTTTTTCCAGTACCCATACTGATGGCTGCAACCTATTTTCCACAGAATAACACGAATGACTTGCAGCCTTCAAGTCCTCAGCAACAAAATGCCTCACCCCATCACTTGTGTTGAGCTGTCAATAGAAAATGGGAAAGGTCCTGAAAGAATTTTCATTCTGCTGAGGCCAGGAGCATGGAGAAGCTGACTTTCAGCTGCAATGATTGCCCTAAAGTTTTCTTTCTGAGGCTACCAGTTCAGGCTCACGAGGAGTCTCAGCTTTTTCTTTCTCCTCCAATCTTACCCGAGGTGTTTCCAACAACTCTGCAAACCAGCACCAAGACTGACATAGCTTTTGTCACCTGCTGCTGGTACAAATGTGCAGAAAAGCCTTCCTGAGCATCCCACTGTCACCTCTTGGCACTCACAACAGTCACCTCTGCAGCTCAACACTTCAGCTCCAGGAAAATGAAATCCAAAGCCAGTTCTGCCCTCCTCCTCATCCATCCTCTGACAGCCCTTAAGACTGGGAGGAAAAACAAATGTTGAGATTTCTTGCTCTCACACAGACATATATTCAACCTGCTGGGTTTCTACCCATAAAAATTACAAGATGTGTGTCACAGGGGTGATTTGTAAGAGGAGAGAGGATGTTTACTTAGGGTGAATTACAGTCTGCTTTGTTGTGTTCTCCTGAAATTTCAATTACTGAGCTATAGGTTTTTCTCATTTAGACCATGAGCACCACAGTTCAAGTTTGTTCCTGTGTGTCTTAAAGGTTTTATACTGCCCTCATTTTATTTCAGTGCTTTATACTCTGCATGTGTGTTTTTCTCTCCCTGTATTCACATTTTCTGCTTTCAGCTATTCTGTAGCATCTTGATCTTGATGAAGTTGCTGCTGCAGTTACAGCGTAGGTTGGTTGGGTTCAGGAGGAGGACTTCAGGCTCTCTGAAATGTTGCAGCTCTCCCTCTCCACAAAGCATCACTCTGTGATCTGAACTGCCAACATCTTCCTTGGGAAAAGTGGTGAGTGGCTCAAAAAAGAGGATTTTGAAGGAGGAGACTGACATATAAGTTGTGTGTATGGCACAGGGTAGGAGGAATCCTGGGGTGCATTAGAAGGGGGTGGTTAGTAGGTTAAAAATGGCTCTCCTCCCCTTCTACTCTGCCCTGGTGAGGCCACATCTGGAATATTGTGTCCAGGTCTGGGCACCTCAGTTCCAGAAGGACAGGGAACTGCTTGAGAGAGGCCAGCATAGAGCCACCAAGATGATGAAATGTGTGGAGCATCTCCTGTGAGGAAAGGCTGAGGGAGCTGGGGCTCTGCAGCTTGAAGAAAAGGAGAATGAGGGGTAACCTCATTAATGTTTATAAATATGAAGGGGTGAGTGTCAGCAGGATGGAGTAAAGCTTTCCTCAGTGGTTACTAACAATAGGACAAGGGGCAATGGTTATAAACTGGAGTACAGGTGGGTCCATATAAATATTAGGAGGGATTTTTTTCACTGTGAGGGTGACAGAGCACTGCTGCCCAGGGAGGTTGTGAGGTTTCCTTCCCTGGAGACATTCAAACCCCACCTGGACACATTCCTGTTGTAGGTGACCCTGCTTTGGCAGGGGGTTGGACTGAATGATCTTTTGAGGTCCCTCCCACCCCTAACTTTCTATGATTCTGTGATTCTATGGTTCTGTGATTCTATGATTCTCTAGGTGGTGGAGAGGTTTGGCTGCAGAGCCTGACAGACCAAGGGACTAATGCTGACCAACTTCCCAGCAGGATAAATTTTGTACCTGTTCACTAGTACTGAGGCAGAATCCATTAGCAAACAGGACGGTGTTTTAGTCCTGGTGTGTAAATTTTCCTTGTTCTTCTGGATGAGTATAATTTTTTGTTAAAGAATTTAATTAATTGTTTAATTAATGAAGTTTAATGATTGCCTCTCGAGCCTCGGTCAAACATCAGATCAAGAGATGCTGACATGCATCTGAAATGCTTGACATGTCCAAAACAGTATTGGTCAGTACTAGTTCTAGTTTTCTCTTATTTAGTCCCTTCAACATTTCACAAGAGGATATTATACCAGGGCTTTCCACTGCCATACCCAGTTTTGCACAGCTTCCATGTAGATTAAAAAAAAAAAAATATCATATTTTTGGCCAAGAAGTGGAATTGTTTCTGATTTTAGTGGTGTTTAAAACTCAAGTCTGTGTTGGAGCATAGTTCTGACCATACCTTGGAAAGTTTCCTAGAGTTGTTTGAGCTAATGTTTATGATTAAGTTGAGCAATTTGTGCATTTCCTTATTTTTCCACTTGTCTACAAATGCCAGGATCTGGAGTCAATCCATCAGAATACCAGGATGACTTTTCAGACACAGACCAAGAGAGTATGAAAAGGGAAAAGGCGATGGCAATGATAACTTAATGTAATTTCTTCCATTGTGAATCCATTATGGATGCACCATGTTCAATAACTTCCACGAGTTGCAAACTCTAAATTGTGGAATCCAGAAAGAGACTGAACAGGTGACATTTAAAAGTCACCTGTGTACACTGGGTCATAGTGAGAAATCTCTTTGCCCTATTGTGTTCCTCTTCCTAGGACCTGAAAAAACCCAGAAGACAAAAAATGAGCTTGGTAAAAGATATTTAATATTAATGAAACCAATTCTTCTAATAGGTATTGGACTGGGTTGGATTTCTCATTAACTATAAGACTTTTTGGAGGTAGGAACATGAGTTCTGGGACCTTCTCAATAATTATCAGAAGTGCTGACCTGGTCTTCAGTCATAGGAAGATGAAGATGGCCTTCACTACAGTCAGGATGGAAGGACTGGACAGAAATTAAAAATATAAAGCTCACTGACTTCAGGATATAAGTCAATTGTATTCCCTATTCTTCCTACCAGCAAAGTGGGAATGGCAGAACAAACTTAGCAGAAACACTGGAGAACTTTGCAGTTACCATGGGCAAAATGCTTTGAGATCCTGGGGTTAAGGAAATGGAAGAAGAGCAAAGCATCTTCCTCACTAAACTCCTTAGCCATGGTAATCTACACGGTCATCATTCACAGGAAGAATGTTTTATTTAGGAGGGAATAATCACATCTTGCTGCCAATTATGCTGTGAACTAAAGGCAGTTTTAAAGGGTTTATCATTTCTCAACTTTATCCTCATCAATTGTGAAAATGGGTTTTTTTTCCCCTTCTTTCCTTCATTTTTGAAAAGGCTTAGGTTCCTCTTTTTCCCTTTCCATCTTCCTGACTGTAAAATATCCCTTTTCTATGACAGAGTTAACAGTTAGACTTTGTTTTAGATTTTCCCTCACATCTTCCATATTTCCCCACAAATTCTAAGCAACTTTGTTAACCTTACTCAGGCTTTAATGCTTTTCATTGACTATGAAATGCAAAATCATGCAAGTGTTGAAAATGGGGTTTTCTGCTTGCTTCCTCCTTTGGAACAGACCTTGTTGATAGACTTTGGGCCTAGTCCTTGTGCATTATCCATCCAGGGAGAAATGACTTTCTTAAACAAACCAGCCATTCAAAGATGTGGGGATTCCTTTTCTTTCCCTTACTTCCTTTCTCCTTTCCTGTCCCCTTTTCTTTTTCTTCCTTCTCGTTTGAACAATAAGCAGCAAATCTTTGTGTGGAAATGGAATGCTGGTGGTGTCTGAAGATTCATGCTTTGCATGACATTAAAACAGGAGAATGAAACTAAAGACTTATCAAGAATTTGAAAGCAGAAGGATTGGGTGTGTTCCTGTTTCTGCCACAGATTTTTTATCAAATCATAGACTCATAGAAACATGGAACCATTTGGTTGGAAAAGACCTATAAGACCATCAAGTCCAACCATTAACACAACTTCCAAGGCCACCAGAGACCATTTAACCATGTGTCTCAGCACCACATCTATACAGCTTTTAAACACCTCTAGGGTTGGTGACCCCACCACTTCCCTAGGTAGCCTGTGACAAGGCCCAACAACCCTTTTGGTAAAGAATTCCTTCCTAATATCCAATCTAAATCTCCCCTGGGTCAACTTTAGGCCACTTCCTCTTGTCCTATCACTTGTTACTTGAATGCAGAGGTTTGGGAAACATGTCAGTGAGAAGAGATAGGAGAGAAAAGAGATGGGAGAGAAGAGAGATGGGGTGAAGGTGGGATTTGGTCTTTTTCTTCAGAGAAGCCTTTTTCAGATTCCAAGGGGAAAAACTGCCCTCTTGTGTTTCTGGAAAAGAAAGAGCAAGGATGGTTCAGAACAAAAAGTGGTTTTCTGGGGCACCAGTGTGTTTGCAGAGAAGCTCTGGTAGGTGATGGCAGTAGGTAGAGCTGTCACCCTTGGAAGACTGAAGACATGAACCTGTTAAGGACTAAATGGATGGAAATGACCCTGCCTTCCTTTGTCTAAATTTCTTTGCAGCCATAATTTTCAATAACTGGGACATCCCTTGCTGGGTCAAGCCTCTGTATATTAACCCCTGGAAACTGGAAATCCTCCTGTGCAATCCCTGCCCCTCCCTCACCTTGAAGAATGACTCTGTCCTGGAACTTTAGGGTCTTCTTTACTGATTGGAGACCATGACATTGCTGAATATATAAAAGTTGCTCTGTGTTCAATCAGTGACCCATCCCTCTTCTTTCTCTTTGCCTTCATCAACAGCAATGGCCTCAACGGGGATGAGACTCAGGTCAGGAGTGCAAATGAATGTCATAACATCCTCCAGCTACAGTCACACTTACAGGCAGCAATAGAAGACCTTGGAAGACAAACACAGAAGTATGTTCAGACATGGATTAGATTGGACATTTGATTGGACATCAGCTTTCATGCTGCTACTTGTGGACTTGGTTGTTTTTTTTTCCCATAGAATCAAAGTGACATCTCCTGAAACTCAAACAGGATTCAGAACCCAGTGTTCAAAGATGCCAGGGCTATTCATCAGTCTTCTTCAGCAATAGAGACTTCAGGTTTCTCCTGTTCCTGTAGTTGCAGTAGCTCCAGGCTGACTGCCATGACAGTTGAAAAGCTCAAGATGGATGAGCTCCAAGCTTTTTCTCCCTGAATCCTTGATTCATTAGTTAATGTCTGAAAAGCACTTTGGAGTTCAAGAGTGCTAAGTGCTATTATTATTGGAGACCTTTCATATGAATGTTGATTGAAAAAGAAGATTGTTACCTTTCATTAACTTTTTTTTTCTTTTTTTTTTTTTTTCATTTATTAAAGAGAGTGGTAACTCACTTAACCCAGAAGCAGAAAGGAAGAGTTGGATGTGGTGCTGACACAGAAAGGTGACAGTGTAGTCCTGATAGATCACACTAAGAATGGAAAGAAGAGGAAAAACAGGATGAGAGCCTCCACCTGCCAATGTTGCAAGGATACAGCAGAATTTATGGACCAGGTTTTCTACTATAAGCACTTCTGGGCTATTGTGGTTCCTCTGATATGAAACAGAAAAAAGTATTTGCTCATGGTCTGTCAATCTATTCAGCTTCCCTCTTACAGGTGTTTTATCAGTGACTGGATTGTCCTGTCTGACACTCAGAAGGACATGGATGTCTTTTATGTGTTGTTCCCCACCAGCCAGCCCTGCATGGGCTCAGCTCACATAGGAACATCCAAACTGTGGGCATTCATGGAATTTGAATCCAAACTGAATCCCACTTTCATAGCACAGGTATCTCCATCCAATCAAGTGACCAAAGAATCACAGAAAAACAGCCTCATAGAATAACATGTTGGAAGGGTCCTCATGGACCACAATTTCTTGACAAAAAAAAAAGATGTTACAACTACTTCAACTTACAAAAAAAAAAAAAAAACACAACAACAGCAACAACAAAAAAACAACAAAACCACTTCCAAATCAGCATTAGGCACAGTTCCTTTTGTCTCAAGGCTGGCAGCTAAGATCACTGCAGGTGCCCAAAGCCTTAGCAGGCTCTGCATCCACTGGTGTATTCTCAGCTTAACTGGGTGAGATCTTAGGAAACCAGATCTAAATGCCACTGGCTATGGAGGGATGGATGGGGTGGACTGGAAACCTCCAAGCTCTTTTACATCCTTCATTATTCTGTGATTCTTAGATTGGGAAGATAAATTGGGCCTCTGGGTATCCATTTCTTTCCACTGCCTGTCCAGGGAGACAAGGGAGAGGCTAATTCAGGCAGAAGCATCTCCACCAGAGACATATAAAGTTAAGTGGGTCCAGCACCATGTCACTAACTTGAATGTCCTCTGCAACTGTAAATCAAGGCCACTCACAGCTGAGAGGGAAAACAGGGTTTGCTTCTAGTGATGGATGAATTAAATCTTTCTCTTCAAAGGTGGAGAGAGTTTGAATAGCTAGAATAAGCTCACACTTTTGGATGGAGAAAGGGAGGGAAAATAATCCATCCAACCTCTTTTGCCTCTGGGAAGTTTTTTCACAATGGGTTTGGAGGTTTTTTTATGCTTGAAGCAGCTGAGATTTAATGTGAAGCTCCTAGGCTGGAAATCCTCAACTTGTTTGAATTGCATGTCCAGTGTTCTCTCAAACCTTCATGAATAAACAAGTCTGAGACACCTGAACCCATACAGAGGTGAACTCTGAGATCTGAAACACACTTGGACCTGGAAGATAGGGAGATACCAACTGGAGAACTCCAGGACAGACATTAGATGGAGACTGCCAGCCTATAAAAGAGAAAGATGAAGGTTCTTATAGGGCTCCATCCAATTTAGGATGCTGGGCAGCAAGTCTGACTGGTCAGGGTTAGTTTCACCCAGCTCTTGTCTGAATTCACATCACAGTCTTCTCCATCCCACACAGGATTTCTATGGAAAGGAAGCAAAAGAAAGTGACCCAAAGAGGAGCCACAATGCTCTTTGAACTGATTCCCATTCAGTGGGGATCAAGACTTTTGGCAATCCAATCTCCTTCAAGGCACATATGGCATGTCCTGGGACCATGGAAATACCCATACCTCAGCTGGACCTAAGACATATTGGACCAACCAGCCAGACCAAGTGCAAAATTAATGTTTAAACACAGAAAGAATCACAGAATCAGCCAGGTTGGAAAAGACCTCTGAGATCATCAAGTCCAACCCTGGATCCAATACCACCGTGGTTCCCAGACCATGGCACTGAGTGCCACATTCAGTCCCTTCTTAAAAACCTCCAGGGATGGAGAATCCACCACCTCCCTGGGCAGCCCATTCCAGCGCCTGATCACCTTCTCTGTAAAGAATTTTTTCCTACTATCTAACCTTGAAAGAGCAGAGCTCTTCTCCTGTATCTCCAGCAGCAGGATTGCCCTCCCTTTCCCCAGCTTCAATTCTCCTCTGGTTGTTTCACCAGGCTGGCACTCATTATTTCAGCCTCCCCCATGGAAGCAAGAAACCAAGTCAAAAACCTTCTTCATTTCCCATTGATCATTCCTGCCCAGCTCCTTTTGCCTTGGGGTAATGGGGCCTGGAGATGCTCATTTTGCTCAGCTGCCCTCTCTGAATGAAAATCATTTACACAGACCCAAGATATTACTCTCATAAAATAAATTTGCTAAAATGCTATTGCCCTATCTTCCCATTTTCATCAAGCTGGGGTTGCATTAACATTAATGAGATGTCAAGGGAGAAGGGGGGAAGCAGGGAAGAAAAAATGGTCTCCCAAAGCAAATAGTAACTATTCAGTCACAATTCAGGAAGAAATTCTGGCTTTTTTTTACATCTTTGAGTCCTTCTATTGGATTTCAGCTCCTGGTTTTGCTAAATTATGTGCAAATGATGGAAGTCCATACATACATATGAATGTGCATTGTGAAGTTGAAATGTTTTCTTAGCCTGAAAATTATTTCCTCTTTCCTTAAGTCTGTGTCTGGGTTCTGTCTCTTGGTGCCTTTCTCTCTGCACAATGCTAGTGAAAGCAGATATATCTTTTTTCCAGGCACCAGCCCTGGTTGTCTGGGACAAAGAAGACATTTCATGACCCAGTGAACAGCCTGCAGGGCCAGCACAGAAATTCCTGGTCTACAGAAGAATGTTGCCCCCAAATCATGGTTCCATTGCACTGGGACTTTTCAAAGAATCATCATAAAATGGTTTGGGTTGGAAAGGATCTTAAAAATAAATCAATTTCAACCCCTGCATGGGCAGGGACACCTGCCCAAAGCCTCATCCAACCTGGCCTTGAACTCTCCCAGGTAGGGGAAAGCCACAGGTTCTTTGGGCAATTTGTGGCTGCTCTTGAAATTGGAAAATGGTTATCACCAGACAAGGTTTAGTTTACCAGACTCTACTTGAATAGCTTAGTTTCATACTCCATGATTTAGGGAAAAAAAAATAGACAAATTAGGAAAGCTGAAGGCAAAGAGGAAAAAGAAACCAGAAAACAGGTAAAAAAGGAACTGTTTTAGAAAGCTTAAGGCATCTTCAGCATTCCTTTAGTCATGGGTCACAAGGTCACCCTGCTGTGTTGCAGCCAACCTGGCACAGCATCCTTAGGAAACTGGAGCAAACACTGCAGGGAGCGTGCAAAGCTGGGCTTGCAAGACAGGAGGTTTTTTCCTGAGGCTAAATCCCTCATTTGGTGCTGGATGCCTGGGGATAAAAACACACAGGACAGCTTTTCATCCATCCAGTTCAACCCCACTAACCTTTCCTGGCTTTACCCATGCCCACTGCTGGCTCTGCTGGGCAGTCAGTGTGTAAGTTGTCATTCTGATCTAGGAAAAGTTGAATTTATTTTTAGTCTATGTGGCTGCATCCCCGCTCATCCTCCAAGTTTGCAATCGATTGCAGAAATACTCAGTTCCCACGAAGCAGAAAAAAAGTCCCGATGTAAACAGGAAAGGGTAAGTTTCTTGGTGGACATTCTTAAAGGGAGTTATTCCTATGGTAAGGATGGGTTCGGTGTGTGCACGTAGTGCTGGGCACCTGACAAGGAGTTGGGAGAATGGGAAGCCAAAGCTTTAATGCTCACGCTTCCCACTTCAGAAAACCAGTCTGACAGCACTCGAGCTGAAGGAGAACTCTGCTGAGACAGATATCTCAGTTATATGTCTGTGTCTGCTTCTGTGGCACAGCAGTAGACGTTGGGTTGCTCAAAAATAATCAAATAACCAAACAAACCAAAACACTTTGTAAGAAAGTTCAAGCTAAAATTTCTCCTTCTCCTAAGGAAATCAAACAAAGAAACAAACAAACACACAAACACAAAACTCCAAAATCTCATAGCAAAGGCTGCCTTAGGGATATCAACTTGTTCTTCCTTTCTTGGAATAAAAAAACATTTCCTTCCAGCATTACCCAAGGTGACAACCAACCCAGACCCCCTCCTGTCTGGGAGAATGGATGAGGATACATCTCCCATGGCTTTGGAGTGTTATCTTTGGTTTTATTTTTCCACCTTGGTTTCCATGTGTCTTTAGAGGCCAGATGATGTGATTTTAGGAACACAGGTTGATTTCCCATGGAGAACCAGACTCACCTTCAGCCCATCACTGTCCACCTCTGGAAACAGATGCAGGTACCAACTTTGTTTGGGAAAGTTCCACAGTAACTGTTCCCTTATGTACTCTTCTGAAAAATACAGGACCCACCTCTAAACATGAATAACCACAAACCTGTTGTGTTATGAAGAACATGGTGTTGTTCTGGACCTGTTTGAAACTCTGTCCAAGGCTTGAGAAAGCAATCTTAGTTTGCCCATAAACCTTGGTCTGCTTTGAAGTTTAACCCAAAATATTGTCCTGGATCATGACCTAAGATTTCCTCTGGACTGAGCCTCAGGGCTCTTCTGGAAGTTTGGAATTTCCTCCAATCCCTCCTGAAAAATGAGGTCTGCAAAAAGCATTGCCTTATTCTACCCAGATTTATAAAACTTGATTTTTCTTTCCAAATATCCAAAGACTCTATTTGAAATCCCTGGCTAGATCTGCTCCAGACCAGAGGCAATGGGTTCATGCTCAACTTCTCTATTTTTCAATAAACACATCAGTCAACCTCACCTCTTTTTTTTTAAAGCTTACTTCAATATCCCTGAGGCCTGGAGCTTTGCATAGCTTTGAGTTTCCAAATGGAAGCCCAGTTGCTGGTTCATTGTTTTACAATGCTGTTAAAGTCTGACCTAAGCCCCAAAGCCTAGGATGGAAGGCAGTGTCAGTATTATTCTTGCTCTTGGCAGGAGCTATAGATCTGAAAAGAACAATTAATACTTTGTTAATGTGCCAAGGAACAGAGTGATCTGCATGTTGGCCAAAGGCAACCAACAACTGCTGTTTACCTTGATGTGTAGGTGCTAATGTGGGGCAGTTCTGATACAGAGCACATTCTTAGCCTTCAAACACAGTGACAGATGAAAGGTCTTTCTCTAATTTCCCATCCTCTCCATTAGCAGGAACAGCAGATGCAGCCAGCAGCAGGACCTGGTAGGTAATAATGCAAAATGCAGCAACAAAAGTGGTAAAAATGCATGGCAGGAAAAGAGATGAAAGGAGTTGACCTCAGCTCCATGGGACAGCACCTAATGCCACCCCCCAAGGAAGACTCAGATCCTGCTCAGATCTCTGCTGCTTTTACCAACCATTACCATGCATGCCCACCTGGACTTGCAGACTTCCACCACAGCACTGTGATGTTGCTGTCACCAAAAGTGATACAATTCCTCAATAAATAATAGAAGAGTTTTTCCAAGTTTCCCAAAGCCATTTCTACCTCTATATTCTGTGTCCTATGTCCAGCTGGGAACTTTTGAAACTATCTGACAGATCCCAGGGCAGATTCCAGCCTACTGTTCCCAAGTGTCTCTATACCAGCATCTTGCTTCCCAATCCCCTCTGCTGAAGCCTTGCCCCATCCTGACCCTTTAATAGCAAAGAGTGTAGGTGGACATTCAGCCCAGACCAGCCTCGTTCCCCTGATTCTCTCCTCTTACCTCAAGGCAAGATGTTGCTCCCTTGCCACTTCATGATTTTTCCCTACAAGGGATGTTCCCACCATGCCTTTGTCTAGTTGAGCCACCCACAGAGAGAGAGAGGGGACAATGATGGTGGGATTGTACAGCAGAAGATGATGACCTGCCTCCCCTATCTTTTCATTTAACCTCAGGCCTCCCTGCAAAACTGGAAGGCAGGTGGGCTCTGCAGAGGGACTTGGACAGACTGGGGAGTTGGGCTGATTCCAATGGGATGAGGTTCAACACAACAACCCCATGGGGAGCTCCAGGCTGGGCACAGAGTGGCTGAGAGCAGCCAGGCAGAGAGGGACCTGGGAGTCTGGATTGACAGGAAGCTGAACAGGAGCCAGCAGTGTGCCCAGGTGGCCAAGAAGGCCAATGGCATCCTGGCCTGGATCAGGAACAGCGTGGCCAGCAGGTCCAGGGAAGGGATTCTGCCCCTGTACTCAGCCCTGGTGAGGCCACAGCTCGAGTCCTGTGTCCAGTTCTGGGCCCCTCAGTTCAGGAAGGAGATTGAGGTCCTGGAGCAGGTCCAAAGGAGGGCAACCAGGCTGGTGAAGGGATCCAGCACAAGTCCTGTGAGGAGAGGCTGAGGGAGCTGGGGGTGTTCAGCCTGGAGAAGAGGAGGCTCAGGGGAGACCTCATCGCTCTCTACAACTCCCTGAAAGGAGGCTGGAGCCAGGGGGGGTTGGGCTCTTTTCCCAGGAAACTTTCAGCAAGACAAGAGGGCATGGACTCAAGTTGTGCCAGGGGAAGTTTAGGTTGGATATTAGAAAGACTTTCTTCCCAGAGAGGGTGATCAGACATTGGAATGGGCTGCCCAGGGAAGTAGTGGATTCTCCATCCCTGGAGATATTTAAAAAGAGCCTGGATGTGGCACTCAGTGCCATGGGCTGGGAACCACAGGGGGAGTGGATCAAGGGTTGGACTTGATGATCTCTGAGGTGCCTTCCAACCCAGCCAATTCTATGATTCTATGAAAACCCCAGGGATGAAGAAAAGTGGTGAGCTATAAGCAAAATTTCACCTGCAGAGCTGCAGTTCTACCGTAGCCATTTGAGATGGAACAGAAATCATTGCAATAATAAAGATGGATAGGTGGGGTAGATAGACAGACTGATATGTAGATAGACAGGTAGATTGATGATTGTCTGTCCCCTGTATATTAAATCTTTAGACAATCTGTCATCCGGCCTCTCTCCCCTTTTTTATCCCTCCCCTTTTTAAATTGCGTCTACGGCTCCGGTGAAATTTATTACAGTGTAAGAAATAATGACTTTTAAAAGATATTTTTTACTTTTTAAGCAGAGGTGTGAGGGCTCCCTGAAAACAAATGGATGAAGATGTGAAAGCTTATTGGATTGTCACGTCAGATACATTATCCCCAGGGTTCCGAATGAAGAATTAGACCATGGAGATCTTATTTGACATTAGATGTTTCAATTTCTCCAAGAACATTAGGCATGTTGGATTCTGCACTGAATTCAATAATAAACAACAGCATTGACCCTCCCCCCTTTACCCCCTAGCATTGTAAGTCAGAGACGTGTTATTAAGATTTATTTTACATTTTTATTATTGCAGTCACAAGAAAAGAAGAGATCAGATTTGCATAATTCATTTTTACACAAACCTTTATGTATTACTTACAGCTGCTGATTCTCCCCCCTTTAATATATGTCTTTATGTGGCAGTAAAACAATGACATTAGAACAGTACACAGAAAATGATTTACTTCAGCCCTGCAGGTATTGCTGTATATTTGTTATCCCCTGGGAATTCTTCTGATTGAAATCCCGTTGGATATTGCTCATCAAGAGACTGAGGCTCCCTACTTGCCAGTAGCTTTCCAGATAGAAGACACCAGTTTGGGGTGGGCCATCGTGGGGTGATGGCCATTGGCCATGATGCTGTTTGGGGTATGATGCACGGATGGGAGCATTGCCTGGGGAGATCTCCATATCCCCCAAGCAAAACCAACACAGCCACCTGTACAGCCCTTCACTGCCCTGCTGAGCTCCATGGACACACACACCATGCCTCCCCAGCCCCAAATCCACCTTTTCCACCTTAACTCACCATCCAAGAGCTGCCCAGGCAGACTACTTGGTTCACCAGTAGCTTTCCTGGTCTTTTCCCTAGGTAGATGCCTTCTCCCCCAGACACACTCAGGTTGGTGTACCCCAAACTACTCCTTCTCTCTGCCTTTTCACATGTTGCAGTCAGTGGTGGTGCTGGTGGTGATGAATGTGGTTGTCATGGTAACCCTCTTTTTCCCCCCTTCTGCTAATTCTGCAGGATTTTTTTTTTTTTCCTATGGAATCGATTTGTGAATGTGCTTCCTTTTCTTACCCTTTAAAATAACAGCTCTCAGAAATGTTTCAGGAATGTAAAAGCTGTCAGACTAAGGACTTCCTTGAGTGGCTGATATTGAAACAATACCTATTCTTGATGGCTACAGCCTTTCAAAGCATGAGAAGTCTCAAGGCAGAAGAATTTCCCAACCAAAGAAATTCCTTCCTTCTCTCCAGTTGGGGTCATGATGCCCCTTACACTTACCCAACCTGAAGAAACCCTCACCCTTCTCCTTCACAGCCTAGTTCTCTGTAAAAAACTAAATTCATGGTATTCTTGATATACTGGAGCAGCCTGTTCCACAAGTTAGTTATGGAATAATCAAACTCAGCATTTAGTTTCTTACTCTACTATTAATACTCTCATCTGGGAAGAGGCTTAGATTTCTTTATAACGCTCAGAATAAGAGATATACCCTCCTAGAGAATATATAGTAAATATATACAAAGATATTCTCATTATTGTATGTTGTTTTACATCTCTTTTATTCTCTGAATACATCTTTTCTAATAGTTCCCAGGGTCTTTGTTTGGTTGTTCCATCAGAGGCTGTGTACTGTGTTTTCTCTGTAGTGTCTGCAGAGTCAATCAATCATTCCCACCCCCCAGTTGTCTGTGGTACAGCATCACTGGAAGAAGTTTAGAGGTGCAGCTGGACATTCATCTGGCTATTTAAAAATAAGGGATGTAGCTGAAGAAGGGTCATTAAAACCCTCGTTGGAGGATATGGAGTTAAGAGACACCCTCTCTCCAGGGAAATTCAACCCTTTCTATTGATCTTCACTCTTAGGAAGGATGGTGATGTGGAGCCATGTGCAGAGGTTTGCCCCATACCACGTAGCACCACAGTCAGAAGTAATTTCCCACTTTCTGGTCCTGAGCCACAGGTATCCTCTGGGAAAAAAAAAAAAAAAAAAAAAAGAGAAAAAGAAAGGAAAAAAGGGAAAAAAAAAAAAAGAAAAATAAAAGAAAAAGAAAGAAAAAGAAAGGAAAAAAGAGGAAAAGAGGAAAGAAAAAAAAAAAAAGAAAAAGAAAGGAAAAAAAGGGGAAAAAAAGGAAAGAAAAGAAGAAGAAAAAGAAAGCAAAAAAAGGAAAAAAAAGAAAGAAAAATAGAAGAAAAAGAAAGAAAAAGAAAGGAAAAAAGAAGAAAAAAGGAAAGAAAAAAAGAAGAAAAAGAAAGGAAAAAGGGGGAAAAAAGGAATAAAAAAAGAAGAAAAAGAAAGCAAAAAAAGAAAAAAAGAAAGAAAAAAAAGAAAGAAAAAGGAAGAAAGAAAAAAAGAAGAAAAAGAAAGCAAAAAAAGGAAAAAAGAAAGAAAAAAAAAGAAAGAAAAAGGAAGAAAGAAAAAAAGAAGAAAAAGAAAGCAAAAAAAGGAAAAAAGAAAGAAAAAAAGAAAGAAAAAGGAAGAAAGAAAAAAAGAAGAAAAAGAAAGCAAAAAAAGGGGAAAAAAAGAAAGAAAAATAGAAGAAAAAGATAGAAAAAGAAAGGAAAAAAGAGGAAAAAAGGAAAGAAAAAAAGAAGAAAAAGAAAGCAAAAAAAGGAAAAAAGAAAGAAAAAAAAGAAATAAAAAGAAAGAAAGAAAAAAAAGAAAAAAAAAAAAAAAAGATAAAGAAAGAGAGAAAAAAAAGAAGAAGAAGAAAAAAAAAAACCCCACAACAGACCCAAAGCATAGAATCACAGAATCATAAAATGTTAGGGGTTGGAAGGGACCTCTGGAGATCATTGAGTCCAACCCCTCTGCCAAAGCTGGATCACCCAGGGCAGGTCCCACAGACAGAACCAGATGTGTCAGGAAAATCTCCAGAGCAGGAGACACCACAACCTCTCTGGGCAGCCTGGGCCAGGGCTCCCTCAGCCTTAGAGTAAAAAATTTTCTCCTCACGTTGATGGGGAACAGAGAGATTCCAGTTTATGTCTGTTGCCCCTCATCCTATCTCAGGGCACCACTGAAAAGGGACTGGGCCCTTCTTGACACCTTTCAGATATTTAAAAAAATTAATATGGTTCCCTCTCAGCCTTCTCCAGACTGAACAGCCCCAGGTCTCTCAGTATTTCCTCATGTGAGAAAATTTTCCAGTCCTCTGATCATCCTCAAAGCCTTTTGCTAGGGCAGCATCTTAGTCAAACCATCCTTACGTGCACTCGCTCTGCACCATTTGTCTCTCTATCAAAGACTGTGTTTATCATCAGCTGAACTCGATGGCATGGTGTGTCTGGTGAAGAGGGCTGGTTCTTTTTGATAAATGATACACTCATTTCACAGAAATTGCCAGGGAAAAAAATAAAAGAGAAAAGAGAAAAGAGAAAAGAAAAAAGGGAAAAGAAAAAAGAGACAAGAGAAAAGAAAATGAGAAAAGAAAAAAGAAAAAAGAAAAAGGAAAAAAAAAAGAGAAAAGAGAAAAGAGAAAAGAGGAAAGAGAAAAGAGAAAAGAGAAAAGAAAAAAGGGAAAAGAAAAAAGAGACAAGAGAAAAGAAAATGAGAAAAGAAAAAAGAAAAAAGAAAAAGGAAAAAAAAGAGAAAAGAGGGAAAAAAAAGAGAAAAGGGAAAAGAGAAAAGAAAAAAGAGAAAAGTAAAAAGAAAAAAGAAAAAAAGAAAAAAGTAAAAATAAAAAAGGGGAAAGAAAAAAAGAAAAGAGAAAAGACAAAAGAAAAAAGAAAAAAGAGAAAAAAGAAAAAATAAGAAAAAAGAGGAAAAAAGAGAAAAAAGAAAAGAGAAAAGAAAAAAGAAAAGAGAAAAGAAAAAAGAAAAAAGAGAAAAAAAAAGAAAAAAGAGAAAGGAGAAAGTAAAAAAGAAAACAGAAAACAGAAAAAAGGAAAAGGGAAAACGGGAAGAGGAAAAAAAAGAGAAAAGAGAAGAAAAAAACAAAAAAAGAGAGAAAATAAAAAGGAAAAGGGAAAGAAAAAGTTTTTAGACTCTGCTCCCTTAGAAGACCCACAGAAAAGCAACTCCTGAAAAAGCATATTAAACCAGCCCATAAGGGACAAAGCAGATTGATCTGGTTTTACTTCTTCAGTCCAAGAAATTTTATCTCCAGATCTCTCTCCAGCTTGTTCCCCCTTGCTAGAAAAACGGGTGGCCATTTTCCGACTGTCAGCAGAGGCTCCTAAAATGGACTTAGATATTTTCTATGATACTTAAGGGCAAGGGAACAATGAGGTATAGTGACTATCTGCACTCCAGCAGTTGCTGGATTTAATGACACTTTCATCAAGAAAGATTCCCCAGAGTGTTCTTCACATCTCTCCTGAAGTCAAAGTGAAAATTCATTCACCCAGCTAGGGATTTCTCTCACCTAAACTCTCCCATCTGACTGACAACATCACCCTCTGAGCCAGCTGTGCTGATGCTCTTTAAAATCAGGGGAGAGAAACAGCTACTTCTGGAGGGAGATTTCTCTGCCCTGGTTTAGATGTCTCTCTCTTGAAATGAGATGCAGTGCACACCAGCAAAGAACATTTCTCTCCAATACTGATAAAATGGCTTAGCAACACAGTCAAAATCCTCTTATGGGCCAAAAGAAAGACAAGATATGTAAGCTAAGAATTCCTTCTTAGACCAATAGTTGTTTTAACAGTCTAATATTCCAATTATTCAATTAATATTATAAAGTTGCATCAATGATCCAGTTAAAAGTGCTGTACAGAGGCATTCCCACCTTCCCAGTAACCATCCACTACCCTTGGTGTGCTGCTCACCCTGCCAACATCCTCCTTCATCCCAGGACCAACATCCTTCTTCATCCCAGGACCAACATCTCCATGGTCCCCAGATCAGGGTGTCAGGCCACTGCCACCCTTCCCTCTTCCTTGCCAGGAGTGTGATGCTCATGGTGAACTTTCTTCCTCTTCATTCTTGAGTTTCCTGCAGGGGTATCTTCATCTGTTCCCTTCTTCCTGGTCCTCAACACCCCTGGCAGAGCTGCCAAGCTCCAGGCCTTCTGTTTGCTGGGCCATGCTTGCCCTGGGTGGCAGACCTTGACCATGATCAGGCAGGTTAGGCTTGAAGTCCTCAGCCATGGGACACTTGTGATCACAGGGACACCCAGACCCAGGCATGTCAAGCTCAGGTCCATCCTGAGACTTCCCAGTGCCACATCAGCTTTTGGTCTTCCACTATCAATGGCCAAAATCTCTGCTCCTCAGTCTCAAAGGTGCTCCAGTCATTCCACCTCATTTGTTTTCCACTGAAGCACAGAATTCAGTGGCCAGTTGGACTTGGGTTGGACTTGATGAGCTCAGAGGTCCTTTCCAACCTGGATGATTCTCTGATTCTGTGAATAATTCAAGGTTCCAGTGATCCATGGCACTTTTTGCTCCATTCCACCAGCAAGGTCAACAGAAAAAGTTCTCAGGTCAAAGTCAGATGAGGTTGCTCTGGGAGACATTTTCCTTGGAAAACCTTTAGTTGATATTAATGATGAAATATCTACTCCATTTCTGGCTTCTTACCATTCTAAGCTCAGCATTTCTTACCAGCAGAAGTTCCAGACTCTGGGAGGTTTTCTTAATGACACAAAAGAGAGGTCAGAATCCAGTGTGAAGCTTCACTTACCTGACATGAAAGTTGATGGGAAGCCTCCTATTCCCCCAGCACATGGAATTGCATTTCATGGACAAGTATTTTAAAAAGCATTATGCTAGATTTTGATCCTACCTTGTTTCAGACCATATAGAGATGTGTCTTCATCTTTGAAGGGGATCTTGTATAATCATCACTAAGATCACATGGATAATGTAGTATTCAGGAAGGAAGATGACCATGATGGGAATGGGGTTTATGAGGGTCAAAACTCCTTAAGAACTATCTCCCTGTAATTAGTTATTCCATGTAGCTCTTTACCTGGAGCATTCACCATATCCTATTAGGATGAGGGGGGAATAGATATTTTGGACTGTGTCCTGAGGCGGTCAGGAACAAGATATTTTGGCTTCCAAAAAGCATTCACACATGCAAAGTGCTTAAAGATTATACAATAAGATTTGTTTTCTTTTTTATTTTTTTTTCCCTCATGATGAATATTTTTAGCCTGAAGCAATATAATTATTCGAGGACTTGGATCAGATGGGCTGAAATCTGTAGCCTGAACCTACTCTTAAACCACTTCTGTTTCATCCACCACCATCATCAAGCCCAACAGATCCTCCTTAGGTTTCAGCCTGTCTGATTTTATCCCTGTTTTTACTGCTGTGTAATACTGAATGGAAATGAATACTCAAAATATACCTCTGGCTCCAGCTGTGTTTCTTGAAGTGGTTACTGCTCCCAGATGCATCTGTAACAGTTTATCACCTTCCTTGGGCTTTCTCCTCCTATGGATCAGCTGAAGTGCCCATCCAACTGCTTCCTAACCTGTTGCATTTGGCATGGGCTGTACAAATGTACTTTTGAAAGTGTTTAAAGTAACCAAGCTCACTTGGGCTGTAGCACATTTGGGGGGAAGCTTGTAAGCAGCTTAGTGCATCATGTGCAGCTTGAACAGTAAAAGGTGGGGACAGCCACCAGCTGAGACCATGGCAGAGGCAGTTTTCTCTCCAGACCATGCAGGGGGATGTTGGTTTCATACATAGAGGATTAAATACTGCAGATCTATTTAACCCACTCCCATCTGTGCCAAATCCACACTCTCCTTTGTAACTGTTGGTGTTCAAAAAAAAAAATGAAAGTGCACGATCATCCCAGGCAGGGATACTGATTTTCTTTCACCATTTGTTGACTGTGATGACTGTGGCTTTACAAGACAACAGTGTTCTTCTAGGACATGGATCACAGTGGGTACATCCCAATAAAAGATGATGTTCTAGAACTTAATCTGAACCAGGCTGAGCAAATCAGCCCATTTCAGATTATTTACCACCTGGAACAGCCAAAGGCTGTATGATAAAGCCACCAAAGTGCCTTCTCAGATCTAGGCTGTTGTACACTAGGTGCCTTTCAAGTCTCAAATAAAGTGAAACAGAAGCTGTCACTTGAGCCATTGAGTTACTCTCTATGGTGGACTTTGTGGCAACAGAATTAATATAGTTCTTAAAGTAATTTGAAAGCACCAAGAGAGTTGAATTATCACATGAGAATGCAAATCGGGACTTATCTGGGCTGTTCCACAGCTGCTCTGATTCATCATTATTTCTTCATCTGTTTTTTTCTCTTTTCTAGGTGAGATCTCAATAAAAAGGGGAGGGGGGCAGTGAGAGTGGTAAAGCAGAGCTTCATTTGCCAGAAGAGATTTATGGCTCCTTTTATCCAAATGTAAAACACCCTTCAACAGGGAAGGAATATTCAACATTTTAAATCACCATCCATCATTCAACCCTTATCTGATGGTGGCCACAAATTCCTCACACAGGTAGCTCTGCCTTGTCTCCCACGTTATCCCTTGGTTTAGGGGACCAGCATCCTCCTGCCATCTCTCCACAACCATCCCTCCACACCAGACATGCCAAGACATTTTCTGCTTCAGGGACACCTCCATTGGTCTAAAGCAAATCTCCAGCTTTCCTGGAACTGCAGAAACTCATCCCAGTAGTGGAAGTCATGGTGAGTTGGGTTTACACCATCCCAGTAACCACACTTTTGTGTCTGGTGAAGAATGTGATCCACAGCCTGCTTACCTTTGCTTTGGTTGCTGATCTTGCTGGTGGGAGATGTCCCTGCCCGTGGCAGGGGGGGTTGGAATTAGATAGTCTTTCAGGTCCCAACCCATTCTGTGGTTCTGTGATGATTGTGGGGTACTGGGGAAGGGAAGAAGGTCTGATTGCTCACTCATCCAAAAGAAGGAAGCACCAGCTGAGTATAACAGATGGAATATGCAGAATAATTGGATGGAGGTACTTCTTTAGAAAGTGAACTTCAACTGTACAGCATCTTATCTTATGGTACCATGGTTGCTGAAGCATGTGGTTCAAAACTGAGCTTGAAAAACTTATGAGAGAAAAATCTAGCAGGTGATATTAAACTCATTCAGTGAGTCTGAAGTCTCCTTCTCTCAGAAGTCAATGAGGGTTCACCAACTAAGTATATAAAGCTAAAATATCTACATATATCTGCATATTTAAAATATCGAATATCTAAAATTTCAAGCTTTTCTTACACTGACCACCAGACATATTTTGAGACAGGACACAACTCCATCGATGTCAAGTCTGATTAAGAATATTAAGAATAACAACATTCTCTCTAGGTTTTTGGATGCTCTGTGGTGTCCTCCCAGTCCAGTATGCCTGTGATTGGGAATTAAGGCTTCATCATTTCTAAAAGATGTTCTGGGAGAAGAGTTGGAAAATGAAGAAGCAGGTTCCACTGCTTGGGAGACACAAAGAGCATGATCTTCATAGCCTTGCGGAGAACCTTGCAGTCACACAGGAAAAGCAACATCTTAAGATGTGTCAACAAAGAGCTGGAGTCCACCAGGTGAAAAGATGATGGAGCCCATGGCATGTGCTGAAAAAAACATTGAAAGTATCAAGGGTCGTGCCTGGAGTCACTCACCAGCAGCATGAAATCTCTCCTGTTGCACACCCTGAGCTGAACAGTTGAAAAAAACTCATTCCAAATTTCCTCTATCTCAGGCATTCTCAGGGTACAAAATTAACCCTGTGAATAGTGATGTTTTTCCTCAAGTAATTTTGTCACATTCTTTTATCTATTTTCTAAAAAAACAGACTCCAGTGCTCCCAGCACTGCTCCTCTGGTCAGACACCACATTGACCCCAAAAAAGAGACACTTTGAGGAACAGCCTCCCAGTTACAGGAAGATGTGAAAATGAGAATGGTTCTCACAACAGACTGACTTCTACATTCCCCTCCAAGAGGACAACACATTTGGGTCATGTCCTCTCTACACTAGAATTCTGAATTCAAGTTGTGCAGGTGCAATGGAGAATGCATGTGGAAGTGCTTCATTTATTCCCTTCCAGAGGTTATCCATGAAGCCTGTGGGAACATTTTAATTTTTTTTTTGAAGCTTGAATTTTAAGTGTGGGCAAGAGCCTTCACACTGATTTTCCCCCCAAAATATGAGACACTCTGTAGAGCATGAAACCAAAGAATTATAGAATTTTACTTTTCTTACCTTTGTGGTCAAAGGAGGGAAACCAGGATAAAAGGCAAAGAGAGTATTTCACAGGCTTCTCATGGGCTGTCATTTCATTTTACTGCAAGGTGTTTTGGAATCAGAAGATGCCATGCAGTGTAAGAGCTTAGAGGTTTCTGTTGGAAGTGTCATGGTGTATCAGACTCTAGTTGTAGTAACTATACTTTCTGAGGATGATGTTTAGTTAATTAGACCCTCCAGATGCAAGGTCTACTACTTAGAATCATAGTGATGCATTCATTTTGGTTGGAAAAGACCTTTAAGATCATCAAGTCCAATGATTAACCCAGCACTGCCAAGGCCACCTCTAGACCACATCCCTCTTGGCTTGTAAATAAAATATCTCCAGGGATGGTGACTGCACCACTGTCCTGGGAAGCCAGGCCAAGTCCTGACAAGCTTTTCAGTAAAGAAATTTTCCCTAATATCCAATCTAAACCTAACACAACTTGAGGACTTTTCCTCTTGTTCTATCACTTATTACTTGGGAGAGGAGTTGCTGTGAGAAATAAAACATCTCTTCATAAAGATTTTGTAGAGAAAAAAAAAAAAAAATATATATATATATATACATATAAATACACCTTGGTGCTATAAAATCCTCTTGAGTATTTGTGGAGGCTTGTGTTTGTGTAACTCTAATTTCTACTGAGTATAAACTACCAGTCCAGAAATACAGAGAAACTGCAATATACAATACAGGTGCACGGTAGCAGTAAATATATAAATTACAGGCAGTTCACCTGACAGATGACATTGCAGACCAGCTATGATAAGCATGGATAAAATGGCAATTAAACATGAATAACTTCATATCACAGTGCTGGGCAGCTCCAGTGGCAGGGGTGAGAGCATGAGCAGAAAGGAAATCTTTGCCATTATCTCTGCACTGTGTGCATATCCATAGCCAGCACCACTTAGGAACCACTCCAACAAGTGATCATCTTAACAGGGTCAGCACCTTTCCTCCCCAGGACCCCGTAACAAACTTAGCATCAGCTTCTGACTAATTGAATTGGAGCATGATCAACAGTCTAATTGAAGACTATCTCACATCCATTGCAAGATCCTGTTATTTCCCAATTTGCTTTCGGAGCTTCTGTTCACAGACTTAGGAAAAAAAGCAAAGAATTATAAAGAAAAAAGAAAAAAAAAAAAAAAGAAAGGAAAAAAGAAAAGGGGAGAGGGAAAAAAAGCAGCTTTACTTAACAGTTGCTATTTTGGTATCAAAAGGAGTCTGCATTGTTGATTAGAGTGAGAGATCATTATCCCTCTTAGGAGCCCTAGGAAGGTCGTTGTGTTAACCTTCAAATCACTCTGTAACTGGAGGCTGCTTTTTTTCTCCTGCCAAGCTACACTGGGAAGAAAGAAAAAATAAACAGAAAACAAAACACCGCCCCCACCCCCCAAAAAAAAAAAAACACAAAAACCCCAACCAAATAAAAAGAAGAACAAAAAACAGAAACAAAAAACAAAAAACAAACAAACAAACAACCCCCCCCAAAAAAAAATTAAAAAAACACAACCCAAAACCAAACAAAAAAACCAAACCAACCACAACTCAAAAGATACAAGTCCAGCTCAGCTTCTGCAAACTGGAATAGCAGGGGGGTGGCAAGGTGGCCTTAATTTTGGATGTTGTTGTGTTTTGTTGTGAAAGGAAGGAGATGGAAGTTAAGAGATATAAATGCTTTATTTGTCGAGTGCCCTGTTGTGGGTGGATAGCAACAGGCAGGCACCCTGAGTAACTGCAGATGGTTCAAAAATAGCATGTCAGATAAATACAGCTCATCAAACACAAATGTATGAGGAGGCATTTGGGTACCTACTCAAATAGGAAGACCCCTATGCCCAACACACTGCCCAGGACAAGATAATTCAGATCAATAAATGGGGAGATTATTCTCTACTGCAGACTCAACAACAATTCTGCTCCTTCTTTTTTTGTTGCTCTTGTACAGTAGGTCCCAGGTTTAAGTGCAGGGATTTCTACTGTTATCAGTGATGGAGGCTCTCAGGTGATTGCTTAAGAGTTAAGACAAAGCTGCCTCTCTAGATGCACTGTGTCCTTCCCAGAGACCTGTTTCTTAGACCCACAAACCATCAAACTGTGATGATCACAGATTCCCAGGGAAAGGGATAAAACAGAAGATCCTCTTGTTAATGGAAGAAACCAGATACAACACCTCTTCCTTGGATCCTATGGTCAGCAGTGGTGAGTTCCATCGTGGGAGACCTTCCACACTCAGCTTGGGCTAGAAAAGTTACCGAAGCAGCTGGCCTTTGCAAGAAGGTTTGAAATCCAGGAGAAAGGTGGAGAAGAAACCCATGTCCCAGTGCCCTACAAAATACCTCTCCATCTGTAGCTTCCCTCCACTCCTCTGGCTTCTTAGACCTCTTACTTTATAACAAAAAATGTGACAGAGATTCAACGCGTTCACTTTTCTCATGTCTCATACGTGTCACACCTCTCTCTTTCCTCTGACCCTTTGTCACTTATTTCCCATTTGGATTGCCCCATATGGCTCCTGATTCACCCCTGTGATCCATCCTATCTCCACGCTGACACTGCCTACCTCCATAAACTGTTAAAAACAGCCTGTTTCTGTGCAAGGCTCCTTTGCAAGATGTTGGATTTACCTTTTGCCATCCAGTTTCCTTCCCTCTGATGCTGGTGCCCTTGCACAGCTAATCCTCCCTGGACAACTTCTATTTTAAGTCAATCAATGTGTCAATTTAGCATTCACCTTTTGTTGCATCTTAAATCCTTATAATCCCCGTCCTTGCTGCTGCACATTAAATAAATAAAGCTCACATTTCCCCACTGTCTTTTCCTGTGTTTGGTGAGGAGCAAGGCCTGAGGTGACATCTCCCAGGCAAGAGGTACAGATGCAAATCACCAGGACAAGGTAATGTGTTCAGGGGTGTCACCTCAGCATGAAGACAAGGTGAAAAATAAAACAAAACAAAACCTTGCAAACAAGAAGACTGCTTCTGTCTCTGCCCTCATCTCCTGTGGCCACCCCAAGAGCTGAAAAATTACAGCAGAGAATCTGTTCAGGGAGAAGGATGGATGGGCTACTCTATTAGGAAAAGGCATTTAGAAAGGTCTGAGGTTTATGGGGCAAGTTCAAGTGCATCTTGCAAGGTTTTAATAAAAAAAAGTTCATTTCCAGTTTCACTTTTCTCCATTGCCAATTCCTTTCTCTTTGGTGCTCCTACTCCACAGGCTGTGAGGAGGTCACACCAAAGAGGAGTTGATCTGTTTGGTGGTTTGTTATTTCTTTTTTTAATGCAAGACAACCTAATACAAGACACCTTCCTCAGGTAGAGATGTAGAGAAGGATAAATGAGACCTGCTCACCACTCATGTGGGCAAGAAAAGGTTCATCCACAAGTGGGTGACAGAGAAACCCTTTTATTTGCTACAGAACTGGTGTTTTCTTATCAGTAGCAGCCAAGGATGACAAAACCCTTTTGACATACCTCAATAATTTCCATTTTGTCACCAGGAACCCACAGGAGCAAAATTGTTCAGATGTTGTTAGGGACTGACTGTAACTGGGGGAGTGAGGGGACAGAAAAATAGGTTTACACCTCCATCAGTACCTGCTAGGACCAGCAATGTGGCATTATGAAAATATCTCCTACATTAAAGAGAAGATGGGGCTGTGGAGAAGATGCCAGCTCAGCATGCTGGGATGCCACCCTGGCCCACCTGACATCATTGTTGGCCTTTTTTCCTACATACTCTGGGTTTCTACTGTATATAGGAGCTTGATGGTGCCTGAAGGTCATCTGGATCCTACCAAGCCTGGAAGAGAGTCTGAGGACAAATTATTGCAGCTTTTCAATAGTTAAATGAGGCCTACAAGAAAGCTGGGACAAACTTTTTAGCAGGGCCTGTAGTGATAGCACACAAGGGGTTTGAAACTGAAAGAGGAGAGATTCCAACTAGAGAAAAGGAAGAAATTTGATGTAATTGGAGTGGCAAAAGACTGGCCTGGGTTGCCCAGAAGAGTGGTAGAAGCCACATCCCTGGAAAAACAAAAGGTGAGGTTGGACATGGCTCTGAGCATCCCTATTTAGTTGATGTTCCTTCTCATTGTGGGGAGGGGTAGACTAAATGGCCTTTAAAGGTCCTTTTGAAATCAAATTATTCTATGATTCTATGAACTATCCCATTGGGAAAACTGTTTCCTTCAACCACCCATGGCCAAGCCACCTCTGATGTCTCTTATAGCCAAGTCCTCTGCTTTAAGTTCTCCTTCATGATCATGCTCTACAGCCCTGAAATTACAAGGATTAGATGAGGAGAATAGTATTGAACAGTCCAAAGGAAATGAATTCATATTACTGATTCAGCACTGATGCCTGAGATTTATTTCAGCCATGTGAAACACACAGCACACATCTCCACTGGTTCCAGGCTCTTGGAAGTACCAGGGAATGTCTCTGTCTCCAGCCAGGGGTTGGTTCTGGTGCATAAACACCTTGGTCACTCATCAGAGGCTTGAGGTTCATGGTAGAATATAGAAGGATGCCCTAGCCCATAAAGTACCACTAAAATATAATAAATATAATTATAATAAATATAAATTATAATAAATTAAATTAATTATAATAAATTATAACATAATTTAATTATAATAAAATATATTAATGAATATAAAAAATAAATATTTATTATAATAAATATAAAATAAATTTAATTAGCATAATAAATATGATATGATAAACAAATTATAATATATAATAAAATATTTAATATATAATATACTATATACAATATAGTATATAATTTATATTACATAATATGTAATATATATCTATTATACAATATATAATATATATATCTATATATATTATAATATTACATATATATAATTATATATAATATATAGTGTAGAATAGAATATATAGAATATTCTATATAGAATATAGAATATAAAAATATAATAGATAATAGATAATAGATAATAGATAACAGTTAGTATATATATAATATATTAATTTATATTAATATATTAATAATTAAATTAACATAATATATAATATATACTATATAATATAGTATAATATAGTATAATATAATATAGTATAATATAATATAATGTAATATAATGTAATATAATATAATATAATCCTGCTTTAGTGGGAGAGTTGGACTAGATGATCTCTAGAGGTCCTTTCCAACTCTGATATTTCTGGGATTCCATGATAACAACAACAACAACAAAAATTACAAAAGCAATTTTTTGACAATTTAAAACAGCTCCAGAGAAAGGATCAGATTTTCCATCAGCTGCTGGATGTGGCTGGGGAATGTCCTGGTTAGACTGACAGAGCATCTCTCATGGTCACCTTCTGCATTCTGAACCCAGCTCTCCAGTGTTACTGAGGCCCAAATAGCTGAGTGCCTGGCTGGGGGAACTGAAGCAAATGAGTTTGCAGACTTGAAGGAAGTGTTTGTAACTTCACTTCTCTAAACACTTGAGCTTGGCCATCTGTGACCAGTAGCCACGCCCTTAACATCCCAGTATCTGAAGAGCCTCTGTGTGTGGCTATCTCCAGTGTCATAGAATCATCATAAAATAGTTGGAAAGGACTTTAAAGGAAAGGACTTTAAAGGAAAGTGATTCTGCCCCTGTACTCAGCCCTGGTGAGGCCACAGCTCGAGTCCTGTGTCCAGTTCTGGGCCCCTCAGTTCAGGAAGGAGATTGAGGTCCTGGAGCAGGTCCAAAGGAGGGCAACCAGGCTGGTGAAGGGATCCAGCACAAGTCCTGTGAGGAGAGGCTGAGGGAGCTGGGGGTGTTCAGCCTGGAGAAGAGGAGGCTCAGGGGAGACCTCATCACTCTCTACAACTCCCTGAAAGGAGGCTGGAGCCAGGGGGGGGTTGGGCTCTTTTCCCAGGCAACTATCAGCAAGACAAGAGGGCATGGTCTCAAGTTGTGCCAGGGGAGGTTTAGGTTGGATATTAGAAAGAATTTCTTCACAGAGAGGGTGGTCAGACATTGGAATGGGCTGCCCAGGGAAGTAGTGGATTCTCCATCCCTGGAGATATTTAAAAAGAGCCTGGATGTGGCACTCAGTGCCATGGGCTAGGAACCACAGTGGGAGTGGATCAAGGGTTGGACTTGATGATCTCTGAGGTCCCATCCAACCCAGCCAATTCTATGATTCTAAAGATGGTCTAGCTCCAGACCCCTGCCATGTGCAGGGACACATCCCACTAGGCCAGGTTACTCAACATATTTTCAGGTCCTGCATAAAAAAGGTGCTGGAATTTCCCAGAGATATTATTGCTCCTCATCCTCCCTTTCCTGATGATCTCCACAACAAAAATGAGATAAACCTTCAACCAGCAGCTAAGTGGCTGGAGGAGGATTTATCTTCCTTGTGGGAAAGAGGTCTTCCCAAAATTGTGGAAAGCAAAAAGCTTCTCCATCCTTCTGGAAAGGTGAAGTAGAAAGGCTGAGATGTAAAACTCTGACTTTCAGTTGGGCTCCCACCCTCCTCCTTACACTGCCCAACATCCATCCCTCACTCCAGATGCTTGAAGAAATCTTGCTTCTCACCCTGACTCAGAAACATGGGCTTTTCCAATTAACCTGTCAGGAAGAGCAATGTATTCTTTTCCAGCAGCTGAGTCATTTAAAAATCAGCATATCTCAGAGATCTGCTTGGCATGTTAAACTCTAAGTCAGGGTCAAGGAGGAACTTGATGCTGTCTTCACCACAGACTGCAGGGCAGGTGGGGTACCAGAGGGACTCCAGGTCAGCAGGAGATGTTGCATCTGTGAAAGAGGAGGAGCAAACCACACAGTCAAGATGCTAAAGTCTCATTTGGGAACTTTAATATATTATTATAAATCCAGATGAAGTCTGTCAGTGGCAAAGACACAGTTCAAACAGCCATGCCCTAGCTCTCAAGGTCAAGAGAATGCCTCATACTGAATGCTGCTAACTGTGGTGAGGACTAAACCCCTTTGATAACTTAGAGAAATCCATCTCTTGACTAACAGCTGCTGAAGCAAAGGAATGATCCTCTCCTCTCCTCTCCTCTCCTCTCCTCTCCTCTCCTCTCCTCTCCTCTCCTCTCCTCTCCTCTCCTCTCCTCTCCTCTCCTCTCCTCTCCTCTCCTCTCCTCTCCTCTCCTCTCCTCTCCTCTCCTCTCCTCTCCTCTCCTCTCCTCTCCTCTCCTCTCCTCTCCTCTCCTCTCCTCTCCTCTCCTCTCCTCTCCTCTCCTCTCCTCTCCTCTCCTCTCCTCTCCTCTCCTCTCCTCTCCTCTCCTCTCCTCTCCTCTCCTCTCCTCTCCTCTCCTCTCCTCTCCTCTCCTCTCCTCTCCTCTCCTCTCCTCTTTTAACTGTGTCCCAGAATAATGAGAAGTTGGGCTGGAGGTTTTGGGTGGATCCAAGTGCTCATCACATGGACCACTGCCCGTTTGATATCTTGGTCATATTCATAGAGATGGATGGAGGGTGATGAATGGAAGGCTGGAGCCAGGCTGAGAGAGTTGGGGTCATTCAGCCTGGAGAAAAGAAGGCACCAGGGAGACCTGAGAGAATCTTGCAGTACCTGAAGGGGCTCCAGGAAATCTGAGGAGGGACTTCTGATAAGGGGATGGAATGATAGGACAAGAGGGAAGTGTTTCAAACTGAGACAGGAGGGATTTAGGTGAGACATTACGAAGAACATTCCTGTGAGGATGGTGAGACACTGGAAGAAGTTGCTCCCAGAAGTCATTGATTTCTTCTCCCTGGAAGTGTTGAAGGCCAGGTTGGATGGGGCCACTTGGCTTAGTGGGAGGTGTCCCTGCCCATGACAGAGGGTTGGAGCTAGGTGATCTTTAAGGTCCCTTCCAACACAAACCATCCTGTGATTCTATGATTCCACGAAGTCTCCCACTTCAATTCATCAGTATTCTCCCTCTGGTGCCTTTCTCTCCACAACCCAGGCCCTAATATCAGGCATCCTCTGACATATCATGTCCCAGCTAAGTATTTCCAGGCAGAAAGCATACACCTGAGCTCTGCTCTTTAAAGCACATGTGAATGCCTGGGGACCTGAAGGGGGGGGCTAAATGGGTTTCTTTGCAGGCTCCTCCTGTGCTCCTGGCGAGACAATGTGGGTTTTTTTGCCTGTCTTCAATCAGAGAACAAGAGCTAAGTGTTATTGATCTGAGACCTAGAGGGAATATTTCTGAGCAGTTCACCCTGGCATTAGTCCATCACTTAGCTGGTATTTATTATTCAAGGCTGGCAAGGGATTGCTGGCAGCAAGCCCTGGCCAGACAGCAAACTGGGGACAGAGGAGCTGTGTGAGTCAAGGGCAAATGAAGACAGGAATGAAGGGAAGAAGGGGAAGAAATTGCAAAGTAGATCTTCTCTTCTCAAATTAACTTCTGTAGCTCCCAAAGACTCTCTCTTCAAAGTTGACCTCCTGTGCTTTGAAACCCCAAAGCAGGATGCACACGTGGTTCTTGGCAGATGGTCAGCTTGAGATGATTTTTAACTAAGAGTTAAAGTAAAATGCAGAAAACCAGGTGAAAAATAGGCTTCACCCAACAAGAAAGCCTGAAAAGTGCATGCAATGGAGCAAAAGCAGCTGTGTGGACACGTGCAGGGTGGAAAAGATCTGTTCCTCAAAGCTGGAAGATGTAAGGGGAAGAATCATCATAAAAGCAATGAACTATACAGTGGTTTGGATAGGAAAGAACCAGAAAGACCACCCAGTTCTACCACCCCTGTCAAGGGACACCTCCCACTAGACCAAGTTGCTCCAAGCCCCATCCAACCTGGACTTGAACACTTCCAGGGATGGGGCAGCCACAACATCTCCTGGTAATCTGTTTAGATGAAAAAACCATCTACAGTCTCAGTGTCCAACCTGCCATCCCTCTGCCAATTTTACTGGGCACTTTGCACAGCTTCTGGTTTTAAAGGGTGGATTAAGTCTCTGCTTAGCCTAGCCCCAAACATTGCAGGAGGGTTATGGTAAAGAAGGGACAGATCAAACTCTTTGAGAAAAATCCATCAAACTCAGCTTCTGGACAGGCAGCAATCTGGGCAGAACCTTTGAGAATCTGGCACCTCTTCTTCCTGTCTTTGCAGGCAATAATTCTGTCAGTTTTAAAGCTCTTGTAACCTTTGCACTAAGATAACATTGTTAGAAAGGAGGGGAAAAAAAAAAATCTCTTCAGCTTGGTCAGACTAAACAGCCCTGGGTGCCAAGGTGCAATGGATTCTCCTGTTATTGATCTCTAAGTTCATTGTTGACACAGTGGACAAAGGGAGTGACATATTTGCTTCATTACCTTCTAGTTAAAAAATGTATTTAGTTCCATTGGAACATGAATAATAATAGTAATAGTAGTAGTACTACTACTACTAATAATAACTATAAAAATAATAATGATAACAAGCAGCTACAAGGCTACTCCAGCTCCCACTGATTTTTAAGATCCCCCAGGCACTGAATTTTTTTATCTGAGTCTTTGTATTCCTTCTAAATGTTTCAGTCCTAACCCAAAGGTCCATAGCAAGACCTGGACAAAAATTTCCCTGTCTGGATTCCATCGTAAAAATAGTATTTTATTTTTTCAGCTCACTAGGCTGGCATCTCAAGTTTGAAAATGGGCTCATTACAAATGTTGCTCTGAAAATGGCACATAAGATGCTCTCCAGATTGTTGCTAAAGCAAGATACACACAAAAAAAAAAAACAAAACAAAACAAAAAAAACAACAACAACAACAAAAAAAAACAAAACCCAAAGAGCAGCAACAACAACAACAGAAATAAAAGCTCTGTCCAGGCTCATAAGATGTTTGTTTATTAGGTCAAAGATACACCAGCACTAGGTGCTCTTCTCTGTGTGGTACAAAAAAAGGGCTCCCTGATTTTTCACATCAGTTATTCTTTGGATATAAGGTGGAGAGAACAAGGCTGAAAAATTCAGAGAGAAAACCCCAATAGTGATGGATGTCCTAATATCGATGGATGCCTATTCTCATGAGATGCAAAGACATCTTTTCTTAAAAAAAAAACAAAAACAAAAAAATATTTCTATAATTCACACCAGTACTGCTGTCTTTCCAAGAGCCAGGACCATGGAAATGAAGTGATCAGTGTGATTTGATAATTAAAATGGCAGCTAAGTGTGAGCAAGGTAGATTCAGGCTGCAAGAAGGTATATTTTAATTATTAGCCTCCAATTAAATATTGAATAAGTTCCATTATTGTGGGGGGGTGGGCTGTGTCTCTCAGGGACCCTCAAAAGAGTTAATTAGAGAGCCTGCACACTTGTAGACATAGTGTGTCTGTTCTTCAACCCCCTTCAGTGCTGCCACCCATCCCAGTGCAAAAACACAGCTATTTTCCAGCCTGTGAGCTTCAGATAGGATTTTTTTCTGTGGTTTTGCAATTATCAAGTGGCACTCTGTCTTCAACAACATTAATTTTGGCACAAGCTGCAAAACAGAAAGCTGAATCCATGCTGCTGTGGCTGGAGTAGTGGTTAATTTGAAGCAAGTGTGTGCATGTCCCTGTCAGCCTGGAGCCAGAGAAGTGACCACAGTATGGACACATCCTCGTGTTGCTCAGAATGTGTCTAGCAGGAAGCTAGAGGGATGTGGGTTCAGATGCTGAGCTTAATCTTAGATGTGTTATTGTGAGCTAATCACAGAACAGAATCATGGAATCACAAAATAATTTGAGTTGGAAGGGTCTAAAGGTCACCCAGTCCAACCCCCCTGCAGTAAGATCAGGATGCATCCCTGCACCTTCAACCAGATCAGGATGCTCAGAGCCTCCTCAAACCTCACCTTGAATATCTCCAGGGATGAGGCCTCAGCCACCTCCCTGAGTAACCTGTGCCATTTTTTTCCACTAAACTCACGGTTAAGAACTTTTTCCTGACATCCACTCTAAATCTGTTCTTCTCTAATTTATAAACATGGCCCCTCATCCTATCACTAGAGGCCCCTGCAAACAGTTCCACACCCACCCCCCACCCCCCCCCCCCAAGTCCCTCTCCATCCAAATCACACAGTCATCTCCAACCAAATCATAGAATCATAGAATTGGTTTTGTTGGAAAAGACCTTTAAGATCATCAAATCCAACCCTTATCCCATCACTGCAAAGGCCACCACCAAGCCATGTCCCTCAGCACCACATCTACATGGCTTTTAAACACCTCCAGGGATGCTGAGACCACCACTTCCCTGGACAACCTGCTCCAGGGCCTGTAAAAACCTTGCAGGGAAGAAATTGTTCCTAACATCCAATCTAAACCTTCCCTGGCACAACCTGAGGCTCTTTCCTCTTTTTCTAACATGGGAGAAGAGACCCAACCCCCTGCTCTAACCTTACTTCAGAGAGTTACAGAGAGCAAGAAGGTCTCCCCTCAGCCTTCTTTCCTCCAGGTAAACAGTCCCAGTTCTCCCAGATGATCCACATGAGAGTTGTTCTACAGATCCATCACCATTGCCCTTCTCTGGACATAATCCAGACCCTCAAATTCCTTTTGGTCATGAGGGGCCCAGAACTGACCCCAGGATTCAAGGTGCAGCCTCTCCAGAGACAAACCCAACCCTGGTCCTGCTGGCTATACTGGTCCTGATGCAGGATAGGATGCTGTTGGCCTTTTTGGCCACCTGGGCACACTGCTGGCTCATATCAAGCTGGTTGTGGACCAATACTCCCAGGTTCCTTTCCTTCAACAAGATTTCCATCTTTAAACTCCCAGCATGGCATTCATGAGCCATTCAGCAGCAATGAAAATGTGTCTGGCTCTGTTCATTTGGGATTGGAGCACAGCCCTCCCTTTTGGTTGTACACCTGGCTCAATTATCAGCAGTTGATTTTTGGTTCAATCCAAGGCACCAAAGAGGAAGATATCAATAGGTAGATATAGATATCAAGTGAATGTTCAGTTTGGGATCAGAGTTGGCAAGTTGTTTTCATGCATTGTAGCCTTTTTATTAGGAATAAGAGTGTTCATCCCATTTAGTGTAAGCCAAGCCAAACCAGTAGTAAGGGTACAAGAGGACAACACCTGGACATCCCACCTGCTGAAATAGATGTGACTCTAAGTCAGATTTTGGCAGAGCCAACCAGAGGCACTGGCCACTCAAGTCCTAGCACAGTAGTCCAGACTCATGACCTGACAATATTTCAGGGTAGCCTAAATGTTCAACATCAGAAGGAAGGGAAAAAACCCAGCACCTCATCTGGAATACAGTGCAATCCTCTCATTTGGTGGGGAAGAGGATGATGTGACCCCAGGTGGCAATCCATTTGCACATGGCATCCATCAGGCTGATGGGAAAGCTGCAAATGGAATGCTTGTCATGAAGAGAAGATCCATGGAAGAGATGGAGATGGGGAAATAGTCCACAGGGGGCTATTTCTGAGGCAGCCCCATCTAGCAAATAGGATTATTGGCAATGATGAGATAATTCACTAAGAAATCATGTCAGATTTAAGTGACCCTCCTAGATGACGAGGGACTGTTGGGGTCCCAGCTGGGTCTTGGTCTTTTTTTGCTGCCCAGCACAAACACTGCAGTGGGAAACCTGGTTGGGGAGGTGATTATAATCTTTTGGAGTGAAGTGTTTTGGATTTTTTTTTTTTTTCTTTATCATGAGAGAACCCTTAAAGTCTTACAAACAATATTTCAGACTGGAACTGAATTAACCACCAGCAGATACTTTGTACTTCTGAGCCTTCTGTCATGCCACAGCCCATCTGTAATGCATTCATCCTCAGAGAAAAATCCATCCCAAGGGAACCAACACAAAATGTAGCCAAGTCCCACAGACAACACTGGTAGGAAAAGGATCTAAATCCAAATTTCTGTCTACCACAATCACAATGTGACCAGCCAGCCACTCCAATATTCAGGAACCCTCACCTGGAGCTAAGCCAACAAAATCTTCCCTGTTCAGAAAAGTTGTGTTCATGACTAGGATGAAAAAAAATCAGAGTCACTCCAGTTTCTTCAGTGGTGTGTAAAGGATTTATATTGCAAGTCCTTTAAAGCTCCTATAGCACTGGTTAAATTTCTCCCTAGCTTCTCTCATGAATGTGCTGGTAAATAAGTGTCCTTTGACTCTGGTGTTTTAAGAAGTAAATTAATCCTCATTTACTAAGGGAAAAAAAAAAAAAAAGTAAAACAGGCTGTACATTGAAGTTATTACTTCAGTTTTCACCATTTAGGCCTGTTCTCATTACATGGATATACAAATGGAAATGACAAAGCAGTCATCTCTCAAGTCACAGCAGCAGAAACCAGAACACGTTTTTGATGTCAGCTTTTTCAAAGGTTTGGGGACATCTGAAAGAGCAATGATAATAATTAGATTAATAACACTAATTATTAATGATGGCTATTGCAGTGCAGTTTCTCTGAAAGAGAAAAAGTGACACATAAGCCTGCTGCAATGCAGTCTGCTTCTCCTCTCAGCTCTGCTCCTTTTACACCACAGAGGTAAAATAGTGGTGGTCAGAGACAGGAGATGGGAATCAGAAGACCATCACCTTGTAAAGAAGTGTCATAATTCAGCAGTTGTGCTGTTTTCTCTATTTTGCAGATAAAGACATTTGTTTACCTTCCATTATTCTAGGTCCTGTACAGGATTGGTGTAAAAAAGATGATCCGAGCCCCATAATAATAGAAAAAGATACAAAAGTGTTCATTTGAACCCAAACTCTTCCTCACTGATTTTTTCATAGAGACCTTTCTCATGCTGAGTTTATTTTTCTGCTCCAGACAAGTTGTTCTAGGACCAGAGATTGCCTTTCAGAGAGAAACAACAAATTGATCCCATTTAAAATTCTTCTTCATCCATGACCAACCCAATTTGAAGTGTTATCAATCTGAATGGTGGCTTCCCCAGTGGAAAAGATGCAAACCAAAGATTTGGCTTCTTTGTTGGTTGGTTTGTTTGTGTTGGATTTCTTCACTGATGATGTTTGTCTTTTGTTTTGTTTTTAATAATGCACAGACATGATTGCATCATCTGGGTGAAGGCAACTCACCAGCTGCCACTGTTTATTGATTTATTTATCTTCATTTACCTTTACAGCAAAAAAATCATCAGCACGGTTTGTGTCCTTCCTGTGATCACAGCCAGGAGACAGGGACTCGAGGAATGTACGTTTTGATGGAGAAGACCTTGAAGAACATGAGAGGGATGAGTTTAGAACACCTGGTGACCATATCATTTCAGTTGCAAAATTACAACCAAAATAGAAATGCTGGGGATGCATCCCAGTGGTTTAACCAGCAGAGAAGTGGAAGAAATCACAAAATGTGATGGGTCTGACCTTCACCTGGGTCCTACAGAGGGGGACATGCAATGCATGTGCTGGTGTGAAGTGGATAGGGGACCATGTGCTTTTTTAAGGTGTTGGGGGGGAAAAAAATGGGCTGCTGTTAGCTTTTAGTGCAAAACCTAAGAGCAATGACTGCAAGAATCAAGGGTTGGACTTGATGATCTCAGAGGTCCCTTCCAACCCATCCAATTTTATGATTCTCTGAATCTTTAAGAAGGAAAAGTGAGTTTATCTGCACTTCAGAAGCTATCTTGGGATCTTGGCTCATAAACCACTTCAGATGACGGTCTGAACTTGCAGAATGGTCACTCTAATGTGCCCTGTTCTTATATTTACCTCTTGTCATGATTGGAGACATGATCCTGGGGTAGTTAGTGGGCCAGTTTGAGCCATTGTGGCCATTCTTGTGTCATTCTGGAGAGAATTCATGTTACAGCTCTGAATGATAGTGATTATTCTTGTTCTCTAAAGGAGGGGTGGGACTCACCTGGCTGCTCAATACACCTGAATTCAGATTTCTACTTACAAGTGCCCTCACATGGCTCAAATGCCTTTGTCATCTGAGCTTCCCAGAAATATCCCACTTATCTTCAGCCTTTGTTTCTGAAGGGCTCAAATCACCAGTGGATCCAGTGTCATGCCTTACAGTCCCATGGAGATGAGCTGGGTACCACAGGGAGTCTTAAAAGGCATGAAGTTCCCATTCCACATTGTCAGTGGTATCTGGAAATGTTCTCCCTACTCCAGCAGGTAGCACATTTACATGAGATGGAGTCAGGGACCCACCAGATATTTCAGATCTCAAGCATGGGTTGTGTAGCAAGAACCTCCCTAAGGTTGGCATCACCTGCTCTGGAAGAGGAGCTTCTCAACTGCTGTGAGAAGGTGAGGAGATACAAATCCATCCAGAATTCCCTTTCCCAGGAGTTTCCCTCTCTCTCTTTTCATAATGAGCCAGAAGTTGCCTGGGTTTTGTCACTGGGACCTTGACACAGATCTACCTAAGCCTCCATCCCCCATCTCTCTGGTCTACTGGGGAAACATGGTTTCAGATTTCTGTGAATTAATGCAATTATTCCAAGGAATGTCTGGCCACATCGAATTATAGAATGGTTTGGGTTGAAAGGGACCTTAAAGATCCCCCTGTTCCAATTCCCCTGCCATGGTCAGGAACACCTCCCACCAGCCCAAGATGCTCCAAGCCCCATCCAACCTGACCTGAGACACTGCCAGGGATGGGGCAACCACATCTTCTCTGGACAACTTCTTCCAGTGTCTCACCATCCTCACAGCAAAGAATTTCTTCCCAACATCTCATCTAAATCTCCCCCTTTTCAGTTTGAAGCCATTTTTGCTTGTCCTATGACTCCATATCCTTGTCCAAAGTCCCTCCACAGATTTCTTGTAGTGCCTTCAGATAACAGATGGTATTCTAAGGTCTCCCCAGAGCCTTCTCTTCTCCAGGCTGAACAACCCCAACTCTCTCAGCCTGTCTTCATAGGAGAGGTGCTCCAGCCCTCTGACCACCCTTGTGATCCTCCTCTGGCTTCCAAAGGGAAAGTCCTTGACCACTGTTCATCCCATAACCAGGTCTGGGCATTGTTTGTGAGTGCTAGAACATTCCAACAGGATGCCAAAACCATTATCTAGCCTGAGTTAAGCCTGGTATGGACCTAACTGAGATCATCCTCCACTGCTTTTTACATGTATCCCTATCTCCAAACAAAAATCCCAAATCACTTAGATTTCTCTGAGTCTTTGCAGTGCTGGGGAAACAAGCTCTAGGCAGAAAAAATCTTGCTCAGAACTGGTCAGCACTTTGCTTTAGAGGTCCATGGTTAGACTCTCAAATTAATTGTCCAAGGGAAATTAAGTCAGATTATAATGGGAAAAGAAAAACCTGCATGTTTATGAGAAGACTTAAGAAACCTCTGTGTAAATGTATGGATATATCTGCGTGTATGACCTCCCCTAACTCTTAGCAGTTTCCTCCTTGATTCTAACCAGTTCCTGTAACTTCTGATGCAGATTTAACACCATCAGAAAGGTGGAATTCTGGCAAGTTTGGAGGTGGCTGGCAGCGAAGTAAAGGACACAAATCAACTTTGCTTTGAGGGAAAGCTTGCAACCCCTTACAAGCCACCTGAGAATCCACATAAGAGCAAGAGCATCCCAGTGGGCCCACCACTGGAAGAGATTTGGCTGGAGTTTTGACCTCCTGAGATGCCAGCATCACTCAAGCTGAGGATACAGGTCCATGGGGAAATGAGGCTTCCTGAGCACAGCAGTGAGGTAGAATGATTTGCTTCATTAAAAATAAATAAATAAAAGCAGAACTTCCCTCTGTCCCCCAGATTCTGCTGTCTGTGTGGATGTTTGCCTGCCCCCCTCAGAAAGATGTCCCCCTGATGAGGTGACAAAGGAACCAATTTGCAGGGTAGCTGCTCTGTCACCAGCACAAAGAACTCATCCTGCTCTTATTTTAAGATTTCTTTTTTCTGCTCTGATGCTGCCCAAAGCAGTGCTGATATTTAACCCTTCCCAGGTAACCTGCCTTCTATCTGCAGGTTCATCACAGCAACCAGAAGAAGAAGCTGGAGCAGCCAGGAGCTCCTGGGGTGTTTTTTTCATACCCTTGTCCCCTCCAGGCTCCCCAGTGCAACCCATGAATACTGAAAATCTGAGCACTGGAGTTTCTCATCCCCCACCAAGCCTTCTGCTGGCTTCAACCATCAGCTTCTGTTGAAGCTGCAGCAAGAAATCCCTTCTGGAAAGAGAAATCCCCTGGAAGTTAAGAGGAAACCTGTCAATATTAGGAAACCACAGCCACTTAGCATCAATCATAATGATTGATACTGTCAGGGAAGAGGGGGAGGGAGCAATCAGCCATGGCTTGGGGACCTGGAACAAGTCAGCATACTGCTGGGCTGATGGTTGTTCCTGTACTTTAACACTGTCTGGAGCAAAGCTGGGAGCCATTAATTGACTTTTAGCTCTAATTGGAATCCTCCTGTCTTTTAGTTGTCAATTAACCACCAATAATAGGTGGCTAATTCTGTAAGATGGCCTTTTGAATGAGTTGTGAGACAGAAACCCAGCCACTCCCTGGGCATTAAGGGTCCTTCTGTATTTTTCACACTAAAGTAGAAGTCAGAAGGCAATTTTCTCTGTGTCCTTCAGTACATTACACACTATGTCCACACTGGATATTTTTTTACTGTAACTATACCCACATCATAGCTTTTTTTTTTCTTGTCCTTTTACCTGCCATGGAGTGTACAGAGTTGTTTTTTTTTGAAATTACATTGAAAAGTCAAGCTAGAAGTATCTCACAGATGCACATTATGAGGTCTAACACAAATGCTGTCTTTCAATATAGGAGAGAGTGAGAAACATCTGACAGCTCCTTCCATGAACTGCAAAGTCAGTGAAATCAGATTTTGCTGAGAACAGCTTCTGTGCTGCTGTCCCTGCCCATGGCAGAGGGGTTGGATCTTGATGATCCTTAAGGTCACTTCCAACCATAGCCATTCTATGATTCCATGAAATTCCATGATTCTATGATTCTCCTGCTTGGATGTCCCAAGATCTCAACAAGTCCAGATATTCAGCCTGGGCTGGAGTTTTCCCAGAGGATAAGAAATGGTTGCAGCTATGCTGCCAATTATCAATGGTCAAGCATTAATTAGGCAGAATCACCCACTCTGTTGGAGCTTAAAGGGATTCTGCATGAATTATCTGCTATCTCTGAGAAACCAAAGTCAAACTACTGCCTTTCTATTAGGAAGACACTGAAAGGTGTATCTATCCCCTACCTGGCTTATTCGTGCCATTAAATTTGAGGGAATTCTGTATCTTTGGGACATCTGCATCCTGTTGAACATAGATGACAGAAATGGGGACAGAAACAAATCAAATGTAGGTACTTCATGAGCTTTTTTGTTCACTTAGACAACAACAACGAAAAAAACAAAAACCAAAAAAAGGCTAAAAATAAATCTAAGCTCTTCATAAGAATCACAGAGCTTCAGGGTCTTCAGAATTCATGTGCTGTCCCTAGCAAAACCATAAACAGTTATTACTTTTCCAGAAGCCACCTTAGATCTCTGATCACTCTTGTTTACTCTGCTCTGACCTATTTCCCATTCAGTTCTCTGTTTCAGATGAGACAACTCCACACAATACCCAGAACATGAGATATCCTGAGACAAAAATCTCACCTCCTCAGTTCCTGCCAACATCTGTCCAACCCAACATTTGACCTTCTTGATCTGACCCATATGAACACTGAGCAGATGTTTGGGGAGGATTCTCTCTCCCATGTGTCACAGATATTTAACACTGGGCACTTTTCTGCTCCAGCCTCCACGCCTGTGAGGGGGTGAGATACTCAGCATCATAATTTACATCTGGAATGTTGTAAGAGCTGGTAGAATTATTTGCCATCAACAGTGACACTCTCTGAATGAAAGAACCACTTTTAGGAGACTTTTCTGTTTCAGTGTAGTCCTTTAATGAAATTTTTGTCTTGGCTGTTACAAAAGATCAAGATGTTAAAAAAAAAATGGAAAAAGAAGTTAGGCACAATAAGTCAACCAGAGCCTTTGCTGCAGATGATGGAAGAGCAGCCTGAGGTGGTTAAGGCTGTGAAGCCGACATTGTGGGTACTGGTCCTGGTCCTGGTCCTGCTCCAACTGTCCAGAAGCCAATAACTTGTTGGAACTGGGATTGTTTAGTTTTGAGAAGAGGAGGCTGAGAGGAGACCATATTATTCTCTATAACTCCCTGAAAGGAGGTTGCAGGAAGGTAGGTGTTGGGCTCTTCTCTTAAGTGAACAATGACAGGACCAGAGGAAATGGCCTGAAGTTGAACCAGGGGAGGTTTAGATTAGATCTGAGGAAGAATCTTTTTACTGAGAGAGTAATCACTGGTATATGCTGCCCAGGGAGGTGATGAATTCACCAACCCTGGAGGTATTTAAAAAAAGGTGTAGATGAGGCATTTCAGGACATGCTGTAGTGGGTGGCTATTGTATTTTTTTTTCTGGCTTGACAGTTGGACTGGATGACCTTAGAGGTCTTTTCCAACCATGGCAATTCTGTGATGCTGTGATTCTTCAGATAGGGATGGCCACGTCTCCCTCTAGAGATTTTCCCTTCAACCTCCATCAGTTAGGATTTGCATTCTCCCAATGTTCAAAGAGTTTAAAAAGCAGGTTTTGGGTTTTGCATCCAGCAGGCTGGAGGTCACATTCCTGCAGCTCTGCTCCTGTGACCCACGTTAGCACAGCTCTCCCCAGAGCTGCTGCAGTGATGGACACCCCTGGAGGTGTATCATGAGCACATAAATAGCATTTGCATCCTGCTGACAGGCAGAAGACCAGCAATTTGGAGCTCTCTGGACTAAGAAGAAGCAATCTTTGTCATGACAGCACACAAGAGGCTTTTGTGACCTTGCATGGCTAGGTCACCCAACCACATTTTCTAGATTGGTTTTAATGTGGAATAAAGAAATATGCTCCTGTGCTTAAAATTACAGTGGATCTGGAGTTGAATCTTGCTTGCAGGGTTTAGTTTCCCTCCGTTCAAGTGAAAGAATGCCCTTTTGGAAGGTATCTATGTCTGGGGAAAGCTCAGAGTCAGAGCAGGTGAGGTAGACAAAGAGGGAAAGCTGGGAGCACGGAGGTCCATGGAAGAGAAACTGAGGTAGCAGCAGGAACCAAGTCCAAGGCTTCAAAACTTTATGGGATCTAATGTCACCTGACTGTCCTGAGATACACATATGGGACTAATCTACAGCACTGGACCTACTGGAAATCCCTGAGCTGTGTGTAGCAGGTTGAACTGTGCCTTCTCCAGCTGCTGATTGACAGGAAACTGGGTAGAAGCAGTCAGCCTGACTTGGTATCAGAGGTGGTGTAGATTGCTCTTCATGCCTTGTATATTATCCATTTATCTGATGTCTACATCCATGGCCAGAAAACAACTCATCTCAGATGCCTTTTGATATCTGAACCCAGTCATAGAGGCCATACCTTGTATTCAACAAGGAGAGAGTTTAGCCTCACTCTTTAGACTAATTTAGATAATTTATCCTTCAGATGGTTCCTACTCATAAAGGGAACCCCCAGGGAGCTGAGGCTGATGGAGGAGCACCAACATTTCCTCTGCTCAGGGAGACTCAATCAAAGGTGAGGGGTGATGTACTATCAGAAGTTGTCAATGTATTTCTCCACAATGTGGGATTCCATCATCAAACACCATCTCCCAGGAGCCAAAAGGTCACCAGACACTGGAAGGCTTCTAATGAACATGATATAAAAATGGTTTCTCAGTTCCTGTCTGGCTCAGAGGGGCACAAAAGATTTGATTTATTTTTAGACTGAGACATTGGGATTTAGGTGATGATGTCCACAGATACCAGAGGATAAATACCAGTTGCCTAAATATGAGTCTGGTTCCATCTGAGATACCCTGAGATATTTGATGTGGACCCAGCAGATGTGTCAAGTCCTCAGTAACGTCTTCTTCTCAACAAACATTTGCAGACCAGAAGGCCTTAGGGCATCTCCAATGTTGCCGGACACTTACATATGTTGTTGTCACGGTTTAACACTGGCCTGGCAAAACAACAGATTTAAACCAAATAACAGATTTATATATTAATCTCTCTCTCCTCTGATAAAGGAAAGAGAGAGAGAATAAGGGAGAGAGACTTATGGGCTGGAAACTAAACTACACAGCTTTAATGAAACAGTAATGATAAATAGGAAAAATTACTAAATATATACAAATATCCAAGAAGATTGATCCCACGTTCCTCCCCCCTTTCCCCCAATAACTCTCACATCCCCACTGAGGCTGCAGGGCAGCCCTGGGAAAGTCCAGGCTGGAATCCTGGGCTCAGGAGCAGTTGGGAGCTGGAGGCAGGAACACACAGATCCAGGCTGGAATGGATCAGGAGCACAGGCAGAGGAAGGGATGGAATCCTCCCAGGATGCTGAAGCAAACAGGGAGAGGTGAAGAAGGGGAAGCAGGAAGGGGTTTGACCCTTGTGATCCCTCCAATTTATACTGAGTATGAGGTGTATGGGATGGAATCCTCTGTTTGGTCAGTTCTGGTCATTTATTTTGTCTGGTCCTCCCCAAAGGAGGGGTTCAGGTGGGACCTCTTTACTCCTTCTGGAAGGTAAAATGTTCCTCAGAGCTGAGCAGTGTCCTTGGCTCTGCAGCCCATTCTCCAGCAGTAACTATAACCATGGAGTGTGAGCAGTCCCAGGAGCAGACACTGACTGAGAAACTTGCTGTTCATTTCAGCAAGTGCAGCTACTTACAAGAGACTGAGCTGAAAGCAAAAGTACAGGACAGAAAATCACCTTTATCCTGGCCCAAACCAGTACAGGTGTGTTTAAAACATCTGCAGCTGTAGCTGTGTCCATCCAGGGTGTGAGGATAGCTGATCCCTGTGAGATCCCACCGTGGCTGTACAGAACTGAATTTCAGGTTGTGAAATTGTGATAAACCTGTTCCTTTTCCTGAACTGACTTCTCCTTTCCTCTGAGTAAGTACTGGCTTGTTTGCACAAAACAAAACTTCTCCACAAATAACAGGAGATGAGAACTGGAGCTGGGAGGCTGTTTGGATACTGTGAGGGATCCGTGTTCAGGTTTTTCCTGGGCCAAGACATCCTTGACTGCAGGTGTCTCCCATCCCAAGTGAGTTCTTTGATGCTTAGGGCAGGAAACATTTCCTTTCTCTTGTGTACCTCTCTGGGGAGCAGTTCAAAGGCTTTGCTTTCATCCTGATGCAGTATAAAAATGTATTTTATGTTTGAATTATTTTTCTTGCACAGGTGATTTGTGTAAGAATTCCTCTTCTGCTTGATGTTCAAGATCTTCTCTAGCATTTGTGTTTGTAGAAAGAGGATGAATCCTTCCTGGGCGAAGAGGACTGAAGTTCTTTTAGAGCACTGAGAAACTAAGAAAACTGAAATACATCCCTGCTTTTCAAAAGGGCAAGTGAGATGACAGACTGGGGAGATATGGCACAAGGTCTTTCTGGGATCCTCCTGAGTTGCACATAGTTTAATCAGAGGAGTAAATCCAGAAGCAGGATAATGTTGATCTCCCCAAGTCTTGGCCAAAGGACCTCTGCACAGGGACAATAAACCAGGAACTTCAGCTGCTGCTTCCCTCTCTTGTTGAAGACAGCAGAGCTGGATACATGAGCCACCAGCTGTGGGAAAGCTCTGCTGTGGACTCCATAAAAGATCTAAGGCCAGCATTTTCCCCATCTGCCCTGCTTTGGGCCAGGATAAAGGTGATTTCCTGGTTTGTACTTTTGCTTTCAGCTCAGTCTCTTGTAAGTAGCTGCACTTGCTGAAATGAACAGCAAGTTTCTCAGTCAGTGTCTGCTCCTGGGACTGCTCACACTCCATGGTTATAGTTACTGCTGGAGAATGGGCTGCAGAGCCAAGGACACTGCTCAGCTCTGAGGAACATTTTACCTTCCAGAAGGAGAAAAGGAGTAGAGAGGTCCCACCTGAACCTCTCCTTGGGGAGGACCAGACAAGCTAGATGCCAGAATTGACCAAACAGAGGATTCCATCCCATACACCTCATACTCAATACAAATTTGAGGGATCACAAGGGTCAAACCCCCTCCAGCCCTTCCTGCTTCCCCCTCTTCACCTCTCCCTGTTTGCTTCAGCATCCTGGGAGGATTCCATCCCTTCCTCTGCCTGTGCTCCTGATCCATTCCAGCCTGGATCTGTGTGTTCCTGCCTCCAGCTCCCAACTGCTCCTGAGCCCAGGATTCCAGCCTGGACTTTCCCAGGGCTGCCCTGCAGCCTCAGTGGGGATGTGAGAGTTATTGGGGGGAAAAGGGGGAGGAACGTGGGATCAATTTTCCTGTATATTTGTATAGATTTAGTAATTTTTCCTATTTATCATTACTGTTTCATTGAAGTTGTGTAGTTTAGTTTCCAACCCATAAGTCTGTCTCCCTTATTCTCCTTCCTTTCTTTATCAGGGAGGAGGTGGGAGATTAATAGAGAGAATCTGCTAGATATATATGTATATTTAATTGCCAGGCCAGTGTTAAACCCTGACACCATCCCAGACTTCGTCTGAACTCCTCAGAAATTGTCCTTGCCATAAAGGGCTGGTGATGCTGCTGGGAACTTGAAGTCACTTCCAGCATTCAAAGTACTCTTCCCAGCATGAGCCAGACAGAGAAGGAGACATTGAGGGCAGCAGAGGTCAGGAAGGTCATGATACCATGCACCTCAGAGACCTCTAGAGCATCAGTACCCAAAGAATGGGGCAAGCCCCAGCTGCAGATGAAAACCAGAGAGAGAGGTTGCACAGAGAGGCATTCCTGCCTTCAACACGTCTAAAGTTTCTCCCCAAACAAGAATTAGAACAATAAAAATAACAAGGCAGAAACAAAGTGTGTGCATGGGGGTGGGAGGGAAGGAGCTGCAGCAAGAAGCAGCACAACAAAATACACTATAAAGAAGCAAAGAGCAGTTTTGCCCAGGTATAGCTGTCTGGGTTGGTGTTGGTGCCTTGAGGTGCTTGAAATATCTTCCTCACACACCACACGCCAGCACACACACATTTAAACACACATCCCTATGAGCAGTGACAGTATTTTGTAATTAAAGGTGCCCCACAGCAAGCCTGTGGTCAGAAAAATAATACTATAATCTTTACAAATCCCTTTGCTTCCTTGAAAAGATGCAGCAAAAGTCAAAGAGAGAGGCAGAGGGAAAAATAATAGCACCAAAGGCACTCAGGATGCAATAAAACAGAGGATTAGATCTACATTACTTTCATTACATTATATTGTATTTTTATTATTAGGTCCACAGTTATCATTTAATCTTATAGCTGCTGTGTCTGATAGAGTGGAACAAAAACAAATGGAATTCATCCCCCACATATGCACCAAGGAATTGGAGATTAAGGGAAGATTAACATCATGTGTAAATGAATGAAAAATGTAAATTGCCAAAAAAAAAAAAAAAAAAAAAAAAAAAAAAAAGAAAAGAAGGTGTGCTGGGGCTGGGAAACACTGGGAAAACCACCCCGGTTTGAGGCTCACTCTTCTTTATCTCTTCTTGCTTTTATCTGCCAGGAAGGGAGAACCAGGGACCTTGTCCTCATCCTCCTCTGTGGATGTAGGACTGATGCTCTGAGGTGAAGATCTGGATCTTGTTGAAACTGAGGATTCTTTGAGGTCCCTTCTAACCTGACATTCCATGATTCTATGATTCCCTTGTGATGGAAACAATTTGCTGTGAGAGAGTGTTTTCCCAGTGATGTGCAAAACAGGACCCAAAGCACCACGAGAGTCCCAGCCATGGGGACAAATTCTGCAGCTGGTGGAGAGGGGAAACCAGGGTTCATCTTTCTTCTGCCTTTTCTGGATTACAGTGATTTCTGGATTCCCCTTTCTTCACAGAATCACTGAGGCTGGAAAGGACCTCTGAGATCATCAAGTCCAGACTAATAACACCACCACATTGGGTAGACCATGGACCTGAGGGTCACATCCAGTCTCTCCTTAAACACCTCCAGGGATGGTGACTCCACCACTTTCCTGGGCAGCCCATTCCAATGTTCTTAGACTGGGAGGTTTAAAATCTCTTCCTAGCTTGTTCCTGACCCTCAGGGCAGCAAAAGCAGAGCAACCTCTCTAAGGTCTTTGGAAGGGAACAGCTGGTCCATCATCCTGCTCCAAGAGCACACAGTGCTTGAAACTCAGCACCCCAGACTATCCCATGCTTGTGCCTCTGCAGGATTAATTTTGGTGGGGAAGGTATGGATGACAGAAGCCAACTATCACTCGGTTGGCATCCTATTTAAGGAGAGCCTTCACTAAGGATTTGCAAGCCTCAAGGGGGATTTGTAGGAAATTCAGACACCGAACTCTAAAATGTCAATCCTGAAAATCCATTCCACTCATCCATCATCTGATCCCAGAGACTCCTGAGCTACATGGGTACCATTTGTTTCCCCTTAAAGCTCTGCCTGTAGACATGTATAGAAGACCCTTCGTCATGGCAAAGCTCAGCAGCTCCTACCCAGAAATGCCCATTCTCTTTAGATTGCCCACCCTTGGCATCCCCTTATCCATCAGCAGTCCAAAGAAAACTTGAGGCACTCTTCATTCATAGAGACAGAGATGTTGCTGCTTTATTTTAAAATACAGCAGCTCCTTCTTCCCTACACCTATACAGTAGCTCAGAAGAACCTCTTGGGCTGAAGGGACCCAAAGCACAGTTATTCTTTCATCTGAATCAAATTCTTGTCTCCTGGTGCATCTAGAGAGTATGAACAAAGGAGGTGACTTGCTGGATAAGAGGTTGTTTTGCATTAGCTCTACAGCAACAAGAAGCAGATTTCTCCCTCAGCATGAAAGCCCTCAAGCTGACATTTGTGATTGTGATTGTGAATGCACAATCCTCAACCTGCAGGTCATGGTGCTGGTGACACAGCCCAGGACATGGTTGGCTTTCTGGGCTGTGAGTGCACATTGCTGCCATGTCCAACTTTTCATCCACTGGTACCCCCAAACCTTTCTCTTCAGGGGTTCTCTCAATCCCTTCATAGAATCAATCATAGAATCATAGAAGTGGCTGGGTTGGAAGGGACCTCAGAGATCATCAAATCCAACCTTTGATCCACTACCACTGTGGTTCCCAGCCCATAGCACTCAGTGCCACATCCAGGCTCTTTTAAATATCTCCAGGGACAGAGAATCCACTACTTCCCTGGGCAGCCCATTCCAATGTCTGATCACCCTCTCCGTGAAGAAATTCTTTCTAATATCCAACCTAAACCTCCCCTGACACAACTTGAGACCATGCCCTCTTGTCCTGTTGAAAGTTGGCTGGGAAAAGAGCCCAACCCCCCCCTGGCTCCAGCCTCCTTTCAGGGAGTTGTAGAGAGTGATGAGGTCTCCCCTGAGCCTCCTCTTCTCCAGGCTGAACACCCCCAGCTCCCTCAGCCTCTCCTCACAGGACTTGTGCTGGATCCCTTCCCCAGCCTGGTTGCCCTCCTTTGGACCTGCTCCAGGACCTCAATCTCCTTCCTGACCTGAGGGGCCCAGAACTGGACACAGGACTCGAGCTGTGGCCTCACCAGGGCTGAGTACAGGGGCAGAATCCCTTCCCTGGACCTGCTGGCCACGCTGTTCCTGATCCAGGCCAGGATGCCATTGGCCTTCTTGGCCACCTGGGCACACTGCTGGCTCATGTTCATCTCCCAGCCTGTATTCATACCAGGGATTGCCCTGAGCCAAGTGCAAGACCTAGCACTTGGAGCTTTTTGAACATCATGAGGTTGATACTGACCCACTTCTCCATCTTGTCCAGCTCCCTCTTGATGGCATTCCATCCCTCAGGTGTCTCAGCTACAGCACTCACCTTGAATCACCTGCAAACTTGCTGAAGCTGTACTTGATCCTAATGTCTAAAACATGAAGACATTTAATTCCCAGGTAGTTAAATCAAGGAGGCAGAATATGTTCTCTGTCCAGTCTCAGTCCACACAGGCTACCTGCTGGTGGGGCATGGTTTTTGGGTAGAGGATTCTGTTACTTCCACTTATTGTACTATAAAAGGGTTTAATTGCTCTCTTCACTTCATTTGAAATTAGGGTGAGGATCATTCCTTCTAGGGACCTACAAATTTCTCTCTTGCAAACCAGCTTTGTCTTGGTCACCATCTTTTCAGAGTCACAGTGGTGTAGCAGGCTCCAGCTGTTCATGCCTGGAAGCAAAACCTGAATGAATTTTGTAAATTTTATTAAGGTTTCTCTGAACACCATTTCTACATGGCCAGGGAGTCCCCATTCACCCTTCTTACCTTAGGCTGCCTTTCAGCACATTGAAATCTGTGCTTCCCAGAGCAAAATACTCACAGTATGCTTCTGCTTCCTCTCCAGTTAATGCATCTGAACTACATCTGGAGTCACCTTGACAGCAAGATCCTGATTTATCTTTAAGTAGCACTTTTTCCTTTCCCATTCCATTAGTTTTTCAGTGCTTTGTATTACCCACATACATGTGGCAACTCTCCTGTACACACTGTTGTAATCAGCCAGGACAGAGCAAGGAAAATTAATTTGCAGAGAAGCAGGGAATTAATGTCCCTGTTATTCCTGCAGCTGAATTATTCTGGTGAGTTGTAAGATTTTTACAAAGGCATGTAGCAATAAGATGAGAGGGAATGGCTTTAACTGGAAAAAGGGACATTTAGGTTAGACATTAGGAAGAAATCCTTCCCTGTGAGGGTGGTGAGACACTGGCCCAAGTTGCCCAGGGAAGCTGTGGATGCCCCAGAACTGGAAGTGTTGAAGGCCAGGTTGGATGGGATATGACATTGAGCAGCCTGGTCTAGTGGAAAATGTCCCAGTGCATGGCAGGGGCATTGGAAATAGATCATTTTTAAGAGCTTTTCCAACCCAAACCTTTCTATGATTGTCTTAGGGTAAAGGGGGGAGTGTCAGAAGATCCAAAATGTTCACACTAGCCTGTTTCTTCCTTGTTTTGTTCCTTTGTTTCTTATTATATTTCTATTAAACGGAAAAACCTCAAGCTTTCAGACATCCAGTGAGGAAGCCAAAACCAATTTCAGACAGTTGGTAGGGCCAGTCACATTTTATGAATAGGAGAAAACTTCAGGTAACCAGACAGAGCAGCTTATGAGTGGAAAATTAGCCATGTCTCTTTTTTTTTCTTTTTTTTTTTTTTTTTTTTTTGGTACTGTGATTATTTATTCTCTTTCAGCAGTGCCCAAGGTTGCATGCAGGATCAGAATCCCATCGGGCTCGTTGGAGCACACTCAAACACTAAGATGTGTTTGCTAACATGGCAAATATTGTCATCCAACTTATAACTAGCAGGGAACTAAAAGCAAGAGGGAAGGACAACATTCAGTCAGGCAAGGTGACACAGCCTCTTCAATTCTGAAAAGCTGAAAACTAGAAAACTTCGGAGTAATTAGCTACTGCACAAGGTAAAGAGGGACGTGTGAAGTTTTAGCTCACTTAAAGTTATCTAAAAGTTCACTGAGGGTCTGGTCAAAACCCTACTGAAAACAGCAAGAGCCTTTCGACTGCTTTCTTTCCCCTGAAGAATAGTGCTGCAAAGAAGAGACTGGAAGTTTCAACTACAGAGAGTTGCAAATCACAGGGCATCAAAGTCTGAAAACCCTCTGAACATACCTCCCTCCAGCAATTACTTATCTGCCAGCTTTTGTACTGGAGGGAAGTGGAAGCTACCTGAACTTCTGTTTGCAAACACATTTCTCTGTGTGATATTATGGAGGCAGGCATGAAGATCAAAGCAGCAGCCCAGAATTGCACTGATGAACATTGCTTAGCAGTGAATGCAAAGGCTTGGAGAGCAGGAGGACATCTGCAATGTTTCCCTGAGGTTGGAAGGAGCTGTGAATTTCTCTAGGTCTGGTGGGATGGGGCAGCTTGCTGGAACTGGAGCAGGCAGCCACCATCCAGCTCCTCCAGCATCCTCCATCTCATCCTCCCAACCTTGCAGTCCCACTCACATCCTTAAATCGTTGTTTTTTCTGGGGCTGAGCTGATGCAGCTTGCCAAGACAGAGAGAAATCATTCATTTCCATGAACTTTTGTGGGTCTTGGTTTGACTTTTGCCATGGTAACAGCATGGACATGCCTCAGGGACAAGATGCTATCCAGAAGGAGCTGGACAAGCTGGAAAAGTGGGACCATTTGAACATCATAAAGTTCAACAAGCCCAAATGTGATGTCCTACACATAGCTCCAGGCAATCCCTGACCCTATCCCTGGAATACAGGTTGGGGGATGAAGGGATTGAGAGCAGCCCTGTGGAGAAGAGCTTTGGGTAGGCACATTGCAGCCCAGAAAGCCAAGCATATCTTGGGCTACATCCCAAGAAGCATGGCCAAAAGGGAGAGGCTTCTATTTTTTTGAGACTTCTTTGCAGTGCTGTGTCCAGCTCTGGAGTCCTTAGCACAGGAAAGACATGGACCTGATGGAGCAGGTCAGAGGGTTATGAAGATGATCAGTGGGCAGCTGGAGGAGGCATCCAGAGGACAAGAATCAGAGAATTATAGAGTTGTTGAAGTTGGAAAAGCCCTCTAAGATCACCAAATCCAACTGTTAACCCCCAAAAAAACTCCAATAGCCACCCACTAGAGCATGTCCTGAAGTGCCTCATCTACACCTCTTTTTTTTTTTTTAATACTTCCAGGGTTGATGACCCCACCACTTTCCTGGGCATCCTGTTCCAGTGTCTGACTACTCTCTCAGTAAATAAATTCATCCTGATATCTGGTCTAAACCTCCCCTGCTGCAACCTCAGGCCGTTTCCTCCAGTCCTATCATTATTTACTTGAGAGAAGGGACCAACACTCACCTCTCTACAACCTCCTTTCAGGGAGCTGTAGACCTGAATATTGACCAAGTGAGACCCAGGGGATTTGAATGGCTTGAGGACTGGAGGAGGAATGCAGCAGCATGTGACCTTGTGAGAGATGAAATTTTCAGTCATTTGCTTTTATTTTAGAAGGGGAAAAAACCCTACTGAAAATCCAAAGGTGAATGGTAGCTTTTTCCAGGCTATCTCAGTGGCAGTAACTGTCACTTTTTTAAAGATGTGAAAGAGTAGAAAAGCAAAACGGAAAGAGACTTGACAAAGCAGGTAACAAATGTGAAATAATACTGCTTCCTTGGTAGACAGTCTCAGTAGCTATGAAATAAATGTTGGCTCTTGCTGAAAGAGCTTATCAAATACATATCAGCAAACCCCAGAGTCAAACCAACAAAAAAAAATTGGAAGAGACCACGATGGATGTCCCAAGAATGACTTAAAAGCCTGAATATATGTGCAGAAAAACCAAAAAAGGGACAGAGAAATTATAGATAAAGTGGAAAGAAGACTGAAACTTTGAAGAAAAATGAAGAAAAAGCCCAGCTGTGGGGGCATAAAGCCAAGAACATTAACATACAGGGTGAATAAAAAATAGTTAAAACCAACAACAAAAGAAAAATCTGGAAATCACTCAAAATAAGAACAAGACAAAGGGAAGAACAAGCCTACTGTTTAGTTGGGAAGGAAAGCATGTAGCCTGTGATGGCAAAAGGTGAGCTATATTTTCACAAAAGTAGTAGGAAATTTCTATCTTCCTGTTAAAAAAAAAAGGGGGGGGGGGTTAATTGTGATCAAATAGAGAATACAATTAATTATAAAGTTAATGTAGAAGAAAAAAACCCAAGAGAGAAGACCTGATTAAGCACTGTGGAGGTAACACTGAGCATCTGACCCATCAGGACCTCACAGAATCAACTTGAATGCTTAAGGAAGAGTCTCTGAGCAGCTAAGTCATTTTGTTCAATAATTCAGGGATGGCAGGTGAGGTCCCAGAGGACAGGAGAGCAGTGAGCATGACAACTGTCTTAGAAAGAAGGAAGAAAAATAAAAGTCAGTCTAATTTCCAAGTGACATTTTATAAGGGCATGTAGCAATAGGACAAGGAGGAATGGCTTTAAACTGGAAGAGGGTAGGTTTAGGTAACACATTAGGAAGAAATTCTTCTCTTTGAGGGTGCTGAGACACTGGCCCAGGTTGCCCACCAAAGCTCTGGGTGCCCCCCATCCCTGGAAGTGTTGAAGGCCAGGTTGGATGGGGCTTGGAGAACCACGAAAGATAAACCTGCCATGGAAGGCGAGTTGGAACTAGATGATTTTTAAGGTCTTTTCCAACCCAAACCGTTCTGTGAATAGAGTTGAGTTTGTTCAACCAAAGACCAGAGTCAAGAGCTCTTTAAAGGATTGCCAGCAAGGACAGATTAAGGGTTGAGAGTTGGATTCCTTCCCTGTATACACAGATGGGTATCCATTCCATATCAACAAATCTTTGCATCCTTCATTGATAGGGGTAAAAGTCAGCCGTGGTCATTCACCACAAAGGACACACATATCTACAAAAATATATCTTTTCCTTTCAAACTGTTATCCTGACTCACAAATCTGCACCAGCACCCCCACACGGTGGTACTTTGACCTTCTACACTACAGGCAGTAAATCCAACTGAATATCAGGGGGAGGAAAGAATTCCAAGGAGCCACATCCACAATCTCTCTGAGACTCTGTAGCTGAGGTCACTCATGAAGTTATCAGGTGTAGGCTCCTATTTTTACAGTACAGGCTGACACAGCCATTGCTTTTCCCTGATCCCAGAGGAGATATCAAGAGGAAAAGGTGAGCTGAGAAGAGAAAGGTTTGGAATTATAATATAAAAATTCATATGGTCCCATTTTTTAACTCATCTTGCCAAGTGGATAGATTTATCTTGTCTCTGTGCCCTATTTTCAGGATTAAAGAAGGCACAGAACACCTCCCCTCTCATTTCAGCAGACACACAACCCGCCTCCACCTTTCCCTTTTTCCTCTTAAACCAGGAGCTCCCAGCAGCAGGAATTAATTTCAGCAGATCAACACAAGGCATCCTTTAACAGATCAAGTTCTGGAAGCCTTCTTTGCTTTATTGATTTAACACATTTCTGCTACAGCTTTGACCCCAGGGATGGTTTCAGCATGAAGAATGACAACATGATTCCCTCCTGCAGCATCACACCAAAGAAAGCAGCTTGCCTTGGAAGCTGTGACTGCTTCCAAGAGGTATAGCAATTTTATGCGTCCTTGCAGGAGTTTGGGACTGATGTATCTTCTGGTTCTTTGTCCTCTCTTCCCTTCTCATGAGTTCAGAAAGCAGGATGATGGATTTTCCGTCCAATATTTACATCCATTGACATGAAGCAGCTTTGATTTTAAGTCAAGGAGGAAACAAAATTAATCTGAGGTGCTTGCTTGTGCCTTCTTGATTGATTTTGTGTTTTATGTTAAATATTCCTGGGACATTTTATGTAAACAGAGAAAAAAAAATAATAATTCTGAGTGAGTTTCTTGACTTGATCCTGGCCCACCACTGTTTTGCAGGATGAAAACAAGTTATTTTTGAGATAGAGTTCTCCTCATCTCACTGCCACAACAGCAGTCAATAGAGAAGAAATTCAACCTGACCACAAACCCCATCTACCCACAGAATCATGGAATGGTTCTGGTAGGAAGGGACATTTAAAGGTCTTTAGTCCAACACCCCTGCAATGAGCAGGACCCTCAAGGGACAACCTTCTTGCAATCCCATTTCAGGAGCAGATGAGATTGATGGCACCTGATAGGCCAAATGGAGACTGCCATGGGTAGTCAAAGTGCTAGAAGCATATTGGGTTCCCAAGCAGGTCACCCCAGGATAACTCCAACACATAAATCATGCCAATAAGGAGCAAAACCAACTCTTTAGCCAATCTCAAGCAGCTCCTGCACAGCCAGTGAGGACAGGAATAATTTCTCTTGGCTTGAGATGTCCCCAGCAAAGCCAACCACCTCTCCTTAGTCCCCAGAGGGACAATTTTATCATTCTAAAGTAGACCCTTCCCCAGAAGAACCAGGATTCACAGTCCTCTCCACTGTCTGTAAAAGGATCCAAGGGCAACCAGTTCTGTCTACATTTAATCAGTCAAATCCCATCTGGAGTGACAATATGGTTCTGCTTCACCCACAGCTGAAAAGCTCCATGTAATCTCTGAGAAGTCTATCAATAGTCGTTGCCATTTGCTGATAACTCAGACATACATAATTTTCTCCACACACCAATAAGCTTTCTTTGGTTTTCCTTGTACAGGACTCTCTTTAATCTTTGCTTTGACCTTAAAAGACCTGTCAGTGTTAGCCCATGAAATCAGCTTAACAACCTTCCCATTCTTTCACTTGTGGTGTATGAAAATAATTTCCCCATTGGTTCCACTTTTCTCCTTCATCTCCGCAATTTCGTGTTTGTTTCTTTTTTTTAATGTTTTATTTATTTATTTATTTATTGGTTATTTCTGCTTCTTGCCCTGGTCCCTAGCAGTTCTGGTTCCCTGCAGAGAAATTACAGATTGTGGTAATAATTAGTTTGTAGTATTATCTGCTTCTGTCCCTCTAATAACTATCAGAATAAAGCTGTCACCCAGCATTGACCGTCTCATGTAATCAGAATAATATAAAAATAACCTTCCCCAGTGCTGGAGGTGTTTTTTTTCTCTTTGTTTCCTTAATTGTGTTTGTTAATCAGGAAACATAATTAATTTTTCTGCTTCCAGCTTAATTTTTTTTTCCCTCCAAGATGGGTTTAAAATTGTGTTCCTATTTATTTGTCCGTTTCCTACTACTCTCTCCTGCTAAAGAAACCTGCATTGAGCCTAGGGGGGAGGGGAAACCCACATTTTTATTGGAATGTGCTTGTTTGCTTGTGTCTAATGGTTATGCTGGCTTCATACTGCCTGTGATTTCAAGCTATTTTAAAAATTGTCTGGGATTACACTGTTTTATAAATCATCCTAAATCAGCATAAGAGACCCCAGGCTTTGGGAGTTTGTTCTCACTCCATCATTCATTTCCCCACACGTCTTCTGACACACAGCACCCTGTGCCTTGGCTTCTCAGCTGCAACACTGGCTGGTTGCATGGGGCCACCTCTTCAGTTCTTCTACTACAAGAACTTTGGGGCCTTGACCAGGATTTTCCAGAAGGCACTGATTTCAGCGAGAAGCAATTTGAAGAAATGTCCTTTTGATGGAAAAATATGTTCCCGTAAGGGCAAAATGTGCTTCCTGTGGATGCTGGGTAGTGCATCTCCTTCCAGGAAAGGTTACCTGAGAGCCCCCATAAAATATCTCATGGGCTTAAGGTGTTCAGTGTTTTCTCCTGTGCCTACAGGAGAAGTGCTGTAGCTGGTTGTGCTGGTGTCTAGTTCCCTCAAGATGAACACAGCCAGGATTAGAAGCATCATCTGGCCTCCAAATGAGACAGGAGGAATGGGTTGGGTTGGAAGGGACCTTAAAGATCATCCAGTTCCAACCCCCCAGTTATTGGGGGGGTTCCAGTTCCAATCTCCCACCAGCCCAGGTTGCTCCAAGGTCCATCCAACCTGGCCTTCAACACTTCTATACAGGAGATATCCAGTTTCCTTGGGCAACCTGTTCCAGTGTCTCACCACTCTCACAGAAAAAAAATTCTTCCTAATATCTAACCTAAACCTACCCTCTTGCAGCTTAAAATTGTCCCCCTTTATCATTCCATGCCCTTTTAAAAGGTCCCTCTCCAGGTTGTCTGTAGCTTCTTCAGGCATTGGAAAGTGTCCTAAGGAGTCTCAGGAGACTTCTTTTCTCCTGGCTGAACAATTCCATCTCTCTCAGCTGTTCCCATAGGAGAGGTGCTCCAAACCTCTAATCATCTTCGTGGCCTCCTCTGGACTCCTTCTAACAGCTCCATGTCCTTCTTATGTTGAGGATTTCAAAACTGGGCACAACACTGCAGGAGGGAAGCCAGTAGACCACAGTACAGGGGGAGAATCCTTTCCCTTGACCTACTTCTTATGATGCAGCCCAGGACATGGTTGGTTCTTGGGCTTCAAGTGCACATTGTCAGTTCATGTTGAGCTTTTCATCCACCAACACCTTCAAGTCCTTCTCCTTCACGCATCCTCTTTGTGCTTTGGATTGCCCTGAATGATGTCCCACTACATGGAGATGCATTTCCTTGCCATTGATCATGTCATGGTAATTCACTTAATGAATGATTAACCAAGGAGGTTTCCTTTGCTCTAGAATCAAGGGCACAAATTGCTCCGAAATCCATCCCTTGAAAGGGATTCCCCAGATAGACTCATCACTGATTGTGATGGGCAAGAGTGTCACCCAAGCCAGGATTCCTCCTGTGTGACCACAGATGTCTAAAGTTAAGATTATGGCTTCCTAAATCTCACAGTCAATGGAGAAAGATTTTTCAGAGAGAGAGCATTCAGCCCAATGAATTTCAGGCCCAACACACAGGACACATGAATGTGAGGTACAGAGACCTCTCAGATCACAGCAGTGTAGGCAGTGGAACTGGAAGGCAACATTTTCCCAAGCAAACAAAATCTCAGGCTTCTCTCTGGTAGGATGTATGCACGATCAAGTACTGGAGACAGCATAACAAAACACATTCTGCAAAGCATATCCCTAAGCAAAGGAAATCTCCAAGTTCATGACCTTAGAAGAGCTGTGGAGATGGTCCATGGACAGCAAAAAAGCCAAGTTTCCTCTTCTACAAGGCACACTGTGGAGAGAACAGCTCAGAGGAACTGAAGAATCCTCACCATAGCCAAAGTAAAGGGAGCACATTTCAGACCTGCCCACAGAGTCCTTGATTTAACTTCCCAGAAACAGAGATTGATGTTTGGAAAACACTTGAGTCTGGGGTCATCCTGGGAAGAAGACCATGGGAATGTCAAAATAGCTAAATAGCTCTGCTGTCAAATGTGAGACATAATTCAGGGAACCACTTATGAGCAATCCACTGAGTGAAACATCAGGAGGGATTGCTTCAAATTCAAAGCAGTTGCAATCAACTGATAGACAAATTATTACTCTGTGCTGCAATTATCCACTTGGTTGCTGTTACAACCCCTGCCAGCTTTAAAAGTCAACATCACTCTGCCCTGGTGCTAAACCTGATAGCAAAGATAAGGGCAAAGCAGAGAAAGTGGGTTGAAAAAAGAAAGTAGGAACAATGTCAACAGGGACAGGACATTAAGAAAAAATTCTTTACTGAAAGGGTTGTCAGACCCTGGCACAGGCTGCCCAGGGAAGTGATGGAGTTACCATCCCTGGAGGACTTTAAAAACTGTGTGGAGATGTTGCTGAAGGACATGGTTTAGTGGTGGACTTGGTGGTGCTGGGTTCACATTGGACTCAAGGATCTTAAACATCTTTTCCAACCCAAATGATTCCATGGTTCTATCTTGGGAGTGTTGAGTGTATATGGTCCAGGACAGCAGTGCTGCAGAAGGGTGTTTGAATGCTCTCACAGATGACAGGTTGAGTTCCTTCAAGACCATGGTTGAAATCCTTGAGATGAAATCATTCCTTTCAAGTCAGCATCAAGAAGGCTTCAGCTAGAGCTGTGCTCCTCCCAGTTAACATGGGACAATCAAAGAGCCTGGAAAAGGACCAGAAAATCCCAGAAAATAGATCCTGCTGGGAAAGTCAGTGCTGCTTAGAGTAAAGGAAGCAAAACTGAGAGGTGATTTGGTAATGGTCTTCAAACAAGCAAAAAGATCCTTCATTATCAAAGGCAAGAGGCTGCTCCCCATGCCTACTAATGACAGAGGATCCCTGTGGAGGACTCAATAGAGAATTTAAGTGGCAAAGAGCAGGGTAGATATGAGGAGACTACCTAATGCTCAAGAAAATGCCTTGGACATGTGCAGAGATCTCTTCATTGAAGGTTAATGAAAATAGGTTGAGAAAACCCCAGATAAGATGAAGTGTGTCCTGGGTCAGAGGAATAGACAAACTGAAAAACCTCTGTTTCTCTTGGATTTCTTTAAGCTTCTGATGGTTGCCATAAGAATTTCTATAACTTGCAGCAGATGATGTGACCTTCAAGGCAAACTCCTGGTGTTCATCAGTGAAGAAGACACAAAGATGACAGTGGTCATGACACAGGCTGCTGTGGTTTAATTACACACTTCATGTAATCTTACTGCACAGTGGCTTTCTTACTCCCCATGCATTTGGAATGGAGGAAGAGGAATGGGTGAGTAGAAGTGAGAAAACTCATGGATTTGGATTAAAAGAGTTTAATAATGGAAATAATAATAATAATATAAAGGAAAAATAACAAGAAGAGATAAATAAAACCCAAGAAAGACAAGTGATGCAAATAATAACTGCTCACCACCAACCAACTGATGCCCAGCCAGCCCCTGAGCACAGATTCCCTCACCAAACTCCCTTCTAGTTTTATTGCTGAGCATGATGCCATATGGTATGAAATATCCCTTTGCTCAGTCAGGATTAGCTGTCCTAGCTGTGCCCCCTCTCAATTTCTTGTGCATTCCCAGTTTGCTCACTGGTGGGGTGCCAGAAGCAGCAGAAAACGTGTAAGCACTGATCAGTAATAGCAAAACCATTAGTGTGATATCAACACTGTTTCCAGCACAAATCTCAGGTATCAGAGAAGCTGCTCCATCCCTGAAAATGTTCATGTCCAGGTTGGATGGGGCTTGGAGAAACCTGGGCTGGTGGGAGGTGTCCCTGCCCATGGCAGGGGGGTTGGAATTGGATGAGCTTTAAGGTCCCTTCCAACCCAAACCATTAGATGATTCTATGATTCTCTTATTCCACTATGAAGAAAGTCAGCTGCATCCCAGTCCAAACCAGTACACAATCTAACATGAAGAGTCAAAAGGATGGGAGCCATGGAACCCATAGAGCAGTAGCAACTAAGGACTGAATGTAGAAAGCTCCTGTGTCTTGCTGAGAATTTTGCAAGATATTCCTCAGGTCAACAGCAGTCTTACCTCGAGTCCCTTCCTGCCAGTGAGAACCCAACCAAATGCACTCCTTTAAAAGGATATTTTGCCCTCCAGAGGATACCATGTAAATGGCATTAGTTGCAGTACACACGCCCTGGGCTCACACCAAGGCCATGGCTATGAAATTTAGGGTGCCTACACACTGAAAATATATTTAGGAGTAATTGCACAAGCCCCAAGGAAGCAAGGGGCTACAAATAAATACTATTTTTAATTTTATGTAAGGGGAAACTTAAACAAAAAAGAGTTGTCTGAAACATTGTGGTAAAAAAATTTGCCAAAAAATCAAGAGCACAGTTTTTTAAATCTTGATTCCCACTTCAATGCTTCCATGCCAAAACATCTTGACCAGGAGGATGCAAATGGAACGTTTTTTCCCCTTCCTTCTGCACTACCTCATTTTTCACAAGTGTCTATGGATGAGTGCCTAGGAAACCCAACTTTCATGTGAAGTTGTCTTCCTATATGACTTTTCTGCTGGTCAGACAAATGTTGCCACCCTGTGTCAATATTCCCAGTGTCTCTTGGAAGCCATCCTAACTCACCTTCTCTGCTCATTATTTTCCAGCATCACAGTCTGAGGGCAAAGATAACATCCCGGAAATCAGCCTCAGCTTGTAATTACAATATATATTGGTTTATAAATTTGATTGTTTAGTCTGCAGTCAACATTTATGGAGAAAGGAAGAAAAAGAATCAGATTAGAAATCACGTGGAAGGAAGGAGGCCTGGAATGAAAACACAAAGGAATCAGAGCTGATCAAGACAGAAATAGAAAAGTTACACACATGGCCATCTTAATACAAAGGTCAATTCCATCTGGACTATGCTTTTCTGACTGGGAAAACTTTATTTTTATTATTATATTTTTAAATTTTTTTAAATGATTTTGCATTGGCACAACATTGGGAAGTTTGCAGATTTCAATATACAATTTTTCCCCAAAACAATTAAGAGACACAGCTTTTTTTCCATCAGCTTTAATCCGGAGACCACAGCAGCACAGGGTCCTTGTGAAAGGAGATGATCTTAGACTAAGGAAAAGCAGCCAGATTTTGGGGTTTGTTTTTTTGTTTACTTGCTTCTAGGGCTGGTTTTGTGTTCTTTTGGGTTTTTTGGAGAGCTGTGATGATATCATCTAAACTACATTGAAATTTGTCTTCTCTTCTTAGCTGGGAAGTCAGTAACTCCCTGGGACAAGTCAAGCTGAAGTAGATGCCCTGGATGGTTGACCAGCCTTGGTCCCCTGATGAGGAAGCACAGATTTGTTCTAAGTGTGACAAGATCACATGTGCAGCCTATGTGTGTCTGTGATAGCTGGATCTTGGCAGTCAGCTTGGTAAGTTGTTTCAACGTGTAGGGAAAAGAGTTAGAGAGCAGCTGCATCCACTGGAAGACACTGTGTAAACCTGCAGGAGACATCAGTAAAGAGCAAAATCCTGCCAAAGTTCCCATTTGGTATCTGGCTAGAGGATGAAGCAGTTTTTACTAGTTCTGTCCTCCCTCTTTGCCATCAGTTTGACAGCCAGCTTCAAGCTTACCACTTCCATCACCTTCCTGTGTTGTAGCTTTTGTCATTTGTTCTGGTTGTGCCACAGGAGAGTTTTGAGAACTGAGGTGCCAAAGCTCATCTTATATCACCATACCTGCAAAAATTAAATGTTTCTCTATTTAGGGACTTGTGGAAGAAATTTTATTCAGAGTAAACTTCAATAATTAGCAAACTGGCAGAGGTTGGAGGCAAGACTGGAGATTAATCAAGCCCTGATGAAGGGGCCTCTGATAGACCAAGATGCTCAGGACTGCTGTGTCCAGTTGGGTTTTTAATATCTCCATGGATGGAGACCCAAAAACCTCTCCAAGCAACCTGTACCAGCGTTTGATCACCAGCTCCATAAAAAAAAAAAAAAAAAATTAAAAAAAAAAAATTATTTTATGTTTAGATGTGTCTTCCTCTTTTTCGGTATTTGCACACTGCCTCTGGTCCTGTTGCTGGGCACCACTCAGAAGACTCTGGCCATATCTTCTCTGGTCCCTTCCAGCAGATATTTATATATATATATATATATATATTTATATAGCTCTTCTCCATGCTGCACAGTCCTGACTCTTTCCATCTCTCTCCATATGAGAGGTGCTCCAAGCCCTTAACCATCATCATCTTGGCTCCTTTCTGGTCTTGCTTCAGTGTCCTCCTTTCTGTTTCATACTGGGGAGCCTAGGGCTGGACCCAGCACTCCAGATGTGTCCCGTCAGTGTTGAGAAAAAGATAAGGATTTAAAAAAAAAACAAACCAAAAAACAAAACAATGACCCACAGAAAAACCCTAAACCATACCAACAAACCAACCAAAACTCCTTTTTGTTTCCTTTTCCCTGTAAAAACATATTCTGCCCAACTATTCACCAAAAATTCACAAGAGAAAGTGCCATTTTGGACTCACTAGGAAGTGAGTTTATATTTTTATATTTTCCAGTTCTGGATCATGGACAGAGCAAAGGCATGGGGGAGCCCAACCTGTGAAGTAAATCAGACTCTCCACTCTTAGAGGAAAGGCAGCTTGCACAGCACTTTGTTGGGAAACTTGTGTATCCTCAGAGGAAGGAGACTGTACAACATCTAAGGTTAAGATGTAGAAGTTTTTTTACCTCATTTCAGAAACACCTCATTTGCAGCCTGAGACTCCAGCTTCCAAACTGGCACGAAAGTTTCCTTTCCTCTTTATATGGCTGCAAAATTCCAACTTTTTTTATTTTTTTTTTTTATTGCACAGGGACATTGCAAAATATCTGGCCAGTAGGCTGCAAACATGGAAGTTTCTGATTGTTTCAAGAATTTTAAAAGACCTTGTTGATGCAGGTCCAGTTATCTTGCCTAAAATATTGCATGTAAGTCTCTTCCATGAATGACCTTTGTCACAGGAGAGTATCAAGGAGATGGCATGGAACTGATTTTAAATTTTGCCTTCAATGTTGATAACCCACATATAGCAGCGTTAGGAGGAACATGAAAATTTCACTGAATTTTAATCTGCCAGATCAGGAAAAGCCTCATGCTTACATTCGAAACACTAATTCTTCACTTATTTGCATGCAGGCTCACTCCCAGGGTTTCTGTGAATTTTAAGCATTCCCAATGGCACAGTGGTGACCCAGCCAGCAGGCATGGACACCTCTGCTCTTTGGCAGATGTCTCTGAAACCTCCCAGTCCCATGGCAGAAGCCAGAACCCTGGAATCACCAGCAGGGCTCTCCTGAGGGACTGAAGTCTCATTCTTCTCTACCTTCTCCAAATCTCACAGGCCTAAAACCAAAGTGAAGCAATCCCCATTTTTTATCTGCTCTCTCACACATCAGAAAACCTTTGGATTTTACCCAGATGCTTTGACATGGAAACCTTGAAGTGACCCAGATACAAGGGACTTTACAACCCTGTGCAAAGGCTGAGAGAATATTCTCACTCGGGTCATCTGCAGCACAAAGGAAGGGAGAAAACATCTGTTGTATCAACCCATACACCTGGAAGAAATGTACAAGTTTTTTTCTTTTTTTTTCCATTAGATTTTTTCCATGCAACTAATGCCATCTGATAGAGAGCAGATCTCCAGTTCTTAAGAGCAGAGTCCTCTCCATTACTGCACTGGGTGATTCTGCTCCTTCCTTCTCCATCAGCTGAGAGAGGAGGACAAAGAAGTCATGGGACAAAAAACTCTCTTCTCTTCAAAACCAGCAAACTCTCAGAAGCAGACAAAATGGTAGGATGGGTAAATCTCACCTACTGGCTGCCAAGCATCCTATGGAAGTATTATTTTTTTTCTCAGATATTCTCCCATTTTTTAGGAAGGAGATTGAGGTCCTGGAGCAGGTCCAAAGGAGGGCAACCAGGCTGGTGAAGGGATCCAGCACAAGTCCTGTGAGGAGAGGCTGAGGGAGCTGGGGGTGTTCAGCCTGGAGAAGAGGAGGCTCAGGGGAGACCTCATCACTCTCTACAACTCCCTGAAAGGAGGCTGGAGCCAGGGGGGGGTTGGGCTCTTTTCCCAGCCAACTTTCAACAAGACAAGAGGACATGGTCTCAAGTTGTGCCAGGGGAGGTTTAAGTTGGATATTAGAAAGAATTTCTTTACGGAGAGGGTGATCAGACATTGGAATGGGCTGCCCAGGGAAGTAGTGGATTCTCCATCCCTGAAGATATTTAAAAAGAGCCTGGATGTGGCACTGAGTGCCATGGGCTGGGAACCACAGGGGGAGTGGATCAAGGGTTGGACTTGATGATCTCTGAGGTCCCTTCCAACCCAGCCAATTCTATGATACTACTGACCATCTCATAACATCATAATGACAGCTGGTAGTAATGGATACTGTCCCAGGAAGTTTTGGAAAAGATCAAGAGCTGAGAAGTCTTTGGATGATAAACTGGAAGGAGAAGGTGGCAGTTCTGGGCAGCCTGCTTGTGCCACTGCTATTGTGGGCTATGGACCAGAACTCTTTCCTCCAGAAACACTGACCCAGCACCTTTCACCACCCCTGAGTGATTTACCAAACAGTTCTACCTGAAAAACCTAGATACTTGAACAAGTCACATGCATGTTGAACAGCTATTTCCTTGAAGTCCAGATGCTCATCACAATTCATTTGCATCTCATTCAGCTCAACTCAGGACAGTGCAAAACTTGACATTCAGCCATCTGCCAGACCACCATAGAAACATGGAATCACAGAATGGTTTGGATTAGAAAGGACCTTAAAGACCATCTAGTTCCAACACCATTGCCATGGACAGGGACACCTCCCACCAGACCAGGTTGCTCCAAGCCCCATCCAACCTGATCTTCAACCCTTCAAGGGATGAGACATCCACAACTCCTCTGGGCAACCTGTTCCAGTGTCTCACCACCCTCACAGTGAAATATTTCTCCCTCAAGTCTAATCTAAACCTACCCTCTTCCAGCTTAAAACCTTTCATCTTCATCCTATGACTACGTGCCTCATTTTCCCTCTCCTTATCAAAAACAATGTCCTGCTTTGTGTCAGTGCATGTCCCAAATGAGAGCACCATACAACCTCCCCAGGACTTGCAGGCAGCATCTACCCATGACACAGTCCTTCAGATAGAATATTCCCTTCCTGGCTCATAGATTGTGCTCGTTTTTTTGCTCTGGATTTGGTCTCTCACAGATTTATGGAGGACAATGGATTGTTATTGTTTATCCTCAAAAAAAAAAAAAATAAAAAAGGCTTTCTAATAACTCTGAGAAGCCACCTGACACACATCCCCTTCCTCCAGCACCCATCCCCGTGCCTCCCCACAACAAAACAAACACTGAATCACTGTTAATTGAAAGTAAATTGAGTTTGAAAAAGAAGGAAGACATCTGCATATGTTGTTGTTTTATTATTATAATTAGGCAAATGAGGTTTTGGAGCAAACTTGAGATAAATTTGGGAGAATTTATGCCAGCATTAGGACAAACATAATAAAAAGCTGTTAGCAGGTTTATTGCAGCAAAGCAAATCCATTTAGTTCCTTAGTGGAAGAGGGATGGGGGGTGTGGGGTACTGTTGTCTTCAGGTGTTCAGAGAGCTAAAAGCCCCTTCACAAAGCTGGGTTTGCTTGGAGAAGACAGTGAGGATTTTTGCTGTGATTTTGGTTCTTCAGGAAAGAAAGCCCAGATGCAGGCAGCTAAAAGTCCCTGCTTAAATTCCCTGTTTGTCAGAGATTTGGTGAGCTCAGCTGCTCAGACAGCTGAAGGAAAGAGCTATCAAGATCCAGCCTGTGAGGAGCCCTGGATGTAAAGACTTGTTGGGAAATGGATCAGGTTGGACAAGGGTTTCAGATGTTTACAGGGAGCTGGTGCTAGTCTGTGAAATTGTCCCTGAAGGGCTGGAAACTTGCAAACACTGCTAAGATTTTAAAGCAACAGCATTTCCCAGCCAAAACTGGTGCCTGCACACACACAAGAGCACAGCAAGAAACTAAATTAAAGCCAGAGACAAACTCCAGATATTTGACAACTCTCTGCATAAATGACTGAAAACCCCCTTAAATTTTATTACAAATGACCTCCCTGCAGAAACATTTGTGTTTTCCCTTTCTTTTTTGAGACCATCCTGCATTAACACCAGCTGGGTGGGCTGCAGCTCCAGGGTGGCACTGGAGAGCTGCTCAGTTTCTCAGGCCAGCTCTGGGCTTTTTTCCATATAGAAGCCACCCAGGGCACTCAACAAGCAGGTGTCAGGGGGGCTAACAGGAGCCAGACACTCAGCCTGGATCTGTTTGATGTCAGCAAAGTTTCCTTTTCTTTGTCAGAGCTTGGATCTTTATTTGTGTTGATACCTGGAATGAGCTTGCTCACCAAGGGACTTGGAAAAGGAGGGGAAATGCTGGGAGTGTCTGGATCCTACTTGGTCTGAACTCAGCCTGATTTCATCAGGAAGTCATGGAATTCATTCAGCACAGAATCCTGGAATGGTTTGGGTTGGAAGGGACCTTAAAGACCATCTAGTTCCGACCCCATTGCCATGGGCTGGGACATTTGCCACCAGACCATGCTGAATGGTGCAGCTCAAGGTTGAAGGAAGCAAAGAAGGATGCATCCCAGAGTTGCCCATCCACATCTTCCTCCAGAGCCAGTGCAGAGCCATTGGCACACAACCAGAGCAATACCTCCCTGCTAGACTTCAAGTGCCAAACAGTCTGAATTTTACTGCTTTTTTACCATAGGGGTGTAAAAGATTTTATAAATGTAGCCACTTCAGCTTTTTTTTTTTTTTTTTTGGCTAGGCTTTTACAACAAAGTCTCTAGTCTGGAACTGGTTAGATTTGGGTTTTATCTTGTATAACACTGATCATCATGGGACTGAGATTTATCTTTATTCTGGTGGCCCAACACTTCATGTTTAAGCTCTACCACTGTTTTTTTCTTCTGTATCATTGCAGGTAGCATGTCCTCAGCCTCCACCACAAATAGCACTGGCAGGGACTCACTTGTGGCTCTGGAGGAAGGTGGTGGAAAGCTCATGCTGTGCAGGAAGATAGATCTGCATGGAATATTTGACAGGAAACAGGCCTACACTTGCTGCCAAATTTTGACATCACCAAAGCTTACAATGTAGATCCAGACCAGCATTCCTCATTTCAGGGGCTGCTTAGTATTCAGGAAGTGGGAGCCATGTGAAGGAGAAAGTTATCTGCAGAGGAACAACCTCATAAAAATGTTTAAATATTAAAGAAACATGGAAACGCTATAAAAATAAACAAGCTGACTGTTAGCATCAACAGTTGTACTTCCCAGGCTTCCTTCTTCCAGCTCTCTTACATCTCTCCTTTCAGCTCTGATTTACAGGGCAAACAGTCTAAAGACACAGAGTAAAAAGCAGATTTCAGGATGCTTCACCACTGCTGTCTCTACCAACATCTGTGCCTTTTGAGGAGGTCAGAGATATCCTGCCAGGCTGGCTGTTGTGCCACCTAACATGGTTTGCTTCATCTGTTTTACTTGTAGACTTGAATTAATCATGCCCTGGGTGTGACAGATTTCCCTCCAGAGGGAAAGGGTCCAGGTTTTGTTGAGCAGAGGTGAATGTCTCTTTCAAGCCAGAGGAATCTTCAGCAGAAGTTCCTCAGGGTCGAGCAAAAGAAGTGTAACTAACAGAATCACCTTGATTGGAAAAGACCTTCATGATCATCAAGTCCAGCCATTAATTTAAAACTAACAAGACCTTAACTAAACCACATCCCCAGGCACTATGTCTCTACCCCTCTTAAATACCTCCAGGGATGATGACTCCACCACAGCCCTGGGCACCCTATTCCAATGTCTCAGAACCCTTTCAGTGGAGAAATTCTTCCTAACATCCAATCTAAACCTCCCCTGGTGCAACCTGGGCCCATTACCATCTTGAGCTTTATTGAACAGACTGATCCCCACCTCTTTACAACCTCCTTGAAGGTAGTTGTAGAGAGCCCTCTTGGCCACCTGGGCCACCTGGGCCACCTGGGCACTGGTTCATGTTCAGCTCCTGCCAATCAACACCCCCAGGTCTCCAGCCACCCCTCCAGAAGCCTCTACCCCTCCTGTCCCAAAGAGGGACAGAAAAGGTTTTGGGAGAAGGAAAGCATCCTATTTTTGTCATGGCAGAGGAAAGAAAGATAGAATGGCATTGAGAAGTCTCAAAGGAAGAGAGGTGCAAGCTTAGCTCAGCTCCAGTTATGAAACCTTGAGCCATGCTGGAAAGAAAGAGTTTGAGCAGCCTGAAGATCATGAACAGTGAATTCTGGAGTTTTCTACCTGTTATTTCCATTAAGCCTTGTGCTGTCTCATATATGTGTCTCTGGGTGTCTTTATGTTGTAACTAAGACATGATGCTCATCCTTAATATCATCCCTTGTGGTTTAACCCAGTGGGCAGCTAAACACCACATAACTGTGGGACAAAAAAAAAGCCTGATAAAACCCAGGGGTGGAGAAAAAGGCAGTTGAATAGGATAGAAAAAGAAAAGGAAAATAATAGTAATAGTGATAATAATAAATAATAATACATAACAACCACAACGATAAATTATACAAAAGAAACTATACATAATGTAATTGCTCACCACACATGGACCAATGTCCAGCTCATATCCAAGCAGTGATCCCCACCCCTCAGCCAAATCCCCCCCTGGTTTATGTGCTGAGTGTGATGTCCTATGGTGTGTCCTGCTGGCCAACAACTGTCTGAAAACACGAGCCAGCAGTGTGTCCAGGTGGCCAAGAAGGCCACCAGCATTCTGGCTTGTGTCAGGAATGGTGTGGCCAGCAAGAGAAGGGCAGTGATGGTAGCCCTGGTGAGGCCACACTTTGTGTGCTGTGTTCAGGTCTGGGCCCCTCACTACAAGAAGGACATTGAGGTTCTGGAGGGAGTGCAGAAAAGAGCAACCAAGCTGGGAAAGGGTCTGGAGAACAGGTCCTATAGGGAGAAGCTGAGGGAAATGGGAACGTCTGGTTTAGAGGAGGCTGAGCAGACCTTCTTGCTCTCTACAACTCCCTGAAAGGAGGTGGCAGCGAGGTGGTTGCTGGAATCTTCTCTCAAGGGAATGATGACAGGACCAGAGGAAATGGCCTGAAGTTGCACCAGAGGAGGTTTAGACCAGAGATGAGAAAAAATTCCTTTTTTGAGAGAGTACTCAAGTGTTGGAATGGGCTGCCCAGGGAGATGGTGGATTCACCACCCCTGGAAGTATTTAAAAACCATGTAGATGAGATATCTACAAGATATGATCTAGTGGGTGATAGAGATACTGATACCTATATATGTTGGGGAGAGGGGTGGTGTTGATAGTTGGAATGGTGATCTTAGAGGTCTTTTCCAACTGTGACAATTCTGTGATTCTGTATGGATCACCTCTTTGGACACTTTGGGTCTGCTACCCTGACTGTGCTCCCTCCCAGCTCCTTGTGCACCTTCATCCTTCTCAGTGCCAAGGGAGGAGAAGCTGAGAAGTCCTTGACTTGGTGCTTAGCAACAACTGAAACATCAGTGTGCTGCCAACATCATTCTCATGTTAAATACAAAACACAGCACTATACCAGCTCCTAAGAAGAAAATTAACCCTACCCCAGCTGAAACCCTACTGTCCACAATGCAGAAGCAGGCAGGAATGGTTTTAAGACAAATATCTCAGCTTAACTGTTGTTGTCCTGATGAAGCTTTGCCTATACCAGCAGACTAACCAGAGTCATGACATCAGGCCAAGCCATGAGCACTACTGACCTCACTGTTATACTCTTGCCATATTCTTGCCAAAGCACAACTCAGGGGCTATGCCAAGCCAGGGCCATTCCCAATAGAATCACAGAATCACCTTGATTGGAAAAGGCCTTCATGATCATCAAGTCCAGCCATTAATTTAAAGCTAACAAGACCTTAACTAAACCACATCCCCAAGCACTGTGTCTCTACCCTTCTTAAATACCTTCAGGGATGGTGACTCCACCACAGCCCTGGGCACGCTGTTCCAATCTCTGAGAACCCTTTCAGTGGAGAAATTCTTCCTAACATCCAATCTAAACCTCCCCTGGTACAACCTGGGCCCATTACCATCTTGAACAGTATTGAACAGACTGATCCCCACCTCTTTACAACCTCCTTGCAGGTAGTTGTAGAGAGCCCTCTTGGCCACCTGGGCACTGGTTCATGTTCAGCTCCTGCCAATCAACACCCCCAGGTCTCCAGCCACCCCTCCAGAAGCCTCTACCCCTCCTGTCCCAAAGAGGGACAGAAAAGGTTTTGGGAGAAGGAAAGGAACCTATTTCTGTCGTGGCAGAGGAAAGAAAGATAGACTGAGAACCCTTACAGTGAAGAAATTCTTCCAAACATCCAATGCAAATCTCCCCTAGTGCAACTTGTGCCCATCACCTCTTGTCCTATCACTTGAAACTTCGTGGAAGAGACCCAGAAATCCAAGTCACTGTGATCTGGGGACAAGAGAGCCCTGCAGTAGGGATGCAAACCCTCAGGATCAGAGAGCTGACCCTAGATTTTTTTGTGTCCAGCTCAGTCTAGCAGTGTGCTGACCCGACCCAGAGCTACTCACTGACCCTTACTGTTCAGACCATCACGTTGCCCTCCTTAGAAAATCCCTTGCAGCAGGCTGCAGCTCCTCCCTTTGCTCTGCAGCCTGCTATTTATAGAGGTTTTCTGAGAGGCAGATGAAATCTCACTTTTGGCTTTCCAGGAGAGCTCCCAGCAAGCAGATCTATGGCAAGGCCACCACACAGACCTTTTGCTACCTCGACCTGCCCAAACAGAATTAGTGAGCAGAGAAAAAGTCAGAGAAAGAGACTTACTTTCTAGCCTAAGGATAGAGGAGTCCTAGTTTCCTGCAGCTTGGTCAGATGAGAGTGAAACTGTGGTCTGGGGAACAGCACCAGCTTCACAGCTAACAAGGTTTGGCTGCAACTTTACAAAAAAAAAAAAAAAGGGAGGGGGGGGAAGCAAAAGGTGGATTGTTTATTGGTTTGGGGAAAAACACAACAAAACAAAACAAGCAACTTTCTGTCTTTTTGACAAGATCACAAGACAGAGGCCCCTGAAAAATATTTTTTAAAGTTGCAGCTAGCAAACCTTCCCGAAGCCATAGCAACGCGTGCCAGAGACCAAAAGGGTCTGATCAAGGTTTGCAATTAAAATCTCCTTTGTTTTGTGCTTTTCACAGAGGGTGACCCTTGCATTTTGGTCAACAGAGCGTGGGCCATGAAATGTTGAGCTCAGGCTTTGTTTTGTACCCTGCTTATTCTCCTAAGGCAGGGAACAGGAGCCATCCCAGAGCCCCCCTTGTCGGAACCCCGCTCGCTATTGTTTGCAGCCACAGCAGTGAACATGAGGTGTGTGTGTGTCTGTGTCCCCTTCTCCTGTATTTTTGAATCCCCCACAATACACCCTTCAAGATTAAATTAGCAATGTGTTCTCTAATTGTGTTGTCAGAGTCGGAACGAGGTGAGCACATGGAGAAAACAATGCGCCGGCTCGTTATTAAAGAAAAATATTGATTAAAATCTCAACAGAAATAATACTTGGGTTGGGAAAAACAAAAACAAAACAAAACAAAAAAAAAAAAAAAAAGAAAGGAAGAAAACAAGAAACAGTTTTTCCTCATTTTTTTTCCCCCAGATAGCTTTTTGTAGCAACTTTTCCTAATACCAGGTTGGTTTCATTTCAAGCACAAACAAGCAGCATAGTTTCCAGAGCTCTGTCTGCAAAAGCCATGGGGAAATTACACCAAGAAGAGCTCCTCAGCTTGTGGCAGATTTGCCCCAGTTAGCTTGAGAATGTAGGAACCAGGATCTCTGTGCCTTCATATGATGATCTGCCCTTCCTCTCCCACATCCCAAGGGATGTTAGGATCTTCAGCACTGCAGAGCAAGCCTCTATCATTTGAAGAGGACAATCTGGCAGAGATGCAAAGCTATTATCACCTGGCAAATACATCATCCTCCTGGAAAAAAATAAAAAAGGTAAAAAGAAAGGAGAGTCTGGGGAATTAGGGACAAATCAACTTGAGTTCAATGCTGAGAAATATCTTGGAACAAACAGTCAAGCAATCTGTCTCTTTGCACCTAGAAAATAGCAAGGGGATAAGCAGCATCCGGCCTCAATTTCCCAGGAACAAATCACATCCAACTAACCTAATTTCCTCCTATGACAGTGTAATGATCCTTGCAGGTCAGGGGAGCAGCAGCAGATGTAAGACAGCTTAACCTCAGTAAAGCTCTTGACATGCTCACGCAACATCCTCTCCATCAATAAATACCTTAGCTACTTGATCACCCTAAGCTGGCAACTGATCTGATCAAAAAACAAGCCAAATAATTGAATTTAGTTGGCAAAAGTCTACTTGGGGGTTCCTCTCTACCACATTTCTTCTTGCTGTGTCCAATACCTCAGGGATCTGCCAATGAAGAGCTGGAAGACAAAGAGAGAGAGAGAGATAAAGCCAGCAAAGGGTTTTGAGATCTGGATGGACTCTCAAGCACTAGGAAGGCCATAAGGACCAGCACATCAGAAGCTCTTACCATCCAAATCTCATTTTGCCAGTGTGCTGGTGTTGTGCAGATGCTCAGGAGGGTCTCCAAAGTGTTCCACAAACCAGATTAATGTCTGTTCTGACACCTGCAGGTCTTCCTGTTGAAGCTACGGGATGGAGATGCAGACACTGGGTAGATCAAGTATAACAGGTAACAGACCTGAAGCTACATCCTGATAGATATAGTCCCTTGGTAGAAAGTAGAAATGATCCTAACTTTCAACTTAAAAGGAAAAAAACAAGAAGGCTCAAATCACTGGTGAAAAATGCAATGCAGACTTCTGCACATCCCAGCACTGGGACTGATAGAGAAAAACTTTTAAAAAAAATAGATTTAAAAAATAAAAAAATAAAAAATTCATATCTGGCTTCAAGACAAATTTAAAAATAAAAGTTGAACCCCCAGACAGTGAGATTGGAGTAAAATACCAACTCCCTTCTCTCTTGCTCTCAAATCGGGAGCTATTGATGGCTTAAAGACCTTGTCTTAATTTTCTCCATGACTAATCTATTCAGTTTTCACTTAAGGAACCCTCAATGGTATAATGAGACAGCTGTTGGCTCTATCCCTCCCCCAACTCCCCCAGCTAGGAAATTAAATTTAAAACCATTGCTTTAAATAGGCCTGGCACTGTCTCATCTCCTCTTGAGTTGCTCTGGGAGCCTCTCACCCGTAAGTGCAGGTGTCAGGTCAATCAGAATTCACCCAGTTCTTCAGGTCTGCCTGAGTTGGTAATTTGTAAAGATATCAAGATTAAAACTTCTAGATCTTATCCCTGTGTGCTGTGGGTTGAGAATAGGGTTGGGGTTTTTTGTTTGTTTTGTTTATTTATTTGTTTATAAGTGCTGGATGGTCTTGCGTTGGGGTTTTAAAGTAGATTATAGGATATTAGACTAGATCACATCAGACTAGATATAAGGAAGGGATTTTTTACAGTGAGCATGGTGACACAGTGGAACATGTTGTCCAGACGGGTGGAAGATGCCTCATCCTTGGAAGTATTCAGGGTGAGGTAGGACAGGGCTCTGAGCAACCTCATCTAATTGAAGATGTCCCTCTAAGAGAGTTGGACCAGATGACCTTTAAAGGTCCCTTCCAACCCAAACCATTCCATGATTCTCTGTTTTTATCCTGGGGTGTGAATCTGCTATAGTTTTCCCTTGGGCTGATTATTCAGGGTCTGGCATGTTAAATAGGATTTGAAGTGTGGACACTATATACCAACCTGGAGAAAGAGAAAGGTTGAGACACAGACCTGATCTTGGTGGGAAGCAGGGTCAGATCCTGCCTCAGTGCTCTGAGCTTTATGCTTTCTGGCTCTCTCTCTGTATTAAACCCAAAGACTTGGTCTTAAATTTAATGCCTGGCGAGTTTTCCTAAGCCAATGTGATAGCATTCACAATATTGTATGGTCAAACTCCTTGTGCTCCACTTTTTCCTTGTGTAAAACAGGAATATAAATACCGGTACCCTTGCTCAGGTGATGGGAATCAAAAAACTCATGGGTTTTGAGTGCTGCCTAATAAATACTGGATAAAGAAGCACACAGGAAAGCAAACCTTTGCTTTGTGGGTGACACTGCCTCTGACCCTGTCATTTGTAGGATGTTTCCCCATTCCTGATCTCTTTTTCTCCTTTGCAGGATAAAGAAACATGCCAACAAAGCCATGGTAATACCTCTCAGTGGGAGATGGGGCTCATCTGTGAACCCAAGGGTGAAGTAGTAAGCCCCAAAAGTAAAGTGGAAGTGCAAGGCATAAACTAGGACTCAAAAAATGTCCCCTGTTTCATTGCTCCAAGATGTTATGGACCAAAGACTTGCTCTTTGATGTGTTTCACAGGGTCTCCATGGTGGGATCTGCTGGCTGAGTGTGGAAACTCACCCTCCCATGGCCACCAGAGAGGGTGCAAAAACCATCCTCTCCCTGTAGTGTTTGAGAGCTGGCTTCAGAAAAACAATTCAGTCAAATGTGCCTTGGCAATTGCTGAGTCTGAAATTAGTAGCTTCAGATAGAAAATGATAGGCATTTTAATGCAACACGGGCAAAATATTCCTCCGCTTCTTGCTTCTACTCTCTGATTACAAGAAATTCACATGAACAGAAACAGTTTATGCAGACCTCACCTTTTACATGAGCAGTGGGCTTTACATTCTCTCTCTGACCCCCCTACTTCATTCTGTTCCCCTCTCTTCCCCATGCATTTTCCTTCTTTCATTTATTTTTAACTCCCTTTGATCTCTGCACAGTCTTGTGGCCTGTTTAGCTCACACTTCAGCTTAAGGCAAATCAGCTCCATTCAAATAAGTCTTGCTTAAAGGAAAGAAATTCAGGGCAGGGGGAGTTACACTGTCACACTCTGTCCCTAGCTTTCTGAGGGGTGGACTGGGTCAGGCTGCCAGGAAGAAGAGAAGTCACAACCCATTGTCATGGCTGGGTTGGTTGAGGGAGTGAAACTGAGCATTGGATCATTGATTTTTGGGTGAGGAGCAAGGGATCTTCCCTTCAAGGTTGAGACAACTGACAACTGATCTGGTCTTAACCATTCATCCATTTTCTGCACACCCACTCACGTTCTTTGTTCACCTATTATTACCCTAAGAAGTTCAGAGCATCTCCTGTAGAGGAGGCAAACAAGCATTTATTGCCACCTTCTTGTCAGGTGCTTCATTCTCATGCCTGCAAGATCCTTCAGCTAAAGCAGATCTTGACCCTTATTCCTCTGTGCAGATTATTCCCAGTGCAAATCCACATTACCCCTCAGTAACTCAAGCTTTCCCCAGATCCTTCCAGTAACTCAAGCAACACCAGGGGCTGCTTCAGAGACCCAGGCAGATGAATAGCCAGCTCTTCCAAAATAAAGAATCATGGAAAAAATATATATAAACTTCTCACTGACTTTATTGACCTCCTAGTTAGATCATATCAAAAAAGGAATCAGAGTCAGCTCAGCAGAGATTCCAGTTCCACAGACAGATGTTTTCCAAAGGTAAAAAAAAAACAACAGATGTTTTATTCAATATTTTATGCCATCTCCTTACTGAAAAACTTCCTCCTTATGAAATACCTTGATGGCACAATCTCAGAACATGTGGAGAGGTTGGTCAATGTTACAGAATTTCCCAAACTGCAGTCATATAATTCACTGCAGCCACAATTTACCTGGAAGGTCACCATGGCTGCAGACGGACAGAGGAGAGGTTTTGGGAAAGGGTAAGGAGGCTTAACTTCCTGAGAAATATCTCCTGTAAATAAAACCTGTGAAATTACACTTTGGTATATGAGGAGGAAAGGGCACAGACAAGAGGATGTAAGTGAAATGAGGGAGGTAGGCTAAGAATGGCTCCCTCTCTGTCTCATACGACAAGAATGAGACAGAGAAATTCGATGCAAAGGAAATCTCTTGTCATCCAAAGTGTAATTAGACTGAGGGACTCATTTCCATAAAATGTCAATGAGGCCAGGAACTCAGCCAGACCCAAAGATGGCTTGGACATTTATAATGATAACCCCAACAGCTGAAGTTGTAACAGCTAATGTTAAAAAAAAACCTCTCAAAAGGGATCTAACATCTTATGTTTCAGGCTTTAAATGAATCTCTCAGGTATTAGGAGGATACCTCATTATGGGGGAACAGATTATTTCTGCCTCTCTGTCTTGAAGCTTGCTGACACTTTTCATTGAAACTTGTACCAATGACCACAGCCAGAAATAGTGTCCTACATTAGAAAGTCCAGATCACTGGGGACTGGGAGAATCCCTTTTGGCAAGGAGAATCCCTGTGTGACATCGTATCCCTCAACTCTGTACATTTGATGCCAAAAGCAGCAGGAGGCAAACCTTGCACAGGACAGTAAAATCATTCAGCTCCCATATTTATTTTCTATCATCACAGGGGTTGTTCCCACCTGATTTCCCCATGGGATGAATAGGTCTTGGCCAGGATGTACCTGTGCAGCTCACTCCACAAGGAACCCATCTCTTCACCTGGGTAATCCTGTGTTCCATCCCTTGATGGATGCCCAGGAACTATCAGTAAGTCAGTTCTTCCAGCTAAGGGGAAAAAATCAACCATCTTTGCCTTTATTCAGCTTCTGCATTGCTAGCCCCAGATTTCTTGTTCCAATTATAGTGGTTTATGACTTGCAACAGAGCATAACCTGGTGTGAACTCTGTGGATAAACCAGCCAGTGTGCATTACACTAAAAAGGGGGATTTTACAGCTCAGGAATTTGAAGGCCAACAGTTCTCATTCCAAAAATCCATGTCATCTCATGGAAATCAGCTTCATCATTTCCACACATCACCTCTACCTAGCCCAGAGATGTTCCTGAGGTGACCTCTCAGGTCCCCAAAATCAGAGTGTGCATCTCTCTATGTTCTCCTTTCCTCAGCAGGAGGGAGCAGTGTGGGGATGGTCATGGCCTGAGGTTTCTTGGTGTTCCTCAGCTGATTCTCAACAGCAAAATACTCCTTCTGTGGTGTTACTTAGGCTCAAACATCTCTGACTCCAGGTATCTCCACCCAGAAAGCTTTAGGACTTCATCCCCTCAGAAACCCAATGTCCAAGCACCATCTCCTCTGCATGATGCATAAGGAAACCCCCAGGAGCTTTACAGAACCAAGGAGAAATTTGTTATGGACTGCCCATTTCCCAGTGGAAAAGGTCAGAAGCCCACAGCTTTGGTGAGATGATGGGAATCTTCACATGTGTCCCAGTTGCAGAAAAATGAAAATGCCCTTTATATCAGGGTAACTAATCCTGCTTAGCCTCTAAAGCTCTGTCCAAACAGTTGATTCTCAGATCCTAAGCTGAGGTGCTGATAATGAAGAAAGGGAGGAGAAATTACAGGGAGGAAATCAGGAAGCTGTGCTACTGGGAGGAGAGATTTACAGGGAAGGGGGAGAAAGGGAAGGAGGGAAGAGAAAGGGGGGGGAAGCATGGACAGGCTTTAAAATGAAGTTGAATATTGAGAGGTGGAAAATAAAATGGAGAGACGCTGCACTGAAAGTGATACAGGCTGGAGATGGAGAGAGACAAAGAATGACAGCAGATCAGTTTAAGCATGAAAGAACAGAAAGGAAAAGAATAATAATGTTGGCTTGTAAAGCTGAAATCAGATTATTGTTTCCTCCAGTGAATTAACTCTCCTGTAATGTAATGCAGGGGCCTTCACAAGGCTGCTGTGATTTCCCTGTTGGGTGGCACTGGGACATTAAACCAAGATACATGTGTGTGTGCTTCATTATAACCCCTGTATGTGTCTGTTAAACCTCTCAGAGAGCACCCATGCATGAGACATGCTCTGCATGTTTCGGTGTAGAGGGAGATGTTAAATCTGGTTTGGGGTTTGGAGGAAGCCACATGGTGAAAGAGATGGCTGCACTTGTGTTTGTGAAGGTGAGACCTGCAGTTTTGCTCTGAGTTTTGTGTCTGGAGGGAAATCACAGAGCCCCCCCAGGCCCTCTCCCAAGGATGGAGAGCCACCTGAAGGTGAAGGTCCTAAGGAGTCAAGAAGCTGCTGTCCCACAGCCCAAAAGTTTGGAAGTCCCAGTGCCCAGATGGGGATATTGGCTGGGGATCAGGGGGGTTGTGCGGGAGCTCACAGCTTCTTTTGGGTTCCACACCTGAGGGACTGAGCTGGGATGGGGATGTGGTGTGGGCACTGGAGAATGCACCTCACAGCCACAGCATCCTCACCCTCTGGAGGGTTAGTTGAGGAAATGGAGCTTGCATGGGAGCTAAAATCCTTTCCTTCTCAGTCATACCCATGAGTCCCAGACCCAACCAGATTTTTGGTTCATGTTTCTCCATCTCTCTGGAGTCCAAGAGCAGGCTGTGAATGGGATGAAGCCCAGCTCAATAGACAGCTGTGAGATCTGTTCCTCCTCCTCTTACCTCTCTCCTGCAAATCTTCTGATGGCCAAAAGTGTAGCCTGTTAATCCTGCCCAAGCAGGATGCAGGTCCCTACTTTGAGATGGTCACTGAGCTCTCCCAGTGTTTATGTGGTACTAGGAGACATGTAGAAGTATTGACCACCATAAAACCTGCTAGACTCCTTCTTCTTAGGGTTCCCAGATCTTCAGGTGTGAATGGGAAGCTGTACAAATCCAAGAGGAAAAGAGGAGAGGGAGTCATGGGACTAAGGATGAGACAAAGACAAGGGTGCTCAAAGAGCTAGAATGAACCCTCCATAAGAGTAAGAGTATAATCTGGGATGCTAGAGATGACTTGTGAAGACATATGATGTATTAATATATTAACACATTAATGTATTAAATCATTTCTGTCAAGGAAAGGATGAGTGGATAATGATTACTTGTGTTTTTTTCCAGCTTAAGAACTTGTTGATCCCAGAGAAGATGTAATCAGTCTGCAGAACTTCTTGATACAGAAGTATAGTTGGTGCTTCAAGTTAACAAAAGCTCAGGGAAGAGCAAAGAAGCTCAAAGAAAGCTCCAGTCACTCTTATTAAATCCATAGCCCCTGGAAGGCTGGAGGTAGAGAGAGCAACCAGGAAGGAAACACCAAAAACCTTTCCTTGCCCTTGTGCATAATGTATATGTCTGGAGGCACTTTGGGAAGCAATGAATTAGGCAGAACAGCTTGAGAATCCTAGAATCCTAGAGTCATAGAATTGTCTGGGTTGGAAGGAACCTCAGAGATCATCAAGTCCAACCCTTGATCCACTCCCCCTGTGGTTCCCAGCCCATGGCACTGAGTGCCACATCCAGGCTCTTTTTAAATATCTCCAGGGATGGAGAATCCACTACTTCCCTGGGCAGCCCATTCCAATGTCTGATCACCCTCTCCGGGAAGAAATTCTTTCTAATATCCAACCTAAACCTCCCCTGGCACAACTTGAGACCATGTCCTGCTGTCTTGCTGATAGCTGCCTGGGAAAAGAGCCCAACCCCCCCTGGCTCCAGCCTCCTTTCAGGGAGTTGTAGAGAGCGATGAGGTCTCCCCTGAGCCTCCTCTTCTCCAGGCTGAACACCCCCAGCTCCCTCAGCCTCTCCTCACAGGACTTGTGCTGGATCCCTTCCCCAGCCTGGTTGCCCTCCTTTGGACCTGCTCCAGGACCTCAATCTCCTTCCTGACCTGAGGGGCCCAGAACTGGACACAGGACTCGAGCTGTGGCCTCACCAGGGCTGAGTACAGGGGCAGAATCCCTTCCCTGGACCTGCTGGCCACGCTGTTCCTGATCCAGGCCAGGATGCCATTGGCCTTCTTGGCCACCTGGGCACACTGCTGGCTCCTGTTCAGCTTCCTGGCAATCCAGACTCCCAGGTCCCTCTCTGCCTGGCTGCTCTCAGCCACTCTGTGCCCAGCCTGGAGCTCCCCATGGGGTTGTTGTGTTGAACCTCATCCCATTGGAATCAGCCCAACTCTTCAACCTTTTATGTCTCATCTAAATCTCCCCTCCTCCAGCTTAAAACCATGATTCTTCCTCCTATCACTCCATGTCCTTGTAGAAAGTTCCTCTCTAGCTTTTCTGTAGCCCCTTCATGTACTTACAGCAAATTAAATAAAACTGGAGAGCCTGAGGCTGGTGTCCAAGTGCTGTATAACCCTGGGAAGGGTCAGCCTCACAGCTTTTCTTTGTTAGAGCAAGACTGTGCAAGTGTGAGAGGTGTTACATCCTTTGAAACCAGAGCAGAATTTGGCTTTTTCCCACAGAGATACAAGTTTGGGGATGGAAAAGAGAAGATGTGACTCTAGCAGTGCTCTCTGTCTGCCTTTTCTGTGGCCTCCATCTCTTCTGTATTCAGGAGGCAAAGCAATCCCCAGTGTGCTTCAGATAAGGGCAGGCCCATCCATACCTTGGTGACACTGTTGTGATACAATGACATGCCCAATCCAACTTTCTTCAGCAGCTCTGCAGGACAGAGAAATGTATTATTCTCTGCAGCAGCCTCGGGATAATTAACCCTGTCATTTGTGGTTATATGGAGTGCTTTGTTTTACCAACCCTGAAGGTCTGGGCTTTGGTATTGCTTTTTTTTTTTTGGTCATTTCCTCCCAGATCCCTCTATCTGCTAGTAAATAAAGTGATGAATTACTCTCTGCTAACCACTCTCTGCATTTCTTGCTAAAAAGTTATCACTAGAGGAGCAGCAGACGATGCTGAACTTCAATTAGGCTCAAATTAGTTGCACAGGGTGACATTTTCCAATCATGCAACATTAGCATCCTCCCTAATTATGAAAATGTAAAGCTAACTTCTGTTTCATAATAAATTAAGCTTGCTCTCTTGGCATCTAAAACACACAGAGTGCAGTGTGTCTTCTTGTTTTGCTGCTGCTCAGGAATAGTCACAACCAGATTAACCTCCCTTTCCTCTAAAAGGTCAGATGTGGTGGGAGCATCTCTGACAACACTGGGCAGGGGGGGAGGAAAATGAGCAAGAAAGTGAAAAAAGCCACAAATGTAAGTATTAGCCTCTTTGGGTTGGTGAGCATGGCCTTAGACATTCTCACACAACATCATTCTCCAAGAATGGAGAAAAAGCAGGAGGAAACATTCCCCCCTTCCTTCCTTCATTGAGGTTTTTTACCTCTGGTTTACTCAGTCCACTGATCTAGTCTGAGAGAGGTTTTGGAGTCCCCCTTCCATCAGAGTCTTGGCAAAAAAAAGAAGTGACCATAAGTATTGCCATCTTATCCAGGCAGGAGAGTGTTCAGGGAGAAGGATATAAGCAAAAAAAAAAATAAGACAAGAAGGACAAGAAGAACAAGCTTTCCTATCAGATGATAATTTCTGTAAACACCAGTCATTCAAGAAAAGAAAAAAAAAAAATCGTAGTAAATTTTTTTATCAGAAGTCAGAAGAATAAGGAGAAAGGTCCCTTCTGCAGCCTGACCACAACCCACAACACTTGGGGAATGTTTCCATTTATGAGATGTCACTTAGAGTTGGCCCATTACAGTTTACTGCTGGAAAAGGGATCAGGAACTACCTGGTTCTTGCCAGGTACATTTTGCAATTCTACTGTGTGTTTCATGGGGATTTGCAGATGTTGGGTGTTGAAGACAAGCATCACAGCTCCTTTTCACTTCTCTTCAAGCAGGGTCAGACCCACAGATCCACCCCTTCAGCCCTCTGCAGCTCTCAAGCTATTCTGTGTCACTAAAAATAATGGAGCCTCTGTGAGCAGCTTGGAAACAGATGGGTTTTCATCCTGGCTAGGCTTGTGTTATTGAGTCAGTAAGTTCAAGAAATGCTAAAGATGCCTGCAAAGCAAGGCATCTAATTATTGCATCCCTGCATCAGAAGTACTGGAGAGCTGAGGAGAACAGCTGACAAGCAGCTAAATAATAGAGTAACAAGCAGGATGGCTGGAATCTGTCACAGAGCTATTGAAGGTCAGGATAAGACACCTGCATATTTTAAGGAATGAGATATGTGCAGCTGAAGGTGCCCAGATGTGACATTTAAAGACAGAGATCATAAACTTCAGTGCAATCACTGCTAGGAACCAGAGCCTGGGATGGCACAGGGTACGTGGTACAAGAATTAAAAACAACTGAAGAACTGAAAGTAAAGGAGGCTTGGGGTGACTGGAGAAGCATGAGAACCAGTAGCCTCTGGAGTGCTAGGGGAGAAGCCAATTTTGTTGTGAAGCAGCCCCTGTGATGTGGTTGACACTTTTTAAAAAAATGGTAAAGGACAGAGTGCACTCAGCTTGGCACCGACAGCAAGGGGGAACTGCTGAAGTGAGAGAAGGGGATTTGCAGTATACATTTCTAAAGAGCAACCTAATTCACCATGAGCAACACTGCAGAGGCACTTAAATAGGGCAAGGGAAAGCACTTGTGTAAGCAAGATCACTGCAAAGCCCAGGGAACAAAACAGTGGAAAGCACAGGGCTACCCAGAGAGCAGGATGCAAACAGCAGCACCCCTGCTTTCAGCTCCACTTTACATCTGAAGTTATTGCTGCAAAAGCAAAAAAAACAAAAAACCCAACAAAAAAACCCCAAAACAAAACAAAATAACCGACAAAAAACCCTAAATTAATCTAGTTTGGTTCAGTAAGCAATTGAGAGCTAAGCCTTTCCTTTAGGAGCCCATCATTATAAAAGGGTAATGTCCTTCCCAAAACTACCTTCCTAACTACTAGAAAGGGTACTGGGAGAGCCCCGTGGCCCTTTTGGTTTTACTGAGCAATGAAAATCCAAACTGTGGTCTATTCATAGCACAGTCACAGCCCTCAGCACTCCTTCTCCATGCCATGTGTTGTGTATATGCAAAAACCTTACGATACCACAATAATGCAGTAATAAAGCAAGATACAGTAGCAAGGCAGGGGGAAGATTTTTTTCCCCCAGACAGCAGGATGTTTCCTTTGCCTGTTCTTTTACCATGCTCTGAAATAATCTGATTTTTATCTGCTATTGTTCTTTTTTTTTTTTTTTCCCATTTTTTTCACCCCAATCAATTCAATTGCAGCAGCAAGCTGACAAGCATTTTGAATAATGAGTTTGTTTGTGGGGTCAAAGGGTTTTGCTTGCTCATCCTGCCTTTGGAAAGAGCTGCTTTTGTGTTAGCAATGCCAAGAGGGAGCTAGAGCTGCAAAGCACACTAGGAAGGATCAATATTTTAAATGCATTAACACTGGTGAGTTGCAAATGAAGTTAGCTGCTGCTGAGCATCACTGATTTCACAGTAAGTCTCAGCTCAGTTGGTTAATTTCTCTGAAGGATCAATGCCACAGCTGATGGTTACTGAAGTTTCTTCCTTCACCAGGCACAAGGGGATTTTGAAATGAACTCTACAGGGGATCACAAACCAGCTCGTCCGTGTAAATAAGAGGAGCATGAGTGTGTAATTCTCTTAATCTGTCAAGACTAGCACAGCAAAGACATGAATCATAAAAGCTGAACTAAACCAGCTTCAAATTTTGAATCCAAATTTCACAGTTCCTCTCATTATATGGGGTCAATCAAAACTGCCAGATCCAGCCTCACCCTAGCTTTCAAGGAAATTGGACTTGAAAGCCATGACTTCTGCCCAAGCGGAATGCAAATTTTTTATGAAGTGGGCAGCTCTTGCAATATTGGCTCTCAAAGGGTGTAAACTTTTTAGACAATCTTAAAGGGATCCTGTAAACTGCTGTCTTTATTCCCACTGGCCTTTTTTTTTTTTTAATATTTTTTTTCAGTAGGGTTGAAGTTGAGTTGCTCTTAGAGAAGCAAGCTGCCTGCAGGCAGAGTGTAGGATTCCCACTCCAAGCATAATAGAAAGGAGATGGATACATGGGTGGGAAAATGCAGGCAGTGGTTGAAAAGGAGCTGGTAGAATGTATATTGGAAAAAGGAAAGAAATACCCAAGAAGGACTGGAGGGAAGGAAGAGGCAACGATGCAGCTAAAGTGGAGAAACTTTGTTTGGAAGTCTGCAACTTAGGGAAGCAGCTGTAGGAAAAATGGAGAACAAAGGTAGACAACACATTGAAAGGCTGTTGTGTGGATAATAGCAAAATAAACTCAACAGCAAAGGCTCAAGGAACTCAAGAACCCATGAACTGTATTTTATGTGATAATAAATCTAGCCTTGACTTTCTGAAGGAGGGTCTAACTCCCACACTCCCAATAGCTCCATTGTAGCTCTTCCAAATACCATGGGATTGGATCATTTAAAAAGTCATTTAAAGGACAGGAATACTTAGCACAGAATTCCAAATGAATTAAGGCCCTAAAAACAGAAGTCTTCAGCCCCCTTACCTCTCCTGCTAGGAACATGAAGGACTGCTCAGCTTTTAGGCACAAACAGAAGCATATCTACCTAGGAACAGAACCATGGAAAAGTTCATCTAACACATAGGTGTAGCATCCAGGCCTTTGATTTTTTTTTTCAGATTTTTTTTGTTAATTACCATCTCTTCAAACAGACAAAATTCCCAGCTTCATCTGGAGGTAATTACCATATTGCAGCAACCTTCATACCACTCGCCCGTCTCAAGAAAATACATTTGCTGCTTTGACATTGATTATTTCCAGCTCCAAAGGATATAAAAGTTGTGGCGCAGACTCTTTCAAAAAAAAAAATTCAGATTTAAATAATAACTGAACTTGACAAGTTTTGACCTGTTAGAAATGGCATTTCAAAGCCATTTCTTCCCCACCTCATGAAGACTTGAAACACATTGCTTCCTTTTTCAAACAGAAGACAAGTATCACAAGCAATCTTGTGATCCCTGTAAAGGTGGTGGATCTTTAAATAGTTCCTTCATGTACTCAAAATTTCTTAACTAAAACAAAAAGGGGAAAAAATAGACACATTTTGATGCATATTTTCACCAAAAAAATTCCCCATCTTGTATTTTGGGATGGCTGGCCTTAGTTTAAAAAAAAAAGAGTATAATGAGGCTTGCAATAAAATTGGAGAGCTGTCAACACCGCGCGTTCTTGCTGTATGTTAGAAATCACTTAGGAAGGAGGAAGGAATAAGGCTGTTCTCATGTATGAACAGAACAGGTGGGAAATTTGCAAATTGCTGACAACATTTTCAGATTTTGAAGAAAAAAAATAAAGAAGCAACAGAAAACTTTTGTCCCACCCCCCAAAAAATGTTTACATTTGGCCTCCCATTCTTTTTAACTTAAAAAAGAGTTGATGTGCTGGGTTATTCTCTTGAAGTGACAGTAGAAGAATTTCAGTCTAAAAGGGAAAATGCATTGTAATTACCATCTGTGTCAGTGGTACTAAAGCCTTCACCTCAAGTTTTCCTCTACTGTCAGCATAAGGAGTGCTGTTCACTTTGTATGGGATCACCCGTGGCTCAGATACATCTCCATGTGTATAGGAGAACATGGAGATAAGCCTTCAGGCAAAGGTGGCCTTTAAGGGAATATGGCTCAGAATTTTTAGAATAATAAAAATCTGAATAGTTCCTGGTTGAGGGGAAGTCATGGGATTTGATGATACAAGAGCTGTGAGAACTGCCAAACCCCTTGTCCATCCATTAAACTGGGTTGTTCTGTCAATCATGTGTCCCTGAGAGACACAGTTGGCTGGACATTTACATCTACATAACAGGAAGAATTTGGAGTTGAAGCTCATGAAACAGTTTTCCCAGAGAATAAAAACCATCCTAAAGCTCATTAGCTGGAACTTGGCTGGCACTCTGAGGACAGACACTGTGTTGGGTTTTCTAATCTCTTTTCTGGATGGTCTTGTTCCCCACAGAGATGCACAAGGCTTTGGAGAATGCCACAGAGGTTCAGGCCTTAATGCTGATACCTTCTGGAAACAATAGCCAAAGACTAATTGTGTGGGGACGTATCCTTTCATCAGTTTGGACTGTAGCACCTGGACACCTGACTGAATATCTCCCTTTCACTTTTATGTTCTTTCTGCAATAGGTACAGAGGAATGAAAAGAAGCAGGTTTGCACGAGCAACAATTGCAAGAAGGAAGCATGCAGGTGATTAGAAGTGTGCAGGGTTTGAAAGGCTTTTGGGTAGCTTAACACCGGCTTAACCAGCTGTTAATTAAACAAAGTATGCATATTTTTTTTTACAAAAGTACCTCCAGTGCCCCCCAGTGCTCTTCTTAACTATTTGTACAAATCTGAATTAGGGAACAGTATATTTTCAAAGTCCCCAGCATCAAGTGCTTGATCCTCTGAAGCATACCAGCCAAGTTCTCAACTTTCTCTGCCCCCTCTTCATTAATGGTATCCAACAATATCATTGGGAAAAGTGGCTGGGTGGGGGGGATTTTTCTTCCTGAGAACATCCATCAGTTATTTTTTGAGAGGGAACCATATTTCTCTGGGGTAATTATTGCAGACAGGCTGAGGCAAAGAAGTTGAAATATATTTATTTCATCACAGCCATGTTAATTCAAAAGCCTATTAAAAAGGCCAGAGGCAGGAGTAGTTCAGCCTCCTTCACCTTTCCCAGCCTTACATTTTCGTAAATTCCTTCCCATGGGTCTTGTATCTTCTCTCTGAACTGGGTCATATTTCATATCAACCCATCCAGACCAAGCTGAGAAGTCACCCTTCACTCCTTACTTCCTCAGACAAGTCAATAGATGACTTTATATTTTCTGATAGGTGGCACCTTCCATGCTCCCACCAAAGCCTCCCTCTCACTTGGTTTAACACTGGCTGAAACAAAGAAGTGCCACGAAGTTGAGAGATGTAACTCTTACAAATTCTGATTTCTTGCATGTTCAGCACATATTTCTCAGCTTCCCTCTCAAGAAGAGCACTCCTGCCCCTGGGTTACCAGTCCTCAACATGCAATGTATTAGTTCTTGCAAGTAAATCCTGCTGATTCTACCCTGGATCAGTGCCTGACAGAGAAACTAAATAGACCTCTTTAGCAACTGGATGGCCTTATATTTCAGTGGTATTGATCTAGTGAAGCTGAAGTGTCATTTTGGTCATATTTCTGCTTGCAAAAAATCTTTGATACCATGCAAAACTACTCAGCAGACAGGCTGTGAATTACAGTCTATGGCCATAAGCAAGCAGACACCAGTGTTAAAAAAAGAAAAAAAAAAAAAAAAGGGAAAAAAAAAAAAAAAGATTAATTTTAACCTTCTAAAAAATGGAACATGTGGTCTTGATTCTGTTCATGTTTATCTAAATCAGGAGAAATTATGCTCTCAGTAGAAGAATTTCTTTCTTCATAAGTAAGAATGACCAGAATTATGCCTCCAACAATAAGCTCATGTCAGCAAGGATGGGCTGATAAAGGTCAGTTCAGTGTTTTGGGACATGCAATCCTCATCCTGGTGTAGACAGTTTTGGTTTATGGTTATATCACACAGAGGACAAATCTTAGAATAGAGCCTGGGCAGAAGTAATATGGATTTTTATTTCCTACCCAGCTCCAGGCATTGAAAAAAAGGATGATACCATGAAGCAGATGTTCAGTCCTATGTGAAATTAATTATTTACAAATTTACTTCTTTGATCCCCTTTATTTATTGATGTGAGCACCTCATCCCTCCATACCTCCAAACTCCCAGCATCCCCAGTGCCAGATAATGTCGACCTAAGGACGTTCATTCACCTGCCAGGAGTGGAACATTTTCCCAAGACCAAAGTTGGCAGAGGTATTAAATTACCATTAAAAAGAAGTTCTTTGACTTCCCCAATCCTTCGTTGTGTTGTTTATTATGGAGCACCCTAAACTCACTGCCATCCTTCACATCTTTATTATAACTTCTAACAGTAGATCTCATCCCTAGGATGATGTCCTCATTTTCAGCCACTCTTTATCAAAAAAAGACATTAAGTTCAAAAGGTGGTTTATGGCATGTTCTCACTGTAGTGAGTAGAGAGTGCTGCTAGAGTTATCTCTATGAAGAAACTCAGCAAACATCAGACAAAATTAACCTCCAGGATGGAGTAACACCCCATCATAAATAAAGGAGGACAAGAAGGCATAAAGGTGGGAAGCTCTACAGAAACCTTCAGGACTGCTTCAACCCCTGGAAAAAGGGAAGCCCAGTGGCCCCATTAACTGGAGACATGCTGTGGGGTGGCAACACCTTTAAAAAAGCAGCACCTCTTTTCCCACACCTGTGAACAGGGGCAATGGTATTGACTTTCCTTTGGAAAAGCACAAAGGGATTAAAAGACAGAAAGTGTTGCTTCAACATTGGTATTTTCATCCAGAGGGAGTGCTCCAGACAAAGAAGAAATTTTTAGGCTTTAGGGTTGGTTTTTTTGGTTGGGTTTTTTTTTTTTAAAAAAAAAAAACTGTTCATCCAAATCCACTGAGAGCATTCTCCTCTCATCCTTTCTGGGTTGTTTGGCTGTGAAACAGCACACACCACACCTGTGCCTCTGTGCCTCACCTGACAGTGCTTTTGATTTGTGCCAGAAGCAACCTAAGCAGTGGGGTAATTCATTAAAAAAAAGCCCCAGCAGACTTGACATAGGCTTGCAGGTTGGTGCAATGTTGCACTTTCCTCTCTTTGACGATAGGAAGAATTCCTCAAAAGTGTTTAAAGAAATGAGCATCTCAGCTGGCCCTCAGCAAGGGCTTCTCTGAGTCCTGGCCACTTTTCACTTGGAGATTTTTTGGTTCTGCCCCTTCTGTCAGGGGACAGGGACAGAAGATGAGGGGCTGAGACATCACAGAAGCAGCTCCTCTTGGGTTTTCAGCCCTATTTTGCTGAATCAAAGATATGGATATTTTGTTTGGATAATTAGCTTCAGCTTTCATCTGAACTCTGCCTCAGGCACTCCAAAATTTTTCCCATTGCTGGATCCCCGAGCTCCTTCTGTCATGGGATTTGTTTCTCCTGTGGCCTGTTACAAATTCAGATCAGATAGCTGAGCTTTTTCCCAAACTGACCTGAGTCTGCTATGATTTTACTTCTTCCCTAGATCCAGTTGATCAGCAAGTAGAGATCACTCAGGAGGTCCATTCTGCACAGACCAGGACAGCAATCCTCTCCTTCAGCCTCCAGCTGCTTTTTCCTCCCCACTTTAGGTGGTAGCAAAAGCCTGGATTGCTCTTCAGAACATTTAACTGCTGGAAACCATTTATTTCCCTCAATCTGTTTGCAGACAGAAGTGAATATTTCTTAAGACTGGAGAATGCAGCACATTTTGCCCTGCAGCAGCTATGGTGTGCATTACATTAGAGAGAGATTGATAACTTCCCCAGCACAGCCCTCCCAGCCCATCTCTGAAACACTAAACACCCACTCACTCCAGAGCCAGTCCCTCTGCACCCTCCCTATGTAACAGGGGGAAATTTACAAGGCTGAGGATGGCAAAACAATAGCTCTGGCTAAAGGCAGCACAGGGGGTTTTTCTCTCACCTCCTGAAGGGTGGAGGAGATGGGTCTTGGAGGTTGACCTGGGGGTTGCCTAAAAGGTCATTGAGTTTGGAGGAAATGGTGGTAGCGCAGGTGATATTTGGGAATGTGCCTTAAAACATTCAAACTGAAATCTCAGGTCCTGTCAGAGCACATGGGCTCCCAGTTTCACCCCATATGTCAGAAGATGAGAAGCTTTGGGGCAGGATTTGGGCCACCAGGCAATTTTATTGTCCTCTTTCATTGGGGTGTTGGAGAAAAGAAGGAGAGGAAAGAGGAGAGGAGAGGAGAGGAGAGGAGAGGAGAGGAGAGGAGAGAAGTCAAATCCTTTAAGGTCATTGAGTCTAACCATCAACCCAGCATTGCCAAGTCCACCACTAAACCATGTCCCTCAGCACCACATCTACACAGCTCTGAAATCTTTCCAGGGATGGTGACTCCATCACATCCCTGGGCAGCCTGTGCCAGGGCCTGACAACCCTTTTGGTGAAGAAATTTTTCCTAATATCCAAACTAAACCTTCCCTGGCACAAATTGAGGTCATTTCTACTTGTTCTATAGCTCGTAATTTTGGGAGAAAAAACTGACCACTCCCTCACTTCAACCTCCTTTCAGGGAGTTGTAGAGAATGAAAAGGCCTCTCTCCAGCCTCCTTTTCTCCAGGTTAAACAACACCCCCAGTTCCCTCAGATATTGCAGACCCTTCCCCATCTCCATTGCCCTTCTCTGGACATGTTCCAGCTCCTCAATGTCCTTCCTGTAGTGAGAGGCCCAGAAATGAACACAGTCATCAACAGACTCAAATGCTGCAGAGGTATTTCTGGGAGTATGAGCCCAAGGAAAGAGGAGGACAGAGTGAACTGATGACTTTTAAGCCCCTATTGGTCTGAGCTAAAGAGTTAAAGTGCCCTGCAAAACATGCAGATTTTGGGAATCCGTGCAAAAAAAAAAAAAATCCCTCCTGAAAAAATCCCTCCTCCTAGCAGGATTATGGGCACCATTTAGGACTGTCCAGGAACTGGTACAGAAAAAAAAAACAAAAAAACCAGGTGCCTGAGGAGAAAGCTGGAATGATTTCTGTGTGCAGAGTCAGCAATTCCAACTCATTCTCTGCTGTATGGGTTCAGAGAGCATCCCCACCCTGGGGTTTCTGTACCACACCTCCAATACTGCAGTGCTGCCAAGGGGTGAGGAGAAGGAGGAGGAAGAGAGAGCAAATGGAGAGAGAATCACTGTTACCAGAGCTGGCATTTTAATATTGAAAGGTTGTGAAATCTAATAAGAGCTACAAGGGAGGTTGATGTATTTTTTCCTCGTGCTACGATGAAATTGGGATTCAATAAGTAAATGTGACAGAATATGCAATTTCCCATTGATTTCATGCAGCAGGGTGCTTCCTGCCTAATAACCTTAAACCAGTATTTTTTTTTCCATACCTCAGCTAAGCTCTCTTGCCTCCATCTTACCTGAATAATAGTTCAGCCCCATAAAGTGCAGACTGCAAATCCAGCTGCACCTTCTCACTGCTTGATAATACACTGTGAACAAAAGTAAATATATTTTTTCCCCCTTTTCTTTCCCCCTTTAAATGGTATCTTCTTAATTCTTCCTGTAGAAACAAACCTGAGCTGTGAATGCACAAGGGAAGAGCTGGCTTAGCTCTAAGAGTTCTTAGTTGGCTTAGGTCTTTTTTATGGTGCTCAGGTGTAAAGGGCCTTTGAAAAGTGTTTCATTAAGACCTCTTAGAGACAGATGCGTTTTTCTTTTGAGGACATATTGACCATTGTAGAAAAACTGCAGCAAACCTGTTCCCATCTTCCCATCTCTGGGAACAACCTGAATGTATTTTCTAAGTGATATCACATGCTGAAGATAAGCTCATGAATTTGATCCACATTTTAACCGTGGAGTGGGATCTAATTTTGAGGCTGGCCTTGCTTTGAATCAGAGGGTTGGACCAGATGACAGTCTGAGTTCACTTGCCACCTCAATTATTTTATGACATTGTGCATAGTTATGCTTTAAAACCCCTGGTGTGAAGGATGAACTGAAGGTGTGCACAGATAAAGGGCACAGGGACACAATCACAAGTGCTTGAATGCCTGCATTTTCACCCATTATTGCCTGTCAGCAGTAATGGCCTGTCTCTATAACCCTCCTCCTCCCCAATTTTGCAAAGTGAGCTTCTCCCATGAGCTGACCCTATGCCCTTAACTCCCCTTTCACTGCAAAAATTGCTCTTGCTTAACCTACTAACTGAGCTACATCTGCCCATGCCAGGACCTGAACTACATTAACTCATATTGCTGCCCATTCCTAATCATCCAAAGCAGTGAAGTTAAAAAAAAAAAAAAAAAAAAAAAAAGAAAAAAAAATTATTAAACAATAAACAACCTCACTTTAAGCAAACATTTCTTACTTTGCAGCTAAGGGGAGGTAAGAGCAGGCAGGAGGTCCCAGCAGCCCAAGTTGACTTCTGGAGCTGCCCAGCACTTGCATTTCTTGGCACAATAAGAACACCTTTCATCCTGCCAGCCCCAAAAGCTCTGCTTGACAGCTTAGGCAGCACATCCAGCATCAAGGGATACCCAGAGTAGCTAAAAAACCACCTCCCTTCCCCCTCTGCTCCAGGTACAGCTCCAGCAATGCAGAGAACCCCATCCCCATCACTACAGGTTTGAAACCCTCAGTAATAAAATGTGCATAATGACACCCTCCCTCCTTCCCTTCCTTCAAAAAAAAAAAAAACAAACAAAAAACCAAGATTCAGTCTTTGTTATTGCAGGCAGCTTGATTTTTTACTTATCACTTTCAAGCTGAGCATATGATGATTTTATTGATGCCTGGTCTTACCCTGCCTGCCCTTGGGAGGCAGAGGTTTAGGTGGCAGTGCTGGTGGGGTGGCTTTTTTAGCTGTCCCTCAGCCATGCTCAACTAAAAATAATTTTTTAAAATAATTAAAAAAAAAAAACCACAAAAAACAAATCAACTAATATGAAGCACAAAAGGAAACCCTGTGGATTTCAAGCAAGCATCAACACTCACTCCAAATGAGAAGGGTCAGGCTTGGATCTGGTCCCACCAAGTCCATCTCCTCTGGCTGCTTGGCTTGAATTTCAGCTTGGGCCTTGAGTGACTAAATGTAATGGCCCATCTGATTCAGTGGAACTTATTGTCACTGCCAGTTAACTTGAGTTGATATCAAGATAACAGCTTATGAGCAGTTTCTGCGTGGTCCTGATCACTGGTATTGATTTCAATAAGGGTCTGGGTTGGATCCTTGACACTCTAATCCTGAAATCAATGGAGCTGGGACGATTGACTCCTCCTGAGCCCCAGCAAGATCAGGTAAATGCCTTTAACAATAAACCAGCCATTTAAATTATTTGTGTAGTCCTTTAAGGAGCCCTGGCAGTCAAAGCAGAGATCCTGCAGATGCAGATAATAAGCTAAGCAAATGGAAATTCAGATGGCTCAAACAGAGAGATGGAAGGAAAGGAATTTACTGATTCTCACCCAAAACACTGCCCAGTGGGTTTGTTGAAGGGTGGTGAGAGGGAGTCAGTCACATCCTGGGGGATAAGAGGAGTTAGAAGAGCACTCACATTTATTTGGGATGGAAGTATGAGGGGTAAAGACAAAGTGGCTTTGAGCTGTGATCCCAAGTAGTTATTCCCAGCATTTTGTACAGAACACTGATAATGGCTTCTGTTCCTGGCATCCCATCCCCAGGCCCAGCTTCACCCACATTGCAGTAAAATAAAGCAAAGTGCAGCAGAAAATGTTAAAGAGAGAAAAGAACAGGTAAGGAAAGAGCAGGAGATCCATCTGCCATTTCTGATGGAGCACTGTGGCTTGGTGGTCCTGTTGGAAAGACATGATTCCCAATGGAAGAAGAGCAGCACCCAAGAAGGGTTCTCTCCATAAAGAGTAATAATGTTCTTTTCTCTTTCATCTGACTCAGAAGGAAGTGTGATGCCTCTGGACTTGTCTGAGAGCCTGCTCCATGGAAAAGATGAAAGTCAGCTTAGCTGTGGTGTGGTGCCTGGTTTAGGGCTGGCACTTGTCCCTAGAGCAATAGCACTTCTGGAGGACACCCAGCCACTCTTCCCCAAAGAATGTCCCTTCAGTGAGAGCAGCAACATAATAAAAAGGAAAAAACTCCTGCACTAAGGCTTCTGAGATGTTTCTTTTCTGATACTTCACCAGACAGATTACACACTGAGGAAATACCTTATTACAATCAAAATGACCCCCTTGTACCCTCTAAAGAGGTAACTGTTAGCTCAGAGGTGACTCTTAATACTTTTTTCCCTACATTTTTGCTGCAAGTCTTGGATGCACTAAAGAAACTCAGACTCCAGCAACCCTTACAGCCTCAATCAACACCTCCAAGTTCTTTCCTTTTTGCATTTAAGCACTGGCTGCTTCTTGCAAACAGGGAAGACCCTCACAGATCCTGTAGGCAGTGATGCTCCTTGACCCTGGTTAATTCCTCCTGGACTTGCTGAAGACTCATCTCAGTGCAAAGTTCTTCAGAGGAGATGCTCTAAGTCTTGTCACCTCCTGGTGTCCCCCCACAGCTCTCCTTATCATAAAACTCATTCTACTTTCCCACTTTTCCTCAGTGTCAAGGTTTTTTATTAGGTTTATTTGGCAGCTGAATTCCAAAATACAGGGAGCCAGAGTTCTCATAGGTTCAGCTGGTACTTTGGTAACCACAAGGCCTCCTCAGGGTCTGGTCTATCACTCTGAGCTCTGGACATGGGTTTCCTCAGATGGAGAGCTCACTGCCATGCCTGTGCCAGTGCTGTATCCTCATAAATAAGATGGATTTCCTTGGTGTTTGCTTGTTTCCTGCCTCCATCTAGGAAACCTGCAATAACTCAGGCAACATGGTCCCTGCTAGTGCTGAGGCCAGCAGTGATTTATGCAGGTGGGAGATAATAATTGGGTTTTGAGGTAACAGGAATAGTCAAATAGCTGTGAGCACTGGGAATGTCAGACTGTCATGCTCCATTTTTATGCTCTCTCTTTGGCTTTCGTATCAGCTCAGCTCTACTTGGAAAAGGAAAGAAGAGAGAGAGTTTCCCTTGTTCTCCATGCTGGGAATAGTACCTGATCTGCCAATAATCTATCTGTCCATCATTCAGCATCCATCAAGGGGAAATACTCTGCAGCAGAGACTTCAGCTGCAGTTTGGGGGATCATGTAGAGGTGATATCATGGGTTCTGCTTCTTTCCTGCCTTCCCAGCTGTGTAGAATACATGGGAAATTATGTGAAAAGCTTGAAGGGCAAAGAAGGAATAAATTTATGATCACCTGAGTGTGCTCAAATCTCTGGATCATCTTTTCCCTGAGTCTGCACTGCAGGAAAGTTTCCTGAGATTTTAACCTATGGCTGGACACAAACATCGTGCTGCAATCCCTTTCTCTGAGTGACTGAGCCTCCTTTCTGAACCTCCAGTTTATTTCCCTGTGTCTGTGCTCCCTCCCATAAAAATTCCCCTTTGCTGAGGAGCCTCTAATACTTACTCCATTCTACTCCCATCCCCTCTGAAGCTTTGCATGTTGTTTGCCAACAAGATTTGCTCCTGGTGCTGCTGAAGTGGTGTCTTTTCTCCCAGAGCATCAGACAAGGTGATGAGCAGGGAGAGGTGGAGCGACACAGATAAGCACCTTGCCTACCTTTGGCTGTCCCCAATGGAGATGAGAAGTGACACATTTCCACCAGGTAATTACATGCTGTCATTTCACTGCCTGCCCTGCAATGCTTTGTGGGATGCTCTGAATTCCCTTGAAAGATGTTAGGGAGAACTAAGCAGAGGTGAGAGCTGGGAAGGCAGACTATTCACCTGAAACCTGGGGCTTGACTTCACACATGATACTCAGGCAATCCATGGAGGTTTCTTCAAGGTCCTTCAAAAGATGTGAGTTAGGACAGCAGATCTAGGAGCAAAACCTCCTTGTAATTTAAAATGAAAGGTGATCCAGCAGTTAGACCCTACACCTTTGATAGGACATGATGCAAATCCAGGTGGTCACCATGATTCCATAGTGGTCCAGGCCATGCTTGAGCTGAAGCTTGGCTCCAGATGTTCATCCTCCCACCCAAGGCTGAATTTTGTTACCAGATCCCACAGATCTCCCCAGTGAGAGAGAGTGAAGAGTGGAAGTCAATGCTGTGTAGAGGAGGAGCAGGAGATGAACAGCAGGAAAGCTGAAGCATTTGCTATGAGACTTGGAGCTTTCACACACTCTCCTCTGAATCCCACACAGGTGTTCTGGGTGACAGTGTCCATGTCCCTTGTCATTTGCTATTTGGGAACATTCCCACAAAAGGATGTTCACACTAGTGCTCAGGGAATGCCCATTTTTCCAGCAAACATCTACATATGTGTAAGAACAGAAGTAGCACTCTGGAAAAAAAGAAAAAAAGGAAAAAAAAAAAAACAAAAAAACAAACCAAAAAAACCACCAAAAAACCCAAAAAAAAACCAAAAACAAAAAAAGAAAATGACTCTATGATTCTCCTTTGCTTCCCATATTTTATCTTCCCTCTCTGACCTTCCAGCCACCCATTTGGTAAAACCACTTGCCACCACCAGCTCTAGGATGGGGAACAGCAAGAAACTATTTGGAAGCCACCTGCTGGTTTGAAGCTGTTTATCCAAACTAGATGGAGAATAGTGGTGAATAACAATAAGCATTCACTGAGATCTGCATCCTTTCAGGGAGAGATGAAAAGAGCTATATTCATCCCTCTGCAATGAATAATTTGAATAATTCAGCCCTCCTGAAGTTGGGAAACAGACTATTTAGTGTGCTTTGCAGATGAGGAAGAGGATGGAGATCAGAGGGATCCACTAGGATGGTTCAGTCAGCCAAGCTGAAGGTAATTTGGAGATTATTTGGAGGGGTACTAAATGCAAGACCTTAATGTTCTCAGGATGCAGTTGGACCATTCCAGAATGAATAAGTATATTAAAGTAAAAAGCCTCAGGTAGAGTAATCTGAACTGTCTTACTCATTGTAAATCAGAGGGAAAAGGTTTTAGAGATGGTGTTGTTGCCCTGGAATCAGTCCAATAAAGGTTGTGCCGGAGAAGACAAATATTTTCTGGCTTTTAAGTTAAGAGGAAAGCACAGAGCTAGAGAAGACACATAAGACAGGTTTCAAAAGGCAGAAAACTGTGTGTTTTCAGGAGCTCTTTTGCTCACATCTTTAAGCACCAAATTTCAGCAGCCCCCTTTTTTTTCATTAAGTGAGTGAACATTGATTCACAGTGGTGACAGTTTCAGATTCTCTAATTTTCTTTTGGACCTGGAAATCCCTTCTCTGCCCAAGCCTGATGCTGTTTCATGGTGCCAGACTCATCACCTCAATTCTCCTGAGCTCTCACAGATGGAATGAGGATCTAGGAGCACTGCAGCCAGACTGCAGATGGTGGGTTTCAAACCACTGACTTCAGCACCAAAGTGCTTGGAATTTCCTTTTGAAATGGAGCTGGCTTCCACAGAGGAAGGGCCAGGCTCTCCTAGGTGCTGCAAAGAGCTCCTAAGGGAATACACACTCCAACACCCCACAGCAGTGCTAATAAGGGGCATTAGGAGGAACTTGTTCTTTCTGTTGGAGTAAAGTTACTATAAGGGTGAAAATGGTATGAAGTCTTTTCATTTGTAAATTTAACTGAACTGTACCCAAACCGTTGTCTTTTTCCAGAGTCAGAAGTACCTTTATATGTGTTTTTGCACAAAATAGAGCTGTTAGAAATTACCTCACTGAAAGCCAGGTAGGAATAGTAGAAATAGGAAAAAAAAAGTATCAATGGGAACAGCAATAACGATGCAATAGTTTGGCCTCAAACTACAGTCTTCCATTCCCATGGATGGGAAGGGATGGGAGGGTGTAGGGTTTGGGGTTTTTTAAGTTGGATTTGGTAATAATCAAAATCACTGCAACTTCCAGCAAAGAATTTATCCTGACAGACGAAAGGGGCTGGGGGGCATGGAGCTGTTGGAAAGTGTCCAGAGGAGACCCATGAAGATGATCAGAGGGCTGGAAGACCTCTGCTATGAAGACAGACTGAAAGAGTTGGGGTTGGTCAGCCTGCAGAAGAAAAGGCTCCAGGAAAACCTTAAAGCAACTTCCAGTGTCTGAAGAGGTCTGTAAGAAAAATGAGGACAAACCTTTTAGCAGAAACTGTAGTGATAGAATCAGGGGTGATGGTTTCAAACTTAAAGGGGGATGATTCAGATGAAATATAAGGAAGAATTTTTTTACACTAGCACAGGTTGTCCAAAGGGCTGATAGATGACCCAAGTCATCCAAGGTCAGGTTGGACAGGGCTCAGGAAACAAGGACAATAAGGAAAGTATAAAAAACTCTCTCCCAGAAAAAGACATCCCAAACCATAAGAATCAGCCAATGGGCTGGTGTATCAGAAAATGTATTTTGAGTAATTATTTATTTTTGTTATTCTGTGATATGTTTGTGATTCTGTCATATGTTTCATACACAGTTAAGGGGGATAGTGAGGTCATCCTTTGCCCTTGCCTGTGAGTAGCTTCCAGCTGCCTGTAGGACTATTGTGGGGTGCAGACTGACTGGTTTGTTTCCTTATCCTTAGTTAAATATCCTTGTAGAAAGCTTCTGCCTGTTGTGACATGGATATGGCATTACCAGGGCTGTTGTACTCCTATAACACAGCTATTTTCATACACCATTCTAGCATGGAGAAGCAATTAAATAATAATAATAATAATAAAATATTGATAATACTGATAATGCTGGGGAGGAAAATTAAGTATCCATAGCAGCAATTTAATAAACAGGGTAAAAGAGGTAAAAGAGCCAAGGGCAAAAGAGAATTAAAAGAAACAGAAGGTCCTACCCACTGCCCAATTTTTAAGATTTGTTCTGTTGTTTGCTGCTGTGATTTGGGGGTTTCATGGATAGATTCTGGAAGAAAAATGCTTGTTAAGTTGACCCAAGGTAATATCTCATGGTATTAAAGACATGTCCACTGCCAAGCCCCTCATCCACAGCTGACAATGCTTCCATATGAACTTCAAGACTCATGTCATTCTTTCCCTGATTGCCCAGAGAGTCTGTGGTGTCTCCATCCTTGGAGATAATCAAAAGCCAGTAGGACACAGTCCTGGGAAACTGGTTCTAAGTGCCCCAGTCTGAACAGGGGTTTGGACCAAGTGGCCTCCAGAGGTTCCATCAATCTCAACCAGTCTGTGAGTTGGTAAAGTTGGGTCTGAAATTATTTTCTATTCTGCAAGAATTCAGTAGCAGTTCTATGTAGGGATGAATTAAAAATCTTTGTTACTGAAGTGCACTTAAAAGGAAAAGAAAACTTTCACTCTTCCCTCCATTGATGTTTAGGTATTCTGGAATTTGCAACCAAATCATAGAATCACAGAACCATAGAATCACAGAACCAATTTAACAAACAGAATCTCAGCCAAGGGTAAAAGAGAATCATAGAATAATCTGGGTTGGAAGGGACCTTTCAAGGTCACCTAGTCCAACCCCCCTGCAGTAAGCAGGGACACCCTCAACCAGATCAGGATGCTCAGAGCCTCCTCAAGCCTCACCTTTAATACCTCCAGGGATGAGGCCTCAACCACCTCCCTGGGCAACCTGCTCCATTTTTCCACTACTCTCATGGTAAAGAACTTTTACCTAACATCCAATCTAAATCTACTTTTCTCTAATTTAAAACCATTGCCCCTCATCCAGGCCCTTGCACACAGTCCCTCTCCAGCCTTCCTGTAGCCCCTTTAGATACTGGAAGGTATCCAGAGAGGAAAGGAGAGACCTTTAAGCCTGGGTAGGAATGGCATTGCAGGACTCTGGGAAAGGCAGTGCTTCCCTGGGCAATAAACAGAGCAAAAGATATGCAGAATAATCATATACATATATACATATATATAAAGACTTACAGAAAAATACACCACTGCCTAAAGGGTTTGGGGCAGGCATCTAATGATACCTGATGCATCCTGATGATGGCATTCTGGTGATGCCACCTTTCCACCTTTCACTGTTTTCTCTGTTCCTCCACACACCAAAACCAAGTGGCTCTGTTTTTCCTGCTATCAGTGTTGGCATCAGCCCACGGAGATGATTTTACAAACCAAATCTTAGGCAGGACACGAGATGTCTGCTGCTGATGGAGGATACTGCACTGACAGCAAATAACTTCACCCCAGTGATGCTGGGGAATAATCCTCAGACATCAGACCCCTCTTGACTGCTCCTGGAGGCTGTGGAGGTCTGACTTGCTGCAGCAGCTTGAAACAGCACAAAACTCAAGCATCTGGAGCAGATGCTGTGCAAAGATACCAAAGTTATTGAAGCTACAAGATGGAGCAATAAATCATAGTGTGTTAGGGGGATGATTTTGTTATCTTTATGATGTAAACTCCCTCCCTCCCTGTCCCCCTCCTGTCCACATGGCTTGCAGCAGCCCACTGCATTTTTGCAAATGAAATCATCAGGGACAGCAGCAATTCAGATCTTGAAGCAGATGGAGGGGAGGATCACGGATCGAGAGCACAAGGGCTTCCTCCTGGTTTGCATTTGAAGGCACGAAGTGTTGCAGTGTACCCTCTTCTGGCATTCAACTCATGAAAAAAAAAAAAAAAAAGGGGGAAAAAAAAAAGGAGAAGGAAAAGGAAAAGGAGGACGAGCACAAAGAGGAAGAGAAAGAGAGAGAAAGAGAAAGAGAGAAAAAGGGAGTAAAAGGGAGTAACAGAGATAAAAAGAGAATGTGAAAGTGAAAGGGAAATGGAAAGGGAAACAGAAAGGGAAAGGGAAGGGTAAAGGAAAAGGAAAAGGAAAAAGGAAAAGGAAAAGGAAAAGGAAAAAGGAAAAGGAAAAAGGAAAAGGAAAAAGGAAAAGGAAAAGGAAAAAGGAAAAAGGAAAAAGGAAAAGGAAAAAGAAAAAAGGAAAAAGGAAAAGGAAAAAGGAAAAAAGGAAAAGGAAAAAAGAAAAGGAAAAGGAAAAAGGAAAAAAGGAAAAGGAAAAGGAAAAAGGAAAAAAGGAAAAGGAAAAGGAAAAAAGGAAAAGGAAAAGGAAAAAAGGAAAAGGAAAAGGAAAAGGAAAAGGAAAAGGAAAAGGAAAAGGAAAAGGAAAAGGAAAAGGAAAAAAAAGCTTTAAAACTGATTCCGTTATCCCTTCTCCTTGCCAAAATCTCTCTCTCATGGGTCTGAAATGGATGTGAGCAATGCTTGCAGGAGGCAGGAGCTGCCCAAAACAGCTTCTGTCCAAAGCTGACACTTTGAAGAGTCAGTGCTTGCCCCAAAGCTCTTTAAGACCCACAGAAATCTTCCCATCATGTCCTGTGGATTTTAGATCTGAGCTGAAAATAAATAAAATCTGGGGAAGAAGTTTATGGGGGAAAGGCAAGTCACCTTGGGGATGGTTTGGCAGAGCAGATGCTGAACACAGGAGCTGCATTTGCTGGAGCTGACTGAAATTTGGGCAATAAAACTAAATATTCTTGAAATGTGAAGTATGCTTTTATTCTTTTTTATTATTGCTATTCTTTTTTTTTTCCAGTCTGTGGTGAAACTGCCTTATATTTACCATTGTTCTTCAGAGGGGAGAGCCTTTTCAGCAGGGTAGGAAGGTTTCAGCAGCAACATAGCAAGATTTGAATGGATATAAAGACAACAGGACCACCAGCAGACTCTTTCCTTCTTATTCATATATTTGCAACAGGAATATGTGAAAATATAAACACATTTCTCAGGCAAAATCACAAAATTCATTATTGCCTCACAAACCATTAGTACTCCAAATCCAAACTGATGAAACTTCCATATAGTCAAAAAACTTTCATATAGTCAAATGCATCAATTACCCCATAAAACCAAGGTCAGGATCTTTGACAGGACCCTCCTCTTCACCCCTTCTACAGTGACCAACAAGGTTGCCTTCTGGTGACAGCCAGAGTTTATGTTATTCAAACATTTCAGTATTATATTTCCTTTTTCATTTTTTCATCACCTTTTGGCTGAAATGCTTCAGGCCTGGACAGCTCAAAGTAAATAGCATGAGGAAATGAAAAACCAAAAAAAAAAAAAAAAAATCCCAACCTACTCATTTTTTTTTAGAATTGTATGATTACAAAATTAAATAAAAGCCTACATTTCCTCTTCCAAATAAATTATGATTTAAACAAACAGACTGGGAGGGGGAGACCTGCAGTTCTGAAAAGAGCTTAAATGGAGAATTACATTTTTCTGAGGAAAATGGGCTTGACCTAATCAATGCTTCTAGTGAAAGGACATCCCACAAGGGCATAACAGCTGTGCTCATTTCCAAAAAGTGATGAGTGATAATAATAAATAGATACAATAAATAATAATAAAAATATAGCTTTTGTCCCAGTGAAGCATGGTCAAGTAATTACTCATAAATGAACACGGGAAAGAGATAATGTCTCCCTCTTTGTCTTATTATGGGACTCTCCTTCATACTGGAGGTATAATTATAGACATCAGGTATGACTACAGCTTATGGAAAAACAATCAGAAGGTCAAGTTAGAGAAGTAGGGTCAATAAATATGGCTGTAAATCTTCCTTTTTTGAACATAGATTACAAAATTCATTGGAAAAGACCTTTACGATCACCAAGATCACCATTAACCCAGCACTGCCAAGGCCACCACTAAACCATGTCCTTCTACATGACTTTTAAATCCCTGTGCCAGGGCCTGGCAACCCTTTTGCTGTAGATTTTTTTTCCTAATATCCAATCTTAACCTCCCCTGGGGAAAATTGGGGTATTTAAAGGAGGAGGCATCTAGGATGCTCATCCACCTTCTAAGTGAATTTAACAGCTCGTGCTCATAGCTTGTGAGTTCAACCCTGGCATTTCAAAGGTCTGCCTCCAACCCAACCTATTTCCACTCAGGTTCTGCTGATGGATGGCTGTGGCCTCTTGACCTCACTGTTAATTATGGAATTATATCCTATAGAAAGGGCACAGTGACTCGAAGGACCCCACTGCGCTCTGCAAATTGCTCAAAAATGACACTAAAAGTCAATTGAGATGTTCAGCCTGTGTAGACATGCCAGTAAATGAGTTTAACAATTACCTGAATCTTCCCTGAAATCCAACTGAAGAACCCATCTTGCCTAGCAATCAACCAGTCCCCTTTTATTAGGATGAGAAATGGTCAAAGGGTGAAACACTGAATAAAGATGCTCTCTGTTGGAAGAGTCGGGACAAAGTATATCAGGCCAAAGGGAATTTGGGCATGTCCTGATTTTGGGGGTGTGCCACTCATAATGTTCTCATGAGTTCTTGCAGGTACCTACGTCTCATTGGGCTGCATTTTGCACTTTAAGTGCTCTGCCCCCAACAAGCAGAACAGCAAAGCTGAGAGAGATTTGTGGGGGCTGATCTCTCCAGCTGCCACAACCACAGTTCTCTGTCTCTGCTTCTTCCAGGAAAAGCCACAGCTCTGCAGGGAACCCTCTACCAGCTCTTTCAGAGCCCAGCTGTAAGAACAGATGGAACAAAGCAACACAAGATGCTAAATCTCTGTCCAGAGACTATGTGAGAGCACAGTGCTCAAAGCTCTGCTGGTCTCCTTAAGCCCCAGATCCCTCCCTGCATCCAGAGTGGAGCATCATCATCCCAGAATAAGACCTGGAGATGCCAAATTAACTTGGCAAATCAGTAAGAGGTCTGAGAGTGAATTCTGGTTTAATCTCTTGGCTTTTCAGACAGGACAGCCCCTGGAAAATGTGATGTCCCCTCCTCTTACCCACAGGTTCGTCGCCCAAAATAAAGGCACAACATTTAGATCTTGACATGAAAAATTTTGGGCTAAAAATAAAGGTGATGGTTAACCTCTCAGCTGAACCAGAGGCTTGCAAAACATGCAACAACAGAAAAGCCAAAGAAGCCCAGCCCCTACAGCCTTCTTTTGTGGAGAGAAATAAATTTATGTAATAAATGGGCTGAGGCACAGGTACCAGGGCATGGATGGAGCTGCCAGAAGGAAGCTCTTTCCTTTGCAAATGCCAGATGAAAGGTTTACAACTTGTTTCAAGGCAAGAGCCCTGATGAAAATGACTTTTCACAATTACCAAATTATTTTTACCAGGCCCTTAATTTAGTTCCTAAAACTGGAAAAAAAAAAGAAAAAAAGTTGGAGGTGCCCTGGGGGAGCGCGTGGTTTGTGCTTGTGCTGAAGACAGGGCCAGATAAACCACAGAAATTTAAAACCTGTAAAAAAAAGTAAAAGCTAAACCTGGAGCTACCACTGGGAAAGAATGAATCTGTCAGCTGTACATATCTCATGCTCAACCCCCCCATACACACGTGCAGGCACGGACACAAACGCTCACCTGGCACTTGATGGATGAGATGATTTGAAGATTTTGACAACAGCATTTTGTTGGGGGGAGGAGGGGGAAGGTTTTTTTAGCAAGTTGAAGATAAATGAGCAGAGTTTACTGGAGTGCAAGGAATGTGGATGGCAACAGAAAGTCAGTGATTTGTGATGTGAATGGCAAATGCAAGTGGTCAGTTTTGAAATCAAACCATGGAGCCACGGAGCAAATCAGATCTTCACCTCCTCTAAAAGGATGGGATGGGATGGGATGGGATGGGATGGGATGGGATGGGATGGGATGGGATGGGATGGGATGAGATGTCATGGCAAGAGGATTGAATAATAAGTGAGCTTATTGTCATGAAATGCCATCAAAAATAATTGGGTCTATCTCCAACCTCCACATCTCCTGCAGGAGCTCCTCTCCCAAAGGATTAGCCTCATATTTTCCTTTTTGCTACCTCCCCCAGGCAAGGATGGTTTTTAGGTTGGGGACATGCTGAGCAGGGCAGTGAGGGACTGTGTGGAAGAGGGCTAAGCTGGAGACAGGACCTGAGGTGGCAGAAGATCACCACTGGACCTCTTGCTCTTGGGGTATTTTCTCCAAAGCAGAACTGGAAAAGACTCAGCTGTGTTTTGTCCAAAGACAATGGCTGTGCAGTAGTAACATCCCCGGGCCCTTTCACAGCACTGCAGAGCATTTTATTGTTATCATTTGTTGAATTTGCAAACACTGGAGTCCATGTGTCCTATGAATGCAAAGCAGCTCTGTATTAGGCAGACCTTGGGAGCAAATGGGCTAAACGCTAAACCCATTCTTTTTTTTTTTTTTTTTAATGAGAAAGGAACAGACACACAGGCTCTGTCTACACTAGCAAATGAAATATATTTGGCCTCAGATCCTGAGGCACGTGGCACAGCTCATCTGTGGTGGTTTCATAGAATCATAGAATCCCAGACTGGTTTGGGTTGTGGGTTGGAAGGGATCTTAAAAGTCATCTCCTTCCACCCCTCCTGCCATGGGCAGAGACACTTCCCACTAGACCAGTTGGCTCCAAACCCCATCCAACCTGACCTTCAACTCTTCTAGGAGGGGACATCCACAACTTCTCTGGGTTACTTGTGCCACCCTCACACTAAAGAATCATCTGGAACACTTACTGGGCAGGATCCCCAGTCTGGGCTGGCTCCTAAATGATGGCAAGGGCTGCTGGGGGAGCACCAGCTTCTCTGAACTGAAGCAGTTTCATGGTCCATGCCAGCAGTTCTACAACCTGAACCTCCATGAGGCAGTGCTTGGCCTTTGTCCTGTGTATCAGCAGCATCCTGCTTGCTGATGGCTCAGGGGGAAGACACTGGGAAGCTTCATAAAGACAGCTTGACTTTGCAAAGATGTATAGGTGTGTTACGTGGGCATTGGAAAGCAATCTCCAGAGGGGTTTGGAACCATCATCATCTTTGAATGAGCCCTAGAAGAAAGATGACTACAAGGACAGCAGCACTTTCCACATTTACAGCTACAAGACAGCAGCACGTGTTCCCTGAACAGAAATCTTCTGCTTCCCTTGTCATTGGTCCTCTGTGATGCTGTGCAATGGTGACAAGGGTAGCACCATACTGGTCCCACCAGCCCAAAATCCTGCCAAGTAAAGCTTCACCTCTTGACTCAGCTTTAGCTACCTCCAGCAGGGAAAGAAATCTGGTTTTCCGTGAAATGCAGAGGACTGCAGGAGACTGTGTGGGTCCTGGCCAGCCAAGGGTCAGCACCAACATCAGGGAAACAAAAAGAAAAACTCACCATCATCTAGACTCACATCTCCTAGAGGTGGGACCTCCAGGGTACATCCAAAAGGATGTGGAAGGTAGAAGCAGCTCATCACTGAAACCTCTAGTGCAAAGGTTGCTATGCAAGATGGGAGGAAGATGAAGAAAGGACACAAAGGACAGCTGAAAAAGGAATGGAAAGGAGAAGAATAAAAGAGTGGCTTCAGATAAGTATTCCAGGGGTGATGCAGAGGAGGCATTAATGTCATTGTAATACTGACACTGGGCTGAAAATCTGAAAAAAACAATATAAAATATTTTATAGTCTATTAAATCACATGATGAAAAGTATTTTGCACAGAAATGATTTTACATGAGTGATCGTTGTTGTCCAAGAAAATAGACCTATACTAAATGGAATTAATACAACAGAATGGAAAATTGCTAATAATAATAATGGTAATAATAACAATAAATCCTGAAGTTAGGTTTTCACAGCCCAATTATTCAGAGTATTAGTCACTAATGGCCTGAGACAGCCCCATCACAGATAATGCAAGTAGTCAGGAGAAATGTGATTGGAGTGACCTGAATTTCTGGCAAGTAGGTATAATGATAAATAAAAAAATATATTTTACAGTTCTCTCACACCCCTGATCTGTGACTCTCAATTAACTTAATGAAACTGTGTAATCTTTTGGCAGTAGAAGATCTTGGTAAACCTTAAAATGTTGCATTTGTGAATGAATTAGGCAGAATGACCAGTGATGCCTAAATTTCTCTCTGTGAAGCACTTTGTCTCCAGATGAAAATACCACTATTCTCTGTCTCTGACCTTGGACTTGAAACTTCTTGAAGGACCTGACAAGTCTTCAGGTTCTAGCAGGTTTTCAGAGCAATGATTCAAACACCTTCCTGGTGTTGACCACGATTCAACAAGCTTACCCATGGTTTCCATCCTTCCCATCCCTACACACACAGGCATCCCTTGATCTATCTGTGAGCTTTTCTTTACCAGAGGCCATCTCCCCTTTAAGTCACATTCCTTTCCACTCTGATTATTCATCCCCTTTGACAATCCTGTGAGGTTCCTGAAAGCAGCAGAAATCACACAGGAGTTTGTGGTCCCATCACTTACTTCAGCCTACAACACTTAAGTTAAAGGGGCTTCAGATCTGCAAAAGTTAACCCCAGTTCTCATTAACAGCACCTCAGAAAAGTAAGTTTTTCCAGAGAGTGATTAGCAATACTTAAGACACTTAACAGTGTGGACACCCCCTGTACTATTACCAAAATGATTTCTAGCTATTTTGCTGACAACCAGCAATGGGGAGAAAGAGAACCTTGATCCATTCAATGGGGAGGAAGAGGAGGACTTTGCTCCATTCAGGCAGCCACTTCTACACAAGTCCTGCAGCTGCTGCTGCTCAGAGCATTGCTCCAGGACATTCTATTTTGTATAAACCTCCAGGGAGAGGCTTGCACTACTTATTAGGAAGAATTTCTTTACTGAAATTTAAGTGTTCCAATAAGACACTGGAATGGGATGCTTAGGGAGGTGCTGGAGTCACCATGACTGGAGGCATTAAAAAAACCTAACCATATTATAGATGTGGCATTTCAGGACATGCTTTAGTGAGCATGGTGTTTTTTTCTGGGTTGATGGTTGATCTCAGAGGTCTTTTCGAACTGTGATGATTCTGTGTGTTTCTGTGATATTTATGGCAACTGGGTTCTCTACACAGGTGTAGAGTTGTAGCACACGACACAGAAGTTAAGTCCAGTGTTGGAATTTTTCCACTCTGAACCAGGGGTTCTAACAGCCAGGGTTGTTAGATTGGAACAAAACTTACAGAATCACAGAATTGGCTGGGTTGGAAGGGACCTCAGAGAACATCAAGTCCAACCCTTGATCCACTCCCCCTGTGGTTCCCAGCCCATGGCACTCAGTGCCACATCCAGGCTCTTTTTAAATATCTCCAAGGATGGAGAATCCACTACTTCCCTGGGCAGCCCATTCCAATGTCTGATCACCCTCTCCGGGAAGAAATTCTTTCTAATATCCAACCTAAACTTCCCCTGGCACAACTTGAGACCATGTCCCCTTGTCTTGTTGAAAGCTGTCTGGGAGAAGAGCCCAACCCCCCCTGGCTCCAGCCTCCTTTCAGGGAGTTGTAGAGAGTGATGAGGTCTCCCCTGAGCCTCCTCTTCTCCAGGCTGAACACCCCCAGCTCCCTCAGCCTCTCCTCACAGGACTTGTGCTGGATCCCTTCACCAGCCTGGTTGCCCTCCTTTGGACCTGCTCCAGGACCTCAATCTCCTTCCTGACCTGAGGGGCCCAGAACTGGACACAGGACTCGAGCTGTGGCCTCACCAGGGCTGAGTACAGGGGCAGAATCCCTTCCCTGGACCTGCTGGCCACGCTGTTCCTGATAACTTAACCTCTCATTTCTCCTCTTTCAGCAGTCATCTTGCCAAGGTAATGGTGTAGAAACTCCACTAGCATCCATCAGCACATCTCATCTATGGGGAGCTTCAAGATGTATAGATCTGGGCTGGGATGCTGTTAAATTTCTTCACAGTAGCTTGTGTGGGACTATATTTTATTGTTAATTGTGTGTTCTTACTAAATCACATCTGTTAGTTCTGGGCCCCTCACTACAAGATGGACATTGAGGTGCTGGAGTGAGTTCAGAGAAGGGCAGCCAAGCTGGGAAAGGGTCTGGAGGACAAACCTTATGAGGAGAGACTGAGGGGATTGGGAATGTTTAATTTGGAGAAGAGGAAGCAGAGAGGAGATCTTATTGCCCTCTACAACTACCTGAAAGGAGGTTGTAGAAAGGTGGGTGCTGGGTTCTTCTCTCAAGTAAATAATGATAGGACCAGAGGAAGGGTTGGACTTGATGATCTCAGAGGTCCCTTCCAACCCAACCAATTCCATGATTCTATGATTCTATGGCTTGAAGTTGCACCATGGGAGGTTTAGATTAGATGTGAGGAAGAATTTCTGTACTGAGAGAGTAGTCAGGCTCTGGAAAGGGTTGTCCAGGGAGGTGGTGGAGTCACCATCCCTGGAAGTATTTAAAAACTGTGTAGATGAGGCACTTTAGGACGTGCTTTAGAAGGCATGGTGATATAGATGTATATAATTTATTTTATTGGGGGTGATGCTGACAGCTGGACACAGTGATCTTAAATCTTTTCCAACCATGAGAACTGGGTGATTCTCTAAGAGTCTATCAAAGTGATTATCTCTTGTCCCTGTGCAAAGGGATGCTGTCATCCCAGGGGAGCATCCCTCATGCTGCTGTCCCCATGTGAACTGCAGCCTGAAAGCTCCCTGAACTTCTATGAGTCTGTAACACTGTGTGGTATGCAAGTTCTCAGACTGCTGAGGATCTTCTTAAGCTTTGCTCCCAGAAAAAGTGAAGGAGAAGATGTCACCACCCTGGAGGATCCATGTTCAGATCTCTAGACCTGACTCAAGCCTAGACACTTACTCTATTCTTTCCTTTTGAAGGCTGGACACTGTCATCTTTAATATTTCACACTTTATAGTATGTATTCTTCTATTCTTGTGGAGTCTTAGAAACAGCCAAAGCTGTTGATTGATTCAAGTTATTAATTTACTTGATAACCCAGTTATTTGTCATGGGAAGGTGAAAAATGATCTCTGACCTACAGTAATAAGCTAATAGAATCTGTGTTCCAACTTTAGAGAAAGAGAGGGCGAAAAGAGATGAAAAGTTCATAAATATATTCATGCCTTCAATCCACTCCAAATGATTAAACAACCACAGGTTTATAAAAAGAGAATGCAAAGGAATTCTTGGTGTTCCTGGTAAGCAAATCGTTCATTAATAAAGAACACTTTGTTGTGGATAGAAACACCTTCTGTTTGATTCTTTACAACACAGAAGAATCATCAGCTGCCTGGCATGGAACTTTTGAAAGGTCAGGATTAGCATTAATCATATTTTGGAATGCTGATAAAGGGTATTTTTGATACCAGCAAATAAATAAATAAATAAATACTTCATTTTACATATTCCTAGCGCATTATTCAAAGCAAGAGAAAAACAATTTCCAGCTGATTCAGAAAGAGAAAACTTGATTCTCTGCTGATTGGCAACCAGTTATTATTGCTCTTTATTATTTGTGTGCCAGGAAGCCTGAGGATGCACCGACATGATAAACACTGAGTGCACATACTGGAAAGCTTCTTGCCTAAATAATCAAAGCAAATGCTGGGAGGAGAGAGAAGGAAAGAGCAGAGAGGTGGAGTGATTTGCTCAAGGTTACTCCACAGGTTAGCTGTGGATGTGACAACACAGCCCCAGTTTGTACAATACATCTCCAAGGGTCACGTTCTCCTATTGTATGTGGAGGTGGGGACCTCTACCTCTGGATCACACCCCCTAATGTGAGAGTATATTCTATTATTTGTATATTTATTTCTTTACTGTATCACCACGTTTTGCCCATCCAAAGACACCACACAGGGCCAGCAGAAGGAGCAGCTTGAGCTTTGTCACATACATGCATGGATGTTGATGAAGAAAGTGCCAGATGTTGATGAAGACAGTCTCCTCAAGGGAGAGGAGAAAAGCAGAGAAAGAGGGAACAGAACACCAAGAATGACACCTGGAGCACAGGGAAAGCTTAGGAGATGGCTGACAGTCCCAGAAGTCCCATTGTCCCCACAGACATTCCTAATAGAGCAACTACCAAATCTAGGGATGCCTTGGAGGTCAGGAGCAGACGTTCAGCACCTGATCATCACCCATTATCATCACTGAGCCTCTGCCTTTCCTCATGGCTGCCTGGGTGGACTGGCTCTTGTATCCATAAAAAAAAAAGTCATTCCTGGATGAACTAAGAATATGTGTAGGTACTGCAGCATTTGCAAGGATGATAGTGCAGTAGGTTTGCAGCAAGGCTTGTGGCCTCTGGTTCACTGATAAATAAGGCAGCATAGAAAATGTCTATCACAAGAGAGCTTATTGAGGGCTGGCTAAGAGGAAACTGTCTAGACTGTACTTCAATGACTAATGGAAGGTCCTACATTCACCAGAGCTCTTTTTATTCTTCTGTTCAGTCTCTCAGGTATGACTTTTCCCCTACATCCTCCAGGCGTGGATATTCTGCAACAGTGACAACAGTTGTGCAAAGGTGTGGAGACAGTTGTTCACCCCCTGTAAAGGAAAATCAGTACAAAAGCAGCTCCTGACATTGTAAAGTAATGTTTCCTCTTGTCCCACTTAGCTAAAGCTGAAAAATCCTCAGGAGGGGACAATGAGACAGTGTTGGCTTGTTCCATGTCTGGGTGTCTAACAAAACAGATCTGAAGAGACTTGGAAAATGGACTTAAATGTAAAATCTGTCCCCTATCAGCATCTTGGCATATGCAAGGCCAACTTTCCAGATACTCTGCCCATGCAAGTGAACTACAGAAATAAATCCTGGAGGTAGACAGAGAGATTCTCTGGTGGATTCATAACACAGACATGACTCTTTCTGTGCACCAGGACTCTGAAGGAGAGGAGTCTCCATCCCTGGAGATATTCAGTACCCATCTGGATGTGTTCCTGTGTGATCTACTCTAGGTGATCCTGCTCTATCAGGAGGTTTGGACTAGATGATCTTCAGAGATCCCTTCTAAGCATTATCATTCCATGATTCTCTAAGACCCCCTGCTCACCTGTTTTGCCACTCCATCGTGTTGAAATTAAAGAGAAGAATGAAAGAGAAAATTTACCCTCCCACCTTTAGCTCCAGCAAGCTCTGTCTCTCCTGCCTGCTCTCCAAAAACCTGCCCATTCTGCACAGCCTGCATGGTTGGAGAGCTTTCACCCTGTGACTGTGTGGAGCCACAGGGCATGTTCCCCCTCTCAGATGATGGAGACAGCCAGGCAGTGAGTTTTCCTCTTATTTTAGTGCTATCTTACCCTGGGAGCACGATAAGCAGATGTTTTAATTCTGGATAAATTACTTCTTCCTGCAAGAACCCCTGTAAAAAAAAAAAAAAAAAAAAAAAAAAAAAAAAGCCTGGAGGGGGGAAAAAACATAGTACAGCTTGTTCAGTGCTACTTCAAGGAAAGTAATAATTCTGGGTAATGATTTCCAGAAGAGGAGTCCAAGCATAGAGGGGTTGGGGGGCACACCTTAAACAACCTATCTGCTCTGATAAGCAGAAGGGGGATCAGGGAAAGCTGCAAGCAAGATGCCAAGGAGCTGGTAATATATAAAACTGCTCTGCAAAAGGCAAGCTGAGCAGTCTCACTCCCCCCTTCCATTTTTCAGTGTGGAGAGTGTTACCTGGGTTGTCATGATCAGATCTGGCCAGGCTGTGAGCCCATCCCTGCTCCTGAGACAGCTGATTATGTGGAAATGTGGCTGCCCCTCCATGGATGTCTTCATTAATGCCCCACTGTGCCTGACCTACACAGGATGAGGAGTTTGCTGTTGCTCCTCTAAAGGAGAAGACTGAGCCATCTAAGACATGCTCTTGCTTCTGAATTTGGAGTTAATTTCCCAGAAAATGAAAGAATGGTGATGCTTTCAAAATGAAAAATATCTCTATCACAGAATCACAGAATCAGCCAGGTTGGAAAGGACCTCAGAGATCATCAAGTCCAACCCTTGATCCACTTCCTTCATGGTTCCCAGCCCATGGCACTGAGTGCCACATTCAGTCCCTTCTTAAAAACCTCCATGGGCAGAGAATCCACCACCTCCCTGGGCAGCCCATTCCAATGTCTGATCACCCTCTCCGTAAAGAAATTCTTTCTAATATCCAACCTAAACCTCCCCTGGCACAACTTGAGACCATGCCCTCTTGTCTTGCTGAAAGTTGTCTGGGAAAAGAGCCCAACCCCCCCTGGCTCCAGCCTCCTTTCAGGGAGTTGTAGAGAGTGATGAGGTCTCCCCTGAGCCTCCTCTTCTCCAGGCTGAACACCCCCAGCTCCCTCAGCCTCTCCTCACAGGACTTGTGCTGGATCCCTTCACCAGCCTGGTTGCCCTCCTTTGGACCTGCTCCAGGACCTCAATCTCCTTCCTGACCTGAGGGGCCCAGAACTGGACACAGGACTCGAGCTGTGGCCTCACCAGGGCTGAGTACAGGGGCAGAATCCCTTCCCTGGACCTGCTGGCCACGCTGTTCCTGATCCAGGCCAGGATGCCATTGGCCTTCTTGGCCACCTGGGCACACTGCTGGCTCCTGTTCAGCTTCCTTTTGATAGGACAAGGGTTAATGGGTGTAAATTGAAGCATAGGAGGTTCAAGTTGAATATTAGAAAAAATTTTTTTACTGTAAGGGTGACAGAGCCCTGGAACAGGCTGCCCAGGGGGGTTGTGGAGTCTCCTTCACTGGAGACATTCAAAACCCACCTGGACACGTTCCTGGGCGATGTACTCTAGGTGGCCCTGCTCTGGCAGGGGGGGTTGGACTACATGATCTTTCGAGGTCCCTTCCAACCCCTATGATTCTATGATTCTATGATTCCTGGCAATCCAGACTCCCAGGTCCCTCTCTGCCTGGCTGCTCTCAGCCACTCTGTGCCCAGCCTGGAGCTCCCCATGGGGTTGTTGTGGCCAAAGGGCAGGACCTGGCACTTGGCTTTGCTAAACCTCATCTATGACCCAAACCATCTCAGGCATCAGACCTGGGGACATGACTTCAGGACATGACTGAAGTGACTGAATTAGGAGGTCCTGCTACTCTGCATGTTCAATGAAGGGGGGTGGGGACTTCTAGGGATGGGTTGAAACCCCATAGCGGGAGGGTGGGAGTGAGATGATATTAAATTTCCCTCCCAACCATTCTGTGACCTCCTCAGAGCACTTCTCTTTTCAGTCCCACCAGAGGGCTGTCAGGGCTGGGTTTCTGTTAATGTCAATCTGAAAAACTGGGCCTTGGAGCACTCCAGAATATGTTTCATGACATCCATCCCTGATCCCTGGGAAACGAGGTTGTTAGGCTGTTCATACCAGCACTGCTCTTTGGAAAGAATGTAATTTGCTGCAAAGCAGTAATGGGAAACAGATGAGCAATATAACCCAACAGGCCATTTAGGCTACATTTCTGCAAATGCAGGCTTGAACATACAGTTGTATTTATGTTTTGGGTGTGTGGAAGGAAAAAATATCCCCAAACCTAAAACCTTGTTCTTTATAATTGGATTGGTTTGGATGTTTGGAGTATAAACATTACACTGTGGAGACAAGAGGGCAAAATTTCTTTATGTCCTGTCAAGTCTAGACCAAAAGCAATATATGCTCATGCTGTCCTGTGTACCTCATTGTAATGACATTATTCAGGGGAGAACCTGTCAGATGAATAGAAAGATGGAAGTTTCACCTTTTTAAAACTAATTTGATAACTTCATTATCCCATGAGACAGGGAAGTGATTGGAGCCAAGGCATACACTAATGTCTTGTTGAATGCTCTGTGATTATTTTCTTTTACAGCCACTGGAATCAGTCAGGATTTCAGTGTTATCTCATTATAACTGTCCTGAGAGAGGTACTTTGATAATTTTTTTATTACCATGGGGAATGAAAATGTATGTTTTATTTGGTAATTTCATAGTAATGGCTCCAACAACATAACAAACTCTCAATGAGCTGAATGGTGGCCAATCATTATGCACTGTCCTGGAAACCATGGGATGCACAGAATACAGGAATCAGACAGCAAATGCATTTACTCACACTGGGGATGGGAGATGGCAAGTCCCTTCTTATGCATTTTAAACAGTAACAGGAGCAAAAAAGGTTGAGATGAATAACCAAGGCAGTGGCCTGTTATCCAGCAGGTCCAGCCTCCAAGACCTCTTCCAGCCTGGTGTTCCCTAATTTCTTCCCCAAGGGGAATGGTATCTTAGTAATAGAAGAGCTAAATCAACCCAAATTTTAGCACCTCTTTACAGTTCACTTTCACTTGTTCCCTATGTGATTTGCAATTTATCTCAGCCACCATAGCCAGAAATGATGCTGAGGTGGCCTCCTGGTCTCCTGGCTGTGTTCACAAGCAGACATCAGATGAACTTTCCTGAGCCTCTCTTGTGCTTTCTGTTCCTGCATCTGAGGTAGCTCCTCATGGCATCACATACAACCCTATCTTCTGACCAGAGCAACAGTCACCACCTGGGAGTACTTACTGGTTTCAAAATTTTCCTTGATGCAACACCAGCATTGGGTAGATGCCAACACTGGAGAGTGCAGACACAAAAAATCAAAACTAACTAACTAAATAAATAAGGAATGTTAATATTTGTTAGGGAGGAAATAATTACTTTAAATCAAGCCCTGGAGCAACCCTGGTGTGGTCAGTGCCACAGAGGAAGAGGAAATAATGTAAACTTCTGGAGGAGTTGTAAAAGCCCACAAAGGAGGGGCCTGGAGTGCTGTAGACAGAGAGAAAGAATAAACACAGGACAAAACCAAGCAATTTCTGAGCATTAGAGAACCAGGAGCCTGAAATATCCATTGCACCAGAGAGAATGCAGAACTACTAGAAGAGGAGCTGATACAGGGTTACAGCTGTCAACTTTGAACAACCTCAAGGGACACGTTTTGGAGCATCCTGAATTCATCCATTGGCTCCAGAATATTTATATCTAGCTGTTGGTTATCTATTTCCAGTTTTGTAATACTGCTGGGATCAAACTCCAGTCAATACCATCTCCTAAGTATTGCTGGACCAGCACAAAGAAGATGAAGAGAAGGCAATGGCCCATGAGCTCTCATAATGGGAAAACCAGAGGGGTTCCAGTGACATTATGGAGCTGACCAGAAGAAAAGGGCATCCAGATAGCATGTAGTTAAACTGGGGTTCTCCTACAAACTGCAAAAAACAATTCACAGAGGAAAAGTCAATCAAAGGGCCTCTAGACACAAAGATAACAGCTTCTACTCAACCCTCCTCCTGCTGGAAGCTGGGAGAACATATTGGAGAAGTATCACTGTGTACTGCCATGTGCTTACACTATTCCCCAGGCATCTGCTGTTAGCCACTTTTGGAGGCAGAAAGCTTTGTTTGACCCTCTACAGCCCATCTTCTGCTCATATCATTCATGGAGCAACATGGTTTTTAAATATGATAGCTAAATGTCTGGCTGCTTCTTCTCCAATGGCAGGATGCTGCCAGCTCTGAGAGCTGCCTTAGTGCCTGGGAACCATGTCTCAAAGTTTGCTCTCTTTCACTCACTGCCTTTATTACCATTCTGTGTCTTTTCTATGGCAGAAATTACCATGGCATGGCTGCCCCCAAAGCAATTTGTATGCTATAACTCAAAAAGGGCCCCAGGCAATGCCTGGCCTGATTTAAGAGAGTGAAAAAAAAATTAACTAGCTGAGTCTGTTGAAAATAGTCTTCTAGATCCAGAGATCACTTCCCCCAGATTTTCTTTATTCACACTCTGTTGGAGGTTACTTCCTCTCAGGAAAGAATTCATTTTCTCATTTCTTGACTTGTTGCAATAAAAAATACACTGTGTTAGTAAATATCTACTGGTTAGACTATATAAGTCCATTCAATCCCGCTGGTACAGGCTAGGATGTTGTTACTGGAATGTTCCATCAGGTGACCAAAAGAAAAATCTTTCTTAATGAGAGGACAGTTATTATAAAGCAATAGACTATAATGATAGGTTGGAAAAGGACTCATGCTCAAGCAGGGCCAAATAGACCAGGTTGCTCAGAGCTTGCCTACTTGAGTTTTGAACATCTCCAAGGATAGAGAATGCCCAAACTCTCTGGGGAGCCTTTTCAGTGTATGAAGAGCTGTGTGGTGATTTGTGTTTTTGTGTTGTATCTAATAAGAGTTTCCCATGTGCCAACATTTGTGCATTGCCTCTAGACCTTCCACTGTTCAACTCTGAGGTGAAGGCTCCCCCTTCTCTACAAGTTCCCCCAAATGTGTTTGCAGATGGCAATAAGATGCCCTCAAGCCTTCTCTTCTGTAGGCTGAGCAGACCCAGCTCTCAGCATCTCCTGAATCTCTTGGTGACCCTTCACAGGACTTGCTCCAATACACTCCTGTCTTTATTGTTCTGAGGACTCCAGAACTGGACAGAGTGCTGGCCACAGAAGTGGCCTCAAAAGTGATGGTCAGAGGAGAAGAATCACTTCCCTTGACCCACTGCATTCCACCCTGCATCCAATTTGCCACAAGAATCGACTACTGATTCATGTGCAACCTGTTGCCTGCCAAAGCCCCCAGCTCCTTTTCTGTTAAGCTGCTTGGTACCACTTGCTACCAACCCACAGCAATGCGTGGGGTACTTGTGTCCTAGATGCAGGATTTTAATCATGGCTTGAGTCGTAAGAGCAGTTAAGAGCCTTTACATTTCTTTAAGTTCTTTTAATGAAGAGCTAATTTAACTTCCAAAGCTTTGCATCACCTCATGATGTTACCTGGAGAGCAGTTGGTCTTACAACACTGAGATGCCACTTCAGACCCACGATGCTCACACTAAGTGCTGAAGAAAGTGGTAATGCCCTTCACTGGGAGGCTTCTCCACCCAACTGCAAGAGCCATTGCTAATGTGTATGTTCAGGTAATGAGGTCCCTGGGACAGAACATGAGTTTCCTTCAGCACAATAAACCCCATTCCGACTCATTTTGAGGTGCAGATGTTCTCTAACCTTTCAATAAGTAGCAATTTTTCACACAGATCCGATCAAGCAGACTGGTTTCCAGCACACAGATGTATTGCTTGATCAAACAACCATAAGTGTCAGGGCTAGAGATAATTGCCAATTGATTGAATAGGGGTTCTAATGAAAAAGATGCCAGAAGTTACAAATTCATTAGCTGGGCCAAGGAAATGTTTTGTGCTTATTTAGCCCCTCCCATCCAAGCTCTCTGTAAATATTCAGAAAGAAACAACTGATGCATACCACATTCTTCCTATTTACAAAGGGGAAAAGCTAAGCCACAGGAAAAATTAGAAGCATAAGATTTCCCCCCAGAATATTTTGATATAGTACCTTGTTCCATCTTGAGTAGCAGGTACCCACCTACCTGCATAAAGGTGTCCTCTGGTATAACTCACAAAGCTGCCTTTCTTCAACAAGATATTAATACAGCCATGTGAAGAATGAAGATCAGTGTTTGTTGGAAAACAGACAACTAGAAAATCTAAAGGACTGTTACCCAGACTCTATACAAGCTCTTGAGCTGACTGCTAACTCACTGCTTTTATCTTCTTCCCTTTCCCTGGTGTGGCATATCTCCCAAACAATCTCAATTTTAAATTATGTCTGGAGTTTATTAAAGATGACATCAGAGTGAAAACTATTCCCTATCATCCTTTTCCTTCCCAAGGCTGAAGGCTTCTGCCAACTCATCTCACACTCTCTTTTTTCCTATTAAGAATATACTCAGCTGCATTAACTCTACTCCATTAACCTTTCCTCTTGGTTAAGGGTTTCTTAACCACCCCAGGGGCTGCAGTTTCCTCGTTTCATCCTGTGTTTATTGTGGAGTGGGAAACTGAAACAATACCACAGGGCAGGGATGGACAAATTATTTTTTTTAAGTTTATCAGGAAATGCACAATTTTACAAACTCTCATGCAAGTTTTCAGCCCTAGACCATTTTTCTTTGTGGGGAGCAGGAGTTGCACCTGTGCTAGAACACAATAAATGGAGAGAAAGTTAGACAGCCATCAGCTAGACCATCACAGCACTGAAGTTCAAAAAGTGTCAACCCCAGATACTCACTGTGGGCTAAGGTTCATCTCCATCAGGTGATGCTTATTCCAGTCTTGTACATCTCCTGTTACTCCATTTTAGCATAGACCTTTTCCCAGTGAAGTGGTAAAATTTGCCATTGTTCCTTGCAGGTGATGGAGCTTTAGTTCTGGGTTTAGTGCATGGTGTAGGAGGAGCAATCCCTGGGGGGATTCAAAGCCTTACTGAAACATTAATTATAGAATATAGCATTTCCAGCCTGGATCTAGACTGACCAGTACATCTGGAAAATAACCAGATGCTAAAAATGGGTAGCAATTTATAGGTTTGCAACAGGGTGATGGATTTAATGACATTAGATTAGCAACCCAGGTCCCTGTGTGAAGTTCTGATACTGCTTGCTGATGACAGTGGGCTTGATGGTGACATCCTCCCTTGATCTATGGACAGAGCTACAGAAGTAAGAAGATTCACACTTTCTGATGTTGTACCGATGTTGTTGTCTTTGATCAAATAATCTCAAGAAAAATTATAAGAATAACTCCATATCTACAACTGAGAGGATGTGTGATGTGGATTGAGCTGCTTGCAGAATCCAATCTCAACTTTCACAAAGGGATTAGAAAGCTGGACTTCACCTCTCCATCAGTAAAAAGAAGAACCTAACCTTCATCCATAAACTTTGTTTTGCTTGACCAATTTAATTCAGTCTTGGAAGTGTACTCTTTCTTTTGCTATGCGTCTGAAGAGCAGCAACCACAGACATAGGCAGGAATTTTCTCACACATATTTTATAGAATCATAGAACAGTTTGGGTTGAAAGGGACCTTAAAAATCATCTAGTTCCAATAGCTCTGCAATGAGCAAAGACATCTTCTACGAGCCCAGTTTGCTCCAAACCTCATCCAACCTGGCTTTCAACACTTCCAGGGATGGGGAAGCCTCAACTTTCCTTGGCAACCTGTTCCCAGGTCTCACCACCCTCACAGAAAAGAATTTGTTCCTAAGGTCTCATCTAAATCTACCTTTTTTTTTTCAGATTAAAACCATTCTCCCTCTTCCTATCACTCCAGGCCCTTGTAACAAGGAGCCCCCTCAGGAACTAGAAGTTTCTCTAAAGGTTTCTCTGGAGCCTTCTCTTTTCCAGGCTGAATAATCCAAACTCTCTCAGGCTGTCTCCATAGCAGAGGTGCTCCAGCACTTGGATCACCTTTGTGTTCCCTTTCTGGGCTCCAAAGTCCAGTAAGTTGGTACACACCTGTGCAGCACATGGAAACTTGTCAGAACATCTCACAGATGCAAGACCTGAGGCATCTCCCATGATTTCCCAGCAGCACATCCACTTTTCACTTATGACCACTAAACACAAAAGCACCTCCCTTTGCACAAAAGCAGAAAGAGAAACCATTAAATTCTTATCTGCTGGGCCAGACTTCTGTACAAAGAAGTGCTGCCACGCACAAATATTTAGCATCACTTTACAAAGGGTTGCAGCAGGGCTCCAGGTCGTTACCATGCAATGTTTTAAGGCACCACTGAAGGATGCTCACACTGAGACTCTCTCTACCAACCCAGGAGACAAATCTCCCCATGCTACCCTGCTCCTCCTGGTGGGTCTTTCAATCTTTTCTTGCTGATGAAATCATTCCCCAGCTCGCTACAGCTGCAGCCCTGCTGATGGAGCTCAGCAATGAAAATGCATTTTGGAAACATTACTGAGGTTTAAGATCAAGACCCAGCAGTTTGCTGTCCAAAACTGTTGAGAGACTTCATTTGATCTCACAATAATTTGTTATATTCATTCCAACCACACAGGCTCCCTAAAGTGATGATCTCTGTTTTGCCAACAAAAAGGAAGACGTCGACAGACATGCAGGTCAAAAGTTAACCTTAGACTAAAAGAAAGTTCTGCTGGAAGGTTAATCTTATTTTCAGTTCTTTGGAAAATGAAAGTAACATGTTTTGACTTGTAATGTGATTGATTTTTTTTTCCCCCTCATTAGTTCCTGATCTGTTTAAGTGCTGGGATTCTTCTGTGATAACTCTTGCAGAAATCAATGTCTTGTGGGTTTGGATAATGGAGTCCTCCTCTCTTGCTATTAAGTTTTTGTCTTGAGACTCCATTATTCACTGGTAATGACTAGAAAATACCTTTCGTTTCAGAGATCCTCTGGAAAATACAAGAGCAACTAGGATGGGCAGGAATTTGTAGGAAGAAGAGACATTAGCAGATGAAATCCTAAACTAGCACAGCAGAAAAGCTCAAAGCCAGTGGCCCACAAGGATTAAAATTTCTTCTCCCCACTCTGAATCAGGAGTCACACCAGGAGAACGGGAGCAGTGTCTGGAAAGATGCTTCTATTCCCATAAGTTCTTGGGGAAAATATTTTGGTCCCATCAAATCAGGTGACCAAATCCCTGCCAGCTGGTCTGAAGAAGTGTATTTCACCTCCTCATTCAGTGCTGTTTGCTGGTGTTACCTTTCCTATCAAAGAAATGAAAAACTGGGGGAAAAAAAATCTTTCTTGTTTATTAGCAAAAGACTGACCTAAGTGGGCATTTGAGTACAGAGCAATCTTCAGGTAAGAGCCCTTCAGAACCCTGGGACCAGTCACCAGGACAAAGGCAACCATGCAACATCCTCATTTCACTGGGAAAAGTGTCACCTACAGATCCTTCCTAGCATCATAGCTGGAAACCATCAGTCCTTGCCATGACATTTATGCTATTGCCAGTGATTACCTAAAGATGCAACATCCTCAGCAAGGCATCCACTTGTAAGGTCAGCTGTGAAGATGACTCTTGCCTCCAGTAGAAACATTAAGGATGGTGCTTTCAGAGGAGACTTGTAAAGCTCATCCATTTGGTTTCTAGTCCATCATTCACCATCAGGACATCTCTGAGCTCAGTGTAAAAAGTCAATGATCCTACAAATTTAGGTGGCTACATTTTATGGAATTGCCCAGGTAGCATTAAAGCCTGGAAATGTGATTATTGGCCTGGTCACAAACCCATGCCTGCTGTTTGAGGTCTAAAGCTTTGAGGACTGATCTGCTCCTCTATTCAGAAAACAGGAAAATCAAAGGCTGAATGTTCATAGAATCATAGAAGGGTTTGGGTTGGAAGGGACCTTAAAGATCATCAAGATCCAACTCCCCTGCACAGGCAGGGACACCTCTCATTAGATCAGGAAGCACAAGGCCTCATCCTACCTGATCTTCAACACTTCCAGGCATGGGGCATCAAAAACCTCCCTAGGCAACCTATTCCAGTGTCTTACTACCCTCATGGAGAAGAATTTTTTTTCCTAATATCTAACTTAAATCTCCCCTCTTTCAGTTTAAAACCGTTACTCTTTTTCCTGTCACTATCCTCTCTGGTGAAAACCTCCCCCCTATAGAATCATAGAATCATCTGGGTTGGAAAGAACCTCTGAGATCAAGTCCAACCCTTGATCCACTACTGCCACTGCCATGCACACCAACACCCCAAGCCAACTGCATCTTCTGCTGGGTCAGGAACACATCAGTTGCTGCTGAAGATGCTTTGCACTCCCAATTTCTGACCCTGACTTCCTCCAGCTTGCTCCTTGACACAAAAACCTTCATCACTGAAGGTGGTTTCCACCTTGAGACTGAATGTGCAAGTAAAAGATTTGAAACTTGGCTGCCTTCTGGAAAGAAAAGATTTCAAGAATATCCTCAAACAGTCTGATGTACAGCAAAGGGACAACTTGCTCATGGTTATGGAGCATTGGTGATCTGCATTTCATAGAGAAATAAAGGAGAGACCTTAGTGAACCTTCCAGTGCCTGAAAGGGCAACAGAAAGCTGGGAAGGGACTTTGAACAAGGGCATGGAGTGACAAGAAAGAGGGGAACACATTTAAGATGAAAGAGGGGAGATTTAGATTAGATATTAGGAATAAATTCTTTGTTGTGAGGGTGGTGAGACCCTGACCCAGGTTGCCCAGGGAAGCTGTGGCTGCCCCATCCCTGAAATTGTTCAAGGTCAGGTGGGATGGGGCCTTGAGAAACCTGGTCTAGTGGGGGTTTTCCTGCCTATGGCAGAGGGGTTGGAACTGGATGATCTATCCAACCAAAAGGTCCTTTCCAACCTAAACCATTCCACAATTACAGGCCAGATATTGGCAGGAGGTTCCAAGAGGTAGGACTATAATTACCAGAGAAAAGTTGAGATTGGTTTCCATTGTTTTCAGAGTTAAGAATGGAGAAACATTTTCCCTTTATAATATTTTAAACATTTTATGCATCTTTTCTGTTGTTCTTTTCCCCTCATGTTGTCTCAATCATTTTCTCTTTTTAATCTCATTCTACAATTTTTAAATATCTGAGTCTTTGGAAAAGGTCTAGATTATCAGACTTACAAATTCTCTCATTTGTTTGCTTGTTTGCTTATGCATTTTCAACATGGAAAACAGTTCTGGAAAAAATACAGAAAATAAAAATTTAATGCAAAGCTATTTAAAATAGCATATGGTAAGCCAAGACAGTATTAGTTTTTCTGCTATGCAGGAAACAGAAGACTGAGGAAGGAGAAAAGTGTTACGAAGCTGAAACAAAAGTTTGACATGTGAAGGCTTTCTGTAATAGGATTTAGAAGTGTTCCATTTGAAAGGTCATTTTTTACTTCTCTAAAAATAATGGGAAAGAAAGGTGTTAATAAGAGAGCAAGCTAGACAGACAGACAGACACATTCACACAGAGTTGATTTGGATGTTATATATACAATGTCATACTAATTTTGCTGAGGCAAATCATTCTCTGCCCCTGGGAGAACCAGATTTCACATTATACAACAGTAAAAAAAAAAAAAAAAAAAAAAACAAACAACAAAAACAGAAAAGGAATCACAACTAACCAAAGTCTCCTGTGGGGTTTTCTTGCTGATTTATTTTGCATTCAGCTGCCTTCTGACTGTGACTTCTGACTACCACAGTGAATATAATTTTGGGTTTGAAGCCTGACTGAATCTATTCTTGTTTCTCCATTCTGCAGCATGTCTGAAAATAAGACCATATGGTTAGACCACAGTCCTTCAGACCTACTCCTAATCTTCCACAAAGGAAGATGATAGAGGTCCAGAGTGCACAAGGAAATTACTAAAACCTTACTGGGAGATAGCTGGGTTTAAGGGTATTGCCTGCATTCCATCCAGGATGAAAGCAAACAGCATTCCTGGATATAGGACAGGGAGAAGAACATCATAAAAAAGCAAAGTAAAAGGTATATGGAGCCAGATCCAAGGGCCACCTTGCCTACTGTCTTCTCTCTGCTGCTGACCAGCAATGTATGCCTCAGGAAGCATGTAGAGATATCCCATAATAGTAGTCTTAAAAGCAGAGTAGAAGTAGTGTATTTGTGCAAAGAAAACTGATGTGTTTTGAGCCTGGGAGATGAGTGTTATAGGGGAGAGAAAGGGAGGGGATGTGAAAAAAGAGGCAGACTTGGTTCTGTGGTTTCTTGAGGAAGAAATTCAGCTGCTCCTGCCTCTTCCCTTCAGAAAACTCTGAAACCCGTTGGTGGAATTTAACCAAACATCACTGATACACAAAGCATCTTAAAGACAAGTTTTAATGAGGAGGAGCATTCAAGGAGAGGAAAGACTGATAAAAAGTGTTGGTTTCACCCCAAATGAAGTCATGTGTTTCTAGTGGAAACCAAATTCCTTTATCTCCAGTGGTGTCATAGAAAGACTTATTTTTGATGAGAAAAGCATGATTCATATGCCTGGTACTGCTCACACATTTGTATTATCCAAATGCCCACCCTTCCTCCCACTTCACTTTTGTTTTGCACAATTGTCTCTTCAGTAAAAGTACCTTGGTAGATCTCTGGAGGAATATTACTGCAAACCACTGCTGCTGCTTCATATCTATTCATCATCCTTTTGCTGAGACTTATCTGGGGATTTAAAGTCTCCTTGATTGTAATGATCTTCTGGAATTAAGGGTATAAAGGAGATCTTAGAGTCCCCTATACCTTCCAGGCATTTTTGTATCTCAAACAAGCAAACAAAAAAAAAGAATAAACTTCAACTATGCCAAAGAAAAATAGAGCATTAACTCTTCAAATGTCCACACAGACTTTGTCAGCGTGGAGGGAGAATTATTTATAATACTGAGAGCTTGGAGGAAATTTCAGTGACATGATTAAAAGGGGATGGTTTGAACCTTTGTTGAAGGCCATACTTTGAGATAAGCCTTTGCCAAAGTAACAAAGTGACTTGAAGATGGTTGGGAACACATCTCTGGGAGATTTCTCCTAGAAGCAACTGCATAGATGTAAATGCTGCCTGAGCTGTTCTGGGTGGAATAAATACCTTGGTTGCAGCTCTGCACATCCCCCTGACAGCTGCAACATACCCTGATGTTCTGGATTTCAGACAGACACTTCTATCATCATCATCCCAGCACTGGGCTGGGAGAGGAAGAGCACATCCTGTGCTCACTGCCCTGAAAAAAAGACACTGGGGAAAAGTGATCTGCTATGTTTGTTATCATGTTTGACGTACTGGTGAACCACAGGGAGATCCCAACCAAAGAGCAAGGATCAGTGATCATTCACATTCCTACCCCACCTCTAGGCTGCCCCAAGTGGGGTTTCTCCCATCTTTTTTAGAGGTTGCTGCCTCATCCCTGGGTGGGACTTGGTAAAATAGAAACCATGAGTGCTTCCTGCTCCTCTGAGTCCTTCAGCCCATAACTCAGACCTATGAAGGTGCTCCTTGTCCCACCTATGTGACAGGATCTCCAGCATCCAAGGCAATTGAGTAACATCATCATTTTTCCTCCCTCACTCCAGAGCAGATCTACTGCCTCTGCCAGCAAACCAAGGGCACATCTGGGATGCACCTGAAGAAAAGGAAGCAAATAGACCCCCAACTCCATGGAGCTTGTTTTGGAAATGGGAGTGGAAGGAACCATTTTTCTGATTAAATCAGTGGGAAAGATCTGTCTGAGAAAAGCCTGAGATGAACTGGAAATATTGAACATCTGGTTGTCTGTTCTTCAGATAGATCCTTGCTCCTTTCTTCCCCCCTAGGGAAAAACAAATAATAACAAAACTGAAACAACCAATAACCTCAGGTTTAACAGGAAAAGATAGAGAGTTCATAATTCCTGCCAGATGCTTTAGTGACAGGGTCAGAGATGGGCAGACTCCCTCTCAGACTAGACAGAGTGGAAAGATTTACTTTCTGAGTCAACAGGGCCTGGAGTCCCATAAAAAGACCATATGCTCAGGCAGGCAGAGTACAAGGCACACAAATGTTGTCTGGGGGTGTCTCTAATTTCTCTCTCTCATTTTTTTTTCCTCTTCCTCAGCCCAGAAAAATAGCATCACCGAACATTTTTTCCCTATTAGCAATCTGAGCCATGGCATGGTGACTCAGCCAGTTTACATTAAGATAATAATTAATAAACACTGAATTAGGAATGTGTGTCTAGGTGTGCCTGAAGGGCTTTCTCTTGAAGACCTTTCAAATCCTTAATGCAAAAAGACGTGTCCTGGGAGAGAGAGAGAGAGATGCAAAAGGAAAGCTTTATGGAAGTGTTTGAGGCCAGGTTGGAAGGAGCTTGAAAAAACCTGTTCTAGTGGGAGATGTCCCTGCCCATGGCAGAGGAAGGGGTGGAGCTGGATGATCTTTAATGTCCTTCCCATCCCAAACCATTCTATAATCCTAATATCACTGGTTAGTGGTTGTCCAAAGAGGGATGGTTGCAGTGATGTTAATTATTATTCTGCATATGTTAAGGATGATTTAGAGCCAGGGGAAGGTTTGGTCCATACTGAAGTGAATGGCTGCAAGCCCTAATTCAATGAGAGCTAAATGTTTGGGAGGGTATAGGTAGGTCCTCTCATGCTTTCCCACCCTTACAAGATCACATTTTGGAGGAGATGAGCCACAGTGCAGCTTTCTCAGAAATAAACATTTTTAACGGAAACATTTTCACATGCCTTTCCTTCTGATAGCCCAAAACCATGAAGAAGCCCACATCTCCCTCAAAACCTTGAAGATATAGCCCATTAAATTGAACTCCAAGCTATGAAGGACCCCCACCAGGAAAGCCTCCCCATACCCCTATGCTATGTGCAATGACCAGAAACATGTTGGACTCTGAAGGTACAGGAGATCTGTGATCACTTCTCTACATGGGCCCAGTTTTTCAATCTATTGTTGGTCAGGCTGGAAACAGAGGACAGAAATCCTTCTGTACCTGCTTTAATTATTTAAGCAGCTTTCAGAGACAAACATCACTACCACACCATACACCCAGAACCACCACCATAACACCAAGATAAACAGGAGTGAACAACAAGGCTGGTGCCAGAGTGAGATGTGATATTCCAGCTCACCACACCTAATCCTTAACCCTCCTTAATAAAAGCTTCCAGGTTTCCCTTTAGGGTGGATTTTTCTTCCTCTCCAGGCACCCCTTTTTCTTTCCTTCCATGCTGCCAGGATTTCTTTACAATAAGGTCAGGAGAGAAGAGGGGGTTTAGCTATTGCTTACTTCATAGACCATTTCTCATTCTTCCTAGTGCTCCTGGTAATACTTACTGAAAAGGAAAGCTATTCATCTCAGCACATTCCCAGCCAAGTGTGGTTTGAAGCAGTTCCCTAGCACTGTCAGAAGAGATATTACTTGCCATAAAAAGCTGCCTTATTCCCTCCAGTTGCCACACTCGACATGTGACCCTTTTTTTTATTATTATTATTATTTTTTCTTTCTGAAAGATTGGCACAATGATTGCTTACTTCTAGTCACCTGGAACTTTTCTGGCTTGAAGGCATATTATTGAAAATCACATTGTACCAGTCAATCACCCTCCCACCACCTTATGTTGTTGAGGCAGGAGGAAGCCCAGTGAGTGCTTTTTGCACGTGTTAAGCTGCAGGCAGGATGACCCTATGAGAAACACCAGAACTAAACTCTGTAGGGTGGTGGTAGGATCACCTGGGACAACTTGTGTTTGTCTTGGATGTTTTGGCTTGCAGACTTCAGACTCACTTCTCTTCATCCTGTTTCCAGGTGAATCTTTTCCTACTCATTCTTAGTTTAGGGCAGCAGTGAAAGTTTCTTTGGTCATTTCCAATGAGGTGACACTAAGGAGAGAGTGGGACAGCAGAGAAAATAACTTGGAGGTATTGGTCCCAAAGTTAGGTGAATACTCACTTTGGAGCCAGCAAACAGAAATGATGAAGGGCAGGGGAAGATCCCAAATGCCAATGGAACATCTTCCACCTTTCTAGGACAAGGCTCTTCCTGGAGAGATGGAAAGTTCTGTGAGAGCCTTAAGATCAAAGGGGAGAATCAGAACAGTTTGGGTTGGAAGGAACCCAAAAGATCACCCAGTTCCAACCCCCTTGCCATGGGCAGAGACACCTCCCCCCAGACCAGGTTGCTCCAACCTGGGCTGAGACACTTTCAGGGAGGGTGTAGAGGTGTTTTTTTCTGGATTGACAGTTGAACTCGATGATCTTGATCATTTCCAAACATGAAAATTCTGTGATGCATGGGCCCTATCTCTGGCTATCATCTCTATGAATCCTGCCTGCATCCTGCCACAGCCTCTGCTGAATGAATCTTTTTCCCTATTTTTCAACCCTGTCTTTCCTTGCCCTGTCTCTCCCACTCCCTACCCTCTGTGATCCCCTCTCCCATTTAAATTCCTTCAGGTGTTTTTTGGTTTAGTGGTTTTGTTGTTGGTTTGGGGTTTTTTTTATGATCTAGGGATCACCAGCTCAGTCCTACCCTCTTGCATATATCACCTCTTGCCCTGAAGCTGTTCCTGAGCCTTGAAAGAGCAGCTGCCCCTGGACAAACTGGAAACAAGCCTGGAGACAGCCACAGTCAGTGCTTCTTTGCTGGTTTTACATCCACAACCTCCATGAAAACTGACAGCATTGCTACATTGCAAATCCCAAGGACAAATGCATACATGCAAATCCCATGGACACATGCATGGCCAAGAAGTCTGAGCAGGCAAGTAATGACTCAACAGAAGGGAATGGAGATTCATTTCTATGCCTGTAGAACACAGATCTGAACACCCATGAGCTGGAAGGATTTAATAACTCCTCCTAGGTATAGGAATACACTCCCTGCAGTGCCAGCAATCATTTGAGCTGAGCAGTCACACAGGCAGTGGTGACTTGATTACTGGATGCCCTGACTTCCCAGGGTGAGTGCACAGATAATATCAGACTATGTCTGTGCTACTAAATAAAGCAGCCCAAAGATCATCTCCTAGCTCAGGGGGCACAGCTCTCTTCCATACAACTAAACATTTTCCCCCACACTAGAAGGAGGGAGCCTTGCCCATCCTGCCTGTCAGGATATTCTTGGCCTGTGTTATCCCTTGAACCATGTTTGAACAGTGACTGTGACAGTGATTGGTTGGTCATGGTCAAAACCAGTGCCAGTGAGCACCCTTTGCTGGGTGGGGACTGGTGGGGACTGTAAAAAAAAATTTGAACCTCATTTGGTTGGCTGGTGCAGGAACAGCTTTGATAAACATTTACTTTGCCTTGTTCTCCTGACCATCCCCATCTGCTTGTCCACTGCCTTGCTACACCAGTCTTGAGTTTTCCTCAGCTACATAACTCCAGATGTGCCCCCAGATGTGCCTGGGCACCTATTTACACTTCTCAGAACACCAGTGGCTCTGGCTGAGTGAGCACACTTGGAGGGATCTGAGCTCTGGATCTGAGCAACCCTAATATTTTTCTGACCACCAAACTCAATTCAAATGTTTAAAAAGCATTTGGACAAGGAGCCAATGGCCACCAAGTCCTATTATACTGTAACAACAACAACAAGAAAGTAATATGACTTATTCTACCTTGTAAGAGCAACAAGCTCCCTGAAAATCTTTCCACTGAGCAATTTCAGATGTAGCAACCCAGCATCTTTACTTGGGGGAAGAAGCCACGTCCTTCCCTCTGCATTCTTCTAAACCTTTTCCTTGGAAGGTCCAAAGAGCTGAGTAACTTGCCACTTCTCCCTCCTGCCCTCCTGGGAGATGAGCCTTGCACATCACTGCCATCACAGAAGCACTGCTCACAGCTCAGCCCTGCTGCTGACTTCCTGACAAAGCTTGGGAAAACAAATCCTTCGCCCAGGTTGGGCTTAATATAATTACTATGATAACCCTTCCCCTGCTTCACTCACAGCCTTTGGTTACTCTTCAAACAGCACCTAGCACCCAGCTTTGGTGCCCAGACATTCCCCCAGTAGGTTTTGTGCCTTTCTGTGATCAGAACTCAGCTCTTCCTGGCGGACACGAGTTGGGAGCTGGGTAATTTCTATTTATTCTTGGATTGTTTGGGTTTTTTTTTATTTCTCTCCAGTGAATGCTGCTTCCTGGTTCAAAAATCCACACAGCATTTTCAATACTTGTTCTCAGCCACCTTACACTTGTATCCCTCTCATTCTTATGGGCATTTTTTTGGGTGTTCTGGTTTTTTTGTTGGTTTGGCTGGTTGGTTTTTTGTTTGTTGGTTTCTTTTTTTTGGGGGGGGGAGGACGTGTTTTGGTTTGTTTTGGATTTTGCTTTTTTGGGGTTTATTTATTATTATTATTATTATTATTTATTTCCAGACTTCCCAATGGGAAATCAGAAAAAGATTTGCGTGGTATTAAAATCAACAGCATCATCTACACATTTGTTGATGCAAATGACCCAAACAGCAATGCTGAGAAGCAGATCTGCATCTGGGGTCCTTCAAGGACAGGAGAAGTTGTCTCAGGTGCTCTCATTCACATCTGCTCCATGAAAAGGGAGCCAAAGCATGAAGCTGATCATTAGCTTCATTAGCTGCTCAAATTCTGGGTGATGGAAATGCACAGATACGTTCATCATGGGGATTTTGTACCTGAAGCCTGAGTCTGTGCTACTTGGAAGAATCCCTTTAACAAATTACGGATCAGCTCTGGGGCTAGACCAAGGGAGGTCAGTGATGGGAGAGTGACATTATTGGACCTGGCAGCTAAAAAAGTCTCTAAACAATGGGCATGAAGCCAGCCCACAGCACTGACCTTCCTGCCTGAGAGAGGCAGGGAGCTTGGTCCGAGCAAAGCAGGAACCGTGGAGGCACATTTATTTTTTTATTGCCTTCATAAGAAACGAAAATATTATTAATGAGTGTAATTTATAAGCAGGGGAGCAGACAAAACCCTGCTTTTCATGAGCTGCTGTGCACTGCCTCGGGAGGGCAAAGGGAGGAAGCGATGGGCAGATACCGGCTATTGTGTCTGTTTTGCAAGGTTACTTGTTCTGATAGAGCTTCATTTCACAGCTATCTTAGAAAACAAATCCCCTTTCAGGCTTTTTCATAATGAAGAATAAAGAGGCTATTGTTACAGAAAGCTAATTGTGCTTTTAAACCATTTTCTGCAGCCAAGCTCTGCATCGCTTTGAAGACGCCGGTGAGCTCAGGCTGTTGCAGGAGAGGCAAACCAAGCCTCCCCCGGACACCTGTGACTACCAAAGGAGAGATCTATTTGCCTAGGGCTGAGAAATCACCATCTGTGACAACTCTTTATGCTGTTTTGAAAAGCTGCCTTGATGTTTTGAAAAGCTGCCTTGATTTTGGGTTTTTTTTTTCTTTTTTTTTTTTGTGTCCACAGGAGTATGGGTGGAGTTTCTATTCTCGTCACAGTGCAGAGGTTCACACTATCCACAGGGCCATGGGCTGGAGGGAAACCATGTTCAGCTGTGGTCAGGTGAGCTTCCACTCCTCCAGCTAACACACCAGTTTTGCCTCCCTCATTTTTACCCAAATTCACCCACCATTTGACATGCTCTGGATGACACAGAATGGTTAAAAAACTTACAGCGTTTGATTTTCTTCCCTGAAGTTCCGTGATATTCTTTAACATTAGTTGAGCTGAATTATATTTAGAAATGTTTCAGCCACGTTAGAGTGGTTTTAAGACAATTTAGAGCTGAGAAATGTTACCCAGAGGGAATACAGGAAGAGCAGTCATTAAGGATGCTTGTCATTAGACTTTTAACCTCCGTGTTTTCCCTGTCTCTCCCTCCCATGCAGCTCCAGCAAGGATCATTCTTTCTACAGCTTGTTCATTTATCTCTCTCTTTCTGAGATGAGTAAAGGCAAATACCAATTAGTGCTATTAAAGCAAGGTTGTTATGGAGGTATCTTTGATAGAAGCACCTTCTCCCTGCTGTCTCTCTCCTTTTTCTCTGCCTCTGAAAATCCCACTGGTGCACTCCAGACAAGCTGCCTTTTCTCCAAGTACATCAGGCAGCCTGGCTGTGGTTTGCTCTTCCTGACGACCTGGTGTGACAGGTCAGTCTGCTGCCAACTGAGCAAACAGGCCAGCTGCCAACTCCTCCACCTTCAGCAGTCTGGCCAACATCCTAAACTAAAGGTCAGGTTCCTCAACATCAAAAGGCTGGCTTCAAATTGACTCAATAAAGATTCAAAGTGATAACAGGGGCTTGTTTTATTTGCATCCTGAGTTTTCACCATTAGGCTACACCAGGATAAATAGTTTCTGGCTTTGAGAAACTGGACAAAGAAGACTCTGAATCATAGAAATGTCTCTAAAATCTCTGTTGATCTGAGTATTTTTTGATTGTGGGGTTTTGTATTGTTTTGTTTTTTCCTTGTTATATACGGATTATCCTAAAACCACAGGGACCTTCAGGATAAAAGAGCAAATGTTACAATACTCACAAGAAAGCCAGTGACCAAAAAAAGCATGTATTGATAGATAAACTTTTGATTCTTCTCCTTGCTTCAGTTTCTTCTCCTACACCATTGCTACTACCAAGTTGTTAGATAGATAAGAGCACTCCCCACATCATCCCCTGGCAGCACCATGTGAGACTCCTCTCCCTGGGGAGCAGAAGCAGCCCCTTGGGGTCTCCATGCACCCCTGTGAATCAGAACCAACCACAATGTCCCCATCATTGTTGGCAATTGTTGGGCAATTGTTATATTCCATGGTAGAAGAGAAGGCCTCCACTAGAAGTAGTCCCTAATTAACACAGACCTGGTAAATACAGTGTTGGTAGCACTGCTCTGGAAATTTATCCAAGGATTTATACCACTCTGTGATCCCTATTCTTCTTCCCCTTCAAACATGATCCAAAACCAATGCTTTGGCTTCCAAGACATGCATTTCAGAACTGGCTGGTCAGGATGAACCAGTTGAACCAGATGAATCAGTATGAACCATTCCATAGGATGAAGAAGTTGATGTTCTCCCCGAGTATTGGAAAAGCCCATCTGACTCTTTCAGGCCTTTTCAACCCCTGCTGGTCTCTCTGAGTGTTGGCCAATCCAATCAACATGACTGCTGGAGACAACTCTATCTCACCTGAAAGATCAGATCTTACAAATCTCCAGGGTTTATCCCATGTAGTACCTAGGCAGCATCACTTGGCCAAGGTTGGTGCTAGAACTGAAGGTGCTACTTAGTGCCTTGCTCAGGACTGGATCTAGTCAGCTGGATTCACAGCTGGATTCACACTCAGCATGGCACGGGGCTTGGAACTCGATGATCTTTAAGGTTTCTTCCAGCCAAAACCATCCTATGATTCCATGATCCTTCTACAACCTGCCAGGGTCAGGTTCTGATTTTCCAAGCTTGACTAAAGCTAGAGCAGGATGCTTGTTCCATAACCACATCAGCATTCTATAAAATCTGTTAGAAACAGTGTTATCTCCCTCTGCTAGGGGTCTGCATGGCACATTGAGAGCCAAAGGGCTTTAACCATAAAAGATGGCTAAATGAGGTCTCAAAGAAAGTGTGTGCTACAACTTACCGTGGCAATAATCACTTTAAGGAGAAATCCAGTTACTCTCACATCACAATCCGCCTCCATAATCCATTTTAATGCTTAAAGGTTTTTGGTTTGGTTTTTTTTTTTTTTTGTGCTCTGGTTCCACCCTCATCTCCAGACACCATCCAGTCTCAGGAGTCATTCTGATATCTCTGTAGTCTGGTGGTGTCCCACATCTACTCCAGCCTCCAGCCAGTCATATCTTCAAGCTGGGCACACATCTCACAGGAGCTGTAAAAAGCAGCAGTGAGGAAAATACTGAAGTGGGAAGAAGTTTCTTAAAGAAAACCTTTAATCTTGTGCCTTTCTTGAAGAGACAGGGGGAGGTGGTGAAAGCACCATTAAGAGTGGAAGACTGACCAGATCACAGAAGCTGAGACCTTTGTGGAGAATGGTGTTGACATAGCTAGAAAAGGGGGCAGACCATTGATGAAATTATTTTCTTCAGGGAATCACATCTGCAGTCCAAAGGGAGACTTAACATCATCTGTATCAGAGAGAATTTTGGGAGCTGTAACCTTGCTTGTTCTAGGTTATATAGTCACTGAGCATCATGCTCAAGCCATAAATCCCAGGACATCTTTGTGCTAGGCTGTTGATCCCAACAGATATTTAGTCCCATCAAATTTTTGCCCAGACAGCTTCCCATTCCTCTTTCCAAATTCCATTTGCAGAGAGGTGAAAAGCAAGTCTTCTTTTCACATGCTTTTCAGGTCAAGTCTGTTCTGACACATGACAAGCACGTGTCTTCAAGATTTTTATTAAATCTGGGAGCTTCAGCAGCAGCAACCACAGGAAGAGAAACAGGAACTGGCAAAGTTTTCCCAGATGGGATTTGTTTTGAGATTTAAACAGCTCTACTAGAGGAAGGTCTCCATTAAATGAGGGGATGGATCTGCTTTCAGATGAGAGAAACTCATGCTACAAATTACTTTTTTCCCCTGCAATTCTGCAGATGGATGATTGGGGGTCTAAGGCATGGGCCTGGTGCTATTCCCATCTTTTCTGTCATTACAGATAAATCTCTTACAGCTTTTCCCAGCTCCCACCAACATCAACAGAGAGATCTGAGGGGATTTCAAGGGTCATCAGAAACACTGTTGAGCCTTCTTGGGACTTCATCTCTCTATCAATACCACTAACCTCACAGAGGAACTTCATTCCTTATTCCAGGCAAGCAATATTATATCATCAGACAGATGGCACGAGCAAAAGCCAAAGTCATCACCCTCACACAGGTGCCATTAACAAGCACAGACACAAAAATCAATGCAGTGCACTTCATGCCTTTAAGCTCCAGATCCACACTGACCTCTGTTATCTAACACACCCTTTAAAACCCTCTCTTCTCCCTCCAAATGGATACACACACTTCTCTGTGAACTGGCTTCCCCTTTCCACAGCCCTAGCCCTGTAAAATATCTCTAGAAGAGGCTAAACCAAGTTTGTAAACACCAATATGTCTGTAAGATGAGAAGGAGGCTAATTTAAAATGAATGTCATCCCCAAAGGATGTTTCTTCTGTCCCTGTATTTCAGATTTATTGCAGTGATGCTGTTTTTCCCACAGCCTCTTGGAGTCAAAGGGGACAGATCTACTCACAGGATTTTATTGTTTTCCCATGGCTGAATGTAGGGGTTATAGTTAGAGCAGCTGCTGATGCTCATCTGACTGCAAAGGGTGTTTGAGCTGCCAGGTGATCTCCACCTCTAGTGCTGCCCCTGCTTGGTACAGGAGATTTGCAGCCAAGCTGGAAGGTGGAGAATACATAAAATGCAGCTGGTAAAGGGATCTCCAGGGATGAGGCCTCAACCACCTCCCTGTTCAACCTGTTCCATTTTTCCAATACCTTCATGGTAAAGAACTTTTTCCTAAAACCCACTCTAAATCCACTTTTCTCTAATATAAATCCATTGCTCCTCATCCTATCACTCCAAGGCCTTGCAAACAGTTCCTCTCCAGCCTTCCTGTAGGCTCCCTTCAGATTCTCTTGGCTTTATCAGGTACTGGAAATCCACTTTGCTTTTCCAGAAGTTATCCAGGAGTCTCTTCCTAGAATACTTTTTTAATCCCAGATTCCTGTGCAATATACTTCCAATGTTTAATTGATATTGTCCCAGAATAAAACTTTTGATCTTTAGAGGAAATTGCTGTCTTTTCCCCATTTTCCTTTTCTCCTTTGTCCCTTCTCATGTCCTTTTCCTCCTAGGTTTTGATTTTGCACAGTGTGAAGTGCTCTTTAGAGTTTTGCAGTTATCCTCTTCTGCCTGAGCCAACTTAAAACCATTAAAAGTATCAAGTGATTCACAATCAGCAATTGACAGAAGTAAAACAATCTCCTGACTGCTTTCCTTTTCTTCTGGCATTCATGGTTTGCAGGTGCAGTAAAAATGTTGCTTAACATCTCCCTCTCCCTTTCCTCTCCATTTTTCAAGAGTCTTGATTCTGCTGGGTCTCTCAAATGCCCCACTCCTCACCCACAGAATGTTTATTTCTTTTTGTTTCACTCAAAGTATCATGAGCTGCTCAGAAATCTGGCAAATGGGAATAGTCTGACACAGGTTAGACTTTTCTCTTGTTGTCCAAACTCTCAGCACTGCCAAGCAAAGGGACATCATGATTTAAAAAAAAAAAAGGGGGGGGGAAGAAAAAAAGAAAAAAAAAAAAAGGTAGACATTTCCCTCCATCTTACCTCAGCCTGAAGGTCTGAGTAAGCACAGGATGGTCAAGCAGCTCTAAGATAGGAGTATAACTCAGCAGAACTTCTGTCATTCCCTACATAAGGTCCCAGCCCACCCCTCAGCCTGCTGCCTCCATGCTTCTCTGCTTCCCCAACCCCCCTTTTGTAATGCTAAATAACAACAAGCCTTGTTCCCTGCCTTGCCTGCTTTTCATCTAAATTAAAACTCAGCTAATCTCATTAATGTGCTCACCCTGGTGCCACCCTGTTCTTTAGATGCCCCCTAACATCATTAGGAACTTATCCAGGGGAACAAAAGGGCATTGCTCCATGCAGGGAATGGAGAATTAGTGCAGGGTGGGGTGTGCTTTGCAACTGTCACCATAATGACTTGTTTGTGTGGAAGTAGTGGCTTTAATCTCCATCTCATTGTCACTTCAGCAGTGCAAAGTGTGGGTCTGGGCGTGTGAATAGATGCAGAGATGTGCAGGAGAGAGCAGAACACGGGTCTGAACACCAAAAGAGGTGAAATGATGACAGGGGAGTGGAATGAAGAGGTCTCAGAGTGGGTACAAAAGGAAAATGTTGGTGTATCTGCCATTGGGATGTCAATCAGTGAGAAGGCAGAGCTGAAAAGGAGGTTGTTGGTGTAGAGACCAAAAAGATTCCTTGGAAGAGACAACAGAGTTTCAGACCATCCTCCCAAAGATGTCTGTGAGTCCAGATGCTATTGAAAGACAGGAGATGGGATTTACTTCTGACTTTTCCCAATCTCCCAACCTACCAGTAGCACTGTATCCATCACTACCAGCTTTAGTTCCTTCCCAGCTGCTAATTGGAAGATCCTTTTGAGGTGCTACCTGACAGTCACCCATTGTAATGTCCAGCACCTTCAGGATAATCATGGGAGACAGGGCTGGTGGTTGGCCTATGGATTGTGGAGGTGTCCTACAGGAATGGGAAGGTGTTGAGATATAAATGAGTGGGCCAGAAGAGCTCTAAGAATTTAGGAGGTGGATGTTTGGGGTTAGAGCTACTCTGATGCCCAGAATTCCAACCAGGGAAAGAATCAACATAATTTGATCCATCTGATGGCCAGAAAGGAAAAGTTGTCCCAAGTCATACAATCAAATACTGGTGTCCAGATGGCCATCCCACCTTGCCATTCTCATCTAATTCAATGTCAGAACTTCCAATCTTAAATTCAGGTATTTCTACCACTGAAAACTGCAAAAAAGTTCTCTTTTTTCTTTCTCTCTTTTATCTGGAGCTTATTTTCCTCTCTTATTCTTTCAGATAATTTGAGAAAGGAGCTTTCTTCCTATCTCACCAGATTTGGAAGAACAGTGTAGAAAATATTTTTCTCCTTCCAGTTCTCCTTCTGAGAGATGGGCAAATACAGTCATTCAGCTCCAGGTTTCTGGTTGTGTACCCTTGGAATGAAGATGAAGGAAGACATTGGGGTTTCTGTTGTTGAGATAAAGCCCACAGAAGTGAGGTACCTGAGCGCTGGTCTATTATAACCCAAACTCTTGTTTCCAATCTGATCTTCCCAACACCCTGCATGTTGGATTTTCCCTATTATTTTTAGGGTTTGTCACCAGGACCCTGGTGTACTTGTAGCTCAGTGGGGCTGCCAGCATCAAGCACTTCAGTATCAGTGTTGCTTCATCTCAGAAGTGCAGCCACACAGCAGTGGAGTGGGTTTTTTATTGAACTTCTGGCTTTGATCTCCCAGGCCTTTGTGAGGAGGGGAGCATGTGTTGCTTTGGCTGAGATCAGACCCACAGCAGCACTTTGTATATTGATTAGCTGAGAGAATTGCTCTGACTTGGCTTTGTAGTCCAAAAGAATAGTGTGGGAGAGTTTCTCCATGATGGCCACAAACAGGTTTGCAGTTCTGGGGAAGCAGGGAGAGAGGTAAACTCAGAGGAGGAGCCAGAATTTCAAATGGAAGATGCCTAAAACATCTCTCCTTAAACTAGAAATTATGGTTGTATCATCTTGGGTTTTTGATCCCTGACACTAATTTCTCTGGAGTTCTTGAATGCACAAGAAACCTCCAGAGTTTTTAAGTGTTGTCATGGGCATTGTTGCAATAGTTTGTCAGTCAATGCTCAACCCTTCTGGTGGTTTCATTTCTTTTCTAAAACAACAAGAAGATGTAAACTTGTCATAGACCAGCATCAGCCTTAGACTAGAAAACTGCTGGTTTCAGGATTTTTTTTTGGAGTTCATGGTTTTGAGATCTTCCAAAATAGCCTGTGTGGCTACTCTGGCATAGTAGAAGTTTTATCTGAACTTGGTGTTCTCTTAATTGTGATGTTTGAGGGACAGCAGGGAAGCTCTGTGTTTGAGGAGTAACCAAACTCCATCACTGAGCTGCCACCAACTTGGTCATGTCATGAACTGGGAGAACTAAAATCCATTTCTGTACGGTGTAAGGGCTTGATCTGAACTGGTTGAAAGGAAGGAGTCAGAGAGTTGTAGTCAATGGGGCAGAATCTGGTTGGAGGTGTGTGACTAGTGGAGTCCCTCAAGGGTCGGTACTGGGACCGGTGTTGTTCAATATCTTCATCAACGACTTGGATGAGGGTATAGAATGTACCCTCAGCAAGTTTGCTGATGACACTAAGCTGGGAGGAGTGGCTGACACACCAGAAGGCTGTGCTGCCATCCAGAGAGACTTAGACAGGCTGGAGAGTTGGGCAGGGAGAAACAAGATGAAATTTAACAAGGGAAAGTGTAGAGTTTTGCATTTGGGGAAGAACAACACGATGTCCCAGTATAGGTTGGGGGCTGACCTGCTGGAGAGCAGTGTAGGTGAAAGAGACCTGGGGGTCCTGGTAGACAAGAAGATGACCATGAGCCAGCAATGTGCCCTTGTGGCCAAGAAGGCCAATGGCATCCTGGGGTGCATTAGAAAGGGTGTGGTTAGTAGGTCAAGAGAGGTTCTCCTCCCCCTCTATTCTGCATTGGTGAGGCCGCACCTGGAGTATTGTGTCCAGTTCTGGGCCCCTCAGTTCAAGAAGGACAGGGAAGTGCTTGAAAGAGTCCAGCGCAGAGCTACTAAGATGATTAAGGGAGTGGAACATCTCCCTTATGAGGAAAGGCTGAGGCAGCTGGGTCTCTTTAGTTTGGAGAAAAGGAGACTGAGGGGTGACCTCATCAATGTTTTCAAATATGTAAGGGGTGAGTGCCAGGGAGATGGAGTTAGGCTTTTCTCAGTGGTGACCAGCGATAGAACAAGGGATAATGGGTGTAAATTGAAGCATAGGAGGTTCAAGTTGAATATCAGAAAAAATTTTTTTACTGTAAGGGTGACAGAGCCCTGGAACAGGCTGCCCAGGGGGGTTGTGGAGTCTCCTTCACTGGAGACATTCAAAACCCACCTGGACACGTTCCTGGGCGATGTACTCTAGGTGGCCCTGCTCTGGCAGGGGGGGTTGGACTAGATGATCTTTCGAGGTCCCTTCCAACCCCTAGGATTCTATGATTCTATGATTGATGACAGAAAAGGGGGCTTGAAATCATCTAGGTTGACCCTGAGCCAAGGGTGAGAAGCATGGCCATGTTGCTCAGTGTGTTTGTGTTCATGGATGTGCTGTGCATGTGTCCATGCATGGCCCTCACCAGGAGCATATGGGTGGAGAGATAGAGATGTGTAGAGAGAATGACACAGGAACAAAACCTGTGTATGTCCAGCACTGGTGTGTGTTTGTTTTTATACACATACGTATGGAGAGAGAGAGGAATATGCTCCAGAGGACTGAGCATGTGTGTTGATCAAGAGAGGTTTAGCAGAAGGAGTTAATGTTGCCTCATGAACCTACTAGGGTAAGATTTGAAAAACATAATGAAACCCCTAAAAAATCACCACCTTCTTCTCAGTTTTTCACTCCTGCAGGCAGCTTCACACACGGTCAACCCAGAATCTGGCTCAAAAGAGCTGAGAGAAGCTTCTAGGGATGGTGGAAAGGCAGAAGGGAAGAGAAAAAGGACAAAGAAAACAAAAGGTCTGTCTGCAGGATGGGTGCAAGCAGCATTTGAGTAAACAATGAGTAGCCAAGCCAAGTAAGTTGAAGGAAAGTCTATCAGTGTCAAACCTCTGATTTGGAGTGGCATGATGTGCACTTGGGAGTCTATAAAATGTGGGGGACAATTTTAGGATGTGTTTGCAGGGCTGAGGATGGGCAGAGGGTGTGTGTATCGGAGGGTGTGTGAGTGGAGCTCTACACTGCATGAACGGATGAGTTGAAGAAGGCGTTTGTTTTTTTTTTCCCTGATCTTCAATTATGTTGCCCCATTCCAGTTCCTCTCCAAGTGCTCCCCCCTCTCTGAGACAACGCATTAAAGCATGGGAAAAGTGATACTTCACAATGGGATTCATCATTAATTTCTCTGTCTTTTATTGTCCTAACATTAGCCATAATGAACTCTTCCAGCACCGGTGTCGATTTGGTGTGTCGCTTTCCCTAGAAGTGCTTCATAACTTCCCATTAATTAATGGTGACTTCTTGCAAATTGTGTTACAGAGCTGATAGCACTTCTGGGTAACTAAGTGTCACCAACTGCAGCCAGCAGACTTGCTGCAGTACCCAGACATCGAACAGGATTAATTGCTATTAATTGCACAAAGACATCACCTTTGGATCCTCACAGGAAAGGAAGGAAAATCCATGGCTTGGGATTTTCACTTGGTTCAGTTCTCAGCTCTGTACTCAACTCCAGCTTAGTGCTGGGCAATTAAAATGTTTGTATCTTCCCATACTTTCTCAGTGGTGACTGTATGAGGACTGGGGCAGGCTGAAGCCCCGGGTGTTAAAAAGTTTTGGCCCTGCTCAAGAGCCAGCCTGCTCCCTCCCAGAGCTGGCTGAACTCCCAGAAGGTCTGCAAGTTTGAAAGGTGCTGTAGAGATGAAGGTTTCTTCACTTCATGGTTGGTTTCCAAAGGATCTATCTCCCTTTGCTCACCCAAACCTTGATGTGTCACTGCCTACTCCCACGTCCAGCTGAGTGCAAACCCTCCAGGACAATCCACAGTTAAGTTTGGCCTGAAGATAAAGTTCCTCAGGGACAGACTGTGGGCAAAAAGATGCTGACCACCCTGTTAACAACACCTCTGATCTCCCAGCCCATGCCCTGTGACCAGTGTGGTGACAAATCCATAGCTACATGCTAACTGAGCCCTTGTGTGTTCATATTGCTACTCTCTTAGCTTCCAAAACAGGGTGTCCTCATCCAAAGTGGTTCTCACAAATGGTGTTTGGATTTCCAAGTGCTGAAACCCATGGTCATAGCTGTCCACCTGTAGCAGGCAGGCAGTAGCTTGCAAGAACATCTAAGATGTCAAATACCTGGGGAGATGGGCAAAAGACAGAGATGGAGAGACAGCAAAACATGAAGCACCACAAAAGGAGACAGAATGAACAAGGAGATGATCACAGAAAGGTAGAAAAAATGGCTGAATTGGCAGATATTCACCAAATTGCTGCCAAACATCCTCTTACCATGACAGCCTGGGGATGAGTTGAGACACAGAGGAGAATCAAAACCAGATTCATGCAATACCAGACCAAACACTTGGTCTGATGTGAAGAGCCTGAGTACCTGGTGGGCAACTCTCCAAGTGTACCACTCTTTTCCAGGAGCTATAGGCATGCAAGAAAACAGAAGCACTGGAAAACAAGCAATTCAGTTGTCTGGGTATGGCATGAAAACCCTACTCATGTCAGATTTTGGTGTTTTCCTGAGCTGTCTGCACCACTGAGAAGGGGCTCACAGATCTGCTTCCTTCTTATTCACCAACAGGGTTCAGACCACCCCCAAAAAAAACCCAATACTAATTTACTCCAAAAGGCAGAAAGTTTTGATGGTTATAAAAGGAGGGGTAAAGCTCATTTGTAAGCATCTGAGGTCTTGATATGTAGGGCAAAACTTGGCTCCCAGATGATACCCACATTTAGGTGTCCCTCTGTAGTGTCTTTGTGTGAGTTTCCTGTTTGAGCTCTTTGGGCAGCTACTGGAGATCTGGTTGATCAGTGGAGTCTGACTGTGATGGCATTAATTGTACCAGGACTTCTGACAAAACCTCCCAAGGGAAGACCCCTGTGTAGATATTCAGAAGCCTTCACCTGCATGCTGTAGGTCCACAAGGTTCTCCCTGACGAATTCAGCATTTTTAGAAGATCAGGGAATCACCTTGATTAGAAAAAAACCTCCAAGATCATCAAGTCCAACCATAACCAAACACTGACAAGACCTTAATTAAGCCACATCTCTAACTTTTTTTTCCCCAACTCTTAAATATTTCCAGGGATGGTGACTCCACCACTGCCCTGGGCAGTCTGTTCCAATGTCTGAGACTCAGTAACTCCTTGCATAAAATAACTTTCTTGAGATTAAAAAAATAAGACAGAGCCAATCTCATCAGCAATAGGAATAACCCTAAGAGAAAATAGTTTATTACAAGTTGAATCATCACTTAGCAGACCAACCTGTGCCTTTTGGCTTAACAAGTCCGGGGGCCCAGTCCCAATTTCAACACTGCTGTATGCTTTAAATATAATGTGATGCTAAACAGACCTGCTCTCCTCTAAGAAGAAACTCAACCACCCTCTTTGCAGATATTAAAAATGCAGGCAGAGGCTTATTTTAATGAGTTGACTTGCAAGGTACTAAAGCCAGCTACCACCTGTCAGCATCTTCAGATGTGCTCCTAGGCCTTAATTAAGAGCTGCCCTTTGTTTAATTTAGTTCCTATTCTCCCCAGCCCCACCTACCTCCTTCCTCCCTTTCAGTTTGAGTCGTTTTAGGAGACAGAAACCAGCCCCAGGGAGATGCCTTCCAAAGTCAATCAGAAATTCATTTTCAGGAGGGAGCCCAGACACAACTTCTCATTTATTCGTCACTGGCTACTGACTTCTAAACTAATCGGTGGGACAAAAGCAGCCAGCCAAGCATGCAAATCAGATTAATAATTTGCACCTTTGTGAAAGGGATTAGCAGCTCTGCCTGGTGTGGATGCTCTAAGAAATCAACCTGCATCTGTCAAAAAAATTGTAACCTTACTTGTGTCCCTGACTCCATACTTGGGTTGGTTAAGATAATAATAATTAATTAACAGTCTGCTTTAGATTGCATCTTCTCCCGTATGGGATTAATCTTGTATTTCCTTAGGGAGCTGATTTGCCAGGCTGGCTGCAAATTTATTCTTTGCTGCTGTAACACATGATGGTGTTTGCATGCTTTCAGGGTCACAGCTACAGCCCGGAAAGCAGAGTGGTTAAAGCAGTGGAGCCGCTTTAGGATTGTGTCCAAATCCCATAAATGCTACATGTGACTTCAGATAAGTCACTTAATCACCCTTCCTCACACCCTATATTTTCCAGATCAGTCAAGGCAAGCGGATTTACAAGGATGATTCATCCCAAAAAGGGCCAAGGGACATTGCTTCTATTTCTGACTCTGCTCTAAAACTTGAGTAAAGTCACTTTACTCGCTCATCCTGGCTTCCCAGCTGCAGAGGGAGGACAACATCTGCCAAAATCTGAGTGGCTGCCCTCAGCCCAGCCACCCCCTCACAGGAATCCCAAGCCTTCAGCATCCTTTGGAGAGGAGGAGAGCTTGGTGGGTGGTGGCCTTTCACTAGGGTGTCACACATCTCTGTTGAGATGGGGAGATGTCACCTATAGGAGACAGCTTGAAGTTCCCAGTTCCTCACAGCAACTGCTTGAAGCAACCAGCAGCAAGTTAAGTCCTCAGCACTAAAATCAGGGATAAGCCCGAACTTCTACAAAGTGGAAACCAGCTTTTCTCCAAGAAACTGTCCCCTCTATATTTCCCCCTCCTGAGGGAGGACGGGGTGAAGATACCCAATAAATTTCACATTAACACTTGCAATGAACTGGCTGGTGTTGCTGCAGAAGCTTCTCCAAAACCTAGTTCCAGACAAAACAAGACAGTGACCTCATTGACTGAAGTATTTGGACAAAGCAACCAGCTTTGCAGTACCAATAATCCTTTCTCCATTCCCTTTTGACTTTTCCAGACCAATCTCCTAAAAAAGAAAGCCTTGTAAGCTGCTGAAAAGAGCAGCCCTAGTTGAAAGGTGCAGGCTGCTTTCTCCCATGCCATCTTGTTTAAGGCCACCAAATATCATTTTCCACAGCATGGCATCCCATACCTTGCAAAGATTTTCCCAGCTGAAAGAGAGGGAAAAAGGGGAAGGAAGGGAAGAGGCCAGGCAAGCAGCTGTCAGAGTGTGTGGTGCCCATCATGTTCCTTCAGGTGTCAAAGGAACATTTCCACTCTCCTCCTCCACCTAACTCCAGTGTTCAACCAGGCAGGACCAGGCAGCTGGTGGTTTTTGCCAGTGTGGAAACCTGTCAAAAGCACTCAGGACCCAAGACCACATCTTAATAGAGGAGATGCTGAAGGGAATTGTATTTCTTGCCAGAGCAGCTCGGTGACCACAGTAGCTGTGTAAGGTTGTGGTGGGACAGCAGGGTACAGATGGCTTGCTTGAAAGTTGCACATCCTCTCTCTTGTAGAAAAGAACCAAATTTCCCTGTCTAGTTCCATTTTACTTTCATTTTCCTTCTCAATTACCCTGAAAAGGTTCACTTCTTTCCCCATTACAGCCAGTCCCAGTAACACTTGGGATATGGTTGATGGTTCTTGCATACTGTAGGCAGCTGACACCTCAAAGGCCTTTTCCTACTAAAGATCCTCAGGATGTGATCCTTCTTTAGTAGAAATCCTATTTAACATTGCAATAACACAGCCTGTGTGCACAGAAACTTCACAGAAAGCTCCAGTGTTTCCAACCTCTTCTCTGAAATGATAGGTCATGTTTTTGGGGGGGAATCATAATATTCTCCAGAGCTCCAAATGTCATTTCTCTCTGACATGCCAGGTGAGCATGCCATGCTACTGTGCCAATGTCTCACCACCTCCACAGGAAAGAATTTCTCCTAACATTAAATTTAAATCTACCCTCCCTCAGCTTGAAAGTGTTCCCCCTTGTCCTGTCACTCCATGCCCTGGTAAAAAGTCCCTCCCTTGCTTTCCTGTAGCCCTTTCAGCTACTGAAGGCTGCTATAAAACCTATCATCACAAGCCTGACTTGTGTGGCCTTGGACCTACCTGCACAACAAGGAAAAGAACATTTCCTTTCTTGAACCACAGGTTGGGCATGTCAGCCTGGGATCAGTGAGTGTCTCCTGCTCAGAACACACATGCATCACCTGGAATTCACATTCATCTCCATCTACAGATGTGGAGGGAACTTGCAAGAAGGAGAAGTGTCATAGTTTAACACTGGCCCAGCAATTAAACCAAATAACAGATGCTCTCTATTAATCCCCCTTCCCTCCCTGATAAAGAAAGGAGAGAGAATAAGGGAGAGAGACTTATGGGTTGGAAACTAAACTACACAACTTTAATGAAACACTAATGATAAACAGGAAAAATTACTAAATCTATACAAATATACAGGAAAATTGATCCCATGTTCCTCCCCCTTTCCCCCAATAACTCTCACATCCCCACTGAGGCTGCAGGGCAGCCCTGGGAAAGTCCAGGCTGGAATCCTGGGCTCAGAAGCAGTTGGGAGCTGGAGGCAGGAACACACAGATCCAGGCTGGAATGGATCAGGAGCACAGGCAGAGGAAGGGATGGAATCCTCCCAGGATGCTGAAGCAAACAGGGAGAGGTGAAGAAGGGGAGGCAGGAAGGGGTTTGACCCTTGTGATCCCTCAAATTTATACTGAGTATGAGGTGTATGGGATGGAATCCTCTGTTTGGTCAATTTTGTTCATCTATCTTGTCTGTTCCTCCCTGAGGGGGGGTTTCAGGTGTGACCTCTTTACTCTTTCTCTCCTTCCAGAGGGCAAAATATTCCTCAGAGCTGAGCAGTGTCCTTGGCTCTGCAGCCCATTCTCCAGCAGTAACTATAACCATGGAGTGTGAGCAGTCCCAGGAGCAGACACTGACTGAGAAACTTGCTGTTCATTTCAGCAAGTGCAGCTACTTACAAGAGACTGAGCTGAAAGCAAAAGTACAAGACAGAAAATCACCTTTCTCCTGGCCCAAACCAGGACAAAAAGCAAGACAGGGTTGGGATGGGATGGATAGCGCTGGTGAGGCCACAGCTTGAGTCCTGTGTCCAGTTCTGGGCCCCTCAGTTCAGGAAGGAGATTGAGGTCCTGGAGCAGGTCCAAAGGAGGGCAACCAGGCTGGTGAAGGGATCCAGCACAAGTCCTGTTAGGAGAGGCTGAGGGAGCTGGGGGTGTTCAGCCTGGAGAAGAGGAGGCTCAGGGGAGACCTCATCACTCTCTACAACTCCCTGAAAGGAGGCTGGAGCCAGGGGGGGGTTGGGCTCTTTTCCCAGGCAACTTTCAACAAGACAAGAGGGCATGGTCTCAAGTTGTGCCAGGGGAGGTTTAGGTTGGAGATTAGAAAGAATTTCTTCACAGAGAGGGTGATCAGACATTGGAATGGGCTGCCCAGGGAAGTAGTGGATTCTCCATCCCTGGAGGTTTTACAAAGAGCCTGGATGTGGCACTCAGTGCCATGGGCTGGGAACCACAGGGGGAGTGGATCAAGGGTTGGACTTGATGATCTCTGAGGTCCCTTCCAACCCAGCCAATTCTATGATTCTATGATTCTATGATTCTGTGATTCTATGATTCTATGATATGTTGGAGAAGAAGGAGCAGAGCATGATTCATGGTGAGCAGGCAAAACTGTAATTTGGGTCAGGAGTCAGGAAAGGCCAACCAAAGGCCCACAGAAGGTTCTGGGCATACTCACACATCAGAACCAGCAGCCCCTCTGACTACTTAGGTGTCATCAAGCCAGGAATGACATCTCCCTTTGAGCTGAAGCCTTTTTCTCTGGCACTCTGGCTCCAGCCCATCAGCGTGCATCTATTAAGCAGTTTGTTATTGTGACAGCTGACACGGTGATTGCTCAGTATGAATTGCAATTACCATCCCAGTACAATGCCTTTAAACTTAGCAAATAGGCAGCTTTAACTAACCAACAATTCTGTTCAAAGAGCCAGATCTCCTCCTGGGAGAAAGAGGCTCCTGAGAAGCTAATAGGTCCTCTTCCAAAAGGGATGTGTGCCCAGATAACAGCAGGGCTGGGCTTTTGTGGGGAAGGATGCTCAGGTGTTAAACAGAGAATATTTTTACTTGTTCCTTTGCCAAGCACTAAGAGAAACAGGAGTACTCTTGGATCAGAGCCATCTCACTCAATAACCCCACTGATTATCAGGGAAGGTCTGCCCCATACCTTTTCCCCAGATTTAAGTGCTAAAATCTATTGGAAGCCAGGTGAAATTTGTATTTAATATATATATATATATACACATCAAAAGAAAAAAGAAGTGTGTGAAATATCTAGTTTTGCTGGTCCATATTTTGGGTTTTAATCCTATGAGTTCTCCAGTCTTAAATATACAAAAGGGTGACCTCTTGTCCCCTTTCCTTTGAGCTTGCAATGTGGACCAGAGGATGGAGGGAACTGCAGTTCTCTGAAACTAAGAGTCCAAAGGTGTCCCCCAGAGACACCCCAGAAGGTTCCCATATGGTCAAATAAGCTACTGGAGCTGATTTATTGGCAGTAGCCACGTTTGCAGTTGGAACAAACCTGTCCCAAAACATCTGCCCTCCCTCCTGCATATCAAGTGCAGCTGAGCTGTGGTCCTGCTGCAGAGAAGCACAGGAGGAGGAGATGTTGGAGGTGAACTGTGAACTTGGTTTATTGCAGACAGGTCAGTTTTCCTGCAGATAGGAAAGCTTCTCATGTGGAGAAGACTGTCAGGATCACAGCCCTTGTAAGGCTTTCTGGTGGCCCCTCTTCCTCCAGAAAAGATGTGTAAAGGAGATGCATCCAAGCAGCTAAATGCACTTGATCCCATGCATGACAGCCAGCATGGGCAGAACTTTTTGTTCTCACAGAGCTCAAGGCCAAGGTCCAGATCCCTAGGATGAGTGGTGAGTCTCATCATTAAACAGGACAAGGATGACACATTATTGTCCCTCTTCCCTTATGTCCTTGCCCCATGTCACACATAAGTTGATGTTGAAGGACAACAGAAATACTCAGCATGGAGAAGGAAGCTGGATTTGCAACCCCTGAGTAGTCTCATCCTGCTTACACCTCAGCTTGCCAGGTTACTGCCCCTCATGTCTTCTCAAAGGGTTATCTGCAGCAGTTCAGCCCCTACCCTCATGTTCCTTTAGTGGCCATGGTGGGGATGGAAAATTCCTGAGCCCCCTGCACAGCCTTCAGTGTGGCTGACCCTCTTCACCCTCTTCCTCAGTTTTCCTTCCTTCTTTGCTGCAAATACAATTCCTGGGACAGTAATTGCCAGACAACACGTACACAAGAAGATTTTGCTCTTTGCCCTGATAGCACAGCTCTTTAAACTCACCAACCTCAACAACTCTTTTCAGTGGCCTTGGCTGGCCAGACAATTTTAACCTCTGTCCTGCAACGTGCTAAGTCCACTGCTTTGATTTGTCTCGTGGGATGGGAATCATCTTACCTAATGTTAGAAGTCTGCCACGTTGATCATCTGCAGCTAAGCTGGTCACCTTCAGCTCCCTTTATAGTCCGTAGAAAGAAATAAGCACTGCCAGGACATGAGTCATCTGACCTATTTGAGATGTCTACTTTAGAATGAGATTAATCATGCTCTGGAAGCACCTGTTTTTCTCCAACTAAAGCAGGAGTCTAGACAACCAGTTCAGATGAATTCAACCTCAATATCTTTTTAGGTGCTTGTCTCCCCAGGATCATTGGCTGTAATGAAGCCTCCAGCAATTTTCTCAGGCCTGCTTGAGCTCATCTGTACTTTGGCCCATGCTGTGTTTCAGACAGCTAATGATGCCATGACCTAATGAAAGCAAGAGCTGCTGTTGTCTCCTGCAAAAGCAAATCTCATTTGTGCCCTTCAGAGGAGGTGGGAGAAGGAGTGTAAAGGCACCAGGCTAAGTAGCTACACTTCAATACTGGACATGGGTGGTTCTGGGGGTATTTCTATAGGGTCCAGTTGATAAGAAACCCATCCAGAGAGTGCAGAAGAGACATCAGAGACCATGGGTGATTTATGGGTAGGTTTGGACTGCCAAATGATGAGGATCCTGCTTGTGCTCTGTCTGCTTTTCCTGGTTCTCAGCCTTGCCAAAGTCAATGTTCAAACTGGGAAGCAGGAGGAAATCCAAGGTCCCAGAGCTTAGTGTGTGCTGGGGAATACCTCCTCAGAGCATGCACTGTCCTGGCCATGCAGCTGATCAGAAAGACCTGCTCAGAGAAATGATGGTGACAAATTGTTATGTCATCTGGTCAGATCCCTGGGCTTGATGGTGCAGACCCCAGGACAGCACAGGATGCATCTCCCAGGCTTTCCAGATGTGCAGTTGAAAAACTGTAGCCAACCTATGTGCTAATGAACTGGAATGAGAACTCTCCACCATGCTCACCCCTCAGACATCCAGAGCACGAGACAAAGGGATAGGACACACAGCAATGCTTTCACATTCATGTGTGCACTCATCCCTTCATGTCTTTCAGGGGACATCAGTATCTAAATGCATGCTGGTCTGTAACTGTACCCAGCCTGTACTCCAGCCTCCTTTCAGGGAGTTGTAGAGAGCGATGAGGTCTCCCCTGAGCCTCCTCTTCTCCAGGCTGAACACCCCCAGCTCCCTCAGCCTCTCCTCACAGGACTTGTGCTGGATCCCTTCACCAGCCTGGTTGCCCTCCTTTGGACCTGCTCCAGGACCAGGATAAATGAGCCAGATTGCAGCTATGCTTGTCCCCTGTTTTATTTTGCATCTCTTGTTTCAGGCAGAAAGAGAGACAGGTGGATGGCAGATAAAATTTAGAAGGAAAAGAGAAGGAGGCTTCATCTTAAAAGAGAGCCTGGAAATTTTGTAATTGAGGGCAAGATCTGAAACATGAGACTGACCGGGCCAGGAGGGTCCACACCATCCAACTGAGAGTTGCTACCCAGAAGGCAGGAAGAAGTGAAGGATGTTTGTTTTCTCTATCACAAGAACACAATTGTGACACAGACTGTGAATATTTCTGAGAGATCCCACCTTTGTTTAATCCACAAAGGTCTGCAGAACGTTTGCCCTATGCTCTAGTCTTCCCGCTTCTATCAGAGGACTTTAAGCAAAGTACACCCAGGACAGAGCAGAGGTATGCAAAGGAGGAGGCATTTAAAGCCATTTTCCCACTGGAAATATTTCTTAATATTGAAAATATGCATTGGACCCCACCCCATCTTTTTGGGACTCCTTCATCGTCACCTACATTTGCAAATTCCCTCTGTGCTGACATGGAGGATGCTGCCTAGCAGCAGCTCGTGTAGGCAGCTGCCCATTAAACTGATTTCTCTGAACCCTGGTGAAATTGGGCAGTGAGACACTTCACCTCTACCAGCAATCCTTGGATCCATCCCTACTTTTCCATACTTCTGATGCCAGTCAAGGTGCTGTTCCTTTTGGATTCAGGAGGATATTTTTGATCTCTGTCCAGGTCAGGCTGCAGATGCTGTTTAGCAACTAAAAGTCTTTTCAGGACAAAAGCTGTGATTCAATTGCTGCATCCAGGTGCATGAATCCATGCCTTCCAGCACCCTCCTCCTCTTCAACAGCCACTCTAGGCAGTGATTTTAATGGCATTAATTAGTCACTGTTTACTCTCTCCAGGTCTCGCATTATCACCAGAATACTCATCTGAATCTGATGACCAAACAAATTAAAATTAATGAGATCATTAGGGTCATATTAACATACAAGGAAAATGGGAGAGCTTCCGGAGGTGGCTTTATTGTCAGAGGGGGCAGGTGCCCCACTGCGTGCTGCTGGCAAAGCCTGATTGCCAGAGTATCAGAGAGAGCAGGAACAGATGAACTAGAGGCAGGGATGAAACTGGAGCAAATTTGGGATGTGGCAGGACAAAGTTCTCTGCTGCCTCCTGGAGCAGGATAATGCAACCACGATGGGAGCAGCAGGTTGAGATGAGGACTGGTGGCAGAGATTTGAGTGGGCAGATAGGAGCTGGCAGACAACACCAAGGGAGGATTCATGTCTCAGCACCCTACACAAGCCACTTGAGCTCCCCAAGTAACCAAGTCTGGTCCTTCAACAGAGGCTTCAAACAGGTCAGCCAATTAATTCCTATGCTGGTGGTTACCTAACCATGAAGCCAAGGATACAGTGGAACCGGGATGCAAACCCAGCAGCATCTTCTCCCACCTATGCTTTTGGTTCCAGAAAGACTGTGCAGCATTTCTGCTGGCCTAGGAGCTCACCTGGGTGGGAGAGAGATCTTACACACAAAGGGTAAAAGCATCTTGGCTTTCAGAAGTTCTCAGGGATGCTGGATGAGCTGTTGAAAGAGCTAAATGCAATGGGAAGACAAGAAGTTAGGGGAGAAAGACAACTCACAGAATCGTGGAATATTTGGTTGGAAAAGACCTTTAAAGATCAACAGATACAGAAATGGGGATGGCTCCTCTAAGGTGTTAAAAGGCCAAATACAGAAAGATCAGCCATGCTGAGATTGGTCAAAGGTTGGACTGGATGATCTTGGAGGTCTCTTCCAACCTAAAACATTCTGTGATTAAGAGCATTAAGAGCAAGTAGGGAAGGAAAAGTCTTGTTTTGGCCAAGAGATCAGCCCAGGTGGATAAGAAGAATAAGAGGAAATTTTAGGTGGAAGAGGATTTATCCTGATCTCAAGAAATTTTTTGCCCATAGATTATTACAATTAAATCCTTCCTGCAGAAGCACACTCTGTGTGTCTGTGCTATCACTCTCTCAGTGGAGAGAAGAAAAAACCCATCTCTCAGGGAATGGGACCTATTATGGGCAAATACACCAAAAGGAATAATAGTTGTATGGTGACAGCTTCAACTGGACAGAAACAGTTAAGAAAAGAAGTTTGTCAGGCTCTGTGAAAGGGGACAAGGGGAAATTTTGCTAAGGGTCAAGAAAAAGACCTGTAGGGTTAATGCCAGGAAAGACAGAACCATAGAATTGTTTTGAGAGCGATTCAACCACCACCCTGGCAGCCTGACAACCCTTTCAGTGAAGAAATTGTTCCTATTATCCAATCTAAACCTCCCCTGGCACAACTTGAGGCAATTTCCTCTAGTCCTGTCACTTGTAACTTGAGATAAGAGGTGGACACCCACCTGGCTCCAACCTTTTTTCAGGGAGCTATAGACAGCAAGAAGATCTCAACTCAGCCACCTTTTCTCCAGACTACACAACCCCAGTTCCCTCAGCCTCTCCTGATTCTCCAAAGCCTTTCTTATTTCTGTTGCCTTTCTCTGGACATGCTCCAGCCCCTCAATGTCCTTCTTGGACAAAAACTGAACACAGGATTCAAGATGAGGCCCCACCAGTGCTGAGCACAGGGGGACAATCCCTGCCCTGGTCCTGTTGACTGCAGGAGTGTTCATGCAAGCCAAGATGCTGTTGCCCTTTTTGGCCACCTGGGCACACTTCTGGCTCATATTCAGTTGGATATTGACCAACACCATCAGGTCCTTTTTCTCTTGGCACTTTCCAGCTACTTTTCTCCAAGCCCATAGCATTGCATGGGGTTGCTGTGACCCAAGCACAGGACCCAGCGCTTGGCCTTGGTGAGTTTAATACAATTGGCCTTGTCCCATTAGTTCATCCTGCAATACAGCCTTGTGAGGACCCTAAATGCAACCTTCTGCAACAGGGGACATGAGGTTTGCTGTTGGCAGATACACAAAATAGGTTTTATTGTTTGTTTGATGCATTGTTTCTGGAGGAAAGAGTGAGGACAGCTGTCTCCCAAGGCTCTGTAGTCTCCATGTACCAGCACCAACCCATCCCCAAAGAATGGCACATCAATTTATATTCCTGACCTTTATATTCCTTATTCAATATGATGAATAAGATAGAATATAGGACACCAACTTGCAGTGCCTTGAAGACAGCATCTTTGGCCTTCGAGTAAGTGCTGAGAAAGCAAAATGGTTCCTCAGCCTAATCCATGATGATTAGGAGATGATGGATGACAGGTTGCAAATGCTCAGCACCTCTCCATCTAGCTGATCAATAACATGGTTTGGTGGAGGTAATGCCAGCCATAGTGAGTACTTTCAGCTTCCCTGAAGGAGAAATCCAAAGATTTAGAAGTGGAGAAGCTGAAGGCAGCAGCTCTAAGAAAATTTCTGGTTAAGAAGCACAGAGTGATCTCTTGGAGAAAAGGACACAAGTGATGATGGTACTTCAAAGGACCATAAACCAAGGTAATCTGAGTAGGAGGAGCATCTCAGGACCTGCTCTCCTGTTGCAGAACCTTGATAAGAACTTCTTCTAGCTATCTTCATCAGCAGAATACCCTGGCTGTCTGCTCCTCAGAAATCAAAGGGGCAATTGCTTGGGAGAGGCAGGAGAAAGGCTTTTAGAAGTTAGGCTCTTTACTAGGCTCAGTAGACAAGCAAAATATTAAGTTTACACAAGAAAATTTGGTGCCCATGCTACAGCCATGATGCTGATCCCTGGACACCTACATGCCTGGAAGTAGCTGGGATCTGGGTGATCAGTCCAGGGGCTTGTGTCTTGCTTACCAGCAGCATTTGGAGCTTGGTGAATCGTTCACTGAAGAAAAATTTATTTATTGGATGCTGACGTATTTCCCACTTGTGGAGTATCTGCCAGCAGAGTATTTTGTTGGTTTTGGGTTTTTTTTTCTCAGATATTTATTTTATCATTTTATTTTTTAATTAATCTCTTCCCCACTGTGGAAGCAGCACAAAGAAGAGATTATTTGCCACTCAAGCTGGTGATATACCAAACACATAACTTCTGTGGTGTCATTTCTTTTCTTTTAGATGGATGAGGGTCACCTTTAAGACCTTTTTTTTTAAGAATGAGCACTTCAATAAGAAGTTTTTAAATGTATTTCCCACATGCATTCATGCTAATGAAGATACGTTTACAGGAATCTCCAAAAAAAGAGCACTGGATCATCCCTCTTGACTGGTTTTTTTGGAGATCATCCAAGACTGAGCTAATGCTTGTTTCTTTGCAGTGCTGGAAGGCCTTGAAGCATCTCCAGAGGATTTTATGCTTTCATAACAGTACTTGAAATCTAGGTACCAGCCAATAAAATGCAGTGCTGTTTTTTGGCAATAAAAATCACTCATAACTTAGGTGCCTGGCTGCTTCAGCTGATTGTGGTTATGTCACCAGGTTTTTCACCTGGATGCTACCAGCCCAAACTTGGTCTCAGGTGACATTAACAAGAAGCCATTGCTGTCTCACCACACACAAGTGACATTTGATGAGACACTAACCAGCTCTTTGGTTCTCAGTGAAGAAATTAATGATATAATAGGCAACTGGGATTGAAATTTTACCTTTCTACCCAGAGGAAGTTTGTGGCTTTAAGTCAACATCAAGGCTTGAAGGTGACTCAATGCTAAGAGATCCATTTTCCACCAGGTTTTTTCCAGAGACACATCAGGGAATATAGGACCTACACATAAAAAAGCTGTGTCTTTGAGTGAGGTGAAGCCATATTTCCCCATCTAACAGCACGAAGCACCTTTCCAGGACTTCAACTGGTAGAAAAGCAACACACAGTTTAGAGAATATATGCATGACATCAAACCCTCCATCTACTCCTCCACTGTGCAGCTGCTGAACAAGCATCTCCAGAGACCCTACCTCCCAGGCATGGGACAGCTGTGAGGACACACTGATATCTGCCTAATCATCTTTCCACAGCTCCTTAGCAACTTGAAGCAAAAGGGAGGAAGAGAAAAGAAACTCTGTGATGGGAGAGTTAACTTTTAGGGCTGCGTAAGGAATAACCAAGCAGGATGTCATTGTGCTGCAGAAGTGACCTACTTTCCCTTTATCTGGCTTATCTCTGTTTGCATTGGTTTATTGATGGCAGGAGATACTGCTAAGTGAGTGGTGCTTCTGGAATATAAATGAGAGGTGAATGCAGCCCTTCTGCCCAAGCAAACAGTGCTAGAGGCCAGGAGCAACCCTCCAAGCAGGTCCTGGTGATTAGCATGCAAAGAGGTGATGGGCAGTGACCACAGCAGCATTACTGCTGATCTTTCTGATGAGCAGGCAGAAATCAGGCAATGAGCTCTGCAGGCGGATCATTGAGAAGGAGAAATGCTGTTTGAGTCCCATAGCAAGCCTGGCTCAGCTGGGGTGGGGTTTTCCTTGGTCATTCCTTGAATTTCATGAAGCTGGAAGAGTAGGAGGAGGGAAAATAGCTTCTGGAAAACAGCAGCTAGAAGTGGAATAGTGCATTCTTCTCTCCAGGATGGGTATTCAGCTGGAGAGCTCATACATGTTTCTCTCTCCCACTGTTTGGCCACTGTTTATGTCCAAGCCCATAATGTTCTGTGTGGAGAAGGCTGAGCTTCTGGTGTGCTCTTCATAGCCCTATGAAAGCATCTACCTCTGCCATTCAGCCTGTAAAAGCACATGAACCAGGGCCAAGGGCACAGTTGCCAGCAAAGCTCTGGCCAATGCCACCAGCATCCTCAGGCCATGCCCTGGCAAGGCTGAGGTGTTACCATGTGCACCACCTTAGCTCATTATGCCACCTGATGGAGGAGAGGAAAGTTATAATGGTCATAAATAACTGTACTGCTTTGCCTCAGAGCCTGTGCCCCCTTTTTTGGTTTCATTATAGACTCATAGAATGGGTTGGGTTGGAAGGAACCTTAAAGATCATCCAGTTCCAACCCCCCTGCATGGGCAGGGACACCTCCCCCTAAACCAGGTTTCTCCAAGCCCCATCCAACCTGACCTTCAACACTTCCAGGGATGGGGCAGACACAGCTTCTCTGGGCAACTTGGAATAGTGTCTCACCACCCTCACAAGGAAGAATTCTTTCCTATTATTTCATGCAAATCTCCCCCCTTTCATTTTTAAACCATTCCCCTTCATCCTGTCTCTCCATGCCCTTGTAGAAAGTCCCTCCCCACCTTTACTGTAGCCCCATCAGGTACTAGAAGGCTGCTAGAAGTTCTCCCTGGAGCCTTCACTTCTCCAAGCTGAACAACCCCAACTCTCTCATCTTGTCCCCATAGAAGAGGTGCTGCAGCCCTCTGATCATCTTCATGGTCCTATTATTATTCCAGACACAGCCATGCTTATGAGAAATTTTTTTAGCCCCCATAGAAAGGCTATGGACTGCAACACACTGAACCAGAACTCCTGTTTTGGTACCAGCTCAGCATCCTCTTACCTTTCCACAGGGACTGAATATCTCCTCCAAGATTAAGCCCACTGGCTGGCAATCCCAAAGATATGATGGGCAGCCTCATGCTCCTGCCCTCTCTACATCCTTTCCTCATCTCTACAGAGACCCAAAAAAAGTTCTAGGCTGATTACACAAATTGTTTGCAGGTTTTTGTTTCCCACCTGCACAGAGCTGGTACCAGGCTTAACAATAAGCTTCTCATCCTCTCTTCTCCTTCTTCCCCCTCTTCCCTTACAGGAGAGAGTTCCTGGAACACCTGTATTTGCTAATTAGCTTTCAGCACACTCCATAATTGCCCACAAGAAAGCATGGGTGCAGATGTGGTGGGGAGACAGGGTGCATGCACAAAATGAGATTCTTGCTTTCCAAACAGAGACCAAGATTTAATTACAGCCTCGATGAATGGTTATTAAAACCCTCTTCACTTGGTTGTTTTTCTTCCCCCTATTGTCTCCCAGCCTTATTGAATCAGCAGCTCCTGTTGTCTTGTTTGGATGCTTTCATGAAAAGAGATGAAGCAGAAAACTGCAAACATGATTTGAACCCAAACAGGGTCTTCCCCCTCTTGCTTCTTTTCCTTTCACCATATGTTTTCTCTTTCTTTCTGATAAAAAAAGAGAGAGCCATCACTGGTATTTTCTGTTTTGGTACCTGGTTCAACCACAAATTCCCAGTGAAGAGAGAAGGGAGGAGAAGGGGGATTTGCTGCTGTCTGTAGGGCAGGGCAGCCCTGTGAGGTGTGTTGGACCTCAACAAGGGGTATAACCTGCTGTGCTTTCATCTCCTCAGGCAGGTTGCTGAAGTCTGCCCCTGCCAAGACTTCAGCTTTCCAGGTGTCTCCATCCTAAGGGATGAACCCTTTGGCCAGGAGCAACACCAGAGCTCTGAGACAGGGGAGCATCTTCCAGCCATGTGTTGGTCCTGTTCTTTTTGATGACCATAGTAACCTCTTCAACCATGGCAGATATCCCATGGAAAGGTTTGGATGTCCTTTTTCCTATCAGCCCTGCTAACCCTAGAGTAGTTCAGGTCTCCTGGTTATTTGCAGGAAGAGCTGACAGCTGTCTTTGGAATTTTTCCTCGCTTTACCATCAGCATGAGGAAGGATTGTCATCCCCACTGCACTTCTTGAGGGGATGAAGGAGATAAATTTTGTCCCAAAGGTGGAAGCTGGTGGCTGACATTGGTCTTTGAAGGACTCTGCTTACTCCACCATCTCACCTTCCCAAGGACATGGGGAGACTGCAGGCAGTGTCTCCCCAGGGTCCCTGCACCATTCCCACCTCAAAGTCTCCTCACTGCTGGACAACTGGAACTTCTGGATGACAAACCAACCACCTAGACATCTCCTCTCACCAAAACCCAAGTCAGGGTACCAGGTGCTCTCCTTGTTTTATTACCAGAGTGCATGGGAAAAAAAAACATGAGAATGGGAGCTTTCCTTCCTTCATCCCCCTGCAACATCCCTGTCCCAACTAAAGAATCCCTCCTTCCAACCTGCACCCTAAAGGGTCCATCCTACCTGTACTTAAAAGGGAGGAGTTAAATCCTGCCCATGGCCAGCTTTACTATGAGGCCATCCGTGCAGAGGGCACCAAGAAAGCTTTGCTATTCCACCAAGATTCATTAGCACTCTGTGTTAGACCTCAAGAATACATCAAAAATGTTAATCAGATGTTTCCCCTTTTCCTCTCCCCTCAGTTTTAATCCCTCTATCAGGATCCCCATAGGTTTGACATATGCATCCCAAGCCTGCTCACATATCTTGGTACTATCTCTGCCTTCATCAGCAAGGAACCAGCCCATGCCTAAGCTCCTCTCTTGTCTGCTGGGTTTTCAGAATTGATCCCATCTCCTTCCTGCATAATCCCTGCTTTTAATTACAAATATCAGGCATGGGGGGGACACAGGGACCATCTGCAGAGATAACAACTGCCCTGTTTGCTGACCAGAGTAACCAGGGAGGGCTCCAGATGTTTCCCAGCTTCATCACATAAATCCAAAGGGCTTAAAATTGTGTATTCACATGGAGTCTTAACTCACTTGTCCAGGATGGTTTCCCTGCCCTGGCTTGAAATAAGCAGGAGGTTTGGACTACATGATCTTTAGAGGTCCCTTCCAGCCCCTAACATTCTATGATTCTTTGCACAAGCCCTGAAGGCTGGTTTGCCAGTCCCATGGTTGGCAGCATTGCCTGTGTCCTGTGCATCCCTTGGAGACAGGAAGAAACACATATAGATGGGGGTTTGAGTTGAATCCTGAGGGTAATCAAGGAGACCTGAATTCAGGTACAAACACCATCCCTTTTTAAATACCATCCCTGGAGGTATTTAAAAGCTGTGTAGATGAGGTACTTCAGGCCATGCTCATATATATATATATATATTATTTTTTAATTTTGTGTGGCTGGGATATGGGATGTTGACCATTGGATATAGTGATCTTAGACATCTTTTCCAACCATGACAATTCTGTGATCCTGACCCTGATGAAGGGACCTGCTAGACCTCTCTCACATAAAGTACCAAGCCTGAATCAGAGTGGTTCATTTGCCCTCAAGGCTGAAGAGCAATTTCTGACCCGTTTGCTTTACCAGCACAAGCATAGCTTTTGATCCCTTGTAGGCTCTGGAGACCTGGTCTGTGGAGCATGCAGAATTTACAGAGAAAGTTGTCTTATCCTAAAATAAACACCTACATGTGGCTCTGTGACTCATACTGACAAGATTAATCAGATCTCCATTGTCTATGATGGGAATATAGGTGCCAGCTCGTAAGACACCCACATTATAAAAAGATGAAGAGATGAATTCCACTCTATCCCTCAATTCAAAGGGGCAGCACCAAAGCAGGACAGAAGGAGGCATGGATGGGCACTACAATAAAGACCCCAGACCACATCCAAGCTCCCCCCTCCAACAGCCACAGAGGCAGCAAGAGAGATGTTCACAACTCCTACACCTGTCTTTCAGAGAGGACTCAACATCAGATTTTCTTCTCTTTGCAAGGATCTTTAATTCCTGACCTTCCTCATGTCCTTCCCTCCCCCCTGTCCTCCCTAAAGTCTTAAATATTTTCTCCTGCCTATGCTGAAGGAAAGTTCCTCTTGCTTTTGGATAGCTTGCTGTATGAGCAGCAGAGAGATGACAGCAGCACTTGGAGCAGTCACCAGAGATTTTACCCAAGCACCCACATCCCCTTTCCTTCTCCTGCATTCCAGAAGTTTCAGTCCTTTATCACACTCATTTCCATCCAACTACTTATTGTGCAATAACTCATTACCATTCCTCCTAGGACACCTTTAATAAAAGCCTATGCTTGCATATTAAATATTAAATTTATAAGATGAATAATCCTTCTAATTAAGTTGAATTTAATATAGGGCTCTAGATTAGAAGGAGTGGGGGGAAAAAAAATAAGAAGGGAGAATAAAAATCTGAAAAGCCAAGCATGGCACAGCACATCTATGTGCACCAACCAGCCTGCAGTCTCCTTGTCTCCAAACAAAAACTTAAGGGCTGGCCACCACAGGGCTGGGAGATGGCAAGACATCCAACACAACCCTTGGAAGATCCACTTCATGGCACTTCCATGCAGCACAACCTGGAGCAAGATGTGGAACAGTCACAGACCCCTCCTGGGGCTTGACAGACCTTCTCCAGTTCTACTGTCTCATCCTGGACATGGTAGAAAGGTCTAGATGTATAAAGGGCCTTAGGATATGGGACTTACTTGAGACAGAGTTTAGCTGCCTTTAAAATGATCCAGAATATTCCTGGCTTTGAGGAGTTTAGGTCCAAGCAACTTTCCAGCCTTTGGATTTCATGTAAAGTTTGGCTTCCTTTTAAAAACCAGAAAACCTGATCCCACAGAATTTGTGTTTTGTCTTGGTCCTCCTTACCTTTCATGGAGAATAAGAGAGATCAGTTTTTAAAATGTGTAGGCTGCAGAGGTCCTGTGTATCTCCTAATAGTCTACAACTTGAAAAGTAATGGGACCATGTCTGGGTTCCTCAGGAATAGAAACTCCAACTTTTGTTCCTTGGTGCACAGAGGAGACAGCAAGGCTGTGGGGATTGACATTTAAAAATGACTTTTTTACTTGTCTTGCATCTTATTTTGTTCTTAAAACATCTGGATTTCCCACCCTACCTGCTCCAACCAACAATCGAACACCATTCTTCAACACATTCCTCAGCTTTTTTTCACAGCACAACTTAAAAGCAAAAATAAGGCACCCATCATTCCTGAAGAGAAGTTAGAAAGTGGAGGGGATTGTGCTGTTACCTGTTTTAAACAGTGTCTAACTACCAATGCATTTCTGCCCAAGTAAAAGTTTTAAAAATATGGTGACTTGCCAAGGACAAGAGAAGGGAAATATCTGACAACTTGGTCACTGCAATGGTTTGGCTGGGCTGTAGATGTCCACCAGCACCAGTTGTAGGATGTTATCTCCTGATCTATCTCCACAGCGTTTGGAAGAAAACTCCCCAGGGGTGTTCCAAGCAAAGCTGGAAAAAAAGTCCCTTGGGGTATCTCCAGCACATCTGGAGGGAGCTTCCAAGGGATGAGCCCAGCACAAGAGGATGTCATCAGAATGTTCTCAATACATCAAAAATAAAAGGTGATCATGATGTTCCCAGCATCATCTGGCAGTGTTTAAAGAGAATCCCATCAGGAGGCAGTGGCACATCTGGAGATACATTCTACCAAGATGCTCTAATCCCATCTGGCAGCACTGGGAGTTAAAGAGCACCATAACTGAAGTGCTGAAGAAGGGGAAAATTAATTAGCTCTCCTAACAGGTTAACATTCCTCCTTCCCCACTGGGTGAACAAGTCCCATAGCCTGCAAGGAGTTAGAGAAACCTCTCTTCTTGTTGAGTGTATTCCACCCAAATTATGCTCTTGCCTTTTTTTTTTTTTTTTTTTCTGTTGGTAGTAGGCCCTTGCAGGGCCAAAAAAGAAAATAACACACTTACTGGCATTTTCTTCAAAGTCCATATTGCACGCATTGCTTTTCACAGGGAAATGGATTTTCAAATTCACAGGCTCTAAAGGTCAAGGATAACAGGCTATCAGCATTTAATATGCATTCCAGGGAAAAGAAGAAACTATAAAATTGGAAATAAAGTCTGCATGAAAATTCATTTCCAAAAAAACCCCAGATCAAAACATCTCTCTTCCTTCCCCATGAATTGGCATTGCTTCTTTGTTGTTGTATCTGAAATGTATTAAAAAGTCTCCTGCTAGCATCGTGGCTAAGTCAACATCTGTAGCATTGATTCCTGACACACAATCCTGAAGGTGATCCAGCAAAGAGGGGGGTAGGAGCCAGGCCTTTTGTTCAGCATCAAAACAACAGCAACAGCAACAAAGATCTTTGTAGCCTTTTGTGGTGTGTGCACACGTGCCTTTCAGAGTTGCTGAGGTGGGTTAAGGTGTTGGAAGAGAAAGAGAGTTTTTCAGCAAGGATTTCAAACAACTCTCTGCTGCAAGAGGGACTGGGGAGAGCAGAAGAAAAGAAGAATAGGAAGCCCTAAAGCTGCTGGTGTTCTCATTTCCATCACCCCAGCCATGCTCGGGAAGGGCAACAAATTTCCTTGAGTTTTGCTGTCTACCAGGAGACTGAAAAAGGGAAGAAAATCTGCTCAGAATCTCATCTTCTGACCAGCAGGATGACTGCCTTCTCCCTTAGTAAGTTCCAGAGTTTACACCCAAAAACATTCCCCATTGCCTTGCAAGTCTCCAGCAGTCTTCCTCCTCAGTGGAAGAAAGACTGTTCTCCTAAAATCCATTAATGCTAGTATTTAAAGATGGGTAGAGACAGATCTTTCCAGAAGATTTTTAGCCCAGATGGAGAGAGGTAGGAAAAAAATCTTCCCTGAAAATACATTTCTTTTCACTGCCTCCTCCAGGGAACCTAGGGAAGTTGCTCAAACTAGAAACTGCTTTTCAACAGTTGAGAAAGACCTGTCTCTCTTCAAGAGCTGACCAATTCCTGGACTCCAAAATCTGGCTTTCACCAGAAAAATCAGTCACTGCCTCTTCATCAAAACCCACCCTGAGATAAACCCTCAACAATATTTTCCACCCAGATCACTTCACTCCCCTGATTGTGGCAGCAGGGACACAGGGATTCACACACCCAAACACAGACTTTGACACCAGGAATGAAGCAACAACAGAGCCCAAGCCCTCATCCCAACTGTTGTCATGACTACTGGGGTGTCCACAAGCTGTTAAATCATCTCGAGCTAAGGGAGAAACAGAGGCACAAGAAAAAGGACCCCAAATCTCCATCTGCAGACTTATTCACTGTGCCACGTGTCCCATGAAGCATTCAGCTCAAGGAAAGCCCATTGAAAATGTACTGAGTGACTTCAGTGCATCAGCTCCCCACAGTGCTAAATGACTCCTGATGGCTTAATGCTTGGAGGAGAGCAGGAGAAGAAGGAAATATCAACGGAATAGATTTTGCAGTCACCTTTCACAACCAGATGCAGGATGGGATCAGCCCATCCATGCTCTTTCCCATCTGGAAAATGATGTTCTTGAGTATCACCCTCTCTGCTCCACCACAGGAGCTGCTGGCACACCTTGTCTTAGGGTCTGAGAAGTGCATCATATTCCTCAGTGGGTTTATTTTTAGGTTCTTTGGGATTTTCTCTCCATTAAGTTTCATAAAGATGCCAGCACATCCTGACAGCTGCCCATCTGACGAGCTGGGGTTCTGAAGCAGGGCTGTAGAGGATGTGTGGACAACGATTCCGTGATAAGATTTCCTGCCATCCACAAGATTTTGGCTCATCTCTGGGGACATCCATCTTCAGGGAAGCTGGCAGCAGGACCTAGCTTTCAGGAGAATTTTGAAGCTGTGAAACCTCACTTGGTCCCTTCTATTTGAGGCCTGGCAGGGAGCCCCTCTCCAACCCATTTTATGGTCATATCATGTTGTCTAAAGAGAAGACAGAGCCAGGTCCCTCTTAAAGAGAGACCCATGGTTGTTTGCTTCTGATGTCAGAAGCTATCTGAGTTCAGACTACTTCCTGGGACACACCAGTATCTCACCAAAGAGTCCATCATCAGGCTGGATGCAACCAATGTTCCTAACCATCTCCTGGTGTTCATCTAGGGCAGGTGGTTGCCAGTCCCCATAGCCCAGGACATCATGGCTGGCTTGGGCACAACAGATAACTTGTGTTTTCACTTTTCCTTCTGTCCACATGGATCCTCAGGAGGTAAACAAGGCACTCCTCAGTGTTAGAATCCAGGTTGGCTTTGCCAGCCCATCATCTTCTGCAGCCTGTACCTCCCTCCAGTGGAAATGGCCTTCCTCCCTTTCAAGAACTCCCATGGCAAGGTGCTTTGAGGTCTCCACAGAGCATGGGTTATCATACCCCTCTTCAAGACAGCCAGACACCCAAAATCAATCTCAACAACTGACATGAATTAAGCCAATTTCTGCAGCAAACATGGAGAATCCTCTTGCTGTTAAAAGAACATTTGTGAGGCTGTTTGCAGGAGTTGTTGGATTGAAAAGGCTTCTGCTTCCCCAAGGTCAAGGACTTGGGTGGACAGCAATTCTACAGCCTAAAGCAATCCCTTATTGAGAGAGAAGGAGGCTGAGAAACAGGTTAGAAATCTATTCCAGAGGGAAGTTCAGCAGGGGGAACTGAGATGGGTTGTGTAGTACAGGACTCTCCAGAGTAGGAAAGAAACATCTTAGATTTTTCAAGAGTTCCCTGATGATGCTAGCTGGAATAAAAGCTAACCCCACCACTTAAGAACCAGGAGATTTCCAGTGAACCAGTCAGACCTTGAGCTTATCTCAAGCCTTCTTCCCAAAGTCCCAGATTTACTAGGGAAACTTTTTGTCTCGGGATGTTAGGTGTTAGTAAGTCTGCAAAACTGCTACTTATTTTCATTCCATCTGTAACCCTGAAGCACACATAGCCTGCTGCTTCTTCTCCAGTTCAGCAACCCTGGGACAGCGTGCCAAGCCTGCCTGGATCCAGAGTCAGCATCTCCAGGCACTTGGGAGATGGTTGGGTCAGGAAAACAAAGTTTGTTTGGGTAAAGGATTTTCCCTCCCTTGCTCCTTCACTTGCTTTGAATTCTGCCTGGTGACATAATTACTGATTGCTTCAGTAGCTGAAGTCAAGAAGCACAAAAAAAAAACCAAAAAACAACCTCACATTGAAGGAATGGTACCAAGCACCAACAAATACCCAAACCAACCCTGCTACGTGCAGTGCCACCCCAGCGCAGGGGTTTTCACCTCTTGTTTTATGTTTTACCTAATACCTCCTGGAAATGTATTATTGGCAGTGCCTTATGCACCCCTCATATTGTGTGTGGATCCTGCTTCAGCTCTTCTTCCCATGTCAAATATGTCAGAGATGGTTCCCATCACAATTAAGATAGAGGACACCATGAAGGCATTGTCCCTAAACCTGCAAACCTGGAACTGCCCCTGTACTCAGCCCTGGTGAGGCCACACCTCGAGTCCTGTGTCCAGTTCTGGGCCCCTCAGTTCAGGAAGGAGATTGAGGTCCTGGAGCAGGTCCAAAGGAGGGCAACCAGGCTGGTGAAGGGATCCAGCACAAGTCCTGTGAGGAGGGGCTGAGGGAGCTGGGGGTGTTCAGCCTGGAGAAGAGGAGGCTCAGGGGAGACCTCATCACTCTCTACAACTCCCTGAAAGGAGGCTGGAGCCAGGGGGGGTCGGGCTCTTTTCCCAAGCAACATTCAACAAGACAAGAGGACATAGTTTTAAGTTGTGCCAGGGGAAGTTTAGGTTGAATATTAGAAAGAATTTCTTCACGGAGAGGGTGGTCAGGCATTGGAATGGACTTTCCAGTGAAGTGGTGGATTTTCTGTCCCTGGAGATATTTAAAAAGAGCCTGGATGTGGCACTTAGTGCCATAGTCTAGCAACTGCAGCAGTGGCTCAAGGGTTGGACATGATGATATCTAAGGTCCCTTCCAACCCAGACAATTCTATGATTCTATGATTCTATGATTCTATGATCTCACCTCCATCAGACCTGAGCACAGCCTTTGCTTTTGAAGGGAACACAGCTCCAAGGGGAGGGTCTCTGCAGTCTCCTCCTTTGCAGAAGGTAAGGAGCAGAGATGTTCTTTGTGCTGCCATCAGCATCACCACATTGTGGGGCCAAGCAATACCTGGTGATCCCTCCACAGACATTTTTCCCCCCATGGCAGCCAGGAGAAGTGCCTGTGTGTGCAGAGGTTTGATTTTCCTGGGGAAGCAGAGAGAATCAGGCAGTAAGAAGCGTTGGGTCGGTTTGTTGTATATTTTTTTTTTCTTGTTTGGACAGTTGGGCTTTTTCAGTTCCTTTTTTTCTTTTCTTTTCTTTTCTTTTTCCTTTTTTTTTTAATTTTTTTTTTTTCCCAAGCAGTCGCACAGCCACCACCTGCATACCAAGCACCCTGCAGCACTCTAATTATCCTAGCAGCACACGCAGCCCTTGCTTTTGCTGATGACTGGAGGGAACCACTGGGAAGGCAAGCAGAGATTAGAGAGAGACTGTGGGCCATGGGAAGGGGCTGCAGCAGCCAACCCATGAGGTCAAGCCCTGAAATCCCTCAGCAGCACTGGGTGGGCTGAATAGTCATGGTAAAACAGGAGGATCTTACCCTGGCTCTACCTCAATATGCCTAGAGGTTTTGATTTCTCACCGAGTGGTTGTGATTTCATAGAATCATAGAATAATTTGGGTTGGAAGGGACTTCTGAAAGTCATCCAGTCCAGCCCCCCTGCAGTAAGCAGAGACAACTAGATCAGGATGCTCAGAGCCTTGTCAAGCCTCACCTTGAATATCTCCAGGGATGAAGCCACAACCATCTCCCTGGGCAACCTGCTCCGTTTTTCCACCACCCTCATGGTAAAGAACTTTTTCCTAACATCCAATCTAAATCCACTCTTCCCTAATATAAAACCATTGCCCCTCTTCTTATCACTCCAAGCCCATGCAAACAGTCCCTCTCCAGCCTTCCTTTAGGCCCTCTTCAGATACTGGAAATTTCTCCCATCCTGTGGTGGATGAGGTTGCAGAGGTGAGAGCAGGTGGTGGAGCTTCTCCTGCAAGGTTATGGATCAATCCCACCAGGCACACAGCAGTAAATGGAGACTTTTGAGTGCTGAGGACTAGGACTTGGGGAACTAGGGTGGTCAGGCATTGGAATGGACTTTCCAGTGAAGTGGTGGATTCTCTGTCCCTGGAGATATTTAAAAAGAGCCTGGATGTGGCACTCAGTGCCATGGTCTAGCAACTGCAGCAGTGGGTCAAGGGTTGGACATGATGATCTCTGAGGTCCCTTCCAACCCAGACAATTCTATGATTCTATGATTCTATAGAACCAGGAGGATGGAGGTGAGAAATGGACCACTACTTGATGGTGTCCTGGGAGAGTAGTCCTGTGGGTCTATTTTCAGGCACAACACATAACACCACAAGGTCCAGGGGCATCAACCAAGAGCCTCTGGTTGGGTGTTGTCTGCTCAGGTTGTCAGGCAGAAAACAAGTGAAATGGAGCCATTCTCTTACCTCTTACCTGCTACTCAACAAAGGCAAGCTGAATCTCTGTGGTGATTGTTTCTCATTTCATCTGTCCTAGTTCCTAAAGCTTTAATTAAGGCCCTTCTGGGGTCTCAGAGGATGATCACAGAAAGTCACCTCAGAAGAGGCATTTCAAACAAAGAAAAGGTTGAAATGAGGGAGCTCAGAGCTGAAATCCCACCAGATTTCAGCCAAGGGAATCAGTCTTTGTAACAGACTCTGTGTCTGCCAGAGAAAGCCAAGTCCTGTCTCCTGTCAGCAAAAGGACACGGGCCAACTCCAGTTCTGTGAGATGGATGTCTTCAAAATGGAGAAAACCCTCTGTCTGAAACAGACACAGACACAGGAGATGAACTCAGTGGAACAATGGAATAGTTCAAGCCTAGAAAGGACCTTTCAGATCACCCTGAGCTCCTGCATTGCCCATAGCAGGAAATCATAGTCAGCTCTACTTGAATAAATTATTTTGAGCTCTCTAGAACTTGCTTCTCCATCCATTTTTTATTAGGGGACAACACACTGTCCCTTTGAGGTAAGGGATTCAGTGACTTCTTTTGCAATAGTGACTCTCAAAATCAGCTTTAAAAAATATTTCCCTTTATTTCTCCTTTTCCAGGAAGCAGCAATTTTGCTTCAATGACCAGATGGAAGAGGAACGTGAGTGGGATACACTGCAGAGTTGTATCCTATTCATTTAAGGGTATGATTTCTCAAATTTTCTGCCATCTGCAGCTTTGAATATGATAATTAAGTCTGGGAGGGACCTTGTGACATGTTGCTGCAAAGTGCCCAGCCCCAACCCTGCCTGGACAGTTCCAGATTGATGTTCTTGCATCTCCTGTGAGATTTCTCCAATCTCTCTCAGACCATTTAGCCCGAAGCCACGTTAGGAATGTCTCCAAGTCTTCCATTTGAACCTCCATCAATTTTAATGTAGAACTTCATGTCCTACCCCACAAAGAAAAGGGCATTCCTTTCTACCCTTTGCTAGCTTTCTACAGACTGAAAGATTGTGTCATGGCTCCTCCTCAGTGGAACAGAACACTCCTACTTCTCCCACTTTTCCTCGTGGAGAGGGAGTCCTGGGACCATCTGAGATCAGACACCTCTTGATTTTTTTCTAATGGGTCCATCTGAATGTCACAGCTCAGCTGAAAGTCTCCTATTACTCCATCACATAGAAAAATTGTATTGAGATTAAGTAGCCACCAACAAGGCTGTTGTAGCCAATCTTCCCTCCATGGAGGCATCAGAAAGTTGTCCTATTATCTAAAATGACTCTAACCATTTTAAAACCTGAAGAAATACATATTTTCCTCTTCATAACCAGCTTTGCATGATGCATCCAAGCTACTGTTTATTATCCTGGCAAGAGCAATCTACTGCAGTCCCAACAAATGTAAAACAGACTGTCTTTTCTTTCTGTTCATTATGCTTTTTTTCTTCTTTGTTTTCATTTTCATTTTTTCTACTCCATTTTTTTTCCTTTTCATAAAAGCAATAAGCTCTGAATAATCTCAAAATCACCACTGGCTTTATTGGTTAATCAAAAGCCTTTTTTTCCCCCTTCTGAATCTAAGCCAAGCTCTTAACTTCGTATTTAATGGGCAGATATTTTTCTCCAAATGCTCTTTTTTCACTCTCATAAGCTAACTGTGCTATGGATAATGGCTTCTTTTTCCTGTTGAAGTGGGCTCTTTATCTACCTATAGGTTCCAGCTGGTTTAAATCACTCTTTTTCAAGATGTGCAGACAGCCAATATCCCTAAGCAGGAGTCAGCCTGCATCTGCCCTAGAGACCTCTCCCTTAGCTCTCACACTTGGGTTTTTAGCTTAGTGTATATGAGAATATTGGCATTGTTACCTTCATATAGTCGGATATTTGTGTATTTATGTGTCTATATTTTCTGCTTGAGTCCCAAAAAGTAACCATCACCAGGTCTGCAGAGCTCTCACACTACCAAGCCTCTTTGTAAGGAGTAGACACCTAAAATGACCCATCTGCCACTTCAGGATAGGCACCAGCACCACAGGGGATGGGTTGACAGTGGGTGCCAACATCACAGGGTGGGTTCTCCAGTGCAGCAGGATGAAACAGGACCACCAGGGAACATATCTTCAAGACATAATGTCCTAGCAGAAAAGCTCTTACCCCAGTCTCTGCTGGCCATGTAGTTATCAAGAGACAGGAGCAGACTCAGGGCCCTTCATGCCCAGCCTCCAGGTGTGCCAGGGGATCTTCAGATCAAAATAATTTCTTCCCTGTAAGGGTTGTCAGGCTTTGGAGCAGGCTGGCCAGGGAAGTGATGGAGCCACCATCCCTGGAGAGATTTAAAAGCTGTGTAGATGTGGTGCTGAGGGACATGATTTAGTGGTGGTCTTGGCAGTGTGCTAGGTTGGACTGGATGATTTTAAAGGTTTTTTCCAGATGCAATTATCTTATGCTTCTATGAGTCTGTTCTATGCAACCCCAAGTCCTTGGTCCTTGTGCAGGGACAAAGGTTGGTCCCCAGCCACTAGTTGGTTTTACTCTCTTCTCCCAGTGTCCAGCCAGTCACCTCTCATCTTCAGTGCACATAAGAAAAAAAATCCCTGGGACCTTCTTAGTAAAAGAATCCCAATCACAGACAAGTCTGGAGATGAGTCCCACTGCTCTGCTGTCTGGATAGAGAGCATCAGCCCTCAGACCTTCTGCCAGTTTGTTCTGGTTGCACCACACCTTGGGAATTTGAGGCTCCAAACTGTCTGTCTGACTCAGGCTTTCATAGGCAAGCAAGGAACAAGAATATCAGCACTTCATGTGGCTTCATAACCATCCATCTTCTGCTATAAAAGCACTTCATAGATGAATGTTTTTCACTCCCAGCTTGGATTATTTTTTTTTTTTTTCATCTCCCATGCTTGTGTTTTCCTGAGCTCATTACTGCCGTGGCTGTTAATCCCTTCCAGGACTCTATCCCTCATCTTCAGGGGCAGTTCAGCAATCCTTCTGTCTGTGAAAGGGCCTTCAGATCTGGGATCACAAAGCATTAATTATGGATCTGCAGTATCAACTCTGTGCCACTTGCCACATTTACAAGCTGCAAGAAATCAATGGGCAGTTGTGACAAGCCCTGGCTGTCATTTAAGGTTCCTTCACCAGGAAGAGCTGGGGAGTCTCTGCATGTCTTTTGGGGAGAGAGGTTTAATAAATGAAAGGTCACCAATGGCTTGTGACACTGTTATTGGGAGGGGAAGGGATGGCTCCATCATCATCACATGTGAGGCATTTGTGGGGTTTTCTTTGCCCTTGAGCATCCAGACAAAAACAAACCTTTGGAGCTGACCCCAAGCAGAAGCATCCTGGTCCTGCCTGACCGTGTGGATTCACCAAACCAGCAAAACTGGTCTAAAAACCTTTTGGTTTTGCCTTTTCCTCACTCATACCACGTCCTTGGTGTCAGTTTGGTTCTTGCATAAAATGTGTGCCAGTTCATCTTTTCAAAGAGGAATAAAATAAATAAATAAATAATAATGATGATGATGATTAAAAACCCTGACTTTCTACCAGGTCAGTTTCTTGAACTGATTTAGCACAGGGACAGGCAAACATCCACTTTAGATCAGAGGGAAATAAATCTGTAGATATATTTTATTGATTTAAGGTAGCTGTGTTCCAGTGCTGCCTGGAGTCTCCAAACTGCCTCTCCAGCCTTGTGCCAAACAAATGCTGCCCAAAGCCCTCACAGACTCCATTCCCAGCTCTCCAAGGGACCCCACAGCCCTTACGTATAATACTGGGAAAGGTTTTACAGAACATGCAAAGCCAGGTTTCTCTTCATAGAATCATAGAATTTTCAGGGTTGGAAGGGATCTTTAAGATCATCCAGTTCCAACCCCCCTGGCATGAGTAGGGACACATTCCACCAGCCCAGGTTGATCCAAGCCCCATCCAACCTGGACTTGAACATTTCCAGGGATGGGGCAGCCACAGCTCTGGGTCAGAGTCTCACCACCACTTCTCCCTAGCCTGCTTCAGACAAAGCAAACCATTGTCTTATGCTTAGCAGCTGGCAAAAAAGCAGGGCCCAAGTCACAGCAACCCCTTGGGTACATCCTGAAAAAGAAGGAAAAGTCTCCTGTGAAAAGTTCTGTTTGATGGAACCTTTGCTTGACTCTTCTGTCCAGAGCTGGCTTTCTCCCTCACCTCAGATTTCCAGTGCAGTCCCTATGAGAGGTCCAGTTGCCTCCTGAGCATTTCCAGTCGATGTGCTCCAGGGAAGGGTTAGGATTTTTTTAAGAAAGTGAATTTCTAGGTGGGGGAAGCCAACACCTTGTGCCTGGCCATTCCCTGCTGCAGCACATTGCTGCCATCCTGAGTTCAGAAGCAGAGACAGTGTGTGGGGAACAGACACCAAGGCACCTCTGCAAAAGTGCTAAAGGATTCCTGGGAACAGGAATAAGGTCAGCACTTCACTTGGGGGTCTTGGTGATAGTAGGTAGGGGCTGCAAGAAGAACCTTGCCAATATGTTTTTCCTATGTCCTCACTAAGGCAGGCTCTGAGCCACCCTGGCTTGTTTAATATGTCCCAAAAAGCAATGGGACTGGGAGAGTCCAGTGGAAATTCTACAGTAGATTAGAAACCTCTAGGTAGACACTCTTCTGGTGTCCCATTGCTTCTCCAAGCAGTCTTGCCCTCTCCTTAGGGAAATCCCTGTGAGAAAGAGTCTTGCTCTGCCCTGCTTAGCTCTGTCTTATCTCATCCCTTAAACAAGTTCCTCCAGGCCACTCAGACACATTTGGCTCTCTTCTCCTCTTCATCATTAGCCCACCATCTGAGGACAGTGTCTGTGGTGGAATCCAGAGCCTCTGGAAGAGCAATGCATCATGAAGTCCCCTGATTTAAAAGCCCTTTGAAGTCCCCTGATTTAAAAGACCAGTGCTGTAACTGTGAGCTGGAAAGGAAATCAAAAAAGCCTGGATTATTTATTGCTCCTTTTAACAGCACTATTTTCATATCCATGCTTTTTTTTTCCCCCTTTCTTTTTTAATCCTAAGCATCAGCAGGGTGGCATGAAGCTTTTTCTTCCCTGGGGGAATATTCCTCTGGAAGAGCAGAAGCTCTTGATGCCTGCATTGCCCTTAACTCAGAGCCAGTGTGCTGGGTTTGTAGCAGAAGTGTTTCTCCTCCCAGCCATGCAACAGGCATTTCGGTTTCATGCAGGTAAATGAAGGGTGAAAATTAAACCAGGGCTAAGAAAAAAATTCTCAGTCCCTAAATATTAGTCCTTTCACACTTCTCAGTGTTCAATATCACAGTTTTCCAGTCACCCGTAGTATCTTCCAGGAGTATGAAACACATAAAAACAGAACAGGGGAGAGTCCAGATTATATCTAACTCAAAAGGCAAATGGGGAGAAAATCATCACCTTTCATGACAGTCTCAGGCATCACAAGAAACCTGCAAAAAAAAGGATTTAATTCAGTTCTGCTTTTTCTTCTGAAACAGCCCTTAAACAAAAGCACTCCCGGTGCTGATTTACCTGGGAACATCACTTAAGCACACTGACCTGTTGTTTATTTATTAATCCAATTACTTCATTAGATGGAAGGGTTTTAGGGAGGGAACTTTGTGAGGCTCAATACAGATAAGTCTGGTAAAGCTCATACATTAATGACATGCAACCTATGTCCAGGACATAGCTGGTGAGCAAAAGCCTCTGACTGAAGAGAAGATCCTGATACCAGCATAGAATTGGGTCTGGTACCATCCTGTGGCTCTGCAAGGAAATGACCACTTCTGGCTGAGCCAGGGAAGGTTTCTTGGGGTTTTCCTTTCACCCTCTCACTTGAATATTCCCTGTTTCCTTATGGAGAACTCCAATTAAAACACCCCTCTAGTCCTAGCATCATCTCAGGAGCCACATTTCCTGGGACATTTGATCTTAAAGGCTCTACCAGCTCGGATGGCTGATGACTCTTGTGGCTTTTTGAAAGTCTGTGTCTGGAGTCATGTGAATATTTTCAGACTTTCCTGTGCTTCTTTCCAAGATTTTGGCTCTTGGGATTATGGTGAAAGGTTGGAAATGTCAACCTTTATGTGTTAAAGGTTAGTTTTTAACCACTGATTGTTGGGTTTGGAGGAGAGGATGCTGAGTGCTTCCTCTCCTTTAGCCATAAATCCTCCAGAGTGGCTGCTCTCACCAGAACCACTTGACTCAGTTTCTTCTCTCCCACACCTGAGACCACAGCTCTGCCCCCCACAAAGGGGTTCCCAGCCAAGACACTGCTCAGAAACCCAGGATCATCTCCCTCAAAACCCCATGACAAGGAAATTGTCTACCTGGAGGTACTAGAGCTTCATCCAGGATCATCTCCCTCAAAGCCCTTAATAAGGAAATATGCTGCCTGGAAGTATTAGGGCTTATTTGACCACAGCAGCCCAGCATCCTTCTCCCACCTTAGATAAGACATCAAGTAAAGTACTGCTCCTAGTACAAGATGGATGTGGTCCCCCACGTGTTGTCTTAGAGTAGGAAAGAGGCTCTAAAGGTTGGTGAGAAATGTAGGGGACATGGTTGTGTGCGTGTCCCATTCAGGGCAAGAGATTCAACTGTCTTTGAAAATCAACCTGAGCAGTTGTTCAGCTCAATCAGCTGATTTTTCAGTCTTGCTTGCACTTTCATGGAGTGTTTGGTCTGTCTTGGCAGAGAGCTTTTATTGCTGAGATGGTTACTTCAGCCTTGTTCTCAATTTGCTTTTAGACTAACAGGCAATGTAGCTGCAAATTAAAAAGATGGAAAAGGAGAATAAGCAAAGCTCTGACTTTCTTCCCATCCCACCTCCCCTCAAAGAGGACACTGAAAGATTGACAAGGGAGTCATTTAAAGATCATTTGAGGTCACAGAGACCTTTTCCTACTGCACTGTGAATAGAGGAAGGAAAGCTTTGTGATTGCAAAGCTGGGCTGGGACCTGGGCTCAGCTCCCTGCTTGGCGACAGGCTCACAGCCTGTTTTGCATCTGCTAATTACAGAACTCCAGGGGATTCATTTATTTTTATTATTTTTTTCCAAATGGGTAAATGATTCCCCTCTTTCCTGACTGGCTTCTCTGTTTAGATGATCCCTTTTTTAGGGGCACAGGTTGCTTTGCTGGGGAGAGCACAGCACCCAGGTTACACCCAGTATTGGGCTGCAAATCACAGCATCAACTCAACTGCAAGAGCATAACCCCAAACCACCATCCTGTATAGCTGCAGCCAAAAGGAATTTCACTTTTTGCCTTTAGCCATCTGCAATTGCAATCACACTGCTTGTAGCTGGGATGGTTGAACTATTGGTAGGAAAAGGCTCTTTTGTGAGGGAACACAGTCATGGTATCTGAAAGTCTGAGAAAACTGGGGCTGTTGACCTTGAGGAAAGAAAGCTGAGAGGGGATCTTATTAATGTCCAGCAATATCAAAGGGGTGGGTGGCAAGAGGAAGAGGTCAATAAGGAATAATGGATATAAACTAGAACAGAGGAGGTTCCATCTCAACATGAGGAGAAACTTCTTGAGGGTGAGGTAGCCCTGGCCCAGGCTGCACAGGGAGGTTGTGGAGTCTTCTTCTCTTTAGATTTCCAACCCCCCCTGGATGTGTTCCTGTGGGGGCTGCCCTGGGTGATCTCTGGAGGTTCCTTCCAACCCCAAACATTCTATGATGCCAAAGGAGGAGGCCAGAATCTGTTCCTCTTGGAAACAGGAATTACAAGCTCAAGGTAAGACTCAGTTGAAATCCATTTTAGAAGCTAAGAGAGAGAATTTGAAGTTACAAATCCTCAATTCACGCCAGAATTCCATCTCTGCAGAACCAATCAATGTGCTTTGGCCAAATGGTGATGACCAAGGGAACATCACAATGGTGGCTGAGCATGAGATGGGTGTGAGCTGGCCAGAGGAAGTGGAGCTACTTCAGAAAACACAGAAGAGGTGAACAGGTCAATGGGCAACAGTGTGGAGTGAAAATATTAGGCTTCTGGGAAAAGCTCCCTAAACAGTCTCTTGGATACATGACTGTTTTCAAAGGGAAATGCTGGAAGCAGCTGTTCCTGGAGATATTTTCAACTTCAGGGAGGCCAAACACTCTGGGACATGTTAGGGGACCATTTGAATTAGTGAAGAGGGACAGCTCTTTCCCATGTGTTGTTTATCTGCTTTGCTCCTCTCCCACTTACATTTTCTCCTCTTCTTGGTTTTGAATGCCATAACACAGCAGATACTCCACTGTGTAAACAAATCTCCCCAAGGAGATGTGTTTCACAACCCACTACATCCCTCAGAAGTGGTGTTTCCAGAGCTGAGGCATCATGCTGAGCCTCAGGACAGTATAAACCTTGTGCTGGGTCATGGAGGTTGCATGGATCCACAACCTCAGATCTCCTTAATATGAGATCAAGCCAGAGAAGCTGAAAAAAAAAAAAAAAAAAATAAATAAAATAATAATAAAAAAAAAAAAAAAAAATAAAAAAAGGATTATTCTGAATAGGAACCTGATAACCATGTAAGACAGCTCCTGTACAACCACTGCTATGCATCAAACATACCCTGTGCAGCCTCTGCTCTTAGACTAAGGGCATGGGATTTTGATCCCTGACCAACTCCTTGTGTCACTTAGAAATGCCACCTTCGTTTTTCTGGTAGCTTAACTGAGACACAGAGCACTTAACTCATGGTCTGAGACAGTTTCACCCTCTATCCAAATCTCACCAGCAAACAAGATCAGCAAACAACAGAGCTTAAAGGGACCTGGCAAGATCACCTGAACCATTCTGCTCAAAGCCAAGACCCTCTATACCCATGTTGTTCCCAGCTAACATCATCAGTTGTTCTTTTTTTTTTTAAACCTCAGTGTTAAAAGCCTCCAATTCTTCTGCATTTCTCCCCTGTTCCTCGATTTTAATTAAGTTAGATGAGCAGCAGGTACATTTCCTCTCATCTTTGGTTCTCTCTATTCTTCTTGAAGACAGAAAAAAAACAGGGAAAGAGGCAGCATTTTTTTTTTTAATTGTCCACTGACAAATTGCTTAGTTGGTACTGACATCACTTTCCCTGTTGTTGTTGTTTTTCCCTACAGAAGAAAAGGCCATGCCAGTGGAATGCTTATGAGCCTGCACAATGGGGAAATGGCTTGTAAAAGTATCTGCAGGAAAGCACACCACAAACATGTCTATTTGCTAAGGAGCAGGACCCAGTTACTGAATCTGGAGCCACTGATGTATGCAGGAATAGCATGAAATCAAGCTTCAGAATAAAATGTGCAGTCAGGCAGAGACCCCAATGAAATGTCATTGCGGGATACAAATGAAAAATTATCAAAGGATAAAATGAAACCCATCAAAACACAATGTCCTTCAGTTTGCTGTTTTGTTTTTTTTTTTTTATTGTCATTCAGAAACATTTCGGTTTCATCTTCAGCCAGGCCCTAAGCAGAGGCAGACTTGTATGTTGTATTTCAGGCACTCTTCCCTCGCTCTTTTGTTCTTTTTTTTTCTTTTCTTTTCTTTCTTTCCTTTTTAATTCATTTTTTTTTAAGTGAATCTAAAAAAAGAGGGAGGAAAAAATCCCCTTTTGTTTCTAATCTGAGCAGTTTGCCCTTTGCCTGCAGGCTCAGCCCTCAAACCCCAACCCATATTCAGACCTCAGCTCTCTGACCTCCCACGTTGCACATCCTGATGGATTTGCCTTGAGCATCCTCATGTTAAGCCCAGAGCCCAGCTTTGGACAAGAGAATCTTGTGTAAATAAGACAGTGAGGATTTCTTTCCCGGGAAGAGAATCCACCTGGTCCCTATTCTTTCCTTTCTCCTCTGCTTTCCATTGGTAAATTGTTTGAAAGGATAATTGCCCCAGTTTTAAACACTTACATGTGTCTCTCCTATTGCCACGGATGCCAGCTGCACAGATCTTATTACACTTTGGCTTGCTGTATGACCCAGCTCTTTGGACTAAGAAATCACTTCCCTGCATCCTCCAAGGGACTTGCAGAGAGGAATGCTGTTGCTTTTTAACCCATTCTGCAATGATTAGACTAAATTTTTGATTGAAGTGCTGAATTTCCAGGCCTGGGGACCAGTTTTCTATCAGAAACAGACACTGCTGGCTGCCTCCCTGGGGCAAGGAGGGGACAATTAGTTGTGTTGTACTAACAGGGAGGGCAAATTATTTGCTAGAGGTGATTTAATTCATCAAGAACACTCACATTATGCAGATGTCCTTTTCCCTGCCCATACACCAGCTGGGATGCATGCTTGGTGTAAGCCATGCTTGAAATGGTGGCAAACAGCTCTGGAGCTGTGGTTTGCCTGTTCTTTGGTGGTATTTGGGGCTGTGTTACAAGTGTGTTCCTGAGGACAGGAGGAAAGAGAGCCCTGGGATGGCTCTGGAGACTTGGCTGTGCTGATCTGCTGGGTCACCAAAATGAAGCCACCACTTGGGTTTTGTAGGGATATTTCACATGGGAAGTTCTGGCACTGGGTTTGTCCATTGGGAACTGTAAGATACCTTCAGCCTGGAGAAGAGGAGGCTCCCAGGTGACCTTAGAGCAACCTTCCAATATCTGAAGGGGCTACAAGAAAGCTGGGGGAGGGCTTTAGACATGGGGGGGTAGGGAGAGGACAAGGGAAATGGGTTAAAACTTGAAGAGGGGAAACTGAGGTTGGACATGAGGAAGAAATTCTTTAATTTGAGGGTGGTGAGAGCCTGGAACAGGTTGTCCAAGGAAGTTGTGGCTGCCCCATCACTGGAACTGTTCAAAACCAGGTTGGATGGGGCCCTGGGTACCCTGGTTTAGTGGGAGATGTCCCTGCCCATGCAAGGGGGAAGGAACTGGATGAGCTTTAGGGCCCCTTCCAACCCAAACCATTCTATGATTCTACAGCAGGAGGAGACTGAGGTCATTTAAGCAAGAGCCTGGTGGGCCATGCTCTGAAACACTGGTTCTTGATGTAGTCAAAATCAGAATGATTTGTGAGGGAAAAAAAAAAAAAATCTCTGTTGCAAAATGTGAGATTTCCAAGCCTGATCCCTGAGGAAAGCTCAGAAGTGTTCCAATGCTCAGCAGCTTGGTTGCTGGGTGGGATGTTGTCCATCAGACACAGGGAAGCATTAAAAGGATTGGATCAGCACATCTTGTTCTAGCTGTAGTTTGGGCTGCAATTCATCACAGAAGACCATGGGATTGCCTCTGATGAAGTCAAGGGTTAGAATATGGGAAATTTTTTCCAACCCTTTTATCCTCAGGGTTTATCCAGAAATACCATCCCCAAAAGCTCTAAACAGCCACCCCTTTTTAAACGTGTTTCTTCCTATCTTATTTTTTCACAGTCACTTCTTAGCTCTCCTAGTTAATACATTCAGATATTCTGCTCTTTTTGACCACACAGATCATTTCAAGCACATATTATTGCGTTGCTATGGTTATACTATATTGCAGTTTCCCTTTATATTTGATTCAAACCCAAAACCAATTCTTCCTACATAACCAAGTGTTCTAACACGAAGATATCAAAATTGGTTTCTTTTTTTCTAGCCAATAGCAAACATCACTTCAACCTTGGTAGATAATAGGAGAGATGATGTGTACCAATTTACCCCAAAATTCAGTTCACTCCTCTGTAGCAAATTTTGTGGCCAGTTAAATTTTAGTTGTTTAATTTTTAGGTGGGTAAAATTAGAGAAGATTAACACTGGCTGAAGCTTTCAAAATATGATATTTCCAAGAGAACATGAATAGTGAACAATTGTTGCAGAAAGGGCTTTGAGGTCAAATTATTTAAACTCCTTTCATATGAGTTGATTTCTTAAACAAACCCAAATCACAACATAGGATTTGGGAGAAAAAAAGCAATTTTTTGTCATAGATTCAAAGTGCTGCTTTGGGGAAAGCACTTCCTGCTAAGGGGAAAATACTCCAGACTCCTGCAAAAAGACTCTAACAAAACTAAAGGAAAATTACACTTGGCAAATCCATTTTGAAGGCAAAGTCTAGGAGAAAGATGCAAAAAAATCTTCAATATTTAGGCTTAAAATCAAGGGCACAAGAGCAAATTTTGAGCACCTTTCTTGGACATCATGTTGAGAAAGGAAAGGAATAAGGAAGGTCCACCATTTGCCTGATTTACTTTTATCCAGTTTATGAATTAGCTGTGCCCATCAATCCAACATAAAGAGGCAAGCAAAATGTTTGCAAGAGCTGCATGGGTCTTGTGAATGGCCTGGAGAAAGAGAAAATCCTGTTCAGCCACTCCAAGGTACTTTGGTTTTCTTACACAAGCAGTAATACTACTTTTACAGCAAGAAAACTGACTGAAATGGAGCAATATTAAGTACTCCCAAGGGAAAGCATGGAAGCTGCATCTCTGAGAACACAATGTCTGTCTGTGCTCAGGGACACATTAAACAGAAAATGAGAACCATGAAGCTCCCTGCTTAACTTCCAGACAAGGCACAATGATAATAAAAAGCAGGAACTTTAAAAAAAAAAAAAAAAAAGAAAAAAAAAAAAAAAAAAAAGAAAAAAAAAAAAAGAAAAAGGGGGGGGATGGGACTGGAACAGGGTACCCAGAGAGGTGGTGGAGTCTCTGTCTCTGGAGACATTAAAAACCCATCTGGATGCCATCCTGTGCAACCTGCTCTGGTGAACCTGTCCTGGAAGAAGGGTTGGGTTAGATGATCTCCAAAGGTCCCATCCAACCCCAAACATCCTGGGATTCCCTGGCCCCAAGCATGGCCTAACACCCAAGAGGTGTTAGGTTCCTATCTTGGGATCTTCAGATCTACCAATGATGAAGTCTGAGTGGGCAGGGAGGGAGTCCAAAAGGAGAAATCAGGCTGGAGCAGCCAAGCTCAACAGGAGACATGAAGCATCAAGACCAGGGTTGGATTTGTGTTTGGGTCTTAGAGCAAACTGGAACTGTAGCATTCAACAGCTCCACTGGCTTCAGCCTTGCTGCAAAGGGGATTTGGACCACTCAGCAGAGCCTGAGAGTCAGATGAAAAACTCTGAGATACATGGTGATAGACACTGCCCTGAAGGGAGCTTGTTATCCACCAGTTGGTGGGGTGCACTGGTCCCACCACCACCACCCTGAGGGCTGCTCCACCTAAGGGGCTTTGGACAGTGACCCATGAGGCTCCTGGGGATTCATCTTCATCCTTGGAGCTGGTACAGTGTTAAAATTTCAGCACTCCTTCTATCATTCCAGTCCTGGGGTGTTCCAAGACCACCACCTTCCATTCCATCCTTCCTGGAGGTCTCCTTTTGGGACCAGTCTCAGTCGTGGGACTTGAAAAGAATGGGAATTGCTGCAGGTGGGATGTTCAAGGCAGTGCTGCTTTTTTCCTTCCTCCACCTCCCCCTCCTCCTTCATAGTCACAAATAAATGCAGACACATTCACCTCAAGCATGGGCTTCTCCTGCCCTCAGCTGGCAGCATCCCGCAATGCAAAGCTCCCAGTTCTGCAAAAATCACAAAAAGTGTCAAAATCAGCTGGGTTTGGAGGAGAAGCCATCACCTGGGCAACATTTGGAGTTTGTTTGGTTCGGTCCAAACCTTGATAAAGGTGAACACAACCCATGAAGGGAGTAGGAGATTAGAGAAAGTTTGAGCTGAGGCTCAGCAAGGGACTCTCCATGATCATCTCCCCCCCATCTCCCCCTCCCAGTACCTGAAGGGGCTCCAGGGAAGTGAAGAGGGATTTTATACAAGGCAAAAAGTCATCTGCAGGAAGGACCTGGCTAAGTTGAGGTGACTCTTGTCTATAGAGGGGCCTAAGACCTCCCAGACACAGCATCTTTCTGTACAGGTGTGTCTGTTCCACACGTGACCTGAAGCTGTTTCAGGTCCTGCTGTGGGTTCAGGCTTTTCAAATGTGTTGCCAAACCTCTTGAAACCATCCAAATAGTAGTGGGTGGTCTTTGCCTCACCAGACTTTAAAGAGGAGTCACTAAGACTTTAAGACATCTAAATGTGTGTTTCTACTCAGAGGCATCTCCACATGAGCTGGCAGCTGAGTTCCCTTTACTATTCCTGAAAATCAGTGATTCAGCAGGGTCAGGAGAGACCCAGCTGATCAAATATAGGTGTTAATGGTGAGCTCATTCCCACCACCTGCCTCAACTGGATCTCCTCTGGAAGTAATGGGAGATCATATTCAGCTTGCACAGACACATCCTGATGGTGAGCATGGAGACAGCAGGAGCATCTTCATCTCTGAGCTGAATCTCAACCACAGGCTCTAGTTAATATTTAGGCATCTGATTCAATTCTCTGGTATCCTTGGAAATGTCCTAGCACACCCAAAACATTTCCTTGGATTTAGTGGGTACAGCACAGGAGCTACAGGAATCTTGCATGCTTCTGAAATCAAAGTTGGGGTTAAAAGACACTTCATGGCATCTCAAAAGAATCAATGTGAGTGCAACTATGTCATAATTCAGGTTCTCTTTGCAGTCCAGAAGAGGTGGACACAGCTCTCCTTGTCTCAAAGGAGAACATCTTGTCTTTTCAGAAAGAATATAATGGTTCCTGAATGTCTGCCATTTCCAAGGATTCCCACACCTTCAACTTCTCCAGATGTGTGCTGGATTCAGCTCATTCCCAGGCTGATTCCCTAGTTCTACAGAGGAGAAATGATGCTTTTTCCTCCTTCACAGACCTCATCCAGTCCAGCCACAATAATCCTGGTACTGAGCTGGTAACACCAGCCTGGTCAATGCAACCAAGCCTCAGGGGGTCTGTGCCTTCAGTTGTGTTCTTGTCCATCCCATCTACATCCCTCCCTCCCCCAGTCACCTCTGCAAAGGAAAGCAGGGATGGTGCTGTGCAAGAAGTAGCTGAGATCCCTCCTTATAGGAATGTCTGCCACTGGGATGCCTGCAACCATGTCCCCAGTGCCAGCAGCTCTGGTGACAACATCACCTGTGGCAAATAACTGCAGATCTGGAGATCTCACAGCTGGAAAGAGAAAAGTTACAGCAGAAAAGTCCTGGGGAGGAGGACTGCTAAAGAGGGGGATAAAAGGTGCTCTGCCTTGCTAAGCAAGCTGTCAAATCACTGCTTGGGGATGCCACGAGCATCTTCATGGTGGGGAGAGAGCTTCTCAGCAATGCCTGGGGGGGGGAGATGTCTGTCACTGGAGGTGTGTTGGGAAAGGGTCACTGTGGATGTGGAGAGGGAATCTGGTTTGGCGTCTCTGCTGTCCAAACTGCTTGGTTGTGCCCCTAGGAAGGAATTTCAGATGTGGAGGAAGCTAAAGATGCCTGAGAGCCAACACTGAATGGGGACAAACCCAGGCCTCAGGTCTCTCTCTCTCCTGGACTTCTGCAGAGGAGGAATCACAGCTGAGCTGTCTCCAAACCAGGGCTCCATGGCTGCATTCTTGGAGGGTTTTTTGGGTTTTTTTTTCCATGTCTATTTGCAAGAGAACAGTCTGCCCTCAGCAATGCAGGCAGGAAGGAGCTGACACCAGCCAAATCTATCAGCATCTTGTGGAGTCCTCCCTCACCACCCACCCAGATGGGGTCAAATGCAGAGAGCTTCACCACTGAGAGACAGAATTAGAGGGTAGAGGAAGGAAATGCTTTCACACAGCCTTGCTCCATGCTGCACCTGCCATTTGCTCCAACTTTTCTTAGGGAATGCAGGTAGAAAGTGTAACTTCTGAACATCTGGAGGATGCTTTCAGGGACAGAAATGGTAGCAGAGCTCTGACAGTTCCTATCCAAGCCTGTGGATAAACCTGGTCCAGGCTGGATACCTGGGTTCATCAGAACATAACAAGATAACAGCAAAGGCAAAGGTGACACAGAATGCTCACACTATCTTTGGGAACAGAAGGTGATACCTGTGGGCTGAGCAAGTTTCTCTATCATAGACATCTCTTGGAATGTGATCACTCTTGGCTTTGTGGAATTTCTCCAATGTTTTGTTTTGGGTTTTTGTGTTTTTTTGTTTGTTTGTTTGTTTGTTGTGTTTTCTTTATTGGACTAACACTGACTTGAAGAGGAGTTTCTTTCCTAGGAAGCAACTGTGTTATGTTTGGGCAAAGGATTTCCCTTCACTCATTTCTCAACCCCCCCTGCCTCTGGTCTGAATGGAGCTGTAACCCTGGGAACCCTTCTCCAGAGTTTATATTTCCCTGGGAATCCCCAAATCTTGGGAAACCCCATGTTAGAAAGTGATGTTTCAACAAAACTACCACGCGAGGGCAGCCTCTTCCACCTTCCCATGTGAAAAATCTCCCTTCAGCCTCCCAAATCCAGGCTTAAAAGGCTTTTTGAGTTTGTTCCGAGTCCCTTGGTGATAATATTGCTCTACTGATACTGACTGATGGCTAATTTGCAACAAGAGATGTACAAATACTGCCCCATTCTACAAAAATCTCATCACAGAAAGGATGCCTGGAGCCATAGGAATATTGCCTAAGGTTGGTTTTAACAGTATTTTCACACCTGAAATTGTGAACACTGAAAGTCTGTGGTTAAACAAACACAATTCATGTTCTGACTGATGAGTAGGGGGGTTGTGATGCTGTGGTCCTGAGCAAGTCACCTCCAGCAGGCACAAACCTGATCCTCCTGGCTCTTCCACCAAGAGCTGCTACTTGCAGCAGGTTAAGAAAAACTGATTTTCCTACCTTGAGGCTCCAGCAGATTTTACCAGCTGCTGTTTGATGGAGTCACCACTGGATGGAGAGAAAACATCTTGCTGAAGGAGCTGAATTGCACACACGGGTTAAATATTTGGCCTGCCTTGTGTCCTCTTCTGCTGCTCTCTGGATCCTGGATTTGTGGACTCACATCCCTGGGGAGGTACAAGGCCTCCCCATCTGGAGGTGCAGATCCTTTCAGTGATCATAGCACTGCTATAACCCTGATGTGTCCAGGCTGACAGCCCTGAGTTAGGATTCCAGCCTTGCAGCCAAAATCTCTGGGGAGGGAAGAACTAACAGTGAGCATCAGAAAATAAACTTGTTTCTATGAACATCCCTTAAAGACTGGTCACAGAGTTCTCCCTGGGGTGTCTTTTAAGAATTTGATGGAGTGTTCTGCTTAAGCTCTGTGTACATGATTAGCCCCTGGAAGAAATCTTCCTTCACTTCTTCAGAGGGAAAGTGTTTTTTCCCACAAACTGAGCTTTCGTTCACCAAATCTCTCAGCATCCTCCCCTGCTTGCTGCAACCCGTAGACAGCAGATCTGCCAAAAAAGACCAGAGGCAAACCTGATGGAATATCACAGTCCTGCCTGTGTCATTTTTTAGTGTGTAGGAGCTGAATTTGTGCAGAAAATGAAGCATTGAGCCTGATATCCCAGTGCTTCAGACCTACAGACTGTCCCAGCAAGTTAATCGAGAAGATTATCAATTTTCACCCACTTTGCTTGAGCATGAGCAATTGGCTGAGGATCAGAGCAGCAGTGAATCTGGCACCAGCCTTAACATATTAAGGAAATTAAGAGCTGGAATAAAAATCATTATATTTGACAGAGCAATTTGTGGATCAGGAGATGGTGTTGTTTTAATTCGCTGGCAAGAAGGAGGAGGGAAGGGGGTGCACCCAGTCACTGCAAATCCAAAGATAACTGTAGTGTGGTTTATTCTGGTGCTGATCCATCCAAATAAGAAAGAAATGATCAGGCAACTGCCACAGATAGATAATCATGCAAAAGAAGAACTGGCAGTTTATTGCAGAGAGATTTTTCATTTCATCTTGGCACCACACTGGGGGGAAAGGATGCACGGGCTGAAAGCAGATTAGCATCCAGGCACCCCAAGAATGGTTTGGGCAGACTGGAAGAATAATTATGAAAGTCTTTCCCACCTGCCATCTTCAGGCCTTGACAAGGTTAAAACCAAAGGAGCCCACAACATGGAGAGATCTCCAGGGCAGGAGTGAAGGCTTGATGATGGAGAGTTGATTATTGGCATTTCCTTTGATCTAATTTGTGCTCTCAAGTGAGACAGATGACACCCTGGCTGTTAACTACCCATCATCTGGGCGGGATGACATTCATCAGCCCCAGAGATAAGTGGTGCACTTTTGTTTCAGTGTTGTGGAAGGAAATTCTTCCCTATGGATGCCTCCTTTTAAGCTGGGGATGGCCAGACATATACTGTGACCTCTCCTGCAAACAAACAGCAGGTGTGTATGAGCTGTTGCACAGAAGCACTACTATTGATCCTATAGAAACTACTATTGATCCTAGAAAAGACCTGTCTGACAGTATCATTGTGGTGCAATACAAACAATACAATAATACAAAAATCTCAGTGCAATACAAACCCAGAATTTGTGCAGGGATGGAGGGACAGCAGAGGAAATACTTGAGTGGGGTTTGTGGACACAGATAGTGTTCAGAAAGTGTTGTTTTTCTTCTGTGAAGCTCACTTGAGCCCGAGATGTGTTCACAGATGCTGCATCACATTGACAAGGTCCTGCAAATTGGGACAGATCTACCCCAGTGAGCAGGTAAATTTAGGGTCATATGGAAAAAAAAGGGGAGTCATGGGTTACTGTATTACCATAAAGGGCATAGAAGACAATTCATCAGCCTGCCCAAGAGGAGCTTCCAGACATCTTCTTTAATCTTCTGGCCTTTTTTTTTTATTGTCCCTGAAAGTCTGAGACACAACTGAGGACAGCTTTGAGCCTACAGTGTCATGATGGGAAATTTCTTATGGTGCTCTGAGGGTCAATGCAAAGAAATGTCCTCTGAAAAAGAGTATCCTGGGCTCCTCTGGAGCTGCTCTCTGAGCTTCTCTTTTGATTTAGGGGACAAAATAACCTAAAGCTTGTTCAAACATTAATGGATATTGTTGGAGGGATGTCAAGCAGCATGAGTGCCTTAATGAAAGGTCTCTCAGAGCCTCTGCAGTACGGGGTGCTTTGAAGGAGCACAGCTGAGTTGAACAAGATGCCAGAATGTTCAAACCAAGCTGCCCTGGGCATTAGAACTTCCTCTCAGTTTGTGGCAACTTGAAAGGTCTGAGCTGCTCCTGCTTCACCAGGGTTTTTCTCCTGCATTCAGTGCTTGTAAGATGGGTGTAAGTGGAAGGCAGGGATAGATGAGTATAGAGCAGCTGCTGAGATGTGATGCCTTGGGAAGCACGACCTGAGAGGACTGACAGCCAGCAGTTTTCTTTATCCAGCCCCAAACAGTGAGCTTGAACAAATTCAGTCCACTCATCCCTCACCATTTCCCTTCCTCCATGCTTTGTCTGGCACAACTCTCTGACTCAAAGTTTTGGGGTCACTAAGTGTGACCTTGTCACCTTGAAGGTGCTCTCCTATATCAACAATAAATCCCTTGCACAAGAGGATGGCATGAGCTGTCCTCATGCAAAGCTGGTTATTTCACAGCAGTGAGCAGAGCTCACCCTCTTGGAGTGCCTTTTTATTTTGTGATGAAAGGCACATCCTCTGGTGCCTCTTGGCCAGAGAGAGGTGTACACAGTCTCTTGGCCTTCCAGTGGGTAGTTCCAAGAAGCAGAGATCAGCTCAGTTCATATTTCTGCCTTGGAGAATTAATCATGGTGTCACCCTTGCCAGGGCAAGGCACTGCTTCTCTTGAAAGTGAAGAAAAAGTAAATAAACACTAAGATTCAGAAAAATGTAGGCTAAGGCAAAGAAAATGTTTAGCATTTGATCAACAAACAGCCAGGACAAACCTGTTTTGATAAAGGGGAGAGAATCTGGAGCATTTTAAGCTCTTAGGCTTTCAGTCACTAAAGATCCAAGTGCTGGAGCAAGAAGGACTCTAAAACATCCATCAGGTTTTATTTACAGGCCATGAGTCAAAAGCTGAAAGATGGAGGGAAAAAAAAAAAAAAAAAAAGGTGTGAATTTTGCAAGGTATCAGAGCAGTAAGGGCACAGCAATGAGGGGAAACATGGTCTTTTCTCCATCCCTGTGGTATCTGGGGAATTGCTGTCCAGATGGGTTAACTTTTAGTCAAACTCCACTGTGATGATACCTGCACTATGGAAGTAAGGAGATACCTCCAAGGAGGCATGAGTATTCCCAGACACCTCACATCACTTGAAAGATGATAGCTGGAGGATGCTACTGACATTGGAGTGATGGGAGAGGTTCAGAAAGGGTCCCTTTCTACTCTCTGGTGGCCTGGAGCCATTCCCACCTCTGATTTCCCATGCCTGTGGATGCTGAATGACAGACACTCAAATATTTCCATGGTTTTATTTCAAGCAAGCCAAGCTTTCCTTTGTCCCTGGTCTTCTGGCACAAAAGAGATGTTAAGATGTTCATGATGTTAATTTTTCTTCTTCAATATCCAACATCCTTCCACACTGGCACCCTGACCAGGTGGGTGTTGGAAGGAGAAGGCCTTATGGAGCTGTAATGCTGGAGGAGGTGCCTAAGGCACCCCTGATAGACCCAAAGACACCTAGAAGCTACACAGACCTTACAAGGGATATCACAGAATCACAGAATGGCTTGGGTTGGAAGGGACCTTCAAGATTACTGATTTCCAACCCCTCTGCATGGGCAGGGACACCTCCCACCAGCCCAGGTTGCTCCAAGCCCCATCCAACCTGACCTGAGACACTGCCAGGGATGTGGCAGCCACAACTTCCTTGGGAAACCTGTGCCAGCATCTCAACACCCTCACAGGAAGGAATTTTTTCTTAATGTCTAAGTTAAACCTCCCCTCTTCAAGTTTTAAACTACTTTAAACCTTTTAGGAGAAGCTTCCTCACATTCCACGCCAAAGGAGGTGGCAAAGAAAGGAAGAAAAAAAAGGCTGTAACTCTGTGAACTCATAAATCACCAAAGTCCTGAAAGGGGGTGGAGGTTGTGGGGGGAAATAAATAAATAAATAAAAGGCAAACAGCCCAACATGGCCTTTTTGGTTTGCAGATAAGCACAAAGTTTGGCAGGAAGGAGATTAGGGCTTTTTCCAGTCCACCTCGCAGTTGATAATCCCCACAGCAACAGAGCTCTGGGTTACAAACAGCCAGACGTGTTCCCCCAGCAGAAAATGGGAAAAAGCAGTGGGGCAGGGGGATCTTTCATGTTTAACTCTGTTTATTTTATATGTCTTCAGGAGAGAAAGTCTTTGCTACTCCAAAAGAGAACAGGAGCCATCAATAAGGGCAAGTTATGACTTACACACCTTCTACAAGCAGGGCTGTCCTCTAGAGAAGCATTTTTGCTGTCTTTGTTAATTTAAAGCTTTCAGGACCCCTGTGATGCTTCTTGGGAAACTCCAGCCTGACTCCATCAGCTCTTGCCAGCAGCCAAGTTTTGTTATGATTAATGACAGAAGAAAACTGCCAGTTGTAGACACGAAGAATTAAGCTGTCACTAACATTTAGAAATCAACGTTAGACCATGGGAGGGATGGGGGAGGAAGATGATGGTGGTGCAATACCTGCATCTGCAGCTACTGATGCTCTTCAAAGTTCCTTCTGGGGTGGCTTACAACCACCCTGAAAAGAAATTAAAAAATAATTTTAAAAAAAGAATGGTTTTAATATTAAAATAAATTTAATAATTACATTTCTAAGAAAGACATGCCTAGGATTACCCAAGATGTCCAGAGTCCTACTGCCACTCCAAAGCATGCAGGTCTCCCATGGGTCTTGTATCACATCTGCCAGCCCTGTGCAAGCACTGCAGGTACCCTGGGACATCTCCAGTGGCATCAGACAGTTGGGTTCAGGTAGCTTAATGAAACCTCTGCAGGATTTTCTGAGGCACAGAAACTGGAAAACCAGATGAGGCAGAACAAATGAGAAGGGCCAGGGCTGATGGACAAACACAGCAATAAATTCAAGCAATCTCCCTGAAACATCTTCCCGCTGTCCACCAGGGCTGAGCCTGGGGATTTGCAAGCCAAGGGAGAGTCTTGGAAGTAGAAAGAATGCTCTAAAATCAAGGATCTTTCTCAGGGCTGGGAGATGGTGATGAGAAGACCTGATGACTCCAGAAAACATCCTATAGAATCAGCATCAATACAAGGTGAGAAGTGCAGCTGGAACTGCAGCAGGAGTGTCTGGAGAAAACACTTCTCCCCCCTCTGCAATAATTTTGTGTTTTCCAAGCTCACTGTGAACAGATGAAGATGGACCCTCCCAAAGCCTCACCTGTCCATCCCCAAATGTTTTGGCCGGGGTGAAGTTCCCACCCTTACAGCCCAGCAGCCTGAGCAACCCAACCCTTCATCCCAGCCTTCCTCCCATCCCTGACTTCCACAGGGAAAAAGTGATGGAGAGACAGGGAAGGAGATAAGGGACAGGACCTCTCCTCCCCCAGCAGGGGGGTCTTTCCTATCTGAAGCTGATTAGATTTGGGATGAGTGCTTCTTTCCAGAGCCCTCCTGGCAGCCACGCTGGGGAGGGGGTGGTCTGAGGCTGCAGTGATGGAGAGAGGAGGAAGCAGTGGCCTTGGTGACAGTGACAGGCTGTGAGATGTCGGGTCACACTCTGTTCCTGGGGTGATCCCAGCCCTCTGCAATGCACAGATGGCTCCTTTCTGTCATCTGACCTCATTGTTTAATCTGACCTGATCCGGTGGTGTAATTTAACAGCAACTTTAATCACCACTACGAAGCTGGGATTGTTTCCCTGGGCTCCACCCCAGATTCCTTCCCCTTGAAGGAACACACACACAGCCCAGATGCCATACATCCAAGGAGACATCCCCAGCTAAATCCTGCATGGAACCTGCTTTCCATGGGGACTTCTCCCAGCTCACAGAAGAGGAGATGCTGCTGCTCGCAGCCGTCACCGTTGTCTGCAATAAAAGGAAATTTCTGCTTCATGAAACCAGCAGAAGTTTCTCTGCTGCTTGCTATAGGTGCTCCTAGAGATGGAACACACCCCACCCATCTGTCCCAAGGGTTTCTAATACTCCTGGCAATTTTTTATCACAGCTTCAGTAGTATTTGGACGACCTTTTAGAAAGATCTGATGCTCAGGAAAATAGCTTCAGTCACAAGACACTTGGGTTTGCATCACAACCCTCCCAAAGAGACTCTCTGCATGTCCTTGGTGAAGTCATTTAGTTTTGGTGGCAGCACCTAAACTGTAGGAAGTTTTTTGCAGGTTCCTGCTCTGCATTTTCATCTGGTCCTGCTCTGAGACTCTGTTCAGATGAAGGCAGGCACAAGTGATCTCCAGTCTATGGTGGGAAGGTAGCAAGTAGCATAACCTCCAGGGATGCTGCAGTGGTCTCCAGCTGCCTATCCACAGATTAAGACCTCCCCACCTCAGTCTTCCCTCTGAGAAGGTCTCAATCCAGCCTCTCCGGTTCTAAATCCATGGCTAATGCAATAAGGAAGAGGTGGCCAAGCACAAAAAGCTGAACAGGGCTGAGGGCACTGATGAGCTTCAAAGAACTGGACCAAAATCAGGTCTCAGCCCACAATACATCATTCATGATGGTGATGCCATATGCACACATACACACACATCCCTCCATATCACCAGAAAGGATTTATTCCACACACACACCCCTCTCTGCCTTCAGCCTCAGAGGGTAGGAAGGGACCTGCAAAGGTCACATAGTCCATTACATCCCCTCAAGGCAGGATCAGCTCTCCTACAGCCCTGCTGACAGATGTTTGTGTAACCTGCCCTTAAAGACCTCCAGTAGAGGAAGGTCCACATCCTCCCCCCAGCTATCTACTTCTCAGTCTCTCTGGGGGAACTCAGAGGTTTTTCCCACGCTGTCCTAATTGCATTGCACCTACCCCAAGCTACAGAGAACTGCTCAGCTCTCAGGGAGGGCAGTTGCTGAATCCCTTTTCCCAGACTGAGCAAGCAGAAAGGATTTGCTGACACCTTTGGAGTGAGGGAAAATCCATTCTAGGCTGGCTTTGCCTCACATCAAGACACAGCCTCTATTTCACAACCCTGTCAGCATCTATGACTCCACTGGGATCTGTTTGGCAGCAAAAGTCACAACTCTTGCTCTCTCAAGGTTCAGAGCCCTATTCCCTGGCAATCTGATGGTGAGAGTGAGAATAAAATGTGAAATCTTTTCTCTCCCTCCCCCCAGGCTAAACTGGGGTGCCCCTTCTCCAGTTGCCTTGTCCAGCACGTTTTGCTCCCAAAATCTTCTTTTTCAATAGGTTTTGCCTCCAGCCCTCTCTCCATGCCTTGCTGAAAGGGTACTGGCAGCTCTGCTTTGTGATCCCTCAAGGAACTGCCTTCAGGTGAAGTTGGATATTGGACAGAGGACCAGAGAGAGCAGGAGATCCAGCTTCCCAAACACCTCAGAGTCCTCCATCTTCTCTCCTTCCACCATTCACCCTGCCTTTCCTTTCAAATTAAAGAAGTTGGCAAGTGGCAATCTTTGTGCCCAGGCTGATGGCTGCTAGAAACCCTTCTGGGCAGGGTTTGAGACAGGATTTTATCTTGGTGCTGACCCTCATCTGCAGTGTTGCCCACCTGAGGGAAAACATTGCCTCTTTTTAAGATTTAAAATTTGTCCCTGCCTGCTTTAAGGAGACTGCTAAGAACACAGACAAGACATTTATTTGCCATCTGCTGGTGAATCCATCACATTTTGCTGGTTTCCCTGCACAAATGTGCTGTAACTTCAATGGGAATCCTGCAACAAACCATTATTGCAGCAGCTGTGGCTTTACCCCTAAAACTCACACTTGTGATAGAATTTAAAGGCTTAGCAATAACAATTCTTCAAGTTCCTGCAGTATTACGTTGACTTTCTTGCTGAAACTATTTTCACTGCAATATTCTCCCAGTGAAACTACTCCAAGGTGCCTGAGCTGAGAGGCAGGTTTGCCTGGGAAGCCAGGTTTCACAGATTCTCCCAGGTGATTTTCTTTAGATCTTGGAGATCCTGTGGTGGTTTTGGGTTTTTGTTTTGGCTTGGGGTTTTTTTTTGTTTGTTTGTTTTTTGTTTGGTTTGGGGGTTTTTTTGTTGTTTTTTGGGGGGAGGCAGAGGGAAGGTTTTGGTGGTGGAGAGGTTTGGGTTTTTTTGTTGGGTTTTTGTTTGTTTGTTTGTTTTTTGGGTTTTTTTGCCTCTGTCAGGTTCACTTTATCTGATTTGATAGGCTGTAAAGCAAAAACTAGATCTCTCTGTGCTCCTATATTAACCATGTTACTCACATGTGCTGCCACCTTGGTTCAGAAATGTTCATCTGCCACCTTGGAAAGCTGAGGCTTCCAGGGACTGCAAAGAGAAGCAGGATTTCTTGTTGCAATATACCAAAGGATTTAAATGCAATGGACTCTCTTAGTCCTGAGGCACTTCTTAATTAAGGACTGATAAAAACCCAGGAGCTGTTTGACCACTGTTTTGCAGGTACTGGTGCTCTCCCAGAGGGACTACACAGGTTATACTCTGGGTCTTCAGAGACCTTAGGCATCTGAGACCAGCTTCTTTTAGGGTGTAGAGGTAGATGTATTTCATTTGCAAATGGGATTTCATATCTCTTCTTCACCTCTCAGCCCTGTAGCACAGTTTGGATCTCAGATGAGCTAAGAAACCTGCAAGCTGTGCTTGCAGAGGGGTTAAATTATAGAATCATAGAAGAGTTTGGGTTGGGAGGGACCTTGAAAGGTCGTCTAGTCCAACACCCCTGCAAGGACCAGGGACATCTTCAACTAGATCAGATTGCTCAGAGCCCCATCCAACGTGACTTTAAATGTTTCTAAGGATGGGTCATCTACCACCTCTCTGGGCAACCTGGACAGTGTTCCACCACCCTCATTGTCAAAAATCTCCTTGTACCTAGCCTGAATCTCCCCTCTTTTAGCTTAAAATGATCACCACATCCCTTGTTCTATGATAAAAAGCACTGCTAAAAAATAATCTGTCCCCATCTTTCTTACAGGCCCCCTTTAAGAATTAAAAAGCCACAATAAGTTGTCCCCAGGGTCTTCTCTTCTACAGGCTGAACGAGCAAAACTCGCTTAGCCTGTCTTCATAGGAAATGTACTCTAGCCCTGAGATCCCTGGTCTTTTCTGGACCTGCTCCAGCATCTCCATGTCATTCCTGTTCTGAAGAGAGCACTGCAGGTGGGGTGTCCTACAAGTGGAGCAGAGGGACAGAATCACCTCCCATGACCTGCTGGCCATATTTCTTGTGATGCAGCCCAGGATAGGGTATTATTACATGGGTATAACAAGCAAATCAAGTCCTGCTCCCAGAAACCACACAAAAAACCAGAGGAACAATCTTCTCCTTTCACTGGCTTCTCCCATCTGATTTAAGGTCATCCTGCCACTGCCACACCATCCAAGCATGTTCCCTGTGCCTGGGCTCGTTAGATGAACAACAGCCACAGGGCTTCTGCTCCTCCCTCTGAATAATTCATAACCTCCACAGTGTCCTGGAATCATCTCCTAACCCACAGCAAATGCTTTTCTCTGCCTGGCCTCATCCATCTCATTGAACTCTATCTGCTCTCCCATCGTGGTGTTTATGTTCTTCAAAGAACCGAACGCCGTTATCCTCTCTTCTCCTTAGTCAACGTTTGGCCAGGACATACATATTTCTTTCCCCCTTTTCTTTTCTAATCTGCCCTCCTAAGTCTCTCCCTTCAGGAGATTGGTCTCACAAGCTGCTTGGATTTCTCTGTTTATCTTGGACCGGGAACAACTTTTTGAAATCCTAATAACGTAGATTTTGCAAAGCAAAGCTGTGAAGCAAGAGACTTTCACACTCAGCAAGCTCACGGGGTGGCAAAGTGCCACGGGACAGCTGTTGAACGAAAAAGGGATTATTTTAGCTAAGTGGATGCCCTTGAGCAATAAACTCCTGGTCCCTTGAGTATCTCTTCTCCAGAGGAGTCAGTGATATGGACAAGACTGTTCCACCCTGACCCATATTAGCTGGCAGGGTCACAGCACAGATCTTGGCAAGAAGCACCTGTGAAAAAAGCTGCTTGAAGAGCAGGTCACAGGGCTGTGTAACAGGGGAGGGAATTTTCTGGTCTCTAGAGCCCAGGCTGCAGGACCAGCTTGTGCCTGAGGCTACAGGAGGCTGGGGTTCAGTCAGATAACACACCAGGTGATGCCATGCTACAGTCTTGCTCCTTCTCAGTCATCATTTGCAAGGTGGAACAAGGGGGAACTGTTGGAAACTGAAAGAGGGGAGATTTAGGTTAGACATTAGAAAGAAATTCTTCACTGTGAGGGTGGTGAGACACTGAGAAGTTGTCCAGAGAAGCTGCGGATGCCCCATCCCTGGAAATGTTCAAGGCCAGGTTGGATGGGGCTTGGAGCACCCTGGTCTATCTTGGAGAAACCTGGGCTACTGAAAGGCATCCCTGCTCACAGCAGGGGTGTTGAAGGATGAGATTCCTCTCATCCCTGCAGAGACTATTTCCTAAGTTATATATATATTAAAAAAGGGATGGGGGAAGGGCAATATGATCCTGAGGGCACAGCCAAGACAGCCTCATGGGACACCAAGAATCCTGCTCTTGGCTCATCACAGACATGTGTTGAGATTTTGGCCAGCTCTACTTCTCTTCTCTATTTTTCCCTCTGCCTTTTGTGTCATTACATTGGAAGTTCACAGGAGGGTTTCTCTGTGGGTGTACGTGGGTGCCCACGTGTGTGTAACACACTGAGGTCTCTCAATACAGTGGCACTATAAATTATATTGTGTCACATTCTTGGAGTGGTGGTATTGTAAGAGTTTCCTCCCTCGGTGACTTTGGAAAATAGCTACCTGTGAAATTAAATTAAACATTGCTTCTCTTGGGGTTTAAACAGTACACTCCCTCCAGCTTGGGCTAAGAGTTTCTTTTTACTGTATTACTTTATAGATTAGTACAGCACAGGGAATTAATTACCTTTTGTTTTTTTCTTCCAGTAAGGCTCTTTTAATTTTATTTTTTTTTCTTGCAGATTTTCAATTTACAAAGAGAACTTAGTGGGGACTGCAGGAAATCCTACGTATGTGAAGAATTTAACCTTAAGCTCTGGTTCCTGGTACCTGGTCTGCTCTGCTCCTTGGATCTGCTCTGCCTCCCCCAGATGATAAGAGCTCTGCTGGGTCTGCCTGCCACGCTCATTCCATTACTCTTGACACTGCTTTTTGTCTCCAGTGGGCCCTGGATAGGCACAAATCCAACCTGTCACATCCTCCAGAGCCCTGGTTTGGCCTGGAGTGCAGAGATCTCTGAACTCTGCCTTGTTGCAAATATTTGTTAGGGGCAGGAGAAGTGTGGGGTAGAAGTTCAGATGCCTCCTTTGCTTGGTCCCCCAACCCCCAACACTGATCTTGAAGGATGAGGTTTTGCAGTACTGCATTGACCAGGGCTCTTCTGGTGGTCCAGGGAGAGCAGCTGGGAGGGGAAGAAAAAAAAAATACAATTAAGAACTGATTGCCTCAGGGATCTGAAGGACAGAGAAATCTTCATTGATAACTTCTTTTTGTCTTCCAGATCCTCATATCTCAGGTAGAGACCCATAAGGAGTGTGTACATACTCACACACACGCACAAATACCCAAAATGAAACCCCTCAGGGAAAAATAATAATAATCCCTCTGTCTCCCATAACTGGGACCCTTTTCTGTTTCTTCTCCTTGCTGCTATTAGCCAAGGTGTAAAAATTTTGGGAGCAGCTTTCTCAGTGAGCTCAATGCCTATCTCCACCACTCCCACAACATCTCTCTCCATGAACCCTACAAGCAGAGGAGATGCAAAAGCTGGCAGAAGGCAGCTCAGCTGAAAGCAGAGCAGGGATGTGTCTGACCAGCAATTTTCAGGCAGGTACCACCATGTCCCAGTGCTCTCTAAGCCATTTCCAGTGTTTTCCCTGCAGAGCTGGCTCAGGGAGGACCTTTCTAAAGTGCAGAGGGCAGCAGCTTTATCTGTTGCAGCTGGCTATCTTTAGACGATTTTAATAAATCAGTGGGATTAAAAACATTCCTCCTTCCAGCCTCCTCCTTGGTGCTTAACCCTGGTCAGGCTGTGTGATGAGGAGGAGAATTTTTTTGAAAAACCAATTGCATTTAAAAGGGAGATACGGAGGAGTTGGCAGTCATCTCCTCTTGAGCAAGTCCCATGTTAAAGGGATGATCCTAGCTTCCAAACCATCCTTTGTATGTAATCATATTTGTGTCAGCCTTAAGGAACCTAAAGGTGCCAAATGCTGTGTAGAGAAGGAAACCAGTGTATTTGTCCTGCCCCAGCTCTACCAGGTATTATCTCTATTGCACAGCATCAGAGATTTTCCCGTCATTTATTAAGTGGTCCTAGACAGGGCATATGCAATTGTCCCTTGATTTTGGCAGTTTGGGACGTTGGGTTGGGGATCTGGAGAGGAATGAGGCCGTAAACTTCTTAATAAGAAAAGAAGAGGCAATAACAATTTCTTCACTGAAAGGGTTGTCAGGCCCTGGCACAGGCTGCCCAGGGACATGGGGGAGTCACCATCCCTGGGGATATTTAGAAGCTGTGGTGTTTAGGGACATGGTTTAGTGGTGGCCTTGGCACTGCTGACTTAATGGTTGAACTTGATGAGCTCAAAGGTCTTCCAACTAAAACACCTCTGTGTTATGCTTCCATTCTATGATTTTATGAAAAAGATTCTGTGATTCTATCCCTATTAACTGCCTAGGAACATCCTGCAAGTCTCTCAAGTCCAAGCTTTTGCACCTGGTAGACCATGACAGAGGTCCTGAGCCTGACATTCCATGTTGTTCCTCAGGGAATGCTGTTGTTTTAGTGACTCTGCCATGACTTTCTGCCATCAGGGTATTTGCAACCTAGATCCATCTCAAAAACCTCCACAAACCATGACCCTGAGCTTGCCTACCAGTCTGTAGGCATCATCTAATCCTTTTTTGAGTTTGTTCCCTAAGGAAATGTCCTTACCTTTCCAGCAAAGCCTTTTCCACGGGCAGAGATGGAGCATTGATGAACTGAAAGGTGCAGAGCTGGCTGCAGAGAGCTGTCACCTTCCTGACCAGGTATTCCCAGGGAAAAGCTTCTCAGCATAATATTATCAGCATAATATCCTGACCTGGATCAGGAACAGCGTGGCCAGCAGGTCCAGGGAAGGGATTCTGCCCCTGTACTCAGCCCTGGTGAGGCCACAGCTCGAGTCCTGTGTCCAGTTCTGGGCCCCTCAGTTCAGGAAGGAGATTGAGGTCCTGGAGCAGGTCCAAAGGAGGGCAACCAGGCTGGTGAAGGGATCCAGCACAAGTCCTGTGAGGAGAGGCTGAGGGAGCTGGGGGTGTTCAGCCTGGAGAAGAGGAGGCTCAGGGGAGACCTCATCACTCTCTACAACTCCCTGAAAGGAGGCTGGAGCCAGGGGGGGGTTGGGCTCTTTTCCCAGGCAACTTTCAACAAGACAAGAGGGCATGGACTTAAGTTGTGCCAGGGGAGGTTTAGGTTGGATATTAGAAAGAATTTCTTCATGGACGTTGGAATGGGCTGCCCAGGGAAGTAGTGGATTCTCCATCCCTGGAGATATTTAAAAAGAGCCTGGATGTGGCACTGAGTGCCATGGGCTGGGAACCACAGGGGGAGTGGATCAAGGGTTGGACTTGATGATCTCTGAGGTCCCTTCCAACCCAGCCAATTCTATGATCCTATGACTCTATGATTTTGTTTACTTGTATGGAAATTCAGATCTTGCATGATATGTTTCACCTTCAAACTCTGCTCCCACTGACCCCTTTTCAAAAGTGGCCAAATGCTTCTTCAATGACAAGAGTGGGCTCCATGTTTCTAAAACTAACCTGTTTTAGGTTTGGGTTTTTTTCAGGGATAATTTTCAGGAGGACAGTCACTAAAAGAACAGTTAAACAAGGCTGTTTCCAAAAGCACTTGGGACTGAAAGAGCACAAGAACATGAACTGGGGCTATGGCTGTGTCAGACAACTGGGAATACACCTCCTGGACAAGCTGTTACTGGTGGGGGGGACCATGACTCCAGGGTAAATATGCACCCCAGCAGCAAATGTCCTGAAGAACAGTGAAGCCCCAGATAAACAAGAGCACCAGGAATGCAAATATGTCTGAAAGAAAGTGGGGGCCATGCCAAAGAGGCTGAATAAAAATAAGTTTTTCTCCTCCTATCTCCTCTTATTTCTCACACATTCTCCACCTCTGCTCTAAACGGTTTAGAGGAAATGGAGAAAAAGTTCATGGTGTCTCTGGGATGCTGAGAATTCACCAGTGTTTTCTGTCTAAAATAGTCAGAATTTAAAATAAGTAGAATTTAGACTTCACTGAGTTTTGGAATGCAACATTGCATTTGTTTCCATGCTTTTTTTTCCCCTAAAACTTTAATTTCTTTGCAAACGAAAGCCAAAAAAACTCACCTAATGGTCCCAGTGACTGAGGATGAACAGCAAACACAAAGTGCATCAGAATTGATAGAAGTGTCACCCCTGGGACTGCTACCTCAGTTCCCCCTTTCTCAGACTTCATGGTATAGCATCTAAAGTTCCTGACCTGCAACTGCCTAGTGGTATCGTTCATTTTATGCTCCAGGTATGTGCTCCATTTTATGCTCAAATATTGTGCACATGTCCATGGGGTTGGTTAGACCCATCTCTTGTTTAAGTTGTTTACCTCCAAGGCTGGTAAATGCTATATCACAGCCAGCTCTGTAAACACAGATAAATTGGCAAATCACACATCTCTGTCTGTAATAAATATAGAATTAGAGAACAGGTTAAGTTGGAAGGGACCTTAAAGATCATCTAGCACCATGTAGACACCTCCCACTAGATCAGGTTGCTCTAAACCCCATCCAACCTGGCCTTGAACATTTAATTGAGGGGCTAACCCCAGCTTCTCTGGTCACCCTGTGCCAGTGTCTCACCACCCTCAGAGGAAAGAACTTCATCCTAATATCTAACCTAAGTCTCCCCTCTTTCATCTTGAAAGTGTTCCTTGCTGTCCCATCACTCCATACCCTTGCCAAAGTCTCTCCCCAGCTTTCCTGTATCCCCCTGAGGGATGGGAAAGCTGCTGTAAGATCCACTTGCTACAGGATCCAAAAAAACACTGGTTGGGTGCATGATGCAGACCCTGACCATTGAGCAGGATTTAAGCATCACTTGTTTTCCCTGTAGACTTCTAAGGAGTGGAGAGCCCAATGTGACTTCTGACGTGTTTTGTATTGGAAGCTCCCATCCTAATTAAGTGAAGGAATGAGAAAAAACAGCTGCCTTCCTGAAAAGAGACCCTCCTTGCAAATCTGGTGTTAACAGGAGGAGCAGGAAGATGCCGACAGCTGCATGAAATCACTGTAATTAAAAAAAAGAAAAGAAAAGAAAACTTTCCAGTAAGCAGATAGCTGTGGGTGTCCTGCTGTGGGGAAAGGTTAATTCCAGCCTCATCTCCCAGCTGGCTCCATGAGGACAGAGGTTAAAGATGAAGCTGTAACACACACATGTCAACACCACTCAGATCTCTGCCTGATGGTCATCTTCTTGGAGACTGCCCCCATTAAACCTCTTCCCCTCTGGTTGCTGAAGAGAATCCACTTCTTTTCAGTGTGCTCTAATGGATTTAAAAAAAAATAAATAAAAGAAAGAAAATGTCATTAAATATGAATGCTTAAGGGTTATGGCTCCGCTTGAGACGTCTGGTCTCATACCTTAGAAGACAAGTATTGAAAAGAGAGATCCCTTGGGGGCTACCCAGACAAACCACTGAAAATAGCTGGAGAATACCTGGAAATGGGGTTTGCATGTGTTTGCCCTGGTTGGACTTTACACTTGGGGTCTGCTTGCAGCCACCCTTCAGTTGGCTTTCCTCTTACAGGCAGCATCAGGCTGCCCTGCCAAAGCCAAACAGACCTCTCTAAGAAGGAAAAAAGATAGAGTAAGAGGGGGGTGAATCTGAAAATAAAGTAATGTTTAAAACTCAGATGCTCCTAAAGGTGTCCGAGGAGCTGAGATGTTGACAAATATCAGCCTGGGTGGACAAGGGAGCAGAAAACATCCCTGTTGCCTTTGGATTCTCCCACCCTGTTTTGCTCCCTTGTCAAAGCTGGGATCCTGTGGTTTGCTGAGGCCTTGGAGGAGGAAGATATAAATAAAAACATGAAGAAAAAGAGCAGCCAGGACCTCAACAAGAAGTCCTGGAAGAGCAGCTGCAGCCTGACTCATTTGATGTACTGCAGAAAGGACATGGGTCAGAGGATGCTTGCAAGTTCTTGTGCAGATGCCCATATACCTTGCAGGAGCTTTTTTCCCTAGGCAAGCAAAATCCAGGCTGCTTTCTGGCTGGCTGTGGTCAGTCCAGGTGATTAAATACATCCCTGAGTTCACCAAACACAGCTCAGTGACAGCTAAAAACATCCTGTTTGTGAGTTAGGCAGGACACTCTCTGAAGTCTTTTAGAAAGATGCAACAATCTCCTTTGTTTTGCTATTCATCCCTTCTCTCCTTGAACTTCTTTACTCCCCACAAAACTTGAGTCTGATCAGGACCCCAGGAGCTACCCCAACCTGTGTTTTTCTCCATGAAACCCTTACTGACCTTGCCTTTATCCCTGCTTCCCCATGCCAGGAGGTCCCTGTGTTACAACAGTACCACAGCAAAGCAGTATTGGTACCAGAGGTACCAGAAGGCCACTGCTGGTCTCTTGGACATCAGGAAGCCCTCCTTGAAATGACAGCAAGGAAAGCAAATTACCCAACCCTTAGACATGCATTCCCACCAAGTCAGCAGGTACCAACTGGTACTGGTCCACAGCCCTCAGGGCAGTCCATAAGGAAATCCTATGCTCACCTTCTGCAGAGGTTTTTTTGGTGTTTGGTTTTTTTGCTTTGTTTGTTTTTCCAAGAAAATTAAATGGTTCCTTCATTACCATTTTTTTTCCAAGAAAATTAAATGCTTCCTCCTTTACCAACCTCAAGAAATACAGTTTTAAGTTTAGAGGTTGGAAACTGCATAGGAATACCTGGTATAAAACCAGAGGTAGTCTGGGAAGATCAGTGTAAGCTATGGGGCAGACAGAGAAAGACATTTATTAAATCCTTGCAAGACTGCAGAGCATCATAAACCAACTTGAAATTTGATTCTCTCCATGGGGGGTCTGAGTGACCTTTATCTCTGAAGCTTTCCTGTGAGCTTTCAAGCTCTTGTATTTGGAGCTTTGGACAGCACTAGTCAGGGAGTTGATTTTTTTATTTTTCCTAAAATCTTGTCAAAAATAAGCCAGAGTTTAGAGTGATGTTTTCCCTGGCATATTCATGGAAGTTTGGTTTTTTTTTTAATGGTGACCAAATTTATTTTTGTTTGTTTTGTTTGTTTTGTTGGTGAAAGTGTTTTGCTTTTTTTTTTCAGTATGTTTTAGTTTCTTTTTCATCAAGAAGGCTGAGCTCTGCAGTTGAAAAGTTTAGGGAGACAATTTCAGGGAAAAAAGAAAAACACAATTAAAAAGGGTTTTTTCCCATTAAAAATTGAAAACTACTGTTGTGGTGAAGTGTTTTGTGTGCAAAGATGGGGACAGACATTTTAGCAGGGCCAGTTACAAAAGGACAAAGGGTGATGGTTTTAAATTAAAAGAGGGGAGATTTAGGCAAGATACAAGGAAGAGAATTTTTACAATGAGGGTGATGAAACACTGGCACAGCTTGCCCAGAGAGGTGGTAGATGTCCCACCCCTGGAAAAATTCAAGGCCAGGTTGGATGGGAATCTGAACAACCTGAGCTCGTTGAAGATGTCCTTGTTCACTTCAAGGGGTTGGACAAGATGACCTCTAAAGGTCCCTTCCAACCCAAACCATTTTCTGATTTGATGAAATACATGTACTGCAGTGTGTGTATACATCTGTGTGTGTGTGTATCAGTGAGCTACCACCCACCCATCACCCACCCTCCTAGCTCCAAGTAAATCAAATATTTCACAAGTCTGTTTGGTGGCCAACAGGCAGGATGAGACACAACCCAATTTTCTAAGTTCTTGTGCTGGATCTGTGACCTCCCAGTTTACCAGCCTATGAAGTAGGTTGCTGTACCTCATGAGTCTTAATGTCCCAACAGCCAGTGGAAATTTGGGCAATAATTTGGTGGTTTAGAGACAGCAGCCTTGAAGCTTATCCTGGGCTTGGTCCCTGAGCTCTTGGTCCTTACAACGTGTGACAGGTGACCACAGACCAGCACAGCTAAAACTGTGGTAGATGGAATCTATTAATTTGAAGACTTTTTCTTCTTGTTTCTTCAGGAGAAGATTCACTGTTTGAACATGTGGTTCAGACCAGTGTAAAAATTTTTACCAAGTGTGTTTGAACCCTCCTGGGTCATGAGAAGGAACGAAATGGTCTGAACATCAGGATGGTTCCTACATCCTTCTAGAGGGAAGCACTGTTGACTTCTCCAACAATGAAACTCAAGGAATATTCTTGGAGGATTCCCTTCCCCACTACCTCACCCTATTTGATCCATCAAATCAGGCTGAGGACTTCCATGTGGAATTCCTGAGTCTCAGTTCTGTGGTTAAGTCTTCTCTTTTATCCCCAAAATGGAGATGAGCCCAAAAACCAAAGAAGAGTGTCTACCCAAACAGCATCACAGGGGAACGTGAGCCTGGATGAAGAGACTGATGGGAAAGACTGTGGGGTGAGACTGATGATAAAGAGAGGAAAACACTCCTTTTTGTGTCACTCTGAAAGTCTGATATCACCACAGTGCCATTTCTTGGGTTGGTTGGCCCAGAAATGTAAGGCAGAGGCTAAGAGGCAGTAACCCTTCTGGGTCAGTTGTGAGTGAAGAAGTCTCCATACATAGTAACCTGAATTAAGATAAATGATGAGAAGTTTTCTCTTTGGGAACAGAGTATGGGGAAAGGGCAGCAATAAAAGAAAGAAGTCTTCTGCACTCTCATCGGGAAATGGAAAACCTCAAGCACTCACAAATGCTGAAAAATAGTTGTTTCATCGGAGATATTTCTAGGGCCTCTCTCTTTACTCCCTTCCCCCTTCTATCTCTTCACTCCGTCATCATTCCCATTTGTCTAGTTTGCTGTCTCATTTATTATTCATCTCTCTTAGTCTTGGCAGGTCTTGCTGTGAAGAGACTCACACCAATACCTTGTTGTCCCATCAATGTCTCCCAGAGGACAAAGCCTCCAACACTCTTCAGGGCTTTTTTCTCTGCCAGGAGGCAGTGAAGACCCACATGCAAGCTGCATTTCTCTTTTTCTATGTGGATCCCCTATAGTTAGTCCACAGCAAGGAGATGGGGACCCTCCCACCCTTCAGATAGGGGTGGATGTAGCTGCTCCTTGGCTCTTAGGGCACATGTCAGCCACACAACCTCTTTCTCAAGACTTGGGGAGAGGTGTGTGCTGCTAAAACAGGACAGGAGGGTTGTTCCTTCCTTCCCCTGGAAAACCTGATCCTGCCCATCCTTAACCCACCACTGGTGACCTGCTCCAGAGAAGAGTTGTAGCACCAAGAAAGGGATTGGAGCCACCAAGTTCGAGGCAACTCCACTGGCACATGGAGGTGTAGGTTCAGGCAAGAAGGATGCACAGAGTCTCATCCTCTGCCAGCCTCATGCTCCCTTCTCTGCAAGTACAGTGAGCCAACCAGCTTGAACTGAAGGTTGAAATAACATAGGGAAGTGAGAGGGGACAATATTCCTGAAACTTCTCCCTTGCAGAGCAACATGGGCATGAATTCAGAGGCACAGCTCCCTTCCTCCCTCACCCCTCCAGGTAAACCCTACCCTGTTACATCCTAATGATTCTCAGTTTTCTCTGACTCAGTTCTGAGTCATTGCTGTTGCTTTTCTTCAAAATAGGAAATACAAAGGGTGGGGTTGCTTTTTTTCTTTTTTCCTTTTAATTGATCACTCATTTGTAGCAAAGCAAGAAATGAAACCTTGCATCAGACAAGCACACTAATGCAGAACAATGGCAAAGATCAATAAACAATTCAATCCTTTCTGAGAAAACAAGGCTGAGGCAGCCTCTGGGAATCAAATAAAGTGCACAAACACACAAACAGCAAAAAACCAACCTGCATATTAATTCAAGCCAACTGCTTTTCCAGAGTAGAACTCAGAAAGCATAAACAAGTGACTACAAAAACAGAGGAAATTGGCTGGCATTTCCCAGTCTTCCTTTCACAGCTTTTGAAGATATTTGATAAGAGATCCTCAGAGTCTTTTGAAGTCAGGGACAGTCCATTTCCAATGCCAATTGAAAGACAGAATCATAATTTTCAAAGAAAGAATGGATTCCATCCCTGCTCCATGAAGACCAAACCCCATCTTACGGATCACAGCTCCTCCTCCAGTGGGACCAAGCAGACCAGAAGATGCCCAAGAGCTCCCTGGCAAAGTGTTTCTGATCCAGGAGACCATTTAAAGAACAAATACCCTCAGGAATGGAGTCAGGCTCTGAGAAAGTGGCCCCATCTGAAGACAGACCTTTTATCATGAGCATGACACAGTCAATACTTAAAACCTTTCTCAGCCTCAAGTCCTGGTGGCAAAAAAAAAACATTTCATGCAGAAGTCTGGCTCCAACACTTGGCTATTTCCATTGATTTTCCTTGGCAGCTTCATGGATATTCCAGGGACTGGGGCCACTCAAAAGGCTTAGCTCAGCAGTTCCCAAGTTGTAGAAATCCTTAAGGTCATTCAGAGTGGCCCGTATACACATGCAAGCTGACTCCTTGTGTGCAAATACACAGATATTTAAACCTCCCTTGGCATCTTTTCCTGGGGCAAACAGGCAGCTGTCTGGGCAGCAAACACAGCCTGAACATCTCAGCTTCTTCAGCAAAGTGCTGACCCAGGTGTTCTTGCCAAAATACCATTTTTTCCTCCTGCTGGAGGATGGTACCTCTGCAAAACAGTATAGCTGGGAGAAAAAAATAGTTCTGGATTGGATGGATACCTTCCTGAAAATCTTCCTGTGGCTCATAGCAGTATAAAAGAGCCCAGCAGAGATATTACCACTTGCCATCATTCTGTTCATTGTCTCTGTGCTCTTGCTAGGCCAGATCTGAACTGAGCTGAGTCCCTTCCATTCCTCTGGTCTCTTCCTAAGAGAACATTTGAACCTGAACTGCCACCAGGCCCACAATAGCTGATGGAAAGCAAAGAGACCATGGGGGTTCACATGTTTCAGTCTATTTCCATGGCTCTGTAGACAAAGTCTGCTCTTCCAAATGTATGCTGTCAGCATCTACTCTTGCACTTTTTTTTCTAGGGTAACCAGCTACTAGTTTCTGGGGAAATCCAGAGAGAATTTTTCCAAACACTTTCCAGGGACATCAGACTGTTAGTTCCCATTGGCTACAGCAAGTGTATGCCTGAAAAAGTGCTGAATAAAACATGCCAGAGGACTTCCACTTTGTATTCTCAGCAGATGATGTGCTGTCTTTTCTTCTAAAGTCATTAACTCCCAGTGGCTTGGGTGTTTCTCCAGCTGGTAAACAGCAAAATCACCTTCAAATAAGTGCTGACCTTCCCTGCCTCTCTTTGCTGGTCTTATACTTACTCCGGTAATTCAGATGCCCCTTTTTCAGGAAGCTCAGCCTGTTGTCAGTGTTTCTGTTTTCTCAGCAACCTCTAGAATTAATCATACCACGAGGAACAGAGAGACTCTATGAGGTCCCTCTCAACCTTTAGTGGGTGATCCTGGGAGCTGACTTCTACCAAAGCTGGAGCCAAAAGCAAATTGTCTTGTTCTCCATAAATCTGCTTCTCACAGTATTGTCCCTAAAAGTCTTCAAAATTAATATGAAATTTTACTTGGCCAATAGGATGAGTACCAAGGCTCCCTGAAAAGAAAAAAAGGGCAACTCCAGATTGTAATCCATCTCATCCTAAAGCAGATAATCCAGCCTGTGTGGATGAACAGACCCCTAAAAGTGTCAGTTCCTCTCCTTTAAATACCATGGCATCAGAGATGACCAGATCAGATGGAAGAGTCTAAAGTTAGTGAAAGCAAACCCCTTGCCACTGGCCTTCCAAGACTAAAAGCCCATTTGCCTCCTAAAAAGAACATGAAAATTTCTTGTAGTACAACCCCCTGAGATATCTGTCAGGGAGAATAAGGCAGAATATTTCTGCAGTTTCAAATATTTTCCTTTTTTTTAAAAAAAAACAACATATCCCAACTGGTGTTACAAGTGTCCTTGTTCAGCAGGTTGGATGGGGAGGTCAAACCACAAGCCCATTGGCATAAATTGCTCTCACTCTCCACTGATGTCTTGTCAGGAGCTGGTTAAAATCAGTCCTTGGCCTAAGGAAGAAAGATCTATGTAGAGGACAAACAGCCTTCACTGCTGTGAATCATCATCTGCTTTAGTAGGGACACATCCTTCCCAGGGTTACTGGGAGGACCTGTGTTCAGGAATGCTTTATTCTTGGAGGAAGTCATTTCCAAAAAAAAAAAAAAATACTAGGAAGGGTGGAGTCACTATTCCAAGCTCTGATGCTATAAATGAGTAAAACTTTTTAAATTAACCCATCATCTGATCTGCAATAACTAACTACCCATAGCTGGTGGCCTTAGCACATATGGATTTCCAAAGTGCATCAGCCTGGAGGACACCTGTGTCAGGGCTGGCAGGTAATGGGATCTCAGCTGATGAGTTAAAGATTTCTAAGCCATGGTCTTTCACTTGCTTTAGACCCTGTGAATCCACCAGCCAAAGACACCTGGAGAATTCCTTTGAACAAGAAATCCCACCTGGGGTGTGCAGCCATATGTACTGCCCACACCTGGCCAGTAGGATAAGGGGTCTGCACTGGGATTTAACTGGGATCTGCACTGCTTGGGTTAATATCATTACTAGCAGGCACAGAAAAATGGTCTGAGTGAAGGCATCACAGAAGACTGCTGAGAACTTGGCTTCTTGAGGTACAACCAGTGCCAACTCAGCTGCAAAAAGAGATAAAAATCTGTTTATCCTGATCAATAATCTCCCAGCACTTTGGGCAGGTGGAAATATTAGAAATTGAGACAGTGAATGGTACCAGGCTGATGCCTTCTGTCCCTGCTCTGGGGAAAAGAAGACTTAGGTTTGGAACTGAGCAAATCCAAGGATGAAAGCTCTGGGAGCCATTTAAACTGGGCTTTGCTGGTTTATTGTGTATTTCTTGCCTAACTAATACTATTCATAAAGCTGGAATGTGTAGTAGCCCAGGTGAGAGTATCTTTTCATGATATATGAAAGCATAAAGAAAAGCAAGGCTTGCTCCCAGGAAGCTTTAGAGCCTTAGAAAAAAAATATTGTTCATGTTTGATAAGACAGAAGAAGGAATCAAAAGTAACCAGTGGCACAGCCAGGACCAGAGTGTAGTTCATTGGTAGAGGTAGGAGATGGACCCAGGATTCCTGGCAGCTCCTTGCTGTGTCCTCTTGCCCTCTCTGGCTGGCAGAATCCAAAGCTGGAGGAAGGGGAGGACTGGCACATGACAAAAATAGGCAGATGTGATTTTTAGGGAGGACAAACGTTTGCACGAGTACCAGGTTCCCTTATCTCAGTGATGTTTCTGTTCCATGAGAATATTCACCTCCCCTTCTACTGCCAATATCAAAAGCAACAGAAAAGCACTGACCCTCTTTTTCTGTGTTTCCTTTTAATCCATCCATTTTCTCTTGACGTTTGCCATGAGCACAGAGTGTGCAGTCCACTCAGAAGAGCAATGTGATCTACAACATTTCATTCTCTTACAGCTCTGTGTTTGCTCTGCCAAAGATACAGCCCTGGACTGGGCAACAAAGAGCCCATAAAGGAGATAATTTATCCTTTTCCCAGACACATCCATGAAAGCAACTTATCTTCTCCTTCATCCACCCAGAGTCAGCAGGATGTGACTCTTATCTGCCTTTAAACCAGACAGAATGGAGCACATTGCCCTTTAAGGTCAACTTTGTGAAATAAAAAAAAAAAAAAAAAAAAAAAATTAAAAAAAGAAAAAAAAAGTAGAAGTGGCAGCATTTTAAGCTTTGTTTTTATCCTAGCAGCTTGGGAGGTGTTAGACATACCTGTCATCATGGTAGTCATTTGGGAAAGAGACTTTTGCCTGTTTTTTTATCCTCCTCATAGAGCCCTATCCCAGGTTTTTGAGCTCTGTTTGCAGGCAAACCCCCTCAGCTGCTGAGCCACTACAACACTTGCTAGGGTTCAGCTCTTTAAAAACTGATGTTCACAATGGGTCTATTGCTGAACTAGGCACAACAGCATCCTTTTGTGCCCTGAAGAGAAGGACTTGGAGACACTGGTAGAAGAAAAATTTTACATGAACCAGGAATGTGCTCTTGCAGCCCAGAAAGCAAAAAATATCCCAGGCTGCATCAAAAACATGGCCAATAGATCCAGGGAAGGGATTTTCCCACTTTAGTCCACTCTCTTGAGACTTCACCTCAATTACTGTGTCCAGTTCTGGAACATCCAACACAGGAAGGTTATGGAGCTGTTGGAGCAAGCCCAGAGGAGGCCATGGAGATGATCTCAGGGCTGGAGCAGTTCTGCTCTGGAGACAGGCTGGAAAAGTTGGGATTGTTCAGCCTAGAGAAGGGAAGGCTTCAAGGAGAACCTAGGGTGGACTTTCAGTACTTTAAGAGGGTTTATGGGAAAGATGGAGAAAGACTTTTTACCAAAGCTTGTAGTGGCAGGACAAGGGACAACAATTTAAAATTGAAAGAAGGGAGATTTAGATAAGATCTTAGGAAGAAATTATTTGCTGTAGGTTTGGTAAGACCCAGGCACAATTTGCCCAGAGAAGCTGTGGATGCCCCATCCCTGGAAGTGCTGAAGGTCAGGTTGGATGAGGCTTTAAGCCACCTGATTGCCTGAAAGATGTCCTTGTGGGGTTTGACCTTAAAGGTCACTCACAGTGAAATTATTCTCTGATCCCAGGGTTCTGTTTACACACTCAGGAGCTGGCAATGCAGTCTGTGGACAACAAGGTGTGCTGATAGAACACCTCTCTCCTAACAAGGTTTGCTAACACACACATTTGTAGTGGGTGAGGTGAATCACACACCTGCTACTCCTGAGGATCTGTGGAGTACATCTGGAGCCTCAGTTCCCAGCTGAGAAGTGTCCTCCAGCACAAAAGATGTCCAGTTCAAGTGGGGTGAATCCACTCTTAACGCTAGGTCAGATGAATCCCACCCTAGTGACTCAGAGAGAAGGAATTGCTTTAATATGGGCATGTGTGATCAAGTATTTCCTTTCATTTGTCTTCCAGTTTGACTCCTGGTCATTTTACTTGATGCTTCCTGGTTCCTGTGTTATGAATAATAGGGACTAACCCTTTCCTATTCACCTTCTCCACTCTTCATCCACTGCTCATAGCTCTGAAATGTGGTTTTAGAAAAGCAACTAGAATGATGCCATATGAAAGATACAGGCACCTTGCACATTTAAGCAGATTTCAATTTCTGTTTTGCTCATTATTCCTTCCAGTAATTCCTAACATTCAGTTCCCCTGAGCTCTGAAGCTGAGATCTCTTTTCTGAATGTAAAGAGCTACTCCAGAGACCATCACTGTGTATAAATGTGGCTGCTTTTCCCACATGTGCATTACTTTGCATTTACCAACACTCAGTTTCACCTGTCTCTTTGTTGCCTGATGTCTCAAGAGTTCGAGAGGTTCCTACAACTCCTGAAAGGAATATTAGATTCAATTACCATGAATAATTCTATTTCATCAGCAAATTTTATCTCTCCTTTATTGACAGTCTTTTCCAAATCATTTACAGTGTGTTCAAGAACACAGCCCCCAGTGGAAAACCCAGCAGAGTTCTCCTGGCAATGATTTCTTTTATCAAAACCCAGGAAATATCTGTCTTTTGACTTTTAATCAGTTAATAATCCACAAGAAAATTTCATCCTACAAAAATTTCGGGTTTTGAATCCTCTGTTGAAAGACACTGTTAAGAACTCTTCTATTACCACTGCAGCATCTGGATCATTCTACCACATGTTCACAACATCCTTCAAAGCTATTTGGGCTGTGGGGAATAATTTCTCTAAAAGCAATGTTGCCTCTTGTTCAGTTTGTTACATTTAGCCCTGAGACTGTGGATGAGGCACCTCAAATTCTGTCTTCAGTTTTGGGTCCTTCATTACAAGAGGGACATCAAGGTGCTGAAGCATGTTCACCAAAGGGCAATAAAGCTGGTGAAGGGTCTGGAGGACAAGTTTTATGAGAAGCAGATAAGAAAAATGGTGGTGTTTAGTCTGAAGAAAAGAAGGCTGAGGGGAGACCTTCTCAGTCTTTACAACTACCTGAAAGGATGTTGGAGTTAAGGAGGGGTTGGTCTCTTTTCCCTAGTAATAAGTGGTAGGACAAGAGGAAATGACCTCAAGTTGTGCCAGGGAAGTTTACATTGGATATTAGGAACAATTTGTTCACCAAAGGGGTTGACAAGCACTGGAACAGTCTGCCCAGGGCAGTGGTTGAGTCACCATCCCTGCAGGGATTTAAAATATCACAGAATTGTCATAGTTGGAAAAGACCTCTGAGATCACTGAGCCCAACCGTCAACCCAGAAAAAAAACCCTATGGCCACTAGAGCATGTCCTGAAGTGCCACATCTCCATGGTTCTTGAATATGTCCAGAGTACCTATTAAGATGTGTCCATGTGGTGCTTAGGGACATGGTTTAGTGGTGAACTTGGCCATGTTGGGTTAACATTTAGGACTTGATGATCTTAAAGGTCTTTTCCAACCAAAATGATTCTGTGACACTATGCTGTTACAGATGAGCTGAACAGCAGTTTCTCAGATGCTTCATGGTCCCCTTCTTGAAAATTCACAACACAGCTGATATTTTATATTCCACTCCAGCTAAGTCTGATTGCAGTGACAAGTTGCATACTGTGATTAATAATACAAGAGCTTCATATCTCCATTCTCCTAGAACTCTTGAATCATGATTCTTTTCTTTCCAGTGATTTCTAAAAATTATTTTACCAGCCCTTCTGCTAAGAATCATTCCTTTGACTGACCTGCTCCCCCTTCCTTCTCAGGAAAAATGCTGATATATAGGAACCATCTCAAACTACTCAGGAGTTAACATCAAATAATTTATCAAACCTTTCTGCTGTACCTAGTGGCTGTGTCTTCCTTGCCTATCTATATTCAATTATATATAAGTCCCACAGACTTAGCCCTTGAGTCCCAAAGGTTTTATTACTATTTCATTCCTTTAATAAAATGGTTCTTAAAGTTTTTTCAGCATGCTTTATTGGTGTTTTATGAAGCTCTTTGCTATCCTCATTTCTCATTTAAGTATTTCTATGGATTGACTTTTTGTTTCAATCACTTTTTGTCTGCCACTCACCTCTTGACTTACTTATCTAGGTCTAGTCTTTTTCAAAGCCTTTCTAATACAACGTTTATGTTTATCCTGCATGCTTGCACAGACAACCACATCTGGAGCCACTGCAAATATGGGACAATACTAAAAAAGAACACAGGTGCATTTCAACTTGCTTCTCCTTCCACAATGCTCCTTCCTTTTCCTCAGTCCTGTGGGGCTCTGCACTGCATTCAAACTAAGATCTGCCTTTCATTTCTCTGCCTCCCCACATGCCATCTCCCTCCCCTCCCTCTACTCCCCATAATTTACATTCTCCTGCTCCATTGACACAGATGGGATTTTACATTTAAACAAGGTTCCACCATGTACCAGTTCCCCCTGATAAGTAAACCCAGTCCCAAACTGACTCAGCTTCTTGGCATGCAGGTAATTTCTCCAGCTCCCTCCCCAGTGCCTGCAGCTGATGGTGCCTGGATGGGTCTATTTGTAGTGCACTTCACCTACAAAGATGTTGGGTACAGTTTTAATAGAAGTCTTCAGAACAGATCTGTCCTGAAAATCTTTTATTGCCTCCAAAGAAAGAGAAAGAGTGTTCAGAAAAGCATTGCCCCCAAAAGGGCCAAACACCTGCCAACGTGTCTGTGTTTGTGCTGCTCTTAATGTCGGATGTGTGCATAGTGTCACCCACTTCCATCCCTTAAAACTGCCTCCCAGAGTCCCTCTTTGGACACTGTTTTCCCATATGTGGATCACTGGAGCTTGGGTAACAACCAAGGCTGGGCTGGATGCTCAACAGATGATATCAAGCTATCTGCTGGCTTCTCCTGCCAGACAGCAACCTCCTGGCTATTCCTTCATCTCTGACTCTCTGTACTTCCTTCCATTTCAATGACTTCTGAAAATCTCTCTGTGGCTGTTTTTGAGGTGCCTCAGCCCTCCAATGAGATGGGTTGGAATAACACTGCCAAAGACACTGCCAACACACATAGACACTGTCACAGAAAGAACTAGAAGAACTCCACCTATTTTTTTTTCCAAAAAACATGTGTTCCTCATGTTCCTGTAACTGGAATCAGCTTGTGGAAGGAGAGCCAAGCAGAGTGTCCCAATTACAGCAATAATTCACTCCACAAGGCTGATGGGTTTGCGTCAGGATCACGAAGGCAAAACCAAGACAGTTGCAAATCTACAGAGGAACAAGAGTGCTGATAAAAAGGAGGAGGGAGGAGGATCACATTCCTTGCAGCTAGGTAGGCTGACAGTGCAAAACAAATAAATGTTCTTAGTGCTCTGTTTGGGATCATTTACTGAGTCCTCTGCCCTGGCAAAGTGTCTCAGCCTTACCAACAGAACAGGGTCTCAGCAGCCCCTGGGAAGCCATCTCTCCATCTCCCATTGCTCTCTTAGCCTTTCATTGCATAGTACTGGCCACTAAGCTTGGTATTTCTCAGCTGGTCACATCCACATCCTCCAAAAAAATAGACTAGATAGGCTAGATTAGCCTTTTCCTTTCCAAAAATAACACTTCAGGGTTCATCCACAAATAATGGAATATGTAATTGTCTGTTTTCCTTCTCCTTTTTTTTTTTTTCTCTGCTATCACATTGTTCATAAATGTTCATGTGTCTTTTTTTTTGTGGGGGTTTTTTTGTTTTTGTTTTTTTGGGGGGGTTTTTTTGTGTTTTTTTTTTCCTTTTTATTATTTGAAATGTCAATAGCAGCTCATTGGCATGATTCCTGGGTTTGGGGCTTTAAATACTGACAGACTCCCTTTTGCTAGGTACCTAAGTCACCCTATACATAGAGAAGGGACAAAAATATTCTCTTGTGATAGGTTTAGCTGCAGGCTGGTATATCTAGATGGTCCACTCTAAGCATAAAGAGACATCCTCCTCCAGGCTGAGTTGTGCTGATGATGGCACTACTGGATGGTATCACAGCTCTGCCTATGAACTCTCAGAGAAATACTCTTAAAATAAATAAATGACTAAATAAAAGTTGGAGGTGTTAAAAAAAAAAAAAAAAAAAAAATTCTTTGGATTCTTCTCCAAACTGAAACTTTGAAGTATTAAATGGCAAAAGTGGCTGTGATTTAAGTTGACCTTTCTTAAGAGTTTACAGGGATAAGCAAAAAAAGAGCCACCTGATTCTAATATGAGGTATTTAATTTTAAAACAGAACCAAAGGGATGACCCAACCTGACAAGATTTTCACTTGCTTTTCCATTTTTGCAGAAGAAAAAAAAGAAAGAAAATATTTCATTTTGGTTCAACCACTATCAGTGTTTTGATTGACTGTATTTTCTGAATATAACTTCTGAGCCCCCAAAAAAATTCTCCAAATGAAGATAATCACCCATTTGGACATTATGGTGTTCCACCATTCAATGTAGACTATCAGCTGACAACTACTGAACACTGTCTCTCTGTTCCTATGGAGGTCATTTACATTTCATAGGTATTTGTAGCAAGTATCTATGAAAATGGGACACTTCAGTTCCCTGCATCAACAGCAAAATCAGAAATCCCCCCTAAATGCCTGGGACATATCCCAGTGGTCAGACTGCTGCAGATGATCCTCCATGAACATACCTGAATGTGAAGTATCTCCAAAGTCTTCCATGGAAGGACTTTAAAAATGAAAATGAGTGTTTGATCCAGCTAGAGACTGACTGAACTCCCAAGCAGCAGATAACTCACTTTCCATTAAATTTATTTGCCATTATTTACTTTATTTCTAGCCAGAAAATCTCATATGTTGACTCCCTTCATATGCTTAAGATTCACTGAAAATTGTGCAAATTCTTAAGAGCTCTTGGCTGTGTTTGCTCTGTATTCCAAGAGGGACCTTAGACCAGTTCCCACATCTCAGCTTAGCTGGATCCATCTGCCAAGATGCAGTGATTTTCAGGTAGTGCTTCAGGTAAGAAAACCAAAGGCACCAAAAGGAGTTTTTTTCTTATCTTGTGGGCACCTCCACACACACTTCTAAGCAACTAAAGCTGAGCTCTGGGACCAAACCCATGAATCTGTGTTTGAATTTTACATCACAAGACCATCTGGTGAGACAGAATGTCATGTTGCTGCCACCAGTCCATGTCCCCAACTTTTGAGTGGCCACCATAAATTAGTGGCAAGTCTTCCACAATGTTTTTGAAAGCAGAATAACCTGAATACATACATAGTATCTGAGTTATTCTAAAATATTCATCCCTTGAGGAGGAAAAACTGAGACTGCAGAGCTTGTGAGGAAGATATGGTCACTTCTATGGGAACAAATGGTGTCTTTAAGCACTTTCACTCCCTGCTTAGCCTAATGCAGGGCTCTGACATAGAGACATGGAACTGGTGTGCTATTTGCCTAGAAGAAACACAACACCAGTGACTATTTGCTTTACCTTTCTGCAAGCAAAGTGCAGATTCTTGCTCCTAACCTGTCTCCTGATGGCTTTTAGCATCCACCTCGCTAATCCCATCCCTCCCGCATGCATTAGCAAAGAGATAATAAGGTGGGACATGCTTTATAAGCAGCCACAAAGAAATACCAAGGCCCTTGGGCTCAGCTTTCCTCATTCTGGTGGCTCTCAGCCACCAGAGCAAACAGGCAGGGCTGGGCAACAATGCTTGGCACAGCACCACGATGCTGGATCACACCCTCTCAGCTTCCTGCGGCCACTGGCACCAAACTGGTTCCCCCATGTCAGGGCAGCACAGCAGCTCCCTTAGCCAGGTTTGGATTTTTGCCCTCAAATCCTCAGTTTCTCCCACTCCTGAGGAGGTCCTTAGGTGTGGAGGAGCAGAAGGGTTTGCCTGCTGCCCTCCTGGTGTAGGGGTGTTGCTGCTCCATCCCTATGGGACAAGGCCAAGAGAGGTTACATTTGGGTTGGTGAGTTTGCTGTACCATGTCCACACCTCCACTTACTGCTTTGCTCTTCTGGTTATCCTGGCTTTGTCCTTTTTCCCAAAACGTCTCCATCCAGCAGGTTGAGGAGATCCCATACCTCTGAAAAAGGCAGCTGGAGAGATATGGGCATCTCCCATTTCCCAGGCTGCTTCCAGAAAGCTTTTTCAGTCATCTGATGCATGAGGACAAATAACGAACACACATGGTAGATTTACTGTGCTCCTCCAGCTCCAGGCAAGCAAACTGGATAGCATTCTAGTCCCCTGAAGATGAAATATCAATACTCCAAATTTAGACAAGGGAAGGCCAGGGTGGACATGGCAGATCCCACAACAGAAGGAGAGCTTAGTTTCCCCATCTTCTGGGCTCCATGTCAAACCACAGACAACACTTGCATGACCCTCAGCATTAGAGATTGTAAATGTACAGCCATGACTTAGAAACATCCTGATCATTCTATTTTTCCATCCCATTTATATGGTGCTCACCCAGAAGTTTACATGTCCCTACCCTCATCATCTTTTTGTGGCTCTCCTTGGTTGTGTGGACAACACAAGGAAGTGGAACCCATGAAGAAAACCTTCAGCTCTTGGGCAATATGAAGAGCTTTTAGTGGTTCCTCCTGGTTTTCCTCAACCATTTATGCAGAATTGAATCATGGAGCAATTATGGATGTGTGGGAAGTGTGATACCTTGATTCCTCTGAACTGTGAACTCACTTGGCTTTATTTGCCATGATAGTGCCATTACTGTTTGATCACCTACCCCAAAACTCCTTTCTTTAGTCCACTTTTCAGCCCTATTAACTATGTGAAGTTCGTTCTAGTTATAGGATTTCACTTCTGAGTGCCCTTGGGCAGAGGGGGTGTAGAAGCAGATACAAATTATTTCCTCCTCGTGAAGCAGATTTTCTTTGCTTGATTTTATTAAATAAGAATTTGTGGGAGTGTAGGCCCAGTCTCAGTGACCAACGTGTTCCTTTTATTGTCACAAAATCTTACACTAAAAAGACCATCTTTTCAATTTATCCAGAAAGAAAACGTCACCAACTACCTTTCAGTTTGAAACTTCTTTCAAGTAGCTTGTATCCATTAATTTCCACTGAAACAAAGGTTTCATTCAACAATGCATTTTCTTATGTTCTTCAATTCTCAAGAGGATGTGAGTGTATAATGAAAAGCCTGACTAAACAAAAGTTTATTTTTAATGGAAATAGCTATAGAAATCATCAAGAAGGATGTCCCTTCAAACACCACTTCTCTTTCCAAAAATATATCCCGACCAGCATTGTCTGATGGCCTCAAGCCCACAGAGTACTCTGCCTTTGAGAACAAATAGTGCATGGCACTGTCATTCCAAGCTGCCAGACAGAATGGAAAGACAGAAACTATGGTTGAAGAGAAAAAACAAAGGTCCTGAGAACACATGAATATTAAGACATGTTGAAACTTACTAGAAGGTGAAATATCTCAGTTTCAATGCTTTATTAAAATTATGAGTGGACACAGCAGGCTGCATGCTGTAGCACTGTTTCAGTGAACTACTGTATACACTGCAAGATTTTGGGAGGAGAAACCCTCCATAAGATGTCTCCAGTGGGTCTGGTGATCTCAGCAGTCCCCCTGCACATCTAGCACAGCCTCAACTCTAAACTGGTCAATTTAATTGGGATTTACTACCCAAACTCTTGGGTTTATAATTTCCAAGTTCTACTGGATGAGCTCTCTTGAGTTTGAAGTTTTTGGGGTAGTAGTTTTGCTTGCAAATAGCTCAGCAGTCAAAATGCAATACTGCAGATGTTTTGTTTGGTCATGAAAGCCACATGGTGTCATTTATGTACTCAAATGGAGGAGCATGGTTCTTGAAATAAGTGTCCATCTCAAGTTCATACATATACAGACACAAGTGGCAAGACACAGCATTTTTGCCCCCCCTCATAGCTGGAATTTTCATAGAATTTAAGACTCATTTGAGTTGAAAGGGTCCTTAAAGATCATTTAATTTCAACCCACCTGCTATGGCCAGGAACACCTCCCACTTGACCAGATTGCTCCAAGCCTCATCCAAGCTGCCCTTGAACACTTTCAGGGAGAAGGGAATCAACAGCTTCCCCTGAGCAACCTATGCCAGTATCTCACCACCCTCACAGTAAAGAATTTCTTCCTAATATCTTATCTCAGTCTCCCCTCTTTCAGTTTGAAACTGTTCCTATTCTATTACTCCGAGCTCTTATAAAAAGTCCCTCTCCAGCTTTCTTGCAGGCCCTGGAAGGTGCTTTAAGATCTTCCTGAAGCCTTCTCCTCTCCAGGCTGAACAACCCCAGATCTCTCAGTCTGTCTCCATAGCAAAGGTGTTCCAGCCCTCTGATCATCTTTGTGACTTTCCTCTGGGCTCAATCCAGGAACTCCATGTCCTTCTTGTGTTGGGAACCCCCAAACTGGACACAGGGCTGAAGGGTGGCATCTCACAAGAGTGGAGTAGAGGGGTAGAATCACCTCCCTTGACCTGTTGGTCATGTTGCTGGGGATGTAGCCCAAGGTAGTGGTGGTTTTCTGGGCTGCCAGCACATGTTTTCTTGCTGCAAACAGAGACACACTGTCCTCATATCACCATTGTGCCAAACACCTGCTGAATGAGTTTCAAAGTACATTGCAGTTCTGACCCAACCCGTGCTGTCAAAATCCACTATGACAGAAGTCACTGTGAGGCATTAACTTACCTACTTCCAGCAGAAAGGTTTGAAAAATAACCTTATTTGCAGCAATTCATTTCCATCACTCAAGATGACTTTCAGTGTCACAAATATTCTGGGAATATCAAGAGTTCCTTGCCTGGTGTCCATTAATTTCAATGATGTTTCTAATTTAAGCCTAGAGAAAGAGTCCTAAATGACAGTTACTGAACCACAGGCAGATGATTTAAGAGTAGATGCAAGGAATTCACTCTTAGAGATTTCCTCTCTGTCCTGCCTGGCTGGTGAGCTCAAGATATCCTACAGGATGCCAGTAGACCAAGTGCTTCCTGTGCCCGGAATCAAAACATGCCCTAGGAGAACAGTTTTCAAGAGACCACTCAGATGACAGCTGCCTAAATCTTGGCAAAACTGTAGATGGGTTAATTGTTTTTTTACAAGTGATTCAGTTGCTCAAATTTCTCCATGGAGCAGGCAAGGGTTGGGATTTTGTGAGGTGTGACAGACTTCAAAAGATGCTTACCACAGGCTCATGATGCAGGAGAAATAAATTTTGCTGTGTGTTCTTCCCTAGATTCTATGACTTTCAACCTTTCCTCAAAAAACCTAAGCAAAACTCCTTACAGATGACTGTTAACATTTTTGGTGGTCTGGCCAGAATGGAAGAGTTTCCCTGATACACTCCCACAATTGCATCAGGGCATAACCCAAACCTGAGAATGGACACTTGTCCTTCTTCCCTTTCCTTCCCTCCTCCCATTCCCTGTTTTCCTCTCTTCCCCAGTGCTACTCCAGCTCTTCTGTGAGTCCTGTGTCATCTCAGTGAGGTCCATGTAGACTTTAGATCTTGCACACTGGGAGGTGGATCTCATGGCCCTGGGTATCTCTGTGTGGGAAAGAGAATCTCAACCTTCACCTCAAAATTAAACTGGGTGTCTCAGCTCCCAGGAGAGTCAACAGAGACTTATGGCTCAACTCAGTTGAGTTCTCCCCCTGGACTTTGAGAAACCTGGTCTAGTGGAAGCCCTGTAGCACAGGGGTTGGAAGCAGATGATCTTCAAGGTCTCTTCCAACCCAAAACATTGTATGATTTTATGCTTCTAGTACCAGCGAGATGCTGTGTGAGACACAGGTAGCTTACAGATGCATCAGACCTTACAGAGATAACTCTAAACCAATCTATGAATCCCATCTACTGTAGGTGGCATGGGCAATAATCCAAAGTAAAAATCAGCTTGGGGAACAAGTGGCATAGAAATTGGAGGACTGCCTGCACTGCCTAAGAGTTCTTCACAAAGGGAGCAGAGACAGGTCAGGAATACCAGACATTATATGGTATTACTTTGCATATCCAGAGACTGTTCCCAAAACAAAACTGGTCTGGTTCTTATGCCTTTAGGGGGTACCAGTCCAAAGCAGTGGTTAATGCCATGAGGAGCTGTGCCCTTTCCTGACACTGTCCCCATCCCTCATACCCCACCACTTCCCACCACTTTGACATCTCCAAAACCTAAGGTTCTGAGCCCCCTCCCCCCCCAGCAATGTTTTGCTGCAGTTTGTTCAGCACCAGCCAGACCCCTGCCAGCAACGACACAAACTAAATATAAACCAGCCCGGGCTCACAGATTTCATTATCAAGCTCAGAAAAAGGAAGCACCTGGAGCAAAGGGAGGAGGGGCTGAGCCCAGACAGCTCTGGTGCACGAAGGGAGAACCCTCCCCAGAGGCACTGATGTTCCCATCACAGCCTCATAACAAATAACACATAGATAGTGTTTTCCATTCTGGTAGCACATCCCTTTGGATTCAGTGTCCAGCCTCAAGCTGTGATTGCTGCAGCAAGAGAGAGCCCACCCCCCCCTCCCAGGCTGCCTGCAGACACCTCTCATCCCACCTCTGCAGGTGCCACATCTCCAGGGACTTGGAAAGGGTGGGCATGGCCATCTGCCTACCAGCCCTTCATCATCTTCTGGCCAAGATTGCTCTCTCAAGAGATGCCTTGAAAAGGATGGGTTCCTGACACCACCCAAGGCCTGGTGGTTGCCTCTTTTTCCCTCCCCCCTCTTCCTCTCAGCCTCCAGCTTGAGCCACCTCCTCCATCCCCAGCTTCATCTCATCAAAGGGCTCTGTGTTGTGCCTCCTGCTCCCATTGAGGTCGGCATTACAAATTATCCTTTCATTCCTGCTGCCATCCCTGCTGCTGTCCCTGTCCCCCCTCCCCTACGCTCTCCAAGTTCAACACTTAAATATATATATATATTTATTTTTTTTTCCCCTCTGGGAAAAGCACTCCACCTCCTCCAACTTTCATCCCCATCCCATTTTAATTCCTTCTTTGGTTTATTGCCTGTTCTTGCAGGAAAACAGTCACAATGAGAGGGATCAGGGGTGGCAGGAGAATAACACAGGGGAGCCAGCATCCATCCAGACAGCTGCTCCTGCTCCACAAGCCACCAATAAAGATTTTGGTTTTTTCCCCCCTCTCCCTTCACATGCTAATCACCCAGCAGTGATTAGAGCTGCAGCCTGACTCCAAGGGAAAGAAACAGAGGCAAGGGGCTGAGAGGAATTTTTTTCAGCTCAGAATAGCAAGAGGGGGTGGAGGGGGAGAGTAACTGGGGGAGAGAAAACACCACAAAGCAGCAAAAAAACTAACAAGAAATAAGAGGGCTTGAAGAAGCCTCATTCCTTATGGTTGGTCACGTCCATCACTTTTAGCATTCAATCTCAAAGCACTCGGGCAAGGGGCCTATTAAAAATCCCTTTTTTCTTATTAGTATTCCTCCTTCCCAGCTAGAGGGGGGGAGAAAGTGAGATGGGAGCGAGTTTGGGGAGGGCACTGGGAAATTCCTGGCATTTTTCTGCCTTTGTGTCTGGGGGCTGAACTGAAAGGGAGGGATGGAGAGCTGTATTAAGCCTCCTGCCCTCTCCAGCAGAGAAGGGATTGCACTGGCAGAACTGAGAGCCTTTATATCCCCTTCCCCAGTCAGTTTCCAAGGGGAAAAAAAAAACAAAAAACAACTACAAATCTGGTGTTTTGTTGTAGGGGACAGAGCTCCCAAGGGAACTCGGAGGTCTCCCTTGATAACACTGACTCCTTTTGAGCCCCACAGGGAAGCACTGTTCAGACCTTCTCCCCACATCCCTGGGGGCTCAATCCCTTCAATTTTTTTGTCTGTTTTCACTCTATAATTGCATTTGATGGGGGTCTCCTGGCTCTTCTTTTGACATGACACTACACTGCTTCATTCCACTCTCAGCTCCCAGATAGTCACATTCCTCAGGGCATAACAACCACCACCACCAGGCAGAGCAAAGCCTGTTGTACACCACTATCATGTCTCCAGAAAAACTAAGAGGTGGGTAAAGATGAAGAGTGGGCATGGAGGAATATTCCAAGGAAGCTGTATGGGAATTGCAGTGACAGGTCACCTCCCCAGAAAAATGTCTTTCCAAAGCATCATGTTCATCAACCACTGGTAGACTTCTCCTCCATGAATTTTTCTACACTTTTTTTCATCTTTATTCATACTTCTGGTCTCCTGAGGCAGTGAGGGCCACACCTGGAGCCCCCCTTGGCTGAGGGATTTGGGAAGGAAGGAATGCTCCTCCCACTCGCTGCCTATCATTCCCAAAGTTTTGACCCCGGGGCTGTTCTCCTGCTCAGTTTTCTCTTCTGAAGACAATGGACTCCCAGTTTATTCCCTGGGTAGTGCTTACACAGAGCTTGTTCAGGGTCTCTAATTGTTCCTGGTGCTTTTACCTTTTCCCAGTCCTATTGTATCCTGGTGAGATGGGGGGATCAGCATTGTATGCACCACGCAAGAGGTCAATGCCCCAGGGATCTCCTCAATGCCATAGCTGTTGGTTTTTTTTTTCTTTTTTAACATTATTCTTTTCTTAACAACTCTAAACTTCTACTTGACCTTTTTGACTCTGGCTGAGTGCAAGGGATGACATTTCACTCAGCTCTTTTCAAGGACACAGAGGTGTCACCCTGGGAATGGCAAATTTGAGGAGGTCTTGTATAACTAGGCTGCTTTTTTTCCAGGTACAGTCTTTTACTCTTTTCAACATCAAATGTTGAACTGCCACTTTTTCTGTGCACTCCCTGCAGACTAGAAAATCCTTCTGCAGTTTTTCAGTCACACAAATCTCCAGTGGTTTCATTACTCATCCCCCCCTTTACCAGAACACCCTTGAACAGACTGAGCAGAACAAGATCAGAAGAGGCTGGGACCAACCAGCATCACATCTCTACTGGGACAATTAACCATGCATTCTTATTCTTTGTTCCCCAGCCTCGAACATCTAATTAATCCACTGCAGGCTGTGAAGAACAATGATGGGATTGTCTTCCTAGGAGTTGGATTAGGCCAATCATTGGATCTGATTGATTTGAAAGACCCCAGCAAAGAGGCCAGAAAACCCACAGTGGGAGGATGGCTTCGCTCTTGATGTTCAGCCTACATCTTTCTGGTGGCCATGAGGAAGTATTCTTGCAAGGGGCTTTCCTGAAATCAACATGAACCCATGAGAAAACAAATGTGCCCAACAACATAAGACTTGAGCACTGAGGGCATCCCCTGAGTTATGACTGGATTGACTCCCCTGGGGCCAGCCATCTCATCTTATTCCACCCAACCTAAATGAAGAACACAGCTCCTGGTCCTACTCCCCTCATCCCTCCACCTGGTTCCAGAAGGGAAAAAAAATGGAGGGGATTTTGCATCACGGAGAGCTATAAACTGTGTCCAGCTCAGTAGCATGGAAAGACTTATGATGAGCCAATGCATCCAAATACCATCTGATGGCTAAAAATAGGAAGCATCCATCTGAAATCACTGAGCCCCACCTCAGCACGCCTGTGGAGCACCTGGCAGGACGTGTGTTTGCAGCAGCACCATGGAAAATAGTGAGGGCTAAATATAGGAAGAGCTTCCCTTAAGCACGAGTAGGTGGGATGGAACCTGTGCCATGTCAGTAGCATTTGGCTGGTGAATAAGAAAAGACAGAAGCAACAGAAATGAGGGAGGAAGAACTTCATTTGTCCCTGAATACTTCATGTCTTGTGCTTCTGTCTCCTGCCAAGACTGACCTCAGGGTAGCAGGGAGCTCCTCAAACACCTCCTGCATCTCTCCTTACACCTCTTTCTGCTTCTGACTGGTTTAAAAGAGCCAGGGGGCCCCTGCATTGACCATGCTCAGAAGATGCACATGGTGAGATCCTTGGAGAATCTATCTCATTCCTTAACAAATTAATGTCTCATAACAAAATCAGACTTCACAGAAGGGGGAAACCTGTGGCTGATACACCAGAGGAGGTTTCAAGCTTCCATTTTCTTTCTCATTATTTCTTGTGATTATTCCCCATCCTATTGAAGAAAGAATGGCTTCTCCTGCCCTGCTTGCTGCTGTAGAATCCAGGGAAGCAATGATCTAGAGTGTAAAATACAATGGTATGGCATCCATCTCTTCATTAATCCAGCATCTTGAAAAGCAGAATAAAGAGTCAACACCAAGGTTTGCCATCTACCTTGGGAGTACAGTTACCTTGAAGGAGCCAAGGCTGTTCCCCCAGAGAAGATTCTCACAGGACAGCAGTTGTTTTCACATTTCTTGTTCCAGCAGCTTCCACTGATCCATACAAAGCTTTGTACATTAACTCAAGAAGTTCTTGGAGTCTAGGTAGAAACCCACTTTTTGTTCTCAAGGTTTTTCAGCCAACAGGGATGGAAGTTCTTGCAATGTTATCTTTTTCTTCCCAGTGCTGCAGCACCTTTCTCCCCCTTGGGAACCCATCCTGCTCCTCCCACCCTTCTTGCCAGGTGATCCAGAGTATTGATATCATCAGCATGTCTACTACACATGGATGGGTGGCTCTGTCTTCACCAAAGTGATTCACTGGTCATCTCAATGCTTGAGTCCATTGTTCAGGGACTTAGAAATATAGAAATAGAGCAGGTTTACATTTTCCTTGTTCATTTAGAATCCCAGGCCTCTCCAAATGCCAAGAAAGTGAGTATGATGAACATCTCCACTGACTGGGGAGATCAACCTTCATGGCCAGCTGCTGGTGGACTAGGACCTACAGGAACTTTACAATAGGACACACAGCACTTGCTAGTTGGGTGTTGACTAAGGCTAAGCCTTTCCTTTGATCCCCAAAAGACTGTAGATGTCCTAGATCCACCCCTGTAGTGTCCTAGATCCACCCCTGTTCTTGGCAAGCTTGGGATCTTCTTCAAATCATCATCAATCAGCCAAAATATAGAAAGCATCCTCTCCTTCTCCCCTGCTACCTGATTTGCCAAGCTTGATCAATCACCAGAACATTGGGATCTCTGGCACGGTCACTGCTGGTGGTGAGTTTAGCTCTGAGCATTTGCAAGCCTGCTGGGAAGGAATTTAAGGTTTTCTTTGAGTGGATTTGTCATTTGTTAGCAGGTGGATCAATCATGATGCTGATGGCCAAGGTCATGTGTGTCATTTTGCATCTTTTGCAGATGTTCTCTTCAGTGGACCATAGCTCACTCACAGACAGGATGCAGTGACATCATGAGAACTTCCTTTGGTCCCAGAAAATTCTGCAAAGTGCTCCCCACAACGGGGGCATTCCCACCATGTTCATTACAGAGGTAGAGAGCACACTGGAACAGCTCCAGCCCAGCCCCCTGTTCTTCCCGGAATTTCCTTTTATTGTTAGTCCCAACAGTGTGAAACACAGACCTCAGCTGGAATGTTCTTTTGGACATTTTATTTTCTAACCAGCATTTTATTCCTTTCTCTAGAAGGAGAGATTCTACCTCCTTAGTTAACTGTTCTTTCAACTGACTCAGGAAAAACAGCTCTGCTTTCCTGTGCCCTACTTGCACTTGGCACCAAGATGAATCCTGCAAAACCCTCCCTGTCTCTCTGCAGTGTCTTCAGATCTTCTGTCTCCTTCTGTGTGCATGTACCACTGCACAAGTTGCTGTGTTTAAATATATCTCCCAAATGCAGAAGCTCAAAAAAAAATAAAAGACCAACAAAAAAAAACCACCCAAAAAGCAACCCATATTTTCCACCTCTGTCTTTCAGAGCATACGAGGTCTCTGTGGTCCCACCAAGAAGCAGAGCACCCATTTGAGATCTCCCAGAGCATCCCCCATGGCTTCCAGTTACTGCTTTGAAAGGACATGTGCCTTCTCTAGTTACTGGGGGACATCTGCCAGTGGGTCTAAAGAACTGGTGACTTAAATCCCCCTCCACCTCTAATTTGTGCCCCAGAAGTGGTTGTGTTTCAACAAAGGGCAAAGGGAGGTTGTTGGGTGTGATGTCCACCTTTCCAGGCTTCTAATCTTCATGTAACTCCAAGGACTCCTGGGGAAAGGAAGACCAGAGCACATACCACAGATCACTGAGAATTTATTGCTTTATTTGTTAATTTTCTTATTTTATTCTCCAACCTAGCTGTTAGCTCTCCAGCCTTTGCTATCTTCATGCACTGCAGAGCAGGGCTAAATGAATAGCTGTGCTTGGTGGAAGTGTAGGGATGCATTTGCAGAGCTCCCTCCTTCAGTCTTCTCAACCTCAGAGGAAAAACTGACATTTTTTCATAGCATCATGGAACCATTTTAATCTTTAAGATCATCAAGTCCAACCGTAAACCTTTTTGGACAACTTAATTCCCCTGAGACCCCTGCATCTGTGAGCTGAATCCCTCCTCTTGTGGGTAGCAAAGAATTTAGAGGTATCTGCTGCAAAAATCAGGGTCATATCTGATGTAAAATACTGAGGTGAAGTGTTGTGAGTGCTCCTAATCCTCCTGTGTGGAACCTGGGAGCAATCACAATATGCCAGCTCCCCAGGTACCTAATTAGCATCCTTAGCCCAGCCAAAAGGATGTGGCTTTATCCTGTTCTGGGACAGGGATGCTGTCCAAGCTTTGTTAGCACAGAATCCACCAAAAGGCAGCTTTGAATCCATCTGAGCTTTCTTAGATCAATCCAAAACACAAGAATGAATAGTGATAGTCCTTAGCTCAAATAGCTCCAATAGCTCCATTTCATTGCCAGTGTCCTGGGCTGAAAGAAGAATTTCTTTGTACTGGTATGAGGTTGTAGGCAGATTCCTTCCTGGCTATCTTGATCTCAAGCAGGTGAAGTGTTTCCACAAGTTTTTCTGGCAACGATTTTCCAGTGTTTAGGTGGTAGATTTTAAAGTGGCTTAAGTTGAATCAACAGTGACTCCAGATATAGGGTGGTCTGGGTTAATAATTCCCCCCTAATCTGTCCTACACCTGAGCACCAGAGGGAAAGTTAAACAAAGTACAGCTCACTGGCACTCATCTGCAACAGGGAAAAGCATCACAAACCTTTCCTGAAGGTTCCATCTCAGCCTTTTGCACCATGCAGGGGAGAGGTGATCACAGGGTCTCACATCCTTAAGGTTTTTTCCATCCCTGATGCTGGGTGGCCCTTACATGACTTGCAAACACTGTGAAAAAGTCACACTGGGTGTATTGCTGATGTGGGCACCTGCACAGCCCCATGGGATGGTGAGGGACTGGCTGGCTGGAGATTTCCCCTGTTATCCTCACCCCCTTTCTCTTTTTTCCCCTCACACCCCTTCTTGCAACTGCGTTTGGCACAGGAAGCAGATGCTCAGGAAATTGTATTAGCCTGGTTTGGCAGCTCCTGGGACAGATGCTGGGTACCTGAATATGTACCTGTGCCATGTGTCTGGAACACAGTGCACCTGAAGAAGTTGCTTCCAGAAGAAAATGATGTATGGGGTGTCTTGGTACAAGAAGACTTTGAAGGACTTTGCACCTTGTACAAGGTCTGGTGTCAGCAGAAGGACTCCTGACTACACCAGTGTCCAAGTACAATCAGTCCCTATTTTCTCTCATAAACAAGCTAAGTTCAGTAAACCTCTGGCTATTTTTGGTGATGGATTCTTTTGAAGCTAGAGAGCTACGGAGCTTCAACTCCCTTCTGCTGCAGAGTTAAATAGTTTGGCCATATGTTGTGAGACAAGCAGGAATTTTCCTCTCTCTTCTGCACTTGTCCAGCAAGGAAATACAAGACTTTTATCCCCATCCTAATCAACATTTTGGTGATGCTATATTCATCTAAGTCAGACTTAATTTCTTTTCCTTCCTCAGAAAGGCACTGCCCCAGCCAGAATTTTGTTAAGAGTGGCCAAGGAGTGAGCCAGCATGTTTTACTGGTGCAGCTTAACTCTGTTGCCCATTAAAAATGTCAAATAAAACTGAAACATGCTGTGGTTTGTACTTGTCTTTCTTAGGCTACAGGGTTTTAAGAAGGTTCTTTGTGCACCCAATGTTCTCCTGTAATTCCCATTACTGCTGATGAGAATGACGCATTTCCACTAACTGGATGAATGTCCCTTAAATTAATTTTCCCTGAAGCATGGGAATAGGGAAATAAAGGGGAGGTAGTGTTTCAATTAGCTACCAGTTTGTTTTTGTTCTTGTCTTTAAATACAGGAGAGATCCATATAAAATATTAAAAAAACCCAAAACACTATTAAGCAAGAAGAACAAATGAGTTCATCTAAAAAAAGGCTCCGGTTCTTGGAAACAGGAAAATTTATTATAGCTACCACATGTTATTTGAGTAGATCTCAAAACCTTACCCAGACCCAGTCCACTCCTGTCCTGTTAATCTCATTGAGATGCTGGATGTAATTTACAGCCTGTGTGGGGAAACTGAGGTGCTGGAAGAGAAAAATACATGTGAGAAATTAAACCAACACCACCCTTAGAAATAAGACTTAGGAGTGGGGTTCACCTCCTCTGGCTGCAATAAGTGATTTATCTGCTGTAGCTTGGGTTCCCACCAAAGGGAATTCCCCTCACAAAATTAATATTTCTCCCCTTAATCTAACACAACCACAGTTTGCACCTAAAGGGAAGAGCTCACAAGACAAACTGGGAGCATCAGCCCCATAGTCAACATTGGAGAAGGGGTGGGAGGAAAAGTTTTTTGGTGGCACTGAAGGAGATGGAGGACTCAACCACTAATCAAGGACAGGAGGTTTCTATTTGACACCCTCTTTATTTTTTCCATCATGTTTTAAAAAAGCACAAGGGGAATCAGGAGGAGATGCCCCAGAGCTCTTAAACAGGAGCAGAGAGAGGAGCAAACAGGACTTGCCCAAGGCTACTTGACTCAACCTGACCATTAACCTGCTCATTGCAACACTCAGCAACCTTCACTGTCCCCCATCCACCCCTACAAAGCCCTAACCATGTCCTAAAGCCACCAAGCTACCAATGGATGCTTCATGGAGGGAGCCCACAAAGAAAAATCACATGCCAGAAGCTTTCCCCACTCCAACCTTTGAATAATTTGCCTCATCTCTAATAATTCAATGAGCTTTGTTATGACAGGGACACGCAGTTAATGGAGAGTGAAATTGAAGAAGAATGTGTGGAAGTTGCAGCTTTTATCTCTAAAACAAATAGTGAATTCCTCAGGGCAGCTGCAGCCTGGAACAATGATCTGGGCTGCTGGACCTTCAGGGGTTGCCCTGGTAACTCCCAGGCAAATCATTGTCAAAGAGGGAAGAGAAGGTGGTGGAGCCTGTGGGAAGAGATGTGGAGTTGGCCTTTAGAGAGCAACATGCACCCAGGTGGGAGGTCTGGAAGATATTTGGGTTGGAAGGGGTAGTTTTGTTGGGTAGTGTTGCACCCAGGCCCAAAGGATCATCTCGGGAAATTCTTCAAGAATCCAGGAGATTGGAATCCCAAAGAGTTCTGCTCCATCCAGAAGGAAATCTTGCTGCTCCATTGTCCAGCAAAAGGGAGCAATCCACCCTAAATTTATTTTTAGATGGCTTCTATGGGTCCTTTCCAGCCCACAGACCTCTGCAGAGTTTGTGAGGAGGATGAACAAAAGGGACTTTGGGACAGGAATGATAGAATTCTCCACTCACTTTAGGCATGGCAGAAAAGATGCCTGTTTGCCTGGAGACATGCAGAGAGATAGGTTTCCCCCAGTGCCTATTTCTAGCATTGGAAAATGTGTCCAGCTGCTTGTCTGTCCCTCCAGAAGGGCTGTTTGTTTTTCTTTCCTGCATCCCTCCCTCTTCCTATTCAATAAAAAAACATTCGGTAAGCTCTGTATGAAGGACAATGCAAGACAGAAGCAATATCAGATTTCCAGATGTATCCATGAACCCTTCTTAGTCCTAAAGGGGAGAGTTTTGCCCCTCCATGTTGCCCTTTCCAATGGAGTTTCCATAGAACAGCCATGGATACCCAATGTTGTCCCATCTCCTCCCTGGGAACACACTTCTTGCCATCAAAACATCTCCAATACCTGAGATGGTTCCAAACACTTCTGTCTAATCCATCCCAGCTCCACCACATCCCAGCTCCACTTAACATGCAGCCTGCAAAGCAGAAGAGAAATGTGCCCATTTGGGTGGAGTTCATTGTCATTTGTTTCACTGATGGCCCAGCATTAAACCATGACAGATTTTGTTTGTTTGTTTGTTTTTGGTTTGGTTTTGGGTTTTGTTTTTTTTTTTTTTTTGGTTCTATCCAAACCAGAACACTTCTTTTCCTCCACAGTGATGTGCAGGAAGGTCTTGGTGCTTTCCAAGTCCTGGCCTGGACAATGGCCAGGTTTGATCTTTATTCAGGGTGCCCTGAAGAGTTTGGAGAGGGTTCAAGGAGAAGACACTAAGTCAGTGCAGTTACTTGGTCTGGTGTGCATCAAGGGCTTCTGCTGGGATAAGGCTGCTGAGATGGCTTCTTTGAGCCATTTGAAAACACAATTTCTTCATACGCTCTTGTGGGTGCCTGAAAAGGTTGGACATGATGATCTCTGAGGTCCCTTCCAACCCAGACAATTCTATGATTCTATGATTCTATGAAAAAGCTCTTCTGCAGACAGCTGAGATGCCCTTAAGTGTTTAGATGGTGGCCTGGAGCTGGTGACATGGGACATGTGAGACAATGATACACCCTTGGACTGGCAGGTGGAAGCTGGGCAGGACCACTTCCCAAGGGGAACACCTATTTTTAGGAAGCTGAGTTTAACCCCAAGTCAAAGCAGTAAAGTGGGGTTCAGAGAGGGATTCAGGTGACATAATGCTGTATCCCTCAGGCTGGTAAGTTCTCTCCAAAGTCTTCAGAGTGGGGACAGGATTTGGTTGCTTAGACAGATGCCATGGGGTGTGATTAACACCACCCAGCCCAGAGGTGCTGCTCCAGAGGGCTTGGGTTTCAGAGAAGTTTTTTGCATCCCTGTGAAGACTTCTCAAGCACCTGACATGCCTTCAGGTTCCTATAAATAACCAACTGCTTACTCTTTTTCTAGCAATAATTATGGCAGCTCCAACACCACCTTAAATGAAGCTACCTACAACTACCCTGGAGGTACAGACACACAAATGTACCCAATCTACCCAGACCCAGACCCACAGGCAGGTAGATGTGTCTGGTCTGAGAGGGTGACCAAGATTTCTGGAGCCACATGTGTTGCAGGGAGGCCAGCAGCTCACTGACAACAAAGTTCCTCATGCCTCTTAAAAAATTAAACGCAAGAGAAAGAAATTATAGTTGCCTGGGTGGCCAAGTCCAAAGCAGAGTGGAGCAACACTTCAAAATCAGATCATGGCTGAGATCTGCACATCACAAACTTTTCCCCTTTTTTTGGGTTTGGTTTTTTGGTTTGGTTTGGTTTTTTGTGGATCTTTTTGGTTGGTTGGTTGGCTTTTTTGTTTGATTATTTTATTTTATTTTAACTCATGGACAGCCTCTTTTCCTCACTTCAGATCTAGCTGCAAGCTTCACTCCATCAGTGGTCCCATTTCCCTTGGGCAGACAGACATCAGAGCACAGATATTTTTGTCTCTTGCTTAAAGGAGTATAGTTTGGGGTTGCTTGGTTTTTTTTTTTTTACTTTCCTGAAACAGCTGGTGGTGACCAGTACCCCACATGTTGTTGCTCACAGTGTTCCTCACACCAGAGGCACCATCCCTGTGTGCTGCCATTTGCCTTCTCTTCTTAACCCAAAATTTCTATTCCAAGCTTTATTATTTTGTGCCCTGTCACATGAGGAAGATAGGTGATGACATTCAAGAAAATCGTATTACTGGAAAATTAAATGACCCAAAGCTGGATCTCAGCCCAGGGATTTTCATGCTGCATGGGCCTTCCTTGGTAATTTTCTGTGAAAAAAAGGTAAATATTGCACGGGTGCCTGGAGATGTCAGTCAGATGTCCTGAGGAATCTCAACACAGCTGAGCAGGTACATGGAACAGAAAAGAAAAAGCTTGCCTTGAGAATTTATCTCAGTGCTGTGAAGCACAAGAGTATCTCCTAAGTTAAGTTTTCTTCTCCTTTGTCCAGTTTACATTCCAGTGGCAGAAGAAATGGGGTTTCCACAGCCTTTGTGGAACCACGAGCCTCTTCTGCTCTCTCCAACAAAGAAATCTTGTGGCATGCAAAGTCTTCCTTGTCCTGAGACAGTTTCATTCCAGCTGAGTTACACAACTGCAAACCACTGGCTCCCACCTGCTCTTTCACAATCTTAGGTAAATATTTGGCTGGAATACAAGGAAAAAGGTATCTGTGAGCTGATCACAGCAAAATGAAGCTTAAAAAGACACCTACTGACTTAAGCCCATGAGACTGTAAATAATAGTAATGCTAATTATAACTTTTAAAGTAAATTCTTGTCTTTTTGTTCCTGTTTCTCAGGCAGATGTGCTCCAAAGTTTTTTTCTGTCCCTCTAAACCACATCTTTTGATGATGGGAGTTGAAAGCACAAGCCTTAACATAAATTTCCTGACTCTGGTGCTGGGACACCTGTGATAAAGCTCCCAGTTAGCAATGCTGCAAGTCTCTGGGTGTAAATGACTCTTTACCTCTTTCTATGAGTTGCTGATGCCCTATTTGACACCCTTAGGAGCACCCAGTCTCTCAAGGCAGGGCTTTTTCTGACCTTTTCCCCCAGCTGATGGTTGGCATTGGAGCAGGATATGCTTGAACAGACATCCAGTTTGAAACACTCATGCTAAATACTTTCTTTCTTTCTCTCTCTCTCTTTCTCTTTCTTTTTCCCTTCCTTCCTTCCTTCCTTCCTTCCTTCCTTCCTTCCTTCCTTCCTTCCTTCCTTCCTTCCTTCCTTCCTTCCTTCCTTCCTTCCTTCCTTCCTTCCTTCCTTCCTTCCTTCCTTCCTTCCTTCCTTCCTTCCTTCCTTCCTTCCTTCCTTCCTTCCTTCCTTCCTTCCTTCCTTCCTTCCTTCCTTCCTTCCTTCCTTCCTTCCTTCCTTCCTTCCTTCCTTCCTTCCTTCCTTCCTTCCTTCCTTCCTTCCTTCCTTCCTTCCTTCCTTCCTTCCTTCCTTTTCTTTCCTTCTTTTCTTTCTCTTTCTTTCTTTCCTCAGCTGCTCATGATGCATAATCTCTATCTGCCACCTTCTTAGTAATTATCCCCTTTTTGGCAGAGAGAAGAGGGAGGCAGATTCAGAGCTGACACCTGCACCCTGCAAAGCAGCCAATATACAGAGCATCCTTTCCACTGCCCCCTTGGAAAAGGAGGTTTAGCACTGTGTTTCTTGAAGGAATCACTTCCCCCCCCTCCAAAAAAAAAACCAAAAAAAAAAATGCAGAGGCTGTGCTGTTATTTTAGCCACCTTGACAAATGCCAGCAGTCAAAGCTGACAGCAAGGGAAGGGAGCAGGCAGAGAGGAGTTTGGAGATGCTCTGGAGATAGCCCGGTGGAGTGAGAAGCAGCACCCAGCACAGATGGCAGAGCTGTTAGAATTTGAGTGCCCAATGTTAACCACAAAGCCTCCAAAAGAAGCTTTCTGCACAGCATCCACACTCCCCTTCCAGTGGCTGTGCTCTCCTCCTTGTTTCTGCAAACTGAAGGGGAGCTCCAACAAGGATGCAGAGAGAGCATCCCTGCTGAGAACTGACAAAACTCCCTGCCTAAGTGGCAAGGTGCCTCTTTTGATAATTCAAGAGAAATTCTACAGCCCGGATCAGCAATCTAGACAGACTCAGGCATCAAGTGCTTGGGGAGAGAGGTTCCTTCCCATTGGCACAAGGCCAGAGGACCAGCACAGCCCAGATCTGCTGATGAGACCCAGCCAAATGGATTTCTTCCCTAACTCTCAACATAACCACTGCAGCATAAACCCAGTGGCCACAGATGCCAGACTGATTTTTAAGTGGATTTCAGGACATTCTGTTTTCTTTTGGTCTATTTTAGTTGCTGTCAAGGGAGATCTGCTCTTGTCACAGCCCTCACTCATCATGGAGACCCAGCACAGCTTAGGGGAGCCCCAGCCTCTGGGCACTGTTACCCCAAAATAATGTTCCACAGGATATTTTTCCAGTGTATTACAGGTGCTGGTGCTTTGAACTGAGAGTTTGAGGAGCTCAGCATCATTTCAAGAATCTTTTCCTGGGGACAACGTATGAAGCAGGTAGGGAGGGATAAGCAAGTTAACCCAAGCCCCTCAAGTCCTCTACAGGTGACCTTGAAGGAAGTCCACCTTTAACCAAAGGCATCAAGAAAATCATATTTGAAAAGGAATTTTTGCAGTAGAGGTTTATTTTTACCACCTCTGGAGCTGGGCTAGGAACATTCATGGTTCAGCTGGATCAGGAGGAGAACTTGGTGCAAAGCTCTGAGCTTATTTTTAGTCTCTTTTCAGCAATGAAAACTTGCCTGAACACTAAATAAAAAATTTTCAGTGCTCTTCCTTCTCATCAAAAAAAAAAAAAAAAAAAAAAAAAAAAAAAAAAAAAAAAAGATTTGTTAAAAATTTTGCCTTTAGTACTTTGGGCATGGTGCTTCCTTTGAGACATTCTCAAACCTCTCTGCGGAGACATCTTATGCAAATGTCCATTAATTTGTTTAAATATTTGAAAGCACAGCTTAGTTTGGGAGGGGATGATGGGGTAATGTGTGAAGCACCATGCCCAGGCTCTGGTTCCAGGAGTGACAGAAGCTGCTGAAGTGGTGGGGTGCTGCATCCCCCTCTAAATAAGAACCCAAATCAGCCCCAGCCTTTGTGAGAACCCCAAATCAGACCCAATCCAAATGAAAATCACAAATCCTTACCCATGTGGGTAGGGAATCTGAAATCAACCTACAAGCCCCCATCCCACTGAAAACCCCAAATGTCCCCGCAATGCAGATGGGAACCTCAAATCCCCTCAAAACCCCATCTTAACAAAACCTTTAATCCCAGCCTCCATGCAGATGGAAACCCCAAAACCTTCCCAACCCACCATCCCCAAAGGAACACCAAACCCCTCACTCATGATGGTGAGAAACCCAAATCACCCCCAAGCCTCCATCCCATCAAAATCCCTAAATCCCCACACAATGAAGATGGGGACCACAAATCCCTCTCAACCTTCCATCCCAACAAACACCCCAAATGTCCTCCCATGCAGCTGAGAACACCAAATCTCCCCCAAATCCCCATCCCAATAAACCCCCCAAATCTCCTCCATGCAGTTGAGTTCCCCCCCAAGCAGATGGGAGCCCCAAATCCCCCCCCATCCCAACAAAACACCCAAATCTCCACCCATACAGATGGGAACCCCAAATCCCCCCCCATCCAACAAACCCCCCAAATGCCCCCCATGCAGATGGGAACCCCAGATTTCCCCCCATCCCAACAAACCCCCCAAATCCTCCCATGCAGATGGGAACCCCAAATTTTCCCCCATCCCAACAAAACCCCCAAATCCCACACACGCAGATGAGAACCCCAGATTTCCCCCCATCCCAACAAAACCCCCAAATCCCACACACGCAGATGAGAACCCCAGATTTCCCCCCCCATCCCAACAAAACCCCCAAATCCCACACACGCAGATGGCAACCCCAAATTTTCCCCCATCCCAACAAACCCCCCAAATCCCACACACGCAGATGAGAACCCTAATTCCCCCCCATCCCAACAAACCCCCCAAACCCCCCCATGCAGATGGGAACCCCAAATTTTCCCCCATCCCAACAAAACCCCCAAATCCCACACATGCAGATGAGAACCCCCAATTCCCCCCCATCCCAACAAAACCCCCAAATCCCACACACGCAGATGAGAACCCCAATTCCCCCCCATCCAACAAACCCCCCAAATGCCCCCCATGCAGATGGGAACCCCAAATCCCCCCCATCCCAACAAAACCCCCAAATCCCACACACGCAGATGGCAACCCCAAATTTTCCCCCATCCCAACAAAACCCCCAAATCCCACACACGCAGATGAGAACCCCAGATTTCCCCCCATCCCAACAAAACCCCCAAATCCCACACACGCAGATGAGAACCCCAGATTTCCCCCCCCATCCCAACAAAACCCCCAAATCCCACACACGCAGATGAGAACCCCAATTCCCCCCCATCCCAACAAACCCCCCAAATCCCACACACGCAGATGGCAACCCCAAATTTTCCCCCATCCCAACAAACCCCCCAAATCCCACACACGCAGATGAGAACCCTAATTCCCCCCCATCCCAACAAACCCCCCAAACCCCCCCATGCAGATGGGAACCCCAAATTTTCCCCCATCCCAACAAAACCCCCAAATCCCACACACGCAGATGAGAACCCCAATTCCCCCCCATCCCAACAAACCCCCCAAATGCCCCCCATGCAGATGGGAACCCCAGATTTCCCCCCATCCAACAAACACCCCAAATGCCCCCCATGCAGATGGGAACCCCAAATTTTCCCCCATCCCAACAAAACCCCCAAATCCCACACATGCAGATGAGAACCCCCAATTCCCCCCCATCCCAACAAAACCCCCAAATCCCACACACGCAGATGAGAACCCCAATTCCCCCCCATCCCAACAAACCCCCCAAATGCCCCCCATGCAGATGGGAACCCCAGATTTCCCCCCATCCAACAAACACCCCAAACCCCCCCATGCAGATGGGAACCCCAAATTTTCCCCCATCCCAACAAAACCCCCAAATCCCACACACGCAGATGAGAACCCCAATTCCCCCCCATCCCAACAAACCCCCCAAATGCCCCCCATGCAGATGGGAACCCCAGATTTCCCCCCATCCAACAAACACCCCAAATGCCCTCCATGCAGATGGGAACCCCAAATTTTCCCCCATCCCAACAAAACCCCCAAATCCCACACACGCAGATGAGAACCCCAATTCCCCCCCATCCCAACAAACCCCCCAAATCCCCCCATGCAGATGGGAACCCCAAATTTTCCCCCATCCCAACAAAACCCCCAAATCCCACACATGCAGATGAGAACCCCCAATTCCCCCCCATCCCAACAAAGCCCCCAAATCCCCCCATACAGATGGGAACCCCAAATCCCCCCCCATCCAACAAACCCCCCAAATGCCCCCCATGCAGATGGGAACCCCAGATTCCCCCCCATCCCAACAAAACCCCCAAATCCCACAGACGCAGATGGCAACACCAAATTTTCCCCCATCCCAACAAACCCCCCAAATGCCCCCCATGCAGATGGGAACCCCAATTCCCCCCCATCCCAACAAAACCCCCAAATGCCCCCCATGCAGATGGGAACCCCAAATCCCCCCCATCCCAACAAAACCCCCAAATCCCACACACGCAGATGAGAACCCCAATTCCCCCCCATCCCAACAAAACCCCCAAATCCCCCCCACGCAGATAGCAACCCCAAACCCCCCCTCTCCAACAAAACCCCCAAATCCCCCCATATACAGACAGAAACCCCAAACCCCTCCACCCTGACCAACCCCACAAACCCCTCCCCACACCCCCCCACCCTGCTGAACCCCCTCCATCCCTTTTTCTCCCCCCCCCCTCCATCCCCCTTCATCCCTCTCCCATCCCCCCTCCCGTTTGGTCCCCGGGGGGGCGGAGGCGAAGGCGGATCGGGGCTTTCTGTCCCCTCCCCTGTTGTGGGGAGAAGCGGATAGAAGTCTGTGTGTGTGTTAGGGGGGGGGGGGGAGGGTTGGGTTGGGTTGTTTCGGGGGGACGGAACCGGGACCGGGACCGGGCAGCTGCCACCCCCCCGGGGCAGAAAGCTCCGGCAGCCGCTGTGGGGACCATGAGGGCTCCGCTGCTGCTCTCGTTGCTCCCTTTGCTCCTCAGAGGTAAGTGGACCCCCCCCCCTCAAAGCTACGACTCTGTCCCCCCCTTCTTTTTCCTCTTTTCCCTTTTTTTTTTTTTTTTTATTTTGGTTTTTTCCTTGCTTTCTCGCATCCCCCCCCCCCCCAACTCCATCTCCTTTTTCCTTTCTCTGTCGGGTCGTTGGAAGCAAAAAAAAAGGAGGAAAATAAACTGGGGGGTGGGTGCTACGTGCTACCCCCTCCCCTCCTTCTGTTTGCTGTCTGATTAACCCTCTTATTTAGGAACTTCAGCTTCTCAACTTGAAGCTGAAGAGCCGCATCCCATCAAAATCCCTAAATCCCCCCGCAATGAAGATGGGAACCACAAATCCCTCTCAACCTCCCATCCCAACAAACCCCCCAAATGTCCTCCCATGTAGCTGAGAACACCAAATCTCCCCCAAGTCCCCATCCTCATAAACCCCCCCCCCAAATTTCCCCCATGCAGTTGAACCCTGCTCGCTTTTTTTATGCAGCAGAATGAGCTGAACCCCCCTCTTCTGCTCTCCCACATCCAGATCCCGATTTTAAGCTTTTGGGAACCCGGTGACCAAAGCCCTGAACCTCCCAACCCCTCTTTTGGGGTCCCCATGAGAAATGGGGGCCGTTCCCTAGGGTTTGGTCTTGGCTGTTCTTGCAGTGGTCCAAGGTGCAAGGTGTATGGAACATGGGAAAAGTGGGAAAAGAGATGGAGGAGGGTGGGAGACAGCGATTCCCTGATGGAAGTTGGTTGGTGGAGTTGGAAAAACAAACAAACAAAGGATAAACTTCTGGAGAAGCTTGGAAGGGGATGGGGGCTGCATCCCCAATGGGGAATTGGGGAGTGGGAATAGTGTTGGGGGTCCTGGGATGGTGCTGAGGTTTAGGGTGCTGTGGAAACGGCTGTGGGGGGGGGGGGGGGTCTGGCTTTTTTTGTGGGAGAGATGGTGTTAAACCCCAGCAAAAAGTAGCAGGGAATGGGAATGCACTGATTATTGTAGAAGGGGATCAAGGCTGGCAGGAGGAGGAGGTTGGGGAGGGTATTTCTTCCCTGGGTTCCCAGAAGATGAAAATAAAATAAATTTAAAAATAAATAAAATTAAATGAAAGTAGGACATAAAATTAAACCTACAATTAAACACAAAATAAAAAATAACTGAGGAGAAATCTTGCTCTGGGTCATCTCTGCCAGGAGAGCCTCTGCTGAGCAGAATGTTCTTTTATTCAAGGTAACAAAAGCTGGGGGAAGTTCTGGAGGTAAAAGCACAAGTGGAGGCAGGGCCCTGGAGATTTAACTGTGGGGTGAATTCACAGAGGTCTGGCTCAAATCTCTGCCTTTTTTTTTTTTTCTTTTTTTCCTGTTCATCTCAGAATCCTGGGGCTTGGTGGGTGAGCAGGTATGAAGCCCCCCCTCTCCCCTTGATGCCAACGTGGGCTTCCAAATAGAAGATTTCTCTTCCCATTAAAACTCAAGATGCCTCAGCCTCATTAATATTGGCATAAAGGAAGAGCTGTTAATGCAATTTTTCTTGTGCCAGCCAGAATTTAACTCAGTTTCGCTGACTTTGCCTTCTCAGAAGGTTTTGTTCTGTCTTACAAAACAGTGATAAATATGCTGGGATTGGTACAAAACAGGCTTTTAGCAGGAGGATGGTGGAGGGACCCCTATCTGTAGCACTCTCAAGTCATCCTGTTACATTTTCCTCAGAAATTATTTTATTAAATCCTTCAAAACAGTGTTTTCTGCCACTAGTGCTGCTGATAAGTTTGGAAATAAGCTCCTTAGGGATGCTTTGTGTTATTCCCTGAGTATTGGCACCAGGATTTTCTACCTTAGGTGTCAAAATAGGCATCTTTTCTTGCTGAGTGTTTGGGCTCAGAGTTCCCAGCAGTGCTTACTGGTATTGGCTGTAATCATCTGAGTCACTCAAAGCCTAAAATTCTATTTTATTATTTTTTTTCCTTAAAATGAGAAGTTGGGCTTATAAGTGAAACTGGAAGATTTTTTTTTTTTTTTTTTAGTATCTAAAAGATAATAGTGATTGGGGTGCAGCTGGCATGATTTGCTCTGTTGAAACTGGAGTTTAAATGGGTGGGTGAGTAAGGAGCTGGGATTTTGGAGTGTGGGGTTTGGGTGTCATGAGGAAGAAGGTGAAAACATGGGGCAAGGGGCAGAGCAGAATGAAGCCCAAGGTTGCCAAAGTTTTTAAAAGCAGGTATTTTGGGTACAGCTGTTTCACTAGGAATACTTGGATCTCCAGAGGTCCTAACATTCTATACTGGCTTCCAGGTTCTCATCACCCCAACCTCCTGATTCTGCAGAGCTCTTTTCTAATTTCCCTTACTGTAAATCAGGCATAAAAATCAGGATAAAATCAGCCTCGGGAAGGCATAGCCTGTGTGTACAGGAGATGCAGTGAACATGGCACTGGGAAAATAATATCTTTAAATTCAACCAGGCTGTGAGGTGCTCAGTTACCCATTACAGTGTGTTCATATTTTAATTTATTTATTCATTCCCCATATTAGATCTTCTCTCCCACAGGGGATATGATAGCAAAATTGCACCAGGAAGATAAAAATGATACATTTTTTTATCTTTAGAGCATTAAAAAGAGACACAGGTTAAACCTGTCCTGGGGGCAAAAAAAAGTCAGGAAGAGATTTTACTGGAGATGGGCCCTCTGCCCAGCTCAGAGCAAACCAAAGATTGATGGATTTTAAATCCTTGTTGCCAAAACACCCCTTTTCATTCCCAAAGGTAGATTGTGTTCCAGCTGGGAGTTCTTGTTTGTCCAACACAGGCTGTCAGAGCTGTGCATTTTTTAAAAAAATCCGTTTTATCCATTGAATACTAATTTTGACACAGGCAGGAGGAGGCAACCGGGGCCGTGTCGTCGGGGGGAGGGAAAAAAAAAATTGCTCACCAGAAAGTTTGAAAATCAGCAATGAAACAGCGTGTGTCTTCTTTTGTGTTGGAGGGACTTGATAAGATTTTTGCAACCTTTTTGTCAAGCCATTTCAGCAGTCCAATGCCTTTGATTCCCTGGTGGCAAAGCAGATCCAGTAACGATACCCCGTGGGATTGTTTAGGAGGTTTAATTAAAGAATTGTTTGTAAAGCACTTGAAGATCCTTGGATGAAAGGAGCTGGAGCCATGCAATAAACTGATTTCATTCCAGAGTGTTGCTTTAAAGGCTTATGATGAGGAGGCTGATGATCATTCATGTTGGCTGTGATGGGAGACCAGCTGGAAATATCCTCTCTCAGCATTTGCAGGGTGGCTGGGGTTGTGCTTTGGTTATTATTTGCTCTGTAAATCATTCATTTTCTCTCCCCATTGGCATCCTCTAGAAGATCTAAGCCTGCCCACAGCATCTCTGTGGGGTGTTTTGAGGACTGAGGGAGTTAACTCCAGACAGGGAGGATCCCTCAGGCTGTGCAATAGGCCCTGTGTTATTTTTGGGTGTTACATCAGGACAATTAATAAGAAATTCTTGGCTGTGAGAGTGGTAAGACACTGGAACAGGATGCCCAGGGAAGCTGTGGTTGGCCCATCCCTAGAAGTGTTCAAAGCCAGGTGGGATGGGGCTTGGAGAAACCTTGGAGAAACACAGGAGGTGTCTCTGCCCATGCAGGGGTTTGGAGCTGGATGTGCTTCCAGATCCCTTCCAACCCAAACTGTGATCACTCTGATCTGTGTGCACTACAGGAAAGTAGAGATGAGCTGTTGGGGTTAAGGTGCTGGACTCCATCCCTCCCACCTACTTGTACCCACCCTGAATTTTGACCTCCATGGTGCCTGCAAAGATCCACCACAAGACCCAGAGCTCCTTGATGCTCTGCAGGACCAGGGAGGATGGGGAGAAGGAGGCTTCATCCTTGCTGGGTGATGCCCTGGGGAGGTGAGATCCCACCATAACACCCAGCTGAGCTGCTCTGTGCTATGCTATCTTCAGTAAATACCCCTCCAGGTGGTCCAAGCAGTAGCAGGACCAAGTGGGTTGCAAACAACCCACCTGTGAGTGCCCAGAAATTCCTCCCTTGAGCTGGTGGGCAGCAACACGTAGGCAGATAGATGCAGGTTGTGGACCTGAGCATCCCCCTCATCTTCTGTCCTGCTGACAGCATGTCTGAGTGACAGACAGCCCCCCCACCTCAGCTCTGCTGAGAGCTGAAAATCAGGGGAGGGTTTGAACTTTGCAGGAATCTGGCTGGCCCAGTTGGGTCCATTCCCCAGGTGCAGGCATGTGAAGTCTCACAAACTCTCTGAAGCATTTTCACATCTTTCAGCCAACTTCCTCCTGGGAAGCCTGTTTACGTGCACAGCTCCTGCCATAACTGGCCAATCTCCACCTAAGGATGTTGTTGCTGAATTCTTGCAATGCCTGCCCTTTCCTTCACAGATTGCTCCTGACCAACCCTTGCTTTTTTTTTTTTTTTTTATTTATTTGCTTTCTGCTTTTTAATTTTTTTTTATTATTATTCTAAAACACTCACACAGTCCATCTGGCATTTATTGTCCTCCATCTACCTGCACTCAGCTCACTGCAACCCCCCCAGGGCTCCACTGAAAAGTCCCCACGTTGCCAAGTGCAATGCCTTTTGGGCTTGGGCTTGCCAAAAAAATCCACCAAGTCTCCCTCTCCTTTGCAGCTTGTGAGACACCCAGGCTGGAATCTGATTCTGCAGGGGGGGTTTTACAGGTCCTGCTCTCTGGGGGGATGTGAGGATGCACCTCCCATCTCCCCCAAAACCCTTTCCATGTGCCAAAAAAAAAAAAAACCCAAACAACAATCCTGGTGTGATGATGTCCCACACTTCAGGGTGAGGTGCTTTCTCCTGTTGTTTCTGTGTTATTTAGGAGGGATGGGGAGAGTTTGTCCCAACTTCAGGTTTTGATGGCTCCTATCATGTATTTGTTGTAGCCCTGGGCTGAAGCCTCACAATGTTTTGCACTGGAGGAACTTGAGGAATACGGAGCTCCACGTGGAACTGGGTGGAGGTCTGAGGGATGTGTTCTGCCTGTATCACAGCTCCATGGTGTGAATGTGCCTAAGCACTGAAGTGCCTAAGCATTGGCACTAGCCTGTATCCAAAAAAAAAAAACAAAAAACCACACCACATTACTTTTGAGCTAAAAAGCCCTGTCCAAGAAGGTAGATGGAGCTGGGGAGAAAAAGGTGATCATCCTTGGGTTTGTACAATAATCAGATATGATTGCTATGGGCTGAAATGCTGTTTATCTGCTGCAGTTTCTCTGCTTTCCATGTATCTGCTTAGACTTTGTGCTGCTTGGTGAAGAGACCAACCAGTGAGTGTTCAGGGATGGGGAGATGCTCCCAACTGGGTTCTCTGGGGTTGCTGAACTACCAAGAGCATCAACGAAGGCCTGGTGAGCAGAGGGCTGTTTGATAACAACAGCATTCCATGGCCAGAAGCAACCTTGTGATACTTCAAGAGAAGTCACAAGCCACCATCTAGAGGGTTTTTATCATAGAATCCCAGAATACCGGGTTGCAAAAGACCTCAAGAATCATTTGGTCCAATCTTTCTTGGCAAAAGCACAGTCTAGACAAGATGGCCCAGCACCCTGTGTAGCTGAATCTTAAAAGTGTAGGATGGTGGGGAATCCACCACTTCCTTGGGGAGATTATTCCAATGACAGATGGTCCTTGTGTTATTGATCATGAGACCTAGTAAATTCAGAGGTCAAACCTGTGCAGGGGGAGCTGCTGACTTTTCACTGCTCATTTCTATCTTTTTACAATATGGCCACTAAAGCAGTGGTGTTTTTCTTCTGTATGAACTTCCAGGTGATGGGCATTAGTGTCCTCACCACCTTCTACAGCCCAGGGAGAGGGACAGGTTTCTTCAAGGATGACTTAGCCTGCTTCAATTTAGCTGCTGGCTTTGAATTACAAGTAGTGCTGGAAACAGTGAGTGCCTGGGGAGGTCCTGGAGAATGCCAATAGTAACATTACTGCTTTCTGGGAATGCAGAATGCTCTGGTGGGTTATTTGGAGTGACCTTTTTGGAGGTTGCATGCACATATTCACTTGACTTGAGCCACAGTGTGGTTCAGAGTCAACCTTTGGTACTGGATATGACTGAAAGCCATTGGGAATCAGAAAATGCCAGGCTGTCCCATCAACACTAAAGAGAAAAAAACCTCTGTCCTTGAAGAGATGGAGTGAAGTTGCTCTGACCCCCAAGATACCCTATATCCTCCATTGATATTTTCCTTATTGGGTCTGAAGTCTTCTTGCTGAAGTTTTTCTCAGTGTTGAATGTGTCTGCTTTGCAAATCTTTGCATATTTTGCCAGTGCATGTTGCTTTGTGTGTTACAGGCACCTTTTCTGTCCCATAAATAATGTCCATCTCACAGCTTGCTTGGCCACAAGCCAGCAGTACTTTGCAGACACTGGTGGCAGCTGGGTGACAAAGTAATGCAAGGAGACATGGAGAATGCAAACAGCTTCTTAAAATTAACTCAGTGTAATGTCTTGATGCTCAGCACAGAGCAGAAGATGTGATGGAGGAGGATGAGCTTTTATTTGGGGGGACAGGAAACCAGGACTGCTGAAGGATCTGCTTCTAGATGTAAATCCACAACAAACCAGTTGTAAGAAGGTTGAGATTTGGCTTCCAACATGGCTCAACTGGTGCATGATGTCCAAGGTCATGCATCTTGGCATGGTGCTGTGGCTGGGTGGCTGCAGAAAGGGGACAGGTTCTGGTTTGGGGAATCTGGGATGAGCTTGACTTGGGGAGTCCTGGTGTGGCCAGCTCTTCTTCATGTGTGGGCAAGTGTCTTCTTTCTCCCACTGAAACAGCCAAAATAATGTTATGTAGGTTCAGATACTTCACCAGAGTGTTTAAGATTGGAGCTGAATTGTCCTTGAATCCAGCTGCTGTTAGTGTAGAAAGAAAAGGGGATCTTCTGAAGGCAATTCAATTTTGTCTTGGGGTGATTTGGCCCCTAGAGATGCTTGTCTCTGTACATGCTCCCCATCAGGGTTTGATGTTACACAAAACATACCCAGGATCTACCCCTGGAAACTCTTATGTTGCACAATAGTACCTGTGCTTGCTTAAAACTATCCCAAAAATGTGGATTTCGGGATATGGAATAACTTCTTAGTGGTGGGTCAGGAGTGCACCCTAAAGGCTGCAAAATAGAAAGTGGATAAGAAGAAGATGGTCATTGGGTTTAAAAACTGAGTCTGTTTGAAGCCAGGTGAGGAACTCTAGAAATGGGTAGATTGGATCTGCATTAAAACCTCCTCCAAAATGCAGAAGGTTTTTTTTCTGTTTGTTTGTTGTTTTATTTTTTAATTAGTACCATTTTAGGTGTTGCTTCGAGGTCTGGCTCATCCTTAATAAAAATTGGATTAATCCATCAGATTTTTTTCTATCTTACAATCTGTGTGCAGGGGACTTTGGTCTTACACCACACAGCTCATGAGACTGGTGGAAGGGAGGAGAAAAGTCATTTTGCAGTGGAAGAATAAGACCTTAGTTATTAATGGCAAAGGCTGAAATTTTCTCTCTCAGCCTTAATTGATTTTAGTAAATGTATCTGGAGGAGGGGGTAGAAATTGGCTTAAAGTTATTAAGCTGTAATACTTAAACATATATTAAATCTGTTGTAGAGAAATGTGGAGACAACCTTGTCAGGCATTTATCCTAAGTGGGGTCTGCAAAGAGAAAAAAACCAGATTTCTAACTTTGACAAAGGGCACTTGAAAGACTGCAGAAGGGTTTGGAGAAACTGTGCTTGAGAAAGTCCTTCTTTGAAACCTAATAGCATAGACCACTTTTTTGTTGTTCTGTTGTTTTCTTGGGGTTTTTTTCTCCTCCCTGGAGTCAAAAGGATGAGATAAGACATTCCACCACGTAGGCAAATGGGGAAAAAAATGTAAAAGCTGAAATGATACTGCTGCAGCCTGTGGAAAGTGGATAGCTCTTGGGGTGGCTTATCAAGATATTGGATTCCTTGACTATGAGAAAAAACAGAGTATTTAAAGTGATGCTCTGTGCTTCCCAGCACAGGTCTAGTTAGCAGCAGTTATACTGGAATAAAATCAGGTAACCAAGGACCTGGACATTTATAAATAAAGAAATCAAGTAATTCATAGAGTGGTTTGGGTTGGAAGGGACCTTTCAAGGTCATCTCTCCAACCTCCCTGCAGTGAGCAAAGACATCATCAACTAGATCAGGTTGCTCAGAGCCTACATTACAGTTGTCCTGGTAGGACATTTCTAATCTATTAAGCAACCAAAGAAATGTTAAAAGCACAGGTAAGGGAAGCAAATTTTCTATTAGGGACTACACTAGCTAATAAGGAGAAACCTCAAACCAGGTTGTGATTTCACAAAAAACCAGCACTCTCATTCATACATTTTTTTTCCACAGTCCTCCCACTCTCTTAACTGATGGGGACCTGATTTGGTTTAGGAGCAAACAAATTAAAATTAAAAATACATAAAAATTAGTTCCATGGGTTTCCCTTGGCAAAGAGGAGAGAGCAGCAGCATGCAGTAAATGCATGAAATTACCCTCTCTTGATTTATTTTCCTTCTTTTTAAGGTTTTTTTTGTGTGTTTTCTTCTAATATTAGTCTACTTTTCAGCTGGCTCAGCCCCCTGATCTGGTTTGGCACAAGGCTACAAAGTGTTTGTGCTCTCCACTGCCTCTTTTCAAGAACAGATGAATTTCTGGCAGATCAAATCTGTGCCAAGTGCACACCAAAATCAGCTGTAGCAATGAAAAGCTGAGTGGCCACGATGCCTGTGCTGCAAATGGGATGAACCAGCAATTGCATGGGGGTTCCTGGGAAAGCCTGATCCATCGGAGAGACAACTGGGGCAAAACATGAGCAAAATGGGACAGAGCATCCCGTTGGCTGTGAAGCTGGCAACCAAAAATCACCCCCTTGGCCCCAGTTTTCAAGCATGCAGGAGTTAATAATCTCAGCCCACCACCAACTTCCAGGCTTGCCTGAGGCCTGGGGTAATTCCTATGCTGAAAAAAGCCATGAGAGATGCTGACCTCTTTGGCACAAGTGATAAATTTTCCTGTCCCAAACACTCATGTGGAATATTGCAGGAAAGTAAATTTTGAGCTTATTTCAACATTCTGGTATTGAAAATTATTTTGTTTCCTTAACATTTTCCCAGACAGCTTAAGAAAACCCCCTCAAGACTCTCAGTCTATGGCATTTTGAAAGCCTCTAGGATAGTTTCTACCCATGAATGGTCCCAATAAATCCCCATTAACTGCATTCAACAGAACATCCTTTTTTCTCATTAAAGCCTCACAAAAGGTTCAAAACCTCGTCTTACAGCAGAGTGCTTTGATTTAAACTGATGTGGCTTAAATTATGAATTTTAATCGTGGTTTAATATAAGGGAGAAGAAAGTCTTCCTTTGAACAATTCGATTTTAATAATGTTTTTCATTTACAATTCATTGCTATATCCTCAAAGCAGGGCTGATTCTCCTCAGTTGCTCACTATAAAACTTAGAGATTTACTCTTGCCTTTCAGCTCTTTTTTCTAACTAGGTGGACACACTAAAAACATATTTTTTTAAGTTAGACCACTTTATTTCGATTTCTAATTTATCCATCTTTTAAGTCTTCCTAGGTGATGATGAAGAGTTATTAATTTGAGGGGTTATTGGTGGCAGTCACTCTTCATTTGTAGAGGATATTTCGAACTGACAGATGCAAAACAGCATGGAAAATTCCTTTAAGGTACATGAAGTAACCAAGGGCCTGGATACCTCACACCTAAATTTTTCAACATATCTATGAGCTCAGTCCTAAGCAATTCGTGGAGCAAATCTGGAGTGTTAAACTTTGATGGAGTTAGTGACTGAATTGGATTTTCTCATGTCCCTTGAGGGGTTTGAATAAACAGGAGCCCTGGGATGGGGCTTTTTACATGGGGGTGTAGTGAGTGGACAAGGGGAAATGGTTTAAAACTACGAGAGGGGAGATTTAGGTTGGACATTAGGAAGAAATTCTTTAATTGGAGAGTGGTAAGACACTGGAACAGATTGTCCAAGGAAGTTGTGGCTGCCCCATCCCTGGAAATGTACAAGGTCAGGTTGGATGGGGCTTGGAGCAACCTGGGCTGGTGGGAGGTGTCCCTGCTTATGCAGGGGGTTGGAATTGGATGATCTTTAAGGTTCCTTCCAACCCAAACCATTCTGTGATTTTCTTAAAAACTCACTTTTACTCTTTAAAATGGGAGGGGAAGCAACTTTATTTTTCTGCTGCCAGTTTCCAGTTGTTTTCACAACGGAGAATTAATTATTGGTGAAGCAGCTGAATGTGTCCCTCCTGGATCTGCAGAAGGAATTTACAGGTGTAACTTTTGACTCCACACTTAGTGTCTGAATATCCTGGATATCTGTCCACCGTGTGGGCAGACAGCAATTAAAGGCAAGCAAAGCAAGAATTAATGAGGCTTCCTTTAATTGGCTGAGCAGTTTTTGTCTCTCATTCAAATCCAGTCCTGTTTAGCATTGAAAAATACAAATTCCCTCAGTGTCATGGGTCTCCTGGCTGGGTTGAGTCCTGCTGCAATATATTTCATCTGCTCTTTGGTGCTAGATGACAAAACTTGGCCTTTCACAAATTAGGAGGTGATTTGGCCTTGATGGATTATGGCTCATGACACTGAACACACCCTTTGCCAGTGGGGAAAGTTGAACTTGGAGCAATCCTTCTTGTGTCCAGGAACACAATGGAACTTAGTAGATCCTGGTAGAGCTCCATTGAGCCCCACTGCATGCCTGTCATGGGGGGTCTGGGGAGTATAGGAGTGATAAACTCCATTTCCCCTCATTTTTCCAAGGTAAAGCAGTATTAATAGACAATTCTGCAATGCCTGCTGGAGCCTGGAGTCCTTCAATCCATCCCATTAAGCTGCATTTCTTTGCTGATCCTACATGAGAGTGTTTTCTCCAACAGGCTTGACAAATCAAACCATTGCTCTTTAAGGCAACAGACAGAGCAGGGAAAAAAAAGAAGGAAAGAAGGGTTGACAAGTGTTGTATCCTGGGGCAGATCCTGCAGCTCTCACTCTGTGTTTCTTCAGGTCAGGTTCTTCTCAGGCTGTTGGGAGGAGCAATATCCCATGTTCCAGGGAAGCTTTGCCACACTGAGTGGTTCTCAAACTCTGGCCTATAATTTCATCTCACTCCATCTACCATCTCATTCCAAATTCTATTTTCTGAGGGGTTTTCCAACAAGGAGAAAAGGTGGATAGGTTGGGCACAAAGCCTGTCACCCATCACCTTCCATCTTCCCTTGGTCAGTGTTCCTCCAAATCAGAGGTTTAGGTACTGGGAGGTGATTTAGGAAGAAAAAAAAAAGCTTTTCTCTTTGTAAGAGAGTGACAGAACAAGAAGGGTGGGGTGGTGAAACTGGGTGCATAAGTTTGAGTTGGCAGCAAGAGCAGTCGGAAACCTCATGGTCAATATGTACTTTTTGTGCTCCTTTAAGAATGTCCTTTACAAAGGGCAATGGAGAAGTCCAAACTGATGGGTTGATAAAGGAAAGTGATGAATATTTTTTTTGTTAAAAAAAAAAAAAAAAAAAAAAAAAAAAAAAAAAAAGAAAAAATATCCATGTCTTTTGCTCTAATAATGAAGCCTGGCCATAGGTAGCTGCCAGTTGCTTGGAATAAAGTTTTGGGGGTTCTAAAGGGGTTTTGTGGGCACAGACAGCCCGTGAGGGAGAAGAGCTCTCCTTCCACTAATCACATTAGAAACAGAGATTATAGTGTCTCTTCAGCATCCCTGATGGAAGAAAATTGATTCAGCCCCATCAGCAGCTCCTCCTCCTGCAGGACCCTCTGCACACACTCCCCAGATGGTGCAGAACCCCAAAATGACATGAACACCTGGAGAGACAGCAGGATGGGTGCAGAGCCCCAGCATGATGCTTACCAGTGGCAAAATGGGGAGGAACTGTGGAGAACTGGTGCATTTTGGTAAGACCCAAAGCCAGGGTCTGACGTGGTGATTGCTGAGGTCCTGCTGCATGTGACCTAACAGTCTTGTTAAAAACCTTCAAAAATCCCCCAGGAAATAAAAAAAATTTAAAAAAAAAAACAAAAACAAAAACAAAAAAAAAAAAAACAAAAAAAAAAAAAACCAAAAAAAAACAAAAAAAAAAACAACCAGGAAGCCACCAAAAGAAGAAGCTGTGTGTGCCTTGGGGATTTGGTGAGGAATACTTGGGGGACAGCCACGCTGAAGGAATGCCAGCTATTTTGGGGCTGTGTTTGTGTTTGAGCTGGCAGATGAAGGTTGCTGCTCTCTGCTTTGTCTTCCCTGGGAGCTTTTTTTGTGTCTGGCAGGACTGCTCCAATCTGATTAGGCAGGGGCTCACCCAGGGGGGCAGCAGCCATGCAGGGATGTAAGCTGCTTTCCATAGGGGCTGCCCAAAGCTGGTGCACACAGCCCAGCTGGCATTTTTAGGCAAGGTTTCCTTCTAATCCAGCTCAGAAGCAGTTTTAGGGCAGGGGTTTATTTCCATCTTGGCTTTGGAAATTGGTACCCTGAGGTGCTGGAAGGTGGGGTTTGATATAGCAGGATGGGTGAGTAGGGCCAAGGCTTGGAAATCTTGGGGAGCGGGGGAATTAGCTTTTAAGCTGTTTTATTGGAGAGGGTTTTAGGATCCTGCTTTAGGATTTATTTACTCCCATCCTGGAGTCAGCCGGGGAGTCTTGGGGAAGGGTAAGAAAACTGCAACCCATGAGCTGTTTCTGCAAGGATTTCATCTTGATTTGAGCAGAGGCACTCATCCTGAGCAATGGGTAATCAGATTTTTGTCTCTGCCCGAATCTGAGAAGAGCAGATGCTGCTCCCAGCCTGTCTCTGAAATAGGTAAAAGCATTCCTGCAGCAGGAATTTATTTCACAGAAGCAGAGAAAGACCCTCAGATTTCTCAGATCCTGTTTTAAACAAGATTATTCTTTGCTGAGATGGACAGATGTGTATGAGGTGCCTCTGGGCAGATTTCCCATATTTCTTCTCCCAAAAGGCAGGGAGTGGCTTGTTAGAGCCACCTCACAGGACTTCCCTAAGTCCCAGGAAATTGTCCCAGCCTGTTCAATCCATGCTCAGTAACACGAAACTACCAAGAGCAGAGAAAGGAGGAGCCCTCTCCTTGATAATAGAGATAAGGAATAATGGTTTTGTTTTGTAGCAACACCTCTCAGCTTTTGGATCTGGTTGGATCAGGATTTGGCCCAGCTTCCCAGGGATGAGTGAGTGTGTGTAGTAGCACAGTGGTGAATTTCTTGGTGCCATAACTCATCTCCAGCTCAGGTGCCTTCATCCATCCATCCATCTGGGCTGTTTGCAAGATGTTGCTTTCTCCAACATGTTTCCACTCCTCTTTGGGAGACCTGGTTCAAATCCCATGGCAGCAAAGAACTTGTCCCATCATCTGTGTCCAGAGTCTCTAAGTGCAATGCCTGCCTTGCCAGCTTTCATGCCCTATTTCTTTGCCAGCTGCACTGTGCAGAAGCTTCCTGGGCAAAGGTCTTGGCTCTTGTTTTGCAGCATTCAAACATTTCAGCCCCTCATTGTGAGGTCTGAGAACTGGGAGGAATGGGTGATGGGCAGGCAGAGATGTTCAGGTGCAAAGCATCCTCAGTTAACAGGGGCCAGGAGCACACTTGCACCAGAGAGCAGTGTCTGGAGTAGGTAGGCTTGCTGGTTATTAATTATTTAAAACAATAATACAACAATCAATTACCCAGAGTTATCAATAAGTGTTGCTAAAAGTTGGCTTTTGATGCCTCAGCTCTTTCTAGCACCCAAGGTCAGGAGATTTTCAGGCTTGATTTCTGAGAGCTCCCCTGATGGGATTAAGGAGCATTTTGCCCAGGTAATAATTTCCAGGGGTTTTTGGATGAGATGGGGCTCAGGGTCTTTTTTCCACCGCTGATTGTGCTACTCCAAACGTGGATTTGAAGTCTGTGTGGGGAGTTTTCAGTTTCTCTTCTGCCTTTCTACAATCAGGGCTGCTGATTTTCTTGTCTCTCATAAAATAAGGAAGTTTTTGCAGCTTTAATTTATCAGTGATCACTTGCAAACACGACAGGGCTGGTCTCCTAGCTGCAGCCTTCACCAGCATAACATCTCCCCAGCATGGGGCTGCATTTTCATCCTCTCCACATCTACCCCACCAGCTCCAGGGTTACAACCAGCAGCATCCCCTGAATCCCAGTTCAGTGCCTCCCTCTCTCTGCTCTGCTCTGGCTCCCATCATGGACCCAACCTGCAGTCCATTCCCTCTCCTCCCATCTCCCACCCCACCACAGCTTAGTTTTCTGAAGGAATTGTCCAAACTGATGTGTCAGATCTCCATCCCTCTGAGCCAAAAGCAGGATCCAGTCTCCCCTGTCCTGGGAGCAGAGGAATTGGGATATTATCACAAAGCCCCACATCCCCCTCTTGCACACAGAGCTGCTGGTCACCTCGCTGGGTCCCCTCCAAGGTGGGAGATCAGAGAGGGGTTTGTAGACCTCTCTTATGAAAAAGAGGATGATTAACAGCAGGGAGGGGATGCAGCTCCTTCTTCCTTCCTGCTTCCTTTGCTCCCTTCCCTTGCCCTGCCATGGCCTGCCCTGCAGCACAACCACCAGACCCTGCTCTGCAGAGAAGGGTTTTGGTGGTGGGGAGATGTCAGTAAAGCCCTGACCTCAAAAGCTGACATAGGCAGAGTTTTGGGGTTTTTTTTCCTTCCAGAACATATGGGGGGTCAGTGCTGAAAGCTGTCTTTTCCATTAGATACCATTTGGTGTTTTTCCTTCCTAACTAGTGAGTTTCTTCATGCTCAAACTCACTACCTGGACCTACCTGTCCAAGAAATATATAATGAATTTTTGGGGAGCTGAATACAATCATATTATCCTATCCATGAATACAGGCTTGGAGGAGAAAGGATTTGGAGCAGCCCTGAGGAGAAGGACTTGGTAGTGATGGTGGAACAGGAGCTTAACACGAGCCATCAGTTCGTGCTTGCAGCCCAAAAACCATCCAGGTCTTGAGTTAAATCAAAAGAAGTGTGAGCAGTCCAGTCCAGGGAGGGGATTCTCCCCCTCTGCTCTGCTCTGCTGAGCCCCCAGCTGGAGCTCTGTGTCCAGTTCTGGAGTCCCCAAGCTCAGAAGGACACAGAGCTCCTGGAAGGTGTCCAGAGCAGAGCCACTCAAATGCTCAGAGGGCTGAGCACCTCCCTGGGAAGCCAGGCTGAGGGATTGGGGTTGTTCAGCCTGGAGAAGAGGAGGCTCCCAGGTGACCTTAGAGCAACCTTCCAATATCTGAAGGGGCTACAAGAAAGCTGGGGGAGGGCTTTGGACATGGGGGGGGAGGGAGAGGACAAGGGAAATGGGTTAAAACTTGAAGAGGGCAGATTGAGGTTGGACATGAGGAGGAAATTCTTTACTATGAGGGTAGTGAGACACTGCCACAAGTTGCCCAGAGAAGTTGTGGCTGCCCCATCCCTGGCAGTGTCTCAGGCCAGGTTGGATGGGACCTTGTACCTGATTTAGTGTCCATGGCAGGGGGGTTGGAACTGGATGATCTTTAAGGTCCCTTCCAACCCAAACCATTCTATGATTCTATGATCACTGTTGCATGCAATATTTATATTACTGTATTTTTAAGTAGAATTTCTCAGCACACAACAGTGCTGTTAGAACCTGCCCCAGCCTGCTTGCACTGAGTGCAAAGCTTTGCATCCCCGACCTGGTGACATCCCACAACTTCCCATGCTCTTCTGCTCAGCTGTAACCACACAGGAATCCCACTCCTTGCTGGGCTGCTGGGTGGACAACATTGTTCCCCTATTGAGTCACAACAATGAGGTCACTGGGCTGGAAAGACAGTGACATTCAGCAGCCAAGAACCCAGCTGGCTGGTCCCAGTTGTGTCTCATCTCCTATGACAAAGCCACATTTAACTGACTAATTAAAGCTGTTGCAGGTTTCATCTTGGAAAGGGTGACCAAAATGGGCATTGCTCTTCATCAGCATTAAGTCAGGCCAATCAATTCACCTTCCTACTTACTGCTTAGGTCTAAATTCCTGCTCCTGACAATGGAAAAACCTCCTCAGAGTTGTGCCACCATGTGTTTCAGAGCAAGCTAACTGCTTGAATGAGGATCTAAGGACCTCAAAAGGCCACCCAAAGCCCACTCTGCTCCAGCACGACCCAGCTCAAGCCACTTTGGGGTGGCCTCTCTGCATTGCCATCCCACCTCTTGTTGGACTCTGGAGATTTTGGGTTCCCACCTCCCATAGGAGTTGGATATTGCACCTAAAGCAATGGCATTGGGATGCTCCTGTACTCTGCATTCCCTAAAGGGACAATTTGCCTGACCCCCACATTCAGTGGATGGGCCAACTTCAGCCCAGGACTGCTTGTGGACCAGGGGTAGCTTTCTGGAATTTATGGCTCATCTTTCCCTTTATGCCCTTTTTGGATGGGGCAGGCAGAAAGCAGGGAGGGTGTCCAGGCACTGCCAAGCTCTGGTCCACAGTAAATCTCTGCATCCCTCAACCAAATGCTCCTACAGTGTCAGGACCTTCACCACTCTCCAAATGAAGATATTTTGAGCTCTGAGACCAGTGGGCACTTCTGCTCTCAACATTTTGTGCTCTTATTGCCTCTCTGAATAAGATCATCCCTGAAATAGTGAATAAATGTGCCCGGAGGGACTTCTGAGGATAAGCTCAGCTTCATGCTGCTAGGTTGCCATTTCCATTAAACCCTAAATTTTTGTTCTTTTTTTTTTCCTGCCTGTAATGTGATTGTCTTAAATCAGACTTATCTTCTTTTTTTTTACTGCCCAAGCCCAGCTGAGCAGGAACGTTGGGTGTATGTTTACCACGGCTGCTGTCCCAGCCCTAAAGCACAGCAGCCGCTTCTTTTGAAGAACATACAAAGCAAGGAAGAGGAGCAATTGTTTGGGAGGAAGTGGAACCAGAATGTAATAGACTCCCATGGGATTTACTATTAGTAATTATTTGTATTGCTCTGGCACCCAACCAAAGTTGGGGCCCCGGTTAGAAAGGTGCTGGACCAGTAAATGAAGACAGATCCTCTGATCAGCTCTTGCATGTAGGGAGAGGGGAAACTGAGGCAGGGAGAGGAGAAACTGTGGCAGGGAGAGGTTAAGAAGTGTAACCAGGGTTGTTTCAGAAGGTTGTGGCTGAGCAAGGATGTGAGCCAGAGCATAGTGCATCTCAGAGCATCCTTCCTCTCTAAGTTTAAATGGATAAGGCTCCTCTGCTCGTGCTGCTACATGTAAGAGGACTTTGGGTAATAAATATTGTGTGCTGGAGAACCCTGCACTAGGACAGCACTGGGAAAGGTCATCTCTCACTCTTTGCACTTTCATGAGTGATTCCTGTGATCATGGGTATTACATGAAGGAGAGGAAGAGCAGGAGCTATTGAAGAACACTTGTTCTTCAAATGGAAACTGAGTCTCGGTGCTCTCGAAAAAAAAAACCAAACAAAAAAAACAAGACAAAAGCAAAAATGGGTATTCCTTTTCTGTAAAACTGAGTGTTTCAGGAGAGTTAAATAATGAAGCAATTATGAATTTGCCAACAATAGGAGTTGATCAGATTACATAGCCTGTAAAGCCAGACTGTCACCGGAGCCATTTGGTGGGAAAGAAACTCTGTGCCAGACAGTCTTTAAATAGTTTTGAATAGGAGGGAGGGTTTGCTGTGTCCTTCCCTTCCTAGGCTCTCCCCACCTAAAGAATAGCACTGAGCCTCTTGCCAAGTCCCCCATGTCCAGCCAGTGCCCAAAGGCTCAACTCACATGCACAGCTAAATAAATACATGGAGGTGCATATGTATATACATGTGTATCTATAGAGAGCTCTGAATTATCCGGGAAGACCCCACCCTAAGGGAGGTGTGGGTGGGGAGATAAAGGGGAAAAAAAAAAAGGTGGGACCCAAAATAGCACAGACACACAAAAGATCCCAAGGAAATACGGAGCCCTCTTCATGGTGTTAACAGGAAATCTCTGGGCTGCTGGTTCGGTAACCCCTAAGCCAAGGTCATGGGGGTCTGATTGTGGCAGAGGGATGGATGCAGCCATCCATTGGCTCTTCTGCAAAACTTCAGAGTGAGATGGGAACTTTTACATCACTGAAGGTGTCCCAGATGTGCCTGCAGAGGAACCTGTCCCCAGCATATCCTGAATCAGCAGCAAAGGAGAAGGCACTGGGGAGTCGGTGTTTAAGTTGGAAGAGTTTAAAATTTTATTAGAGAGGTTGGGATGCTTGAGGAGGTCACCAGTGCCTCTTGGAGGTGGCTCCTACATCACTTGGTATCACTTGTGTCTTTAGCCATTTCACATCACACCACTTTTGAGTCTCAGTGGACCAAAGATCATAGAATCATAGAACATCTCAAGTTGGAAGGGACCCATAGACATCACCCAGTCCAAGATGTGTTCATCTCATCGTCTTTGCATCCACCCTGGCTGGGTGGTGAGTGATGCAGTGATGTGTCTGTGGGGAGGCAACTTGACTCCCGACCCCGAAAAGGTTAAAAGTAAAGTTTCAGGCCGGAGGGTGTAAATTTGGGCTGACTCTGACTCATCAAAGGTGCTGGAAGCACAAAGGAGGGTGAGGCTTCTGGTCTTATCGCCTCCTCACCATCACTTTTCCGCTGGCCCTTTTCTGCCCTCAGGGTGGGCGAGCATCCTTGAGTCCTGCCCTGAGCACAACCCTGCAGAGGGGGTTGGCAGCCCCCTCACCTCAGTGGCAGGAACAGGCAGAGGCTGCTTCAGGAGGGTGATTCTTTCTATAAATCTTTGGGGGAGGTGGAGAGGAAAGGGAGGTACAAGAAACAGGGGACAACGCTTTGCAACGCTGCAGCGTGCCAGCACAAACTGACCTTCCAGTCACCCATCTCCATTTGATTTCCCCTTGCACTCCCAGAGCAGCTTCTGACCAGCCTGAGGTCTCCTTGTTCTTCTAGGTTTGGAGTCTCTTCAGCTTTTTTTCTGCACCTTAGAGCTGCATCTTGGACCTCCTGGGTGCCATGCCTCCAGATGAGGTTGGCATCTGTAGTTTTGATGATGGCACAGTTTGGGGCATTAAATCTCTGTTGTCAATGACTGCTTTAATGCCCCACCATGGTCTGGCTTTGTTGGGCTGTGAGCTCCCAGAGAAGACAATGGTCCCTGTTTGGGTTTGGGATTGACTCTTGCCCTATTTCCCTTTAGGAAGAGCCCTCACCAACAAGAAGGGGCCTCTCCTCTCCCCTTCCTCATTGCAAGAGTTAATGTGGTTTATACCAAAAAGTGGGGATTTTCTGGCTCTAGAACCTACCCACAGGAGATCTACACCTTTGTCCCGTTGCAAGACCCTTGTGGCCCTCTTCTCTCATGGACAGAGTCTGGACACATGGCCAATGCACAGAGCCTGTGTGACATTAAATGTGACAACTCTTCCCTGGTGCTGGCCAGCTGGCAGAGGTTCAGCCAGCAGGATGAGTAGTTCAGAGCCAACTCCTATTGCTCAGCAGGAACCCAAACATGAAACCAGCCAGCTGGAGAGGAGGACAAGGTGGTGAAATTGATCTCCCTGTGCCACCCAGCAAGGGTTTGTCCACTATCTTATCATAGAATCACAGAATGGTTTGGTTGGAAAGGACCTTAAAGCTCATCCAGTTCCAAATCCCCTGCATGGTCAGGGACACCTCCCACCAGCCCAGGTTGCTCCAAGTCCCATCCAACCTGACCTGAGACACTGCCAGAGATGGGGCAGCCACTGCTTCTCCGGGCAACCTGTGCCAGGGTCTCACCACCCTCACAGCAAATAATTTCTCTCAGTGTCCTCTCTTTCAGCTTAAAATTATTTCCCCTCATCCTGTCACGCCATGTCCTTGTGAAAAGTCCCTCCCCATCTTTCTTGCGGACCCCTCCTTAGGAACTAAAGATGTTGTGAGGTCTCCCAGGAGCCTTCTCTTCTCCAGACTGAACTATCTCAACTCTCTCAACCTTCATAGCAGGGATTCTCAATCCCTCTCATCATCTCCATAGCCTCTTCTGGACTCCCTCTAAGAGCTCCATGCCCTTCTTATATTAGGGGGCCCTAGAATGGGACACAGCACGCCAGGTGGATGATTGGAATATTTTATTTTTTCTCCATTTTCTATTTTCCTCCATGACAAAAACTGAGTAAATGGTGAGAGCTGCTAATGTGACATCAGCTCTGTCACCAGAGCTTCCCATGTCTGGGAATCAGGGAAGCTCATCCTCAGCTGGGGAGGCAGGTGTGGCCCATTGCTGATATTTGGCCAACTTTCAGTGCCCAGTGAGATATCTGTCCCCTTGTTTGTGTGGAGATTGTCTCCAGATACTGCCTTAATTAATTTTCTTAAACTGCATCAGCTCCCACTTGTCAGCTTTAAGAGCTAAGGAGACTTTAATTTGATTAAACCTACTTCATTTTGGCTAAATTAAATGAGGGCTGATTTAGAGCTGAACAAGTGTGGACACCTGGTGGGTTCTGTGCATCTTAACTAATCCACTCTGAAATCATACCTTCTTTTAAATTTAGATTAATTTTCTTGAGTACCTCTGTTTAGACAAGCCATCAAGCTGGATAACAATCATTCCTATCTCAGAGGCTCATGTCCTCAGCCCTTCTCAAGCTGTTTGGAGTATACTCCAGGAAAAGCAAGCAAGGGATGATTTCTCTTTTTAGGGTACAAAGCATGAGGAGGAACTTATGCTCTGTCTTGATGGCTCAGTGTGTCTCCTCAGATGTCCCCATGCAGCAAGTGGCAGTTCTGGACTGGAGAGAGGAGGTCAGGTCTCCAGGAGGGGCTTCTGTGATGTGACAATTTAGCCTTCAAGAGCAAACCCGTGGCTTTGGTGAAGCAGCTCTTAGAATTGACTTCTCTGAAGGTTTCTTTCCCACCACCTTGCTTCATAGCTCCTTACTGCTGAAGTGAATTCATGGGACATTCTTGCTGGAGAGGGGTGGTGAAGTTGGGTGGTCACCTCCTGGTGTCAAGGTGACACCACCAATCTAGTCCAGAAGAAGTAATTTAGTCTCTTGGTCCTTTCTATTGCTCTGTGGAGCTGAGTTTCTTCTCCGAATTCAGACAAATCTAGGCTTTTAATCTACTGACTTCTTTTTTAAAAGCAGGTGCTTTTTTTTTCCCCACTTGTTTGAATGTCTTAGAGAATATCTGAAAGACTTAAAACATGGAAGTTATATGAGAAACCCCCCAAATATTTGGTGTATAGTCACATGGTCTCATGGCATTCTTGTGATTTTCAGTGTCATTTTCAGGCCAGAGGTATCTGGGCTTTACCTTGCTGCAGAATTACTTCTGTGGCCCATTATTCAGTGGCAACCTTGAGTTTCTTCCAAAGTCCCTGGCTGACTTTTGGCAGAATAGAAGGGTCTCAGTGCTAAATGTACCAGACACTGTGTCCTTCAGCTGGTGGGAGATTGATGCTCTCTTGATAGGAGCGTGGGCTGTGCAGCCACAAATCTTGCTTCCCAGCAGCCAGAATTTATCATGGGATAACTCCACGCTGACCAGTGTAAAGGAGGCAGGAGAAGGGCAGGAGCATGGCTACCTCTGTGCTTTGGAGGGATTGGTTCGGATGGGATGTGCAAGATTTTTGGCTCCTGCTCCCCAGATTTCCTCTCCAGCAGCTCCTTTACCATTTCCTGCACGATGGGTTCGGGCTGCAAAGAGTTCCCAGTTTGTTTTGCAGGCTGGGAAAGGTGGGAGCTGGGTCCCTTAAAAATCTCATCAACTCATGGTGGAAAAAGGCTGTTTCCAGGCTTGGTGATGACAGTTGTCTGGGGGGGGAGGGTGTGGGCAGAGGTGTGCACGTGTGTCTCTGTTTGTTTGCCTCCTTGACAACCTCATGCAGAAGATTTTTGAAGCCTTCTTTTTCCACATTGCTCTTCCCGTCTCCTTTTGATTATTTTTGCCTTTTTCCCTTCACTTCTTAGATAGCTACAGACTTCCCGTGGGAAGAGAAGTGGAGACACAGTCCTAAATAGGATGTCCTATGTTTATCTCTAAATAATGCTGGACTGGTGCTTGCATCACTGGCACCTCTCACTTTGGACTGGAGCTGGCTATGGGATGCATCACTGCCTGGGATGGACCAGTTGGGTTCATTTGGGTGAAAGAGGCTTCTGATCACATTTTTTTTTGCAGTAGAGTTGGGTTTGTTCAGCCTAGAGAAGAGAAGAGAAGGCTCTGGAGAGAACTTAGGGCACCTTCCAGTGCCTGAGGGTGCTGGAGGAAAGTTGTGAAGGGACTTTATAAGGGAATGGAGTGATAGGATGATGGGGAACAGTTTTAAGATGAAGGAGGGGGGAAATCTAGGTTACATATTGCAAAGAAATTCTTTCCTGAGAGGGTGGTGAAACCCTGGCCCAGGTTGCCCAGGGAAGCTGTGGCTACCCCATCCTTGGCAGTGTTCAAGGTTTGGGATGGGACTTGGACCAACCTGGTCCAGCTGAAGGTGTCCCTGTTCACTGCAGGGTTGTTGTAGCTAAATCATCTTAAAAGCTCCTTCTAACCTAAACCATTCTGTGATTCAAGGAGAAATTCAGGAGTGGTCCAATCATGGCATGAGGGACAAGTCAAGGACAATGTTTTTGAGAAGCTGAGATTGAGGAGTGCTGGGATACTTCTGCTTCTTTGAATCCACTGGATGGTCATTAATTAGTACATTAATTAGTACAGCAAATGAACCAGTTTCTACCTTCACAAATGTGGTGTTTAGAGAGACCTCCCCAAAGGTGATATTTAGATGGGCCAAGGGAGTGAGGAGGAGACATGTCAGGGATGCAGAAAGAGTATGTCTGAGTGGGGAAACATGCCTTGGGTGATTATTTGTCATATTTGTCATACTTCCAAATGAAACAGCAGACAAAGCTGAGCTGGCTGCAGTACTTTCAGAAAGAGCTGATGGGGAATTTGTTAATGAAGCAGGTTTCTCATCAGAAAATGCCAGTTCATCAGAACCTGGATTTTGGGGACATGTGCTGCAGTCGTGGCAGGAGAGGCATCTCAGGCTGCACATGGGTTTCTTGTTCAAAGTTAAGAAGGCTCAAAGGTTGTCATGTGAATAAAATAAAGTGAGGCAGATGTAACAGAAGGGATGGAGCAGCCAAAGTCTGCATGAGGTTTGGTTCAAGTCCTCCTCTCTGAGCTTTAGGATCACTTCCACTGGGTAAAATAAGGACAACTTAAATTTTCCCTAGCTCTGAATTAAAGAAAATCAGCTTTTGGCTACAGTATGGATGTGAGTGACTGCAAAATCCTGCAGACTGATAAGAGTCCTCAGGATGATGCTAAGTTGCTGTGGGGACACGTCCCAAATCTCCAGCCAAGGGGTATCTCCAGTACAACTATGCATGAGGAAGCCCTGGATGTTCCTCTTCATCTGGAGATGGAGGAAAAACCCTTAGGAATTGAAGCACATCCATTTTCCTCCCCCATGTCCAGCCAGTAAGTCCTTCAGGACAAGGGATGAGCCTGTAGTTCATTTTTCACCAGAGAAGAGAGCACTGGTCAGTGTTATTACTTTGGTTTCACTGTCACTTGCATGAAAGATCTAAACAGAGATCTGAAGGGTCATTCCAATGGAGCTTTTTACAGCTGGGTAGAAGAGGTTCCTTGCTAAACACAAGTGGGATGGCTTTAAAACACAGTCCAGACATGCTCGTTTCCTTCCTGAGTGATAGTGTAGCACTAATTAGATCAGGCATTAGTTCTCATTTTTAATATTCTGCAGTGCAGTTCTACCAAGACTCTTCTGTAGCAGTTTTTATTCTGGCAGGGATTTGGAGAGGAGAGACATTTGTGCTCTGGAAAATTGGACTGATGACTTAGAGCGTGAAAATGCCACTTTTGGACCTTTCCCCATCTTCTCATCTGGGAAGCCAAGGTGGGCTTTGAGATGGGTGGAACCATTTTATAATGCCGATGGTGAGACCAAGCAGCAAAGGGACTGGGATGCCAGTTTGGAAGTGCACCTTCTGAGGTGGAGGGTGCCTCTTCCCAAGGGTGAAGGGTGGCATGCACCCCCACAGCATTCTCCTACCACATCCCTCACCAAAACCTCAGCAGGTAGTGAGGCAGGATGGTGCTGTGTGGAGCCCACCTTTCCCTCAGGGAAAGAAACCTCTTAGGGAAAGAAACCTCTCAGGGAGAGAACCTCTACACAAGCAGAATTTAAGCAGCCTGTGAGGTAAGCATTTGCTCTGGTTGCCCAGCTTAATTCCAGGATAAATAACGCCGTTCTGTGATATTCTGCCAATCTGATTGCTCTTACAGTTTTAAAAGGAGGTGACAAATTTCCTGTCCTCTGCAGTGGTCTCTGGTCCAGCTCATACATGATTGCATTGCAACGGGGTGGATAAAACCCTCCTTTTGCCCAGAAGCCTCTTACCATGCAAAAAAAAGACCAGGAATCTTCTCACTGCCTTTGACAGACACTTTTCCCCAGCAAAGGTCACACCAGGAGCATCAGCCCCTGCTTTCCCTTTGACAAACTCAACTCCTTCTCCCTGTATTTAATCAGAAAAGGTTGAAAAAAAAAAAAAAAAAAAAAAAAAGAAAAGAAAAAAAAAAAGGGGGGGGAGGCAAATAGGAACTTCCTCAGGCTTGGCTCACATCCCTTCCCCTTCCCTAGGTTGATCAGGCTCTTTAGCTTTCTCATCCCACCTTGGGAGGAGCAGGAGACTGGCGTAATGCTCCAAGCTGGGCTCAGTCCACCAGCCTGGGGTGTGTCACCCACCATTTCCTAAGTTATTCTTTTGGGTTTCCTTTTCTCACTATTAATAGATTTTCAGCCAATCTGAGCTCTTTCAACGAGGTGGATGAGGGGGAAGAGGGAGCTGGGGGGGGGGAGGGAGGCGTTACCGAAATAGGAAACGGGAAGCTGTTGGGCAGGGAATTAATCAGAAGAGCTGTGTGGAGAGGTGGTGGCTTCGGGTGGGCTGATGGGAGGAGGGATGGGGACGTGTCCTTTCACTTTGCAGTTTGTTCCTACACTCTACTCCAAGCCATGACCTTTCCAAACAAGTTACTCCCCCCCATGTAGCATCCTCAGCCAGCGGAACATCGCGCATCCTCTGGGACGAGGCTACAACCAGAGCAACATTTCATGGGCATGGTTCATGGTGGTGCCCACTGGCTGAAAATTGTGGCCCTCATTTGTTCTTAAAAGCGGCTGCATTGGCACGAACCCAGCATGTTTTTTGTTTTACATTTTTACAGGGTGATCAGACATTGGAAAGGGCTGCCCAGGGAAGTAGTGGATTCTCCGTCCCTGGAGATATTTAAAAAGAGACTGGATGTGGCACTCAGTGCCATGGTCTAGTAACTGCAGCAGTAGTGGATCAAGGCTTGGACTTGATGATTTCTGAAGTCCCTTCCAACCCAGCCAATTCTATGATTCTATGATCTGGGGAGGGACTTCTTACAAGGACATGTGGTGATAGACATGGCGGAATGGCTTTAAACTGAAAAGGAGAGATTTAGTTTAGACATGAGGAAGAAATTCTTCACTGTGAGGGTGGTGAGACACAGGCACAGGTTGCCCAGAGAAGTTGTGGCTGTCACATTCCTGGAAGTCTTCAAGGCCAGGTTGGATGAGTCCCTTCCAACCCAAACTGTTTTATGATTCTGTGATTTTGGGTGGCTTTTTACATCCCAGCACCTCCTGACCAGGAGCACCCGCAGCAGTGAGGATCACCAGTGGCACTTTCAGCCTCCCAAATATTGCTCACTGGAGGCCAGACTCACCTTGATAGCTAGCAATAAGAGAAAGTTCTCTCCCCCTCTGGAGTTATCCTCATCATGGAGACTCCATATCACAGACATGGTCATAGGATACACAGATCCGGAAATTAAATCATGTTTTTGCAGCAGACTCATTTCCTCTGGGCTGGAGGAAAATGAGATGGATGCGTGTGTGGAGGGCTTGTATTCACCTCACTACCCTGCACCCAGCACAGAATTGCAAGGGTTTGGGCTTTTCTGAGTGATAAGTTTTAGAGGAGAGGTGCAGAGCAAAGCTTAAGACTCACTACAGCCAGTGCTGTCAAAATAACACCAGCAGCTGCTATGTTATTCACACCTTTATTAAAATAAGGAATTGATGACAGCTGAAAAAGTGAAATGAAAGAAGTGGCCCTGTCCTGCCATAATGCAGCCAGGGAAGGTCAGGGGCAAGTAGGTTTTTTTCTGCCTTGTGGAAAAAAGGGTGAGGGACTCCGATTAAAATTCAAGTGAACTTTCTTTTGTAAAGGATCTCCTCCTGGTAAGGGGAGAGAGAGATAGCTCAGAGGACCTCCTCTCCATCCTCCTCCTCTCTCATAGTGTTAAATCCTTTTATCTCCATGGCTCAGGGCGTAAAAGAGTCATTTGTTTCCTGCAGAAGGACACATGGGATCTTTTGTGAGCAATTTTCATGGCAAAGGGACACTGAACATAATCTCATCCTGTCTGGCTGTTATCATCACCAGTCTGTGGTTACAGAGGTGTTCTCCTCCTTTGACCAGATCCAATTTGTGGCTTCTGTTGAGGACAATTTTCAGGCAATACTGGCTCCCAGCCCAGGCAAACAGGGGCTCATTACCAGTTATAACCCCTGGGTCTGCCATGGGTTAGGGAGGAAGAGATAAAAAAAGTATTTCTGTGGCATTTAAAAGTGAGATAGGATGTGTGGAAGAAAAAAAGGGGAGCCTTGGGCTTGCTATGCTCTCTCTGCTTGATCTGTATTTTTATATGCTTTGGAGTTAAGGCTTTGCTCCTTCTTCTGGAAATGAGAGCAATGAGTTTTCATCAGTCAGCTCTTCTGCAGTTCAAGATACAAAAAAAAAAAAAAAAAAAAAAAAAAAAGAAAGAAAAATAATAGAATAACAGAATGGTTTGAGTTAGAAGAGACCTTTGAAGAACATCTAGTCCAGCCCCCCTGCCATGGCCAGAGACACCTCCAAATAGACCAGGTTGCTCCAAGCCCCATCCAGCCTGGCCTTGAACACTTCCAGGGATGAGGCAGCCAAAACTTCTCTGAGGAATCTGTTCCAGTGTCTCACCACCCTCACAGCAAAGAATTTATTCCCAATATCTAATGTAAATCTCCCCCCTTTCAGATTAAAACTGCTCCCCATCATCCTGTCACTGGATGCCCTTATAAAAAGTTCCTCCCCAGCTTTCCTGTGAACCCTTCAGGTACCAGAAGGTTCTAGAAGCTCTCTCTGGAGCCTTCTCTTTTCCAGCCTGAACAACCCCAACTTCCTCAGCCTGTCTCCATAGCAGAGGTGCTCCAGACCTCTGATGATATTTGTGGCCTCCTCTGGATTTGCAGCTTCATGTCCTCCTAACACTGGGGACCCGAGAACTGGACATAGCACCTAAGATGCAATTTGTTTCTCCCCAGCCTAAATAAAATACATTTTTTCCCAAAGCTGCAGTGAGAGACAGTCCCTGGACAAACAATTGGTATTAAGCCCAGAGCAATAAAACTGCAGAAAATTGTGCAGAAAAACGACTGCAGCAGCATCTTCCATTCTTGTGCTGCAGCACTGAGAAAAGAGTTTTATTTACTGCAACTGGAGAGAGGGGGTGGATTTTGCTGCCAGATGAACACTCAAAAATCTGCAGGAAAGGTGTGGGGAGGAACAGGGGTGCCAATCCTCCACAAAAGGAGGATCCCACCCAGCTGAAGCTCTGGCTGGTCTCCACTTGTGTGTTGTGGGTGCAGCCCATGGTGGTGCACGTGTCCTTGAAGAGTGTCAAGTTTTCAGCCTGGATTTCCTTGTCCTGAGGCTATCTCTGTGGTTGCTGTTCACCACAGCCATTGCCTTTCATCCCGCAACAATTAATCTCAAAAATAAGTCTGCTTTAAGACAAGCAAGCTGTGGGAGAAAGTGTGAAAGGGAAAATATGGTAGCGCCCCTTTTAAGCTCTTAGTAAGGAAGTGTCACCTTCAGATCCAAGTTTGGGGTAGGATATCTTTTGCAAAGGGCTTTTCAGTCCTCCCAGCCAGCCTGATCCAGCAGGACCGGTTTTGCAGGGAGGGGATGGAGTGGTGAAGTTGTTTCTGGCTCATATATCACTTGTGTTGTCTCTTGCCAAAGGGATGTAGATCATTTCCTACCAAAGGAAAGTGATTTCTACCTCTGTGGCACTTAGCATCACCTGATTTATCTAGTAGGATGTCCAGCATGATGTACATCACACCTGCCCATGTGATGAGCACCCACTGAATCCATCCATCCATCTCCCTGCATGGTGGCTCACCACTTCCAAGCAGGAGTTGTTGCTCTGAATACTGTTAAATCACTGGTCCTGGCTTAATGATGAAGAATAAATTGGTCTTTAGGCATCTCTTGACCTTTGCAGGAGAGGAGCACTAAGAGTGAATGCAGAGGTACAGAAAGATAAATTTCTCACAAGCTTTGTGGGTCTCAGTTTGAGTCTTGGTTCTTCTCCCAGTTGCTTTTTTAGGCTTCATCACCTTGTGTTCCTTGAAAGACACACTACTACCCCCCAGCCAGGGCACTGATGGAGGATCACACCAGCTTTCTCCCATCAGCAGAGCAACTCCCTTGCTTTGGACTTTTCCTCTCAATTTTTGCTAAAAGTGGTAAAAACGTAGTTGCAGTTTCCCAGGGAAGCACTGGGGCAGGGATGCTGGTTTTCTGGCTTGCAGGGTCCCATCTGGCCACCAAGGCTGGCCCAGATCCAAAGGACAGACCTGACCCTTTCTCTTTTGGACTGAGTTGAATGGAATTGTCTCTTCTACCTCTCCCTTGGTGTACATTTGCTTCCTGCCTCTCCAGGATGGGGCTGGGGCATGAAAAGGAAGCAAGAGTAGTGGAGGGGTTTCCACTAACTTCCTTCCAACCCTTTCTTTCTTTACATCTCTCATGTATTAGTTCTACCTTTAGGGTAGAAACTTCTGCAGCCCTATTTGTGGGATAGTCCCATTTAGTGGATAACTGATGCCTGCTCTCTAGCTTGGTGCAACCATTCTAATCTAGGCAAGTTGATAATACAGCTAAGGATAAAAAAAAATTACAACCTCTGATCTGTCTATCCTGGGTTTCCTTTGCTTGGTCCCCAGGTCTGTGTTTTGCTTCCTTACCTCCTCCTGTGTTCAGGAGAAATGTGACTTCCCTCCACAGCTGCTCTTTTTCCACCGATTTAATGGAGCTGTTTTCTTGCAAACCCAGGGTTTCCTAAAATAATTCATCCTGCTAATTTGAGTTGAACTCACATCTTAATGGTGTTTTCCAGAAAGAGCAGCTGGTGGAGGAATAGGAACCATGTTTCAGGACAAGCTCTGCACAGCTTTTCTCCTGGCTCTGCATTTCCCTGTTGAGATTCCAGAGCCCATTTGTAGACCCCCTGCCATTTCCAAACCCACCCTCTCCCCAGACAGCTCCTCTGGGACCCCAAATCTGTTGCAGGAATCCAAACCTCATTCCTCAGGTCCTGGCTCAAGGATACCTCCATCTCTCCCCAGGTTCTGACGTGGTGGGGTTATTCCCTTGGGGTATAAATCTCAGAAACCTGAATTCTGAAGCACACCAGCTCTAGTAAACAGGCTCTGTAAGAGAAAATACTTTGCCAGTAGGAAGAACATGGAAGTCAGCATGGAAGAACAAAGCTGGTGTCTGGAGAGCAGCAATGGGATAGAGCTAAAAATCAAACCTTGGAAGTGTGACTCATGTTTTGAAGGGTTGGAAATAATATACGAGTGCCTCATGGATTAAAAAAATCAAATAGTCCTCTTCTGCATAGCCATCAAATGGAAGAACCCCCCCTTCCAAAATCAGGTTGTTGTCTTGACTCCAGACAGATCCCTGGATGAAGTGGCTCAGTGCAGCTTGTGGTTCTTGAAGGGTGCAAAATTGGTCCAACTTTTCCTGGGGCGAATTTGAGCAAGAGCCCAGAGCTGGTGATTACCACATGCAGGGGGGGAATTTCTCTCTATGGCATTTGATGGTGCTCCTGCAGTGATCACAAACTGAAAAATGGACCCAAGTTTTTTGTATTCAGTTTTGTAGTGAATCCTTCAGCTCACTAAGAAACAGTTTCATTATCTGAAAATGTAAAGTATTCTTCAGAAGCCATCTGCAGATCTCCTTATTTATGATAATGAGAGATAACTGAGCAATGGACAGCCCTTGTTGTTTTGAGATGCAGATTTTTTGCCACCTAGGTAGCATCAGTTCTCAGTGAAACATTTTATGGATTTCCTCAAAACCTAGTGAGCCATTACTGAAGTTTTATTTCTAAGTGATGTAAAAATGAAGGGTGAAAAAACCATGGGAAATCACATGGGAATTTCATGGTTCAGGTGGTGACATTATGGATTTACATAGTACCTGTAGATGGAGCCTTTAATATTTCTGGCTTGCTTCTCCTTTGGTTTTTTTTTTAACATTTTTTCCCTTGAAACCAAATGCTGACTTTAAAAAAATGTTATGTGACTTTCTGAGGCTTTTCATAATAATAATCAGCTCAACAAGTACATGTTGGTAGATTGGTGCTAACATTTGCAATGGGCAACTAAACTGAACAACCTTAAAATTAAAATTATGCTGCTCCAAGTAAATGCTTTTTGTATTTACTTGCACACTATGTCCAGTGCTGTCCCATTCTTCCAGAGCAAGTAAAATAAATATTGTTTCCACAGTCCACCCAACAGGGAATTTCACTGTGTACAAATTTTCATAGTGTCATAGAATTATGGAGTGGTTTAGATTGTAAGGGACCTTAAAGACCATCTAATCCCAACCATTCCAAAGATCATCCATTCCAATTCCAATGGGCAGGGACACCTCCCACTAGACCAGGTTGCTCCAAATCCCATTTATCCTGGCCTTGAACACTTCCAGGGATGGAGCAGCCACAGCTTCTCTGGGCAACTTGTGCTGGTGTCTTACCACCCTCAGTGGTTTGACTCTGGATTCAAGTGAGTGCCTATTTTATGGTGGTTTTCTGGTGATGATCTGAGTTTGGGAGGGGGAAAAAACGAAGTTGAAATGTGACCAGTTAAAGAAACAATGCTTGAGTTTGCAAAAGAATATAATATTCAGAATGGACAGAAGTGTCACCTTATTTATTTGTTGTTCCTCAACACTCTATGAGGGAGAGAGCCTCATAGTAGGGCTGGTAGAACAGCATCCAGAAAATCCTTTGGCTGTTCCCTTACAAGGGATGGAGGTATTTTGTTTTGGGGATGACTTGCAACACTTTGTGTGGGAGCTGGTGCATCTCCCACCTGAGGGAGACCTGGAGAACCCAGCAAATCTGGCCCTTCTTCTCACCTTCCAATCTCCTTAAAATCTTGTGTGTTTGAATGTGTTTATTGTGGAGATGACTCAGGCTTCCTCCTCTGCTCTGCTTTCTGCTGGACATGGTGATTCCAGAACGTGGCATTTGCTATGAGTTTAATGAGCATGAGACATGCCCTGAATTAATGACTCACGGTTTCTGGTCAGCATTTATTTCTACAAACACCTGTTCTGGCTGGAAACCAGGGGTAGTTTCCTTATTTCAAAGTTTATCTTGGCATTTTCACTTTTCCCTAGGTGTCAGCTCTCAGGATGATACAACCACCCTCTCAAGCCCAGGAGAAAATAAGATCCCCACAACTGCAGACACCAGCAAGGCGCAGGAGGCCAACCCTACAACCTCTGTAGGAAAAGCACCCTCCACTTTCACCACCTCACCTCCCACAACTGAAAAGACCACTCTTGCAGGCAAGCTGGGAAACCCATCATCTTCCTCTGTGCACCCCAGCACTGCTCAGGGGACCAACCCTACGAGCAACCCAAGGAAACCCCCAACTGCGACGTCGTCCGCGGTAGTTCAAGGCACCACCTCCATGAAGAACCCAGGAAACACACCACTCACCACATCACCCCACCTGCCTCAGCAGCTCAGTTCTTCACCCAGCTCTGAACCTTCAACATTTATCCCTGCTACAACCTCCAGGGAGGCCCAGCAGAAGATCACCACCTCTCCAGCCATCACGGGAAGCACAGCCACGGCAGCAAATCCCATCCCTACTCATGTAAGCAGCCCTCAAGCCACCTCAGGAGGTTTAGGGACCACTCTCTCATCTTCTCCCAGCCTGGGAGCTCAGGGAAACCAGCCCTCAAACCAGCCAACCAGCACCACTGGGAGCACTGGGGTCCCAGTGAGCAGCCTTTCTCCTGGTCTCAAGGACTACGGTGTCTCTTCTCCCACATCTGCTGCCAAGCAGCCTCACTCTTCTCCCAGTTCACCAGGCCAGGGACTGGATTCTTCTACCACACCTGGAAGGATTGACACTTCTGTTACTCCTTTTGGTAAACCCATCTCCCCCACCACTTTACACTCTGGCATCGACAGTGTCTCAGTGGCAGCCACCACGTCGACTCTTGGAGCAGGTATCAGAAGACCAGAAACTTGATTTCTTGGGTTGGGAGGCTGTTTTCTGGTAAATTCCTCTGGCTCCCCTGAACATCTTCATTATGGGGTGTCATCACCTCGTACATCATTTAGCACTTTCCAGCCTCGTTATCTCCATGACAACTGGGTGTTCAGGTCCCTGTTGTCACTGGTGGAGCTCGAGTCAAGGCACTTGGTGAAATTCAAGGGATGAATCATCTGGAAAAGTGTGGACATCAGCTTTGGGATGAACCACACTGTGCCTGAAGCACCATCAACTGCAATGACTCAGTCTCCAGTGACACCAAAGGGGACCCAGGGGGGATGAGTTCATGGGTGGAATCTGATGTTCTAGAGATGGTGAAACAGACTGACAGCAGCCTGAATGTTGGCTGTAGAAGGGCCTTATGATGGTTGACATCTTAGTGAAGGCTGTCTGGGCATGCATAGAAAATCAGTTTTAGATGAGTAAGGAGATTTTGTGGCTACAATCTCTAAAGAGTCTAAGCAGTTGGGTAGGATGGTTCCTGCAGGGTGTTTGGCTGCTGACTTGTATCTAAGCAGCATTATGAGTGTCCACATGGTGTTTGGGATCTTTCTGAACACCATAAATGTGTTTCCTTTGGAATTCTGGAGCTTTATAGAGCCACACTAGTTCATAAGTGTCCTGGTGAGGCACAGCCTGGGGTCCCCTTTGGCATTTTGCCTGGCAGCATTTACAGGAAGCAATCCCACTGTGAGGACTCCATGGAGCCTTCCAGACTTAGGTAGGATTATGGGTTCAGCTCACATCTGTGTCTGAAAAAAAAAAAAAAAGGTGTGATAACACTGAAGCCTTCATTATCTTCCTCTGAGGAGGTTGTTCTTGACCCAGTTTCCAGTGAACACAGAAGCCACTCAAAGAGCCATCTCCTTCCCCCTCAACCTTCCTTGCTGCCAGCATCACTAAATGGGCCAAGGCCTTAATTCAGGACCATCTTCAGTGGCTTCATCCAGGGCATTTTTTGAGCATGTTAGCAGCCATTAGGAGGTGAAATGGGTGTCTTCATGAACGATATTTCTTTCCTTTCCCACTCCATTGGAATGTTCTCCAGTAAAGAATGAGATATGAAATCAAACTCATTCAAATTTGACCTCAAGCACTGAGCATGAAAAGGTTTGAAACAACATTTTTATTTAATAAGTAGGGAAGAGAATGCAAGGGAAACAGGTGGCTTAGAAACTAATTCCCTCCTGGAGCCTTCAGAGTGTGTCTAGGAGAGAAATATCCCTTGATCATTCTGTGGAGCAGTCAGGAGCCCTAAAAGCAAACTGGCCATGAAGAGGATATGGAGTTTTAATTCTCTTTGTCACCATATAAAGATCAATTAGGAACCCAGGGATGGAGATCCATTTCAGGAGGATGCTATGTTCCTTGCACCATTCCACAAGAAACTGAGACATTCCAAACCTTAACAGAGGCATCTGAGATGATCTCAGGTATCTGAGATACCTCCATAGACATGGAGCATGTGCCCCTTTGTAACTGCAGGACACCCCAGGCTGCCTCCCATAGTACCAGGCACTGCTTCTAAGCTTGTCAGCATCCATAGTTTCATTAAGTTTCATCTATAGCTGATGGAGAATCCATAGCTGATGTAGTCAACAGAGGTTATGGTATTTCATCCCCTCCTAATGGAGGTGGCTGCAGTTGTTGATGTAGAAACCTCGATGGGAGACACCCCAGATATTGTCAAACCAAGGCCATCCCATTCACCCAACAATACTCCTTTTTTTTTTTTTTTTTTAAAGTGATTACCCAGTGATTACCACAGCTCACATAACCTTTGGGTTCATCTCTCCAGAACAGCCTGATGGGTTGGTTGGAGCAGCAGCAAATACCATCTGCTATAGTATTTATGTCTCTTTGTTTTTTTGTTTTTGTTTTTTTTTACAGCACAGTTAATTTAAAAAAAATAATTAAGTTAAAAAGAAATAAAAAAGAAACCCCAAACCTCTCTTAGCTTTAACACAGTGTCAGGGTTTAACACTGGCCCAGCAATTAAACTGAATGCCAGATGCTCTCTATTAATCCCCCTCTCCTCCCTGAGAAAGAAAGGAGAGAGAAGAAGGGAGAGAGACTTTTGGTTTGGAAACTAAACTACACAACTTTAATGAAACAGTAATGATAAATAGGTAAAATTACTAAATATATACAAATATACAAATATACAGGAAAATTGATACCATGTTCCTCCCCCCTTCCCCCCAATAACTCTCACGTCACCACCAGACCAGGATAAAGGTGATTTTCTGGTTTGTACTTTTGCTTTCAACTATTTACAAGAGACTTAGCTGAAAGCAAAAGTGCAAACCAGAAAATCACCTTTATCCTGGCCCAAACCAGGAGACACAGTGAACTTCAAGGCAGGGTTAGAACCAAAAACTTCTGCTCACAGAGGCACCTGTGTCAGCTGTATCTTCTACACTCTCTCAACATCTGTCTGCCTTTTCCTTTTTTTTTTTTCCTCTATACTGGGGACTCAGCCCAGGACACTGGATCAGTGCCAACCAAATCCCCAAGTGCTGACCACCAGAGCCCTGCCAGTGCACAGCCATCAGCCCCAGGGGACCAGCCAGCCAGCAGCCAGCCTGGCTACCAGCACCTTAACACTTCTTTCCAGAATGAGGTAATGATGCTTTTGGGGAGGTGGGCACTTCATAGTTTATATTCTGATGGAATCCCAAAGCTTGCAGCCCTTCTTGGTGAGAAGCACTGGCACAAGCTGCCCAGGGATGTGATGGAATCACCATCCCTGGTGGGATTTAAAAGCTGTGGAGATGTGGTGCTGGAGGTTTAGTGGTGGACTGGGAAGTGCTGGATTAATGGTTGGACTCAGTGGTCTTAAAGGTCTTTTCCAACCTAAACAATTGTGTGATTCTATGTGTCAGAGGGATCTTCTGTAGGAAAACATAAGGCAGCAAAAGAATTCTCTCTGCCATGGCTTTCCAGTGAGGAGACGTGGGGATTGGGTGCTGAACAGCAGGGAAATGATGTCTGGGAAGAGAGAAGGAAGCATTATGGAGAGCAGAAGTTGCCTTTGGGTGGATTTGGACATCATGAGAGTGCAAACACCACAAGCCAGCATCCGTAGTCCATGGATTATTTTAGCAGAAAATGGTTTGGAAGCGTAGGGGTGTGTGTGTGTGTGTGTGTGTGTCTCAAAACAGGAGAACTAAAGTGCTGGGAAGGAGATCCTGCTTCAAGATGCTCATCTCTTGTAGGACAGGACTGCATTGTGACCCACTGACATGGATCCTCCTCCTTCCCAAACCAGTTCCTGCTTTACCTTCTACTGGTTTGGGAAGCTCATGAGCAAACATCCCAGAACCATGTCAGTTATCTGTGAGAATCCTTTGCACACCTAAATATTGAGTGAAATGCTCCTGAGCCTGTCTCATTTCCATAAAATGGATAAAAGCTCTGGTTGGGATGTCTCCATTGGGTTGGTCTGTTGTTGTTCTTCAAGCCCACGTGGAAACCATTTGATAGTTGCTTTTCTTTCCATCTTTCCAGGTCATCTGTAAGGACCAGGTGCAAAATAATTCACCCACCTTGTATCTGAAAGAAGCAAAAACCTGTGTAAGTACCACCAGCCTTTCAGCCTTCTGGGTAGGATGAGCTGTGCTGCTGTTGGAGGTAAAGCTGTGAACCTGTGGTTGCTCTGAGCCTACAGAGAGGAGCCTCATTTCATCAAAATAAGATGCAACCTTTGTTTGGGGTGTAAAATGGTAACTGTAAAACTTGGCAGTATCACCTGGTGGGGGATATGGCAGGAGGAGAAGAGGTCTGTATGGTCTTCTTCAAGGAGAAGAACCAGCTGAAGGTGCCCAGGTCTTAGTTAAAAAAAAAAAAAAAAAAAGAGAGAGAGAGCAATGGGAAATTACAGAAGGTGAAGAAGCTTTCCTTCTGCAAATCTAACAGGAAAGATTTTTTTTTTTTTCTTTTTGCATTTGCAGGAGAGCTCATCCCAAAACCCAGGCCAAAAATATGGAGTTCCTCCAAGTACGCAAGTTGTGTACTTGGTGAGATCCTGCAGCCTGGAGGCTGGGATTCACTGTGCTCCTCCATCAGATCTCATAGAACCCCAAAGTGAGAGCAAAAAAAGATAACAAACCACCACCTTTGTTTTGTTCATTTCAGATCAGGGAGTATTAAAATATGAAAGGCAAACCCAACCCAAGACTATAGACCAAGAGCCCTTCTTCTGATGGGTGGGTGTTGTCTGCTGGCTTTTCTGAGAGATACCCACTTTCAAAATGCTTCTTGTGGAAGCTACAAGTTTCCTGTAATAAGGAAGGTGCAATTGGTTATAACTTTTAAATAGGCTGAAGTTTGAAGTTTATGGCTAAGGGCCAGTGAGAACTTGACTGTGTCCATCTGAGCTGTGGGTAGGGCTCAGGGACTGGGTTTTGGTCTTATAATGCTCTAGTTTCTGGGTCTCAGCACTGCCCCAACAGTGGAAGCACTGGGAAACTGGCATTTCAGGGACCTTCTCACAGCTTAGGCTGCACAGCATCAGAAATGCCTGCTGAGGTTCATGAACCTTGGCTGTCCTGTTCGTTAAATGGCCCAAATTTTGACTTCACAGCAGTGAGGCACAACGTGGAGCCACACTGTGTTCATAAAACCCCTTGAGATAGATGCTGAGCCAAGCATCACCACTCCTACCAACCACAGTGTCCCCTGATGTTCTCTGTGGCTTGGTGGTGGCCCTGCCTGGTAGCCCTGGAGAGGGCTTTGACCTTCCCATGGTACCCACCAGGCTCCTGAAGGAGGGGAAGGTCCCAACTGCTGCCATCTCATGGTCATCACGGGTGTAAATCCATCATCATGGGGTGTAAATGCTCCTTGTCTGGACACCTGCAGTGATGATGTTCTTAATGCTGAGGGGGATTTCATTACCAGGATGCCCATGGCCTGGATGCTACAGCAGGACAGCCCCTCCTGAGAGCATCCCCTCTCCTGCTTCAGGCAACGTCTGAACCTGTGTCCTCGTTGGGAAAGCTTCCCAGCAAATGTTGGATATATAAAATATCCCATGAGATCGACCCAATCTGATTTTGGAGCCTAAATAACTTAGGCAACTTCTGACTGTACTGGTGTTTAATGCCTCCTTCCTCCTTCTGGGTGCAGTCCTGCTCTGCATGGACCCCGGCTTCCCTGGAGCTGTGCTGGGAAGTTTTTTGGAAGCAGGGGTGGGAAAGAGATGCACAGGTGAGACAAGAAATGGTCAGACATCACATGTTGGCATCACCCATCACTCCTCTCTGCTTGCTCCACTGGGTGATGGGCATGCTGGAGCTGGTGATAGAGTGAGTGTTGGCTTTTCTCCCAAGTAAATAACGATGGGATTAGAGGAAATGGCCCGAAGTTGCACCAGGGGAGGGTTATGCTAGATATTAGGTAGAATTTCTTTACTGGGATAGTACTCAGGTGGTGGAATGGGCTGTCCAGGGAGGTGGTGGGGTCACCACCCCTGGAGATATTTAAAAACCAGGTAGATGTGGCACTTCAGGACATGCTCCAGTGGGCATGGTGGGTTTTTTCTGGGTTGATGGGTTGGACTTGGTGACCTTAGAGGTCTTTTCCAACCTTGACGAGTCTGTGATTCTGAGTGCCACCCATTTCCCTCAGATTCCTCTGGGCATAAATAAGGAGTAGAAGCATTGTTAGGACCAAATTACCAATTACACCTTGAAACAGCAGCAGAAAGACTGAAAGGTTGCATCCTCCCATGGCATCGCTCTCCTCAGCTGCCAAAACACCTCCCACCCACTTGCCTTTAACTTTCCACTTGGTGGATTCCTGAAAACTGCATCAAATTTTATGCCTCCCAAGCCGAGCAGATAACAGAGAAATGGCACTATCTGGTTTCCCTGCTTTGTAGGCCTGGTAAACAAGTTTCTGGCCAAATCTTGACAGCAAAGTGAAAAAATCCTTTGCATTTTGCAACCCGTGGGAAAACAGGAAAGTGCGTGCTATAAGGAGAAGTGTTCCAGAAACAGCTCCAATCCTCAGCTGCAAAACCAAGGCAGAGCTGAAGCAGTATTGTGCTAAAAGCTCAGCTCCAGGGAGGAGCTGGGGGAGCATCGAGGGGAAGGGGCAATGCAGAGCAACCCCCTCCATGCAGGGATGGGATCGTGGGGCAGTGCTGAGCAAAACAGCTGGGAAAAAACTCAAGAACTGCAGGCATGGCACCTCCCTGCACCTCAGTGTCTCCAGGAAATTTGAGCCTTGAGAAGAGAAGGCTTAGGGGAGACCTTCTTACCATGTACCTGAAGATAAAGGGTGGCTGCTGAGAAGATGGAGACTCATTTTTAGAAAGAGTCAATGGAAAAGACAAGGGGTAATGGCTACAAGTTACTTCTAGGGAGAGTCTAGAAGAAAAATTTTCAACAATTAGACGTTGGAATAATCTCCCCAGGGAAGTGGTGGATTCCCCTACATTGGACAGTTTTAAGATTCAGCTTGACAGGGTTCTGGGCCATCTCATTTGAACTGTATTTTTACCTAGAAAAGTTGGACTAGATGATCCTTGAGGTCCCATCCAACCTGGCATTCTCTGACTCTATAGTTCTATGAAATTTAAAAATCAAAAAATGAAACAAAACTACCTCAATCTGTAAATCTTAAAAAAAAAAAAAAAACCCCAACCAAGAGCCAAATAGATGGTTGGTACCACTTTGTGGACCAAAGGTGCTTTATGGGCTGCTTGGCTCCCACCATCCTTTAAATGATGCTTTTAACTGGTGCTGAAGTTTGGCCCATGTTCCCCCTTTAGCTCCTTCTCCTCCCTTTGATTACAGCAGGAGTTTCCAAAAAAAAAACCAAACCTCATTATATTGATGTCTTGCATTACATAGGATGACTTTCCCAAGGTTCAGACCACAGATGTATCTTCAGCTCAGTTTTTATTGGCTGCTTGGGGTGTGCCAGCTTTGGGAAGAACATTGGATGATGAGTGGATGGATGGATGGGATGGATGGATGGATGGATGGATAGATGGATATTCTTCATCCCAACACCAAAACGTGTTACATGAAGTGAGAGGTGACCATGTCAGAGGTGGATGGTGTCCCCCAAGCTCTGCTTGAGCCCCAGAACTCTGTGATCACCTCCCAGGGGAGCAGCATGGCTCCTCCATCCTGTCCCCAGCAAGATGAATCAGGAGATACTGGGGACGACCAGATCCTGCTCCAAGCAGGGGATGCAAAAACAACACCAGAACCACCTGGACCTTCACCTGGGTGCCTGAGCCCATTTTCTGTGTGACACCCAGCAGCCAGGGGACAGCAGATGGGATGGCCCTTGGAGGGACCCCCGGGCTGAGCAGTCCCCTTCACCCCATCCAGCTGGCTGGGGGTGGTTTTGTTGACTCAAGTGCTCTTACCTCATTCGGGGATGTTAGTTTTAGGTCTCTGCCAGTGTGGGAACCGGATCCGAGCTGCTCAGCAGCTTCTGTCAACTCCAGCCAAAAAATTCTCAGTGGCTCCGGCAGCGGGAAGGGGAGAGAAAGCTGCAAGGGCCGGGATGCTGGAGCATCCCCGACAGCTGCAGGGACATTACCGTGTCCCCCTCCAAACCTGGAAAGGGTAAATCCTCCTCCTCTCAGCCTCAGTTCAGCCTCTGGAAGGGTTTAAGCACCATTCACCACCAGGCAACAAAGCAGTTTGGTGCTCGGCTGGGTTTTAGCCTCCCAACTGATTTCATCTCCCATCCGGAAAAAAAAAAAAAAAACCACCCCAAAAAACCCCCTCCCCAGTGTGGTAGGGGGAAAAGTGAATTATTTAGGGCTGGGGGAAAGCAGAGCTGCGGTAAAACCCGGGGAAGGGGGATGCAGGGAGGCAGCAGAGAGACTTTTTGCAGGCTTCTGCTGAGCAGAAAATCCTGGACAGGCAGGGACTGCAGGAGATTCACAGGGTAGGAGCACAACCCAGCGTCCAAAAATGATAAAACCACTGCCCCGACCCAGCTGTAACCCTCCCCTCCCTGTCCTGCTAGGGATGAACTTTCTGGGGTGTCAGGGTTTAACACTGGCCCGGCAATTAAACCAAATAACAGATTGTTCTCTATTAATCCCCTCTCCTCCCTGAGAAAGAAAGGAGAGAGAATAAGGGAGAGAGACTTATGGGTTGGAAACTAAACTACAAAACTCTAATGAAACAGTAATGATAAACGGGTAAAATTACTAAATATATACAACTATACAGGAAAATTGATCCCACTTTCCTCCCCACTTTCCCCCAATAACTCTCACATCCCCACTGAGGCTGCAGGGCAGCCCTGGGAAAGTCCAGGCTGGAATCCTGGGCTCAGGAGCAGTTGGGAGCTGGAGGCAGGAACACACAGATCCAGGCTGGAATGGATCAGGAGCACAGGCAGAGGAAGGGATGGAATCCTCCCAGGATGCTGAAGCAAACAGGGAACAGGCGAGGAAGGGAAGCAGGAAGGGCAGGAAGAGGTTTGACCCTTGTGATCCCTCAGATTTATATTGAGTATGAGGTGTATGGGATGGAATCCTCTGTTTGGTCAATTCTGGCATCTATCTTGTCTGTTCCTCCCCAAAGGAGGGGTTCAGGTGGGACCTCTTTTCTCCTTCTGGAAGGTAAAATGTTCCTCAGAGCTGAGCAGTGTCCTTGGCTCTGCAGCCCATTCTCCAGCAGTAACTATAACCATGGAGTGTGAGCAGTCCCAGGAGCAGACAGTGTCTGAGAAACTTGCTGTTAATTTCAGCAAGTGCAGCTACTTACAAGAGACTGAGCTGAAAGCAAAAGTAGAAACCAGAAAATCACCTTTCTCCTGGCCCAAACCAGGACATGGGGGATGCCACCTTGGCCAAGGTCTTGTCTGGCTGCCCTGGCACAGGGTTGGGGCAGGTTTTCCAGAAAAGCTGGGGAGGGACTTTTTGCAAGGGCATGGAGTGACAGGACAAGGGAGGGAAATGGCTTTAAACTGGAAAAGTGGAGATTTTTAGAAGAAGAAATTCTGTCCTATGAGGGTGGTGAGACCCAGGCACAGGTTGCCCAGAGAAATTGTGGCTGCCCCATCCCTGGCAGCGTCTCAGGTCAGGTTGGATGGGGCTTGGAGCAACCTGGGCTGGTGGGAGGTGTCCTTGCCTGTGACAGGGGTGCTGGAACTAGATGATTTTTAACATCCCTTCACACCCAAAAAGTCTGGGATTCTATGCCTGCAGAGATCCTTTGTGCACAGCCCTTGCCCACAGAGCTTGTGCAAGGGACATGGGTGCAGAGATGCTGTGACAAAAAGATGCTGACACAAAGCACCAGGCAGCAGATGCCCTGGCAGGGATGGGCTCTACTCCTGCCTGCTCCATCACCCCAAACCTTCCCCTTCCTCTGCAACACCATCCATGCCACATCCCCTGCACGGATGGCCACCAGCATCCCACTTTTTCCACCACCCAGCTAAGGAAGGCATCTAATCTCACCCCTAATCTTCTCTAAATATTCAGGAAGCTGTGGTGGAGACAGGATGCACTCGCCAAGGTGGAAGAGTGGTCCTGGGCACAAAGTGAGAGTGAGCTCAGCATTGTGAGGCCCCAGCTGTCCCTGGGATCTGCTGCTGGCCCTTGCCTGTCCTTTTTCCTAGAGGAGAAATTTCCCCCAGGCCCTTCTGTTGAGTACACACCATCCCAGCTGCATCCCTAGGAAAAGGGTTGGGTGAGAGTCACAGAATGCTTTGGGTTGGAAGGATCTTAAAGTTCCAACCCCTCTGCATGGCCAGGGACACCTCCCCATTGGGTCAGGTTGCTCCAAGCCCCATCCAGCCTGACCTGAGACACTGCCAGGGCTGGGGCAGCCACAGATTCCCTGGGCAACCTGTGCCAGGGTCTCATCACCATCTCAGGAAATAATTTCTTCCTGAGATCTAACCTAAATCACCTCTCTTTGAAATTGTTCCCCTGTTTGCCCAATCCCTCCATCCCCTTTGTCAAAATTCTCTCCACAGTTTTCCTGTAGCTCCTTCAGGCACTGAAAAGTGCTTTAAGGTCTTCCCAGATCCTTCTCTTTTCCAGGCTGAACAACCCCAACTCTCTCAGCCTGGACCAGAGCAGAGCTGGGGGCTGCAGATGGAACATCTCTGCACAGGCAGCATCTGTGCCCCCAGGAGTTCTGCATGCAGAACAGTGATCACCTCTACTTCTATGCTACAAAACACAGAACAAATGCAAAAAAAGCCTCAGGAGCACCTCAGAGGGGACATGGGCTCCATCCACCCCTCTGCATTCCTTCTGACTCCATCCAACCAAACCCCCCACCCCACCCAGGGCTGCTCCAATTAATCCAAAAGCAAAATACTTGGGATTTTTTGCTTTGTTTTTGTTTTTTTTTTCCTTGTCTGGGCAAAGCTGTGGGGAAGCTTTCCCACCCTAGGGAGGACAGGGACAGATGTTGGTGGGGACAGAGAGGAGAAATGCAGGTGGTGGGGAGGCTGCAGATGCCCCTGGGGGCACAGGGGGGGCTGCACAGCCCCATCCTGCTCCCATAGTGGCCCCTCAGCTTCCCCCACCCTGCTTCCCTTGGGGAGCTGCTATTCCTGTAAGACCAAAAGCTGCAGCCCTCAGATAAGGCAGCACAGGGCCCCGGTGAGGAACAGCAGCCAAGAGCTCAGTTTCTTGTAAAGAAATTCCTTTTCAACTTTTCCTGTTCCCTGGGAGGGCTGGCAGCAGCCAGGGAAGTGCAAAGGGTTGGGATGGGAGGATGGGGCTGGAAGCAGCATCCCTGGCAGTGGTTGGATGCTCCTTGGTGATCCCTGGATGGGAGGATGGGGTTGGAAGCAGCATCCCTGGTAGTGGTTGGATGCTCCTTGGTGATCCCTGGATGGGAGGATGGGGCTGGAAGCAGCATCCCTGGCAGTGGTTGGATGCTCCTTGGTGATCCCTGGATGGGAGGATGGGGTTGGAAGCAGCATCCCTGGCAGTGGTTGGATGTTCCTCAGTGGTCCCAGGTGGAAAGATGGTTCTGGAAGCAGCATCCCTGGCAGTGGTTGGATGCTCCTTGGTGGTCCCCAGGTGGGAGGATGGTGCTAAGCCCCTGCTTTTATTGCAGGTTGAGTGGAGGGCTGCCAGCATCAACATCTCCTTCTTTGAGAGCTTCTGCTCAACAGGCCAGCACACCTTCAATGCTTCCAGGGAAACTTGCACAGTGATGCTGAGCTCCCTCGAGCCCCTCTCCCAGCACTGGGCCGTGCAGGCAGTCATCCACAGTGAGTATCATCCCACCATCCTGCTCTCAAAATGATGATGGGATGGGACAAATTTCAGGGACCCCAGTGTGGGGATGCAGCCCAAGGCTTGGCAGAGCCCTTGGGGTCTTGGTGGAACTTTTGGGGTCTTGCTAAAACTTGGCTGAGGGGCTCCTTTCCTTGGGTTGCCCTATCTCAGAGGCTTGGGAGAAGTAAAATGACCTCAGAAATGAGCTTTGCTCCCCAGTGAACACTCTGGATCTCTCTCCTATCCCTGAGAAGTCAAGGCAGAGACCAGTCCCTAATAGGAAAAACTCCACCCAACTGCTTAAAACCCAGTGCCCAGCCCACACCCTGCCCCAAGGGAGCACAGAGAGGAGTTTCTTGTGCATGCCTGGAGCCCTTCAGGGAAACCTCTCAGCCCAAGGATGCTCAAGGATTGGTATCAGGGTCCCAAGATGGTCCCAGGGTATCAAGAGGATGGAGGCATCACACTGCCTTAGTGCTGGGAGGAAGGACCCTGACCCATCCTCTTCCTCCTCCTCTTTGTCATCAGAGCAGAGGCTGGTTCCAGCCTCCAGCCCCCAACACTGGGCAGGGCAGCTCAGCCCTGAGGACTGATCCTGCATCTCTCCAGCCTGAAGGAGCTGGTTACAACCCTACTGATTGCCCACCAAAACAAGAGACAACCCCCACCCCCATCATCCCCCCCAAGCAGAGTCTGCACAACACATGGCTGGGAGCTGGCAGGGACTGGTGTCTCCAGGGAGGTCCCCCTGCCAGGAAAAGGGGTCCCAGCTCCTTGCCTGGCTGTAGGGGGTTGGCTTCATGCTCACACATCTCCATCCACCTCTTCAGGGGGTGGCACAACCTGCCTCTCCCTTCTTCCCTCAGCCTTGTGCTCATTGCAGCCTCTTTCTTCCCCCAGTCCCATTGGATCCTGAAAAAGTCCTCGAGGAGCTGAAGGAGAAGAAGGACAAGTTAGATGAGGTAAGTGGGTCCCCAGGCACAGTGGAACTTCCCTGGGGATGTCCCTCCAGGTGGGTGGCATGGGAAGGCCTGACCTGTCCCTTCTGTGGCAGCTTGGCATTGCCAACATCACCTATGACAAAATGGAGAAGGAGATGGTCATCACTGATGAGTTCAGCACACCTCTGATCATCACCATTGTCACCCTGGCTGGCTCCCTGCTGCTGATTGCAGCCATCTATGGGTGCTGCCACCAGCACTTCTCCCAAAAGAAGGACCAGGTAAGGTGGTGGGGGGGGGGGGGGGGGGGACGACACCTTTTTGTCCCATCAACAGGACAAAGACCATCAATGTTGCCACCTCTGCTGGTGGAGACATCCCTACTCAGTGGGCAGCATCCTCAGGTGTTGCTCGAGGGTTACCCAAGTGTTGTGAATACTCCAGGAGTACTTTGAGGGTGTCAGGGTGGGGGGGCTGGTGGTGTGGTACAGCAATGGGCAGCATCCCCCAAGGCAGGTGGGCTGAGCAACATCCTTGGGTCATCATTTTGAGATGAAAGACTCTCTCAACCTAACCTTCACCCTCACACAATAAAAATAAAATTAAAAATGTCGAAATACCTTTATGAGCAGGGCTGGGTGCTCAGCACCACTCTGGGGCCACCCAGGGGGTGCCAGGGGCTGTGGGGACCCCACAGGCATTTGCAGGGTGGGAGGACAGCAAGAGGCAGGAGAGCTGGGCCAGAGCCAGGTTTCAGAGGGTTTAAGGAAGAACAGAAAGAGGAAAAAGACAAAAAACAAAAAAAATGCCATCATTTTTCTCTTGGGAAGCAATTCTGGGTGATTTTAGTGTAGGACCCACCTGCAAGGACTGCATGTTCCCATGGTGGGGAGAGCTCTGCCATGTCCCCAAGGGCTGTGTCACCCCCTGCAGCTCTTGTTGAGCCAAGAGAAAAAAGGGGAAAAAAGAAATGAGGCTAAATGATGTAACGAGGAGAAGCCATCCTCCTGATAGAGAAGCCAACTCTTCTGTCTTATTTCAAGTCATTTCCCCTCCAAACCAACTCATCCTTCCCAAGGGGTCCCAACTGCGTGCCAGGAGCTGTGTGAAGCTGAAGGATGAGGCAGCCCTTGATGCAAACATTTGGAATCTCATGGAGGTGAACACAGGAGGGAGGAAAGAGCAAAGCAGTGCTGGCATCAGACTTATTTTTATACATGGCTTGATTTTTGGGGGAGGAAATGAAGGAGGAAGCAAAGCCCTGACAGGTAGCTGACCTCCACTGTGGTCCCTTTGGAGATAAAAAAGTTTTGCAGCCAGGCCATCCCTCTGCTGAAATCTCCCTGATAGGGTTGAAACACATCCTAGAAGGGACAGGGAGCAGGGTAGCACTCTTGCCCCATGTTATTCAGAAAACAGGGAAAAATTTATAGTGATGGGAATGTGTGTAACACAGCCCTGCCTGGCTGCTCTGGAGGTAAATATCCCCCAGCCACAGGGTAAGGTAGGGAAAGCAAAGCAAGGATTTGGAGTTCTTTGCCTGCACTCTTGCCCAGAGCAGGGAAAAAGATCTTTTCCCAAGCAGCTGCAGTAGGTTTTTAGAAAAAAAAAACAAACAAAAATGCATTTCTCCTTTCTGGATTTTGCTTTTGGGTGATTGCTTTTGTTTTCCTCCTGCCTCTCTTCCAAAAATGACTTGAAAGTTGGTTTGGTTTTTTTTTTTTTTTCATTTATTTTTATTTTTCTCCACCCCCCTCCCCCTCCTTGGAAATAACCAGCACATCCACCCTGATCTCCCCGGGTTTGATGATGGACATGTGGCCCTGATCTTTAATGTGAGTTCCAACAACAGGGATCGGAGGGGGGGGGCACCGCATCCGTAACACCCCCAGCTCTCACCCCTGGTGCTTGGTAGGATTCAGGAGCTTTTAACAGGACTAAAGCTCAGCTTTAAAGACCCCTTGCTGGGGGTGCCTTGCTGCAGCAGGGACAAAGCACTGCCTGAGCATCCATCCATCCATCAAGGGGTTGGACCAGCAACCCCACGGGCCCAAAAAAAAAGCCCCTGTGAGAGCCCGAGTGCCTCCTCTGCTTTTGAGCATCTCTCCATCCCTGCCTGCATCCCCCCCACCACGTGTAACCAGAGGGACCCCCTTCCCTCCCCCCCCTCTCCCTTGGCTAGCACCAAGCCCTGCAGTTTCACCTCTCCATCCCTTTTCTTCTCCGTGGTTTCCTTCCCACGCTTGTCTCCTGACATTTATGAGGAGCAGTGTAATAAATCAAGCTGTAAATTCAAATCAAGCTGTAAAGGCAGATTTTTAACAGGGGTGCCTACTGAGAGCCCCATGCTCCCCCTCCCTCCACCCCCCCCAAAAAAAAAACATAAAAAAAAAAGAGAGATGACCAAGGATTTCAGCTCTCCCCAGTGATTCCCTCTGGGGTGGGACTGGGATGAATTTGCCACAGCAAATTCAAAATGAGGGTGGGGGTCTGCCAGGGGCTGAAGGGCTGGAGCACAGTGTACCAAAGGAGCAGGGTGATGCAGTGCCTGATTCAGCTGTGAATCAGCCCAAACCACACATGGTCAAAGAGAAAAGGCTGGGAGGGGCTGTTGTTTCCCTGCCTGGGTTTCACCAAGAGCTCCAAGATGATGCTTGTGGAGAGTGAAACAGGCCATGAGCATCTGCAAGGTGGGAGCTGCCCCCAGGTGGAGGGGAAGAACAACAATAAAGCTGCTAAAAAGGGACAGGGGGACAGAGAGGGGGAAGGGAAAACCAGAGCCAAGTTAGGGAGACAGGAGGTAGGATGCAGGGTGAGGGTATGGCAAGGATGTTTGGCATCTTACCAAGGGCCTAGGGGACTGAAGCCAGGTTCACAGCCAGGCAAGAAGCTGGCAGCTGCTCCTGGAGGTTTTCCACATGTTTCTGACTTCTCTTTCCTCCTTCCACCATTAGCAGAATCTCTCTCTTGCCAGCTCCATGCTATCTCCTCGCTGTGCCGGTGCTGACTGCAGCCTCCAGCCTCAAACCTCACTGTGAAAAGTTTCTGCATCTACATGGATCTCTACATCTAGACACATCACATCTTTATGGGGTGGTGGGCACAGCTGGCTGGGAGGTGACAGCCTCAAGGTGACAGGCAGGGGATGGCCAAGCTGTTTTTTTCATTGGGGTTTCTGGGTTTTCTTTCCTCGCAGCAGCGCCTGACCGAGGAGCTGCAGACAATGGAGAATGGGTACCACGATAACCCCACGCTGGAGGTGATGGAGACCTCCTCTGAAATGCAGGAGAAGAAGGTGAACCTCAACGGGGAGCTGGGGGACAGCTGGATCGTTCCTCTTGACACCCTCATGAAGGAGGAGCTGGAGGAAGAGGAGGACACGCATTTATAGGATACTGAGCTCCAGCAAGCAAAAAACAACCCCCCCAAAAAAAAACAAAAACCAAAACACCATAAACCCCTACAAACACAACTCCTAAACAAGGCAAAATTCCCAACCACCCCCTGAAGATCCCCTGATGAACTAATCACAGCCCCTCGTGTCACCATGTGGGGTGCAGGATGGAAGAAGAAGGGGCCTAAGAGGACACCCCTGGGGCATGTTGTCAACACAAGCCACCACGGTGGGGCTGCATCTGAAAGAGCTCCCTCCAACACCCAGGAGTGCTCAGCAGGACCTACCACCCCAGACCTGACCAGCAGTGGGCAAACAGGGTGGCTGTGCTCCCAAAAAGCTGCTGGTGTTTCCTCTGAGCTTGTCCCCTCCCGACCTGTAGTCTGACAACACCAACTGCAGCCTCCAGCTATCAAGCAACTAAAAAAAAAAACAAAAAGAAAAATAAAAATCAAATAAATAAAATTAAATCAATGTAAATTGGATGGGAGAGGGAGCATGACTCCCAACAGCAAACCAGCACCCGGCAATTAGAGCTAGAAAAATCCTCTGGCCCACACGGTTTTAGTCATCGCTCTGCCCTCCCCGACACGAAACGCCCAGGTATTGAGCAGAAAAAAGCTGGAACAGCCTGTTCCTTGTGAATCCAGTTTCCATTTTCTCCCCATAAACTGCTGGCTAAAAGGCACAAGAGCCCCACGTTGTGCCCCAGGCAAACCAAAGCACCCAGACCCAGCTGGACGGGGGCTGCGGCAGCGCCAAGTGATGCTCGGTCCCAAGGGGCTTCAGGATGGATCCTGCACCTGGCTGGAAAGCAGGAGAGGTGCAGCAGCTTCTTGTATTGATGCAAAGGGGAGGGAGAGGAAAAGGAATCATTCCTTGAGTTCATCCCTCCCGGGAAAGATGTGATGAGCCCAAAAGTGATGTCTAATTGCTAGCCCAGGCATGAAGTTGGGGATTTCATGGGGCAAGAGCTCAGCTCCGGTGCAGAGCAGCTCTGCTGCTGTATTTCCCTGTAGGAGTGTTAATTGCCTTCCAGTAATTATGCAGCAGCATCTCACAGTCCAAGCCTCCCCTGAGGGGAGGGTTTGGGGGGTTTTTTTTGTGGTCATGTTTTCCTGCAAGAGCAGCAGAAGGGAGAAAAGAGCAACAGAAGCAGGAGCCAGGGAGTGGGGTTGGTATTCTGGGTTTCCCATCGGTACAGCCCTTGGTGTTTCCTCCCCACACGAGGTTTGTAAGCTCAATCCACATCCTCAAGCTTTTCTTCAAAAGGAGGAAAACAGCTGAAAACCTCTGAAAAAAAATTCCAGCTCAGCAGCAAGGCTGGGACTGAACTTTGCCTCACAGCCCTTAGTCTCTTGGCCAGGTCTCCTGTCACTGTTAAGTCTTTGAGGGAGGGAAAAAATAAAAAAGCAGGAGCAGAAAGAGGTTGGAGTGAGGCCATTTCTCATTTTCTACTCCCCACCACAGCTCCTAAATGGCTCTAATAAAAGGATCAGGAGGGTTTTACACCTTTGCTCTGGCTTCAGGAGAAAAGCTCAGCCCTGGCAGAGGCAGGAGCAGAGGAGAGCTCCATCCTCCAGCACACAGGAGAGGGGACCAGAAGGCCACTTGGGTGAGCTCATCTCCCACCATGTGAGTGAGGATGGTGGTCCTGAGCCCTCTGCAAGGCAGGGAAGCTGCAGATGGAGAGCAATGCCCCAGCACAGCCCTTCTTCATCTCCCCAGCTGGCCACAAACCATCCATTCAGCAGTGCAGAAAGAGGGGATTTCCTCTGGGCTCTGCCATCAAGCCAGCAGGATGGGGATCTGCTCCCTGGACCAGGGAAAAAGTGGAGCCAAGCAGCAGAAAGCCTGGAAAAACCCAGGTTGAGCCAGTCCTCAGGAGAACTGATGAAAGAGAGGGTTGGGGTGGTTTGCTTTGGGCCCAGGACAGAAGTTGGTGGATGTGTCTTCTGGCTCTTCTCCCTTCTCCCCTGCACCAAAAGGCAGACTTTGGGGTGTTCAGACCTATCTGTTTTTATATGTAAATATTCCTGCTCTTCATTAGCCATGTATTCAACACACTTCACTTACCTGTGCACTGCACTACGGGGAAGGCATTTTGGAGAGGGGGAGGGGAATTAAAGAAAAAAAAAAAAAAGAAGGAAAAGAAAAAGCTGAAGAAGAGGTCAGTCTGGCAGAGGCTCAAAATTGAAGACCAAGCAGGAAAACAAATCACCTCCCACCCGGATAACCCCAGGCACACCACAGCTTTCTCCTTACTCCAGCAGCATCAAGTTCAGCTCCTTAACATTGCAGGAAGGCTCCAAGGATCTTGGAATCTCAGCGTTTGGAATCGTTTGGCTGAGCTGCTTCCCAGCTGAATGCTGGGGTCGGTGACTTGGAGATTTCTGCCCTGAGCAGAAAATAAACAGGGGGGAAAATCCTGGGCAGTGGTGAAGCTTTGGCCCCCAGGGGCTGGTGCTGCCCTAAGGATGCTCCTGGCAGAGCAGCTCCAGGCTGTGGGGTTTTGGCAGGTGCCTAAAAATCCCCCCCTTCCCAGCCAAGAGATGCCAAAGTGCTTCAATGAGTCAGGTCCAAAGACTTTGTGAGAGAACCCTACAAAGGCTTGAGAGGAAGCAACCTTAAAATCTTTCCGAGCAGAGACCAGTGAAGATATTAACTGCTCAGCAAGTGCTTATAGTGATTTATATTTGAACAGGAATTGTACATTTATTTATTTTTCCAGACACCGTATTTTTAAACCACTAATATTTTATAGTAGATTCTCCTTTCCCCCTATTTAAAGAACTATTTCCACGGAGAAGAACAGTACGTTTGGTTTGGGGTTTTTTTTATGTTGAGAACATCCTTTTCACAAAAAAAAAAAAAAAAAAAAAAAAAAAAAAAAGGAAAGAAATAAAAAAAATAAATAAAAAGAACAAAAGAACAGGTAGGAAATGCAGCAATGAGCATCTTTGGCCTTAATCCTTCCCTTTATAGACAGTAGCCATAATTGTTTGACCAAAAATAACTTTAAAAAAGCAAAATAAATCAACCCAGGCGTTTCCTCCCTCCCTGCCCTTCCTCCCTTCCCCATGTTCCTCTCCTCTTTCCCAAAACAGCTTTAACATCCCAACATGTTGTACAAAGAGATTATTGCTTTTACCTTTTGGTGAGGGTTTTACAAGCAGCTCAGATGCCCTTGCAGGAGACACTTCTTTTTTTTCAGATTCATGAGGAACGTGTAAATATTTTAGGACCATTTATCTCCTGCTCACAGTGCCATGACCCAACTGATGAGGCTGATACTCTGACTGTTGCCTACAGAAGACATACAGGAGAAGAAATAATCCATAAGGGACTGACTGCAGGAGGAGAACCTATTTTGAACCTTGCACCTATGTTAGAGCTCTTAACGTACTGTCAGCATCTCTCATGGGGACAGGAGTCTGATTTACACTGGAATTTACTGAGGAACTGGATTTGTAGAGATTATTCTTGCATTTTCCTACAAATATATTTTGAAAGCATCATGTATTTCTGTCAATAAACGTTCTTATGTAAAAAGAATTTTTTCTTGGCTGAGTGAAACCTGGGGGGAGGAGGAGAGGGGAGCAGGGCTTGTGCTCCAGGGCCACAATTGGTCCTGATGGAGATGTTAACAACTGGATATGGTTTGAGCTTATTTGGACACCCCACACAGGCTCTGTAACCAAGAATATGTAAAGTTACTGGAAAAGCAGGAGCAAAACCAATCTGGACTTTCAGAAGGAGCTTGTGTCATTTCCATGCAGAAGGAATCTCAGAATAGTCATCCAGTAGCGAGCAGGAATATCCAGTAGTGAGCAGGAATATCCCGTAGTGAGCAGGAATATCCAGTTGTGAGCAGGAATATCCCGTAGTGAGCAGGAATATCCAGTTGTGAGCAGGAATATCCTCCCTTAGCTCAGGGTGCTCAAAGCCCTGTCCCACCTGATCTTCAGTGTTTCTAGGGATGGGGCTTCTACCACCTCCCTGGGCAACCTCTGCTAGTGTTTCACCACCCTTATAATGAAAAATTTTATCCTCTTATCTAGTCTAAATCTACTCTTTTAGCTTGAAAACATCACCCCTTGTCCTGGATCAATAGGTCCTGCTAAAAAGTCTGAACCCATCATGTTAAGTCCCTTTCAGGTACTGAAAGGCAGCTCTAAGGTCCCCCCAGAGCCTTCTCTCCTCCAGGCTGAAGAACCCCCAAGTCCCTCAGTCTGTCTGCATAGCAGAGAGGGTTCAGCCCTCTGATCACTTTCATGGCCCCAAAGGAAATAAAATAATGGTGAAAAACATCCCTTCATTAAAAGAAGTGAAAAACCCACAGTGGGGGGATGCTGAGGTGAGGTGGGTGAGGACCATGGCCTGGGGACCTCTTTGAATTTTAGGCTCATGTTGGCAGGATGGATGAGGCAGCTTCTCCCTGTATTTCATCCTAATTCCTGGTCTGCATCCTCCCTCTCATGCTTGGGTCAGGCTGTGGAGGAGGGAATGAAACCTCCTGGCCAGCTGAAGCTGCCTCCATGCAGGAGGGATGTCCTACAAGGGCAGCAAGTGGGGGCAGTTCAGCATCTCCCTTGGCCTTCTAGGGAGCAAAATTAAATGTTCTGTTCCAGGTTAAGGTTTTGTTTATGCAAAGGGAAAAAAAAAGAAGGGGGGAAAAAATAGAAGGGGGGAAAAAATAGAAGGGGGGGAAAAAATAGAAGGGGGGGAAAAAATAGAAGGGGGGAAAAAAAAGAAGGGGGGGAAAAAAAAGAAGGGGGGGAAAAAAAAGAAGGGGGGGGGAAAGAAGGGAGGGAGGAAAAAAAAAGAAGGGGGGGAAAAAAGAAGGGGGAGAAAAAAGAAGGGGGGGAAAAAAGAAGGGGGGGGGGAAAGAAGGGGGGGAAAAGAAGGGGGGGAAAAGAAGGGGGGGGAAAAGAAGGGGGGGAAAAGAAGTGGGGGAAAAGAAGGGGGGGGAAAAAGAAGGGGGGAAAAAAGAAGGGGGGAAAAAAGAAGGGGGGGGGAAAGAAGGGGGGGGGGAAAGAAGAAGGGGGGGAAAGAAGAAGGGGGGGAAAGAAGAAGGGGGGGAAAGAAGAAGGGGGGGAAAAAGAAGGGGGGGGAAAAAGAAGGGGGGGAAAAAGAAGGGGGGGAAAAAGAAGGGGGGGAAAAAGAAGGGGGGGAAAAAGAAGGGGGGGAAAAAGAAGGGGGGGAAGAAGAAGGGGGGGAAAAAGAAGGGGGGGAAAAAGAAGGGGGGGAAAAAGAAGGGGGGGAAAAGAGGGGGGGGAAAAGAGGGGGGGGAAAAGAGAGGGGGGGAAAAGAGAGGGGGGGAAAAGAGAGGGGGGGAAAAGAGGGGGGGAAAAGAGAGGGGGGGAAAAGAGAGGGGGGGAAAAGAGAGGGGAGGGGAAAAAAGAAGGGGAATAAAGAGGGGGCAAAAAAGGGGGGCAAAAAGAGGGGGCAAAAAAGGGGGGCAAAAAAGGGGGGCAAAAAAGGGGGGCAAAAAAGGGGGGCAAAAAAGGGGGGCAAAAAAGGGGGGCAAAAAAAAGGGGGGCAAAAAAAAGGGGGGCAAAAAAAAGGGGGGCAAAAAAAAGGGGGGCAAAAAAAAGGGGGGCAAAAAAAAGGGGGCAAAAAAAAGGGGGGCAAAAAAAAGGGGGGCAAAAAAAAGGGGGGCAAAAAAAAGGGGGGCAAAAAAAGGGGGGCAAAAAAAGGGGGGCAAAAAAGGGGGGCAAAAAAGGGGGGGAGGAAAAAGAGGGGGGGGGGAAAAAGACGGGGGGGAAAAAGAGGGGGGGGAAAAAGAGGGGGGGGGAAAAAAGAGGGAGGGGGGAGAAAAGAAAAGAGGGGGGGGGGGGGAAGAAAGTAATTTGATTCAAATACTTAAAGTACATTAAAGTTTCCACCAGCCTGTGCTTTAACACTGTGTTCCTCCCCAATAACAGTTCCTTCAGATGTTAAGCACAAGCTGGATTTCTGGGATGCAGATCCAGCTCTCCACCTTTTTTCAGGAACTGGGTATTTTCTCAGCTGTTGTGCAGCCAGAGGCACACGGGAGGTTCCTCCAGCAGGAACCAGAGAGAACACCCCACTGCTTCCATAATTTCTGCACCACTGAGACCTTCACAAACCTTTTTCCATTTTCAGAAGCAAAGAATGTCAGAACAAACAGATCTTCTACTCGGTGCTAGCATATACATTTTTATTATGAAAAAAAAAATGAACAAAATACATTCTCTCCTTATGTACATTACATACAACATAACTACATTTGTAGGTATTTCTTGTATCACTCATTCATTTCTGTACAGCATGGGGCTTACATATCCACCCAGAAATTACCCAAGATGATTTACTCCAAGGAAGAAAATTAACACTCTGGGCTGGACAAAAATCATCCATTTAGCTGTAAAAAAAACAAACAAACAAACAAAAAAAAGGGCAGGATGGGAAAGTCACCAGAGTCCAGGAATAATGCCTGTAAGCACCATGGGCTCAACACAGGACTAGTCAATATTTGACTTGATTATTAAAACATGGGTGCAGTTCACAGCATTCATCACCCCACAAATCCAGCCCAGGGCTGTCTGCACCTCTCTGTTCAGCTCTCCTGGGGTCAGGTGTCCAAGACAACAACTGCAGGACAAAGGGAATTCAGACACCAAAGGGAATTCAGACAGACACCAGAGTGCTGTGGGGTTGCTGTAGAGATGCAAATGCTTCCAGTCAGGATGCCAAAACAGAAAAAAGGGGCCAAATTCTATACAGGGAGCATTCACTCCCAACCCCAAGCACTACATAGGGATAACCACCTTTTGGGGACAGCACAAAGGTGTGAAGAATGAGGTAAATGAACACTGAAAGTCCAGACAAACAAACACCACACTGTTGAGTGCTGCTGCTGAGAGTAGATGTAACAGCTCAAAGAAATAGTTTGAAAAAAAAATCACCCCCAAGGTGTTTAATCCCAAGCAATGCAGATCCTGACTACACCATCAATTTGTCTGGGAGAGGCTGTTTCAGCAGTTTCCAAGTGAAAACATTTACTGAGGCTTGACACTTGTGGAATTGCACAAATTGCATCCCAGCACACAAGAGGCACATCCCCACCAGCCCCCCAAGGATGGGAATGCTGTCACCTACTAAGTGACAAGGAGCCAAGGGGCTTTCATTTTCTGCCCCTGGGCAAAGCAGTCTGCAAGATTTGGGGCCTCCAAAGACTCAAGACTCCCATGAGTGCATTTATTTGTTTAATTCATCTCTTTTCTTGAGCTTACAGTCATTCTCTCATTTCCTGCTGTGGAGGAGGATCTGCTGGAAGACGTAGCAAAAAATACAGCTTTAGTAAATGCTAACAGCTACTAATAACGAGGGGTTTGTTTTCTTTTCCACCACCCAGCACAGCAGCTTCTGAAGTGAAAAGTGTTTCACACACCAAAACACCAAGGGGAGGCAGAGAGGGGAGGAAGGATGGGAATGAGGAGGAAGAGATGAAGGGAATATTCAGCCTCCACTGCCAGTTTGCTTTCCTAATTACCACAACAGATGAAGGGGGAAAAAAAAAAAGTCAGCAGCACCATGGTTCTCTCTCCCATGGCTGGATAAAATTCTTCTCCAGGACAGGATTTCTCTGCATTGCTGGGGGAAGGAAATCAGGCTGTCACCTTTGGAATTATGTGTATTTCTGCAGGGTTAAGGAGGGGGAACCAGCAACTGTTGTGACTGAACTATGTGCAGCGAAGTCATTGACTTGCAACTGAGAAAGTACAGGTTCTTAAGAGCCATTTTTGCCTTTTAAGAGCAGAAGTTTTGTTCAAGATTTAAAAAAGAAAAAGAAAAAAAAATTCTATATATCACTTTTCAGCCTCAAAGTGGCTTTTTCAATGAACAGACCCCATTCACACACTGCAGCACTTTTCTATTTAGTGAAATATGAAGTAATTCAGTCAATCCCTTGGGCAGCTAGCTACAAAGTCAGGATATTTAAAGTGTTTGTTCTTATCACTGGGGAGAAAAACCTGCCCACTGGTATTTGGGAAGCAGAGAAGACTGTAACCACTGGAGTCATTGTTGTGGCCTACCCTCCCCAACACTGTATTAATTAAAAAGCAGCTAATCTCCCTTAATCTCACTGGCAGCTTTCATCAGAAGGCTCAGAACATTTTAAGGTTTTAACAATCTCTTCAGACTGCCAGAGCTGCTAGACAACCCCCATACCTTTGCGGAGTGTTAAACCCAGTTGGCTTCCTTGCAATCACTGCAGGGGGGGCTGAGGAGAAAATAAATTGTATTAGTTTCTCTGGGGTCATTGGGGTGGAGAGGGCAGAAGCTGGAGGTGAAGCACCAGGATTAGAAGATCCTGGTATTGCATTACTTCCATTTGAAAAAAAGAGACAGAGAATCCAACTCACAGAAAAAAAAAAAAAAAACAAAAACCCAAAAAAAACCCCAAAACCCAAAACACACACCAAACCAAAAAAAAAAACCAGCTTTAAACATTAGGCTTACTTGTTGAAAGTCTTCCAAGTCCTTCTGCAAGACAGACTGCATCTTAAACACTGACTTGCATGAGCTGTCACTGCATTACCCCCAAGCCTATTTCTCCTCCTATTCCCTCTGCCCTGCTACACTGCAGAAATAACCCAAACACCCCCCTCCCAGCTGTTTCACTGATGAAAAGGTTGGGATTCTGAAAGCAGGTGGCAAAAAATCCTAGGAGTAACTATTTAAATGAAGTTAGGAGTTGGTAAAATTGTTTCCTGTCAAACAGCTACCACACTCTTGGTGCCACGGAAAATAAACCCCACTGAGACAGGAAGGAAAACTTCTCAGAGAATTTTGGGTGGCAGAGGGGCCCAAGAAAATTGTGCTGCAGCATTACACTGACAGCACACAGGGCTGATGCTGGGAAAACACCTCCCACACTTCCCTGGAGGAGAAAAAGCCCCTGGGGAGGAGGCTGTAAATCACAAGGATCCTTCCCGAGTGTTTTGGAGGCAGCAGGAAGAGGATGGTGATGATGTGACATGGAGAAACTGATGCCTCAATAACCAGCACACAGCTCTACCATAAAACCCTTCAGTATTTCTCCATGAAAGTTAGGAAGTTTGAAGACACAGCATTTCATTAACTGCCAACAGTGGCACCGGGAAAGAAAAAGTCAGGATAAATAGAGGAATAACCCCAGGGACCATGATTTGACCATCAGGTCGGGCAGCATAGATGCTGGTTATGGATTTTTCCTTTCAAATTAGTAGCAAACCCACAAGTCTAACCTGGCAGAGCCAGTTTTGAGCTATTCACTCAAGCCACTTTTCCCAGGAATTAACTGCAAAGCTACACTAAAGCTGAACAGAGTTAACTGATTTCTGACAGCACTCAGTTACAGTCTCCACATTAGAAGCTGTGGTGGCTTCGAGCAAACAGCTGGAAGCCAAGACATGTACTTGTCTGCACCAAGTTTAAATTAAAATTTCAGGGTACTGAAGTGTTACCACTGAGATCAGCTGAAGCAGGCTGTGGCTGTAGATACTCAGCAGCAGAGCACTGAATTGAGGTCACAGCAAGTATCTGGAGTTCCTAACTAACAAATCAAGTTCAAATAGATGAAAGTGAAGGAGACAGCAGCAATGTGTTACCTTTAGAATCTGTGCTTGGGGAGGATGCTGACTTACAGACCTCTCCACACCCAAGCCACAGAAATTGGCATTATATACAACCCTCACAACCACTATCCTCTCCAGAGGTTTATGTATATAACCAAAATATATGGATTATCCAAACCTCCACCCGGCTCTCTGACATCTGTTAGAAATGCCAAAATATACCTGCTGGCATCAACTGGGGGGTTTTCTTGTGTGGCTCTCAAATGGCAATAAGCAGGTCATTCAGTGGCTTCCACTCCAAAATTGTGTTTGGACTCAGTGCCTGAGATAAAAGCATCTGGAGTCCATTTATCCAAGTGCTGAGCCACATACTGTTATAATGCTTCCAGTACAGTAAACCTACTTTTTCCACTCCAACTTTTCATTATAACAAAGGCTTTCAGTAAAGCAGGAATTTTTGCCTACAAGTCATTACACCACGACCCAAATAATTTCCAGCATAACCTTTTTCTTGACAGGATATGATCAGTTCTACCATACCCACAGGCATTCAGGTACACTAAGAAGCCTCTGAGAGTGCATTTACATTTCAACAATATTTACAGCTTATACATTACGACCAATCTATATCAAGAGCAAGTAATAAAGTTCTTAAACTCTCCTTTCACAAAATAAAACCCATCTCCAAGTTATCATGTGTACTGATTGAAATCAGCCAAGCTCATTCTGAGTTTCTACAATCTCCCCCCCTTATTAGAACAGAAATAATTATTTATTTTTTCTTAATCTAGGCCCACCTCCACCTCTGTTTCTGTAATAACTACAGCTATAAAAGAACACAAGCACTTCCAGAGACACAAATTAATTGCTTTTACTGTCAGGACTTCACTTGACAATAGCCAAACACTCCTTAACTCCAAGCCAACAACAACTAAGAAGCAAAAATTCAAAGCATACACTGGGACTCAAGGTTTCACAAGACATTTTCCACTCCTAAAAACAAAGTTACTGAACAGAAACGTATCCAACACGTTTTGCCTCTTTCCCCAGAAGCATGACAGCATTGCACCAACAGAATGGCTGCATGTACAGAGATCACAAGGAAGAGCCTTCAAGTTTCAGATTGCACAGAACTAGCTCATGCTATAAGTTCCATTCCATAAGCTCTACAAAAGTATTTCCTTCTCAGTTCTGACTGAGAGGAGGCAGCAAGAGAATTGATAATATCAGTATTACAGGGCCCTGCCACCCTCCTGCCCCTGAAACAAGTAGCATTAAAGCTCATTTTTCTTCCCAGAGCAGCAAACAAATGTTTCTCAGAACTCTGCTCTGAATTTATCACTCCTTTCCTCCAGCACTCACAAGTGCAAGTTTGCAGAGCAGAGCCAGAGTGGTTGGTGGTTTGACTTTGTGGCAAAGAAAACTCCCTTCTGCCAATTTGCCCACATCAGGAAATTGATTTGGACAACAGCTGTTCCACAAAGCCCTATGGAAAACACTCTTCCAGAGTCATTACCCTGCTTTAGGAGGAGTCTCTTCCAGAAGAAGAAAAGGTGGTGGGGAACCTGACAGTTGTGGCTGCTGATTAAAAAAGCAAAGAGGGAAAACTATCACAATCCCTTGCCACTACCCCCATACCTCTGCAAAGAGCTTGCCCTCCTGCAAATAGGTGGAGGTTCAATTAATTTGCTTACTGACACCTCAATCATAAAATTTTCAGTGACTAAAAACATTTCAGCCATTGAAGCCAGTCACAGCATCCTTACTCCAGTACAATCTCCAGAAAGGGAAGCTTTAGTATGTTCCCTAATTTCACTCTACTTGCTACTTGTACAAGACAAATACCTTTAAAAAAGACCTTTCCAACTGTGTCTCCACAGATTGTTGGGGTTTTTTCCAAGATGAGAGCACAATTTTGCTAATTGATCTGGTAAGAACTTCCAGCTTGACCTCTGAGCTAAGAGTGAACCTGTATGCATACAGAGCCATCCTGGGCAAACAGACCCAAACCTCAGACATTTATTTACACAACTGGATATCATGACCTAAACTATGCATCCAAGATGCTGTCCAGAGAAAACGGCAAACTAAACTTCTCCAAGACAAAGTTCTCCTTCCTCATTAGACTCAGGAAGAGATGCTTAAGAATAAATATGTCATAAATGTTATCTTTCAAAGAGTCAGAAGAGGAAAAGCTACAACTAATTTCACTAACCACTCGGCATCGCACCTCGGGTCTCCCCAGGATCAATACGAATTAATGGGTTCCTCAAAAAAACAAACAAAAAATAAATTAAAAGGACAAGAAGATGGGCATAGTCTCCCAATTATTAACATCATCATCTATGTCTTTCTGCCTCCTGGCACATGAAAATGTGTTAGGTCACATTGTGACAGCAGGACTTGCTTGGAGAAGGCATTTTGGGAGAACTCTTTAAAAACCTCTGCCTCAGGAGGGGTTGCATCAGACTAGCATTAAGAAATCTTATTTTGTCTCATTCAAGTTGCCAAAAATCAAACCTGAAGGGCTTAATTTTTCCAGGAAAATGTGTCACTTCATAAAAACAACATTGCATGAAGAATACTTTCATGTTTTCCAAGGGGATGATCTACTGAGTATTATATCACCTGATACAACACTGAAGTGCTGAAAGTCAGTGAAGAACCAAACTCATGAATCTCAAAAGGATATTTTACAAGAAGCTAAATTAGGACTGAAGTCTTGATGTCTGTAGTAACTGACCCCAACTTCCTACAGCATTAAAGGACATATCAGAACACTGTAACTTTGGCTTAAAGACCCCAGACATCATAAATGTGTCCATCTCTGAAAAGTAAAGATTTTTTTTTGGTAATACCTTATTTACAAGTCAGCACGTAATTTAGAGATAAACTGTTGTAGTGCAAAGATTATGTGGTGTTAAGTCCATACAGAAAGTCACCTTATAATATAAAGGTAAATATTGTACTGTTCATCTTGATTAAGCTAAAAAAGCCATCTCTGCTGCAGCCTGCAAGCAATAAGGATGAGATTTGAAGACTTCTCACATACAGCTGGTATATTTATAAAGTTGCATGCACTGTGCTGTGAAACATTTTAAGGTGGCTGTTTTCAGATCTCTTCTGTTTGTACTTCAGTAATTCTGTAATGCTCACATCCAATGCTTTCCTGGAATATCACCAGAATCTTTACAGATCTGCATGTAATTAAATTCAAACCCTCCCTGTAGCTGCTTGTCAATAACTGGCTTGTTTTGAAAGGAAATTTATACTTTACAGTTTAGATTTTTTTTATTAGGTTTTAAATCAGGTAGGGTAGCATGCACCAATGCCAATAAATCGTTTCATTTGGACTCCTAGCTTTGAGGACACAGAACCAGAAAAGACCCTTGGCAAAGCCACAAGAAACCTTCACTTTTGGATTAACCTCTCTGGCCACAGGGTGCCTCTGCTGCTCAACAAATAACTCCAAAGCTGAGGAAACAGTTTCTGCTGGTTAATCACCAGCTGTAACCCATAAACTCTACTCGTGCAAACTAAAAGCTCTCAGCTCAGGATAAAGGTAGGTCAGTATTTTATCATCCTGAAGTGCTCTCATCACCTGGGATTGTCAGTCCTGCAGAAGCAATGTTCACCTCCCTCAGACAAATCCTTCCTTTACCCCATGCTACAAAAAAACCTGAGCAGGGCTGTCAGGTTTTGCATTGCACCCCAAAGTTTTGATTCAATTTCTGTCACACAAATCAAGCCTGACAAGATGCCCTGCTTACCAGCAAAACCATTCACAAAGCTTTCAGCTTTCCTGAACTTCTGCTGTGTGCTCATCAGGGCTCCTCAGTTTAGCTGCAATGTTTGGGTTCAGCCTCACACATTGAAGTTGTACGCAGAAAAGATTACAAAGAGCTTGGCTGATTAGAAAAACTGTCACAAAAAGCAATTAATCATCTGCGTGAAGCTGGAGAATACACAGGCAATGAGATCAAGTGATAAGGGAGCACAACAGCACTAAAATTTTAAGTACTAGAGGGCTGCAGCATTGTGGTTGGTTGTATGGAAAGCGCTCAGTTCAGTCCCAATGGAAACAATGCTTTGATTGGAATATTCCCCCAATACAGCATTGCTGGTATCTACAGTCATCCCAGGAAAATTCTACTTAAACTAGTGAACAAAGCTCCAGCAGAGGTGGCACATCCTAAAGCCTTGCAGTGATGTAAAACTTTCCATGTCACTGGAAAAAAAAAAATTGCCATGTTTCAAAGAAACAATTTTATCAGATTTCATTTACTGCACTGTGTCACTGAGCAGATTCTTGCAGACAGCTGATTTACCATCCACTGAAGTACACAACATCTGAACAGCCTCAAGTTACAGGTTACTTAAAAACATTGTATTTTTTTATACTCCCTCCTGAAGACCAAACAAAGGCCACTCTCTAACACTGTTCCTTTCTAAGTGATCAAACATTTGTATAAGCTTTAAAATTTCTAATGTATCAGGACTACGAAAGTCACACAAAGATGATAAAGAGGCAATGCAATGCAATCAAAGCAAGCAGACACTCGAGCTGTGAAAAAAAGACACTTCACTAACTCTTTATTTCAAGAGTTCAAATAACCTTTGAACACACAAGACTTCCATCAAGTTCAACACGAGTCGTGTAGCCACGGTGGGTGCACAGCAGAGATATCCTACTGGCATGAACATTTCTTGACATAAAGCTTTGCAGTCTCATATAAATATTTACATCTGCCAGTGTGTACTGAATGTTCACCGACAACAAATGAGCAAAGTTTCTAATGCAACCTTCATTCCACTTCTTAGTGCAGCACCAAGCCCTTACCTGACATATATAAAGAAGGTTTTCAGCGGGGAAGCATATATTTTCTATACATATGCATCAGCTTGCTTTCAAAGAGATTCATGCTAAAAAGTCCTCCCTCAAATTCAGATCCAGGCCTAAAATATATGTAAAATTGTATGAGCTGCACTATATAGGAAGGAGACAAGCTGCTGGGAGCCATCCTCTTTACATTTACACATCGACAAATGCACACAGAAGCACAGGTGCATGGAAACAGAGACAATCTGCTTCAGAAATCCTACACCCAACCCAGAGTCAGGTTGCAGAGGTTGGGCATGAGTGTGGTGGAAGCCCCAAGCTCTGGACTTGCGTGGGTTCTCATCGGCAGCAGGAAGGGAAGAAAACCTGAAAGGGGGGGTGGAGGGGAATGTGCTCTCCCCGTTTTTCCAGCAGTTTCTCTGAGGTTCCCACTTGCCTGTCAAGTCCAAAGGGAAGGCTGGGGAGAAGGGAAGATAGTTGTTTAGGTAATTAGGTGCAATTAGACACTACTGTCAGCCTGGTTCTGGGAGGGTGAGACGGATCGTTTGTAACATGTGCTCCCCTTCACATGACACAGGGCCATCACGAGACTCAAGACAAATACATTATTATTATTATTATTATTATTATTATTACCTCAACATGTGCCAGTGTCCTGCTGTCAAGGTATTCAGCTGCTGAGGATGGGGTTGGAGGATAAAGCAATATACCATGACTAGCTACAAATGAGCAAAGAACAACTTCCTCCCCTTTCTCACAAAACCCAAAATAAAACCCATCCTCTTTAACTCCAGACAAGCCACAGGTAAAGAAGATCACTGTATGTTTGGGTTTTTTTGTTTTCCTTTCCCCTCCCCCCACCTTTCAATCTTACATTTGCTAACTCAAAATCCAAAGTCAGAAAAAATATATATATTTAGTCAGAAGTACGTCAGTTACATTTTATTAACCTACTCCAAGGGAAAAGCTTCAGGGATTCACCATACAAGTATAAAACCCCTTCCAAACACCTGGGGGTTACTATATTACTTCATCCCAGCAGTCAATCAATGCAGTAAAAAAATTAAAATACTGAAAATGGATGCTCTTCCCCTCTTCCACGTGTCCAGTGATTGCTCCATTACAGCGTGATGAGGTCCACCAGGTTGCCTTTAGGAGGGGTCATGTTGTCTGGAAAGAAGTTGACTAATGTATCAAACAGCTGAGTTCTCTGGGCATATGTGTGGTCAACATCTGAAAATCCTGGGAGAGGAAGAAAAGGGGAAATTAAGTCAGTGGTCACTACTTGAAATGCTCAGTTGAGCTGTGGGATACACCAGTGGTCCATCTGGGCTGGATGTTAACCTTCTGGTACTTCTGCCTCAACTAACAAGGCTGCCACCTCTCTGTCCCACTATTATGGGTACAGACACACCAGGACCATGTCACTCCATGCCAATGCTGCAATCAAAATGCCATAAAAAGTAAGAAGCAACTGGCTGTCAAGCTCATTGGCAGTCCTCAAGAAATGGGGGAAGCAAGAGTCCTCAGGGGACTAATCTGATGTCCTAGAAAACAAAATCTTGTGTAGCTATTTTTATTTGGTGCCTCATTTCTTCTGTCCTCAGGCTTTCCTCATTATCTTGACTGCTGGGTTAACCAGAACCTGTACTTGTAGTGCTTGCAGTTTTTCTTGAGACCAAATCTGCCCGTGGTAGGAGCCTCAGGTCCAAGTCACTGTTTAATCTCTGGACTTGCACCAAAGACCCAGCTGCATCTTGGCACAAATGGGGGGGTTCTGCAAATGGGTTTTGTGAAGTGCTGCCTCCCAACAGGGGAAGGTTTACTCTCATTGTTTATCCGAATCCTCATACTTAAACCATCAACAGCAAGAACAATAGAGCAGCACACAACGATTTCCTCTGCTTTGTAATACTTCAATCACTGCTATCTCAAAGGAACACTTTTTAATTCAGTGAACTCACTCTTCAGTTAATCAAAGTCAACCAAGTTAATCAAATCAAGGAGGGCTTGGGTTTTTTTGGTTTCTTTCAGAAGCACCACTTGACAGATGTATCCTCCTAGCTGTAAAGCCAACCTCTGAATAAAATAGTGGCAAGAACTAATTCAACTTGTCAAACACTTAAAGCTAGGGGAAAAAAAAAAAATCATTCCAAAACCTTGTTTTTATTTCCTTTAAAAAATTAATCTTCCAGCTTCAACTAGGTAACTGCTTCCAAACTGCACAAGTGCAGCAGAGCTTCCTCATCCAGGCAGGCAGATAGTGCAGGGGGCTTCTTCCTTTCCTCAGTTCCTTAAGTTGGGATTTACACATTCATCAAAAAGTGAAGTCATCCAAGCTCCTAGCAAGAGCTCAGTAACTTGAGGACACCACATTATTACCAGAATGTAAATTTTACCTATAGCCTTCCTGTACTTTGCCTAGGATTAATATCTCAAACTGTTTGAGAGTTAACTGGACAGAACAGTGAAACAAATTACAGTTCTGGCTCAGACCTCCTGGTTTCCAGCCCTACATGCCACTGTTTTCTTCACTTTTGACATGCTGCCCAAAGAACTACTTTTGCAAAGAACAGAGAGAACCAAACTACTCCAGGAATTGCAGTTATCACAGCAAACAGAGCTGTAGCCATGCTGTGAGATTCCAAAGTGACATGACAGGAGGTGCTTTATTCTGACCAGAGTTTCTGTTTATTTGGGTAACGGTGAAGCATCAGATGTAATAAGAGACAGAAAATTATCCCAGGAGGCACAGGTTTAAAAACCACTGATGACATATTTTAAATATGGGCTTGAGGCATTGACACTGGTAATTATAAATACTCTCTCAAAAGTCTACATAGTGGCACTTTGCATGTTCAAAGCAAAAAGGACCTACAACATTCATGTTAACTATAACATTCATAACCAAAATCAGCCAAAGTTCATAGTAATTACCAGATGGATATATATATATACTTAAGAATATATACTTAATATAATTCTTCTGATACCACAATACTCACCGAGAGTGGTGAAATCTGAGCCAGACTTAAATAAAGCTGAGGCAAGGAGTTGAAACTGTAGAAGAGGAGGCAGAGGGACAAAGAAAGAAAAAGAAAACCAAAAGTTATTAACTGCACAGGAAAAAACCCAAAAGATTCCTAGAAGTTCAAGTGGCTTTAGAGTTGCTGTTTTCTTTCCACAGTCTTTAGAACTGCAGTGCTATACATATGAATAATAGCAGCAGACACTTTCATACAAGCAATACAATTTGTTACCTTGGTCAAGAAAATTGGATGCTTTTTCCTAGAATGAGAGCAGTACTGATGCAATGAAAGACACTTGACTGGAAGCCCTAAAACCTGATTTTTATATCTACTCTTTTTTTTTTTCCACAGATATCTGACAGGTATCACAGAGCAGAAAAAAGACAGTGACTCTTTTATGCAACCATATTCCCAGGGATGAGTGTGGTACAGTCTCAGAGCACAAGGATTAGATGGTCAGAAAACAGAGTAACTGCTAAAGTGCAGCATGATCTTGAACACAGAGAAAGCTTTAAATGGCAACACCCTTTGTGAGCTGGCAGTAGCACTAGTTTAAAGCCATGTCTTTTTAACTAAAAAAAATTTCTTTGTTTGGGAACATCAGAATAATGAGTAGAAACATCTTAAGTAACACATTCATGGTTTTATTCTCCCTTAATGTTTTACTTATAGAAACTGAACTCAGTCTCTTCCTCTACCCTGGCCTACTGTTTTCACTGTTTTCAGCTGCCCACATTGTAGTAAAGCTTAGTGCTTTGTCATGTTTCCTTAAAGAATTAGCTGATCCCTAGAAGGCTTGTAATCTCTTGTCACCCATCTGTGTGTCTTTACAGCACACAGCCCGAAGGAAAAGAAGGGGAGGGAAAAAAAGCACATGAGAAACAATTATGTTCAGAGAAGGAGGGGGAGGAACAGCCAGGAACTATATATCCAACAGTTTAATTTTGGTTTTAAGAAAGAAAAAAATAGGAAGACAAAGAATTTGCAGGCATCTAGCAATCAAGAAGGTGATGAGTAGCAGCCAATGTGGATTTGGCAACAAGTTGTATAGCATCAAGCTGATTGCTTTTACAAGAGAGCAGCAGGCCCCAGGATGGGGCTTGGCAATCAATGTCCATTTTGACTTCTGTAGGACTTCTGATACTTTTCTACAATATTTATGGCAAATTATCAAGGCTAGATTAAGCTAACAGGGAGTGGCAAATAGGTCAAATAACTTTACTGTGGGTAGTCATCAATGGTTTGACATCAAAATGGAGCCATGAATCAGAAGTGATTCATCTGTGCCCCACGGTCAGCATCACTCTGGGTTTTCAGTGATAAAACTGCTTCACAGAAGAGGAGACATTCACTGAGTCCACAGACCTTACACCATGCTCAGACAGACTGCCAGCATGGTAGCAGACAAGCTTCAGACTGTTTCCATTTCATCTAGCTTGCAATGATGGATCAAGGTGCCACTCACTAGGGGCCAAGTGCAAATCAACATAAAGAGGCAAAAAAAAAAAAAAAAAAAAAAAAAAAAAAGTCAGCCATACAAAATAGGTCAGGTTACAGAGGCTCTGTGAAAATGCATTTAGGAGTTATAATAGATCAGTACCATCCTGCTGCAAAAATGAAAAATGGGTTGAAATGCACGAAAAGGAGTAGGATCTTCAAACAAAGCAAGTACTCCTGCTGTTATCAAGGCTCAACTCATCTACAATCATAGAATCATTTTGGCTGGAAAAGGCCTTTAAGATCATTAAGTCAGACAGTTAACCCAGCACTGCCAAGTGCACCACTAAACCATGTCCCTCAGCACCACATCTACACAGCTTTGAAATCCCTCCAGGGATGGGGACCCCATCACTTCCCTGGGCAACCTGTGCCAGGGCCTGACAACCCCTCCAGTGAAGAAATTGTTCCAAATATCCAATTTAAACCTCCCCTGGCACAATATGAGGCCCTTTCCTCTTGTTCTATCAGTTGTAACTTAGGAGAAGAGATGAAAACCCACCTTGCTCCAACCTCCTTTCAGGAGGCAACCACTTTTGGATGCCTTGTATCTATTAGCAGCACATAAGAAAGCACTAGAAAAAAATGAAGTGCTTTGAAAAATCTACCTTATCAATCTTCAGATCTATAAAGAAAGTTCAAAGGAGAGTCAGGGTTGCAAAGACTCCACAGAATGCCCAAGGATAAAACTGAAAGAAGGTAAGTCTAAAACTAAGTGCAATAAGCCACAGAAATACTTCAGCAAGATCAATTTCAACATGAAATCAAGAGAAAAAAAACACAAAACCATAGTGTGCTGGAATACAGTTGCAGTCTTTTGGGGAGGGTATAATGGGAAACTAGCAGGTATGTAAGAACAGGTTAGAAAGACACAGGATTGACAGACTTCAGAAGAGGGGGAAGAGTTTGTACCTCTTGAGTGGCAACATGCAATCCAAAGAGATTCCAATGCTCCACATGTATTTCACTGCTAGCAAAACTTCTAAGAGTTGCTTTGCTCCAAATCAGAAGAGTACTTAAAGAGATGCCCACTATAAATAGCTCCATAAGTTCCAATAAAATGGGTGGTTAAATTTTGTGTTGCTTCTGACAGCAACACCATGTCTGGGACTTTTTTCCCTCGTGCACAACTGCCTTACTGGTACCACATGAAGCCACCAGTTCCAGGACAAAGCAGATGCCACATGCTCTCAGAACTTTCCCTTTCCCTCCCCAAAAAGGCAGGCAGCTGGAGAGAGAGCATAAGCTCTGCTTGAGGCTGGGTCTCAGGATGCTCAGCTAAGAGACTACAGAAATAGGATCCAGATACTAACTTGCTGAGTTAGAACCAAAAATCCATTGGAAAAACCCTCAGCCAAGGATGCCAACCTTATCTGCACTGGGCATGATGGATCTTCAGGGCTACAAGTTTCTTGGTGGGGAAGGAGCATCCTGTCTCCTTCACTGATGAGTAACACTGTACTTCTGCTAACCTTGAGGTCTGTTGTTCAGGTGTTTGCTTTGAAATTGTATTTTTGTACCAGCTGATATTTTATGGGAAAGTTAAGAATAACAGTTATGGACAGAACTGAGCTCAAGTTGGTTCACTCTGCATTTGTGTTACAGTGCCAGGTATTCTTCAAAAGGATCTCTACTTTTTTCCAGTGCATAGGATGTTACCACTTTCTCAAGACCAGATCTCCTACACACCTTTCACAGCCTATAACCAAAGCACTATGTTCTTCATGAAGTTCAAATTCTGCTCTAAAGAAGGAATTAATTTCTTCATCACTTTTTCTATCATAATAATTGTTATTGTAACAGACAGCGCTTCAAATTCTGATTAATTTTGGGTGCCCTATCTGTAACTACCAGAATGTTATTTTTCAGAATACATGGCACCATGCAGCAGCTTCTGGATTTCCCTGCAGCCAGAAGAGCAAAGCCCTCAAGCACATCACACCTCTCCCATCAGACACCAGAATGAAAGACACAATTAATGACCACCTAGAAAAAACAATTTGCTTAACTCACACAGCAACTCTGTCACAGAGGCAAGACCACAATTCAGTTACCCAGCAGAGGCACCCAACTGCTTTAATCACAATACCACCCATTTTCTTCTGACAACCCCTCCAGCACACTGGCTTCTTCCATTCCAAATTAAGCCTCCACTCAAAAGGCAACAGTTTCCTTCATTATACAATTAATTTCTCTCTCGTAGAGATCCAACCCACCTTTTGAACCAAGGCAGGGGTTTCTCAGAAATAAATGTATCTGGTTAACTAATGTAAGGCTATACCAGTTAAAGATCTGGCTTTTTAGTTAGAAAAATATCTAATGTAAGGTTAACTAATACCATCAACCACAATCAGGCATAAGGCTACATGGGTAGCATTCATTCTGCCATTCTCCAGCTTACAACCTTCATGTTTGCAACATTATTGTCCTTTCATCAGCTTTTAATTTTTTTTAATTACTTTACTTAGGTTTCTACCTGCAGCGAAAAACCAAACCTGCCACGTGGCAACCTATGCAAGTTCTAACCTCTCTCCTGCACACCTCTGCTTTTTGTGCAAATGAAATGGTGAACACGAAGGGGGGGATGAGTAACTCCAGTTGAGGATATCTGACAGGTTGCATGGATCAGGTATCAATCATTCCTCCTCTGTAAGGTCTGCACATGCTCAGCTCACACTACACATCAGTTTTGACCAGTCCTGGTGGGATGGCACCTTGTTGTGTAGGTTCCAAGAAGAAATGAGAGGCTCAAATTCTTTGAGGATGGAGCAGTCACTAGCTGAAGTTGAGAAGGCTGAATGTGGTTTTTGTAAAGGCTCCTTGGCTCCAAAGTCTCTGCTCTCACAGCACTAAGACTCTGAGGCTTTACAAAGAATCACAGCAGGACATGAAGAAGAGAAACATGCTTTTCTTAGCTCCTTCCTAGAACTATTTTTCCCATTTGGGCTTCAATTTTCCCAGAAATATCAGCCTAATGTAGGCTCAAAACAATACTTTTGAGGGCTCTTCTGGCTTTATCTGGAAAAATTATTAAAGACAAAGTCGAAAGAATGGAAAGTATCAAGGAGACTTGAACATGGGCCTCCAGCCTCAGTCTGCAAACTAGTCAGACCTCAAATTGGTCTCCAGGTCCTTCTCTTCCTCTTACCATGCTCCAGGAAAAACATAACTGCAAGTTTTAGTTGCACTTTGTATCTGTTTGACAACAATCGTGGGACTGAGCTTGACACCAGTAGCTGAATCTCAATCCCATTGTACAAAGTTATCTCCCTCTCCTTTACTTTTTTAATATCTTCTTGATTTTTTCCATAACCCCTCTGCTCAAAAAGCCCCTTTAGTCTTGCATGTGATCTGCTGATGTTTTCCTGCTTTAACAGCACACAGATAACTATAAAACTTGGAATTAATTTTAATTTTCCGTTTTGATTTCTAAAAGTCTGCACTTCCAAGCTACCACCAAAGACACATGGGTATGTACAGGACACAGAACCCCCATGCTACCAGAAATATTTAGCCAACAAATATCAGTTGCACTACATGAAATCCATAAAATACAACACCACAAACTTCCATGTGCTCAGAGAATCTACTTGCTCTTACACAGTGTCAGAGCTATTAATCCACAGCCAGTAAGAAAAAAAAAAAAATCACTGATCTGAAAACACTGAACTAACTGGAGATGTTGAAGTGATTTCAAGCAGAATCACAGTTAGAGAGAACTGGATCTGCATTTGTGGGCAACAGCAGAGACAGAGCTGGCACACAGCCTGCAGCTACTAAAGCAAGCACCCATGCAATAGCTCTTACTTGCAGGCATCTACTTCACTTTACAATAATAAAAAATGAAATAAAGCTATAATCCTATTAACATCCCTAAAATTCACAAGGAAGGAAGGAAAATCTGGGAGTATGTGCTGACTGTCAATCATTCATGCTACTTTAAACAAAATTGGTTACTAACGACAAAGTAAGTTTTGAGAACAGTCTGTTTATTTTCTTTGGCATGCAACTCAAAACAGCTGAAAAGACTTGCCTAACCAAGTTAGAAGAAATTACTTCTATTAAAAAGCCAGTAAGCCTTGCCTCAAAGTGAAATTCTGCATGTTATAGTATAGAACACTTCCCATATCTCAATCCATAAACCATCCAACCATATAGACCAGTCTCTCAGAGAACCATGGCACAAAGTTATGCCAAATCTACTCAGCTTGGTTCTTCCCAAATTCAAAAAGTTGCCCTGGAGAGAAGGAAAAGAAGAGGGACAAATAAGTTCCCACAGGATTTGCCACACTAAGAGGCCTCACAAGATTCAGTGGCTGCAGGCAGCACAGATGAAAGTGATCAGACACACAGCCTTTGGTATTAGTTAAGAAGATCTCAACTACAAATAAAGACAGTACGGAGGTGCCTGGGTTGAGCCACACAATCAAACTGGTGCTGGAAATTTGATATGGAATCCAAAAAACCTGCGTCAATCCTCTGGAAAACACAAGAGCTATTTGAAGATGTAATGCCAGAGCAAAAAGCCAACTCGATGTGATAACCGGAAGGTAAATTGACGTCAACTGGAAATACACCCAGGCAGTACCAGAGCAGTAGCTGGCTCCATGCCACATACCTGGCAGATTTGTTCCAGTGGAAAAAGCTTTGGAAGTTAAAGCTTTTTGGCTAGCATGATTTAAGAAAAACAAATAAACAAACAAACCTATAACACTACAACAACCACCACCACCTAGGAATAAAACGCAAAAAACCTCGCCAGCAATCAAAACCCAAGTTAAAAAAAAAAAAAAAAAAAAAAAGCCTCCCAGAAATTGTTAAATGATTTTAGGAGACCACTGGAATGGAAGCTATAATTCTGCTGAATAGGATGCATTGATCCAATGGACCATCACCAAGGACAGAAGCTATTGAATTTTGCTCAGACCAGGCATCAGGCCTGCAGAGAAAGGATTCACAGGACATTCACTCAGCTGGATTGAGCTACCTAAGCTCATACTCTGTATCATTAATGTGCAGAACACCAGTACTCCCTATAAATAGGGCTATTAAAAACAAAAAAAAACCAAACAAAAAAACCCCAAACATTTTTCTCTATTTCTGCTTTGTATGATAAAGCTACTACTTTCCCCCAAAATCTCAGGGGAGCCTATGCAGTCAGGTAAATTCTTTATTCTTACAAGGTGGACAAGTTAAATACTCCACATGGAACTGGGAAAATCAAATGTAGAACATGAAAATATTTCCTAAACATGAAAGTATTTCCTAAACAAGATGTGCACAACTGTGCAGCCTTTATGGCAGCTCCTTTGGTCTGCTGGTGACAGCGGGAAGGATGAATTAAAAGGAGAGGAGCTTGCTGAGCACACCACAAATGGTTTGTGTTGAGGCAATAAAAAGGCACAGCCAGCCCTGACATTCAAAATCTCTGCAGGAGTTACTGGCCAAAGAGAGAGAAACGCGTCCTTCACAGGCAGGATGGGGCACAGAGGTGTGACATGGAGAAAAAGTGAGATGAGAGATCCCAGGACATGGATTTATAGTGGGTTGGTTGGAGGGAGAAGAAGAGAAGAGCATCAGAGTGGTTTTTGTATGTTGTAGGTTATTACAGGTTAAAATAGGAAGTGGAAAGTGCTACCACACTGGGAGGATGGGACATAATTGGGCTGAGCCCCCCTGAAGTATGCTGCATGGGAAAAAAATGTATCTACCTTTTCTACCTGAAGACAAGCAGGATCATCTGTTAACTGTCTTTCCTATGCTAGAAATGGCAATAAAGGATGTGAAACTACTTGATATGGGACAATTTGTATGACAAACCATCTAACAGAACAGAGAGGCATGACACTTAAATATTTTACTGAAGCAGATGTTGTTAAAGGATAACCAAAATTTATGAAAAATGTGATCAATTCCAGGATCCTGATATGAGTAAATACTTTTTTAATTAACTTTTCTAACCCTACAATTCTATATCGTGCACATGCAAGAAGCATATCCCTCCCCCAAAGCTTTTAGTGTCTGTATAATGATCTTTATCTGAGCTAACAAGCTAAAACCAACAGATTCAGTGATTTAATCCAGAGACTCAGCATGGAATAACAGTGCCCATTCTCCTACTGCAGTTTTATAAAAGGAACTGTCAAATCACTTCCAAAGTCACTAACAAAAGAGGATAAAAATCCATGGTCTCCTTTTCCTCATCTACCCATAAGGAGCTGAACACTTGCACATCCAGGCAGCTGCCCCAGGACCTATGTGGAAGTTAATGGCACAGTCAAGTCAACCACCTTATGTGATACCACACTATTTCTTTAATCCTTTTTGCAAAGTGACATGTACTGCAGTAATGGAATCAAAACAGGAAATGGGGACAAGTGCCTGGAACAAATAAAAGAACATGCCTACCAGATAATATTCCAAAGGCAGAGGCAATAAGAGTTTAAGCAAGCAAAGTATATATACAATCAACTTCCAGAAATACCTATCATCCAGAGAAAAATCTCTTCCCTTCCCCCAGAACTATTTAACACTGACAAGCCAAAAGGCAGGGTGAATAAGAGTCACTTTCCACCACACAACCAACTCCAGGCTCGTGACATTTCAAGGAGTTTACATTTCAATTAAAGGTCCCAAAATACACACCAGTCCATTGGAATTAAAACAAAGGCCCAGTCTTGACTATTAGGAGTACAAAAGCTATTTTATCTGGAAGTGAAGTTGTAAAATGACTGTTTCTAAAAGCAGTATGATCTTTAGTGCAGAGAAATATGAGACAGAGCAAAGTGTCATGCACCTGCAGAGCTCCTTCAAACCCAGTAACAAGGTTTAAAAGGCTTAAAGCTTCCACGCGAGAATGGTTTATTTTATTATAAGACAAAGATCATTCATCACTACCTCTTTTGTCTCCTCAGGGTCTGAGTGATCCACAGTTACATACAAATCGTTCTGCAGGTACTTCAGTGCACTAAGAGGGTCAGTCTGAGCTTTTTCTTCAAACCTGCAAGGAGGACACAAAATATGAGCACAACCATTTCTTTCAGGACTACGTTCTACTGTTTCGAGAAAGAGCAAAACCTATTGAAGGAAACTTTCAGCCAAATATTGACAAATAAAACAATGCTAATGGCAGCTTGGCCTCATATTTGCTTCAGTACATGCTTTCCAGCCAGACTGGAACACATCAGTGTTTTGAGGCGTGTGTGGGAGTTACAAGGGCAAAGTATAATGCTCTGTCCAAAGCAGGTTTTTAACACATGCATGTAAAACATTTAGTAGTTTCTTTTCCACAAATAATAGAAGGTATGAGTATCACCTCATGTGAGAAGCACAGTTCAGATTCAGGAAAGCCTCGAGCAGCCTCAGGGGTGTAAACATTCCTGACTGTGCAGAAACATTAACTGGAAGTACAGGGATGGAGAATGCTCCCTGCTTCTGCCAAGCAACAGAAAAAGAGACTATGGGGTGAAACTCCCCAGGGTCAATGAACAGTGTGCCTTAATAACCCACCTTTGGCAAGAGCACGTGTATGTAAAAATCCTGTGCACCATGACCATTACTTTCTCATTTTCTTTTAATGAAGAGAAACTAATTTCTTCCAGCTCCCTGATGAAGTTAACATAGCCCTCAGAAAATCATTCTGGGCTCAGCATCCTCAGTGAGCAGAGCTGTTTTGCTGCAGCACTGAGCTGGGTACACAAGCCTAGAAAGGATGAAGTTTAAAATCTTTTCGTCCTATCACCTCTCCACCAAGTGCAGTATCACACTCTGACATCTCCTGAATCACCAATACACAGTATTAAACCTTCCCAGGAGAACAGCTCAGGCAATTCTACATTCCAGAGATGAGGAGCCCTAAAAGCCATGCTCTCAGTTACTTAACTCTCTTGTATCTAATGGGAATAAGTATCTTGTATCTTGTCTTATAGGAATGCCATATAATTTATTCACTACAGATTTCAGTTACCTTTAGAGGAGTATAGCTGGTCAAATGGAAAGAAGTCTCACTGAATAGATTTAATAATATTGTTATTTATTTGGGTCATCTACTTGGCTGTTTATATTGTAGTAGACATCTGTAGTCCAACTTCTGAAATTGTCTGAAGTTGTTCACACAACTGGACCATGTCTGTTACCTGATGTCCATGACATTTTGGTAACTGAGTGTGGTTTCTTCCAAACATTAACACAGATTTTTCTTAGATGATAACACCACGCTCCAGAGAACTGAATTTAAGTTGTACCACTAACACTTTGGTCTTCTACATCTTTCCAGCTTAGTATCAGGCATCCACAGCTGAGCCAAGTAAGCTAATAGGACTCCAGCTGATGCAGTGGATGTTCTGGGTATGCAAGTTAAGTACATGTTCTGGTACCTGGAACTTGAGGAAGTGTGGATAAGGAGCACCCAAGTGACTTTGCAGCAGTTCAGCTCCAGCCCTGAGAGCCACATGAACTCCAGCAAAGCACCCAGTGTGCCAGTTCTTGGCTGGTCATGTTGGTCTCTCTCATATGGACCCAAATAAATGGCCTCAGGGGGCACAAACTCCAACTGCAGACAATACACAGCAACATTTCCTCTTGAGTGCATTTTAAGCAAGTAAAGTCAAGCAATCCAGAGCTCTCTCTGGAGGCTGTGGAGCTGTATTTGCATACAACCACACATGGGTTTGATAAACCTCCCAGATTACTGGGCAAGACCTTTATTCATTCTTGTAGGTATTCACATCTATTGCATGGCTAATCTAGGAAAGGCTTCACCCAGCCACAGTGACTGTGAGCTGAGCAAAGCAATTTGCTTGCTGCCCCAGAAGAAAAAAAATACCATCAGTAAAAACCGACCTCCAACTCTTGGCAGAACCTGATAACAAAGTATTCTCAGACAAGAATGTAGAAAGAGTTATTTATTGGCTTCAAATAATTTGCTGGGTCTCGAAAGGGCGTCTCACTGCTGCAATTTCTTGCCTAAAGCAATACCATAAGCTTGATTTTGAAAAGCTGGTGCCCTAAATAGCAAATATAAGGCAGCTCTGAAACACTCAGAGCACAAAGCAGCACCACAGTGTAGCTGAATCCTGCAGAAGTGAGATCTTCCAAGTGAGTCTGAATGAGAAACTCAAATGACCTCACCACATTTCAGTCTCAGATGTGCAAAGGCATCCACAGCCCCCAGACTTCATTAGCATCCCTGTGAGCTGTTACTATCTCCTAGCACAGCATTTCAGAAGCATACTCAGTTTCCTTGGGAGGTGACACACGTTGGTGAGCAGCAGAGTGAAAAGGGAATCTAAAAATTCCCCCTGGCTCCCCACACAACAGCCAGATTTTTCCCATTTTAGAGTAAGAGAGTAAAACCAGAATGAAGTTAATTCTGTTGTTCAGCCCTGCCCCACTGCTTTTTATTGTTAAAATATTTTTTAATATTAAAATTAATCACAAAACCTGCAGGCCATCATACAACCAAAGTGACATTTCCCAAAACAGTTTAAGATACAGTTTTAGCTTTGAAGAAAAAAAATGACACATTAGAAAAGGAAATTGTGAAACATTTTTTGCTTCTATACCTGTGCTTTCTTATGAGGTATTTGCAGTGCCTTAGCAGGTATTCCTTTGAAGGTCGACAGAGCTTCAGAGACCAGAAATCATCTAATCTCATCTTTGGAGAGCAGGACTTGCCAGGATTCCCTCCAAATAAGTAATGAACCTAAGAGAATGAGAGGAAGATCAAAAAGTTGTTTGTGTATATCCAATAACAAATACTATTTACTATATGTCAGCATCTTTGGAGAGGTTTATTCTGGAGGGAGAAAACTCTGCCTTTTAGACAAGCTGCTCCATCTTGTTATTAGCCTTACTTTGTCCCCTGAGAAATGAAGAAAGTTCTCTTAAACTGCTTACATTTTAAGATAATAAAAGAGCTGCACTGTTAGAACAGCCCTCTAACAGATTCCTGAGATATTTATAAACAAACAACCACTAACCATGCAATCTCTTTCTTTAGTAAAAGCCTATGAGCAAGATAAACCTTTAAATACGTAAAATGACAGAAAAAGAGGATACGAGCCAACTTTTGCTGCCCTCTTCAAAATACTTGATGCAAGTAATAGTGAAACTGAGGGGTGACCAACTTCTTCTCCAATCTTCTTTTCAAAAACTCCAAATTCTTGTTGCCATAAGAGAGCACCTGTATTAGGCCCTTCTGTGATTTGGGATGAGCAGATTATACCCATATAATTGTGAGGTGATTCCAGCAATCATACATTTTCCTTGAAGAATCATTTTTGCTTGCAAGGAAGACTCAAAAAAAGGGCATTTTTTTTTAAAACTAGTGCTCTGAGCTGCAGGCAGAGCACTGATGGTGAAGCTGCAGTATTAAAGCACCACAGTTCAGACAAGGAGCCTTTCTCTGAGTCAGCAAAAAACATTATACTCCCCAAAGACAAGAGCCACTGGCAAATTGAGTAGGAACTCCTAAAGATTCTCCAAGTAAAGTGACAGCAAGTCCAGTCCATCCCTATCTTTGGAGATGACCAACAGGACTGTCCCCTGATATTTCCCATAAGCTCTTGAGCTCCTGAATTTGACTTGCAGAGAAAAATTTCCATAGTTTTTGGAAAAACAGATTTGTCTCACCTCCATACAGCAGCTTAACTGCAAGACACTCAATACCCTACATGGGCACAAAGGAAAGAGCTAACTGAAAAAAGCCCAAACTGAAATGCTAAGAAGAAATTAAAAAAAAAACCACAACAGTCTTAGCTGAAATCAGACACCACAACTATTACTGTGGTTGTTTTCAAAAAAGTTCTAGTGATCCTGACATCAATCATGGAACCATTAAATATACCTGCGTGTAAAATTCATTTTTTTGTTCAATTAAAGTAGTCTTTAGCAGTCATGCAGACAGTTTCAGAATACAACACCTTTTAAATCCAAGGCTAGAATTACAGAGACAAATTTCAAGAGAGGTGGAAACATTTTAAAAATTACTTCCATTTCTTCACATTGTTTGGTATTCCAGACTCTGAACTGTTGATATTAATCACGCCACAAAGGGTCTTCAACCTCAGTACTGAGGTTCAAGAAGTCCAGCAGGGTACCTTGTTCCATGGCTTTAAAAATAATCACTCAAAACAATGTATTCTGCATCCCACTGATGTAGGATCTCCTTATTTATAACAGAGAAGTTTAGAAAGGTCACTGGAACAGAGGTTTCTAAAAATAAGACTCCTCAAAACAAGTACATCAAACAGCTCTTCAGATAAAGCTGGGCAACTGCCATGATTTAACCACCTTTACAATAACTTATAAAATACTATTCTCAATCTCATCATACCTTACAATTGGAAGCCATTAAAGGCAGAACAGTACTTACTGTCCAAGACTAAGGTCTGTGAGGAGACAAACCACAGAAGTTCTCCAAAGAGAAGTTACACCTATTCATAATCCCCAGACTTTTGGGTTACTTGAGTTTTCCAAATTCAATTTATGACATCTTGTGGAATGGTAAGACCAAAATATATTTATCTTTTTCTACTCAGGCTGTTCCAGACTAAAAAAACTTCATAAAAAATTATTACAATTGTAAAATATTTGTGAAAGGTGAAGTAATCATGTTGCAGTAATTTAAATTCATAGGTTAATGAAGTTCTAGTAACCTAATCTGTGGATTTATGCTTTATTGGTTAATATTCACAAAACTCTAAGTCTACTGAGAAGTCATGTATGCTACAAATAAATTTAAGTATATCTAAGTATGAACATGTTCACAGAAGAGAGGTAGTACTAAAGAATGATGGTTGCTTCTCACCTGAAGGGCAAATTCTTAACAGTGTCTGGTTCATTCAAATACACTTTCTCATTGAAATGTTATCTGTGACCATCTAGAGGTATGACTTCTAAACTAAAGAAATTACTTCATAGTCATTAACAGGTTTTGAAATTAATGCCCCGAGGATCATGAGCAAAGCTTCAAGTGTTATGAAGTACCAGAAAAAGCCTGAAAACTGTGTAGAGGTTTATATCCCATTGTCTGCATTTTTATTTAATCTAGAATCTATCACATCTACTTCACACTGATGTAAAAAGTAGCTCAGCACCTTACTGCAAAGGATGATAATAAGTGAAAGTTATTCATCACAATAACACTACACAGAAAGCTGTATTTATTCTACCATCCTTGAAGAAGCACTTACACCCAAAAAGCAGTAAGACTAAAAAAATAAATTTAAATAAAATCACATGTGTGTCTGGACCCTCATACCTTGTGCAACTCATCATAGACCAGCTGATGGGCAAATCTTGGGCAGGGCTCCTCTTCTTGAAGGCTTTTACCTGGATTCTCTTTTGCTGCTTGGTCATTCTTATAGACACAAGACCTGAAATACAAGGCAGCAAGTAATAATTAGTAGTGTTTACATAAATTAGAAAAAGTTACTAAATTGGTGTAAGGGAAAAAATAACATTTTTTTGACTGCTTAGCATATAACACCAAAGATTTTCTTGCTTCTCTCTATGTATTTTCCTCTACTATCCCATTTCTATTCTTAGCTCTACAAAGAAACCCAATTAACTGTCAGAAAAGGTCATCTTGACTGAACACAATCCTCCATCACAAGCCAAACAGGAAAAAAATTCTAAAAATTTTACATCACAACTTTGACATCTTCAGATGTTGCCTTGAAGTATTTTTCGTTATGGAGAATATTACTTTGGACACAGTAAAGCTCTAGAGGCCAGAAACTTTTTCAATCACTCATTTCCAAGAAGACTTAGGTTTCCAACTGAAACCTCATTTTTACAGCATTCATACCCTTCAAAATTATTTTCCCCACCTTAGAAGAGACCTTGAACAGAAAAGCACTGCCACCTCTGGAAAGAGGCAGTGACAGCCAGCTACCAAATCCCATACAGCAAATAGATGAGGAGCTATTTTCTCAGAATAATGTCTCTGGGAGCTACCTGAAGTACCACAGCACACAGCCTGGGGAACACTGGGAGATCTAGCATGAACACTTCAAAACCATTCATACAGCAGACCAACTTCCTCAGTTTCTAATAACTCATACCCTGTGCACTGCTATTGACTTACTTTTGACTGAATTTGCTGCACTGATGATGTATCCTGGCCTTCCACATTTCCTACAGGAAAAACTTCTTATAATAGCTTACTTCCCTTCAACCCTACCACCTGCCTCCAGTAAAGAAGTTCACATGATTTCTCTCCCTCACCTGGCTTATTGCCATGGTGTCTCTGAAAACTATGGGAAAAAGTGCCTCAAGGGAACTCAAGTTGTCTTTAACAACTCCAGGGTTATAAATGGTTATAGAGTTACCTGGGAGGCAGGATCTTGTAGGATTACTTTCTAAAGAAAGTCAGTGTAGATGTCAGAAATAGCACCCCTTTCATCAACTTACCAGCTGTTCCTCACAATGTCATAAATCCAGAAGGAATTCCTTACATTCTCTTCCCGCTTCTCCTTGTCTTTACTGAGCCCTGACAAGACATGGATTTCATTCAGTTCGGGATCAATGGTAGCCCTTTGAGTGAAACCTGTCATTGGAACTGGGAAAAGAAAAAAAAAAAAAAAGTCACACACTGAAAACAACAGAGGGTACAGCAAGGGATTCAAGCATCAGACAAATCCACTTCCCTCTTCCAGCAATTCAGCAGATTTTCTAATACCCACAGTACAAGCAGGAGGTTTCACATAACTACCTCTTTAGTATTCTGGGATAAAGAACACCTTAAGTTTAATGTAACTACCTGGGGCTTGCTCAGTTTCTCCCTTTTAATTACTTTCACCTCTTCATCCTTCCTATAAAAAACAACACTCAGGACTGAGTGATACAAAGCTGGTATTTTCTATGACCTTTGCTGCACAGTGATCTTTTTATTTACCACAACTTAGAATGAAATGGAAGCTGTGCAGAGGTCACCAAGCAAACAATTTTCTTCTTGCACGTGCCCTCCAAAGCAGGGTAGGAGGCAGGAGAAGAAACATTTACCCAGAGGCTGACTACTTCTCATCTAAGGAGAAATCCAATTCAAATTTTCTTATTCCCTTCCAATTTGTGAATCCTGGAAAGCACAGAAAACACTGAGAGCTGCTGTTTCCTAGGGAAAGACATGATCAGAGCTATTTGGGAAATTACCAGCTGAGAAAGGAGGAGTAAACTGTCTCAAGATAAAGCTAGATGAGCCTTGTACATACGAGTGGAGTGATTTGCTTATTATCTCATCCATAAAAGGCAGTACTAATACCAGAAAGCCTAATTCCAAAAGTCGGGAAACTCAAAAAAAAAAAAAAAAAATTGAAGATGAACTCAAGTTTACATAGCTCACAACTTTGCATTGCTTCCTCTAGGACAAAGATGTCAAGGAGGTTTTTTTGTGTTTTCAAGATAGTTGTGGTATAATTACCCAGCTACTCTTCTGTTCCACCATCATATTTAAAAATATGGTGAAATACTGAGGATTCCAGCAGTTTTCATCATAATTCCCCGAAAAAGGGTCAGCAAATTTGTTTGGCAGTCCTTTTTGTTTGTTGTATAATTCCCTATTTCCTGTTTCCCTAGGCAACCACCCTTCCAAAATGTATTTGTGAAGAGCACGTGATCTTTGTTTACAGATCCTGTTTGTCTCATTTCTCTTTCTGGGTCAGTTTACAAAGGCTGGTAAAGGTTCCTGGCCTTCCATCAAGATTCTGGCATGAAAAATTCTCAGAACTCTTGTATTTTGCAAATTCTTCCCTGCAATTAACTGTGAACTCCACACACGGCCTAGAATACAAGTCCTGTGCTAATAAACCATTTAATATTGCTGTTTAATATGACATAAAATGGTATTTTGCAAGCCCATTCTGGAAGAGGATTCAGTCTGATACTTCAGTCTTCCCATTTGGTAGGGCCAGAAAGTAATAAACATCAATTAAGAAATTCTGAGCAGCATTAGGTTCTCTACAATTTAAGCTTTGCGTTTAGAAAAGTAAGAAAAAAGCCCACACATCTCTTCAAACAAACAAACAAAAAGTTTAATTCTTATGTAAAATTAAGTAGAAACTGAAATATATTCAGGTAATTAATTCGCAGAGTCCTGTCAACAAAATCCTTGCTTACAGCTTTACAGAAAAGGAGGAGGAAGAGCCTTTGGAGTCAAACCTCAGCATAAACCTGCCTATCCTGTCCTCCAATTTTTCCACAAATTTTCAAATGAAAACTAACCCAATTTATAGGCAAATGGGTGGAAGAACAGAGGAGGAGGGGGAAAAAAAAAGTGAGAAACAATGCTGGCACAACAACAACTACATACCTTGTCTTAGCTGCAAACCACAAGAAGTTTTTAAATAAGACTAATGAGTACTGTGAAAGTCACCCAATAAGGAACAAAAAAAGAATTATAGATTAAATATTTATTTTTAAAGTATCATATAATGTGTTTGCTTACATATTCAGGGACTCAAGTCATTGACCCTAAAGGATTCAAGGAGCATTTGAAACATTTCTGACAGGAGTCATCTAAATTTGATCAGCAATGCTAATGTCCATGGAAAATGTCTTTGCAACCCTATCTGCTGCTTTGAACCTTCAAGGCCAGGTTTTCAGAAACAAAGCTTGTGTATCTTCAGAGCATTAACACCAAAGGGCCATTGAAATGAAAATTATTATAATTAGAAGGAACACAGTTGCTGTATTTCCACTGGTAGCAAAAGCATTCGAAACTTGTCTGTGAAGTCCCATCCCCCCTCCTGAAATTTTATTGAATAACTACTTTATGTTTGATTTCCTGAAGCTGAAATTGCTAAAATAATGGGGGGAAAAACTGCTACATGTTAGTGCCTCTGTTTAGAATTCAGAATTTATCGGCACCAACCAAATTCAAGCCAAGTAATTTCAGGTTTCCCTCAGCTGTACATCTTTCTCTTCTCAAGACTGTCTGAAGTGCAGAATGCCTAGAAAAAAAATATATAAATATACATATCTAACCTTACATTTAATAAGGGCCTAAGATGAGGAGGGAGCAACTTGCATATACTCTTTGAACTAACCAAGCAACTTGTGTAGAAGCCACATTCAAGTAGTGCCTAAGGTTGAGATCTAGTCTTTTGCAGAGGAGAAACTAAACTAAAAAGTTAGATGTCAAAAACCCACAAGACTACATGAATGTGGTAAACAAATCCTTGAAAATTAATAGAAAAAAAACTACTGCACAGTAAGAGGAAGAGGCTGCGATATTTTAAACAAAACAGCAACAGCAAAAAGTTTGCCACGGATGTTTCTGATCCTTGATGGAGCAAAAGGATTCCGTAAAAACCTCATGACTGACAAACTCTTCCACTAGGGGGTAAGAGAGCTTCACCATCTGCCAAGCACAGAGGACTTGCAGTAAATGCTGGAGAGAATTCAAATGATTGTGGTCAGCATACTGGAGGGGAAAAGGGGATGTAAAGTTGTGAAAAGTCTTTGTGCTATTTAGGTAACAAAATGTACTTTGGGGAGGAAACTTAATTCTGCATGGGAGACAAAATGGAACCTGTGAAAGTAACTGACTGCTTTTAAATTATAAGACTTGGAGTAAAAAAGTCAAACAACTAAGGGTGAGAACTGGAGATGGTAATGCCAGCTCCCAGGCAAGAACTGTAATTTGTAATATATGAGATGCAAGGGGTGCATGAAGCAGTAAAAATGGCTCCATGGAAGTTCCCTCACGTAAACATAGATGTAAATAAGCTTTGGAGCAAACCTCCACCTATTTCACACTGTTCAGAGTGCCTCTCAGGCCCAGCAATCACTCAGGTCAGCTCAAAGGACAGAAAGCAGCAACCAAGGACTCAGCCCTGCTTGTTTTGAGCACAGCCCTGGCCTGTCACTACGCGATATTAACTTGGCTCCTCTGACAATACGTTACTGATTGAAAGGGAAAAGCTGTACAGAGACATCACAATGCAATTCCAGAAAGTCTAGTAGATGGTGAATGCTTTTCTTGTGTCACTGAGGGTTTTCTTTTTCATCTATAATCTCATTAACCAGTTCAGGGTAGGAGGGCAGTAACTAATTGCGAGTAGAGGTCTGAATCCACTCTACAGAATTTACCATTTTTGTTAATTTTTATCTAGCAAAAAAAAAAAAGCTCAGGGCCTCAGTATTTGAAAACAATATTCAGCCACAGAGGCCTTGGAGCTGGCAGCCAGTTACATAAACAAGTAGTAATTCCCAAAAAAGCTTTGATAAAATGCTGTGCAACCCTGTGCAATATCATTTACATTTAAATATGATTGGGAAAAGGTTTTCTACAGAAGTGACACCTCACCATGCAACAGTTACGTTCCCACCATTCCAAGTCCCTTCTTACAGGCATTTAATTTGATCTTGGTGACCATTTTAACACCCTGAATATTTTTTAGCTTGTAAATGCAAACAGCTACAGCTATTTCCAGCGCAATGTTGGCTCCTGCCAGTATCTAAACAAGAAAACAACTTTCACAACACTGAGACACAGCTTGCAAAGCAGTAAATTGGGAGTTCACACAGATGTGCTTCCCACAGTACCAGGCAGAAGTTTGGAAATTACATCTCTCTCTCACTCAAGGAGTTACTACAGCATGTTTTTAAACATGCTTTGGAACAGCACTGGCAAAAGAATGATGAAAACCTGCAGCCTAGAGATCACTTCTGAAGGATTTATGAAGAATAATTAAGGGAAGCAACTTCATTGACAGCCTTTTAGTGCCACCTAAGTTATGAAACCCTCAGAACACATTATTGCTAATCCTCCTGCAAGCGACTTGAAAACACTGTCACTCCTTGTGATGCCTCGTGATTAAAAAACAGGAAAAAGCTGCATCACATGGATACTACTGTTCACCAGAACACTGCACCTTCCTGATGGATTAATTTTAAAAATGCAGTAGGTCAGCAAATTACTCCATACTGCTACTTGCAATCCATATAACACTGAAGCAGCACCTCCTGTGAACTTTAATGGAGCAAACCTTGATGAGTAATAGAGATAGCATGCAGGCCAGCTGTTGACACAGCAAGATAATGATTATCCTCTTGGATTTTTCATGATGAGACTGCATTTGGCAGTCAGCCAAGGAGCAGCTAAGGAGACCATTTGAACAGTTTGGTTGTCATGTTCAAAAAGGAACAACTCAACATCTAAAGCTCAGGTCTCTTCTCAAGCAACATGAGATTTTGTGGAAAAAAAAAAAAAAAAAAAAATTATGTCAGTTAATATATTCTGAATCAAATTCTTATGCTATGCCAACTCTGTAAAGCAACCCTAGGATTTGGTGACTGCCTGCTCTCCTCACCTTCACAGCAGGAGGAAACTATGTGAGATGGGTTCAGAGAAGCATTACCACAAGATGAAGAGCACACAAGGTCCCTCACAAAACAAAGTGCTTCCACAGCAAGGGAGATGCTGGCCCCTAAGAAGATAGGCCTTAAACTGAACAAATGCAAAACATGTCAGGTGTCACAAAGACAAACAAAATGGGATACTCAGAGTGCTTGTCTGAGTTGGATCCTGGCCACGCTGGGCTAGCTGTGCTTTCTGGTTTGATAAATGTTGCCCTGATCCTGTCTTGTTTCCAATCAGGGTTTCCTGGGCTGGGCTGTGTCGCCTCTGTCCGTGGTCCTTATCCTCCAAACCTCCTGTCCCTCAGGTACCCAGCCCTGAATCTGGAATGAGCACCTGTCCCACCAAGAGACCTGGAAACTTCACCAGTAGCCACAAAAATATTTGCAGTTTGCCCAGAAAAACTAATTCACCACTGAAAGAAGAAAGAGGAATGTTGAAGACTTGTTCTCGTTTGACTTTAGCGGTGACTCAATTCCAAGGGATATAAGGTGATCTTGATCCTCTTGCAGAAGGAAATTCTCCCTCTGACCAAGAGCTCTGACACCACCTGAGTCAGGGCCAAATGGGATTATCACAGGAACCTTGACCACAAGTGTTCCCATTAGCTCCCTCAGACCTGAAATGACTGCTTGTGATTAGTCATGGTAAGCAAGTCAGGCAAGCTGGCAGTAATAGACTTTTAAGGAGATCTGAGAGTGGTGGCACCTCTAGACCATGTGTATGCTTCAGAGACACTCTGGTCTATGCATCCTGGGTTTGGGGTGATTTGGTGGGTGTGTGGTTTTGTTTTGTTGGGTTCTCAAAAGGAATGATTGCTTTAGAAGCTTATGTCCATCAACATACACATTTCTGCTTCTCCTCCAACCACAGCCTCTTCGCACTACATTTCCCCCAATTTGTACCACTGTTTTCTTTCTTCCCATCCAACTCATCATCAAAGCTGCATTCTCTCTTTCTCACTCCCATTTTGGCCATTTTCTAGCTGAACTAACAAATTTCTTGCTCCCAACAGCTATCATGCAGTAGAAAGACAACCACCCCTAATGGCCTAATTTCTCTCTAGTGCCCTCCTTTATCAGCAAAGAGAAGGGATCAGGTTTGCTGATGAAATGTGCTGGAAGGAAGAAGCCATGCTCACTGGCAAATGGCTTTCACCAGCCCCAAAGAGCTGCCAGGCTTACCCATGTTCAAAGCAGACCAAAACAGGAGACATTTTCAGTAGGATGTGTGCAAAGCCATCTTTTAGAAACTGCACCTTGACCAAATTAGAACTTTAACCAGGAATGAAAAAAGCACATATAAATTTGCTGAAATTACTGTCCCTTACTCCCAATTATGAAAATTTAAGTGACACTTATAATTCAATATTCTCTCAAGCACAGCCCATATATCAGGAACTGGTTCCAGCATCAACATCATAAGCACAACTAAGAGAAAAACACTAAACAGCATAAATATCTCATCCAGAAGAGGAGAGAAGCAAAGCCAACATATCATTACTGTAGTTTTCAAAAATTACAACTCTACACTACTGATATTCCTAAACTACCGAGTTTACTACTTTTTAAAAAATATTTTAAAAGTCTCTATTCCAATGGAAATTTTAAACAAATGCACAATTAAGTTCTTTTATAAAGGGGGGGGAAAAAATCAAAATAGCTCAACTAAGAATAGAACTGAATGCCACATGCGAGCCAGGAACAAAATGTAATCACAGGATTTTATAGGAACATTTAGGTCAGGCATTCTCAACTTGACTCATCACATTGAGCAGCTTAAAACTTCACAGACACCAGTCAGGGAATCACTTTGTTTGCACAGATCATAATGGTATATCACCACCTAACAAGAGCACAATAGAGATTTGCTTTTTTGGGTGAAAATAGTCTTGTCAGCATTTGCTGTCTGAATGTCACTAGTATTTTGTTCTCTTCTTGTTAAAATGCAAATAATCCTAGCATTTTCTTTCAAAAGCAAGGGAAACATTCATATCTGTTTGTTGACTTTCTAGACACAGGAGAACAGTAAACTGCGAATCTACTTGTGAATTATTTCCAGTGAGTCATTTTCTTACAAAGTCAACTATTCACCACACTTTGGGGCCTGTGGGAATGGGGAGGAGGGCTAAATATTGTAGTCTCATTGCCTAACCAAACCTTGAAGCTCATGTAACTTGATGAGAAGCAGAGTCTTTTCCAGCCACAAGGCAAGGTCATTTATCTTTAAGTCTGAAGTAGAGATAGGTGTCAACTTAATGCCACAGGTTTTAAAGCTCCTGGCTATCAAGAAGTGTAGTTTTAAAAAAGCAAAATGGTAGAATGCTAGCAATTTCATGGGGAAAGAAAATCAATTCTTTAAAAGCTCTAAGGACAACAAACGGTGTGTGGGTGTGTAGAGTAGCATCAGGCAAAATGCAGGCACCTTAATAAAGGAGATTGTCAACAGTACAATCTGATTCTTTCTTGGAAGCACTGAAATAAATGACTCCAGAGAATAAGAGCTTGGGTACTCTTCTCCCTCATTGGCATAACTAAATTAATGAGCAAACAATAACTCATAATCATCAATAAATCACTTCAAAAATTCAAGAAAGTTACATGCTAAAAATTAAGCCTGATGAAAATAAGGAGGGCAGCCTAAATACAAGATAAATTAGCTTCCTGGGATTTTGGTCACTGGAGGAAGAGGAACCAAGATCAGGACTAAATATACGTAAGAAGAAATATTTATTACTTCTCTCCTATAGTAATGCACACTGCAACACAAATTTCCACTTCTGAGCTGTATGCTGAAAATCAGGGTATTTGCAAAATGGGGAAATGATGTGCTTAGACATGCAGAAATCCTTTTTGGAAAAAAAAAAAGACATTTTTCTGTATGTTATTTGAGAAGACGATGTATAAAATCAGTTTGTTATGGTTGTGTTACAATGCCTTTGGGGTATTATTAAAGGTTTCTGGTACACAGAACTGTGCCTGGTGTCTATAGCTCCAGTGGTATGAACCACAAAGGACTAAAACCTTGCTCCCTCCTACCTTTTTCTTCCCTCCCTGAAACTTTAGTAGAAGAATAACAAAACAAGCCTCATCTTTTTAGTCTGCTCCTGCCAGGCACAAACCCTCTGTCCCTGTACTCCAATTCTGTCTCTGAGCATCCTACCAGCTATTCTACACCTCAAACCAAGCAGATTATTTCTAGTTTATGGCATCTTCCACTTAGTGAAAACTAGAAAATATTGCTTCCTCCTTTCTTGGTTTGAAGAAAAATTTCCTTACCATTTGTTTTTTGGTTGTTGTTTTTTTGTTGTTGTTGTTGTTTTAATTTTTTTGTTTGTTTGGTTTTGGTTTTTTTTTCCTTTTCTGGAGTCTTGAAGGAGGTATTTTTAGCTCCTATTTTGCTGCATTATTTTTTTGTCTTTTGAGGAGCTAGGTGGTTTCATGCATCAAGCATATGTATTGTGCTGAAGATGGTGACTGTCAAATGACAGGAAAGACAAAGCCTAAGTTTAACCTATATACTGTGGAGTTTACTTGGGTACACAGGGCTAGTTAAGGATGTTAACCTGATACCACAGGACACTGAGGCTGGCCTTTCACCTGCTTAACACTGTATTTCTCATTTGTACCAACAGGAAGAAATAACTATGTAGTTATATAGTCTTACCCATCCCTGAATCTTTCTTAGTGCCATCTGATATGATATCCACATGATCGCTGTCTACATCATAACTGAAGAAGTCATTCAGATATGTCTTGGATCTCTGGCCACCAAACACATATAAGCAGCGATTTTTCTAGAATGAAAAAAAAAAACAAACACAAGTATGTCTTTACTAACCTCAGAAAAGTACCTTGACCAACAGTAAACATTCAGAAAAACATGAATGAAGCAGGGTAAGAGATATATTTCTTCAAAGATTAAAACTACGCTTTAACAATTAGGTCGACCAATCTTTATTTTTTTAAGTATATTTTACCTCCATCTCTTGAGAGATTCACAGGAAAAATTATGCAGAATAGTTTAGCATTCCCTAACTCAATAAATACCTGACAATTCTTGATTAGATTCTTGATCTTCTTAACTCTTTTATTCATGATTTTGCAGTTTCCAGAGCTAAAACATTAAAGGTTCACAGCTTCTCCATCCCAAAGAGCTTATAAATGCAACTTTTAAGACTTCATTTTCTCAATCTATATAAAATAACAAACCTGGATACAACACAGAGTTTCAGCTCGAGAGTGATCAGGCATATTTTATTTTACAGGGTTAACTACTGTAGCTTTCCCTGGTCAAGCTGTAACTTTATAACATTAAAACCGCAATACACTTTCCAGATTTTAATATTAAACAGTTAACAGTCTTCATATCTAAACCCCATTAGATCATAACTTCACTGTTAAAATAACCCAAAAGAGCCAGGAACAAAAGACAGATTGTAAGAGAAAACACTCAGGTACCAGCACTTTACCAAATGCAGAACAGGGACACGGTTAAGCTGCAAGCCAAGAATAACAGGTTTATTACTTCTTTCAAGTTTGCCAAGTGGAAAGTCCATAAGAGGCAGACTATTTTTCTTTCTAATGGTTGAGAAAACAGCAAAGGACCTAAACTTCCATGATCTGTGCTTGTAGAAACCTGTATTAACTTTACTACAGACATACTTGAAAAATCCTCTGGTACCTGTGCAGGACTTTGCGTGGCAATATGTTTCTGACCAGACTTTAGAGAGTCATTCAAAACAAAAAAGAAATTGAAAGTTCTGAAAGCACAGTATTCACTATAAAAATTCTAACCTTCCATTTGAAAGGAAAAGAGAAATAAACTCAGTAAATTGTTCAAACAGGTCTGGTTTCAATTGGTGGTATCAGTAAAAACTTGAATGCCACAATATTAATTTTAATTCTCTTCCTCCTCATCCCCAAGGCAGTTTAATATCAACAAAACACCCACGTTCTGCACTTAAGCAAACATGGTTGATACTCAAGTGCCACACAGTCCCTCCCCCCCTGCCTTTCATAGGATCCCAGAATGTCAGGTTGGAAGGGACCTCAAGGATCATCTGGTCCAACCCTTCTCAAATTATTGTTTATATGAGAGGTCTCAGAACCCCATCAAGCTGAGACTTAAAACTTTCCAAAGTAGGGGAATCCACCACTTTTCCTGGGAGACCATTCCCATCTCTGACTGTGCTCAGAGTACAAAATTTTCCTCATGTTTCATGGAATCTCCCCAGGAGCAATTTGTGCCCATTGCCCCCTGATCTTGTCCAGGAAGGACAGGGAGTCTCGGTCTTCTTTGTAGCTGCCCTGTAAGTACTGAAACATTGTAGTAAGGTCTCCCCCTAAGCCTTTTCTTCTCCAGCCTGAACAGACCCAGTTTTTTCAGCCTCTCCTTCTATGGCAGGTGCTCCAGTCCTCTGATCATCCTCATGGCTCTTCTCTGGACCCTCTCCAGCCTGTCTGCATCTTTTTTTGTACAGCAGGGACCAAAACTGGATGCAGTACTCCAGGTGTGGTCTGACAAGCACTGACCAGAGTGGGATGACTTCTTTGGCTCTGCTGGTGATGCCCTTCTTGATGCAGCCCAGTTTCCTGTTGGTTTCTTTGAAGCTATAGCTCACTGTTGGCTCACCTTGAGCCTGTTGCCCACCAAGACCCGCAGGTCCTGTTCCACAAGGCTGCTCTCTAGCCCAGTGGATCCCACTCTCAGCTGCACTCTTGGGTTATGTGTTCCCAGGTGCAAGACCTTGCACTTCTCTACACTGAATTTATCAAGTTCCTCTTAGCCCACTTAGTCTGTGCATCTCAACACTCACCCAGCAAGCTCCTGCACAAGCCAAGGTTACCACTCCAGTAACCACACAGGGTATTTACTAGACCAGAAGCTTTGAAGTTGCTCTACCAACTCTAAAAGAATTTTTTTTTAGGTCAATGGAACCACAGCCTTTGCATCTATTTACCATTATTGCACTGAGATCAGCTGTGTAAAATTCACCTTGTTTTTAGTTTGACATTTTATTCAGTTGAAGCCATGAAAGCTCCAAGCATCAGAATGTCAGCAGACATGAAATCCAGTCAGACAACACAACACTTGGGAAATAAAGAGTTTCAAACTTGCAAGAAAAATCAAAACCAGATGTTATACTTCAAGCTAGGTGTCATGAATCAAAGTGTAGCGTGGATACTTACAGAATGAAACAACATACAGTGTCCTATTCGGGACTGGATATCCTCAGGTCCAGCATTACAGGAATCCTCTCTCAGAAGTTTCCATGTCTGACACTGACAGTCAAAAGCAAACAATCCACTGAACTGGGGTTCACTGGCTCTGCTGTCATCAACACTGCCATTGCAGGTCAGAATTCTGCCTCCAAAGGTATAGATCATGTGTTTTTCAGAATCCATACACATCTGAAAGAACAAGATAAGCAGTTTTAAGCCAGCACACTAAGACTTGAATACACAAAGATTTAAGATTAAACATCCCTCCCCTGCAAGTGACACCTGGTGAGACAGTACTCTGCACAGCTCCTGAACCTCTAATGAACAGAGAAGAATACATGTGTCTTCACAGTTGACAGGTACTAATCTCAGAAAACAGTTCTTTATTTAAAGTGTGAGTCGTAATTTTATCTTGTCTATTTAATAAGAAGAAAACATAAAAAAGGCTACATGCACTTCTCAGCACATAAAAACTTGCCTCTAGCTGCTGATTTTAGGGAAAGACATCCAGATCCATAGCCAATTCTGTCAGGAAGCTAACAGAGTATCACCTTGGACAATGACTGTGCAAGGTAAGAATCCAAATCACTACTCATTTACTGATCACCATTCAACTCATCCAAAACCTGCATGTGATTTCTGAGGTTCCATCCCAAGAATGTATTTACTGTTACCCCCATTGCTTCCACGTAAATTAGGACTTTAACCTGGCCAAGGATATTTGATGAGGCTTCAGCAGAAATATGTTTATCACCAAAGCCTGCATTTAAGTTATGGCACAAGAAATGCATCACAGAAGAAACAAAACTCCCCAACTCCAGGTGTTTTCAGACACAGGACAACACAGAGGGTTACAGAACACCAGGGAATAGGAAAAAAACCAACCAACCAACCAAAAAAACCCCAGACAAGATTACAGTAAGATAAGAGATGCTACTTAGCAAAGCCTACACAAAACACTTCTAGTGCAGCACATTTTTGTGAAGGTTCAACAAAAAGTACTATCACAGTAGGTACTGAGGGAGAGAAGAGAAAGAGCTGCAGGCTGATAGAGAATTCAGGGAGGACATTCTTGCCTAAGAGACAGCAGGGGGAAAGAAAAAGAAACAATTTCAGAAGCAAGAAAACAGAGTACCAAGAGTAGGTTTGCCAGTTGACAATTTACTTTTGCCTTTTCCCCAACACCTGGGAGACCAGCATTCGTTATTAATAGAAACAGAAAGACTGATTGGATTTTGTTCTGCAGACAATGCGGATCTTTAATTTTCGGTGTCAGCAGAAACACATATTGTGCTGGCAAACAGCAGCTTTGGTTACAAAACAGCTATTACCAATAAAAGCAGTTCTTGGGCTGCTTTAAAACTGAGTACTGATGTGCTGTTTCTTGGCTATGCTTTATAAAAGTCAATTAAGAACAAATTACCTTTTTCAAGTACACAGAAGTCATTAAAAATATAAGTAAAAAAAAGTATTCAGTTTGAACACACGGGCAGGCAACGCTTTTTAAAGGATTAGTAGCCACTCCTCCAAGGTATCTCAATCTCCACAAAGCAAGCACATCCTACAAATTTTAAAAGATAACCAATTTTGAAAGAATCCTGATCCTGTTGGCCTCATTTCAGTCCCTTGCTTACAGTGTTCTTCCAAAGGTACCATACACAGCTTTGCAAGTTGTTCCCCAATGCCCTCTGTGGAGGGAGATCTGCAAACCCAGCTCAACAAGACTGATTAAAACCAGCTGAACTGTGCTTTGAGCTTTAATAAAATGTCTTAATAAAACGAATTGGTTTGTAAAGGTTTTTATGATCCTTCTGACTCAATTTTTATGAGAATCCCAGTAATCAGTGGCATTAGGCAAAAATGCTGTTAGAATTTAACTGAGTGTTGATCACTGCGACGTTACCTGGCACAGCACCTTAAACCCCAGGAGGCTACAATCAGGATTGAGCCCCAAAAACTGAGTACTTGGAGTAAGAGTGTGGCTGACCTGATGATCAAAGACCAGCTTTGGGCCTCCATCTGCTGCTGTGTCTTCACTGAGTAACATCCATGTGTTGGTGTCAATGTCGTAGCGATAGAAGTCACTTTTCAGAGATTTGCTGTTCCTCACAGAGGAATCCAGGTAGCGTCCCAGCGTGTAGATCTGCCGCCGCTGAATGTCAATGCACATCTTGTGACAAGATCTGGCACTAGGACCACTCTAAATAAAGAAAAAAAGAACCAGAAAAAGAACAAAAATCATCATCTTGTTCCAGGCAGACCACTGCGCACTCACTCAGGGCAAGTAAGTGTATCAAGCAATTTAAAATTATTTGAGAAGTCAAGTTTCTTTTGTTGAGAAATCAACAAAAATGATTTGTTTTGCTTGCAATCAGACAAATAGAGGGTTAATACATAATTATCCATTTAACAGGACATCCCATAACTTCTTTGTCCTTTAGAAAGACACCAGCAAAAAGCTGAACACATTTTTTACAAACTTATGACTTGAAGCTTTTTTTTTTTTTTGTAAGGTTCCTTAGAAAACAGTTTCCTCCAGAAGTGATTCTCAGAGGTGTGTGAAAGCTACTTGATCTTTTAAAATAACAGAAGTTGATGCACATGAGAGGCAAACTGATGTGTCACAGCCTATAAATAACAGCATAGGAAGAAGATGAAGATGTGCACTGTTACAAGAGCCTCTCTTTTATTAATAGGCTGTTTTCTAACAGATCATAATCAGACACTCCCACAAGCAATCATACTCCTAATGGGTATTTGAAGGTAACAAAAGCACTCCCTGTCCTTCACAAATAGATATGGCCATTCCAGCCTCCAGCTACAAGAAAGTTTCCCACGGTAAGTAAAACTTTGTGAGTTATGATCTTCAAGAGAAAGACAGAGGGCTTCTGTCAATTTGTTATGTGCTTATCCATCCAGGAATGCTCAACTTAAACCAGCAAGTGATTTATTCAGTGACATTACAATGATGCAGTAGCCTCTCTGCTTCCCAAACCTAATTTTGAGAGCCTTTGTACATTTATCTTGAAGCACAAAAGTAATTTTCCTGTACTCCAAAATACTAGAAAGCAAGATGTGCAAAGCCTTATTTGAAAAATATCAATGGAAAAAGGAAGGGGGGAAACCTAACATCAGGTTTATATATAAACTCTATAGTTTATTTGGCCTTTGTTGGACTAAATGATCTTTAGTGCTGGGTCATCAGGAGCAGGATAATAGGATTAGGATGAGGTTGGACTCCATAATCTTGTAGGTCTTTTCCAGCCAGAGCAATTCCATCATTCTGTGATCTCACGAGATCCCTTCCAACCCCTAACATTGTGTGATTCTGTAATCAGTTTGTGTAATTTTGTCACTTAATAAACAAAGACGCCAGAACAAGGCTGGATAAATAAATTCTGAAGTCTGGAAACCAACATGAAAACAGGTAAGATTTCAAGTGACAAAAAAGGTAAGATGTACAGAAGACTGAAGTGTGACATTTTTAAAAAATCTATTAAAACCTATTGAAAAATAAAAATTAGGCAAAGATGTAAATAAAATCAGCAATTGCTAATAGACTTACAGTTAAAAAGAAGTAGTCATATCACACCAAATAATGAGCATACTATTTGTACCATGTAAATTCTGTAAATAATGCCTTTACAGAAAACAGATTTCCCCAATTGTACTCTTTCATGTAAAACATTACAATGAAATAATTACAGAAATTTAAAATGCAGTGATGGAATATATTGCACTATATTGGATAAAATATAACAGGAAATATTTTTGTAGTCTTTACTGTTCATGTTAAAGAATCTAATTTCTTGATTTAAGATTACAGGCAACAACAATAACAAATGAGAATCTGAAGAGGTGAACTGAGTTGCTCATATTTACTAAATAGGAAGTATTATACCAGCAATGATTACAGCTTTTAGGATTAGTTACTTCATAGTAATTAAGGTAATTTTACATTCTAAAAAAATACTGGAAAAATTATGAAATTAACATAAAATCCTAAAATGCAGCAGAAGTTTACTCATTGCCTCTGGCCATATGGAAGAAGCTGACAGAGAAGGCAGCAACATGCTTCACCTTGTTCCTAGAAAACACAAACCAGCATCTTCCATATGACCCAGTTTCAAACACAAAGGGTAGTTTCTTTGCATGAGAAGTATCAATTTGTGTATTCACAAAGATTGCCCCTGATTCACAGGGCAGTAACCTCAGTAGACAAAATCCATCTCTAGTTATGTAGCTGGGACACTTAAGGATATGTCACTGGTCCCCTGCCAAAGAGCACATTTGCCTTGGCAAAAATGTAAAGACCTACCTGTGTTTCCTGACCTTTGCAGTTCTTTAATTGTACCACTGATTTAAGTACCTTCCCCCACTCCTTCATCTCTATATACACTCTACAGGCCAAAGTAAATCCTACCAAATCTGCTCAAATAATGTCTTTGGCACTTTCAGGCAGAGATCTCCAATTTAGCAATTTTCAGACCCTGAAGAGCTGCATCATCAAATGAAATTTGTCTGAGCTCAGACACCAGCCTGAGATACTTGGCACCTACAGTACTAAAGGTAAAATACACAAATTTCATCTCCTAAGACTATGGTAGAATGAGAAAATTCAAGAAAAATATCTTCATTCGTGCATTATGTGCTGGTCAGGTTGCTCACAGCAATGTCTTTTTAAAGGGCTACTGAAAGTTTTGATCTTTTCATCTATACAGATGAAAACTGTATAGATGAAACTTCACAGAAACTTCACCTCAAGTTCACTTAAGAACTTGAGCTCCACCAAACTGCACAGCATGCCATGCCATGAACTCTTTCTTGTAATAAACTTCTTCCAATTCATAATCTGTTCTCAAAGAAAAGTGGATTTGTTCCTGCATGCCACTCTCAAGATCACTTGGAACTGCCTGAATTTCCCGTTTAGTCTACATGTTTAACAATACAACCAAATAACTCCAGTAACAGTGGTACTGGAGTCAAACATTGGTTTGACATGTGAGGTCAAAAGAAGGAAAAGGCCTAAATTTGTGTTGACTGGAGAGCTACTCAACTTGACCAGGTAAGTCCTTGTAGTGTATATATACCTCAGAGAGGGACAAAAAGTTCATTTACAATGACAGAAATGAGCAGACACTCAACAAAACACTTCAAGGCACATGTGGTTAAGCAAAGCAAGAGCCTGTGGGTGGTTGTGAATGTTCATCCCAAGACTTGTACTCCATGCAGAAACAACAGCCAGCCTGTTGTTCAAAGAACACACACTGCCACAACTTGTCATGGAGAAAGTGACCATCCAAAACCAAAGAGGAAAGAGCCTGTTGATTCCAGAAGTGTTGAAAGAACTTGACCCCTAATAAGCAACAAGTGGGAAAACCTGACCACAACTGCCACAACTCTTAAATCTACAGCTATAGAGATCAAGTCATGTTAGAGAGCAGGAAAACAACTTTTTGCTCCCTCCTGAGGGGATGTAGGCTGGTTGACAATCCATGAGTTGGCATCCCAAGATGAGTGAATCTCAGAGATCTCTTATATCTCACTCGAATTTATCACCAAAGATTTATTTGTAGTTTATCTCCTGTACTTGCTCTTCCTCTAAGCATACTGCCATTCCTAACTGTATCTGAGCTAAAAAAGAGTTCCACTTGCATGTTGATAACCACAAGAGATTATACAAGCCCCAGTCCTGAGCAGAGCAGAAGGCAAAGCAGAGTTTTCAATCACCTGCTCCCGTGGTCATCTGAAGTCACAACAAATCAGTGCAAGGCTTCTCATTAAGTACTTGGCTCTTCAGCTCCAGTTTCACTGAGCTGGCTTCAAACTTGTTAGCGGGTGGAATTTTACATTTTTGCAGAGAAGTTTCAAGAACTGATGGAGTGATTTCACAGAGGTATTACTGCCTAAAGAGAGCATGTCTTCAGTTAAAATAGACTCTAGTAAAGTCACAACCAGCAACTGCCCAAACTCTCTGAACAAACAACAGCTTTGGGGACTCTTTCCAGTTCTCATCAGGAAGCTCCTGGCACGCACACTACAGAAACCACACGTGAGAAGCTTGTGACTGGGCTAAGTTCTTATTCAGATGGCAAGCAACGTGTTAGCTGCCTTGGCCAGTCCTTATGCCAAGGCTCTGATGGCAACAGTAAAGCATTAGCATATCACATTTCTAACCTACAGGACACCAAACAATACCAAAAATTACTAAAGCATGGGCACTGTTCGGTTTCTGTGGGACTCACTAAGTGCCCACACAGAGCTAAGACTAACCTGAACAAAATGGCTCTCTGCCACCCAGCACCACCATACAATTAGCACAGCATAATAAAGGCTAAGACAGATTAAGCAGTATGTGCCATGGCCCCATCTGAAACAAAATACCAAGTTTCTATGCCCTACTCTAATACCTTTCCTCAAACAGGTTGATCTTGATGCAATTTCTCTGGTCACTTAAAATGCAGATAAATGCCCTGATGAGAGTGGGATGGCAGAGAAAGGAAGAAAGGATGTACAGCTAGGAGTACCTAAGTTAGGCTTTCAATCCTTTAAGCACCCAGGAGTGACCAAGGCCAAATAGGATTTTTTGGTTTCGTCAGTGCTACACGAAATTTAATTGTGCAATGCCAAGTGAATACACAGTATACTTTATGAAAAGCCTTCTCAACATGCTAAGCCACTTTATAAAATCTAATTAGAGCTTTCTTCATTTAACTTGCAAATGCCGAAAGCAATTATCCCACTTAAGGACTAACTTACAAAACGTTTTCAAAAAGCAACACAACAGCACTGAGAGACAACACTGCCTCCTTAGAATAATTTATTTTGTTCCTACAGAAGAAAGGATTGGGACTCAACTCCTTAGGGTAGGGTCTGCTCAAATAACTGAGTATGCCAGAATCAGTATGCATCATCTTAACTGGCATCCTCTGCTAAGGCACGAACATGATAGCTAGGATAGCTTTCATTTTTTTGGTTTGCTTTAAATAAACGTCCTATGAACCCACTTAAGTGCAAACAGTGCTACAGGAAGCCAGTTCCACTCCTCATCCCACCCCCAGTTAAACTGGGGGAGCTTGGCTTCTTTTAGTTATCATAACCTTTTGCAAATAAAGTGTTTTCAGTTGCAAGAAAATCTGTTTTTTTCAAGCTGATCCAGATGAAAAACCTCAGGAGCAAGCCTGGACCCCGTTCAAGAGTCAGGGAAATAAAAACAAAGAACAGCTGACTAATTCTCCCTTCTTGGTGCTGTAAAAGACTGAATGGAATGTGAACACTGCCTCCAGTATAAAGTTCAAAAATAAGCGTCATGAGGTAAATGCTCTTGTCCTAAAGCAAACTAGGACGAGGACATAAAAAGACACAAACAACCTACTTTGTTTCCAGCTCTGAGAGCAAGCTGTCATGCAACAAATAGTCCCTCCTGCCTACACACAACTTCAGAGATTAATTGCTCTCATTTCCCAGTTTCAGAGTATAATTCATTTCCTCCTCCACCCCCCACAAAGAAAAGCAAAAAAGTTCTCCACAAGCTTGAAAATGAAAGGAAATGTATATTATTCTCCACTAAGCTTGAAAATGAAAGGAGATGTATATTATTCTTGGCATTCATTCAAGTCCATATGATTTTTAAGATTAAAACTCATCAGCGCTGTATCTATGCCCGTCTTCAGCTAGTGCTCCCAAACCATTTATGCTGCAGTTCAAAACTATTTGCTTTACTCTAGCTGAGTACTAAATTCAGCAGCAGAAACAACTACAGCCATACAGAGAATAAAACATTTTCATCCCAGGCAAGTTGCTCACGGAAGGTATTTTTAAGTTTCTCAAAACCTAAGGTGACGGAAACCTACCGAAAAGAACTGAATTTGTCACTTTTTTCATGGTAGCATAGGAGATTTGTCTTGCCCATCAGCCTAAAACACAAAGCAAAGTAAGAGGAGGCTGGTGTACTCCTTCTAATGCCCAGGCAATCACCAGCCACATGCCAGGAACACCAAGTCAGAGCAGGGTCTTGCATGTTCAGGCACAGAACACATGAGAGCATCGCATCTTGGGCAGAGCATCCCATCACAGGCACACTGCCATCTGTCTGCAGGAGTTTAAGTCTTCAGGACCCTCCCATAAATAGCATATCCCAGCTACTTATTTCTAATCTTTATGATGACAGAAATCAGTGCTACATGTGTCATTTCTTGTCCAAGACTTGACAGGTCAAGCACTAGACTTAAAAATCTTTGAATGTCGCATGGGGTAAATGCAGCAAAGGATTAAACTGGGATCAAATGCTTCCAGGAGCACAAGATGGGACCCTGGCTCCAAAAAAACAATCTGGATGCTGAATCTACACTGCATTCAATTACTCTGCAAATTTGAGTTAGCTTCATCATATGAAGCTAACAGTTACACCAGATCAACAGCCACAGATTTCCACTCTAAGATATTCTTGCCTCTACTTACAAAAGATAACAGATATTCCAACTTACTTCTACATCTGTTGTACAAGCTATAAATAATATTCTTCTAGAGTATGCAAGTTAAGTACATTCTGCCAGTAAATATTTTGGGAAGCCTATTAAGTAGATCAGAATCTAGATAAGAATCATGATGCTTAAAACTCCCCAGCACCAGTACTGGAAAGCCAAGGGTCTACACAATTTTTCACAGAGAACAGTTTAATGCCTTATGATAAATGTAAAGTTCAGATACCAAAAAGTTTCTGGCAAGTATCTGCAATTAATTGAACATTAAGAAGTCACCTAACCAAAGCTAAAACAAGGAAGATACCCTTCAGTCAGGCAGTTGACACAGTATTTGAGCCAAAGCTAATCTGCTTACAGGTACCCTCCTATAGCAATGCAACTAAAGAGATTTAGTTTAAAAGTCTGGGCATCTGACTCAGACATGATGGAGCAGATTAAAGTCAGAGGCAGCTTTTATCATGAAGTTTTGATCCATCTCTTTAAGATGGGGGAAAAAAAATTAAACAGGATGAAGATTTGGGGTTTTTTTCCTTCCTAAAAGCATGTACACATTTCTCACTGTTGATACTTCATGGCCTTGGGCTGAGCCTTCCCTGAAGAGACTTCCCCTGCTTAGACCAGAAGCAAAAAATAAATGGCCTGGTGTTCTATTTTTGAAAGACAGTTCAATGAGCTTGTAAGTCAAATGATTAAGCTCAGAGTTCATACAACATGATCCTTATAGCAGCAGTACACTGGATTTGATGATCTGCAGGGGGCTCATCCCTTTCAGACCCCTCCTAAGACTTTACCCAGACTCTTTGCTCCATCCTTTCAGGATCAGAGGAGGTTCATCAGGGCACAGAGTGCAGAAACAGTGCAGCACGTGAACACTGCTAGGAAAACAAAAAGGATGCTTCCTGTTCTATTCCCACAATGTTAAAAATTAGGCTCCCAACAGGCCTGTTTGCAGAAACCACTGATTCCAGAGGATTTTCACGAAGGAATGACCTAGCACATGTTCTACTGGTTTCTGATGAACCCTAATTAACACACCTCCCAAGAAATGAAGTGTGCCCTATGAACTGACTCCTAAATACCAATATTCTGTCTTTGACAGATGTGTTGCACGAGTTAACCTACAGCACAGGAACAACTTTGGCAACCCAACCCTCTGTCACTGCCAGTGCAGGGAGCCACATTCCGGGGTCATTTCTGGGCTATGTGCTGTCACTTGGCTTGTCTCACACCAAGGTATCATCAAGGCCTTCCAAGCACTGCATAACAGAGTGGATCTCATGTTGCAGTAAACCAAGGCATCCTATGACTAAGAGAATTTCTAGGCAAGCAAGTGGAAAGGGAGGAAAAAAAAAAATCCCAGAGCTTCACAACATGAAGTAATTCTTTCATTTATGTGAAACAGGTTACAGGAACTTGCATGAAGGTTTTGCCTAGGCTTTAGTTTACAGTCAAAAATACATCACCCAGCCTAAATGATTGAGCTTACAAACACAAACAAGAGAAGCACCAAAGTCATGCCCTAATACAAGACAACCTTGCAGTAAAAGGACATCAATACTGTGCTATTTCTAACAAAAAGGGAACAATTCACCTGCAAAACAAGTGCTACTCGCAGTGATGAAACGTGAATGAGGTTGTAGCTTCTTAAATTTTAACAAGCAAATTGTTGCTTTGTCACACATCAGCTGCTCAAGCTTTGCTTTCAGTAACACTGATGAAATATAACAGACAACCCACCACAGCACCAGAGCTTTCACCAGCTCTGAGAGATGGGCCCTTAGGAAAACATCCCTCGTGTGCTGAATTTAACTAACCCTGTTAACAATTGCAGGATGTTGAATGAGGTCATTTTTTCATAAGTTCATGCTGTCCTCTCATTACCAGCAACAATGGCTAGCAAAGGTCCAGCCAAGAGAGATTTTTCCACAGATGCAAACTGTTCAGCTCAGCTACAGTCACACTTGGAAACCAACAGGAGGAAAAATATTTAACTGGTCATTTGTGGATTGTTTAGCCACAAAGATGAGGATGCAGCAAGGCTAGAATTTTTGAAGGTTGTTTTGTTTTTTTAATTAATTGTCCTCAAAAAGATGTTGGTAGATAAGCATTAAATTTTAAGTCTAATTCCTTGGACAGCCATAGGCTCTCAGATCTTTCTGAGAAATTGAAGACAGTCTTGAAGAGATGACAAAGAAGCAGTTTGTACCCAGAGGTGTTATAAAGTCATAATGTAATTTTTCCCATCAGGTTAACTCATGCCTATGGGATTGTCATCCCAGGGATACAGTACTAAGCACAGTTTAATGCAGGCTTCCTCTGTCAGCTGTTATAGTAACATGGCAAGAGAAAAAAAAATATACCTAAAGAGAATATTTTTGGCATTGAAAAAACAGAACTGTGGAGACTTCTTTTGAACTAAGTGACAGATGAGCAAAGGCGTAGCTCCTGAAAATTGTTTGTATCTCCTTTCAGCTATTCTGAGAACATAATCTAGTTACCCAGCTGCAGGATCTGCATCAATTCCCCCTGGAAGTGCAGCACTCAGCTTGCCTCTGCTGTGTCATAGTTTCAGAAACAAAGCATCTTCAATTTTGCAGTAATCTATACAGAGGAAAATGGGCCAAGAAACAGTGCAAGTATTCTCACTGGAGGTCTGCGAGGCATCCTGCCAAACTTTCTTTTCCATGTAATAAGGAGAGTAAGCATAAAGCATGGCAGCAAGCACGTGTGGAGGAGCTTTTAAGGACAGAGCACTGAAAGCAAAGCAATGCAAGGACCAAAATCCAACAACTCCTGAATCCCTGTATCAGCAAAATCTCCATCACATACATGCCTTGGAAAATTCATGGATTAAGTCCTATTCAAACTAAGCTCTCCCAGGCCTGAGAACTCAACCTATTGATGCACTACTCATTCTGCCAGTATATGCCCTTGAGACAGTCCAGAAAGCTTAAGTACAAATTACCTCCAAAACCTGGTGACAGAAATACACTCATTATTAGCTACAAGTTCCACAAAAATTTAGTATGTTTTCAAGTCTGTAATTGTCCAGATAATTTAGCTAAGGAGTTGCTTATGATACTCCTGGAGAATGTTTCATCTGTGTTACCATACTGGGATAACTGGTATTTCTTTAAAGATTGCTGTACTTGTACAGTTTGAGGAGTGTTAATGTAAAGTAAGTCTTTCAAAAACTAGATGGAACAAGAGACCACTCTACTCCCAATGCAAAGCTGACTGGTGTATGAAGCTCCTTCCACCATGTTGGCAAGAAGATAAAACTCTCCTCCTACATTCTGCCCCCAGGTGCTCTCCTGTTTCTTTAAAAATATTTTTCCCTTCCAAGCATTGTGTGAAATGCAGGGTTTCAGGGATTCCAGCTGGCTTGTCTTACAGGTGCATATCTGTGTCTTTAAAATTCCAAAGGATATAAATCAGCTTTCCTTATACCAATGCCCACTGCTTCACTAAATCCTTACATGAAAATTCTGTAATACCTTAAGCAGTTGAATAGTGTGTTATCCTCCCTGAGATGCAGTCACAGCCACCCCAGCATGTCTGTGTATTGCCTCATCTGCAATTTACAGGCATCTGGATGATGTAGTAACTCCTTAATAAAGTCATATAAGTAAAATAAAGCTGCATTCCAGATCAGAGCAGTAATCTCATCATAAGCTAGATTTGAAGTGGTGATTTTTTTATTGGAACATAAGCATGACAAATCAAGTATGCAGGCTGCATTACCCCAAGGTGTAAAAGTGGTTTACAAGCTTCACTCCTTGCAACTGAAGGCTTTCAGATGGTTTGGAAATCCACATATCATCTGAAGACTGGCAGGCACAACTTCCAGGACTGCCAAAGTTTTGCAGCCTTCAGAACACTGTGCATAATGCATTTAAGTACTCCCTACTCTATGAAACTGACTTCAGTATCAATGTGTGGAGGAAAGGAACCTCCACACACTGACACATCTGGTGTCACAGAATCACTGAGGCTGGAAAAAACCTCTGAGATCAAGTCCAGCCTATACTGAGTGCCACATCCATCCTTTCCTTGAAACACCTCCAGGAATGGTGACTTGGGTTGGATTTGAAACACCCTGAAACACCTCCAGCTGGGTTGGAAGGGACCACAGAGATCATCAAGTCCAACTCTTGATCCACTACCACTGTGGTTCCCAGCCCATGGCACTCAGTGCCACATCCAGGCTCTTTTTAAATATCTCCAGGGATGGAGAATCCACTACTTCCCTGGGCAGCCCATTCCAAAGCCTGATCACCCTCTCCATGAGGAATTGCTTCCTGATATCCAACCTAAACCTCCCCTGGAGCACCTTCAGGCCATGTCCTCTTGTCCTGTCACTGTCTGAGGTACTACAACCTCCCTTCAGGTAGTTGTAGATAGTGGTAGGGTGCTCCCTGAGTGTCCTCCAGGATAAACACCCCCAGCTCCCTCAGCCTCTCCTCAGACTTCCCCCCCCAGTCCCTTCCCAGCCTCCTTGCTCTCCTCTGGAGCTGCTCCAGCACCTCAATCTCCTTCCTGAAGTGAAGGACCCAGAACTGGACACAGGACTCACGGTGAGGACTCACCAGTGCTGAGTACAAGGGGAGAATTACATCCCTAATCCTGCTGACCACACTATTCCTGATAAAAACCAGTGGATGCCAGTGGACACACCTGGGCACACTGCTGGCTCATGAGAAGTTGGGAATAAACGAAGTTTGACTCGTTTTCTGCATTTTTTGCATACTAGAATCAAGAACTACAGGCCTGTGGTGATGGAACTGAATAACTTAAGGCCCAGAGTTGTTTTAAAATATGGATGATCTTTTCTTTAAAAAGAAATTCAAAGTTAAAAAAGACAAATAAACAAGAGTTAAGAGGTCCTTAGGCATACATAAACAAGTAAGTTACTTCACAAAGCTGAAAACCTCTCCAAAAAAACGTATTTTAAAAAATAATCAATGTACTCCTGCCTCAACAGGGTCTGTTGGTTTCAGGCTGCCTATGTGGAAATCACTGGAGAAGTTAACCAGGCATAGCTGAAAGTTTAACTCTTTGACAGAGAATACTGGGTAGAAAATTTAAAACCCCTGATTCTACTAATCAGGGAGGAAAATAAATGCATGCAATATTTAAGATCAGTCTCAAATAATTTTCATTTGGTTCATTTCAGCATCTGCTTTCTTTGTCTCTACTTCTGTAGGCATTTATGCTGTTTAGGAAGTTGGCTCTGAGGTGTAGCTGTAGTATCCAAGTTTCTACTACAGGCTTTTTTGGGACAGCTGCTTTCTCCCTGTGTGCTTTTGTGGCACCAGCCACCTCCTACAACTGAGCATCTGTACAACTGCAACTACTCAGAAGTAGGACATGGCAGATTCGGTATATTAGATCCCAAGTCCATTAACATCACAGCATTTGAAACTAAAAATGCAAAGTTATTTAAAGCATCTTCCAAACTACATCACCATCTGTGGGAAGGAGTCAATATTTGAGACTAGTTTGTTTCCTGCACTTAAAACAGCACAGGGTAAAAGCTTTACAGAGATAAGCTCATGGATTTCAGCTTCACAAAAAAAAAAACAAACAGTCATAGGTGCCACAAACATTTACAAAACCAGAAAATGCCTGTGTGGTAACATGACACTGCAAGTTTTGGGTAAGTTCATCCATGTTCACAAAGAAATGCATGCAGGCATCACAGAAAATTTAACTGGAAATACGGAGCAGGTGAAACTCCCTCTGGCTCTCACTATTATGAGATCTTTCTACACTTGGCAGCTTTTACTTTCAGTATACTCAAAGTACACTGAAACCTATTTTTTACATCACCTTCTGGATCATTTTGAACCTCCTGAGCAATAGGCACTCACTGACCAACACTTTCCTTCGTGGTGCAAAAGGATTTATCTCCTCAACCCATGACAAGACCTTCACTTCTACCTAAGGAGCTTTGACAAGAAACACTTTTTTTGAGAAACACAGTTTTTTTGAAAAGTTTTTGAGAAACAGTGTCACCTAAACCTAACCCACTTACACCATTTCCACATCCTTCCCAGAGATAACCTGTGAACAGGATTTCCCTCTAAAACAGCCAGAATGAAGATAAATCACCATAGCATACACAAAAATATGCACTACAGAAGCTCCTAATTCATGCAATAACAGTTTGAAGGAAGATCCTCTATCTTGTCTCACATATGTAAGAAACATTGAACCAAGGTACAGGAATACTAATCACATACAAATTATGCCAACTTTCATGCCACTTCACTCTCATTTATCTCCAAAGGAATCAACATCCCTCAGCATTTTGATCCTATTTAAAAATCCACACCACTTCAATTTATACCAAGTAAATCTTCTCTGTAGTTCACATAAACTGTCCTCTCTGCACTGAACTTCACTAAATTAGGCTCCAAAATAGGAATTTGCTGCTTGGAAACTAGAAATATTAAGACACCAAAGCATTAAGTTTCTCTATTAAATGACACTGGCCTAGGATCAAAATGCCCAAGAAATTACAGGGTTTGTTTTTTCAAAGCTATTTATTCCCAAATCCTGGAAAGGTCTACAATCTACAACCATTAATAAACACTGGATACAACACCATTTGTCAGAACATTCCACTTGGTTCAGGGTAAAAACCCTTAAAGGCTCTTAGACTTCACATGGTTTGGCTCTGCTTCATGCCAACTGATTCACAGAGTTGTTGCAGACTCCAAGCATGCCACAGAGGGGACTGAAATTGTGGGTAGGGTTGAGAGGTCATGGAGCTGCTCCTTGGTGCATCTCCTTGAAGGATGCATGCTTGGAGGAAGATGATTTGACAAGGACTGCAAGAGTCTTGCTGGATCCATACACTGGAGGGATGGTGGAGAAGTTCTAATTCAGGTCTCTCCATCAGCAGCTGTGGTGTGTACACTGGAGGTTCAGCCCAATACTGCAAGCAGGTCCTCTAGAACCTCTTTTTAAGGTTCTGAAGTGATCAGCAGTGCTGATCCAGCAGTTCTATAAGAGTTTTCTCCTGGCATAAAAAGGACTATGGAAAAATTAGCTTTGGAAGTCCAACTGTTAGAAGGCACAAATGAACCTTCAGGTGACAAAGAAACATTTCTCCAGCTCACTGGCAAATAAACAGTCACAAGAATTTACTAAAAAGGTCAGAGAAGCATATAAAAATGCAATGCTAATGGCAAGCTGATGATCATCTGGCATTGTAACAGGAGCTACAAGTACCTTCATCCCCAAAGCATTACTGTGTCTTACCCCTACAACAGCAGAGAAGATGCAACTTCTACCATATTGTCCTCTTGTCCAAGCTGAATTGTTCAGTAGCTAATTTAACCACTGTCACTTATTAATTAGAACAAAATTAGAAGCAGACTGAGCACAATACGACATAAAAATCAGACTGAGTTATATTGGAATCTATTCTGAATATTTTTTAAAATTGCATGTCAACAGACATGCAGCTAATTTCCTTTAGCAAATTGTTTGTGAATGGTTGCTGTCCCTATTAGAGAAACATCTGGAGCCTTTGTTTTTCAATTTACTTCTTAGTGTTTTGAAATTGACCTTTTCATTTCTAAATCAGGTTTTCTCTAGATCTCAAAATACACAAACCAACAAAAAAAATACTTCTGGTTTGCAAGTCCAGCAGCTGACAGTTCACTGTACTGTAAGCCACCACAGCTCTAGACTATGCTTCAGCAAGTCTTCTACTGAGCACCACTATAAACTATATCCATGCAGGGAGTCTAAGATTCTCCTTCTTAAGCCATGCACATTTCGTAGCACTTTATTATGCATGTCTCTTCTTCAAAATTCCCCACATATTCAACACATTGTCCTTTAAAAAATCCACAAAAACTTTGCTTCCTCTTATTCCAAGACCCATCTTCCAGTTGAATCTCCTGACCTTCTGCTATACCCTGTAATAGTTTTCCTCCAAAATCCCTTGATAATCACTTTATTCTACCAACTTACAACTCTTATAGAGTGTCTCCTCTGGAGCCTTCCTTTGCATGTTCCTTCTTTATCCCACCACAGCATTATCTCCTGATAGAGTCAGGCAGGAAGAACTTGGAAGAAATAAAAAAAAAAACAAAACCCATACGCTGCTCCTGGCACTGCTGCTGCCTTGCATCCCAGCCAGGCCTCCCAAGCTCCACAGAAGCTCAACTGGATAAGGCAGGATCCCAGCAAGAAAGGAAACTAATCCCTTAAACACCAGAACTACCCACACACTGGTTTGTGCAGGAAGAAAACACAGCAACCCCTTTTGACAGGAAGGCTCTAGTTCACTGCATCCTGAGCTAGCCAAAAGTACACACTAAACAGATATGACACGAGAAGAAAAATGAAGGAAGGGACCATTAGAATTGTTGTGCCTTCTTTTCTATCACTGTTATTGACTTTCTTAATCTCCTTCTAATGGCAGACAACAGAAAGGAATGTTTAAGCTGTTTCTCTTCACCATAAATTCAATAGAAGACACAAGTCCCAATTTGCCCTTGGTATTACATTACACACACCCCTCCTTACCTTAAGGTTACATGTTGGGTAAACAGTCAGAAAAATAGTTAAATCCATGCTTCAGCACAAAGAGAAGCAACAAAAGCCCAGCCTACAGAGCTGGATGCTAGATGATTTATTTGGCTTCAGCATCGTATTAGGAAATGCACAAGTACCCCATGAGCAGTGATGAAAGGATGAAGGGTAAAAACAAAAAAAACCCAACTTGCAGTAAGAGGGGAAAAAAAACAACTTACAAGGATGCAAAAATGTAAGGACAACTTTGCCCCTACAGAGCTCTGTTAAAACAGAAACTGGAATAGCACATTCACTTTTGTTATGGCTCATTTTGTAAAGGGGGTTAGGAACTGTAAGCTAATGACACAAACACACACAGATTTGAAGCCTACAGGATGTGCCTTACTGTGAGATTTTGTTACAACTCAGGCTATTTGTCCTACTTGATTTTTGATTACAACCTCTAAACACCTCTGAGAGGAGAAGTGGCAACACTGAAGTGTTGTTTAATCTTGCTCACAAAATAAGCTCTGAGAAGAAACCGGAAAAATACAAGACCCTGGAAAAATACAAATGAGACATAAGAGATTTTTTATATTTTTTTTCCCATAGTTGGGAAAATCAACTCTTGTTATTGAAAAAGTGGTGGAATCTCCAACTTTTTTCATACCTTCAAGAAGCAGCTGCATGAAATTCCTGAAGTTTTGCTGATAGCAAGTAGCAAACTCAAAACACAACAGCCACACAGAGCTCTTAACTACACGAGCCAAAGGCCTTGGACTTTTTTGTGTTACCTCCTGTAACCCAATCTACATGCATTTCAGAGCTTTCATATGTCAAATACTGAGCAAAACAGGCCAAGGAAAATGGCTCAAATGAATACCACAAAAGCTCTTGGGATTGTGTGGCCTCTGGCACTTACCCTCATCCTCTAGATTTCCATCTGTTAGCTGTCTATTTCTACTCATGATTTTGACAGAAGTTAAAAAAAATAAACGATTTGTTTCTGAAGCTCAGCACCAGCATCAGGTCTGAAGTGTTTATTAGTCAGACTGGTTGTTCAGCCCTGTCAGATTATTTAACTCATGTTCTACCCACTGAACTTGGTTTTGGCTGATCAGTTTGCTCTGGAGAAATAAACTTTTCCCCTTCAGCAATCTTATTGCTTCAGATTCACCTCCAGCTCACATCTGCCCAGTGTAAGCATTTCAAAAGTCTTCAGAATTGGAAGGGCTGAACTTTATGGCTCCCCCTGCACACTGCAGATCAATACAAGCACATCTGAAATGTGGCATTTTTCTGTGTACCAATTCTTATATTGCTAACAATATAGAGGTTTGCAGAACTTACCTCTTTCTCAGTATCCCTGGATATACAGGTCCACTGGTTTTCCTTCACACTGTATGCCCAGAAGTCAGCCAGATCCTGAGTTCCATCCCAGCCACCAAACAAGTACACAGTTTCTATTTAAAAGAAAGACAATCAGGTTAATTTTCTTTTAAAAAGAGAAAGCCTTTTAAGAGGCTAACACCTACAAAATACCTGTGAAAACCAGACAGACTATCAAGAAAGAAACTGAAACCAATTCTTATTTACAGAACTGCTCCTCTTTGATGTAACCAGTCACCAGGAAAACAGTCTGGTTTAGTAACAGAAGTTTATAGGATTGGCAGGACACTCAATTCATGAGTCATTTACTCTTTTTACATCTACAGAAGAGGCCATCAAATCCACAAATTTCTGATTAAAATCCAGATTAACAATATTCAACTTTTTGGATACTGGGTATTTTATTAATGACATCTCAGCTTGTACCCCATTTGGTGAGAAAAAAAAATATAGATTAGAAAGCCTTCTGAGATAGCAGCAAAGACTTTCTGTTGACTCCATCCCTTAAAAAGGGAAAATTTATTTTAACTATGAAATCCCATTTAAGGGAAAAGTCTTGAATAAAGTAACTCATCTGATGCCACAAAAGCAAGTTAGCAGAAGAGTTACAGGTTCAAGTCAGTGTTCCAGGCCCATCTTTAGAGCTTGGTATTTTAAACCCACCACTACTCTATGCACAGCAAGTTTAAAGGCTTCTCATACTTACTGATAAAATCGCATGAAGCCTCTGCATGTGAGAAGCATTTAAGGAAGAAGACTCTGTTCTGACATGGAGAGATAACTAAGCTGCTCCTATTATAGAAACATCACTATCTAGTGGCAAATGCTAAAAATATTTCCATTTTAGGCTGCATTAAAACACAACACAAAGCCAAGTCCAAGAAGAACAAGCCACTGAAGACTTGCAAAGCTGTGAAAAACTCCTTTAAAATCCACAAACCAGATCTATTATGGAGGTAAGGGCCAATTTTGAATCCAACACCAATTAAAGAGCAGAGTTAGAAGCATGATTATAAAATGGGAATAGTCCCTGACCTTTACCTACCATCAGGATAGTGGTCATCACCATGGAAAGGTTACCCTGGTTCATTAACTTTAATTACCCTTCCTCCTGGACTCAGGGCTCCCAGTGTTCCCTGCAAAGAGCAGGTCCCTTTGTGCACATAAATTCTCACAGCTCACAAAACCCACATTACCACAACAGCTTCATTGATAGCAGAGAAAAATAAAAGATTTGGCACCAGCTAAGTATCCTACTGGGGCCTTGCCAAAACGTCATGCCTGCCTCTAAAGGCTTTGTTGTCCCAGATGAAATTTAATAGCAAACCTGAATGAATCTGGTGAAAACTCAGATTTTTGAAAGTTACCTAAAACGAGCTGACAGAATTAAATGGGATGTAAGCACTGAAAGAGGAGCACAGTCACACAGCTGGTGTGAACTGTGAGCATCCCCAGAGTCTGAGAGCAACCATGATAACACAAGTGTGTATGAACAGTGTGCCAAATTTCTTCATCTTGATGTAAAACTGTTGCTCAGCTGAAAGGCTCCATCACTACCAAGACATGGAATGACTACCATTTGTAAGTCTTATTACAGAGCTATATACATTTACATGGGAAGTATCTTCATTTTTGAAGGAATATTTAATATTAAAAAATGCATTTTTTAAAAAGAAAATAGGCATAGTTCTTTTAAAGTATGGTATAAGGAAAAAAATGGGGTTTTTTGGTTGCTTTTCTGTTTGGTTTTGTTTTGTTTTAACCATATTGAACTCCATCCCTCAACCATTATCACACCTCCTGCTCTATTTGCCAACTCAGATTTTGTGGGGAAGGTTATTTTTAGACCCTGCATCCAGAGCTCCAAGCAGGACAAACCCAAGATGCATGCCCAGCACTCCCAGGAACTGCCACCTAAACAACAAATCAACAAATACTCAAGGAAGAGGACAGACACAGGGAAGAGAACACAAACTCCCAGGCAGCAGGAATGGGGAAGCTTGAGAGGAGCACAGTAGTCTCCCATTAACAGCACTATTTCTGTTTTGATAGCACTGGGGAATTCAAGATGCAAGCATGGCACCTTGCTTTGGCAGAGGGAAGGATTCTTCCTTTGCATCCAAGCAATATGAAAGGCAGCAATATTGGTGCTGCTTTATTAAAGCAAACATCCACTCTGCTTTAGGGACAAAGCAGAAGAATTTTCAAACCTACCTGCAAGGCAACAAGAAAAACATGAAAGAGTTATGTTTACCCAAAGCTTTTACCAGCTAAATTTAGGAAGTCAAATTTCTCCTCCAGCATCTTCACCTTATCTCCTCTACATTTATTTTGAATACATATTCAACACTTTGAATTAAATATGTTCCATGAATATTTCTAATCTGCTTGCACAGGCAAAAATATTTCTCTAACGTCTGAGTTCTTTTCTTCCCTTACTCACTGGAAGACTAAAAGGTGCCAGGTTATTAGAGAAAGCCCATTCCACAAAATTAACTTATTTCCTGTCAATCTCTCCTTAAGTTCTCTTTTTCTGAAGAGTGTGCAAAGCAGCCTTCTCCAGATCCTGTTAAATAACAAAAACCCTGAGGTAGTTTCAGTCCAGGTCCATCTATGCTCTCCAAGTCAGCTCTTCTGTTAACTCCATCTTCTCTGTGTGGTGAAATCCCTTGTGGGATTCCAGCAAACCTTCCTCACCCAATAAGGATATATGCAGTAAATTGCTAAAGCCAGGCTGATAAAAGATGCTTCATCTGTCTGAGGATCCCTTTCTGCATTTTTACCTACTGATGTTTGGACACAAATGAATGCACTCCAACCCCGGTGACATATTTAATGAAACATTTTGGTCAAAGGGTACTTCCATGTCCCTGCCAGAATAGATCTTCATAGAATAGGAAGAATTATGGATGTACAACACCTCTGCAAGTCATCCAAGTCCATCATTTGTCTTCTCAACCCCTAACAGTAGGGCTAACTTCAGGGACAAACCAGGTTGTGCAGCTGCACTTTGAATATCTCCAAATATTGATATTTCATTTCAGTCTGTCCAGACCCCTGCTCCAATGCCCATCTTCATTACAATTCTTTTTTTCCTAATATCTAATTGGAATTTCCCTTGTGATGTGTCCATTGCCCTTCACCCTACCCCTCTGCACCTCCCAAAATAAATTAAGCTACCTTCTCCATGCTCTCCCATCAGCTGAAGACAGCTCTAGGATCCTCCCCTGAGCCTTCTGCAAGCTGAACAAAAAATACTCTCTGATCAGGCATCATGAGCTCCAGCCTCCAACCACTTTGGGGCCCTTCACTGACCTCACTCTTAAGTTTACCACCACCTGTATTGGACCAGAAAGCCCAAACTGAGCATAGATGTAGACACCAAACAGAAGGACATCATTCCCTCCCCTTAACCTCCTGGCCACACTTGTGCTAATACAGCCTAGGAGGAGGTTGGCCTCGTGCACCACAAGGACACATTGCTGATGGACATCAAGCTGACTGACACTTTACAGACCTTTCCAAGCAGCCAGTCACCAGCTCATACTATTGCACACAGGTGTTACATCCCAGGTCCAGGAACCTGCATTTCTCTTGCCTGAACTTCTTAAAATATTCCCTGAAGTCCTTCAGGGTCCCTCCATTCCAAGCCCTATTAATCACTCATTGCCCTCCTCAAACTTGCTGAGATGGTCTTTGAGAAGTGGTGCTCTTCAAACTAAGAAGGGCTCACCTCAGAAGTAAAAAGAAGTAAGTTTAAAAAATTCTAGGCATTAAGATGTACCAAAAGCCTTTGAAGAAAGGACATCACTTCCCTACGTAGCTACAGTAGATTTAGTCCACTTTGTAAGGAGCACTTGGAGCACAAACTATATAGTCAGAGCTTAAATTTTCTTATCTATCCCACCACTCAGTGTAGATGTTCCATGTAGGTGGTGGCTGGATTTGAGTTTTGTCAGGCTAGGTCTGGCCTGAGCAGGCAGTGTCTTCCTCTCAAATGTGAAAGCACCATGAAGTTGAGTAACATCCAGGATTCAGCAGCTGTTTGTGTTTCAGAGCTTAGGAGCCATCTGTGTTTTGTTTGAGAGATCTCTTCATCTTGTACACAAGTCCTGTCTTTAAATATCTTGTGGATAGCAGTGTTTTCCTCAGGCAAAACAGCATCCTTCATGTCTGCTGCTCTCACTTCATCTTTTTCATCTCTCCATGCTGCTTCTGAACCAGGCAATAATTTCCACTGAATTGCCTGCATATCCTATTGGGCACACTGTGCCCAGTTCTCTGAACCTCCCACTGTTCCCAACCTACAGATTTGTTCTTACTTATCTAATAGAATGAAGTAAGCAGAATTCCTTCCTATGAAAGGAAAAGCAAAATAATGTACAACGAAAATTACAGAGTAGTTTCACTTTGGTGAGTGAACAGTGACTAACAAAGGTCATTTCACTAATATTTTACTTCAAAAAATGTTTCACTTGCCAAAGAGAAGATAAATGCAGACAAAAAAAATTACTCTGGTTGTTTAGATATTATTTCTAAAACAGGTTTGTCAGAAAGCCTCAGAAGGCCCTATCTAAAGGAAATAAAAGATGAATGTTTAAACAAACAAGATATATCACAGAACATTCTTTTTTAATAGTGATTTCAGTATATTTAATGAATTCTGTGGCTTTATAGCCTGTCATTTACACAAAATTATGTCAATCAACTCCACTTTAAATATGGAATTATAAACCAAATCTCCAAAACACAGTACACATACTCCTCTAAAGTAAAGATGTTATTCCTTAAAACTTGAATGTGGTAATCCACTTACTCACTCACGCTTTCTTGCAGAATAAGCATTTGTATTTCCAAATGCATGGCATACCTGAATAATGAAAAGCCTGAGATGGTATAATCAAAGCTATGTAAATCAAAGTATCAGTGCTACATGTCTCCATCCTCATCCAAAACTGTATTAGGGCTTAATGCATCTGGGAACACAGTACTGTGTACAAGCCTGTGATTTACTGCTGAGTCCTTCATCCCAACCTATGTAAACAACAGTACAGCTTTTCACCACTGCCATTCAGACCACTTGTGTATGTTTTTGTGTAGTTTTGGGACTGTTTTCACTTTCATGTTTTGGGGATACCTGTGCATCCGAGTTGTGACTACCCAAATACTTTCCCTTCCATCTAGTAAGAGCAGAAAACTCTGCATTGTCTTGTCTGAACTACGCAACACATGCACCTTGCAGCAAAACACAGAAGTGATACAAGACTTCTGTTTTCATTTACAAAATAAAGCTCAAGAGGACCTAACAGTATAACCAACTATAGCCAGGAATGCTTCTTTGTAAATATTTCTATGTATGTATAACAAAACCAACCTCATTCCAATCTGAGTGATAATACGATTAAAAGCACAGTAGACGTTGTCAGAATCAGTAATTGACAATTATTTGCTTTATATAAGAAGGTAGCACACTGCATTTACACTTTGGTATCCCAAAGTGCCCACATTTTCATCCCCAACTGCTTAAACAGTTTTGCAAAGCACAAATTGCACTGCACTTATCCCAAGACAGCCACAGAAGGTATTACGAGCGGGAACATCAGATGCAAATGCGATGTAACAGCACAAGTTACTGGTTACCAGCAGAGATGCCAGAATTGCTCTTTCAGTTATTTTCACCCTAATCAGAAGATAACAGATGCTAAAAAGCAGTTTAGACCAGGTTAAACTGTATTTTACCTGAAACTCAGAGACATTCTCAATGACTCAATGCACTACCAGTAACTTGAGATGTAGCTCAACTGCTTACCATATCCTCTGTCCTGACATTAACCTCTGCCTCCAATACTCTTAGTACTGTTATAAAATTTAATATAAATTGCTATTTTTATCCTCAGTAATAACTGATTAATATTTCCTTGAAATCAAAAAGGAGCACCATGTGTAGTCCTGTTATAGCAGGTCTGGACACCAGGTTTTGAAATTTGCTTCCATCGCTTCCTCTGTGTTATGAAGCTTTAGAATCTCTTTATATGCATGATTTTGGTGTTTCACTTGGCTTCTAAAATACTAAACCTGAAGAAAACACAAGGTGTTGAAAAGGCCATCAACCCTCTAAATGAGGGCTGCAAAGTGAGCTTATTTTAATTTGTTATGAAAGGCTTCTAAAAAAAAGAAAAAAAAACAGCAACAATATGAAAAGGAAAAAAAAAAAAAAACCACAACACAAAACATCAACAAACAGCTCAACAAGTGTGTGGGTATTTGCTCAAGGTTAGCCAGGGAGTTTTATAGCTCCAGCCCGTGCAACACATCCTGACATAACTGGCTGAATTCCCACAGTCTCATTAAACACTACCTATATTCAAAAGGAAAACTCCAGCAATCGGCAACAGCTGCTTTTAAGAATAACAGCATCAAGAACTCCCTTGGCCTGTTCATGAGCCAAATAAAATGGCAAAACTGATAATTGCAAAAACATCTTGTCTTTTACAAGCCTCAGTGGGCCTGGAAGCAAAACTAAGGGCAACTTTCCAAATATCCCACCACCACTGGAAAGAGCTGCAGCAAGAAAGGATGAGAATAAAAAGAGGGAAATCTCATCGTACATCAGGATTTTACCTCCCGTGGTGCTCCCCAGAGAGTTTTGTGCAGGTAATAAAAAAAAAGATAGACACTTTTTACAGCCTTGTTAAAGCACACTTGAAAGTCAAGTCAAAGGCAGAGATAATATGCTTACTGGGATTTAAGGAAACCAACAGGCATGGAAATGAAATCTCACACTACCACGAATGTATCATTTGCAGGAGGGCTAAAGGAGGATCATTTCAGAACTGGCAAACCTCACCTTCCTTCGAAGCAACCACTGTCTACTTATTCCCTGAGGCCACTAGGGAGCGTTCACAGCTTCTTTTGTAGGCAAACACCAGCAATCCCCCAGCAGCATTTTATTCTAATGAACCTCAAACCTCTTCCACCGAGAAAAAAAAAAAAAAAAAGTTTGCTCTCATATAAAAAAATAACTCGAGTGCTTCCTCTAAAGCAGTAACTACACTCTGAGTAAAAGCCAAAGACTGCAGCCAAAGACTGCTGCATTTTTGCTTGTTCACTATGACTTAGCAAATTACTCTTGAAGGGACTATCCTGTCACACGCTTCAGTCCCTGTCCATATGACCACAATAGATAGAGCCATGGTAATTTTTCTGCCAACTCCCTCCATGCCACCCTGGATTCCCCCCTGCTACTCACACCCTGATCTTGTTTCTCCTTTCCTAAGGGCAGTGCTGTTACTCACACAAATTGTTTCCTTAGCAGAGATAGAGGCAGATGCATTCCTTATTTTAATAAGGAATGGCAATACCACAGAAATCCGATTAAATAGAAGCAAGACAAAGACACAGAAAATTATTGAGAACAACAATCACTGGAACTGTTACTTATACCCCTCCCTTACTTTTCTCAGCAGAAACTCTGAAACAGAGGATAAGACATTCTTTAAATTAGCAAAGGAAATATTTTTGTTAAGAAATGTCTAACAGATCATATTTAACAGGAGCTTCTTGCACACTGTGGAAATTAGAAGCCACTCCAACCAAAATATAAGGAATATTTCAACACAGCAGATCTACTGCTTGTGCACCATTCCAAAGAGCATTGTATGCAGCAGATAAGGGAAATCAATCCCTAATTTGTCCTGTTTAAGCTCCTGCCCAAAGAGAGTAGGAGGGACAAAAAATTAAAAACAATTGTTCTTGGTTTCTTAGTTAAGACAATGATGAAGGTGTAACAGAGAGCTAACAGGAAAGAAGAGGGGTGGGAAAGGCAGTCAGAATGTAATTCCAGAGAGAAAGAGTATTTACTCCAACTATTAGAAAGTACTTTTTTTGACTCAAAACCTGATGTTAAGATCATCTCTCAAGAAAAACACATATAAAGAGTTATCTGAAAAAAAATCTGATTAAATAATCTAGCTAATTCAGAAATTTCAAAACTACTCACCTGTCTGTACATCTATAACCATCTGATGGCCACCTCTCATCCCTGGTCGGCTGTCTTCCCCATCACCTTCAAAAAAGAAAGGGCAAAAGTTCTTTGTTACAAGATTTTTAAACCAAAGACAACCTCATCTATGGCCTAAATATTATACAGAGGCAGAGCAACCAAGTAACTCACCAATCTTCAAACATCAGCACAATACTTTCCAGATAATATTCTTCTGTGCATTATAAAACTGTACAGAGTTTTACATCGAATTAACTGTGACTGATAGCACAGAAAGCTCAAGAGCCACAGTTCCAAGAGCTTTGGAAAGGAGCTCAAGACTTCCTGAAGCACACAGCCTCACAAAAATGAGGTCTGAGCTATCTTTGCAGCTCTCCAAAAAGGACACAGTCAAAATTTTGCACTCTTTCCATCTCTCCCCAGCTGAGAACTGCCTGAGCTGAGATACTCAAATGGACAGGATGGAGGCAAAGAGGTAATGGCATAGATATAGCAGAGCTAACTCTGCACCCTTTATGTCTTCTCACATATATAGGAATTCCAACTGTCCAATTAAAGCAGTTTTCCAATCACTTTGCATTTCTTGAGCATTCAGGGCAGGTGTCATCTATGGAAAGCAACATAAGAAAGACAACCTGCATTCTGCTGGACAGGAAATCTGCTTGTGTTCATAGACAGCCCTTCCCAAGAGGTTTGGGTGCAGAGCTCCACATTTGGTGATTGTCACCTTGAATCCTATAGTTGCTGTAAGACAATAATTTTTGTACTGTAGCCAAAGCTGCTGCTGAGTCTCCTCTTAAGGCAGAAAGCAAGGGAAAAAGATACTGCAGTTTAGATTTACTGTGTAATAGACCAAAACTCCAGAAGATGCATCTCAAATTTAAAATACTCCCAATTAAGATGATGTATTTATTTGCCACATACACGTGCAATACATTTGACCCCCTGCATTAAATCCAGCCATATAGGTAATCACTTGAATGCTTAACCTACATTAGGAGAGTTCTTTCTGAACTGATAAGCTAACTTTGAAGTTACAGCTAGTATTTCTGCAGTGTTCCTTACACAACCAGAAACCAGGTTGCATTTCACTGACTTTGCAGACAAATGGAAATTTTTCAGAGACTAAACCCTTCCCTAGAACAACTGTCCTAGAGGAGACTTTCTTGCATCACTTCCTTGCTCAATATGCCCCAAGGAACAAGATGGAGCTGGCATTGCCTAGGTTATATGTTATGAAATGTCCTTACCTTTGGTGCTTTTGGGGATGATCTGCCCCCAGCGAGGTTTGTATTCTTGTTGACTGATGTACTGATTGAATAAACCATCTGTAAAACACAAACTCTGCTGTATAAAATGTTTATACTTCCATTATAACAAAGTCATTTTTTAATGCAGGTAACTTCAGCCTAACTCAATCCAGAATGCTACTCCAAAGCTTTCATTATAATTAAATTCTCTACCTATACCAGTTTGTTCAACTTTCTAACAACCTAAATGTGTAAGAACTTAAAATCATAAGAATCCTCACTCCTAGACCAATCAAGAATCACCCAGCTTGCCTGCCAGGTCATACCAATTATCTATAAATCTCTAGTGCAGTGTATTTAATTAAAAACTGAATCCCTCCACCTTAATTTAAGCAAAGAGAAAGTTGCCACTGCATGTAAAATTCAACCATTTTAGTATATAAGTTAAAACTAGGTCAGGCAGCATCTCTGGAGCTTCATCTAAGAAGGAAAAAGGAAGAACAGCAGATTATTTAAATGCTACAATATGGAACAACCAAGCACTGGATAAAAAAATAACAGTTTACATTCTCTTCAGAGAGTTAAGCAAGTAGACAAATAGAAGATGCATTAGGTCACTGTCCAGATATGCCAACTGCAGCATTTCTGTAAGAAGCAGTAACTCCAAGCACTCTATCCAAGCTCACCTTGTGACTTCCTCTCTCCCTCTGTTACCACATTTCACCTCTTGAGCATCAATAGGTGAGTTCCTTACTCTGGTTACACATTACCAGTCATAAACATTAATTTTTTGAAAAAGAGTTTCACAACACCCATGCTCTCCTGGATCACTCTTCAGTCTGGAAAGAGCTTTGCAAGCACTTGGGAAAATTGTTGCTATTGTTCTTCAAGTGTTCCCTTGGAAAAGAACCTATCTTACCTTCTGCAGGCACAGCAAACTATTAGACTGCTAATGGCAAAGCTCCTGTCCACTGCTCACCTGGTTATAACCCACCCATCACCCTCCCATCTCAAGACACAAGCTCTTCATGACAAGATTTTATTCTGCATTTATGCATTACCTGAACAAAATGAGAGTTGGGACACCCAATTTATATCACTAGCTACTAGTGGTGACTACAACAGGCAGCTTGAGGACTCAAATGATAGATTTACATGGGTTTGTATTGAAACAGTACATTGCACATATACCATTCAGACATAGGAGGCATTCAGGGGTCCTTAACCACCTAACACCCAACAGCTATGCTCTTTAGGAGAAATGGCACAATGTAAAATTTGCTCAGGAATTACTTTGACATTCTCCAGCAGAGAAAGACAAAACTAAATTACTACATTGCATCTGATAACATTTCAGTTCTCCCAACCCCAGTAATTGTGGCTTTGTAAGTAAGAATTTAACAGATTATGAACGCCTCCGTTTATTTATAGAAAATCCCTTGGTAGGCACACAGACAAAAAAATAATCCTGACTGCACACATCCCTATTTATTTACAAAAAGGTAAAAACCTTTGTTAAGTACAGCACAATGTTCAGAAAATATTTTAAAGTGTTTCCTGGCATCCTGTAGTTTGTCGTGACTGAAATCCAGGTTTTAATTAAAGCCCAATCCAGGGAGTGCTTCCTGGGAGAAGATGAATACTCTATTTAGAGACCTTCTAATAAGAAAATAAGGGCACTCAAGAGCTGCTGAAAGGTGAAGTTGGTCTTAAAATAAAAAACTACTTTCAACTTTCATCATCTCAGCTCTGCAAGTTTTTCAAATTAAATATTCTGTGAAAGCAAGGCAGATTTTACTTTCACCTGTCTTAGAGCCAAAAACATCAACATTCCCCTCACATTAGGGTAATTGAGGAAAGCCAGAAGTTTGCTCAATGTATGTAGAAACGTGGTTTGCTTTGGTTTTAAGACTGGAGCTCTTAACGCCCACTTCTTCAGCATTTCAAGTTGGAATAAGATGTGAGAGGCTTTAGAGCTTGAGAGTTCATCAATTCTGATTCAGAAAAGCTCACTTCCAACAAAATAAATGCATGTGCTGTAAGAAATTCCCTTCCTGACTCAGGCAGACTTTTCTAGCCACAAACCTAGACAGAAATCCAGCCTTTTGGTTATCATTAGAGCTTTGGTCTTCGAGACAAGGGTGAAAAAACATATTTATCCCTATGGCAGCCAATAGATAATTGTACATAAATAGCTCAAGAGGATGAATGGCACCACATATGATCTGAAAGGGTGATTTAACCTCTCTCCCATGCTCAGCACCCACAGGCTGCACTTGTCAAGATATGACACTTCTCCCCTGTTGTGCCTTCAGCCTCTTGTAATAATGCTTCTTGTCTTCCATGGGACACTGGTTTGGAAATAGTCCAGCTTGCTTCCCAGAAATGTTTTTTTCTGCTGGGAGCAGTTCTACATTCATTCTACTTGCACTGCAAACCAGCGGCAGCTTGTTTTGGAAGCTGAATCACCACCTGTCTGATACCATCAGGAAAAAAAAGAGGATTTCTAGGTGGATCCTCTCTCTGATGCCAGCCCTGTTCTTGTCTTTCTTGCCAGGATAGCACTGCTGATCAAAAGGTCTCCAAAACTTCTGCAAGTCACTGAAGATCAGATCTAGGCCTGCTCAAGTTTGTCAGTTGTTTCCAACAAGTCAGTAGTTTAAAAATAAATTTACAGACCCCTGTTGGGAAAAAAATAAAGCCTTGAGTGTGAATTTTTAAAGGAAGTCTTTTCCTTCACCCCAGAGGCCTCTCATTTCAATGTCTATGTTTACTGCCTAAAATCATGGCCCAAGCTGGTACTTTTATTTTGTACTATTTTCAGGCCCTTTGTAGCAAGTTGTGACGCATTTTAGATGTAACAACAAAGTTCACAGTGGTTAAAGCTTAGTAAATTCTGCCTCACTGATAGCCAGAGCCTTTATTTTGTCAGTCAGTTACATGTTACCTGGAAAGCATTAGGACAAACATTGCAAACAAAAATATTTAACTTGCTGAAGCCAATGAGGAACAAGTAAAATTGTATTATGTTTTTTTAGGCAACACACATCTCTAGATAAGATTACTAAAATCTGTTCAACTTCACTGCCTTTGGCCAAAATAATTCAGTGGCAATAAGCCCATAATTTCTGGGTAGTGCATTTTGGTTTTTTTAAGATTTTTCTTGAACACAAAAAAAAAAACCCAAAATACCCCAAACACCTGAACATATTTTAGTCACAAAAATCCTTCTAAAAAGAAGCCGAAGAAGAAAACAAAGATGAATCCAGATAACACTCCAACTACTACTTGACAATTTCCTCAGGACATGGGAGCAACAAAGGAAATATAATTTTTTCTAGCCCCAAAGCTGCAATATGCTCTCACTCTTCCTTCTTCAGAAAAATGAAACAGGATACTGGGTCTGCTCTCAAATCCCTGTGAGATACACTCCTGCTACACAAGCCCTACTATCTACTTGCCATAGGCTTTGGATCCCCTCTGGATCTGCTACAGAGCAGCAAGCAGCATCCATACTCCCTCAGAACCAAATTCAAACCTATTTAGTGGGAAAATTAAGGTGTATACACATGTCTGTCTCAAACTTCCAGGAAAATACAACCATTGTGTGCATCCTGAGTTTCAGGAGACATTCAAGCCCACAGGCTGCACATCACAACTCCTTGTCCTGCGTGCAGGGATGACTTGTCAACAGATAAACACATATCACACACTGACAGGAGAGCTGCCAGAAGGAACACCTCCATCACCAGAATACTAATACTAAACTAGCAAATCTTCATCCATTTCAAGCAGCTTTCCACGTCTACAGGAGCTGTAAACAGTTCAACTGAGTCCTTGGCGCTCCGCATGCTCTCTGTAAGAATATTAAGCAGATTTTTTTATATTTCAATAATATAGGCCCGTCTGAAAGCTATAGGAATGAATCCAAATGGGAAGCATTTGTACTAAGTCTGTGAACCAGCTGAAATTTAGGGAATCTTTTCTTCTTGAGAGGAAGTCAGGCAGCTGCCAGAGTTTCCATTTGCCCATTTTCAAAGTTGTAATGCACGAGTCAAAAGAATCTGCAGGAAAAGTGTGGCTGCCTGCCACCAAGCTCTCAAAAGAGATCATCTGGTGATGTGAGGTGGAAGACAGAGTTCATCATTAGCAATGCAAAAAAGAACAAGAGTTAGCTCTGCTAGCACTAATTCTTGACCACCTACTCTTTTTCTAGATGACTAAGCCTATGGAAATAGCCCGTGAGAGATGCAGCACATTGCACTTTTTCAATACCTACCACTGGAAATATTAAGCTCTGCAGAAGACATTTTAGGCTGAACTGGGGAGGCAGTATCTCTGTCAACCTCAGTGCACTTCTGTTTGTTCCTTTAAGGCAATGAACTTCCACACCAGCAAGAGGTCAGAAGTTCAAATATTCATGTCCCCTCTGCTACAGAACAGTTTGCTCTTTGAAGGATTTCAGGGATAATTTAAGGATCTGTGTATCTCAATTAACTCTACACTTTAACTACACTACACGGACCATACACAGGCCTCAAGTTAATCTGCTTTTATGTGGAAAAAACAGCACAGCAGAGAGGAGTTCAGTCATAAGGACACCCACACCTTAGAGACTACACAGCAAGCTATGGAGACTTCACAACAAAGCTGCTAGGAAATAAAATAGTAAAATGCTGGGTGTTAACAAACCTCTTTCAAGCAGAGGAACCTGAGAGAGATGCAGAAGTGAGGAAGGACAGGTAGAGGACCACAGGGAGCAGATGGTAGCAATACTATAGAAGAATGTGTTGAAGGCTGAAAATACCTATTCCCATCCTACTGAGAAGGATCCAGCTGCTGAATGCCAGCTACTACATTCAACAACTTGACTTAACCATCCTCTTTTACAACTCTGGTCAAACTATTCCAGCTGCAGTTTCAGGGGGGTTTTCTGGCTTTCAGAAGGGGTTGTGTCCTGTCCTCTCCCCCATCATAGGCTGATCAGCTCCCTGACCTGGTTTGACATGTGGCAGCATGAGCACCAGTGCCAGTAAGCAAAGGGCCAAGGGACACACTGTCCTGAGTATAGGCAGGATTGACCCAGTTAGTTAAAAACCTGCAGTTGTGTCAGCTTAAAGCAAATATGGGATACAGCCTCAGCATCTCAGGATAGATAGCACTTCTCTCCGCAGGGTGCTGGGAGGTGACAGCTTTAAATGGGTGCAAAAGCTGAAGATAGCATAAAGAATTACAGAAGGATGGGGGAACGAAGGTTAATGTATTCAAAGACAAGCAAAATCATTAAGGATGAGGAGCAGAGCAATGGAAGATGCATGCAGTGACATTTTTCTTCAGGTGCCAGATTAAAAGGAAGCAATATAAACATTCTCCTGTATACAACTGTCCCTGGAACTTAAAAAAACAAACAAACAAAAAAACTGGTGAGACAAGCTACAGCATTTCTTTGGTTTGCTTAAGTAATGCTGAGTTCCGCAGCCTTCCAAAAGGGACATGATTGCAAGAACCAGGGAAGCAGGAGTGTTCACATAAATCCAACAAGAAGCAAGTCTCTGTTTATCAGGCTGTACAAGACCTACAGTTTTCCACCAGGTGAGTCCTTTGCCTGTATTTCCACACCTGGAAAAGCTCAGCACTGCAGACAGCAACCCCATTCTCAATATGCAAGGGGAAACTGGAACACTACCTCAGCTCAAGGCCTAGGAGAAAGCTTGTGGATAGAACAAGCCCAGTCTGTTCAATATTAAGTCATAACAGAAATCAAAGTACAACAGTTCAAAAAGTGAGAAGCACTGACTTTGTTAGTGCCCAAACAAAAAAATGGTCCATTTTTGAAAGAACTTACTCAGCACATTCTAGGCCTCTAGTGAAATTCCATTCAAGAAACAGTTTCTACTACAGCCTGCAATGAAGTGGAAAGAGGACAGCCTCTAGGCACTGACAACACACAGACACAGCCAAGGCAGCAGACAGATACATGGATAAAATCATCACCATCAGCATCCAGCATTCCTCTGGCCCTCAGCAGAGTCTGCCTCACATTGGTGGGCTCATCAGCTCCCTCCAGGCACTCGTGTCTGAGAAAGGCTGCAAAGACAGTCACAGCCAGCCACAGCTCCTTGCTGCTTCCTCATCTTCCAGCCCTCCCTTAGGATTCAGGAGGAAGCTGCAAGATGCCCCTGCAGGAAGCTGTCATCCCAGCCAACATCACCACCTTGCCTCAGGAAGCCAGGATTCACTCCAGAGGGTGAGGATGAAGGTTGGCAATTCTCAGTCACAACTCTGGTATCTGCTCAGGGAGCTCAGCAAAGGGCAGAGCTCATCTGTTCTATCTAGGCAGTGGAGAAAACCTTGAGCCAAAACCTGTAGAAAGCTATTTACTGGGGTTTTTGACAACCTGTGGCAATAAGCTGCTTAACATTGTGCTTAGTTGAACAGTTTATTCATAAAAAATGGTGGATTTTCATGGAAGACACACTTTGGTTTTAAAGCTACCATTTCTATCGTATCCTGAGAACCACTTCCAACTTTAGTGGTACAAACCACACTGACAGAGTCAAAAAGCAATGCTAGCATATATCCAAAAGTTATTGCAAAATGACCAATTATCCCAGTACTAGAAAAAACATCTCTGGTGCTAGATTTCCATGAAATTGGTTCACTAAGCCCCTAAACTCTACTGGCATCAAACACAAAGTTACTTTCTTACGCCAATACAAGTTTTTCATGAAGAACTACAGCATACAGTCAAAAAGCAGTACACCCACAGCCAAGAGCACCTCTGTTTTACCAGATTGTGATCCAAAACCACTGCACAGGTCTTGGAAGACACTTCAGTGCAACAGTCCAACTCTTCTACATTCCATTCTATCAACAGAAAGTACATCTTCCCCATTTTAGGAGCTGAGAGATGTTAAAACACAAGTGCTTCTAAGTTGAAAGATTGAGTAAAAAGTGAATGGTAGTTACAATGAAACCAGCTGCCAACCTCCTGCTCTGCAAGTGATGACAGGCTCTGCCTCCAGTCACTGTGACTTTGACACCAGTTTGCAAGGAATATTTCCTCATAAGCAAAAACAAGATTCTCATTCAAGCACAGCTGCAAAGTTCTGCTTGAAACACCAACTAGGTGGTAAGAAACCATAATACAGATCACTCCTGAGAACCCAAGTTCTGTGTTTTGTTGCTCACCACTCCAGGGACTTTCCTGCTAGTTAATCCCCCCTCCAGCTTTTCAGCCACTTATATGGAAAACTTATCTTTACCCACTCAAGAGCACCAGGTTGTCACCTCAGGGAGAAAGAGGCAGTGATAAAGAGATTTCAGGACTGAATTTTGATCCTTCATCACACACACAAGCTCACAATTCCAAAAGCTGTACAGCACAGTAGACATAGAATCATAGAATAATTTGGATAGGAAAGAACCTCTAAAGGTCACCCAATCCAAGCCCCCTGCAGTAAGCAGGGACACCCTCAACCAGATCAGGATGCTCAGAGCCTCCTCAAGCCTCACCTTGAATTTCTCCAGGGGTGAGGCCTCAACCACCTCCCTGGGCAACCTGTTCCATTTTTCCACCACCCCCATGGTAAGGAATTTTTCCTACCATCCAATCTAAATCTACTCTAATTTAATACCATTGCCCCTTGTCCCATCACTCCAGGCCCTTGAAAAACAATCCCTCTCCAGCCTGAAACAGCATATGGACCAGGCAGTTCTACAACCAAGCACATCAACAGTCAAAGCATCCCAACACTTTTTTTTTCATTTTCATTTTTTGATTTCATTTCAACACATTGTTTTTTAATTATTACACCAAGCCACTCTGACTCTCTTACCATTCACAGCTTTTTCTATCAGTTCTTCACAAGCATCGAAGTCTCCCTTCAGTACCAGTTTGTCATGCAGGTCTGTCAACATAGGGTGCTCCAGAGCAATCTTTGTTTTCTTCTGCAGTGACTCAAAAGCTTCAGTGTAGTTGTGCTGACGAAAATGCTTTAGGCAAAGGCGAATGGCTTCCTGTTCACGGTACTACTGGAACACAAGAAAACCTATGAGACATGTAGATTTTTTTTTTTCTTTTACCAGCACTGCTGGAAACTACCTATGAACATGCATGGAGACAGAAGTAGGATGATTTATACATGCTGCACTTAAAATTCTCACAAGCTTACAGAGGAATGCTCTAGGAAAGACATTACAAGCTGTGTAGGCGTTTACTTTCCAACAACATCAAAATTATACAACTTTGTATCATCTGATTTAATAAGCAGGCAAGAAGAGAACCCACGGTGTCCCAGATCACTGGAGTAACCATTATTTCCATTCTCCATCTGCTTGGCCCTGCTGTCCCAGGCCTACATGAAGAACAGAGCAGGGAAAAGCCCTCGCTATCAGCGTTGCATAATTTGATTGTATGACTCTTACGTAACAAAATAATTTAGAAGAGTAAGTAGGTCACAGCTTTTCTAGAGGCAGAAGAAAAAAAAAAAAAAAAAAGCAAGCTGTGAGAACATGGAATACTTGAACTGACCACTGGTCCTGCAGCAGAAAATAGGCAGAAGGGTAGGGCTGAGCCCAGACCCCAGAGGTTCACGAGGGTTTCAGATCGATGGCAGCAAGGATTTATGTGCATGCCAAAGATCCACCTTCAAAATATTCACCTTCAAAATATTCTTATGCATCTTGAAGCAGAACTCCTGCTTTCATACTGCAGAGGAGCCAAAGTTGCCCATTTCCCACTCAGTAGTGGAAAGGGATGAGAAAGGTGAAAAGAAAACCTCCACTGGGTCAAACACAGAAACGTGAGGAAATAGTAAATTCTGAGTAAGAGCTACACAGTTTGTGCTGTTGACCTACCAAGTCATCCAAATTATTTTCAAAGCTGCTAACAATAAGTTACATTTTCAAGTTGATAAGCAGCAGAACCACTTCTTTTAGACTCTTCAAACTTACATTCTATGGCATTGAGGAAAAAATACAATCTCCATTTCCATCTTGAACACACATCCACCGTGGCAAAAAGCAAACTGAACTTTAAGCATTTTTAGGACTGATCAAATTACAGACAGAAGGTTTTACTCTTACATGGACACCACTGTAAAAGTGATGTTTATGGTTTTTAAATGAATACAATCTTGCTGAAAACCTGGAACTAACACAACAACACCAACATTCAACAAAGAGTAGTGCTCTCAAAATAGTGGCCCTATAGCAAGAATTTCATAAGCTAAAACAGATAAAAAGAAACACAGCCACGTGCTATATTTTTAGTTCTTAATCCATCAGTATTTCACATCTGCAAATACCCAGAACTATTCATTTTTAGGAAATCAGTTCCCATCTCACATGAAAAAGGCCAAGGACAATAAAAATGCAAGATTGTGGCAAAGGAATATTCAAACTAAATCAGTTTTAAAGCACAAGTGGAAAAAAAAGCAAACTTTTTTTTTCTAAGATACCTAAGCCACTGTCTTTAAGCAAATGCTCATTTACATCAGCCAGTGCCCTACTCATAATAGATTCTTTGTTGCTCAAAGGAATAGCAAGCAAAAAGATAGCTGCACACCAGTAGTAATCAACTTTTGCAGTTTCAGCTCCTCTCATTTCAACATTAGACAAAATTCAGACTTGGCAAAGTTCTATTCAGCCTCTCATAGCTGACAGACATGGCTTAGGAAACATCAAATGACTGTTGGATGCAGGTTTGCCACTCAATGCAATATAAAAGTTTGTATTTAAGTTACATTTCCATTTTAAACATTATACACTTTGCAAAAAAAGTGTATAAAAAGTATATTAAAACCCCCCTTTTAAATGCTGCCATATAGAGTTAAAGATATAACAACCCAAATAATAGCTTTGATTTGAAGCTGTAAATAATTCCTATGGTTAAAAATGTAGACAGATCATGAGACTGAGATACTAACACTGTCAATACATTAGCAGAATCAAAAATATTTAAGTGTTCATTGTAAAAAAACAAAAGGGATAGCCAGCAATAAACTGGCTTAATAAACCATTTCTTAGTTGGTGAAATATGCCCATTCTCCAGTAAAAACCAGGAGGGTGCTGCCTGCTTTCAATCTTTATCAGTTCCCTCCAACTCCTTCAGGAGAAGGGTGGGATTTTTTTGGCTGAAGCTCACACATTACAAAAAGGATGGGCAGCTTTGTGCAGACTTTTCCTTTTGTCTGAAGTCTCAGGCAGTAGAGAATTTTTAGATTTCAAAGTCTTTTGAGACTTTCAGGAACATGCATCTCAAAGACCTGGAAGAAACAGGTCAATTTTTCTGCCTTTCCCCAAACATGGGGCAGCACATACATCCTCCTACGTGGCTCTTTCAGTGGCCTCTTGGGACTGTGGGTGTGGAGAACATCAGTGAGACATGAACTCACCACCAAAAACTTGGCACCTGACCCTAGTAGAGCCCAAACAATCATGACTAAGTCTCTGCCTTGCTGCTTTAGGGCTTGAAGTTTTAGAAGAACAATGCTGGCACCCCCTAGAAGAAGCTGCCACTACATACATGCTGACCATGAAGAGGGTTGATTGCATGGGATCAGAGCAAAAAAACAGATGTTGACAACACCATGAGATGGCACCAAACCAAAAAATACATAAAATAAAATCAATCAGAACTTCCTGGTCACAGCAACTGGTCAAAAATGGCACCATGTGCAGAGGCAGCAGAAAGGAGGCACAGAAAACCATCAGCAGCCTCTGTCAACTGGATCTTTCAGAACTGGACATTAATAATCAGCAGAATAATGACCACAAGATCACTTCAATCATAAAGCAGCTACAGACAACTTTCACTGTGACTGTGCTGTTTTTAAATCCTCTGTGAAGAAGGTTGTGATGTGGGCATGAGCCAGAGAGCAGGGCCACGAGGTTTCTTTACCATACTGGCAGCACCAAAAACTGATGAGGGAGCCTCAGTTCTACCACACAAAAATCTCCTTTTAAGTTTTTCCTTCTGGAAGCTGTGATACGCTGCTCCACTAACCCAATCTTATTCAGCTGGGAAGGACATCTTCACTGTAATACAACATGAATTTCATGACTTGTTGCAGAAGATCTATGCATAAAAAGCAGCAACAAAATGAATTCTGGTTGTCAATGTGCACTTCCCTCCCACAGAAGAGGCATCTGTTGTACTCAATAAATATAGTTTATACAAATAATATTTAGAATCCTTTGAACTTTCTGTCTATCAAAGTGACAAATGGCATAAATCATCTCAGTCCAGTGGCATCAGTTCCCCTCTGTTCCAGAGTATTCAGCAGAGAGACAATAAGAAGTAAACATCAGAAGTGTAAGGAGCTGCAACAGCAAAGACACCAATGTGAATTCTCTTTTAAACAAAAGCTCCTTTTTATAGTGTGTAACAAAAGCTGTGTATGTATGTAACCCAAAAGGCTCAACGTTCACATGTAGCTCTCCAGAAGGACTGGTATAATCAAAAGACAAGAGGAGGGAGAAATGGAATCTGGTTTTAAGATTCATTTTCCTTCCAATACAAATAGTATTTTACTCACACTGTCCCCTTTGACTCACTGTTCCTTTCCTTTGTTTTTCTTGTGATGTCTATGTAGCAGTTTTGGGTCTGTTTTTATTTAAAGCTGGTTGGGGTTTTCTGATGGTGGTGGTAGTTTGGGGTTTTTTAAAGGTGTTTTGTTGGGTTTTTTTCTCAAGAGAACAAGCATACAATTAAGAAGGATTCACCAAGTGAAAGTCAACCATGTGGTTTGAGTTTTAACTATGCATGTTTGTTGTTTTAATAGCTGATATCCAAGGAATGAGAAGGTCATGTAATTCCAGTAAGAGATGTTTCACAAGATTCACAAGACTAAAAAACTTCAAATAAGCAGGGACCTAAAATGCAGGCCTACCTTGCTGTACCAGTTGAGGCATGGTTGGACCACATCTGGATCATCAATGCCATTCAGTTCAACATACCAGATACTAAAATTGAAGCTAGGTCCCCAGGATAAGAGTGGAACTGGAGAGGAAAGGAAAAGGAGAAAAAGGATGCATAAACATACAACAACCACATCATTAGTCTTACTGATATTTTACAGAATGCTTTTGAAAGTTAAACAAAATTCAGTATTTCTAACTTGAAATAACTTCTAGTTCATTTAAGTAAGCTTAGAGAAATTATTAAATGCATCATGGTAAAGTAGTCATTTAAAGCAACCTGCACCAAGCAACATCAACACAGCAAAACATTACAAAGCAGAAGCTTGCTTTATAAGCAAAAAAGCAAAAATAGTATCATTTAAAACAGCTCAAAGAGGCAACAAGCTTTGACATGGATGGGAATCACAAGCTGACAATCTTTGCTCCTCATAGCACATTAACTTCCACATTTGTCAGCAACAATTATTTTCCCTAATGGTGAAGACCAGAATCTTGGGTATTTTCATTTTCACAAAAATAGTAACTTCTGCAAGTTGTGGAGGAGAGAAAACTGTCAGTTTCCAATCTAAAAACTGTAGCTAAATTTGGTGGGGTTTTTCAGTTTAAATCTGTGCAGGTTTTGGTTTTTTGTTTTTTGGTTTTTTTTTTTTGGCTAATACTGTTTTATCTGCATATTGGAACAAACATTCTTAAAAGAATAAATGACCCATGAAACACACTGCAGCCTCTCACCTAAAGCTTGTCTGTCACTCTGTGTTAGTATCTATGGTCTTGGAGTGTCTATTGATTAACCTGCAGGTTAAGAGCTGCTTTTCCTTTTCAGAGCAACTCCAATCTCAAGGAAAATCTGTGAACTGACTTCTTAGAACTGCAGTGAAATCAAGGTTTCATTTCAAATACTTTTGTTTCCTTTCTATTTTACTCTAACTGATAAACAGGAAAAGAGTATTAGACACCAATGAGTAGTTACCAGCAACAGCATGGAGTTCACTACTTCCTCCCTTCCATAGAAACTATTTTTGCCACAAAAAAAATTGCTTGTTGACTTTCAAACCACTATAAAATACCACTGAGATGAACTTGTTCAACTAAGGGGTTTCTAACCTCATCTTTGAGGAAATGGAAACAAATTTGTCGTAAAGTTGTTTCTGAGCTCTAAGAGGTTCTTCAATATCTACACTTCAATTGGATCTACTATTTTCTGCAAGGGGACACAAAACATATGTTCATGTGTATGATTCCCCAAATTTTAAAGGATGTTTCTACCATCCTATAAGTAAAGATTTATGACAACTTCTCAAAACTGTCACCAGAAAAGATTTTTAGAAAAGATCCAAAGAAACTTTGAATTAAACATTTCTTAACTGATTTTAATATCCATAAGTAGGTACTTCATATGTTACAGCTCTCACATCATCCTGTTCATATAGTTTCTTTGTACATGACTGCATACAATGCTTTCAGAGAAGTTACTACAAGGAGCATCTCCGTGGAGACAGAAGTGAACTGATCAGAAAAACCAGGAGTCACTGGAGGTAAATTTGGAATTTGCTCAGCTATAAAGAATCAAAACCTATCCAACAGCTGAGCCAAACCACAGACCACCTCAAATAGATCATAAGTTTCCTGATAGTGAACTTGAAGCCAATTTCAAAACATTGAGTTCATCGGGTGAAAAATCAAACCCCAGTATTATCATCCTCCCTCCTCATTCCAGAAAGTATATATCCAAAAAACCAAACAAACCAACTCTCTTGCAGCAGTTCTTCTTAGAACTTATATCTACTTCTCCCAGTAAAAATTAACAATTCACCCTCATGGTAACTATAGCCCAAAAGATGTGTCAGGATGTGCATAAGAATCCTGTGTAGCTATCATCACAAAAAGAAAATAAACATACAAAGCCATCAACTTGCTAGCACTTTTACCCCCTCCCAAGTTAGCTTAAGAGTTTTGAACAGTCTTGTTTACAAGAAGGAAATGGAACACCACAAGTTGTGATTTTAACATCAATTTTCATGGTGCAATCCTCTTTAAGGAAAGCACATGTTAAGTTGTGTAGCAAATGCAAAGTGAATGCTTCCCTAGTTTTCAGAGAAAACTGAATCTGATCTTTTTAAACTACTCTACAGGAGTAGTAAAGAAACAAAGCAGAAGAATTGAAACTGTAATATCATTTCTATTCCAGCTAGGAAGGATTGAGTCTTGCTGAAGCATTTCAGCATTTTTTTTTAACCTCTCTAGCTCCCTGGCTACACAAAGGAGACACCTCTTATCCTTTCTTCTGCCCTCTGTTTTGAGGCCTTCACAAGTGTGCTTAGCTATTTGGACAAATCTCCTTTTAGAGCAGCCACAATTTAACTTAGACCTGGAAGAAAGAGACACTAAGAGCAGCAACACTGCCACAAGCAATGATAAGAGCTACTTGTTGCTGTGACACACAAATCTCATTTTTAACTTTGAATAAAGAGGTAACATAGGATCCTGAGTGAAACTCTTTTCTCTCATCTCCCAGTGGCTGTTTTTTTTCGTTTTCCTCCCTTTCACCCACTTCAGTTTTCACACCACAGCCTAAACAGACACAAACCTACCCGAGTCCCTGCAAGAGCTGAGAATCATCTCCTAAAAATCAGTGTGCACCCCACTCTGCACACACACCTTATGCTATCTGCTCTCTGCTACGTTGCTTTTTTCCACACACACGAGTATCTTTGAGGTGGAAATACATTATAATCAAAGGTGTTGAGTCTGAAGCCTAAAACTACAGCATTCCTCCTTCCACCAAGCCACCTCCGTGTGGTTTTCTGCTGCACATCCTCCAGTGATCCACCCTGGTACATGATTCTGTTCAGATCTGCTCAACACTCAGTCCACAGTGTGAGTTGAACAGCAGAGGAAAAAAAAAATAAAAGTAAGAGAATGAGTATCTCTTCAAAAGAAGCATAAGGTATTTAGGTCACTTAAACAGCTATTTTACCCACACAAGGATGATTTTAAGGGATTTCTCCATAATCTGAAGCTATGCCTAGTTAAGGACTGCAATCCCATGTACAAAAGAAGACAGTACCAGAGCTATTAAACACAGTAAAACACCTCTCTCAAGCTGATTTCTGTGTCTACAGGCAGTAGACACACAAACAGCCTGTGTATGAAAAAATGAAGGAAACATCCATACCAAAAGTATTGCACACTTCTATTGCACTAAAGCTTAAAAATCTACTTAGGAACTCCCATGCTAGTAACAAACTGGCCCAGGAATTACAACCCAGCATTTCTCCAAGTTCTTTTACAGCATCAGTCTTTACAACACCTTCTGCTTTCAAGGACACAGCAAAAGGAAAAACCCCTGGAGTAACCATAAATAACAGAGCCAGAAATGAAGGCTACAGACATTAAAAAGAATATTCTTTGATATTTTGTCCAGATAAATAACCTTCTTCCTCTTCTCAAGTTCTTTAATGAGATGTTCCATGAAATGTAAAAACTATTCATCAAGTAGGTCCACACCACTGGACACTTACTACTAAGAAACTGAAAGTTGAACTGTTTAAACTAAAAATGAGGGTCTATTCTTCACCAAAAGAGACAAGTTGTTTTTTCTGCTTTCTACAAGTCAAAATTCCTCTCACATGTGAGCAATGGAAGTTGTAGGAATTATTTTCCCCTCTCACAGATCTACCTATGTCACATTTCTCCTGGCCTGTTCCCCCTCACACGAAGCTCACTGATGTGTTACTAACAGTGGTGTTTAAGTCACAATGCTTATCTGCAGAATTATAAAGTAAAAGCCTGATCCAAGTCTCTGCTGAACTAACTAATGCCTCCCCCAAACATGCAAACCTCACTGATAGCAGAAACCTTTGCAGTGTCAGTCTCTACAAGTCCAAAAGGGCAGATTCTGGCCTGATGTTTACTGGCAGCATTACAAGGAACACGGCACGGTATTTCGAATTTTGAGTGACTTTGGCTAGCAGCTTGGAAATTTTAACTAACTGAAAACTCACTCAAGCTGTGAACCTGAAAAATAACAGAATTTCGTAACATCGTTTTGCAGTTGTTTCACAGCAAAAGAGACTCTCACCACTTCATAAACAAAATTAAACTAGCCATCAACTGGAGGTTTGAATGGATTTTGGTGAAAAGATCATTTTGACTTCTGTCCTAGCACAGGAATTTCTTCTCAGAACACAGTTTCAAGAAACTACAGGCTACAGATATAATTTAAAACTACAGCTACTGATCAAGTGACAGCTAAATACAAATCTAATATTAAGGTATATATAACAGAATGCTTACTGCTATGTGACTAATCCATCCCAACAACAAGCCATGTATGAATACTACTCACACATGTAAAAAGAAAACAACCCTCCTAGTAGAAATAAATCAGCATTTCGCTTCCCTAACAAGTTTCAACTTACTGCTATACCTCATAACAGCAAAACTCATTTTAATGGAATACAATTTATACATCCAGAGAAGTAGCCATTAACCTTTCCATTTGCCCCTCTAGCCCTCCAGGAACTCCTTGCTGTTTTCTAGCCACTGAAAAATAACATTTCCCAAAAGTTTCAGAACACATTTTAAAAAAAAAATTAAAAAATAAATCTCTTTTTCCTGATGTAGTCAGCTTTTAAGTCCAATTATTCATCTGCCTCTCTTGAGGTTCCCTAAAGCTAAGTGTTACAGATGCTTCCACAAAAGCAGCTGCCAAACCAAACTATGAATTTCTCTACTCTAGGAATGGGAAACACCACCATTTAAGGTACACAGATGATGAATGCCTCAGGTGAATATGAGAGGAGACTCAGAAAGCTGTTCAGAAGACACTATAGAGCAAAGGGCTCCAAAGAGAGCCCCTACAACACAGCCCCTACCACCCATGTGGAAGTTTTAGCAAAGGAATTACCCAACACTTTAAAACACTCCTTAATTCATCGAAATCAGTCAACAGGATCTCACCTCGTTTTTCAGCATCTACCCCCTTGCTCTATTTTTAACATTAAACAGCAAGTTTAAAACCTGCCATTCTTTTCCTACCTCAGTAGGTAGGGAAGGGAAGATAGATTTTCTGAGATATGAAAAGCTGAAAGGCTCTAAATTTTTACATTAATGTCAATCAATATCACTGATGGTCAGCACAGGACACTTAATTCTCTCTGGCCTGACTGATCCAAGGAAGAGAGATTCCCACCTTCTCCCATCACAAGTCACAGTAACCAGCCTTCATTAGCACCCCCTTTAGAAGCTCCACCAGACAAACAAAACTAGACATCATGGGATATAAATCTTCCTTGACCCTGGATGTCATCTTTAGCCAGAGATGAGATTTAATAATTAGAGTAGCAAGAAGAGAACAAGGAAGGCTCCTGCTGCTGCTCTATGTGTTACAAGCAACTCATATTTTGTGTCTGACAACAAAAGACTACAGCTTTTTCAAACTCCAGAGCTGTTAATGCTGAAATTTTTACCAGTATTTTTCTTAATGATTTTTTTAAGCTCTATATAGCAATTTATAGTAGGATAGTAAGCAGCTTCTCCAGCAGTTAGTTGACTCAGCAACTATATTTCTGAAAATTACTGTACTTTGCTTTAATTCCCTGGGATTTAAATTATGAAGCTATTATTTCTTAGTAACAGGACTTTACTGTGTTCCAGTCTAGCCAGCCTAAAAGATCATGAAATGGAACAGCTATTGTGGATACTTTGCCTGGGTACAATGAAGTCACAAGTGCCAAAACTGGCACAAGTATAAGAAGAGATTATTTTCTACTCAGAATGCTGAAAAAATGCATTTACCTATCTTAATGAATCGACAGGGGAACATCTGTTCATCAATTTTATGCTTCAAGGTGAATGTTTCTTTGTTATAATCATTCTTTAAGCCACTGTGGGAAAAAATAAATAAGGTTACTAAATCTTACCTTGTATGTTAGGACTAGCTAATAAATGCAATCTGTCACACCTGAAATGTGAAGCTTGGCTCATATGACTATGAATTGTAAGTAGGCATGCTGGACCAAAGCCTGGGCTGCTGTCCACAATCTTATCTCCTTGGGAAGCAGCACTGGCCAGTGGTTTCAGGAAGGAGCTGGGATGGGATCATTACTGCTCACCTGCACTTATAACCCCACGACTTCAGCAAGCAGTCTGCCTGAACCTCACCTTTTTGGTTTTACCACAGAGATGGAGCAGCTCTCACAGTTATCCCACTGCCAGAGTGCTTTGCAATCCATTTATGGGCATTGTTTTAAATAAATGAATATTCAAATGTTTAATATAATTTGTTAAAAATCTTAAGTTTGTTTTTACAGAAGATGCCCCCCCCCCCAGAAAAAAAAAATTCTAAAACTTCAGTACAAGTGAAATGACATTAGGTATCAATAATAACTGTGCTACTAAGACCTCTCCCCCCCATAATTCTATCAGCAATCAAATCAAATTGCAAGACTGGTCTACCTAAAGAGGGCAAAAGGGATGAAGGGGTTGTGACAAGTTTCTATATGGTCTTGGAGTATACCTACAATAAAGAATTCACCATGATTCTCCATGGTAATTCTGCTTGACTACAGCTGAGGTACACCCAAACATTCCCCGGTGGTGGACTTCTGCAGACCTCCAAAAATAGAGTAGTTCTTGCTACTCATTCTCTTGAACTCCTAGATATTTAAATATAATTTCTCTTTCCGAAATAGAAGACTACTTAAAAGACCCTTGCAAATTTTAAGTTAGCAACTACTCAGAAACTCTGGATAGATAGGAAAGCCAAAAGGCCCTTTCTTTAGTTCCTGTCAGTACAACTACCAACTCAAACTAAAAGGAAAACCTGGTATTTACCCATGTGAAGCAAGGCAGACTGACTAGTTCATACTTTTACAGCTGCAACAGGGTTCTTGACACAGGCAGGTTACTTGGGCTTCTTTTAAAAGGTACTTTAAGTTACCCACAGCCAAGGAATCATTTCTCTTGTGCCTCAAGCCCAGAGAAGAAATGAATCACAGCCCAGCAGAATTCCACTCTGCTCTCAGCTCTTCCAAATCTCCAAGAGTTTGCTCTCCACAAATCCTCTGTGGTTAGAACAGGATAAGGAAGGCTTCCTGGAGTGAGTGTTGGGATTGCTACTCTTTGACCTGGCCAGAAGCACAAGGGCAGCTACTTGCAGGACTGCAATTACAGCTCTATTAGACTGTCACCCATGTGTCTGCTTGGGAGTGAAGGGGAAGAACATTGTGGTGCACCTTTGATAGAAGGTGAAGTCACATCTTACCTGGATAAGAGATCTGTCATGTTTTCCTCATTCATCCCACCAAAGACTTTAAACTTCTTTAAATTGCAGACGTGTGTTTTCTCGTATTTGCCAAATGTGATACTCTGGACTATGGCAGGTCTTTCAAGTTTCAGAATCAAATACTGTGGAAGAGAGAACAGTGAATTTTAATATTAAAGCCAAGGCAAAACACACTAAGGGAGAAGCATTACAGCCTTCAAACATTCAGTTGGCAAAGCCAGAGAATGAAAGTTAAGATGATTCCTCCCCATTACTACATTAGCCCCTTTGTTTCTGGAATGAAGCAAATGAGGTTTTTTTAGGAATATTACTTTAAAAGCAATTTATCCAGGCAAAAGATTTGGTTTGACTACCAAGTCCTAGCATTTCTATTCAGGGCTTACATACATTGCTTCAAGTTGGATGCAAGACTTCCTGAAATCTGGCAAATAGGATCAAACTACAGAGAATGATGATTCAAACACCCACTACAGCCTGAAACGAAACCTAGACTGAATACACAATTAGATAAACACAGTATGTTCCACAGACTAAGAGAACATCAAATGACTTTTCCTCTCTGGGCTCACACTTTAACCACTGAACACAGACCAAGTTTGATGTGTGGCTAACATAGGAACCAACAGTTTATTAACCATACCAAATAAAACCAAGCCACTTAACTGGCAATAAGTCATTTATTCATAAAACACTGAAAATGCTCTCCCTTGTTAACAATTGCTTCCCCCTTACACAGACATGTATCCCCTCCTCAGCCCTGTGTATGAATTGTCATATTTATTATTATTATTATTTATATTCAGGCCCCAGCTACCAGTTTCACAGCACTACTGGACGAGAAGATCTGCTCCAGTGCACAAGCATATGCACAGAAGCACTTGAACCATTCAGCAGGGACCAACAAGCACCAAGTTTATTTAACCTTCCCCTACAAAACAGGTCTTGGAGGGAGCCTGGAGACAGCCTGGTTTGAAGAACACATCATTTTATACATGAAACCAATGTGTTTAAACTTCTCAGAAAGCAGCAGTACACAAGACAGAAATGAGACAAAGTAGAGGACTGGGTTATAAAACTGATTCGAGGCTGCAGTACAAGGAGATCACTCAGGCCTTGGAGGAAAAAATCTCCTGGTGCCCCTTTTCTCCAAGCAGCAGCACTGCCAAAGCAGAGGACAACACAGGACTGACATCAAGGAGAGGATCTGCATTTATGTGGCTGCTTTCTTTAGTGACTGAGTAGAAAGCAGAATCTCCTCAGGAAGTGCCATGGGCATCCCCCTGCTCCTGCTGAACAGCTCCATCAGGATCACCTTACCCCTAAGAGGTGAAACTTTTGAGTGAGAAGCAGAACAAATTTTCCCATCCATTTAGTTCTCAAGTCTTTCTGTTCTGGCTCCATAAAAAAAACCTAATTCTCAATCTAGGAGCAGTGCTGACATGGTTCTAGAGAACATCAGGATAAAGGTGTGACTTCAGGAGGCTGATTCCCACTACAGAGAGCTCAGCTTAAAAGAAATTCTTTTGCACATGTAGGGGATACAGACAGGAATGCAGACTGGATAGGTACCCCAAAAGAATAAAGATTTACTACCAAAAATGCTTCCAGTAACTCAATTTTTTCTTCAGAATAAAGAAAATAAACCAGTATCAGCAGTGATAAACAATGGAAGAATGTTTTGGCACTTTGCCAAATCAGTTTTTCTTGAAGAAATATTTCTAGTTTTGTGAAGAACACCCTCTGTCTGGATGTCAGAACCCACTGCTTTAACTCCATTAGTTTCTCGAAAGTAAGCCATGCTTTTATCTCAAGGTATTTCCCAAATTTCAGAACCAAGTTCTTTACAGAAAACATTTTCTAAAGCAGAGAAAAGGAAGGGATGAGCAAAAATGATGGCCCTGTAATGAGCAAGGCAGTACTTGATACATGGCACAGCTTGCTGCCAAAATTCCCATGCAGAACAGACAGTACACAGAGTCTTAAGAACTCCTCCTAATTTACCATTTCTTCTCTGCAGATCCCTCCTGAAGCTGAAAAAGTAAAGCTAGCACCACTACCATCAGCAACTCCAATTCTTAACCTTGCTGGAATTATAAAACTAATGGCTTGGCTCATGAGAACATAATTTCTCAAGTTCCACACAAGATTTGCAAAAGCTTGGCACAAACTTCATCCTGAATTATTCAATTCTTACTAAATTAAGGGAGAGAAATCCAGTGCTGAAGTTAAATCCTTTATCTTGGCATGCTCTAGGAGGGAGCAAGGCACAGCAATTACTCCACATGGCTACCAGTGATTTCTTAAACCTATGGACAAGGAAGGAACTCTGCACCCACCTTCCTATTTCACAATTCCTATCAGCCACTGAGTCAGGCAGATGTAACAGAAAATACAAACACAAAAGCTAAAGACAACCTTTTTGTGGAGGTATTTGCTGACTGAAATGGAAACAAAAAGATAAGTCTGCTTTAAAGCCTAAGGCCCAATACCTGTGAGCATTTTTGTATTTTTTTAAATATATATATAAATATAAAGACACATATAAGACCACATATAGAGATGCACTTTGGTTTTCTCTACAAATATACAGGCTCTTGCCATTGTGGGTACTGACTGGCTACAAATCTCACTGATGCTGAAAAGAATCTACTGCCCCAAGAGCTGGAAACAGCTGGCTGCATGGATATTTTTTGACTGCTACCAAGATTTTAGATGTGACAGACTATTCTCTACAGCTTTGAAATATGTTACAGTAGTATACTTAAGATCAATTGATTTAGTAACCCTAGAGAGAACAAGTCTATGAGATTTCAGACAACTAGGAAGATATTTGACACTTTTCCATCCTATTTTTATAAGCAACATCAGTACATCTGATGTGCTAAAGTATTCTAAAAATCCAAATAATGAATTGACATTTGCTCATTAGCTGTATGGCACATTAATTGGAGTAACTGTGCAAAAAACTCAGTCTACTTGCTAAGCCTCAAATTCTAAAACTTACCAAAAAAAAGATGCTACAAAAGAGTCAAAGAGCAGAACTTCTGGGTTTTGATTAAACACATTTGTAAGTGAAGAAGCACCAAAGGCAGAGTTGGCCCAGGTCATGGATGGCACTGCAGCACCTCAACACCCAGAAAAGCAAGTCCAGTCCTCTCACACTGAAAGCTGCAGCAAAAATCCAAACTTTTCTGAAGCTCTGGTCTGTGCTACCATTCATTTGATGACAACCATATGCATGCTTCTGCATCACACAACCGAGTGTCAATTTTATTAATGACCTTTAAATTAGCTCCCGATACAATCTACACAGCAGGATGGAAATCAGGAGAGGAAAACTGGTCTTCTAAGCTGCAAAACTGAAACCAGTTGTTTGGACAGTGCCATTAACTTTATTTATATGCTCTTTAACCCTTCAAAATTCACATCTCCACATTAAACATGCAGGACCAGATTTCAAACTGCACTCCAAAACCCACTGTTTTTGCAATTAAGCTCGTGAGTGAATAAAAATTTATCCATTTGTTTCACACATTAATTAAACCACTCAGGGGAATTAAATGTTCTTCTTCATGCAGTCTTCCAAGTCACACCAGCACTGGAGCCATCAGGATGAGCATTTATGACAGGGCCATGGTCTTCAGCATTACCAGCCTTATTGCTTCACACTTCCCATGTAAGCCTAGAACTCACTTAAAAATAGAACAATCAGTCCTCTTCTGCCTGAATAGGTTACCACATAATAGGTTTGTTATTGAATGTATAATTTCTGGGTCATTCTATTTCCAGACTGAAGAAAGATATCTATTTTAATAAACAAAAAAACAGCTGCCATATGTATTTCCTTTCACTGGCACTCATTCATAACCAACTGGTGGCTGTCATAGCCATAAGAATGATTTAACTCCACCATACCCATAAAGCTCGAAAAACCCTATTACTAAATGTAGACACATGGAAAGTGTCTAGACTCCCATTCTTATTTTCTTTCCTGTTTCAAGAAGGTTTAATACAGACCCATAGACACTTACTGCAAAACATGGATCTTTGTTGAGCTACTGAATACCTCCTCAGATTTTTGCCCATGTTCTGATTAATTCTCATCTTAGCAAGAGGAACACTCTGAGAGAAAAGGTGCTTGGTGAGGTTTTGTTTACTCAGAAGGGAAGGGAATAAATCGATGTTTAGGGACTCACTCTGATTTTTACCTCTAAGCCAGCACATCACCACCACCCCAGCAGGGAATTACTAAACCCTTACATTAAGGTGAGACGCTGATGAGACAAACGCTGGGGATTAGGGCTGCAGAGTTTATTAAAATATCTCAGGGCACGTTCCACTAAGCATGACTGACATCAGTCCTTGTGTTGTCTTAGCTCTAGTTTCAGCTAACAAAGCTGGAAACAAGGAAAGCTTTATTTTACCAAGTTTCAGTTCACTTCCTGTCCCAGACTATTATGACCTCCCACACATTTTAACAAGTGCGTCACCACCAAAGTGACCAATTTTTAAATGAAGTGAAGCCCACACACAAGCCACAAAATGCTTTGCAACTTCATTTTCCATAGGATACATGATGTTTATTCTGGGGATTAAACGTCAAGTGTCTGTACCAGTTGTTCTTTGCACATGAAATATCTGAAAGCAACTAATTCCCCCCAAGCTTCTCACCACGCTCATCATTTTGTCGCCCACTATTCCAACTGAAGTTTCCCAAGCTAAAGAATCCATCTTAAAAACTTGGGCCATCTGCAAGAAAAAAAAGCAGAAAGCATGCCTAAAAGTTTTAACTTAAAACGTGGCAGTCTTTCAGTGGGCAAGGTGGAAAAACTAGCTACTTTGAGAAAAATGCAATCAAATCTGAAGTTCTTCTGTCAAGGATGAGACAACACAATTTGGATCTGTTTCTACATGCTGGGAAATAACAAAATCTGCATTCTTTGCACAAAGGCCTCTTCTGCAAATTTTAATTCCCCATTCCCTCTTTGCAGTTAATTTTTCAACAGAGAAGTTACACTGTACAATGTTTTACATGAATAATTAAACACTCAAGTTAGTAGCATCAGAATCAGATAAAGCACATATTAGAGACTACAAATACATCAATCTCTGACTGAGTGCTCACCATCAGGTTTGCTGAACACACGAGCAACTCCACAGCATTTTACATTCTCACTACTGCATAGAAAGATTCAAGAGAGAGGAATCCAGCAGGGTGGCCTCTTCCTCTGAGGCAGATGGCTGTGCTATTGGTTTTGTCTTTACATAACAGAATAAAACTCAAATACTGGCCTGCCAATACCAGCTGCCACTATGAAGATTTTTTCAAGTCAGTTCGAAGGACCTCAGATCTGGCTCATATATAGAGATAGATTTGAGATACAGAGATAGGTGTAAGTCTATTTATGATAATGTTAATTAATTTCTCTCATATCAAACAGTTTGGCCTAAATGACTTGCACTGCCTGTAGAGCAATGTCCAGTTCTCCAGGGCTGGGATTCAGTAGTTCTGCAACAGAACCTTCATTCAGGCCATGATCAATACACAAAACTGCTGGAAGACATCTCTCTAACAAGCTCATGTGATTTGTACACAAGTCTACCACTCTATTCCCTGCTCAATCTGTGTGCCTGAACACAACATCTATTACTGCCTGTCAGCTTTAAGCACAGGTTGGGAATATTCTAAAGCACCCAGTTACAAGAGATGTATTCCCAATCCAGAATCAGGTTTTTAAAAGCACAAAAATACACAGGATGGCTCTGAAAACAATAGAGTAACTTTTAGCAACAGCTATGAGCACCCCTGAGGTGAAAAACCCAGTCCAAAACTACACCACAAACCAACTCTGCCTTGTGAACACAAGAGCCCTAAGAGAAACACGTGTTTCCTGCATGAAAGAAGTGGAAGATGGCACAGACTGGACTACAACACATGCTCAATATTCATTACCCTCCAATCAATAGTTCCTAGATAGCCTAAAATGCTTCAGGGTATAGATTAAATTCTTATGCTGTCCATAAAAAAATATATATGTTAAAAAGATAAATAAAAAAATTAAAAAGCAGTAGATGCATGGAGGTGTTAAGAGGATTCAAAATTACTAAGACTTCTCCAGCAGGTTTATACCAACATAAGAAATATTGAAGTTGATCAAACAGTACCAGAGTAAGAAGATACAGAACTACCATAAAGAGAAGGATAATACATTTATTGGAGAAAAAAAAATTAAGTAAAAGGATAAGCATATTTCTGGATGATCTAACAATCTAATTAATTGTGAAAAAGCAAATTAAATGCTAAAATCAATACAAATCTTGTTTTAATAAGGTGCTTAACCAGCAGAAGAGGTGACAATCATGTCTCTTTAAACAGTCTACATTTCTAAATGCTCTATTAGGGGAAACAAATACAAGCTCCTTAGATCTAGGATTCAGGGCCAGCAATCTCCAACAGTTTCCAGGAGTGCTGACAAAGGGGGATCTGCATGCCTCATTAGCAGCTTAATCTAACCATAAGGTGAGATTATTTCCAGTATGACCACAACTGTCAAGGATGAAAGGCAAGGCTTTCCCTGCAAAAAAACACATTTCTTGAAAGACCACAGACAAATTGCTGAAAATGTTCACAACAAATATACCAACAACCTGCATTTTAGTGAGAGAAGGTAGCCCATGAGGGCTGTCAATAAAAATGAAATAATAGCTGTCTTCATTTAAAATAAAAATTCTAGTATTTATAAAATAGCACAACACAGCTATGAAGTTGCAGAGATTGAGATGCTTACCTGAGGAGGATAATTGCTTTCTGAAGACCATCTTGAGGACTGATCATTTGGTTTATCCACCAAGATATTCCTAAAAAAATGAAAAGCCAGAAGAAATTTAAGTAACAGCTATATTGAATTTTCCATCTCCAGTAAGATCTGTCATCCGTGCAGATCAGTAAAATTCTCATGCAACTGCCTAAATCACTAGGCAGAGACTAAGGTTCTCCCCCTCTTTAATTATAAATTTTCTACATTACTATTTTACAGAACACATCAAAATACGCCTGCAAGCCTTGTGGTTGTGAAACGGAGCTCCAAGTTGCGTAATAAAATTTTTTAAAAAAATAAATTAGAAATTGTGAAGTAAAAACAGATGAATTCACGTAGGCCCAAGTCAGCAATGAAGTGGAAAAAATGTCCTCGTTCACCTCAACAGGGTAAGAACTTCTCAATCAGGTTAAAATGATGAGAAGTAAAAGTTAGCAAGCCAAAAACTGTCCTTTACAAGACAGGAGATACTGGAACAAAGAGAGTGAGCTAGTAACCTATTGAAGAGTTCCTGGAGTATGGAAGATGACCTTCTAACTTAATTTTATCAAGTAATTTTCATATGAGCTACAAAGCCTAGAACGTCACACAAGAAAACAGAAGTTCAGCTCTTTAAACTGCAAAACTACAAAACTACATGCAAGTTGTATTTAGGTAATCAAATGCAGATGGGGTTTTGCTTTTTTTGTTGTTAAAACAAAACAGAATTATCATGATAATCGTATGAAGGATCTGCCTTCCTCTCTCCTATAACCATGGGGTAAAGCTCACCTCCCAGATAAGATTAAAAGCTAAAAGAAAAAAATCCTAAAATATATAGAAGCTATGGTGAGATAATGATGCACCACCTGCTGGACAGGGCTTATGAGCTCTACCACATCCAACTAATGAAATCTCCAAGCTCATAAAACTTATGTAAAAAGAAGGAAGCTGTCATCAAAAGGCTTCTGCCATCTCCATCTGCTGTGTAGGAGGAAAAGAACACGAGCATCTGGATTACTACAAAAGACTGAAGGAAAAAGCACTCCTATAAAAGCTCAGAAGGGAAAGAGGTTAAGGCAGAGGTTGAGTGCTAAGAGGCCAAAAAATCAGCTCAGTCTTTCCACACTGGGCTGACTAAAATCACCACAGTGGCACCAGGATCCAAGCAGCCCCACAGGGCTCTGAGGAGACAGAAAGGAGCTAGACTAGGGTCACCCCTTAAAATAGGTCCCTTTTAGCAAGCTGGACTGGTGGCTGTCCATCTGTGAGCTTTACAAGCAACACATTATGATTTTTTACCCAGCACAGGAATAAAACTCACATTCCCTCTCCCTTTAGCCAGTTTCCATCGTGGCACAACACTTATTAATCCAGGAGTGCCAGCACCAGCCCAAGCCTCAGTGGGTTTATTCACCCATTCCTGCACAGGGACATGGAGTACCCTCCTGCTCTAAAACCTCATCAGTACAGAGCTCTCAAGCTGTTGGTCTGTGTAATTAAACACCCAACTAAGACCATGGAGCTGGCAGCATGAAGAGGCTCAAAAACCTAGCTCCTGTCTTTAATTACAACAGGGACAAAATGAACCAACCAAACCAAAGGGAAGAATTTGGGAACTGATGAGACACAGATTTCTAAACCAAGTTGCCAGTCTCAGAGCTAAGTCACCACTAGAAAACAAAACACATTTGTTTTGAGAAGAATCATACTCTGGAGCATCCCCTATACCATGCCACAGGCAAGGTGAAAGGGTATGTAGGAAGTTTTTTAATACCTTTTAAGATCTGGAAAGAGAAAAAAACAGGTAAACTTGAAAGAGATCACATGTCTTATATTAAATACTTAAGAGACACTAAGGCAGATAAAACCAGATAACACTATGGCTTTCCTCCTTTAGGGAACTTTTTCCTAACACGCGAGAATACGATTTACCCTAAATTTTATTTATGGTGCTATTACATTTGTTTAAACATTAGACAACAGGCTCTACATAGGCTGAGCAACATTTGCACAAATTGGCACTGTTAACATGGCCAGATAATGCCCTGCTGCTAAGAGGCAGTTTATAACTGGGATGATCCCAAAGATTGTATTTTTAGAAGTAGATTTGTTTGTTTCTCCAGGTCAAAGATCAGTTTGCCACAACCAACCAAAGAGGACCTCAATCAGTCCAGCTAGACAAGATAAAAATCCTTCGGCAGAGACAGAGAAAAGAGACAGGAAGCTCACACAAAATGATGACTAAAAAGAAATTTAAAACATAAAGACAGCAGTGTCAGTATAGTTCAAATATGTTTTAAAACACATGAGTTATTAGATAAAATTAAACAAACACTGAAAAAAGAAGTCCATATGCACCAAGTCAATTTATGATAATGGTTTAGGAAAATTTATGGGCTTGGAGGAATTCAAGCATTCCAGCAGTCATGAGACAGTAAGAAACAAGCAAATGTCCATCTTAATGACAAATGCCTTTTTCCATGTAGAGTCCTTTTTCTGGACATCACAACAATCATACACAGTACCAGGAGACAGGCTTTTCAAACAGGACAACTAGATAAAAATCTGAGAAACTTTAGATGTGAGAATACCATTAAGTTGATGACTTTCCATCTCATTTTCACAAGGCATTACAAAAGGTATTTGTAAGCCCTTGAGCTACCACAAGTACCAAACAGTTTTACTCAAGCTTTTTCTGTGAAAAAAAAAAAGCAGCAACCCATTAAATGTGGTTTGAGACAACTCATAATCATAAACTGTAGATAGAAGATCCAGTCTAGCATAAATCTACAACGCTGCCAAGAGAGACCATTCCACCCACTTGTGCCTGATCCTCCCCCTCCCTTCCTCAGCAGCTATAATAAAGATCAGCATAAATAACTTCTTTAGTCAGATCAGTTCTCCAATTCAGCTTACTACTAGTGCCAGCTAAAAAGGAGAAAACAAACAAACAAAAAAGATGAGCAGCTGGATCTGGACAAGAGGTTCATACCAATTCCACTCCTCTCCCACTGGCAAGTAACTACTTAAAAAAAAGTCTGGTACCTCAGCTGCTCTCCTATCCTACACTAAAAGCTAAGCAGAAGGAGCCATTTTATTTGCACCATAAACAATAATGTACCCAGACACACTACTGGTCTGTCTTAAATTCATAACCTAGCTTCCTACGTGGCTATTAGAATCTAAACCTTTATTGTCAGCACTCCCATTGCTAAATAAGAGAAGTAGATTGTTCTGGATGCTTTGTGTAGAAAGCCCTCTTGGCAGAACACAGTGAAAGTTTCTTTTTATTACCCATGCAGACACTGCTTTTGCAACTGCTGGAAGTAGATAATTTTTCCTTTTCCCAACCCAGAACCCATCATATCCGTTGTACCAACTGCTGCCTGATCTCTGCTGGAATTACAGAGATGTCCCCACACTTGGGATTACCAGAGGACTCCTCTGTGCAAAAAGCTGTAGTTTCAGGCTTTGTAATCACTGAGAGAGCTTTTCATTGCTTGAGGGTACAGAAGGAGGGGAATAAGATGACTTTGCAGAATATACTCCAAATTAGGTTCAAGGCTGCTATAATTTGCATCTAACCTAAATATTTCCATGAAGTTGCTATTAAAGAAATCCATGACTTTAGGAACGAGTCCTTAAGAATAAACAAATCCAAAACACTAGCTTGGCTTGGCACATTCAAATCTCTCTTCAGAGAGCAGCTGTGCAGAAAAGGGCACACGGGAGGACTTGGAACTCAGACACAGCTCTTCTAGAAAAGCACCGAGGTACCACACCATTGCACTGCAAAAAACATTCAGAGTGACTACAAAACCACCACTTTTCCCAAAAAACTGACAGAATACTTTCTTTGGGTTGTCATTGTGATGATTTTTTTCATTTTTTTTCCAACTCCCATCCCAAAGCAGACTTAGCAAGAATACAGCCACTGGAATACATGGATTAATATTTCCACTAAGTCCACTTTACAGAAGACTAAGAGGTGGCTGGCCAAGTATTTCAAACATGTGGAACCATGACACCAGCCAGGACAAAGCATTAACAGAGCTTCTCTTGCCCAGCCTAGACACTGGAATGTACACACAGTATTAACCAAGAAAAACAAGGGGGGGGGAAACCAACCCCCCCACCAAAACCCTATTCCATGGATCTGGAAAGAACTAGAGAAATTTTTCTCCTTCAGCTCCCAGAATCTCACTGCAACTAAGCCTGACTCCAAACCACCCCGCTGCAATGTATAAATTTATAAATTTCTCTACTTAATTTGTTAAAAAAAAAAAAAAAGCTTTCTAGATTTTGTTATAGTTTCCTTCCTTTCTATTGGAAAGGTTTTCTAATTAAAAAGGCACAAGACATAAAGACATGAGAATTTCTTAGTTGAAACACATCAAAACATCCACAATTACTGCACAGTATGCAGCTACGTTCAGGAAACCAATTTCTGGGGGAGGTTGGGTATTGCTTTTTCATTTTGCATGTTTTAAAGGAGAGGACTTTGTCACCCCCCTGTTAAGTAAAGGAGGATTTCTTCTGTAGCAAAACAAAGTTTGAGTTAAACAACTACACAAGTGTGACATTTTAAATACTGTACTGTTGTGAAATTTGCCAATTTACTGCCCAAATTTCCTTCCATCTCCTAAGCATTTGAGTTTTACACAATATCTAGTAAGTTAAAAATTCACTTCTATCACAAGTAAAATACCTAAGCATACAAAATAGTATAATAGTACATCATACAAAAATAAACTGATTAATTTAGAAGTCACCTTGCAGAAATTCACCTACCACATCACAGCTGACTACCCTGGACAAGAAAACAGCTCTCTAGGCTAGAAACAGTTCCACTGAGAAGAGTTTAATAATTACATATTTCAATTAACATCTTACTTTTTTAAGCTGCCTTGGATCAGTACCAGCCCAATGATACACAAAAACCTTCATCAAAAAACAAACTGCTTCTTAAATAAGACAACTGCAGACATTCCAAGTAACCTGTTTGAAAGTACTTTTTTTTCATTCCTCTCATCTACTTAAGACCACTCTATACACAGCATTTTTCATTCATCAGTGCTTCTTCCTAACATACCAGGAACTGAATGTTACCAGGAGTGACTTCAACAGCAGCAGCAGAATGAATTCTCAGAAAGTTATCAGATAAATAACTTCTATTCCTGTGATACTCAACAACCTTAAATCACAGATTAAACTTTTGACTGTATCACACTAAATCCTTAGTGGCAAGAGCTTCCAGTTCTAGGTTGGTAATATCAGTATTAACACAGCAGAAAAACAAATTGAAAAAAAAATAAAATATAGTCAGGCTTAGTCATGTATGCTGGTAACCACAGTAACTTTATATTGTAGATGATTACCAGCCTAATTGTCCCAATGTTTAGGGATTACAGTTTAGATGCAATTTAACTGGTAAATGATGCTGAACCTTTAATATCAAGGTTTGTTCTCTCCCTGTACTTGCTGTACTTTGAAATTTAAGAATTGTTAGATTGCTTAAAAAAAAATCATGTGGAAAGCAAGGTACTTAAAATGCTGATGAAATCAGCAGTTCTAAAGACTACTTCAGCTAATCATCTTGGTGAAACAATATTAGCAAATAAGATTATCTGGAATCATTCCTTTTGCCCAATTCTTTTCACACTCTGTGTTCATTTGCACATGTCTAAGCCCCAAGGATAATTGAAATCCAGACTTTTAAATGATTCACAAAGTGCTAACACAAGGAAGGTGGCATGCATGCAGCCTAGCCTAGGTGAGGCTCCAGGAGATTCCCCAAACAGAAATAAATCCCTGGTTTGATAAAAAGACCAAGAACACCACAAATTCTACTCTTCATCATTCAAAGAATTCGACAAAGGTATTAAATTCTTCAGCTCACTGAATTTGTCAATAAATAAAATATTGTAGTGAAATTTGCCAGAGTTTAAGACACCATCAGCTGTGGCCACTTCACAACAAAATTCCATTTTCATTTTAAAAACTTGGCATACCTTGCTGGGAACAGTTTAGGCAGTGTGTGGGCACAGGGATTTCTACCATCAGCAATCACCAGAAAATCCACTGAGTTTAAGACTCCTCAAATCTTCCACAGGACTGGCAGTATAGAACACTTCAGTACTGCATTACTCTCACTTCTCATCTCTCAAATAATTTCCTTGGAAAGGGACTGACACTCTACAAGAAGATTAGAGGAAAGCAATGTCTCGCACACATGGATCTAAAGCCTTTGTGCTGCATTTTGGGAGCATCACAAAGGTGGTGGAGCATTTTTGTTTGATTAATGCATATATGGAAAAAATGTAAAGGCCAGGAAGTAGATTTAAGTCTTCCACAATTTCACAGCATTGCAACAATGCTCTGACATGCCACAGTATTAGTAATATTTCCAGTCAACACAGAAATCCACAAAAACAGACTAAGTAATGACATGCAAAGATAAAAATTCCTAATGTAAGCTATAAACACATCTTTTAATATTCATTAGTAATGTAACTTCACGCTTAGTAAAAAGTTCACCCAAAAAACTGATGCTTGTAAAATAATTCAAAGCAGATTAAGTTCAAAAGAACAGATCAAAGCCCTCATGTCAAAACTATACCAGACATGGAGCTTCTTCATAAAAATATGCCTCCTGATTGTAGGTGGGAAAACCTTCATTGTATTAGCTTTCCTTTGAAAACTAAGGTTCTCACTAACAGCTCAACACAGCTCTACTCAGGGAAGCCAGAAGACAAAATACTGACCTGGGAAAATAAAGAAATATCCACCTGTCATTATATACTGGGTATTTGGGGAATTGTGGTACAAGTCAGAAATAACTGCCCCCAGGGCTACATTAGGGAATAATTCCTTATTTCGAAGCAATATGAATGATTCCTGCTGGAGGATGCACCAATTCCCAGGTCAGCATTACTTTCACATTTTATAGTTTCCAAACCCTGTACCAGAAAGTAGGGAGTAAAAAAAAAAAGGCAAAACTCATTTTAGAAGTTTACATTAACAAGCAATTTAAGGAAGTCAAGCACTGCCTTGGTTTGGAAGTTTGGAAGATGCTGACACCTGAACTGACTGAATCAATGCTGCACACTTAACCTCAACCAAAAAAATCATGATCACATCATAAAATCAATGGTGGCAATATAAACCTCCTAACTGTGCATTCTAACAGCAATCTGCTAAAAAAAGATGACCATGCAGAATAAGAAACTATAACCATTGCCATGAAAAAAAAAATAATCACCCAGACTGTACATGCTGTCTAAGCAGTAACAACAGCTAGCCCAAAGAAAATGTTCTCTGCTTGAAATAGTGTTTTACTCTTTAAGCAAGTAATTAATAATCAGGAACTAGAAAACTTTTATTAGTTTGCAGGGTATAAAGCCACATACAGAACAAATGACCCATAATCTGATGATGTTAACACCTCCTACGAAAATTTTACATTCTTAATGGTCCCCAAAAATGCCATCCCAAAAAAGGATGAACATTGGAGTACTACAGGTTCTGCCAGGTTAGTCCCAGCAGGAAACTAGAGCAATGAGCATTTCACCTTCACCCTTCTGCCAGTGAATAAAACTCTGTCTACTCTCCTAAATAATGTCTATATTCTAACTGAAGCTTGAAGAAATTTCTTCTCATGCTACAGCATTTCTGCTTTTACCTGGGAAGCAGGAGCTATCAGACTTCTGATGCTAATGTCAGGAATGAGCAAATTCATGCTTCCCTCCCTCTGACCTTTTTCTTTCTCACCACTTCACCTTAGCTGACACTGAACTATTCCATCTATATATAAGCAACTTTATTTCCAGCAGAAACATTTTGCTTTTTAAGGATTGAATTTCAGCGTTTGGAGAAAAATCTTAGGCTACAGAAGCAATCTAAACAACGGGGAAAATGCCTGTCAGAATGTGAGGTTGTCTAGAAACATCCAGAATATCCTTACAAACAAGTGGAGGAAAAAAAAATATTTTCCACTGGGCACTGCAAAGGACAAGAAGCAGAACTGAGAACATTTCTATACACAGGATTCACCAGAGGGGAACAGAGTTGGTCAACTCGCTTCATTAGCCAGTGTTTGCATTCCCAGCTCATCTTAGTAAACCTTGAAAGTATTGATCAGTGTTGCAAAGCCATCACAAGCACAGAATTACAGATAGCCAGCAGGGCTGCCTGTTTGTCTTCCCATACCTAAAGGCAAAGAACAAGGAAAGTGAATTGACTACATTCAAGTATAGCTATAAACACTGACATTTTAAGTTGGGGGGGAAAAGTACATTTGTGCTTGCATGTGTAAAAAATCAAAACACCCAAAGCCACAGTTCTACAACTAAAATGGAAATCATCACTGCTACATAGCTGGAGTTATTTAAGAAACCATGAGACATAAGCAGTAGCCCTAAAACTTCTGGAGTGTGGATGATGAGCACAGTTCACACAGCCAGAAAAGCTCCAAGGCACTCTGGGCTGGTTTGGTAGCTTGAAGCTGCTGAGAACTCAACAGAAGGTATCTTCACCTTGTCAAGGAAACAGAGCATACCAGAAAACAGAGAAAGAACCTTTTCCTTAGTCATGAATTAACTTTAACATGAGATTGTTCAAGACCCAGATGCAGCCACAAGATTTATCAACCTCAAAGGTACAGATCTGAAACACCCACTTCACATGGTAGGAAAAACTGAGAATCCCATTTCACTAGCCACAAATACCTGTTTTTTCCTGTGACAGAAATCTCATAGAACAGGGTAGCTGGAATTCAAGTTATTCTCTGGCTTATCTTTATTAATATTTTTATATCTTTGTGGACTCTATGCTAAAAATTTTGTTACACATGTTCTCAGCACCTTCTTGCTCATGCTTTGCAATGCCTTGGATGTGGAAACACAGGAGAGCACATCTCTGCTTCAGAGTAAGCACAATACAGCAAGAGCCAGTTGGTTAAACCAGGCAGGAACCAGGCAGAGTCTCATCCTCTACTAAAAAGGAAAAAAAAAAAATAATAAAATTGCATTCTCCCTTTGGAAAGTTACAAGTCACTCATGATTTACCATCAAAGCATCTTTCACTTGGTTTACTTCCCCTAGTTTGATGGGATGACAGAATACCAACCAAAATACATATATTTAAAGTCTATGGCACCAAAAAGCTGGAGCTTTCTCTGTTCCAGTATGACTTCTGAAAAGGAGTCAACAGAGTCATCCAGCCTTCAGCATTTGATGCAGTACCACATAAAACAAACTGGACAAGGCTGGAATTACCAGAATAAGTCCACAGTGAAACAGACAAAAGTGGGTTGCAATGAAAAAGTGACTACCAGTTCAGAGGAGGTTACTAGTGGCATTTAATTATCAGCTAAGAAGCCAATGTTATTTTATATTAAGAATGAGTTTAGCACAAGAAAGAATTGAAAAAAATACCAATAAAAATCTCAAAGTCAAATCTAGGAAAGAGACTGAACTGCTTCTAGAGATACCATACAGGAAAACCTGGATGATTCTACAAATCTGAGCAATAGAAACAGGGTGAAACTTCATCACAAAGCTACATGACTCACATAAGAGTAAAAAGCTCTTGTCAGTCTCTCAAGTGGTAAGTCAGCCATATAAAAGAGACAGAAGGACCTGAGTGCATCAGCCAACAACAAGGTATCATCAGTCCCAAGCCTAATGCAACCACTAGAAACCATGGTCCTGGTAATTTAGAGTTGGGCAATAGAAAAGGGTACATGACTGCCATTGCAGAGCACACAATACTTCACCTCTTATTCACCTCAGCAGGCAGTTCAAACTGGAGCAGGTAAAAAAAGGGGCAATTAAAAAAACCAGGATACAAAGTGCTTCTCAGAATGCAGAGGAATAGCTTTTGGTTCCCCTTCTTAGCAAAAAACCCTAAATTTGAATGAGGATTACATTACCTTGTCTAAATAGTTTATTGCCTCCTTGTCCAAAAAAATAGAATTGAGTGAGCTCATTGCTTTCTGCAGGACAGGAGTGAGAGGAATAAATCCAGATCTCTTTCAGCTTGTGTCAAAGGACACCAGTAGTCATCCTGTGCAGTCATTTTGTGTGGGAAGTGACTTGTCAGTAATAGGGAAATCCCTAGACCAGTGCCTTATGGGACCATCAGGGAGCACTCTCACATGTGGCTCTGATCCTCAGGAAAGAACCAGGGAGAGAGGAGGGATCAGATGGAGTCTCAGGTTGACAACACAACAGGCTGGACAAGCTGAATCCTCTCAACACACTGTTGCCTCCACACAGGCAGAGTGTCCCTGGAAACACCAGATGTTTCAAGAACAAATTTCCTCTCGGATCAATTTTCTTCCCAAAGGCACAACCTCCCCCACAACACAGACTGAACCAGACTATTACTAGACCAACTCTTTCACTTCTACCCACAGAGCTTTTTAAATAAATACCCAAGTCAGTCTTCCTGCTGGTAGCTACAAGCCAACAGAGGACAACTCCAGCAGTTTTAAAAACAGTAGAACTATTTTTTGGCAGACTCAAGAAGGATAATCTGCATTTAAAGTTTGGAAAGATCCTTGCAAACTTGCAAGTAGCTGCAGAAACTAGAAGAGCAGCCAGAAACTGGATCCCACACGAGTGAATTCCCTAGTACCCCCATCAAACACAACAGGAGAGATGCTGGCATTCACCAGAAAAGTATTCTGTCACTGAAAGAGAACTGGTGTTCTTCTATAGATTACTGATCCTAAATTACAATATGAACAGAAAGGTCTTTGAAAAGCACTTTAAAAAAAAAAATTATCAGGTGATTTTAGTGTTCTGAAAAGATTCAGTATCAGTCAAGCATCACACAAGCAGATGTAATGTAAATTACCAGACATCTAATTGCCTCCCCAGATGGCAGTGATGAAAGTTTTATTTTTCATAACTTTGTTTTACATTTAAGACCACATGACTGCTTAAGTGTGTTTAAGTCATTCTCAGCTGACAAAGAAAACGATTATCTGCTCTCTTACTCTTCCACAAGCACTCTGCTCTCAATACCACAGCTCCCACCAAGAGGCAACATTATTTATTAAGTTGTATATCCTGACATACAACAGGCCAGTTCCTCTTCTTCAAGGTTAAAGAGCTCTCTCCACAGTTACACCAGCAAACTCAACTCATTTAAACTACAGGATAAGCAGAATTCCCAATAATATTCCAGAACAGCATTGTTCTTTCCACATATTAATTACTAACTCAACTTTTAGCTCTGACTGTTCATCCTTCCGTACACTACGTTCCTGCCTCTGCAATTTCCAAATTTTCCACCTCCCAAAAAACCCACCTTCCCCTGTGTTTCTTTATAAATTACCTCCTTTTGAGAATTAAATCTTAAATCAGAGGGCAAAGCCCCACCCTGCCTTTTAATTTCAAAACATAATTCAAGCTCTCTCCCAGAACACAGGAATCAAAAGTTAAGCAACAAGAAGTAAAAACCAAAACTTCCACAGAGGACATAACACAAGCATCCCTCAGACCAAGGTCAGCATGCTGGAGAGCAGCCCCATTATTGAACACCACTTAAAAGATGTTAAAAGTTGTTTTTACTGATGATAAGCACATGAAACAACATCTTAAAAACCAGCCAAACACAAGGTCGTGCATCTGTAAAACACCAGAGCTGCTATAGGAAACTGAATTGGATCAAAGGAGGCAATGACATTAAGGACTTTGGGCAGCACTGCAGATACCACCTGAACAAACATTAATTCCTGAGGTGAGTTCATAATGAAAAAGAACTAATAGGAACCTTGGGAAGCAATATTTGGGAGAAATATGGTATTGTCTTTTCATATTGTATCAGTGAGAGGAATGAGGGACTCTCACCCTTCTAATTCAGCAACCTACACTTTAATAGGATGTTTAGGGTGTTGGAAGCCAGAAATGCTGCTAGAAATAACAACAAGCATGATCACAGACCTGAAAGAAACACCTTAAAATCAAATCTTTTTAACACAAGGTAAAAGGATTAGACCTGAAACACCTTAAAAACAAGTCTTTTTAACAAAAAAAAAAAAAAAGATAAAGGGATTACTTAATTATCACCAGAGATGATAATTTAGAGAAGGATCCAGTTCTTTTTAATAGCTAACAAAATAAATGTACAGAGGACAACTAGGACCTTGGTCAGAAATTTAAGTTTCACTGCATTTTGGAAAGTGGAGCTAATTCATGCTATTAATAATTAACAAATCAGGCAACCCTTGTTGCTTGTTGTTAGTGGCTAACAAAGCTGTTTCAATCAGAGGTTATTAAATTCAGCACAATCAATGATCAGACAGGTTTTCTACACCTGACAACAACTCAGGTGTCCAAGTGCTGTACTCCAGAGGACATCAACCACCAAAACTTATAAACAGGGGTATCAACAACAGCACACCTAAACCACGTTAAGAGTCACTTCAATTTTTTATTGCAATAACTAGAGGAATTTAACAGGCTGTAGCTCGACTGCCACACAGCAGAGTCTCCCACTGAGGACAGGTCCATATTTGTAGGGTCTTCTGCCAAATCCCAAATTTCCAAGCCACACAAAAAAATGAGGGCAGCCCTGCAAGCCTGCAGTATTCCAGATCTCAGGGGGAGGAGGGGAAGGCTGGCTGCCAAAAAACACCCATTGGTGAAGGTTTACTTATCCTTCTCCCTACTTCACCTGGTGACCAGCATCTCCCACAAACTTTTTCCCCCCTAAAATCCGGGGCCAGCTTCTCCTTGAGTGCATCTCCCCCTTGTCTATACCTGGGGATCACTCCACACAAATCACTCCCCAAATCTGTTCATCAACCACTCCCCCAAACACACCCCAATCCCCAAGTGCTAGTGCTCAACCTCCTCCCCTAACACCATCCCAGATCTGATCAACCCCCCTAGACCCCAAAATCCTGCTGACCATCCCCTCCTATACACACAGTCTCCCAAAATCTTTCCCTACAGACCCTCTCTCAAAAACAGAGCCCCCCAACCCTGTTAACCACCCCCTCGCCCCCAAAAGCACCCTAAGTCCTGCAGGAAACCTCCTCCCACACACATCACACCTCTCCCCCCCCCCCAAAATCTTTCTGTCCAGCTCAGCTCCCACAGCCCCCCCAAATCCCACTGACCAACCTCTCCCACACAGCCCCTCAAACCCTGCTGACCACCCTCAGACACACAGACCCCCTCAAAACCCAGCTGTACGGACCTTCCCCTAAACACAGCCCCCCTTAATTCCCCCTGCTCACCTCTTCAGACACACAAAGCACCCCTAAATCCCACTGACCACCCCCTCCCCTACAGAGAGCTCCCACAAACCCTTCTGTATAAACCTTCCCCCACACACAGCCCCCCAAACCCCTCAGGACAGACCTTTCCCTACACACACCCCTCCCAAATCCTACTGACCACCCCTTCCCACACATCCCCCCCAAACTCCTCTGTACAAACCCTAACCCTACACACATCCCCCCAAAACCCTCAGTACAAACCTTTCCCACACATATCACCCCCAAACCCCTCTCTACAAATCCCTCCCCTACACACAGACCCCAAACCCCTCAGTACATCCCCCTCAAAACCTTACTGGCCCCCCCTTCCCACACAGCCCCCCCAAACCCCTCTGTACAGATCTCTCCCCACACACATCCCCCCAGACCCCTCAGTACAAACCTTTCCCACACATATCACCCCCAAACTCCTCTCTACAAACCCTTCCCCTCCACAGAGACCCCAAGCCCCACTGTACAGGTCTCTCCCCACACACATCCCCCCAAATCCCTCTATACAAACCCTTCCCCCACACTCATCCCCCCAAACCCTACTGACCACCCCAAACCTCTCTGTGCAGATCTTTCCCTACACACATCCCCCCACATCCCTCAGTACAAACCCTACTGATCACTCTTTCCCACACACATCCCCCCCACACCCCTCAGTACAAACCTTTCCCACACATATCACCCCCAAACTCCTCTCTACAAACCCCTCCCCTACACATAGACCCCAAACCCCTCTGTACAGGTCTCTCCCCATACACAGCCCCCAAAACCCTACTGACCACCCCTTCCCACACACACATCCCCCCCAAACCCCTCATTACAGACCTCTCCCCATACATATCCCCCCCAAACCCCTCTGTACAGACCTTTCCTCACACACATCCCCCCCAAACCCCAGTACAAACCTTTCCCACACATAATACCCCCAAACTCCTCTCTACAAACCCTTCCCCTACACACAGACCCCAAACCCCTCTGTACAGACCTCTCCCCACACACAGCCCCCCCAAGCCCCTCTCTACAAATCTCTCCCCACACACAGCCCCTCAAACCCCCCAATACAAACCCTTCCCCCACACACATCCCCCCCAAACCCCTCTCTACAAATCCTTCACACCCCAAATCCCTCATTACAGACCTCTCCCCACACATATCCCCCCAAACCCCTCAGTACAAACCTTTCCCACACATAATCCCCCACAAACTCCTCTCTACAAACCCTTCCCCTACACACAGACCCCAAACCTCTCTGTACAGACTTCTCCCCACACACAGCCCCTCAAACCCCCCCAATACAAACCCTTCCCCCACACACATCCCCCCCAAACCCCTCTCTACAAATCCTTCACACCCCAAACCCCTCTGTACAGACTTCTCCCCACACACAGCCCCTCAAACCCCCCCAATACAAACCCTTCCCCCACACACAGCCCCCCCAAACCCCTCTCTACAAATCCTTTCCCCAAACCCCGCTGACCTCCCCTTCCCACACAGACAACCACAGCTCACACCCCCACCCCTCCTTTTCCTTCCATCCCCACCGCTCTTCCCCTCTTCTAACGTGCTCTCCCCTCACCAACCAAGAGCTCAAGGCCAGCCCGAGCCCCCATTATCCCCTCCCCGGATCAGCACCCCCTGAAGCTGCCGCCACCTCCGCTCCGCCCGCCGAGGCCTCCCCGCGCAGGCCTCGGGTTAAGGGCCCGGCGCAGGCCCTACAGCCCCCTCACCCCTCCACCCACCCCGGTAACGCGAGGCGGCCGAAGCCGGAGGTGAAACCGGGACTCACTCGGGCAGGTAGGTAGAGGAGAAGCTGCTCCAGCGGTGCAGGGTGTAACCCAACACCCGACTCTCGGGACCCACCGGCCCCGCCGCCGCCATCTTCTTGTGAGCAGCGGCAGCCGCGGCCCCGGCAGCGACCGCGAGAGGCGGAGCCGCCCCCTTAAAGGCGCCGAGGCCGTGAGGGGAGGAGAGGGGGGGGGGACAGAGACCCCGGGGATGGAGGAGGAGGAAAAAGAGGAGAAGGAGGAAGCGCTGTGGGGATGAGGTGGGCTGTGGGGTTTAAGGGGGTTACCCCTGGGGCTGCTGTGGGGCTGAGAGGGGTGTCCCGTGGGGGTGCATTGGGCTGTGGGGTTGAGGGGGATTCCCTGTGGGGCTGAGGGGGATGCCCCCCCCGGGCACTTTTGGGGTCCTGGTAGGTGCCTCATGGAGCTGCTGTGGGGCTCAGGAGGGTGTCCCATAAGGATGATGTGGGTTGTGGGGCTGAGAGGGGTGTCCCATGTGGGTGCATTGGGCTGTGGGGTTGTAGGGGATTCCCTGTGGGGCTGAGGGGGATGCCCCCCCGGGGCACTTTTGGGGTCCTGGGAGGTGGCCCATGGAGCTGCTGTGGGGCTCAGGACAATGTGCCATGGGACTGCATTGGGCTGTGGGGTTGAGGGGGATTCCCTGTGGGGCTGAGGGGGATGCCCCCCCCGGGCACTTTTGGGGTCCTGGTAGGTGCCTCATGGAGCTGCTGTGGGGCTCAGGAGGGTGTCCCATAAGGATGATGTGGGTTGTGGGGCTGAGAGGGGTGTCCCATGTGGGTGCATTTGGATGGGGGGTTGTAGGGGATTCCCTGTGGGGCTGAGGGGGATGCCCCACGGGGGTTTTATGGGGTCCTGGGAGGTGCCCCATGGAGCTGCTGTGGGGCTCTGAGGGGTTGTGGAGCTTAGGGAGGTGTCCCATGGGGATGAGGGGGGTTGTGGGTCTCAAGATAATGTGCCATGGGACTGCATTGGGCTGTGGGGTTGAGGGGGATTCCGTGTGGGGCTGAGGGGGATGCCCCCCCGGGGCACTTTTGGGGTCCTGGGAGGTGCCCCATGGAGCTGCTGTGGGGCTCTGGGAGGTTGTGGAGCTTAGGGAGGTGTCCTGTGGGGATGAGGGGGGTTGTGGGGCTCAGGACAATGTGCCATGGGACTGCATTGGGCTGTAGGGTTAAGGAAGATGCCCCATGGAGCTTCTGTGGGGCTCAGGAGGGTGTCCCATGAGGATGATGTGGGTTGTGAGGCTGAGAGGGGTGTCCCACGTGGGTGCATTTGGATGTGGAGTTGAGTGGGATTCCCTGTGGGATTCAGGGGTATGCCCCCCCCCGGGGCTCTTTTGGGGTCCTGGGAGGTGTCTCATGGAGCTGCTGTGGGGCTCATGGGGATGAGGTGCTTGTGCGGCTCAGGACAGTGGATTGTGGGACTGCATTGGGCTGTGGGGTTGAGTGGGATTCCCTGCGGGACCCAGGGGGATGTTCCACAGGGCTCTTTTGGGGTCCTGGGCATGCCTCAGGGAGTTCCTGTGAGGTTCAGGGGGATGTCCCATGAGGATGAGGGGTGTTGTGGGGCTGAGGGAGGGGGGTGTCCCATGGGGCTGAGGTGGGCTATGGGGCTGCATTGGGCTGTGGAGTTGAGGGGGATGTCCCGTGGGGCTGCTGTGGGGCACAGGGTAAGTCCCATGAGGCTCCTCTGGGGTCCAGGGGAGGATGCTCTATGGGGCTGAGGTGGGTTGTGGGGCTCAGGACAATGTGTTATGGGGCCACATTGGGCTGTGGGGTTGAGGGGGGTGCCCTGTGGGACTCATGGAGATGCCTCGTGGGGCTGAGGTGGAAGTGGGGCTCTGGGAGATGTCCCATGGAACTGCTGTGGAGCTCAGAACATCCCATGGGGTTCCTCTGGGCTTCAGGGAGATGCCCTATGTGACTGTGGGTCTGAGGGGGATGCTCCAGGGGTTTGAGGTGGCTGTGAGGCTCAGGGAGATGCCCCACTGGTGTGGAGTGGGGTGTTGGTTACTAAAGAAGATGTCTGTTCAGATCCTATAGCATCCCCATCTGCAGGTGAGTGCTTGGGAAAAATAATCTAGGAAAACCCAGTGGGATTTGATCCTGCACTGGCTCCTCTGCCAAGCTTTATGATGAGAAGCACAGTTGTCTTCCCTTGTTCCATTTTATCATCTGAATATTTGACAGTGTATTCACCAAGAAACTTGTTTTGACACTTCTCCAGTTTTTAAATACTGAGTTTTTTGTTGTTTGTTTTTCCCAGGAAGAACTTAAACCTCTTAAAGTCACTAGAAATGCCAGTAAATAGATAAATGAAAGGAAATAACAAGGTAAGTGAAAATGCAAATGGTTGAGTGGTGCCCAGATTTAGAATTTAACCAACAGCACTATTTGAAAGCAATTGCAAATTGAGTGCTGGGTTCCAGAATTGCTGTTTCCCACGGCTTTAGCACTGCCATAGTTAATACCTTTTTTTTTTTTTTTTTTTTTTAAACTTTGCTGTGGATTCTAGTGAATAACTAGTGATTAACTTTTATTTAAACATTTTTTAAACATTTTATTTAAACGTTTCTCCCCTGCAGTTGATGCTGATGGATAATTCACCAGCAGCACCCATACCTCTCCAGGTCTGAGGTGCTCTGCTCAGCTCCAAAGGAAGCTCCCATCAGGATCTCCAGACCTGCACCCCATTGTTTTATCAGTGTTTTGGCTCACTGCATGGCTGCATGCCAAAATTCTGTCTCTGAAACCCCAAACACCAGCATGTAAATTGCATCTTTGACAGGTTTCTCTGCCTCAGATTGTTGGAGGTTTTTTTCCCTGAAGATGATTTCACACAGAGCCCCCACCAAACTGAGGGGGAGGCTTGGGGCATCCCTGGGTCATCTATGGCAGCTTGAGAAAGCAGAGGAGATATTTCAAGATCAGGAGGGAAAAACAAACAAACAAATAAACAAACAAACAGCTGTCTGTTGGAAATGACAGATTGGAGAGATATTATCAAGCAGGACAGTAAATGCCTGACAAGATTAAATGAGCGCAAGGATTTTTTTTTCTTTTTTTTTTTCTTTTTTTGCCCTTTATTTTAGGAAAGTGAGTGAGAATGCGGCAGCAAAAATCTGCCTATGGATGAAAAACTCCTTCAGCAGCCTTGAAGACTGAACATCAACTGGGTATTTCAAAAGTGAGGGGGGAGGCAGCATCAGTCCTTCATCTCAGGATGCCTTCCCAGGAGGAAGGTTTGCAGCGTTTTCTCTGGTATCAAAGCCACACATCTCTGCAACAGCTCAGCAAAAGTCCATGCATGAGGTGCAAACATCCTCACCTCCTTCTGCTAACAAAGCTTTTTGAAGTTTGTGGCCTTCCTGTGGCTTTTAAGACTTCACTTATCCAAACTTCTGCCTGCTGGCTTCCCCCCTGACAGCCACCTAAATTACCTCAAGAGTATTACAAGAAATATTTTACTAAGGATCTCACTAATAATATACTCCCAGCCCCAGAGGAAGAGACACTACCTCAGCATTTGGAGCCCTGCTAACAACCAGTCTGAAGAGGAGAAATGCCATCTAAAACCTGTGACCTTCAAATATGAAATTGGATGAAAAGTGGATGGTGAGCAAGCAGCGGGTGACAGCCCCACAGCAGCAGGGAGGAGGATGAGGAGGGAGAGCAAGCAGCTCACTGCTGCACAGTGCAAACCACCCCAGGAGTTTCTCTGCCCCAGTATCCTGTAACCACTTGAATCAAGACCTAAAGCCAGCTTATTTTTAGCACATTTTGGACTTGAAGTGAAGCAAATGCTGGTGAAATACGCAGTAGTGACAGCCCTGGAAAATCTGTATTCATCTGCAGGACAAGCAGCAGGGAAGGCTGCAAGGAAGCAAAGCAATCTTGAGTTGCAAACCGAGTCCTGTGGTTTCACTCAGCCTGCCCAGTGCTTTGCAATTACTGGTGGTCACTGGGAGAGGTTTTTTTCCCCCACTGAGTGGACCAAACACAGTGTGGAGGAGCACGGTGTGCAGGGGAGCAGCATTCTGCAGATTTGGACAGCCTGGGAGCCTCCAGCTGAGCTCTGCATCCCCATCAGGGTGGCTGCCAGATCTTAACCAAAGTGGTGGGGAGGTTATAAAAATGGGATAGACTTGAAAAACATGAGTGCTTGAACCCTGCTGTGCTAGTCCAGGGCTGTGCTGTGTCTGCTGCACTAATGCCAGTGGCACCAGTGCTGCATCTAGCAGCAACTCAGACCTGCTGCTTTAGGTAAGAACCCCAAAGAGGGCAGTTATGAAGCAAACACCATGCAGAGCAGTCCTATTTCTGACTCCCTCACTTGGGTCCTTGCTGAAAACCTCCAACATGACTTGGTCCCTCCCAGACCTGAGCTGTCTGGGTAGATCCACGCTGCCTGTGGCTGATTTGTGGGGCCAGAGAGGGGAAGTGAGAGTTCTCCAAGAAGTAGAAATGGGTCCTTTTAGCACTGAGGGCACAGCCTGCCAAAGAGCCAGGAGATCCCTGGTGACAAACACCTTGGATAGTAGCTGGAGTTGCTGGGAGAGGCCAGGGTGACCACAGGAGATGTCCCCTGCATCTCTTTGCCAGGAGGATGCACACACGGCGTCCTCGTGCTTGTCCTCAGTAAGCTTGAAATCCAACCACAGGCAGCTCAGGGATTTGACAATTGTTTGTGTCTGCCTCGAGACAAATATCTCATTCCCCCCATCACAAACTTGCTCCTCTTCTGCGCGTGTGGTTTGAGTTTCCTCATGTAAAACCTGCGTGGGTGTTTGGATATGTAATGAGCACATAGTTCAGGATGAAAACAAGTTGTGTGGAAGAGCCAAGGAACTCCAACAAGCAAAAAAAAATTAAAAAAAAATAAATAAAAGCAAAATGAAAGCAATACAAACAACAAAATGGCACGTGGCCATACCAGCTAGATGGTGGGCCAGCCGGATCTCACGTACTCCCTGGAGTTGCAGAGCTGATCAGCTGTTGGAAAAAGAGAACTCTAAAGACAAGCAAGAGGAAATAGCATTGGCAGCACAGGCCATGGCTTGTTTCCTTCCAAAGCAGGACAGAGCCAAGGACATTAGGCAGAGCTGTAACATTTGGGGGCTCATTGCTTAGCTGTGAAGCACAGTGACAGCCTCAAGTGGGTGCAGTTGTGTAAACTCCTATTGTGTTCTGAACGGAAGCAGAACCTGGGAGGGTATTGTCCTACCAGATTTTGGCAATGCTCACTCACCTAACTGAGCTCCCTCTGCAAAGCCAGGGCTTTGTTCTAACTCAGCACATGGTGCAGGGGGAATAAACCCTCCTGACCGTGCTGGACAAGAGGCTGGAGAGCATCTTCTCAAATCAAACATATGCTCCTTTTCCCATAGTGGCTTCAAAGAAAATTAATTCTAGGCTGTGGGCAAGGCTGAAGGGAGATAGAGGCAATTCCAAAAACCTCCCTGAACTGGCCTCACCATCATCTGTCATTCTGATGACACAATGGGGGGAAATTCTTTCCAGAGAGGGTGATCAGGCATTGGAATGGGCTGCACAGGGAAGTAGTGGATTCTCCATCCCTGGAGGTTTTTAAGAAGAGACTGAATGTGGCACTGAGTGCCATGGGAACCACAGTGGTAGTGGATCAAGTGGATCAAGGGTTGGACTTGGTGATCTCAGAGCTCCTTTCCAACCTGGCTGATTCTATGAAAAAAAAAAAAAAAAGCATCCAAACTGATCAAGACCCATTTTCTGCAGGGCCTTGATGCATTTCCATGCTGAAAAGGGATAAGAGCTGGCATCAAAGATGGGTTATTTCCTTTTTTCCCTATTTGGAGAGAGGGATCATCTGTACCTCCTTACACCGTGGTAAAACAACACCTCCTTCAATGTATTGAAATACATCTCCGGATCTGGGCCCTGGTCCAGGCATCTGCTCCTAGGCCATGCACTGAAATACCTGCTTGAGTCCTCTTCACCCCCTCTTGCAGCATCTGTCCTTTGGTTAAAAGGCTTAAATCAGTGAAAGAGCTTGAGAAGAAGCTTGAAAGGGCCCTGAAATACCAGTGCCTCCGCACACACACCGGCGGAATTCTTTGCAATAAAAAACAGCTTCAAAGGGCTTGTTTTACAAAGCCCAAGTGTGCTCTTTTTTTTTTTTTTTTTTTTAATTTCAAATCAAGGTCAGTATCTCGGCTTCATTCACCAGTCTCCAGATCCAAACCAACTTGCCCCAGACGATGGAGAAGAGTGTGTCTGAGTCAGGAGGTGCCTTTTAAGGGATGTGAGTGGCTCTGAGCCACACTGAGGAAAGAAAATCTCCCCGCTCCCCTTGCGTGCTTGGTCCTGCCTGAGCTGAACTGGAGCACCCAAGGGCAGGAGAAGGTTCTGAGGTGGGAATGAGGGCACAAATCACACTTGGGCCCTACGTGCTTCCATAAACCACGTCCTTCCCATGTCATCTCCACCCTACCCTCTCCCTGCCCACCAGCAGGATGTGCCCCCGCACTCGGCTCCGCTCCACGGTTCCGCGAGCGCTCGTAGGAAGCAGACGAGATGCTCACAGCTGTGCTGCAAGCTAAAAATATTTTTTCATCTCTTTTTTTCCCCCCTTCTCAGGCAGGTGGGCTCATCCTACCTAGGCAGGGCTGCTCCCGTGGGATGGCATTTGCAGGCCAGATGTACGAGGCACGTCGCAGTTTGGCGCTTCTCTTTTTTTTTTTCCTTTTTTTTTTTTTGTCCTTTACGTGGAACATTTGAGGGTTGTGATTATTTCTCTGAATCACCCAAAGAGGATGCTCTGTCCTGTGTTTCAGATGCAGAATGTGCCTTGGAATTCAATAGTTGCTATAGTGCCGTAATTACACATTTTATGGAGTACTTAGTCACAATGGCTAGAGCTCTTGTTATTACGTTAGGACTCCTTCTGTTGCTTTGTTTTAAAGACCTTTCTGCTAAACACTGTCTCCCTGCATTAAAGACAGCTTGTTTCAGCATTTGCTCCCTCCCCAGGTCGTGGTTGTGATGGTCACCAAATGGGTTGTTGGAAGGATGGAGCTTTCAGCCCACTTTTTGTCGCAGTGCTCCAAGGTCTACATCCCAGTTGACTTAAATGATGCCAGCAAAGTATTTCCCAGGATCCAGGAGCTCTGGAGCACTGGCCCTGGCAACATTGCTGTCTGCAGTTTGGAGGCAGCTCACACAGTCTCTTTCAGTCATCCTCACCTCCCAAAATATTCCCCTTCACCTTGGCAGAAGGGAGAAGGTGGGTGAGATCCTTGGGTGCCCTTCCTAGAGGATAGTTCAGCCCATCTCAGTGGAATGGGTGAGGTCTTGGGTGAAGATTAATCCCTCTCCCAAGGTGCTCTAGAGGAAGGTCAGCTTTAGTGCAGACAGCTGAGATGGGTCAGGCAAGTTCTCCCCTCAACATTGCTCCTCTAAAAGGCAGAGCTGCTTTCCACCCTCCACAGTAGCACTGGCCTTTGCCCATTTCACCTCTTTTTATGCCAGGTTTTCCCCATTTGGAGAATGGAGCTAAATACTTAATTGCCTACTTTCTAAGGAGTCAGGCAGGATAATTAGCTAATGTTTGGGTAATGCGTCATAGGGTAGGAGTGCTAAGTGGTATTGCTGTCAGCAGCACAGTGGGAAGTGAAGGACTCAATCTTGTTTTTCAATCAGGAATGTCACCCAAGGTTCACTGTCCCCATTGATCAGACTGCTGAGGGCAGGGGACTTGGGCAAAGTGATTAAAGGAAGAGGATGCCAGGGACAGCAGAGTTTGCCATCCAGAAGAGCTGTGAGGGTAACTAGGTGTATTTTTGAGAGAGAAAACTGCCAATGAAGGCAAAAGCAGGGAATATACCTGGCACTGCACAGAAAGGCTTTACATCTCTAACTGTAAATATTCAGCAGCAGCATCCTTTGAGTAGCAGAAGTGCATCAGAGGAGACTTTTTTTTCACTGCCTTTATGGCATGCATGCAGCACAGTGAGCAGCATGATACAGAGACCCATCTAACTCACCCTGGGGACTGAAGAAGACTCAACCTAAAAGAGATTTCACATCTTTAATTTTTATTATCCTGCAAATTATGTTATGGATTAACTTCAAACCCTTCTCATGTCCGCTGGTCATAATTGATGAGATTTCAATTGTGCCTTCTTGAAGTTAAACATCTGAGAGAAGCTTTGGTTAATAGTTTGCCTCTCTGAGCAGTGCATTAGCTCTCTTGTACTCCTGTCTGCTTAATTTAGAGTGAGTGCCCAAGAGTGATGCAATTAGGAGAGGAATCTTGGGCTGAAGCTCTTTCAAATGACCAGTAGACCCTTCAGTGCCAGCTTGTTTTTACAGTAGCTGGAACAACACTTTCTCTGACTCACTAATAATTATGCTTACTAATATTACTTATGCTCACTAATAATTTGCAAACAAATGTTTTTAGCCTCTTCTTGCAGCACGTGAAAATTCTTAAACCATCAGTGCTGTCCCTGGGATCTGCTGTCCCACCTCTGCTACCCTGGCTTTTCAGCTTTCCAAGCACCCCAGGGAAGCACATTCTCCCTCTGCCTCTTTACTAAACAAGCCAACATTTCTCACACACTCCAGTGTCTCATCCTGGAGACAGTTTCATGCTTTGATGTGTTCAAAAGATGACTTTTCCAGTGAGGTTGCTGGGCTCTCTCTGTTTCCTGGTGAGTGTCCAGCCACAGGCCATGTGCAGATGATGCCAACTCCCTTCTCTTTTCCTCAGCTGTGTTTAGCCAGCCACAGACTGGTTTTTGCCCACTGTGCTGTACCCTCTATGGACATCTTGCTTGAGATCTCCACAGCCAGGAGAGAAGGACCATGGATAACCTGGAACTGATCCTTTCCACCACTTGCATTCCACAATCTTTGCAGAGTGGTCCATAAGGAGAAGTGATGCCTGACCTCTGGAACAGGACAGCATCCTTTCACTTGCTATGCCAACAAAATTAATCCATCCCAGTGCTCCCTGCAGAAGGGTTGTGCCCAATCCCTGAAGTCTCAGGAAGGCTGCTTTCTTCTTGAGAATTGCTTCCTGTTGTGTCTTTTCCCAGTTTTGTACTAAGTAGGTGGAAATACTGGCATCAGTTCTGGGAAGGGCAGGGTTTGGGAAACTGTTCAAGGCCAGGTTGGATGAGGCTTGGAGCAAGCTGGTCTGGTGGGAGGTGTCCCTGCCCATGGCAGAGGGGTTGGAACTCAATATTTAAGGTCCCTTCCAACCCCAAACCATTCTATATTATACTTATTTAGCTAGATCACCCTCCACACCATGACTAAATGCTCCACTTAAGACCCTCTTTGGATGGAGAGTAAGTGGGAACCACTGCTGCTGTGAAGAGAAACACATTTTCCCTCCACTAAATAGAAAAAGAATATGTGAAAGAATAAGCATCTTCTCATGGTGCAGTTCTTTTGGTGGGCCTCAAGTTGTTTTTTTTGCTTTTTTTTTTGTTTTTTTTTTTTTCTCTTTCTCCAGAGGTTACCCCAGCAGCAAATCCACCCAAGCAGCCTCTTTACTGTCCAGAGTCCAACTCTAAGGTCTGCCCCCAAACATAACATTTAGTGAGGCTGGGGGGTGACAAATGGGACAGGGCTGGGGTTTTTTTAATATAGATCTGGGAGTTTTCAGTCCATTGCAGGGCAGTGTTTCCATTTTCTGAGGAGAGAGGAGGGCCACATGCCCAGCAGGAGTCTGTTTCTCACCAAGCTCATCTTTTTCCACCCAGTAGGAAGGAATTTCCCAGGAGCCACAGATGGGTATGGACCAGTGCCTGAGCCCCTTCAGACACTGCTGGTCTCTGTGGTTACATGGTTTTGCAATCCACTTCCTGGAAAAAGGAGGGAGACAATGGTTCTGTGACTGCTGAAGGGCTGGGATAGGCTCATGCTTACAGGCAGTCATCTGTGCAGGCTTGGCTTAGAGGTTTTTGGGCTGCCTGAGTGGTGTCTGTGCTGCTTTCCCAACCTGCTCCCAAATCCAGGGGCTGGCTGCAAGGCTCTGGGGTCTCCCCATGTAGCTGAGACTGAAGGATCCCACTCCAGACATGCCAGAGGAGGACAAGATCCTACCAAAAGCCAGAGGAGAAGAGAGAAGAATGAATCAAGTCAGCATATCCTTCAACATGGATACCTGGAAATCCCAATGTACTGGGATAACACAAGGTCCATCTTTCCCAAAAGAAGCATCCTAACTTCATCCAGAATGCATTTCCCCTGGGAGGTCTAGACTGGGAGACAGGACAAGATTCAAATCAGGCCCTGAAGTGTTCTGCCTTGCTCCAAGCCAAGCAGATCCCAGTTTCTCCTGGTGCTGGGTGTAACAGGGTGGGTATCCCAAAAGGCAATTTGCCCTTCTCCAGTCTGGATACCTAGTAAGGGACTTTACTTCCCACACAGGTCATCCTGCCTTACCTGCTGCTGTGTTTGTGTTTGTCCAGATTTATGAGTGGACAATGTAAATCCAAGGAAATTCAAAGTCTTTGGTCATTGCAGAGAGAGGAGTTTGCTTTGCATGAGCCCCAGGGTAAAAGCCTTTATGCAGACACTTTTTTCCTGGGATTTTTCTCAGTGGGGCCTAAGGTTGTCTGTGTCCTTCTGCAAGGTGAGGCTCTGAGCCCATGGGAGCCTTCCAGCTCACTCTCTTTTCTTACCCAAGACCTTTACTTTTGTGCTTTGCCATGAAGTCAGTCATCTTTGTTAAAAATGAGAAATCCAGCTCCATGCAAAACTAGAAGTTTGAGGGTGTGCCAGAACCCTCAAATACATCCCTACATATGCCCTAAAGCTGCAGATTTGCTTGCAGTTCCCATCTCCCTGCTTGGCCTGGATGCCTGAAGAACACCTACCACCAGTGCCCACTCTGGAGCCCTAAAACTGATCCAGCAGCAGCAAACGTGGCTCCTCCTGGGAATATGCTGCTTGAAGGATAAAAATAACTCATTTTGGAAATGCAAAGGGACAAAAGAAGTGAAGAAGAAAGCATGGATAAAGCCAAGGTTTGCAAGAGAAGGTGGGGGGGGGGAAGAGCAACAGCAAAATACTGAGCTGGGAGATCATTGTTATGAAACAGTGAAAAGTTTGTAAAAATGCCAGCCTGAGAAGTACCAGAGAGACAAGTCTACCTCCAGAGGATGAAGATTGGAAAATGCAAAACCTCTCTGCCCAACATCCCCTGGGCAAAGAGGGGATGTCCATGAAAATCGCATTCCCAGGAGTGCTCTGGACCACAAGCAAGGTTTTGCCCTCACAGCACTGACTCCACTGAGTTCTCCCACCCCAAGGGACTTGCCCCCAGCTTCTTCCCTGCCAAACCCATGGCTGTGAAGGATTGTGTCAATCAGCTGGAAGGCAGGAGGGCTCTGCAGAGGGACCTGGACAGGTTGGAGAGTTGGGCTGATTCCAATGGGATGAGGTTCAACACAACAACCCCATGGGGAGCTCCAGGCTGGGCACAGAGTGGCTGAGAGCAGCCAGGCAGAGAGGGACCTGGGAGTCTGGATTGCCAGGAAGCTGAACAGGAGCCAGCAGTGTGCCCAGGTGGCCAAGAAGGCCAATGGCATCCTGGCCTGGCTCAGGAACAGCGTGGCCAGCAGGTCCAGGGAAGGGATTCTGCCCCTGTACTCAGCCCTGGTGAGGCCACAGCTCGAGTCCTGTGTCCAGTTCTGGGCCCCTCAGTTCAGGAAGGAGATTGAGGTCCTGGAGCAGGTCCAAAGGAGGGCAACCAGGCTGGTGAAGGGATCCAGCACAAGTCCTGTGAGGAGAGGCTGAGGGAGCTGGGGGTGTTCAGCCTGGAGAAGAGGAGGCTCAGGGGAGACCTCATCACTCTCTACAACTCCCTGAAAGGAGGCTGGAGCCAGGGGGGGGTTGGGCTCTTTTCCCAGGCAGCTGCCAGTAAGACAAGGGGGCATGGTCTCAAGTTGTGCCAGGGGAAGTTTAGGTTGGATATTAGAAAGAATTTCTTCACGGAGAGGGTGATCAGACATTGGAATGGGCTGCCCAGGGAAGTAGTGGATTCTCCATCCCTGGAGATATTTAAAAAGAGCCTGGATGTGGCACTGAGTGCCATGGGCTGGGAACCACAGGGGGAGTGGATCAAGGGTTGGACTTGATGATCTCTGAGGTCCCTTCCAACCCAGCCAATTCTATGATTTCCTCTTCCTGAGCCAGCTGAGTTCCTGACATCCAGCCAACAGAGAGAGTGTCTGGGTAACATCAGAAACTGATGGAGACCATGGCCACCTCCATGGAGGTGCCAAACCTGCCCATGGTGACTGCTGGGTTGTCTCATGTCAAGAATGATTCAAGCCACCCACTGCTCCTGCCTGCTTAGGCCTTGGCTTACCCTGCTGCCAGCAAGAAGCAGTCATGTCTGTGTGGGCATCTAGAGTACACGACTCAACACAGAACCAGCTAGAGATGAAAAAGAAGGTAATTCCAAGAAAATGCTTGCGTGTATTAAGCAAGGACAGCGTGTACTCCAGCCTGCTGAGAGAGAGAGAAAAAAAAAAGCAGCAGCAGTGGGTGACCTTTTCTGAATGATGGAAAACTGGGAAGATAGCTGGGAACTTGGAAAAAGAGGTCAGGAAATGGAAGAAGAGCAATCTTGAAAATATTTACCTGGTAATTCTAACTTGGGTCCTGAACACCAAAAGAGAAAGGCAAGGCAAGACATAGATGTCTGACCATCTAAAGGATGATGGACGAACACAAATTAAGCCATGGGGCTATCAAGAACACGTAGATTTCATATCCTTTTATGAAATAAGTGGATGCAGGAACACTGAAAACTTCTGAAGAATTTGTAGTGTCTTCCAAACCCCCTTTTAAAATTCTTTTATTTCTCAGTTTCTCGTGGATCTGAGCATTGTCACAGGGGCTGAACATTGCAATTTAAAGGTCCTCTCAGATGACCATGCAGCATCTTGATTTCTCCCAGATTTTTTTTTTTCTCTTGATGACCCCATCCCTCCCTTGAAGCCATCGCTCTGCAGACACAAAACCACTGCATTCATCCAACCTCAGTGCAGAGAAGAGTCCTCAAAACACTGCATCCTCCAGGATGGAGGCGGGGAAGTGAGAAAGCCACCAAATGAATCATCCAAGCCTGACGGGCAAGATTTGCCTGGGATCTGTGCAGTGCAGAAGAAACCATGCAAAGAGCTTGCAGGAAGCTGGTCCTGCAGGGATCCTGGACCCCATCCAAGGGCCACCCTATGTTAGCATCATCAAGACCTTCCTAAAAGTGTGCACCAGCTCCTGAGATGTCCTTTTCTCTCTCTCTCTTGTCTTGCTGGTTCATCTCTGCTGGCTTTCCATCAGTGGAGAATTGCCTTCTTCTGTGAGGATGCAGCAGTGGCTTCTGGCCAAAATCCAAAGGGATGGAAATGTAGGCCACAAGGCAAGAGAAAGTGGCTTTCCAACTGTGCATGGCAAGAATGGCCCCTCATTAAGGAACCAAAACCTGATCCATCAAGGCTGTCTCTTGCAACATGCCCAAGACCTGATTGTGGTCATTCTTTTCCCTGCTTCCACTGCATGCCTGGGAAAGGGACATGGTAATTAAAGTTTGAATCTCATTAAAACAGAGAAAGTGCTTGGCTTTCTGAGAGTCCAATTATCACAAATGCTACGTAACACCAGTCAGGGCATGGCTTGTTTTTATGGTGTTTGGAATTTATTTTTTTAAAACGTACAAATACAGTGTGAAATCGATTTTTCCAGGGGATGTTGAAAATCCAATGAGGGCACAGTTACAAAAGCAGTTCAAGGCCTGGAGTAAACACATTGGAGAGGGAGAAGCCACAAGGACTCTGCTCACCAGAAAGAGGGAGATGGGGATGCTGCAAAAGGGGGATAGAGGAGGGGTGCCCAGGCAGAAGGGATGATGCACATCCTGCTCCAAACCTTCCAGGGCCAATCTGGATAGATCTGTACCAACATCCCATGGATGTGGCATTTCCCACCTCCCAGCTGGTGACCTTGGGCCTGTCATGGATCAACCACCTCCTGACCTGTGCTGCTTGGCTGCTTGGGTTTCACAGGCAGAAAGTCCTTGAGTCAAAGAACAGCTTGGTTCAGTGTGTATCTGTGGGATGAGCATGAGCTGGAAAATTCTGTGAGCCCAACAGAAAGAGATGAAGCTGCTCTTCTCCCTCAGTATAGCAAGCCCTACAAAAACCCAAAGCCTGCCACCATCAAAGTCAGCTGATCTTTTTAACAAGCAGTTGACTATGGAGAGGGAAGACATGTGCTGCCCATCCTTCATTTTTCTTCATGTTCAGCCTGTCAGCCTTTCTGAGGACACGAGCTGTTCATTTCAGCTTACCTACCACTTCCCCTCTTGGCCAGACCACTGAGCCAGCAAACCTTTTCCCACTCACTGGTAGGCTGCAGCATCTGCAGAGCCCATCCAAAACACCCACTCCTTCTGCAATTACCCCCAGCTTATCCTCAGGCTGTCACCCCAGAGTTTTTCTGACAGGAGCTGTGCAACCAGGAGTTATGGAGCCCCAGCTCCTGGCAGGGAGCATCACCCTTACCTGGAGCTGGTGATGGGACTCAGGCTTTGCTGTGATTCTCAGCTGCTGACTCACCAGAAATGGGGGCAAGGGACTTCAAGTGCTCCGTGCCTCAGCTTTCTCAGCTGTAAATGCATATTAAAACAATAACCCAATTTGCCAGGGTGCTGACAACCTCCAGCAGTGATAGTGAGCAGGTCTGTCAACCTGGGGTAAAAGGTGCTAGTTAAGTGCAAAATAGTAGTATGCTTTTTTTTGGTGGCAGAGTGTGTCTGCCATACATTACACTTACGTAACATCACTTAGCACTTAGTTGGCACTTCACATCTTTAACTAATTACACACAGTCGAGCCATTTACCAGCGTGAACAGAAAAACATCCAATAATAACTGATCTGGAAGGGTTGGACTGATTTCCAGACACCTCCAAGAGTGAGAATTGCAGAAGGTGGGAAGTAGGATTTTGAAGAAGAAAGGACAAACAAACAAATAGGTGCATTAAAAGAAGAAACAAAAAATCAAACCGTATGTTTGCATCAAAGGACTTGCAGGTTGAAAAAGCCCACTGCTTCTTCTCATGGAAACAATCAGCCAGAGCTCAGACTGCAGCATCCAAAGTGCATTTAGAATTCACCTCCTCCTTCTTTTTGCAATTAAACCCATATTCTTATGCACCTCGACTTTTAAAATAAATAATGATAATTTTTAGCGAGCAATTAAAAGCGACGGCGTTTACATTTTAATTATCTCCTTCAGTGTGACTTGCTCAGCTTCTTTCAATTAGAAATGGATGTATTTAGGAACAAGACATCTTTAAATGCTCTTCAGTTTTCTGTAAACAGTAGTCCTGCTCTGCTTTCAGGTTCTCAGGGTAGAGGGAACAGGAAGGCAATCTGCTGGATAGAAAACTCTGCACAGCTTTTCTTCCCGGTGGTGATTCTCTGTGGGAGTGCAGAAAAGGAAGTTTATTTTGGAAGTGAAAAAAATAAAGCAAGGTTTTGTTCCAGGAGAACACAAAGATAAGTTGCATCTGGGCAGCTGGAAGTGCTGGATGTGGCTGGGAAGACCATATTTACATCTGCAAAATGCCAGGTATGTTTTCACATCCCGGTGAGACTTCAGATGGCACCAAAGTGGAACCAAGCCGGTTTCCAAGACACATTTTCCACCCACCTTTGGTTTGTGCTTGCAAAATCATCAATCCTATTTCGGCTCAGTGCCATCTGTAGGCCTTGCTTCAGCATCGTGAGAGTGGATGAAAATTTTACCCCCAAATTCAGTACAAAAAGCAGTGTGGTTACAGCCTGGAGATTGCAGGTGGGGTACGTCGGGCCCTTAGGGTTCTACATGTCAAAACTGTTTTGTCTGAACCTCCTTCAACAATCCACCATCTGCAGGCAGCAGGTTGTTGCTGGCACATCTGCATCTCTTGGAGATGCATCTCTAGGAAAGCTTTTGCTGCTAAATAATTTTACCAAATAAACAGCAACCGTGAACGTGCTGAGAAAGCGCGCAAAGGAGAACTGGGTTCAGAAATCCACACTTGGTAGGAGCGTGGTAGGGTTGGAGTGCTGCTAAGCAATATTCTCCTTTCTGCACCCTCATGCTGCTGCCTGAAGAGGTGTCATTATTTCTGACTCACAGATAAACTCAGTGGCTTGCCCAGGGCAACGCTGGAGAGTTTTTGGAGGTAAAATGAGGATTTACCTCTTCTTTGGGGAAATTTCTGCTTAAATATTTTGGTTTTCTGTATCCCAGAGGTTTCAGCCCTGGCAGGCTGGCTGGAGAGAAGATTCAGAGGAGCCACAACTCTTGAGAGCTCTAGCACTGAAAAAATGAATTTACGTTGTTTCTCTGCTTCAGTTTTCCTCTGTATAAACCACTACAAACAGAGCTTCCTGGAATGGGGTAAATGTAGGTAAAATGCCCTCTAAAGACAAACTATTGTCATGGACTTGGGAGAAGAAAGGCAAATCACTGTGATTTGAAAGATAACAGAATATCCCAACCATGGCTGAGCTTGTAAGGAGAAGGGATGAGGCGTTTGGGGTTTCTCTGGGGTATTTCCATGGGAAAGGACTTCTTGGTTCTGGAGAAAAAGGCTGTGGAAATCCTGCCTTGGGTGATTTCTGGGGGTTTACCCCAGCAAGGAGGAAACCTCCAAGCTCATCCCTTCTGGCCCTAAGTCTGTGACCTTCCCTCATTACTTAGTCTCCTCTAGCTACATAATAAGCAGATAAAATAGTAAGACCTTCAAGGGCTTTGCATTAGCTCATGCACATCATGCACCAGGATCCACTGGGTGCGAGCAGTCTAAGTTGCTTCCAGAGGAATCACCCACTATTCCACTCTCATCACCCCCTACCTGGGATACTGTGTCCAGTTCTGGAGACCCCAAGACAGGAAGGACATGGAGCTGTTGTAGCATGTCCAGAGGAGGGCCACAAAGATGATCAGAGGACCTCTCCTATGGAGACAGGCTGGGAGAGCTGGGTTTGGTCAGCCTGGAGAAGAGAAGGTTCTGGGGAGATTTTAGAGCATCCTTTCAGTACTTAAAGAGGGTTTGTAAGGTAGATGGAGAAAGACTTTTTACCAAGGGCTGTGATGGCAAGGCAAGGGACAACAGTTTTAAACAGAAAGAGAATAGATTTAGGTTAAATACTAGGAAAAAATTCTTTCCAGTGAGGGTGGTGAGACACTGGAACAGGTTGCCCAGGGAATCTGTGGCTGCCTCATCCCTGGAAATTTTCAAGGCCAGGTTGGATGGGACTTAAGCAACCTGGTCTGGTGGGAGATATTCCTGCCCAATGCAGGGGAGTTAGATCTAGATGATCTTTAAGGTCCCTTCCAACATATGAAATCCATTCACAGCTTGACTCTGGGGAAGAAGCAAGATCTGGAAGCTAAAATACAGAAGAGCAGACAGAGTGCAGGCACTCAGGCTGACATCACGAGTGAACTGATGACCATCGAGTCTGTGTGCTGTAGAGATTATTCCCCATGGCTGGGCTGCCATCTGATATGAAATTCCTGTGGGTTCTTTCTTTAATCACGACAGTGATTGAAGTGGGATGGTTTTTTTCCATTTCCATTTTTTGAGCTTTCCATTTAATGGGGGTGGTGCTTCAGGCATGAGACGAGGACCCCCCCAAAATGCTTCCACACTTGAAAAGCTCCTCGTCCCCTTTCCACAGGTGAGCATCCGGGCAGGGAGGGCAGAAAAGGGCAGAAACACCATCACAAAGTGTGTCCTCCACAACAAGGCCAGCACAGGACACATCTGGCCCAAAACCAGGAGTCTTCTTGCTATTTTGGGACCAACCCTTGCCAGAGTCTTTGCCAGCAGCCCAAGGTGATGAAACTGTCAGCAAAGGCTGATTCCTGAAGTTGGTGTAGTGGAGCCTGGAGGCAGCATGGCAAGAACAGGCAGAATCAAAGCTGTCACAGTTGGTTACAGCTGTGTAAAGTGAGGTTGTTTCTCCAGTTCCTTGGAGCCAGAGGATGGTATGATGCTTTGAAAAGGAGCCTGTGGCTAATGGGCACCATCCAGTGCAGCATCAGTGCTAGGCAGCTCCTGCTGTAAGTCTGAAGGACCAACCCCAACCTCCCTAAAACTACTGGGCCATGCTGGCTTGCTATTTCAAGACTTCACTGAGCTTTTGTATTTTTCCAGCCAATTCTCCACCCCCTCTCTGCTCCTTTCCAACTCAGCATCTCATCCTGGTGCAAGAGTCTGCTGCATGTACTCGTGTGATGGGTTGTGCTTTGGAAGATTTTCCTAAACATGCTTCTTACAGATTGGGAATGCAAAATAATGCTTTGGGGGCTTTAAATCTATGCTTGAAGGGGCTGGAAAAGCCAGCAGCGAAGGAGAAGATTGGAAAATCCCAAACAAGGCTCTAAGCAGGGCTGAATGCCAGGAGATTGTCCAACATAGCAGCCAGCCAAGGCTGAGTCTCAGGAGGCTCCTCAAGGATGGGGAACCATGGACAGATGTGTGCTTCTGGATCCAGCTGTGCCACTGGACATGCTCTCCCTCCAGCTGCTTCTCCCACCCATCAGCTGCTCCAGCCCATTGAGCAGAGAGCAGCAACTCTCAGAGCAGACACAGTGGATTTGGGGTCAGAATACTCACTATTGACACTGTCCTTTTCAGCTGGAGACAGTAAAAATTAGCTGGGGCACAGTGACATTTCCAGCTGGCACAGCCCTCTGTGGGATGAACATCTGCCCATGGCTGGAGAATGTTGGAGCCTTTTGAGACAGGTAAGTATTGCTGGGAGGGGGACAGCAAGCCAGGCAGCAAAATGCACCCAAAAATGTATCAGAGAGGTGAGTGAGGAGGAAGATGACACTATGGGAAAGCCCAAAGGGACGATACTCAGAGAACTCCTTAGAATCTTGTCGTCTGACTGCTGGGAAAAAGAAAAGGAGAATGATATAGAGGAAAAATGAGCTCTTGAGAAATTTTATATTTAAGAAATCAGTCTGTGTAGGTTGCAGACATCTCCTGGTGTTCATTCTTAGCTGCTAATAATGGGATTAGTCAATTAACATATGGATCCTTGGGTGGATACATTTTTAAATCTTTGGACAATATGATCCTGAGAACTAGAAGAAAGGAAGTTCAGTGGTGACTCGAGACAAAAAAGAAGAGAATATAATTCTAGCAATCACCAGCCTATAAAAATAATAGAATGAAACCTTAAGAAAAAAATCATGATGAAATATTTAGAGCTTATTTCTGTCCACACAGTAGTGTCAATGGGGAGAAACTTAACAGGACTCAAATGCTGAATAAAAGCACCATGATAAAAGAGTCAGACTCGAGGGATGATGGGCAAAGAAAACTGCCAGGTTTTCTTCTTTTCCATCTCTTTTTTTGGTGCAAAGAGGAATGGCAGAACCAGAGGATGGAGTCGGCACAGCCTTTATGAACATGTGGTTTTATTTTGACTTCTTTGTCTTAGGAAATAAAAAAGTAGGAAAAATGCATTGGTTTGAAATGTGGTTTGTAAAAACTGAAAACATATTGAAGTGCAGTAAGTAATCCTGAACAAGAGTGTGCTACATTGAGCAAGGCACATTTCTCAGGGTAGAACAAGAGTCAGGGCTAAAGATCAAGTTTCATTAAGATCTTTGCTAATGATCCAGAAGGATTATACCTTCCAGATTAAAATCAGATGCACATATGATAGTGAATTTGAAGCACTTGGGTAAATAATAGAGTTTTGTCTTGTTTAGATCCACTTCTGTTCCAAGCACCTGAAAATTTCCATCTAATATAAAGCAGTGTGCAATACACTGAAAGATCTCATCTTGTTGAGTGACATCTTCATTACTCACCACTTAGCCCACTCAGTCTCTCTTTTTAACCTCTGAATATACTTATGGGTGTCTTTCACAGGTCTTTCTGCAGCCCCAGCCCTCCTTGTATTTAGCTGGTTTGGTATTTAATGATACATTTCTGGACCACTCAGGGCAGCTGTGTGTCCCCATGCACACAGCTGCCTTCTCCAGGTTTACTACCTCCCTCCTTTCCAACAAAAACCACTTGTCAGGCTGGTGATGAGCAGCTCAGCAGCCCATCTGAGAAGCAGCATTGTGCCTTCAAACCCATGTCCTGCTTCCATGTCACCTGCAGTGCTCCTTGACCCTCTAGCATGTGCCCTTACTGGTTCTACCAAATGCTTCCAGGTCCGTGCTTTCCATCCCTAAAATGCTCCTTGACCACCTTCTCTTTACTCTGTTTGGGTGATTCATGGCTGTTGCTCAAGACCTTTCCATCCATGAGCAACAGCCACGAATAGCTTGGGGAGCATGAGCCACGTCCCTGGAGCACTGAGCTGAGCTCCTGGCTGTCAGGAGAGAGGGAGCAGTGGAGGACAGAGACCTGGGAACATTCATGCCTTGTCTCAGCAGACTGGAATCATAGAATCATAGAATTGGCTGGGTTGGAAGGGACCTCAGAGATCATCAGGTCCAACCCTTGATCCACTCCCCCTGTGGTTCCCAGCCCATGGCACTGAGTGCCACATCCAGGCTCTTTTTAAATATCTCCAGGGATGGAGAATCCACTGCTTCCCTGGGCAGCCCATTCCAATGTCTGATCACCCTCTCCGTGAAGAAATTCTTTCTAATATCCAACCTAAACCTCCCCTGGCACAACTTGAGACCATGCCCTCTTGTCTTGCTGATAGTTGCCTGGGAAAAAAAACCAACCCCCCCCTGGCTCCAACCTCCTTTCAGGGAGTTGTAGAGAGTGATGAGGTCTCCCCTGAGCCTCCTCTTCTCCAGGCTGAACACCCCCAGCTCCCTCAGCCTCTCCTCACAGGACTTGTGCTGGATCCCTTCACCAGCCTGGTTGCCCTCCTTTGGACCTGCTCCAGGACCTCAATCTCCTTCCTGAACTGAGGGGCCCAGAACTGGACACAGGACTCGAGCTGTGGCCTCACCAGGGCTGAGTACAGGGGCAGAATCCCTTCCCTGGACCTGCTGGCCACGCTGTTCCTGAGCCAGGCCAGGATGCCATTGGCCTTCTTGGCCACCTGGGCACACTGCTGGCTCCTGTTCAGCTTCCTGGCAATCCAGACTCCCAGGTCCCTCTCTGCCTGGCTGCTCTCAGCCACTCTGTGCCCAGCCTGGAGCTCCCCATGGGGTTGTTGTGGCCAAAGTGCAGGACCCGGAAGAACAAAAGCTGAGGCTGATTTCATGATTTTGTGTCTTTTCTTGCAGGTCAAGCTTGATGTTGCAAGGCAATCAAGCCAGGGATGGGCTGATCCAGGAGCCAGGATGGAAAGGGGACACTTTCATCTGGTAGACTTCTCAGGATCTGCTGGGGATCGAGGACAGAGGGAGAGGAGGGAGAGCAGGAGGTGGCAGGAGATGTGTTGTTCTCACCTGTGGTTTCTATGGCAGCTCTCAGCACCCTGTCCTCTCTCCTGTCTCTGTCAGACTGTAACAGATGCCAGGGTTGCCATATCACCACTTGTCCTTGGAGCTGCAGCACCATCATGTTGGTGTCTGAGATACAAGCATCACACCAGAAGAGGAGGCAGAGATAACTACAGCAGTGAAATCCAAGAGGTCTGGTGGGATCCAGTCCTCAAGCAGTGCAACTCCCAGAGCTCTTGCAAAGCCCCAGTGAGTTGGGCAGAGGGGTTGGGAGCCTTGGGCATCTCCATCATCACCTGCTGGAAATCCTTCCCTGAAAGGTCTAGAGTAGCCTTGAGATGTCTGCTAGAGCACAAAAAAAAAAAACCTTGAGAGAGCAGAAAGAACAGATGTAGCAAAGGATGAGAGGACAAGGAGCAAATTTATTGGGGATGAGGTCAAACCTGGAGGCCACATGCTGCAAAAGGCAGGAGCAGGCAGGCTACGTGGGGTAAAGCCTTCCAGAGAGGCACTGTTTATCCAGTTTGGTTTGTGGGTGCTTGAAGCCTGCAGGAGAATTTGCTCCCAAACAACCAAACAAACAGAGGAAAAAGACATGCATGTGAATGGATCCAAATGTCTCCTTATGGTGTTTTGTATTTTTTTTTTAATTTTTTTTTGCTGTTGGTTTTTCTGTGAGGTTTTTTTCTTTTGTTTTGTTTTGTTTTTTCTTGAAGAAATGTGTTGATTTTGCATTTGCAGCGTGTCGGGGCTAATTTTAAAAATGTGAAATTACTTCCTTTAGAAAGAGCAAGGGGATCCAGGAACCCTGCAGGAGATAATACATGGTCTTCAGTCCTGAAGGCTGATCCTTTTGCTTTCCTGCCAGAGAAGCCATGATCCCCGGGGTGGAAGGGCAAGCTGTCTGCAAGGCCTTTCAAACAAACCATGATCCTTGAGCAGGGCAGGAGCCCAAAGAAAACTGCTTCCTCCCAGCCCTGGGAGCAAACACAGGGTGTCCTGCTTGGGGAAAGCAGCTTTGGGACCACCAGGAACCCACAGGACCTGTTGTTTGATTCCTCTTCATCCTTCCTAGCCTCCCAGAGGCCTCTTGGATTAGGGGTGGAAGCACAAGCCCCAGCTGACCCTATCCCCTCCCTTTAAGATGCTCTTCCAGGCCACGCTGGAATTGGCCCTGGCTGCCTCCCTCTCTGACTCAGGCATTATATCTGGGGAATTTATGGCCTTTCCTTCCTGCCAGCCTCAGTAAATAGCCCTATCATCTGACTGGGTTTTGGGAACTGACCAGGAGCAGGAGCCTTACAGGCGGGCTGAGACAGGACCTGGATCTCAGCAGCAAGCAGGATTTCCAGGTCTCCAGCAGGACCCTCACCTATGGCATCACTATTCCCAGTGGGACCATTGCTTGCAGCATCACCATCCTCACTGAAAGCCCTCTCCCATGGCATCACTGTCCCCAGGAGGACCCTCCCTCACCTGCAGCATCACTATCCTTGGTGGGACCCTCGTCTGTGGCATCACCATCTCCAGTGACACCCACACCACAGCCATTCCCAGTGGCACCCTCCCCTGCAGCATCACCATCCCCAGTGGGACCCTTGCCTGGGGCATCAGTGTCCCCAGTGGGATCCTCACCTACATCATCACCATCTCCAGCAAAGACCCCCACCCGTGGCATCACTGTCACCAGTGGGACCCTCACCTTCAGCATCACCATCCCCAGCAAGACCAGGAGCCAGGATCACAGGGTCTAACCCAGAGTGTGTCCCCACTCAGGAAAGCAAATCTGCTTTCTCCATGTGCTCCCACACCTGCAGCTCCTGGCTGCCATCTAGTTTTTATTTTCCTTTTTGTTGGAAAACCCTCCACAAAACTGGGAGAAGGGCAGAAGGGACCAAGGAGGATTGAGGCCACTGAAACTTCTGGTGTCCATCAGCAACGTGCTTCAGCACTCTTGGTACCTTCTCTACTTGCTATTTACCCAGTGGGAGATGCACAGATAGGGAGATTCTTTCACCCAGGACAGGCTAAAGTCACCTATAGAGGTTCCCTATAGCTAATTTAGGCATCCTGGCTTGCCCCCTGGAGGCAGCCCCATACACCATTGATGGAGGTAATAAAACCAATAATAGTAATAAAAAGAGTGAGGATGAGCTGCTATGTTTGAAGCACATCTGAAGGGCTGCAGGGAGAGATCTGCCCTTTTGGGATGCTGAAGCATTTCTTTCAGGTAGATGGGACATGGGGATGGGATGAGGCAGAGACTAAATTCAGTGTCAAAGCTCAAGTCAGTCCTGGTCCTCCTGCACTTGTCCATCCTGGGAGTGCTTTCTCCCACTAAGCATCAGTCTGGTACTGCAAGGATAACAGGCTTGGAGAGATTAGAGAGGTACTGCAGTTCCCTGTGGTTAGGCAGGTCAGGTTGAGCCTTGGGAACTGCTGTGGAAATTGCGACCTCTGTGCCAGGAATTATGTGCTGCATCCTCCCAGGATGGATGCAGGGAAGTGCCTCTTCCTTCCTGACTTTCCTCTTCCCTGTCATCACCTCTACAGACTTTGAGGACTGCTCCAAGACAGGGTCTCCACTCCTCATGTCATTTCTGGAGCTTGGATGCCCACCAAATGCCATCAGGTGGCAGGTGCTGTCTCTGTCCCTGCCTCTACAGGGACTTCTTACCCTTATGGAGGGTCTTCCAGTTTGTCTCTCCTCACCAAAAAAACTTTTCCTTCCTGCCTTGCCTGCTGTGCTAGTTGGAGGCCCCATTCTGGTAGCCATTTGATCACTCCCATTACCTGTTGCTAGGTCTGCCTTTCTCTGTTTAACAGCTCCATGGCCCCCAAATCCTTTGCCTTGTGGGGCTGTGCAATTATCTGAGCTGTGGAACTGATCCAGCACAAAATAACCTTGAAAAAAAAAACTGTCCCCAGACCTTGCCCGGACAGCACAGCCACCAAGAGAAATGCTCCTGGAGCCAAGAAGAGTGGGATGGTTTGGTGAAAAGGCACATCCCTGGATCCACATGTTGCTCCTAGAAAGCTTCAGCATGTGGTAAACTGGAGAAGTGCTGAGGAATAGCATTAAATAACACAAGAGCCAATCTTTAGGTTGTAGGGTGTATGCAGGTACCCTACATGTATGCTTGTAGGGTGTGTGTGCATTCTCCTGGGAACTGGGCTGCAAAAAGGTGCAAAGTATCCTCTGCCTTGTCGCCAGGAATTAATTTTCCTTCCTGTGAAGGGCTGGCTGCAGACAGCATATAATTAGTTTCACATCCAGCACACACTTATCTTCCCTGTGTGTTCGGCACATTTGATGGTGCATTCATAAATCAAATCTCTCCAGCAGTCCTCTGCCCCGAAGTGTTTTCGTGGGCAAACAATCCCCAAGTGGCCCCATAACAGTGATTAATAACACCCATCTCTCTGTTTGGGATGGTTTAGGGAAGTGTGACTTGCCCTGCTCCCTAGACAGGCGAGAAATCTGTAGATCAGGACAACCCCTCACCCCCAGAAAGCACAAGGCACAAACCCTGAGAAAACATGGAGTCAAAAATAAACAGAGAAATGAATAAATAAAAAGGCCTGCTGGCAAAGCCTGGCAAAGACCCTGCAAGAAAAAAAATTGTAAAGACAATCAGTAAATTGCCACTCTGGACAGAGATGTGGAGGCAGCCTCTAATCACCATCCTGATGTAGGGCTGCCTTAGTCATGCTTTATTGATTCCCTCTTCTGGGGATGTGAATCATCAGCTCCTCGTGGGGAAGAGCTCTCCAGCTTCCCAGCTCAGAGAGACAGAAATTACCAGCTTGCATGTAAGCAGGCACAGGAGAGCTGAGATGTCAAAGGAGATGCTCCCCATCACGTGCCTGGCAATTTGGAAAGGTGATCAGTGCTGCTGAATGAGGAGACCAGAAAAAAATACCCCGTGACAAAACGAGCCAGGGACACAGAGGAGGTTGCTCGTCTTGTCCAGGAGATAAAGCCATCACTTGTTCACATTCAAGGGAGCCGTGGAAAAGGGGTTTCTCCCTCTGACTGAGCACCCTCTGCTCTTATTTTATAAGGCGAGAGGTTCCTTGAGTCTCCCCCCATGCTGAAGCAGCAGGGAGCACATCAGGAGCAGTGTCTTTCTGTCACTTACATTGCTCTGACTTATTTTAAAACCCTGTAAACCACCCGCCCCCTTTCACACCTGACCTGTAACCTTTCCTGCTCCTCCCCTGGGATTATCCATTCAGCCACAAGAGACTAAATTTCCAGGAGGTCTGGGCATGGAGCAAAGGGGAGAAAGAAGAAAAACAACTAAAGAATTTTGTGGAATCTCCATCCCTGGAGATATTCAAGAGCTGCCTGGATGTATTCCTCTCAAACCATCTCCAGGGGACCCTGCTCTAGGAGGAGGGTTGGACAAGATGAGCCTCAGAGGTCCCTTCCAACCTCTTACCATTCTGTGAGTCTTTGGACCTTCTGGAGAAGGCCACAAGGAGAGCAGTCCTTGAGGCAGCTCCTGTTGGGCTCTGCTGGCAGCAGGCTCTGGGCACAATCAGCTTTGAGAGCGGCTGCAGAACGTCCTTGTCACTTTGCAAACAGAAACTGCAGCAACAACAGAGGCAGTGGGTGGAAGAAGAGGGGCTCAACACCAGCCCAAAACCTGGGGGTCTTCCAAAACGGTCCTAACAATCAACCCCTGGGGAAGGAGCTGCTGGGCTGAAAGCCATCCTTGCTCCTTTCTGATTTTATTAGCCTGCCTTAGCTGGGGAGACAGATGCCTCTGCAAGAGCAGTGCAGGCAGTTCCTCTGCAATCCAGAGCAGAGAGAAGGAGAGCAGGAGCTTCCGCTGCCAGGGAACGGAGCTTGAAAGGGATCCAGCGGCTAAAAAGATATTCAAAGTTCAGCTAATGAGGGAGATGACTCACTGGCTCAACGAGACAAAGGTTAGGCTGGAAAATAAAAACCCTCGCTGCAAGGAGCAGGGCTGGTGGGGATGTAAAAAAAAAAAAAAAGCAAAAAAAGAAAAAAATCAGAGGGTGCTGTGTAGGGGAAAGGGGCAAAGCAATGGCTGAGACTCAAATATGACCCCAGGGTTGCACTGGATTTGTCCCAGGATGGGTATGTGGAGGTTGTGATGGTGGCTGTGTGTGGCAGCTGTGCCCACCTGCTCTCTCCAGCTCATCTCAGTTCAAGAAGGAGAGGGAAGTGTTTGAAAGAGTCCAGAGCAGAGCCTCCAAGATGATGAAGGGAGCAGAACATCTGTGTTATGAGGAAACGCTGAGGGAGCTGAGGGGATCTTCAGCTTGGAGAAGAGGAGAATGAGGGGTGACCTCCTTAGTGTTTATAAATACACAAAGGGAGAGAGCCAGGAGGATGGTGCCAGATTCTTCTCAGTTATGCCCCATGATAGGACAAGAGGCAATGGATATAAAATTGAGCATAGGAGGTTCCACATAAATATAAGGAAAACTTTTTTCTCTGTTGGTTGGCAGAGCACTGGCCCAGGCTGCCCAAGGAGGTTGTGGAATCATCTTCTCTGGAGACATTCAAACTCCACCTGGATGTGTTCCTATGTTACCTCCTGTGGGTGACCCTGCTCTGGCAGGGGGATTGGACTTGATGATCTTTCCAGGTCCTTTCCAACACCTGACTTTCTATGATTCTGTGGTCTCCAGCCCTAAAGGTGAAGCACATTAATCTGGTGGGCCAAGGAGATGTCTCTTGCAAACAAAGTAAAATGGCCCTTCTTTCACCTCCTTTGACAACTGGCACTGCTGAGAAGGAACAGAGGATGTCCAGACCTCAAAAAATGTACTAATTAGTCACCTGGAAACATCAGCCTACTTCTAAAGCTCCCAGCATTACCAGCGTGTTCAAAGAAGAGAAATACATTGGTAAAGGTAGGTCCTGCTCCAAAGCATTCTGAAAATGAGGGCTGCAAAACCATCACTTTCCTGCTCATCAGGGATGCTGGCTGGCTTGAGGGTAAGCCAAAACTTCTCTTAGAGCTTCCCTGTGTCAAGGGGGAACAAAAGAGTAGAAAATATCTTTTTTCTCCTGATCTTTATATTCCAGAAACAGAAGGAGATGCAGCTTGGGATCCCACAGACCTCACAGCGTGGGCATGTGTGGCACCAAGCAATTGCTGTGTGGTTAGTTAGGGATCTTGGGACTTCATTTTTAGACTCTTAGAAGCATTTTGGTTGGAAAAGACCTTTAAGATCATCAAGTCCAATCATTAACCCAGCACTGTCAAGCCCACCACTAAGTCACATCCTGAAGCACCACATCTACCCAGCTTTTAAATCCTACCAGGGATGGGGACTTCACCACTTCCCTGAGCAGCCTGTGCTAGTACCTGATAACCCTTTCAGTAAAGAAATTTTTCCTAATATCCAATCTAAACTTCCCATGGAGCAACTTGAGGAATTTTCCTCTTGTTCTGTCACTTCTAACTTGGGAGAAGAGACTGACCCCCAGGTGGTTGTAGGGACTGAGAAGGACTTCCCCCATCCTCCTTCTCTCCAGGCTGAATGATGCCAATTTTGGATGTGCTTTTTTTTTTCCCCTCACTACTGGGTTCAGTACTGGCCAGGATGCTAAACTGAAATAAACTTTTCCTTCCTTCTCAAGATAAAGAAAGGTGAGGAGGGATTGACTGGCACTTGGAGAAAGTAGGAGGTCAAAAAAGGGAAGTGGGGCATGGATGGGGAAACAAAGGATCCAGCAGGGCATTGCTGAACACAGGGCTAAAGGAGCTCAGAAATACAGATGCAAGAGGCATTGCTGACCAAGGTGGACAGTGCCATCCCTCAGAAGTCCTCTGGGACCTGCCACTTGCTGGGGATGCTGCAGCAGAGCAGATTATCATTATCTCATTAGCCACTTGTGGATCGGGGTTGGCCTCCAGGGTGGAGATGCTGTGCAGCACTGGACTCTTATGGGTGAGGGTGGGAGCATACAAAACAGGGGCATGGAGACAAGGAAGAAAGGAGATAGAGGGGGAAATCTGGGGCTGGAGGACAGAAAGCTTCTGCCTTTACAAGCAGCAAGGTCTGATGGTCCTGAGAGATCTGCCAGGGAGCTGGAGCTTTGCTTGCAAGCAAGGTACAGGCAAGGAGGCAGCTTGGCTCAAGGGAGCAGCAGTCAGGATGCTCACCCTCTCCTACAGTCCCCTTCTTTCTCTCCAATCTCCTTTAATTTCTGTGACTGAGGGTTGGCTCCACAGGTGAAGGAGTGAAAACCAAAGTTTGGTTGGCTAGAGATGCTGATAGAGGACCAAGGGAGTAGTTGTTTGCTCAGTTCCTGTATCATAGAAGGATAAAACGGTTTGGGTTGAAAGGAACCTTTGATATAATCCAGTTCCAACTCCCCTGCATGGGCAGGGACACCTTCCCCTAGACCAGGCTGCTCCAAGCCCCATCCAACCTGGCCTTCAACACCTCCAGGGATGGGGCAGCCACAGTTTATCTGGGCAACCTGTCCCAGTGTCTCATCACCTTCACAGAAAAGAATGCTTTCTAATAACTAACCTAAATCTCCTCTCTTCCACTTTGAAATGGTTCCCCATCATCCTATCACTCCATGTTCTTGTAAGCAGTCCCTTTCCAGCTTTCCTGGAGCCCCTTCAGGTACTGGAAGGTTCTCTAAAGGTCTCTCAGGAACCTTCTCTTCTCCAGGCTGAACAACCCCAGCTCTCTCAGCCTGTCTTCATAGGAGAGGTGCTCCAGCCCTCTGACCAACTGCAGAATTACCCAGCAAAAATACATAGCCTGGCTACAATGAGGAAACCTTAAATCTCAGCAGTGAGCATCAGATCTATTGATGGACTGAAAATCCCTTCATACCAAGACTAAAGAGCCATGGGAGATCTTTCTACTTGGCTTATGTGGCCAGAGACAAGGGACAAAATCAGCTTGGACTTGCAAAAGGGCAGCTTTCAGTGATGGCAAGAGAAATTGCAGGGCTGAACTGAAATTGCAGCTCAGCTGAAGGACGTAATTTCAGAAGTAAATGTGCAATGGGGAGAAGAATGTCTGAACTGCACTTCCCAAAATGCATCTCTTGCATTGACAGTGTTAGAAAAGCCAAGTCGAAGAGGTCTATGGCCTCACCCAGCCTCAGATGCTGTCATTTCCAGGAGATGGATCTGCAGTTCTTACCAGAGCTGGTGGAAATGCTTCACAAGATGTGAGAGCATGGTTGGGTAGAATAGAGGGAAATGGATCAAGTCATCAGTGTGTTCAAAGAAAACAGTGACAAGTCAAATTGTTTTTGAAAATTATTTCTGTTTTAGTGATTGAAGACTGCCACAGATGTCTCTCAAAAGCTCTGCTGAAGGAGAATGACTAAAATAATGCTTTCTGGTAATAAATGCATCGGCATTTCTAAGGTTGCATAAAGAGGTCCAGCCTGCCGTGAAAAGATTTTGATTAAAATAAAACAACCCCATGACTGATTGATGTTTATAAAATAGAAACATGTCAAAAAGGGAGAGGCAGGAACAGAATTAGGCTCCTTGCACCAAAAAATCCTTGGAGAACATTCACCCCTTCAACACCACTGAGCAGTACACGGGGGAATCCAGGCTACACCAGGGAGCAAGATGTTACATCAGGCTCAAATCCTGACCCCGCCTCTGGTCCTGAGCCTCCCATGACTCCCAAACCCCATCTGACAGCTGTAGATTGTAATTATTTGCCTTCCCCAAAGTAGTAATGGCAGAAAAATATGTGCAGATGGGGCTGAGAGAAAGATTTCCTTCCAATGAAAAGTTTTGCCAGTGCACATATTCTTGTGTGTCTTGAGCTAATGCCTTCCCAGAACCATGCTGAGAAGCTTATTAATTTTGCAAAACTGAAAAGCTATTGAAATATCTTATTTGTTTTCATCTATTGGCCCGAGATATACATCATTACAGTGAAAGCAAAGGATCTTCTGAAAAAAAAAAAAAAACCAAAACACAACACAACATAGTCCTTGGCAGTTCATGGTGCTGGAATAGCATCACCCCAGCTGCCAGCGCCAGACCCAACCCCAGGGACACCACAACTAAAAAACACCTTATAAAGCTTTGAATAAAATGCCTCTTATGCAGACATGAAATACAAATGGGTTTGTGTCTGTATGGTGGAAGTAAATGTGAGATGGGAAGGGAAATGAGTTTAAGAGTGATTTACACCCAAGGAATCCACTTGCTGAGATGATACCTTAACTTTGAGAAGTTAGTGTCTCATTTTCACTGTGAGCTTGTGTCCAGTGAGTATTTCAGCAAACTTTTACCCTTTGCATGTGTTTATGACACTTTTTCCACCTTCAAGCTTAACCTAGAGAGGCAGTGTTATGGTAATGTCTGGACTCAATGATCTTGAAGGTCATTTCCAACCAAGGTGATCCTGTGAGGCTGGCCTCATCCAAGGACTGATGAAAACCCGACACACGTGCCCTGGATGAGTGGAGAGGTGTGAAGAAAGGGACCCCCAGCAGGGAATCTGTTCTGCATCAGCTGAGGCACCTGGGAGCATTTAATTTTCCCAGGAGATGCTCAGAGGCCAAACAAAGGAATTAGCACAATCATCCCTTTAACGTGACATTATCTCATTGCTGCTGTAACTGCCCTGTGCCTGGCTTGGAAACAAGCTTTGTGATGTGGGATGATGGGAATAAAGGGGTGAAATCATGGGGGTTGGACTGTATGACCTTTAAAGGTCCCAACCAACCCAAACTGTTCTATGATTCTATGAAATGGAGAAAGCAAGTGTTTGGCTTAATTTCCTTCTGGTGGAAGGACTTGGAGTTGCTCTCAGCACATACTCTTTGACAAGGCTGAAGGCCAGGCACAGAACAACCCTACACTGTCAGGGATGAGGGCTGGGTGACCTGTTATATCTTTTCTACCTCTATGTTCAGGGCAAAGATTTTCCTTTAATTGGCTTTAAACCATCTGTTTAAGTCACTTTTATGTCACCCAGTACTCTAGGACCTGAATGACAGCCAAGCTTTTAATGTATTTATCCTCACACTGCTCCAAAGAGGTAGGAAAATACCAAGACCTGTTTTGCACATGGAAAACTGAGGCAAAGAAAGACTTAGTCAGAGCTTGCAAGGTGGGTGCTTTACCAGTGGGTGAGATACAGTGTCTCCTGCAGAGAAAGGGCCAAAAAAAGTTGTATATGGTTGGGAGATGGGGAAAGTAGGCAGGGAACAGCACAAACTGTGGCCAAGGGGATGGAGATGCTGGACCACTGTCTAGCAATAGGTGTTATATCCCTGACCATCCTTGGAAAACAGGGTAACCTGGTGCATTGTAAAGGCAAATCTCTGGGATATCTATCTCTGAAGGAAGTTTAGGGCTGTGAACACAGATCGAGGAAAGCCCCAAGACCTCCCCCTTCAAACTAGCTGCTTGAACTTCTCTGAAATACTTTGCTCTTCCCTGTAATCACAGTGGGCTCCAAAGGGGATTTGTCAGGCTTGGAGAACCTACTGTGGTCCAACCATGAAACTCAATTTCTCAGGACTGCTTCCCAAAAGGCATCCAGTAGCAGAGGAGGAAACTGAACTTGCATTTTCTCAAAGTGTGGATACACATGCCAACCACTAGACCAGCAGCCTCCCTCTGACCATGAAATAACCTTCTGCTGGGGTTATGGGCATGTTGCTTAAATGGTCTGTGTTCCAGGTAGGTCCCAGGAGCTGAGATCTGGCTGTGGTGGCCAGATCCATGAGGCCATGGGGCACTCTCCATCAATGGCTTTGTCTCAGATCTTTGAGCAGGAGCCTTGGTGACTTCCCTTCTTTGGAATCCAGCACGTGCAAGGTTGAGCAGATTTTCTCAATTAGTCTGGGACTGGCCCAACCAGATGTCAAGTGGTAAATTTCAAGGTATTGTCTGTCTATCCAAACATGCCACATGTGCAAGGGTGTGAATCATTGCTCCAGCACCTGCATAGTGCTGCCTTCTTCCAAATCCTGAAATGTCCTTGTTTTCACACAATTAACTAGTCGTATTCCAGCAGAGCAAAAAACATTGGCAACTTCTATGAAATACCTTGAGCACCCGTGAGTCACTTCAGAAGCAGCTCTCTCTTGGAGATAGATGGTAGCACAGCTGGATGCAGGTCTGGACTGATGGATTTCATGTCAAGTTACAGCTTGCATTATCCTCATCCCCTCCTCAGTAAGCCCATCAAGGGCATTGCTCTATGGCACATCCATCAAACACCTGCCTGGAGATCTCTGAGCTGAGCTGAGATAAATACATTCTCCAGCTTCCTCAACAGAACAGCTATTCCCTTGATGCTGCACGTGGCTTGTCCTGCTGCCAGATCTTGAGCTTTGGTCTTCATCCAGGAGAAACAGAAACCAAGTTTGGAGACCTTTGCCACAAAGCATCCAAGCAGAGATTCCAGGTGTTGTGCTACTTAACCAACAGGAGCCACATCCTCTGCAGAGCCAAGGGCAGTGAAGATCACTCTGCCTCCAGCAATGGCTCCTGAGGGATGTGCCAGCATTTCTTGAGCCAATGGCACAGCACAGTGGCATGGAGGATGCCAGTTTTCCAGGCACCTGCTGTATTGCAGAGCCACTGCCCCTCATCCCTGGTGTCCTCCTCTCTTGTGTCTGGTGAAGGCAACTTCTGAGTGAGATCCAAAGGCAATGGAGTCACACCAAGGGGGAGGACTTTACTCCTGCCCTCTCTTTGCAACCTCCCAGGACAAGGTTCAGTGCCCAGACGTGGCAACGAAACAGGATTGTTCCAAGTCAGCAGTAGCTGAGTTTTGGCAGAGAAAACAGGGGGTGAGGCCTGGCACAGGAGGAGTTGGTGATGTGCTTGGTCAGCATCCGCTGCAGCCCAAAGGTTGTGCCTTTTCCTTTAAGCAATAAAGAAGCAACGTTCTTCCTCCATCCCAGGAGGGCTACACCAGACCCCAGGCCCCTAACTTTAGGTATCAACAGCAGCCACCTCCCTGGAGAAGGTTTCAGGGAGAGCTGAGAGCAGCCTTCCAGTTCCTGAAGGGGGTCTGCAGGGAAGCTGGACAGGAACTGTTTACAAGGGAAGGTAGCAATAGGGAGAGGGGGAATGGTTTTAACCTAAAAAAAAAATGGTAGATTTAGGTTAGATAGTAAGAAGAAATTCTTTCCTGTGAGGATGGTGAGACTCTGGCACATGTGTTGTGGTTCCCCCTCCCTGGAAGTGTTCAAAGCCAGGTTGGATAAGGCTTGGAGCAATCTGGTCAAGTGGGAGGTGTCCCTGCCCATGGCTGAGTGTTGGAACTAAATCTTTTAAGTCCCTTCCAGCCCAAACTGCTCCATGATTCTGTGATTCTACTGTGCTCATAGCCCTCAAATCCTTTCAGTCACTTGCTAATGGAGAGATGCAGGTGCATCTGGAGATTGGTCTTTCATTTGTGATACCAACTTTAAAATGAAGCAAATCAAACCCTTCTATTGTGATTTGCATTTATAATGCTACAATCTTTGTTTCCTGTGAATTATAAAGGTGTGTCAGTGAGAGGCTCCACAGACCACCCACTGTGCTGGTTTGGGAGTTAATTTTCTCCACAGTAGCTACTACAGGGCTGGGTTTGGGATTTGTGCTGGAAACAGTGTTGATAACTCACTGATGTTTTCCTTATTGCTGAAAAGTGCTTACACAGAGTCAAGACCTTTTCTGCTCCTCACACCACCCCTCCAGAGCTGGGGGTGAATGAGAAGTTGGGAGGGAACACAGCTGGGAACAGCTGATCTCAAATGACCAAAGGGATATTTAATATCACAGGATGTGGGTTTTTCTTTATCTAAATCCACAAGTTTTCTCACTTTTACTTTTTCAATTTTTTCCCCTATCCTACTGAGGGGGACTGGGGAGTAGGAGGGGAGGCAGTGGCTCTGTGGGGCTTAGTTGCCAGCTGGGGTTAAACCACAACATCCACAAAACCTGACCTCTTGCATAAAGACTTTATGAGCATGTCATAGAATGACAGAAGGGTTTATGTTGGAAGGAACCTTTGATATAATCCGGTTCCAACTCCCCTGCATGGGCAGGGACACCTTCCCCTAGACCAGGCTGCTCCAAGCCCCATCCAACCTGACCTGAGACACTGCCAGGGATGGGGCAGACACAGTTTCTCTGGGCAGTCTGGGCCAGGGTCTCACTACCCTTAGAGAAAATAATTTATTCTTTAATCTGAATCTCCCCTCTTTCACCTTGAAACCTTTCCCCCTTGTCCCATCACTCCATGCCCTTGTGAAACATCCCTCCCCAGATTTCCTGTTGTCTTTCCAGGTGCTCTAATGTCCTCCCAGAGCCTTCTCTTTTCCAGGCTGAACAACCCCAATCCTACTGACTAAAAATTGTGATCAGAGCCCTGTCACTATCACTCCACCACTGCCCTGGTCCCTTAATGTGTCAAAAGGTTGGCAGCCATGTGAGGGGTATCACGTGCCAATTTCAGGGAATGGCACCAAGTTAATCTTCACAACATCTTTTCATTGCTGGAGGAAGTATCTCTACTTATATATTATTACAGTGGCCAGTTCAAAAAATCTGTTGGTATGGTACCCTATGTCAGAAAAGGATTGCAATGAGCCAGGCCTACCCTGGCTCTCCAAAGAGCATTCTGCAAAGCCAAACTCATGGCTTTGTTAATGTTTTACTCTGAACACACTGCTTCTGGATTTCTTTGGTTTCTGCCTCTGGCATGGTGAGGATGAGATTGGTCAATTGCTGTGCAGGGGGGGATCAAACAAAGGATGGGTTCTCTGGCAGATGTTCTACTGGCATCTCTCAAACTGTCCAAGGCATCTTTTGTGTAGCTTCTTCATTCCCACACCAGGGAAGAACAGGGTTGGGTTGAACAAGGGAGCCCAGCAGGACTCTGATGGGTCACATCCAAAGTGCTGGTAAGTGAGACCACACAAAGCCAGTGGTTTGGATTATCAAGTTTTAGAGTCATCGATGACATGAGAGGATCTAATGGCTTTATTCTGGTAAATTATGATACATCAGTTGCCCTTTTATTTCAATTTTCCTTTTCTTAGCTACTCTGTTGATGAAAGCCTCACTCTCTGAACTAAAACCCTGCACTGATGGGATCATAAGGGGTATGGAAAGACACAAAACATTTCTAATTTCAGTATTTTCTTCTTGTCCTTCATCTCATCAGGCTGACATCATGATTGCTATTTCTGCTGTTATTTTCATCTCCTGAACAATTCAGAGACCCTAAAATCCTGAATGCTATGATTTTCTGGTATTTTGATGTTTTGGGGTTTGTTTGGGTTTTTTTGTTGTTGTTGTTTTGGGGGTTGTTTTGGGTTTTTTTTTGTTGTTGTTGTTTTTTGCTTATAAAAGCTTTTGAGGGAAAACAAGGGAAACAGCCCTGAGTCTAATCTGTAAATTTGATCTTTTGAAGTATTCCCCTTTCTGTTTGGCATTAAGCTGAGCTAAGCAGCTCTCTCCTGTGGAGCAGTAACATTACTGAATGATGGAGGTGTATGGTTTTTAACTTCTAGGTAGCACTTCAGGATGGGTAAGAAAATCACCCAAAACTTCCCATTAGAAGCTGCATTGTTTTGCTTCTAAGATTGTGAATCTGAAAGTTCTTGCAGGCGTTTTCTGCACTGTTTTTTGCTACATCTGCTTAACCTTCAGCCAAAATTATTCATCTGTTTCTAAGAACACAGATAAGGAAATGTAAGATGTTTCTCTCCTTTAAGACAAAATCTGTGGGTTTGTGCAGTAGGATGGTACTTCTGATTCCTGTGAATTTATGCCTGCATGCAATAAATTTTTTTAAATGTCCATTGGCCAGGGTTCAGGTGTAATCACAGAGTCAGAGAATGGTTTAGTTAGGAAGGGACCTTTAAGATCATCCAGTTCCAACCCCCCTCACATGGACAGGGACACCTCCCACCAGAGCAGATTGCTCCAAGCCCCATCCAAACTATTATTGAAGACTTCCAGAGAGGGGGAAGCCACAACGCCTCCGGGCAACCTGTGTCAGTGTCTCACCACCCTCACAGGAAAGAATTTCTTCCTAATAACTAACCTAAAGCTCTCCTCTTCCAGTTTTTAAATCATTACCCCTCATCCTATCACTACATGCCCTTGCAAAAAATCCCTCACCAGCTTTTCTGTAGCCCCTTTAGATATTAGAAAGCCACTATAAGTTCTCCTTGGGGCCTTCTCTTCTCCAGGCTGAACAGCCCCAACTCTTGCAGCCTGGTTTCATAGCAGAGGTTTCTCCAATGTCTCATCCAGCCCAGGTTGCTCCAAGCCTCATCCAACCTGGCCTTGAACACCTCCAGGGAGGGGGCAGACACAACTTCTCTGGGCAATCTGTTCCAAAGGCTCAGCACCCTCCTCCTGAAGAACTTCTTCCTCACATCCAGCCTGAACCTCTTCTCCTGCACTTTCCAACCATTTCCCCTTCTCCTAGCACTGGACACTCTGCTGAAAAGTCCCTCTGCAGCCTTCCTGGAGGTTCCCTTCAGGGATTGGAAGGCAGCTCTAAGGTCCCCCTGGAGTCTTCTCTTCTCCAGGCTGAACAATCCCAGTTTCTCCTCGGCCTCTCCTCCTGGCAGAGCTGCTCCAGCCCCTGGATCATCTTCATGGCCCTCCTCTGGACTCATTCCAACAGATCCATGTCCTTCTTATGTTAGGAGTCCCAGAGCAGAGGGGGAGAATCCCCTCTCTCAACCTGCTGGCCATGTTTTTTGAGGACATGTTTTGGCTTTCTGGGCTGCAAGTGCACACTGCCAGCTCGTATTGAGCTTTTCATCAACTAACACATCTCTTCATAAACAAACACATCCTTTTTACACCCCACCTGTATCCGTGCCTGGAATTTTCCTGACCTGTATGCAGCACCTTGCACTGGGCAGCATTGAACTTCACGAGGTATCTTCAATAAGAGCAGCTGAATTCCCAGCAGACCCAGAGCTCACCAAGTGCCCTCCAGAGAGAGCAGGCTATCCTTGTACCATCAGGGCTCTCAGGTCCATAGAACAGCTCTGCAGGGTTTGGCAGTGAGCCCCTAAAGAACAGCACTGATTAGCAGCTGCTCATTAACTGAGCAGGGCACATCCTGAGCACCAAACAAGTCAGCAGCTCAGTACAGAAAATAGCATGGGAGTGTGTAATTAAGGGCTATCAGGATGCACCCATACCAGATGGATTGTTGCAGGTTGCAGGTATTTTTATACCAGGGTCTTCCCACCTTGAGCTTGCTCATCTTTGCTTGGCTAGGAGGCTTGAACACAAACACTCCTGGACTCAAGCTTCTGAGTTAATCCACTGAGTTTTTCACATATTTTTTGAAGAACACACATACAAACAAAAAACGGGAAGAAAAACCTCACAAAAAAACCCAACCTAAAATTAAAGGAATATAGGTTTCTGTTATTCTAAGTATCAAAGGCAGTGATTTCTTCTTCCCCATGCCCCAAACAGTCCTTGCATCCCCCAGATCCACCAGACAGAGTGTGGCAGAGCAGAAGTTTCATCGTGTCCGCCCAAGAAGAACTTCACTCCCTGCTCCCAGCCTGCAGCAAGCCAGAGGAAATATCCCAGCAGCACATTCCAAGTGCCTGGCCAGCCCCACCAAATATTTGTCACAGGTTCATCTGTAGTGGCAGGAGTAATGTGACCCTGCCCTTGCTCCCTGGGGACTCCTGTGTCACCCCATTCCGAGCTCCAGTTTCAGGGTGGCCACGTGGTGCTTACTCAGAGAGGATGAGGTAACGTCCCTGTCAGCAGTGACGCCATCTCCCTCCTTGCAAAGCACCTTTCTTATTGCCCTCTCACTCATGTTTTCCTGGCAGGCAGCCCAGCCCAGGGCTATGGTAATCTCCTAAATGGTATCACACAGGGCAATCAGCTGAGGCTGGAATAGCTCAGTGCAATGTTTAGGGAGATTGCATCCATCCGCACGGACAGATGAAGGCCAGCAAGACAAGATAGAGATTTCTGGCTTCCTGGCTTCTTCTCCCTTCAATCCCTGCTTTCTGCCTCCATGGATTTGTCCTTGGCCATCCAGGGAAGGGATTCTTCCTCTGTGCTCAGCTCTGGGGAGGACACAGCTCGAGTCCTGTGTCCAGTTCTGGGCCCCTCAGTTCAGGAAGGAGATTGAGGTCCTGGAGCAGGTCCAAAGGAGGGCAACCAGGCTGGTGAAGGGATCCAGCACAAGTCCTGTGAGGAGAGGCTGAGGGAGCTGGGGGTGTTCAGCCTGGAGAAGAGGAGGCTCAGGGGAGACCTCATCACTCTCTACAACTCCCTGAAAGGAGGCTGGAGCCAGGGGGGGGTTGGGCTCTTTTCCCAGGCAACTTTCAACAGGACAAGAGGGCATGGTCTCAAGTTGTGCCAGGGGAGGTTTAGGTTGGATATTAGGGAAAAATACTTTCCAGAGAGGGTGATCAGGCATTGGAATGGGCTGCCCAGGGAAGGAGTGGATTCTCCATCCCTGGAGGTTTTACAAAGAGACTGGATGTGGCACTCAGTGCCATGGGAACCACGGTGGCAGTGGATCAAGGGTTGGATCTGATGATCTCAGAGATCCTTTCCAACCCAGATGATTCTGTGATTCTCTAGCTTGGGCAGAGCCCTGGAAGTCAGCAAGTCCCTTCTGAGATATCTCTGCTCCTGAGGACCTGAAGAGTGTCTCTTTGAATAGATTTTGGTCTTGTGGTATCTAAATGGAACAAATTCCCATCCCACAATAGGATAAAGTTTTGAATTTGCCTTGACCAAGCCTGGATTTGATGTGATCCCCATCTCCCAGACCAACAGCAGCACATGTAGGTCCTTTGCTTTCAGACCTTTCAGAATTAATGGGATCAGCCTGGTGATGTCTGCTGGCTCTTCCAGAGTGATACAACATACAGGTGGTGTCCATGGGGCCCTTTACCTGTAAAGCAACTGTGATTTTAGGTAGCAATTGTGGAGGCAACACTGGTAAGGACACCAGTAGAGAAAGAAGTTATCCCATAAGTTCCACTGAGACACAAGAGTGAGATCAGCTGATCCTGCTGGTCTCCTCGACCTTCTTTAGCTCCAGGCAGGAGATGGATGCTCTCTTGAGATGCAGAAGACACCAGCATTGTATTAGCACCTCTAAACTTCAGATCACTGCCCCACTCTGAAGACAAACGTAGTGGGATCACTTTTTTGGTGAAATCAGCTCCCACAAAGCATCCAGCTCTGGTGAGGCAGCAGCTACCCACACCACAGCTCAGCCTCATCCTCCAGTACCAGAGGAGGATGAAGAAGAGGAGATGGTCTGCATCTGCCCCCAACTTGTGCAGATGGGAGGGATGGGGGGAGCAGACCCTTTGTAGATGAACCCCTTTGCTGCCATTACACAGAGGAACAAAATCAGGTTGTCTTAACCTGCAGACCAGCGTGGCTTTTAAAAATCAAGCTTTTTTTTTTTTTTTCTTCGAGGGGCATGCTCATTTCTCATGGTGGGTTTCGGTGTTGCTGACTTGTGTAATTTTATTATAAATCTCGTGATGTTTCGTGACGTCTTTGGAGTCACATGGCTCTGTGACAAGGAGCTTTTATAAGGGGCAAAAAGAGACAGATGGATTTGTGGTCCTCACGCTACAAAGGATAACAGGAAAACATGCCCCCTAAAGGTTCAGAAAGCAGGCACAGCAAGAAAAGACAAACACAACCTAAATCTCTACGGTAATTTTTAAAAATCCCGTGATTTTTAACCTGCCATGATTTTTCCTGATGTGGGTTCACATCTCCTGCTCCTCCCCAAGGCGGATGCTGCGACTGCTTCCAAGCTGTTCCCTGAAATGTGGAAATCCCCCTTACACAAACAATGGCACTGTTAGTCTTTCTAACAGTGATTTAGATTTTCTGGAAGCACAAAAACTTGTTTGTTTTCAGCCATGATCCACTCGGGGAATTTCCTCACTGATTTGGAGTTTGGGATTTTTAATTTTTTTTTTTTATTATTCCTCTGAAAGCCATTTTGCCAGTTTCCAAGAACCTTAATAAATTACAGTTACCAAGATTAAGAGCATTATGTGTTTGGTATACGACAAAGAAACAGACCCTGAACTGTGATCACTTTGGTGGAAACAGGCAGAAAGAGCTGACTGAAATGACCTTTTTTCCTCCACAGAGTCTGAGAGCTTGAAACTGATGTGTTTGAGTTCAGGACAACAAATTCTCTTTGGCAGGAGCCTTGTGTTGGTGAAAGTAAAGGCAGCTGCCCAAAGTGCTGTGGTTGATGGGCAGAGGAGACCTTCTGGCACCATAAAAAGGTGCTGCTGGGAGGTTAGCAGGTTCATGGGAAGGAAGTTCAAGGGCATTTCCCAAAATATAAATACACTGTGAGCCCTCACACACCAGCAGGTAGAGTGACTCCATCAACTTTATTGAGGGGACAGGCATGCTAGAATTCCTGTTTCCACCCACCATGCCCCAGATGTTGCTGCTGGTCATCAAGTTCCATGTGTCCTCTCCCCTCTGCAACACTGTGGGTGGCTCTCAGCATGAATTTGATGGAGGGATGGGTGAAGAGAAGGCCTCTGGTCACTGCCTGGATGGGTGATGGAGAGGAATAAGCTGTCCTCAGGAGGAGCATGAGAGCATCACTCCTGGAGCCAGTGCAGGGGTTGAGGGCATGGAATTTGTGACTCATCTGAAAAACAATCTGTCCTGGCATGTAGAGACTGAAGGAAAGGCTGCTTCCCAGGAAGAGCATCACTGGCAAATGGTCTTGTGGTTCCTGGAGCTTCCTTGCTGTTCTTGCTCCAGCTGCTTATGTGCTCCTGTCAGGAGGAATATGGGCAATATCAGATCACGCCCAGACCTTTCAGGGATGGCTGTGTGCCACCAGTGGATAACAAATACTGACCCATCTCATGGAGACTTTTTGGAGCCAGATGAGCTGTAGCACTTGGAGTTCCCAGTGCTGCCCTTCCTTCCTTTTGTCTTTTACTGGTGATCATGGACACCCTCTCCCTGTGCTGGGAGTTTCGATTTCACCTTGAACGCTTTGATACCCACCACATAACCAAACAGGGTGCAGAGCATTCCCTCCAAGCCATGCAGACACAGAAAAGCAAGCAAGTCAATTTTGGGACTTCAATGGGTGCCTCAGCAGAGTGATCTTTGCAGCATGGAAGAGCTGGAGAGAGCTCTGATCCTCCTGGGTGCTGCAGAAGTGGGGAGTACCACGATGGCTCTAGGCACATCCCTCCCATGGGATGAAGAAACTCCTCTAGCAGTTACATGGACAGATCTTCCCAGCAGGGGAAACAACAGCTATTGAAGAAGGAAGTCTTTGAAACCATACTGTGCTGCAAGTAACTCAGACATCTTCAGTGTCCCCAGCATGAAAACATAAGGCTGGCTTTTTCCTAGAAGAGGTTAAAGGCTACACAGAATTTCCTAAAATCATCAGCAAGGGACACATTCATATTCATTTCTGTGAGTGTGTGTCTCTGGTTCTCAAGCTGCCAGGCATGTGAGCAGCTCAGCATGTCCACTGAAGGATGGCAACTGTGGCTGAGCACCGTGGCCTTTCCACCCCAGGTGCTTGGTGGAGACCCAGGAGATGCCAAAAATTTGCTAAGACCCATCCTCAACCATGCAGCTTTGCAACAACATCAACCCTAAAAATTGTCTCCCCTCTGTCTCCTCAGCTCCAGTCACACCAGCAGCACAATGGGGGGAGAATGAGGACCCCTCACCCCTTTCCTGACTGTCTGGGATGATCCCAAGATGTCCAACACCTAAATACAACCTGATGGGCTCAGGAAAAGATCCCACAGATTAATGCCTAGCACTCACATATATCCTGATGGGCCCAGAACAGCATCCCACAGACTGATATGTAGCACCCAACTGCTCAGGAGAGGCTCAGGAGAGCATCCTGCAGACAGATACTCTGCTTTTCCATGGTGTGTTCCCTGCAATGCTCCACCAGCAGGATAACTGCTTTGCCTGCGAGGGAGGCAGGACTTAATTAGAGGAATCTGGAGAAAGGCAGATTTTGTCATGTAAATGATTCCTGTCACAGGACACATTCTAAATTTGGATTCTGAGGCTGGGGCTGAGCAGAACAATCTCTGCTGTAGCATGGCAGCTGTCAAAGGTAGGGACAAGCTTTGAATGCCTACAGGAGTGGTGGCTGGTGCCTTTTATTTCACTGTGGGGTACATTTCATCCTCTGAGCACACTGAGTGATTATACATTGCTGGACAGGAACGATCCTGGGAGATGGGCTCTATTATCCCCACTTCTTTTAGTTAAGGTAGCCAAAACCCCAAGAGCCTGTAGGCAATAAAAGGAGATTTTATCAGGGACATGATTTGATCCTGGGATTTCCAAGCTCCCAGGCCTGTGCTCAGGCCACAAGCCAATATCACAGCCTGTTTCTGTTTAATATTTTCTTCCTCTGTTGCTCAGTACCTCACAGCACCACAACAGGAGGCAATGCTTTCTGCTCAGCTCCACTTGGTAATGGTGTCGGTTGCTGTTTTCCTTCTGATGCTGCACCATGAAGTATTTATTCCTTTTAAAAAACAACTTTTACATTTAAGAAAACCCCAACAGTAGTTCTGATAGCAACAAATAAGGTCCTCAATAAGGATGCATTTTGTGTGTGAATTCTCTGGTGCCTTCTAAGGTGGAGACTCAGACACCTTCCTTGCAGATGGAGGTTTTACAAGACTTAATTTCCAGCTGGTTTCCCAGGGAAGTTGTAGTCAATCCACAATCTTTCCCTGCCTTGCTGCTACCCTTTGCCTGCTTGCTTGCTTTTGTTAAACTTCTGGAAATTTTGAACTTCTGAGTTCTCCATCTCTCTGCCAAATTCAGCTGAAGATGTCCACCAGGTTCATCAGCTGTGAGAAGTGTTGAAGAGACAGGTATATAAGCATGAGCCCAAATGCATAAACCTTGCTTCCTTGGAAAGCTGAGCTAACAAGGAACAGTGAAAATTCACTTTGGAAATGGCTGGAACAAATCCTGTTGGACATATAATGTGGGTAATCTTTCAGGAGCTGGAGATGTGCTAGGATAACCAGAGTGCTGTGAAGTTGTTCATCATTCATAACCACCATCTTCTTTAACAAATTGGGCACTTTATTATGCTTATGAAACATACATGGAGAAATCACAATTTCTGATGGTGTTCAGCACTTGCAATTTCTCAGTTTGATGTTTTAACTCTGCACAGACCAGGCACTGGTTCCATTTTGGAGCTGATCCTATTTGCTTTGGCTGGCCAGAAAGTATAACTTCTCCTTGAGTGACTGGTTATTTAAACAGCTTCAGCTTCAACGTAAATCCCCTGGCTGTGAATATTCTGGCTGTAAATTTGACATATAGCTTCTATATGCCAGTAAAATTTGACCTAGACCAGTAAAACTCTTAATGAGCGAAAAAAAAAAAAAAAACACCTACCCAAACACAAATCTCACAAATCTCTGGGAACCTGGAAGGAAATATGGGGAAAATACTCCTGGCAGCATTTGCTGAAGGTCCTTCATCAGCTTGTACTTTTGTGAACCACAGAGCACTTCCACAGGGTATTAAATCAAACAGACAGTCCTAATAAATCATTTTCAGGAATAAAACCACTGAGGAAGAGGTCCAAAAGTCAGGCCGCTTGTTATGCCATCATGTGTAGTAGTGATCTGCCCTCCCTCTGACCTCTCCATCTGCAGTGTGTGAGAAGCTGCAATTAGCCAGCCTGGGGAAATACTTTCTGCTTGGGCTCAGTGACACCCCAAGCCCAAATAGTTCAGGTGAGAGTCCCATTTCGTAGGAAACCTGGTGTGGGTTCAGCCAACCAGAAGTGAATTGAACTTCAAGGTCAAACTGAGTTTGCAAAGCAAAGAAACACAGAGGGCAGCAGCCAGAAATCGTGTCCCAAGTGCCCTGATCTCCAAGAAATGTCTGAGCTATGTGCTGGGCTCCAGGACATCAGGTCTTGGGCTCTGGCCCATCTCCTGCTCAAAGCTGTGGTTCTGATTTTGGAGACCTGATCCTCAGCTTGGCTGGCCTCCAGGATGGAGGAAATGACACAAGTGACTCTTTGGCAGCAGTGATGAAGAGGAAATAATAAAGAAATCCTTGAAAATAAGAGACACTGTCATTAGTGAAGAAATGAAAACCCAGCAGAGTTTTTATGGGGTTTTTTTGTAAGGTCCCTATCTTGGTTGTACAATCAAACCCAGAGGGAAGCAGCACATGGTTCCTGTTCTTCCTGTACCTGAGGACTGGATGCATGGACCAGGACTCAGCTGCACAAGAAGCTGCACAAATCCAGAGCAAAAGGATTGACCTCACCCAATGATGGTTTTTATTTTCTGTGTTTAACAAAGAAGACAGCAGATGGACTTAAGAGTTAAGGACAGATAAATTAATACAAGATTTCAGTGACAAAGCCATCTGTCTAGCCAAAGTCACCCACTTCTGTAGTCTGTGAGGCTTGGATCCACCCACTTGTGTTGTAGAGCCAGACTCCAAGCTCAGTAATTTTACTGATGGTTGTGTGTGATATCTCCTTTACAGGGAGATGAATTGTGCCCTAGAGATATGTACTTCTGTGCATTCACTGCCAGTGCAGAGAAGGTTATAGCTCTGATTTCATCATTTACAGTCAAAATGTCCCAGGCAGATGTGCAACAATTTAGCTCTTTCCCAGTTATAGAGAACTTGGCTTGGTGTCTTTGTTCCTTCGTATATAGGGCTTAAGTGATGGACAAGCATAGGGGATCTTCAAGATACCCTCATGAGCTGACATGATGGCAAAAGGATTGGAGCTTATTGGACCAGTCCTACACACTTCCACCTGGCCAGTGTCTTCTCCCTGCTTAAAAAGCTCTGAAGAACACAGTTGTATGAGGCCTTTTTATATTTTGGTGCAATGTACTGTTCCAGCTGGAAGAGAGGTGAAGATCCCTGCTGTGCCTGGAGTTTGGTTTTAGTTTTTGTGATCTCAGACACAACAAACGGACTGGTCCCTCACTCATTCATCCCAATTCAGTGCCTCCTTCAAGCTCCTACATGCTGGAAAATGTCTGGGACATATTAAATGCACTTGGGGATACATGGTCAAAGGCAGGGAACATTTCTGGGGGGAATTAGAAACAGTCCAGCCAAGAAGCTCCCACTGCCTTTGAGTTAGTCTGGTTTTGTGGAGGTGCTACATTGACCCCACAAGCAAACTCTGGACCAAAGACAGGGCCTCTGGTGTGGGTCATGCTGTCCCCCATCCTTCCCACCCCTGCCACTCACAAGCAGCTGACTGGCAAAATGAAGTCGTGATGGTTCCAGGTCCATGAGTTGGTAATTTCTGTAATAAGCCTGCATCCTACAGCCTGGCCCAGTGGGTGATAAGAGGTAAGAAGCAATCACTGCACCTGCTTTGTCTTGCTGGGTGGAGGGGGCTTTGTATGCCAAGGGATCTTAGGTCTTGGTAGGGCTTTGTTTTGACATTGTTATTTTGAAATGCAAAGGCCATGTTGCATTTTGAAGCTCAATGTCAGCAGGAGCAGCCCCACCACCTCTGTGTGATGGGCTGAGACACGTGCAGGGAGCTGGGTCCAGTTCTGGCAGAGCCTCAGAGGCAGCAGCCTGGGCCAGCTTTGCAGAAGCCAACTGGGAGCCTGTGCAGAGTCTCAGCGTTACATTCAGGAAAGGCAATAGCTCTGCTTCCAATGTGTTTCCTTTGCTGTCCTCCCACCCTCCTTCCTACAAGCTCCTCATCAGAATTCTTACAGCACAGCTGACAATTCCCTCCTATATTTTCTGTCCCTGAGAACTTGCTGTTCAAAGAGCCAGCAAGAGCTGCCAGGTCTTGAGATTTACACAGGTACCTCTTAAGAGCTGATTCTCCACTATTTACTTGGTTTTCGTGTGGTCTGCAATGTATGGGAATGAGCAAAGTCATCTTCACCCTCTGGGCTCCTGGGCTTTTTTATGGAAAGAGCATCAAAAGCTCCAATCTTTCAAAGCTGTGCTGCAGAGCTTCTTGCGGAGTCATCTCTGTCCTCTGCCACTTTGCTGGCAGCTATTGTCTGGTTAAAATACAAGTTCCCATTATCTCTGACTTGGCCAGAAGTGTTACAGGTGTCTTGCTAGTCCAGCACATGTTTCTCCTACAAATGCATTGCTTTCCTTTGGTCTGGCTGATTTTCCAGTCCTTCCCACAGTCACTCATTGATTCTTTTAAGCAAATTGCAAAGCAAAGCAAACAGAGAAACAAACCAAACCACAACCCCCAAATACAACACTAAACACAAAATAAAAACCCCAAGACTCATCAACCTGAATAGTTTAAAGCCAGAGAATATATTAAAAATTTCCATCATGGAAATTTCCTAGCTCAGCATGGAGATTTCCCAGTATATTAGACTCTTCTGTTTTTCAAGGCTGCAAGCAAAGAATGGAAATTTCCAATTACTGCATCAAAGGCTGCTGCTCTCCTGACAGTCTGCTTAGCAGGGGTCATCTGCTCCTGTAGGACATTAAATAATTTAAGGGAGGGACAGGGAGGATTTGCTCAGCTGCATCATTTCCTGCATGAGGCACAAGCATTTCCTCTGATGCTTGGGTGGAAGGGAAGGAGCTCAGTGGCCTGGGCAGGAGCTTAGGGGTCAAGACTTGGAGTGATGATGCTTCCCATTCCCAGCACTTTCATTGGGCAGAAGTTGGATTAATCAAGTCTGGGCACCTTAACCAGAGCTGTCCAGCCCTTAGCCCATTGCACACATGACTTCCCACCACTGAAATACACATGCAGAAAGCTTTTCTCTATTGATGGAGCATCATTTTTATTGCTCCCAGTGCACTAGACTGGGAGGAGAGAGGGAACATGCCAAAGCAGGAAGGAATCACACTTCTCCCCCAGCTTTTGTAAATCACAACCACCAGTGCCCTTGAACTGCAAAAAAAGCTCTGCTGGGCACTTCCAGCCAGCTTGTGCATGGATGGAGTCAGAAATAGGGGGGGGAATCAGTCCCTGCTTTCATCTCCTGACCCCCCCATGGGTTTGTAGCATGGGATGAGTAAAGCAGACTGAGCCTCTGCATGAGGTTTGGCAAAGGTGTGTGACAGAAGTGCTGTGGGGCTTAATCAATTTGTGCTGGTAGATGGTGCTGGAGTTCCCAGCTGAAAGGTGCTCTGTATAAAAGTGCAAAGTAATGCCCTTATGCAGAGATTTTCTTTAACAAGTCTCAGTGCTGCAACATGAGAATTGTTCAGGATGATGCCATTAGCAGTAGCCAGCTCATCTACTTTGGCAAAAGCAGTGGGGAAAGAGGAAAAGCAGAGAGTGTGGAGAAACAAATGCATATGATTCCTGGGAGAATTCAGATTTGGACTTGAGCTGTGATTTTTTACAGGACACTTCTTATCTGTATTTGTAAATATGGCTCCGGGGCATTTATGGGAGCTCTCTTGTACTAATATGTCTTAATTCTGGTACTTAGAGTGTGTGTTTTTTCTGGGTCCCAGCTCTTTAAAGAGGTAATCATGTGAGCCAGTTGATTTAAAGGGGGAACTAGATCTGAATATTCTCCAAACTGAAAAGATCTCTTATGAGCATGAGCCTGCAGTAGTAACTGTCTGTACTTTTGCAACTTTTTGCATCCAAGAAATTCAGAACTTTTTGCAAAACAGAGTTGATGTTGTTTCCCTTATGGTGATGGGGGTGAGGAGAGAGAAAAAGTGGTTTGTCTCCAGGTTTCTTTGTGAGTTATTGGTAAAACACCATTGGTCTTGAGGCATCGCATCCTCTGGGTTTTAAAAATAAGTCAGGCTGATTGTAATCAAGCCCAAGAGCAAGTAATTGTAGCATCTGAGAATCAACATGGGTCACTGAGTTATGGATCAGAGTGAAATCAGCTTTTCTGTGAGTCCATCTTTATAATGTTTCAGAAAATACAGCTGTTGTTAAGGGGAATGTCAGCATGAGTCAGGTATGTGACAAATTTCAGGCACCCAGCAGAAAAAAACATCCGTATCCTTCTAAAAATTAAAGGAGATCATTTCCAACACAAATAGTCTTGCACCAAATAGAAAACAAAGGGTTTAAACCTCATTATGACAGATAAAATTGTATTAATCATTGGACTGGAAGCTGGTGGCTGTTCACAGATTTGTGGACATCACCTGTGAGAGCATTTGGTATGAGCTAAGAGAGAACAGTCTCAAAGAGAGATACAGCAGCTGGTAGCACAGTAGGAGCCAGTTTCCCAAAGCTGTGGAGAGAAATGGGATGAAACACTGAGATGAAACCCCCTGGATGGAAATGGGAAGGTTCTGAAGAAGAATTTTTTGGGGCTGTCCGAAAAGCTAGAATTCAGTGTGGTTCTCATCTTGGGTGAGCAGCAAGAAGAAATAAAAAGTAGTAGATCATAAACAAAAAGCAGAGGAAGGAGTATACAGATCCCAGGAACCTGCAGATGAGAGAGGCAACATGGTGGTGCTTGGCAGCATCCTGAGAAGGTTAAGGAAGATAAGGATAAATATATAAGGTATATGAAGGATAAAAGGAACTCTTGCAATGGAGATATTAAATCCTTATGAAAAGGGAAAGAATTCTTAGCCTGTGTCTCTTCTTTTTCTAGGAAGAAGACACTCAATATGCACATATCATGAGGAAAACCAAACTCCTGCTCTTTTGCTAAGGTGGGATTTGGTTAATCAAACCTGGCTAACAAGCATTAGCATCTATCCATCCACCTATTTTGCCTTTCTGAATAGCTGATGGAGAGAGACAGCTCTTCTGGAGGGTGATTCAGTTGTTCCAGAGATGGGTGGGATGAGTTGCTTTCTAAAAGCACTTCCCTCCATTGACTAGAGAGGGGGAGGCTAGACACTTGGCTCACACTGAACACCTGACTTTTCAGCAGCTAAAATTAGGTGAGATGAATCTCATGTGTTGGTAGAACCAAGGAGGATATTGGATATCTACTACAGACAGATATTTTTAGATCAGTCAGCCAGGAAATTAGCATGGAGGGGTCCGTAAGAGTTTCCTTCACAAGTCTCTGGACTGCTCACGTTAATTTTACTGCAAGCCTTGGCATCCATAGGAGCCCCTGAAGGCCAGGAGAAGGATAATGTGTTGATGAAAAGGCAATCAGGACAGCACAGGTAACTATAGGCATAACAACATATCCCATGCAAATGCTACATCCAGGTCAGTCCATATGGAATTCAACTACAAGAATATAATCAATGTCAATCAAACTGGTTTTGATATAAAACCAGTATTTTCAAATGAGTCTGTCTTATCATTCTTGAATGAGCTTACAGATCTGTTTGACAGAGACAATTATGACTGTACAATAGGATCAGACTTTTGTCCTTGTACCCCATGCTCCATACATCCTTATTGGTGACACATTTCTACTTAAAAGCTGGCACTTTAAATTATGAAAGAAATCTTTGTAAAACCGATTAAAAACTGGATGGGGCTGGGAGACCCCAAAGCCCAACCTCATCTGGGAATTAGCATCAAGTGCAATGCTGAGGATGAGGTGTCACAGGGACCAGAAGGTCTGATGGTAAATACAAAGTCACTGACAGTGATGTGCCACTTTCAGATGACACACAGGTTGATGAACTGACTCAGGCTTTCCATGAAAACTGCTGCCAGTCAGGCATCCACCAGTGGAAAGTTCTCCACCTAGGGAGAAGGACAGCAGGTCACCCCTGTCTACTGAAGGATTATCTTCTGAAAAGATTAAGTGGAAATTCAGGCATTTGGAATGGGCTGCCCAGGGAGGTGGTGGATTCTCCATCCTTGGAGTTTTTTAAGAAGAGACTGGATGTGGCACTCAGTGCCATGGGCTGGGAACCACAGTGGTAGTGGATCAAGGGTTGGACTTGATGATCTCAGAGCTCCTTTCCAACCCAGATAATTCTGTGATTCTCTGCCTTGGGCAGAGCCCTGGAAGTCAGCAAGTGCCTTCTGAGATCTCTCAGCCAGGGGAGGTTTAGGTTGGATATTAGGAAAAAATGCTTTCCCGAGAGGGTGATCAGACATTGGAATGGGTTGCCCAGGGAGGTGGTGGATTCTCCATCCTTGGAAGTTTTTAAGAAGAGACTGAATGTGGCACTGAGTGCCATGGGCTGGGAACCACAGTGATTGTGGATCAAGGGTTGGCCTTGATGATCTCACAGCTCCTTTCCAACCCAGATAATTCTGTGATTCTCTGCCTTGGGCAGAGCCCTGGAAGTCAGCAAGTGCCTTCTGAGATCTCTCAGCCAGGGGAGGTTTAGGTTGGATATTAGGAAAAAATGCTTTCCCGAGAGGGTGATCAGACATTGGAATGGGTTGCCCAGGGAGGTGGTGGATTCTCCATCCTTGGAAGTTTTTAAGAAGAGACTGAATGTGGCACTGAGTGCCATGGGCTGGGAACCACAGTGATTGTGGATCAAGGGTTGGCCTTGATGATCTCACAGATCCCTTCCAACCTGGCTGATTCTGTGATTCTGTGAAATCATCCATCAGAAAAGGAACTCAATGTGATCTCCCAGCATGAAATCAGAAAAAATAATAGCTAATGCAAACCTGTAAGAAGCATGTTCTCCCCTCCATGCATGGTGGGGACCTCCTCCCAGGTCATGGTTGTGAGAGGATGTTGTAGGAGGGGTGAAAGGAACAGAAGAGAACCATTGCATCCAAAGAAGAGCAACAAAGCTGGTGGAGGATCTAGAGCACAAGTCTTACAACAAGCATCTTAGGGAACTGGGGGTGTTGAGACTGGAGAAAAGGAGGCTGAGGGGAGACCTTCTTGTTCTCTGCCTGAAAGGAGTCTGGAGTAAGGTGGGTGTTGGTCTATTCTCCCAAGTAACAAACTATAGAGAAGAGGAAATGGCCTCAAGTTGTGCCAGGGGAGGTTTAGATTGGATATTAGGAAAAAATTCTTCATGGAAAGTTGTCAGTCAACAGAACAGGCTGCTCAGGGAAGTGGGAAGTTACCATTCCTCAAAGTATTTAAATTATATGTGGTGCTACATGACACAGTTTATTGGTGAAGTTGGCAGTGTTTGGTTTATATTTGGACTTGATGATCTTAAGGGTCTTTTCCAACTGAAAAGATTCTATAATCAGTGCTGTTCAGGGGCTGGAGAAAAAGCTCTCAGGGGGGAGAGGTACAGAAAGCTCTGGCTTTTTAGCTGCTTGGAAGCAAAGCAGAATAAGATTGCTCTTCATATGTACTTTCACAGGACGTGGGACCCCAGGCTCTGGTTGGGCTCTTTAAACATCAAAATTGTCATAGAAAGAATCAATGACTCCAAGTGGAAGCAAAAGAAACTCAAATCAGAGAAAAGCCTCAAGACTGTAGAGGGAAAATTGATCTACCTCTGGAAGAAGTGGTGAAGGGAAAGGTGGTTCCTTCCCTCTGTGGGAAGTTTCATGGGCAATATCCCATGCCTCTTTCTGCTGGACAGATCTATGGCACCCTAAGCTATGTGAACCAGGGAGATGTATTGGCTCATCATCTTGGGAAGGTCCAGCTGGATGATCTTGGAGCTCTTGGAGTGAGTCCAGAGGAGGGCCACAAATATGATCAGAGGGTTGGAACACCTCTCCTAAGAAGACAGAATGAGAGAGTTGGGGCTGTTCAGCCTGAGAACTGTCAGGTCCAGGGGGACCTGAAAGCAGCTTTCCAGTACCTAAAGGGGCTAAAGGAAAGATGGAGAGGAACTTTTTACAAGGGCATGTAGTGGCAGGACAAAGAATGGTTTAAAACTGAAAGAGGAGGAATTTAGGTTAAATATTAGGAGGGAATTCTTTCCAGTGAGGGTGGTGAGACACTGGCACAGGTTGCCCAGAGGTGTTGCAGCTTCCCTCTCTCTGGAAGTGTTCAAGGCCAGGTTGGATGGGGCTTGGAGCAATCTGATCTAGTGGGAGGTGTCCCTGCCCATGTGAGGGGGGTTGGAAAGAAGTGATCTTTAATATCCTTTCCAACATGAACCATTTCATGATTCTATGAGTCAATGATTCTGTGATCTCACACACCATGCCCAACTCCAACTTTGAACTCCCTGCATGCCTCCCCAGGTCAGGTTGCTTGCCAAGCTGATCTCCTCTGGAAGGGGAGCTCCGCACCAGCAGAACAAGTTGCACAGAGCTGGCAATGCCTCCTCCAAGCCAACTGTGCACCACTCACTTTTGGGATTTGCTCCAACACTTTGGGCTTTTCAACATTTTCCTGCTCCTGGTCACACGCCTCTGACAGGGACCTGACTCACCAAAGGATGCTCCTCATGTGCATGACTCCATCTGCTTCCCTGACCCATTGCTTATGTGCATCTCACGACTCCTTGATGATTCCAGGGTTTGGATGTTTTCCTTGCACGAGCTCCAGCTCCTGTGACTTCAGGTGTAATATTTCCCTGAATCCTGCCAGCTGCTTTTGCCAGTGGCTCCTGCAGATTATTTCAACACCAGCAACTCTCTGGTAATTCATTGCAGTGCTGTGGTTGGGAGGAAGGATGAGGACCACACCAGTGGTGAACTTTGGGATTTGCAGTCTGTGGTTGGGGTGGTGACAACCCAACTGGTGCTCCCAGCCCCTGTCTCACTGCCAGCCAGATGACTCCTTGTGACTGCTCAGCTCAGCAGGGGATAAGCTGTGCCACCTCCAGTCTAAGCACAGGCTGAGGAGGGAGGATGCTTTTCAGTGTGATCTGTCCCAAAAAGGGCCTTCATCCCCAGGACTTTCCCACCACGTGAAGAACTGGCGAGCTCAGAAGGTGGTGGCATCGTTGAGCCCATCTTACAAAGTGGGATTTAGCCTCTTCACAGCTTGGAAAAGAGGTTTGTGAGGAGAAGGCAGGTGCTCTGGGCTGTGGTGTGCATGGACTGTCAAGTGATGCTTTTCTTGTGAGGGGGAGGTTATGGAGATGGGGTAGGGGAGGGAGATGCCATGAGGTGTTATGGCCAAGTGGAGGGAACATGCTCCACTCTTGCTACATCCAGTGTGTTGGGCTGTAGTAAATCTGTATCCTTGCTCCACTGTGCAAGCCTCAGTTTCCCTTTCTATAAAATCTGTTGCCATAACCCAAGCAGTACCTCGATCCCCTGGAAACAACACCAGCACCTTACAGGTGAGGTGGGAAAGAAATGTCCTGCCCATGGGCTTCAGAAGGTCTTGTTCTTCAAAATCTTCTTCTTGGTTGGACCTGCTCATTTCCTCAGTGGGATACATGGCCACTCAGGTGGAATTTCCCTGGAATCTCCATGGGGGAGGTAAGGGGATTTCCTCCCTGACTCAAACAGGCAAATTCTGTGTTGTCTCATTGGAGCTTCTGTGCTTCCAATCCAATCACCTCATTAACCACTCCAAATAATAAAGGGATAGTTGGATAGTTCAGTTTAACCTTTTGCACTCAAAGAATGGTGTTTTATGGTTTGTAAGACATTTTACAGCCAGGTCCTACTGCTCTCCTGGTACCACTTTGGACTTCCAGGGACTAATATAATATATTAGGATACAATATAAAATGCCTTAATGCCAGCCAGTTATACTTTTAAAACAAAATCAAAGATGTGCCACACAAGTTGGCAAAAATTACTCCAGTAGCACAGGAGCAGCATTGTACAAGGGTTTTTTCATGTAATTCCCAGACAATGATGCAATCTGATGCCTCTTACATCTCATCTCACAAAGAGATAGAAAGAAAAGTCTGCAAAAAGCATCCAAAAGTCCTGGGCAGAAATGCCAGTAAAGCTGAAGGCAGGATTTCCATCCACTTTGGTAGAGCCAGATGTCTCCCCTGAGAATCCCTGCTGACTCTGCTGGGCTGTGTGTCCATCTTCAACTCCTCCTTCTTCATTATCCACAAAAAGGACACAGAAGCACCTGTTATACTCCTAGGGCTGTTGGGCAGTTTAATTTACCCATATTTGTATGATGCATGGGGATCACCTGTTGAAAGAATGGAAATACCTTCATTATTGTCCTTGTTGCTTGAATATGAGTGGGTTTTTTCTGGGTTGATGGTTGGACTCACTGATCTCAGAGGTCTTTTCCAACTGTGACAATTCTATTTTTCTTTGAATATTTGCCCATGCTATACAGGATGGAAGCAGATGCTTCCCAGCCTGTGCTGTGCCATCACATGTGAAGTTCTGTGAATGGCATCTCAGTTTGTTGACAGTGTCCTGATCTCTCTTTCTTCATTCTTGTGTCTCATCTATCACTACACTATCTGAGCAGCTTCTGTGGCCAATTAATATAAATAAAGCAATTGGCCATGGCTTTGTCTGGTGACTCTGATGTTTCCACTTTCTTTCCTGGGGCTCAGGTGTAGTTTAGTCCAGTGGGGATACCTGGGCTGGATGAGGTGCCAGCCTTGTGTTGTCCTCACATGAAGATCCATCTGCTGAGCCATTAAGCCTCTGGACAGCTCATGGATTCTGCCATTCTATATTTTCTGGTCCAAAAGCAAAGTATAAACTCTGTGCATGGTTCAATTTTTTAGATCCTTGCAGCATGCAACTCGCTAGTGCTCTATATTTCTCCTGGAACTTGGGTTTATATCCTTGAAAAAGCAAAAAAAACCAAACCAAAACAAAACAGGACTCAGACTGGGTTGGAGGGAATTTCTCTGGAAAAGCTTCACAGATCTTCACTGCCAAGGTAGTTGATAATCCCCTCAAATCAAAGGATGCTGAGGGTGTCCTGCACCCTCTTAAATGGACAAGCAAAGTAGAGCTGTTATCCAAATCCTGTGTCATGCCCTTGCCTTCCTGAAAAGTCAGGAAACATTTGTGTTTTAAGCCAGAAGTAACTTTTCCTAAGCAAAAGAGAGTTGCCAACAAAGTATCCCTGCAATACAGAGACAATGGGACAGACCTCAAAGTTCTAGGAGACAGAAATGAGGGAAACAATTTTGCCATTGGATGTGTCATGGGCACTGGGCTGGGTGGTCAAATAAAGAAAAAGGTGGCATCCCAAGTTATCACTCTGCAAACACCCAAAAACCCCTGGGCAAGAAGGGAAACCAAGGAGCAAATCACAGCCAGCTGCTGGAGAAGGAGACAACACTGGGGTGCTTTGTGCTGGGTCCACATTCCCTTTGCTATCTCAGGCAGGGGATTTCCTTGCTTGGGTTTATAACTAGCTCAGAGTGAGGTCAAGAATTCTCTCTCAGAGTGTGGACTCAAGTATTTGAAGCAGGAGGCTGCAAACCAGACCTGGTGGGATCTATCCCAGCCTTACCTCTAGCATCCAGCATGTCCCTTGGGGTCTCACATCCAACCCAAAGGATGCTGTGATGGGTCTGCATGAATGCAGTGAACAAAATGCAACCCTGGAGAGTTTTAGAAGTGGACTCACTGCAAATATTTCCCTGAGAACATTGTGAGGCTCTGCAATTTGCCTCTCACCAGACAAATCCTGGGCTAGGAAGGACTTAGGTAAGATGCTGTGACTCTGCTTGATGGTTTTTTGCATGCAGTAAATAAGATCCCTCTTGTTATTTCAGCCTGAGTGCTCTGCCTTTGTGCAGCACAGAGGTAAATGCTGCCAGGACTTTGAAAGTTTTAATATTACTGTTTGACTGGAGCCATGATTTTAGTGGTCCAGTGTTCAAGAGTGTTAGTGGAGTCCTAAATGGACAAATTGTTACTTGGACTGAAAGAAGCAGGCATGGCGTTTCCAATTATTCTTCATTTCAGACAACAGCAAGCTGTTTTGGTTTATTAGAGCAGGAGATGGGTAGAGAAACAATATTGAGCAAATGGTGCTGAAAAAGGCTCAATATAAGGCAACAAATTTTTCTGACATAGACCCAACTTTACTTTGGAATATTGCTGGCAAGTCAATAATAGGTACAGTAGAAATCAATCGCTAATAATGTTGCAAATGAGGCAGGGAACATAAAAAGTCCTTTCAGCACCATAAATAAATCTCTGTTTGTTCAAAGAAGTAGTTTTTATGAGTTGATACGAAGCTCCCAAAAGCAGAAATTTGGGCAAACAGGGAAAAACGCTGAGTTTGTTAAGCAGAGAATCTGAAAAATAAATAGGCAACCTCTTCTTTCTTCTTCCCCTCCCTTTTATCCTGTAGAGATAAAATACTGGAAACAAAATGCAAGCAAAAGAATCTGAAGCTAAAGCATCTTGCAGAGAGATGCAGCTGAGGGGAGGCAGTTTTCTGCTCAGAGAAGATGCTCTCTTGGGTATAAAATTATTTTTAGGATATAAACCTAACATACGATCCTAGAGAATTTATCAAGACATTATACCTTTCTGTTGAGCTCTCTAATAGATGATATTAGATCAATGCAATAGAATTTCACAGGTTATTAGAAACTCTGTAAAAATTATATCATTCTCTGTTTAACTCTACAGTGTTTTAAAATAACTTCCATAAAACTGAGTTAAATTTCTACTGACTCCCACTGCTTTCTTCCCTCACCCAGTTCTACAAGATTTCCCCATAAAGTTGTATTACATAATATCAAAAGTGCAGCTTATTTTCATTTGTAACTGGACTTTTTCAGTTATTTTAGTCCTTATTAAAACATACAACTCAATAGTACTAAAAAAATCAGTAGGGTGACAGAAAAATCCTGTAACACATTCACAGATGCATAGTGAAGGAAAGGCATTTTTAAAATCACTTTAAATAGTTTTAAATTGTAGGCTTTAAACTTTGGGAGGTCTGGTATAACTTGGATATTGAGAAACCTTAGGGACAATTCAAAGCACAAACAGGAAAGGGCATTAGAAAAAATAGGAAATTTTTTTAATGTATGAGACACAGTTAGGAAACCTCTGAGGAAACTGATAATCTTACAGCCCATCAGAGTCTAAAAGGAGCAATTAGGATGTTGTGGAGAAAATAAATTCTTTCTTTGTTTCTCTTTCCAACCCAGAGATTGTCACTGAAATTCTTGTTCTGTGCTTACTCATTCCATGTAATAAATCTGGGAATATTGTCAAAGACTCAGGCTAAGCCCATGCTTAAACATTTTGCAGGAATACCAACATCAGCAAAAGCCCATGTGCTTTTTATATTATACCAGCAAAGAGTCAGCATAATGCAAAAGAGTTATTTTGCTAGAGGAAGCTTGTTTACCCAATATTAACAAAACCCAAAGTGTTGGCAAAAGATAAGCATGTGTAATATTTCCATGTAGGCTGCATAGTCCCTGCCTTCTAGGATGGGTCATGAAAGACTTGCAGGTTGAGCAATTCTTTCCCCATTAGCAACTTTTTAGTCTGCCCTGCAGAAGGGTTGAAGAGCCAAAGAGAGCTGGTGGTAGCCCTGAAAGATGTCCCTTGGTAGCCCAGGAGTCACAGGAGGAGCCAATGGGGACATGTCCATACTGGTGTTACTGGGGATTGCTGTGTTGTGCCTGGTCCCCTGCTATCACTGAGCAGGCTGTGGCTTGGGTGTCCTTTGCACAGATGACAGGCAGGTGCATATGTTGGTCTTTCTTGTATAAAAGTTTAGGATATGGCCAGAGCTTGCTTGTCTTTCTGGACCTAGGAAACCAAGGAGCTGGTTTCTCAGCATGGGCACCACGACTGTATTTTTTTAAGCACCAGAGCTGAGCCTCACTGCATATGGTGGATGAAGAGAGGAAGAGTTCAGAGCACATGTCCATAATGTTGAGGCTTTAAAAGACATTTTGGGATGTTCTTAAGTGAACCTCATCAACAGTACTCAAGAAAGAGGAGACAAGTGCCTAGGCTGTGTCCCAGCCATGGTGTATACATGCTGACTGTGTCCTTTGGGGCTGTGCTTTGGGACAACCCCAAGTACCAAGCATTTTTAAATACCTCTCTCTGAGTGCTGGCAACCACACTTATCTAGTAAAGACGTAAAAGAGCAGAAAAAGGTGCTGGGGAAAAAAAAAACAACACATGAATCAAAGAACAAGAGGTCTTTAGGAGAGGTTAGTGTACCAGTATGCACATTGGGGAAAATTAACAATGAAGCATTAAGCCACTAAGAAATAAATGCCTTCATTGCATTAAAAATCTGTAACAAATCAAGGACTGGAGTACACCTGGGTAAAGCTCCTTGGCAGCAACTACTATGGAAGGAAAACCAAGTAACAGCCATCCTGCCTGCATTGCCTGGCCCCAAGTCCATCTGGCAGCATCAGGCCAGCAGGGTAAAATCTTCTGCTCTCCAAACCAGGGACTTTAGAGTCAAATTGCCCATGAGAAGTGTTAAAGTCAGAAATGTGCCCAGACACGGTCTGGGAAAGCATTTGTTAGCCTCAGCCAACACTATACTAGGGACCACACCAAAAGTTCAACAGTGTGGGCAACGCTTGACCCTGTGCCCTGCCCCTACTTTGTCCCTAGTGGAGATGTAGCTGTTGGATGAGAGCAAGGTCCAACCAATCTGAGAGATGACCTCCAGCAATGACCCTGTGTGCATCCCTACACCCACGGGGCTGTCTGCAATAAGCAAGTCTCCACCCAGGAGAAATTTGTGACTGTGGGATCTGTCTCCCATCCCGCAGCATTGCGCAAAAACAGGAAAGCCGTGCAGTCACCGTGGCTAAAAGTAAATCCATGATTAGCTAATATGTTTTGCTGTAACAGTAACACAGTGATGTCTGGTGCTAGCTCAACAGCCAAACATGACTGGTGATAGTTACACCCTGTGCTTTGCACAGAACAATAAATAAATGATCCAACAAAAATGCCTTGCCCAGTTTGTCCCACTTCTTTGCTAAGGTAAAGGCAGAAATGCCAGCCCAAGCTCTTGGGGGCAGGACTTGTCATGTTTTAGGCTGAGACTTCTACCATCCTGAATTCATCACTGTCCTTGGTGGCTTTCAAAAATTTGAGCTATGAAGCAACTATCCCAAGTGAGTGCAACATAAATAGTTGTGCTGGTAAAGGCTCAGCTTGTGCCCTGTGTGGTCACTGCCCACAGCAAAAGGAGCTGCAGGGTTGTGCCAGGCAAAGGAGATTTTTCTCAGGGGCATTATATGCCATGCCTTGGGACAGCTTGTGTCCTTCAGCACTGCTGCTGAGTGGATGGGGAGGGTAGAGACATGGTCTTGAACTCCATTTAGGTGCCTTACATCCCTCTACCAAGACCAGCGTGATGAGGTGCCATCTCTTTCCACAAAGTGGAGTCTATAAAAGGCAAGAAGAGCAAGGACCCTCCAAAGCTTCTCCCTGTTTCCAGATAGAGAGCACTTCCCAAAGGAGCCAGGCAGAATCTGGCCCAACATGAATGATGTGGCTTTTGGCTCACCCTTTTCACCTGTGACTCTCAAAGCATTTGGCAAGGCTCTTTCTTCATTTTCTTGTAATTGCAACAATCTAAGCAATGTGCATAACAATTCAGAGTTTTTATAATTACATACCTTTGTCCAAAGCACACAGGGCAAAACCATCTACCTGCAACACAAATTAATTTCTCCTTATTAAGGTTGCAGTCATGGGTTAATTGCACAGAACGAAAATGAAGAAGACTTCAGATGTTATCCCAAGAAATTGCTGCTGTCATTGATCCAGCTGGTCAGGATGTGATGATCAGTATCAGTTACTCAGCAACTGACCTGGCATCGGTCTTCTTTTATTTAAAGTTCCATAGACTCACTTGAACTTGCACACAGAAAAAAAGTTTTCCTCAGGACAGAGAGTCTCCTCTCGGAAATGTAGTATTTCTTGTGAATCCTGGAATTCCTTTGAATTGGAGGGAGGAGTTTTTTCCACTAGGGAGGTGACTGCTTGTGAATCAGCCTTCTGAGGAAAAATTAAATTTGCTGGTAAACTAAGGTTTAGCTAATAGAGAGGATGATCTTTTGGCAAAGCTGTGATGCAAGCTCGACGTTTTCAGGTTATAAACCTCAAGCAAATAAAAGGAGAAGGAAGAAGGGCTTCAGAAAAGCTCCATCGGGCTATAAGTCAGAGGCTGTTCCACAACATTTTATCTTTGAAATGTCATGCTGTACTGGCCTCAAAGCAAGAAGAACAGACGGTTCATCTAATACAATTATTTTAGGATCCTTTCATCATAAACAGTGTGCATGCCAAAATGAAAACGTATCATGGGAAAACATTCCTCATTGAAGCCTGAATCTCCTCCCTAATGTTTATTCTCTGTCATGGAGAACACTAGGGGCCAAACACACTCTGGGTTAAAAACACTGGCATCAGTTCTTGCAACACAAATCTGGCAGGGATTCAGGATGTGACAGACGAAAGAGGCTGCAATCTCCAATGTACCAACAAACCACTTGATGCCTGGTGAGCAAGGCAAGGGGATGGTGAAAGGAAATATGAAGATTGCCATGGAGACTTGGTCCCTTCTGCAGCTTCTGCTGCCATGCAGGATCTCTGCTGTGGCAGTGGAGTGGTGTCCCTAGAGCCTGCAAGGTGCAGAGTTGGTGGGAAGCAGCAATATCCTGCTCTTGTACTGATATAAATCCCTGCACACTGCTGATTTGTACCTCCTTGTAACAGCTCCTTGAATGCCATTCTGGGTGGCAAATCAATTCTCCGTTTTCAATAACATCACAAAGCCTTTTTCCTGAAAAAAAAAAAGCTTTCAGTGCTTTTGGTTGAGTTGCAGTTACTGCAAAATTTTCTCTCATTCTCAGCATGTTCCCATTTAGTGGATTGTTTGGGCTGTTTTATTGTTCCCACATTCTAAGGCCACTGTCTTCCATCTGGCAAACATGATCTATACTTTGAACACCAGTGACACTGCACTCTGTTGTATTTAAATTCATCTTATTTCCTTGCTGCCCTCCTACCATGGCTGTGGTACAAGTGACTTTCTCAACAACTGCAAGTGCATTTCCTGTGGGTCAATCCTAAAGAACTGAATTTCAAATCACATTATAAGATCTCTTGCTGAAATAGTTTTTAATCCACTTAGTATACAAGATTAGGTTTTGTACCATTTTTCTTTAACTGGGACTCTGTTCAGGAACTGTTCAATAACCTACAGAAACCTAAATAATTTATAACAGACTTATCTTTATTAACCAAACTTTCATTCTCATTAAAAAAACATTTTTTTTTTTTATTTTTTTTTTTTTGACATGACAGGCTTTCCACAAAACTGCTCAAGCATATCAATCAGGTTAGCATCCTTTAATTCATTACTAATCATAGCCTGTATCAGATTTTCTTTGATATTGTTTGGGAGCAGGGTTAAACCAACGAATCCATAATTAGCTGGGATTTTCCTATAATATGAAGTACAGCCTTCTGGATTCAGCACATTGTATTCCTACACATTCAGGTACATAGAACCAACATGTTAGGGCAGTCCATCAGTTTTGTTGGCAATCAGCTGGAAGAAGCAGGACAGCAATACACCCACCCCAGACCTATCCACACAGGATCCCAGCATCACACAACAATTTGGAGAGGGAAAGACCTCCAAGGATCTCACAGCAGGGATAGCTTCACTCTTCAGTCAGCTTTCTCAGACCCTTGCCCAGATGAGTTTTGCAAGGACTGAGATCCTCAAAAGTTCTCTAGGCTCCAGTTCCAGCAGATGACCACCTTCACTGTCACTTTTTTTTCCCCTAATATTGTTGTGACTTTGTTCGATTGCCTCTTGTTCTATCACTGCATATGTTCAAGAAAAATCCCAGGTTGTATTTTTAATTATCTCCTATGGGTCAAGTCAGCAGCCAGCCTCATTGTCTTAAGCCTGAATAACCTCTTCTCTTCTGAGTCCTACCAAGTGTCCTCCCTGGGGTGAGTGCTGTAGGTGCTGGCTCTCATGTGGCAAAATGCTCAATTTCACCAGCAGCCCCAGTGATAAGGAACAGACTGCTCAGATCCTGAGAACCACTTATTTACTGTTCCCTGCCAAAGTGGAGGTTGTCAGCTGGAGTCTTCTACCTAAAAGGCTACCTAAGCCCTTGTACCTGTGCAGTGGAGAGTTCCAGTGGGTCTGCAGGGATTGAGGAAAGTCTTGGGCAGGAGTTACCTCCATCAGGTTAAAAAGAAGTGGGTGGATGTAGGTGGAACTGCAGGTCTGCTGCTTACACGACCTTGCAGGTTCATGTTCTTCCTTGTTCAGAGATGTAATCATTTTATGAAGAACAGTGACCCGAAGAGCTAGGAACTTAATTTAATACCTTTCATATGGGCCTGGGTTTGTTGTCTGATTTACTAAAAGATACCAACACCATTTTTGGTGGGGGAAAAGAAACAAAAAATGCTGGCTGTGTGCTGGATGCAATAAATCCCCAAGGGTTAAGGAATGATTCAATGCATGGTACAGTCAGACCTCTTAATTGCCTTTCCTAAATGCCTGCTCAGTCTCCCACTGAGCTGCAGAGGGGTGCCTCAGCATGCAGGTGACCTCTGTAATGCTTACAGGAACCATTCTATTAATTTATCACCCTAAAAAGAGTTTTAAATAAAGCCTCTTGAGTACTCTTTAAACATGGGGACTGGGGACAAGAGGAAAGGAGATGAGGGTATGGGAAATGTCCTCTCTCATTCTTCTGGCTGGGAGTAAAAGTCAGGGCAAGGACTGGTGTATTGCAGAGGTGTAGATGGTTTTAAGAGACAAACTGATTAATTAGATCTGCAAAAATAAAGCAAAATAAATAATGGTTTCCTATCTGATGAAAAAGCTAAGGGTGCTCTGCCAAGACAGATACTGCCTGATACTGCCTTGCAATCCCAGCACAAGGGCTTTAAAATAAGTTTGGAGGAGACTGGCAACAAAACTTCCAATGGTGGAGCACAGTTCCTGTGGGAGGAGGAAATTGTTTGGTGAGATGAGGCTCTGACTAATGGGGAGGAGATTGCTGAAAATAGGAAGGTGGAGGTTAATTAAGTTGAAAGAGATAATAAAATAATGGGGCATTTTCCTCTGAAGAAAGGAAGGAGTAAGGAAAGCAGAAAAAGAAAAATGGACATTCAGCTGTACAAAGACTGGAAACAAGACTAGGAAAATGATGTCTGTAAAGGCATAGTGTGAGTAAAATGAGAAAGGCCAGGGAAAAAATGAGTTTCAATTAGGAAGGGATATAGAGGGTGATAAAAGAGTGGTCTGTAAAGGCATCAGAAGTTAAAAGGAAGGCAACAGAAATTATACATAACTACATTAACAGAAAATGAGAGAACAGAAATAACAACAGATAAAAGATGGGACAATTCATTATTTCTTATCATTTATACCCCCCCCCCCAAAAAAAAATAAATAAATAAATAAAAATGGATGAGCTGAAATTCTCAGAACTACTTTTACCAGGAGGGTAAGACAACCCAAAATAGCAAAAGAAATAGTTAAAATCATTCAAAGAAATCAGAAAAATTCAAGTCAGCAGAACTGGATGAAGTTCCCCCTACAGCACTTGAGGCACTAGCCAGAGCAATCTCTGACTCATTAGTAATTATCTGGGAGAGCTCATGGGGAACAGAGGAGATCCCAGAGGAAGGGAGAAGGGCAAATACAGTGCCTGTCTTTAAAGAGGGGGGAGAAGGACTCAGGGAATTATATGGCAGTCAGTTTACTATGAAATGCAGACAAACAACACAATAAACTGTTAAAATGAAAGTTATTAAGCACTTCACTTATGATAGAAAAACATACAATCAACCAGATTGGATTTGTCATAAATGAGTGATGTTAAAACCATCTAATTTCCATCTTTGAACCCAACAACTGTGTTGTAGAATAAGGGAAAGGGAGTATATGCCACGTATTTTGAAATAATCACATTTTTTAACACCACCTCATATGACATTCCCTTAAGCTGGCTGGGAACTATGATCTCTGTGAAACCATCTTAAGACATACTTGACAGAAAAACCCATATTCATGTGAGATTTACTAATTCCTTTCCATCAGACTTAGAGGGCTTTCCAAATGGGGTCTGCAGAGTTTGCTCCTGGACCCAATTCTAATATTTAGTTATTTGGATGATGAAATAACGAATATTTAATTCCTCTGGAGGATATGGTCCAAAATATTGATGGGAAATTGGAGTAATAGTGTAGAATCAAGGAGGTTTGGTTTAGTAAGGTCATAGCAGCAAAATATCTCAATGCAAAGTGGCAAATCACTGGCCAAGCAGCCATTCAAAGGAAAAAAAAAAGCTGTGAACAAGACACCGGACAGTACACAGCTGTTGAAGATAAAAGCAAATATTACTCTGGGTTGTATGAATAGGTGTGGAGTAGGTGAAACATCAAAAGCAGACATTCTACTGTTGGAATAGTAGGTGTGGGTTTGGATGTTGTGCTAGGAGAAAGTACAGGAAAGTTGTAGACAAACTGTAGATGGGCTAGAGGAAAGCAACAAGGATTATAAATGGTTCAAAAAGCCTGGAGGATTTTGTTTGCTTTTTACAGAAGGGAAGAGAAAAAACATATCTGAGAAGATGAAAACTATCTTCTAAGACAGAGGAGACTTGTAAAAAAGGATATTGACAATTGTTCTGGGTACAACAGAACTAAATTGGCTTGATTTCCTGCAAAGATCATTGTCACTGGGTATCTGGGAAAGACGAAAAACCCACAAATCAAACCTAAAAGCTTTCTAATTCAAAGCAATTTTATTTGAATTAAAATTAAAGTCTCTAAATTAATTCCTAAGTCTTCCTCTCTAGAAGTCAATTAGCCTCTCTCAGGGGTGGTTGGTTTCTGCTGAGGGCACCGAGGGGGCTTCACAGTCTTTCTTCAGCTCTCCTTTTCCATGATTTTCTTCTCGAGGTGTGGCAAAGCTTCTGTCTTCCCCATGGCCACCCAGAATGCAAAATATTGATGCAAATGTTGTGTTTTCTCCTTAGCATAGCTTCAAACACATTTGGTATTAATTAATTACCCAACAACAGGAGGAAGCCAGTGATACCAGATGAAGCATGGAGCTTCCCCTGACCAATAACAAAATCAATCCTTCCCCCTGTGTGTTGCAAAGTTTCATCAATTGGTTGTTTTTTGGTTGGTTTTTTTTTTTTTTTCCAAGGTATCAATATCACTCTCTATAAGCAGAATGAAGAGCCTCCTTTTCTGCTGGTGTCCAACAGTGTGTGGTTGACAGGGAGGGGTGAAGGGCTGGAAAAATTAATGAGTGGGCTGGAAAGCAAAGCAGTTGTGCAAAAATGCACACTGGGAGGGAAATAGAGAGCTTCTTACTTGTTCCCTAGCAAGGAACTCCTAATTTTCCAATAAAGGAATAAAGCACGTATAATGTTTGCCAGAAGTGTTGTTCAAGAAGGGCAGGTGATGAGGAAAAAGGAGAGAGTTCACAGGCTATCTGGAAGGAAAATGCTGAACTCTAGGAAGATTATGAAACAATCTGCTCAATGTCTCTGATTAGAGATAAAGGAAGAGAGAAATCAAAGCCATAAGCAGTCTCATGTCTGTTGGAGATCAACTAATGAAAAAAGGCAATTGAGGAAGGGTTTTTTTTAAAGAATAAAGGAGTAATGCTATGAACAAGTTCTGGTGGACCTGAAGGAAAATTATACACCGAGGTCAAGGACATTGAGAATTTTAAAGTGAGAAGGAAAAGAAAAAAAAAAAAGGAGGTGAGGAAAGAATTTAAGATTTTGACTACTTGCCCTTAGGGTCTTTGGGAAATTCATGGTACTCTGAAAGTGTTACCTTCTCTCTTTTCACATTAGCATCAAGTTCTGAATGATCAGATAAGATGCACAGGTTTCTGTGGGCATCTTTCTTCTTGTAAAACACTTAATGTATTCTGTACAAGCAACATGACCGTAGACCAAAATTCTCAATGTGGATCTGCAGCATAATTTGGGGGAAAGAGTGATGCCTGTCCTTACTTACAGGACATTTGGAAAGGGAACAACTGAGCACTGGTCTCCCCTAAATGGTCTTGATGGAGAGCATGAAGAGTCACTACTGCCTATTAATTTATTGCTGTATTTTTTACCCTGAATACTTCACAAAGGCGTGATACCAAAGGTTTTAGACTTAAAAATCACTTCATGGACCTGGTATGATGCTCATAGCATCCCCATCCAGCAAAGAAATAATATTATAATAATAATAATAATAATAATAATAATAATAATAATAAGAAGAAGAAGAAGAAGAAGAAGAAGAAGAGGAAGAATTCCTGTGCTTAAAAGGATGAAACAGAGGAAACAAGTTCAATAATTTGTATCTGGCAAATTTTGATAAACCTTAGAGGTGAGACCCCTTTGTTCATAGGAGAAGTGAGGTGTAAAATCAGTGTTTGTGTGGCCTCTGAACGTCTGCGCTTCATCACCCGTGGGATGCTGGGGTGGCTGTAGCTGAAAAGGTGCATGAGGAAATGATCAGAGAGGGTAGGATGTGGTTAAAGCCTCAGTTTGCAAACTGGAGCTAATGTGAGGGAAGCATATTGCACCTCCCATCCCTTATGGCCTCAAGCAATCACCTCCCACTAAGACGAAGGAGCAGCAGAGAAGGGATTGTGACTTCCTGGGTCCCAGTAGCTCCTGGAGCTGTTCCTGTTAATATTCAGTTATGTGCTGCCCTGGACTTGGAGTGCTGAACTACATCTCACTCTAGCCCTGAGGCTCAGCTGCAAGAAACACAGCTGCAGGAGGCCAAGCCACAGAGAGAAATAAGCCCCAAAATAGTGTTATCACACCTCCAGCCACCTGTGCAGAACCAGCATGTAGGAGGAACCATGCTGACGACCTCCTGCCTTCTCCATCTCTTTTCTCCAGGCTGCATGGCTTTGGGGAATAGGTAATATGTAGGAGCTGGTTATTCTGTGAGCTGTGGACAGGGTCATCTGACTCTTCACCCCATGGCTTTTTATCCTGGGTGTGTTGTTTGACCGTACACTGCTCTGTGTGTCCTTCCTCTCCATCTCACACCTTGCAGCTTCTGCTATGGCTTTCCCTTCATCTCACCCCTCGACCCTGAGTGCTTCCCTCCCTGTTGACCCATCTGCCTTCTGATAAAACCCTTCCACTTCCAGATCATGGTATTAACTTGACATTTGCAAAAGGTCACCGTGTTCGCACTGCCTGAGAGTTATATTGCTCACTCTTTTGTCTTTTTGCTTGGCAAGCCCTTCAAAGCAGAGGTTATCTCTTAGGGTATAACTACATAGTGTCCAAGAAAACGAGGCCCCTTATCTCAGTTGGTGCCTAGCAGCTGTAACAGAGAAGCTCCTTGATAGATAGATTTGGCTTGCTCCAAATTTATAGGTTAATCATCAGGGGTTAATGAATCTTAACTTATAAGTCTTCCTTCCAGAAGAGTTCTATAAGCAGCATCTCATGGTAGAACAACTAACACCTTAGTTTCAAAGAGTACCAGTACCAGGTCTTTCCTATATTTCCAGTTTGTATGGTATTGCTGGAGCATATGCCACTTCTGACTGCTGCAGGAACAAATATGGGACATCAGGGAGGTGGCACACAATACATATTTTGTGGATCCAGTTTATGCATATGAAGACATGTCTTTTTTTAGCTTGCAGTTTGACACGCTGAAACTGTTGCACCAAACTAATTGCAATTGAGATGAGAGAGTATGTTCTGTGGAGCATTAGGAAAATCATCCTGCAGTGGGTGGTCCAAGCAAAGTGCAGCTGGTAGAGACAGAAGCCTTTGCTCTCAGGTGAGAATTGGTCTGATCCTGTCCTCCAGTCCTGACCTGACCATCATCTCTGTGTTTGCCTCCCAGCACATGTTGAGGCAGAGGTGCAGGGCTTGAGCTCTCCCATGACCCAGTCTTGGTTAGGCAGCTGGGAGGGCTCCAGCCGAGGCAGGAACTCGGAATGTTTCCTTTCTCTCCATGAGAAGATAGCCCAGGCTTAGCTCTTCCCAAGCATCACCCAACTCTGAGCCTACACCACAAAGGAGGATTGATAGAGCAGGGTTGTAGGACTCAGCAGGCTGTTGTTGAGACTACTCTCAACTTGGGAGTGTAGGCATCTCAGCAGCAACACACCTACTGACCATGTCTACAAGAGATGCAGATGGAGGATCTTTGCCTGTAGCTTTAGTGACAAGACTAACAGCACTAGCCTGACAAGCTGTGCTACCTTTAAGAACAGCCCGACCTGCTGTAGTTTGCTTTGGGAGTGATACAAAAGCTAGATTGTTCCCCAAATTTACATAGAGGCATTTGCAGGTATTAACTTTTTGTTTTCCTATGTTGATACTCATTAAACTCCTCTCCTGCTTTGCCTGAAAACCAGCTTGTTCTCTGAAATATCCTGGTTCCTCTCCTTTTCCATGATATCCCATGGTACAGTGAAAACTGTACCAGGCAGGATACATCAGCACTGTGGCCTGATGTAGGTCCATATAGATTGAGCAACTGGTACATATAGGTTGTGTGGCCAGAAGGTGGCTGCCAGCCCTCAAGCATTATGACTGAATTCTGCCATTCTGCTGTGCTAAATTCTAATTCAGTTTCTGATCTGGGTCTCTCCCTGCTGCCCCAGTGGTGGTTTTCATGCAACTTGCAGGAATATGACTGTCTTTGAAATATCTGTTTTCTTCCAGATTCATCTGAAATTCATTAATGGGTTCGGAAGCTTTTGGGAGAGGGGGATGTACACACACATGGACAGAAAAGCAGCACAGCAGAACCTTTATTTCCTTAGGGAGGCAGCCTAAAGAAATATAACCATTTATTCTCATCTGTTGCTGGGCTTACAACCCACACAAATAACAGGGAAAAGCAAGCAAGCAGCCGACTGCAGAATAGGAACAGGGAAAATGACTCAGCAAGCTTGGCACCAATCTGGAGAAAATGCAGGTACATTATAACCTTGCTTGAGCATCAGTCTTGTCCATGACATGACGTAGAAACAGCAGCTAGTGTAGGTATTTACATCTGATGGAAACATTCCTCTGATAAATGATTTAGCTCTGCTAAATAGTTATATACAGAAGCACAGCGGGTGAGTGACTCCCTTTATATTTGCCATCAAAAGAATGAAAAAGCTCAATGAAAACCTCTCATTGCTTTGAAAATATCCTTTTTTATTCTATTATCAGTTGACAAATAGCTGCAGAATTATAGTTTCATGTTTTGTTTGTGTAATTTTTCCTAAGATCAGTGTTTCCTGCTACATCACCTTAGAAACTCAATCAACAAACACTCTGCTCTACACGTAAACAAAGCTTTATTTCACCCAATTTTTTGACAGCATCCAGTGTTTTATAAACCAGAACATTTCAGGTTCTCTGGGCTATTTGCCTCAATTTCACAATTTGGTATTGGTTTTGAGGGTCTGTCAGTACTGTTCATACCTGGATTGGTTTGAATAGTAATGTGTTCATGTGAGTGGCAAAGAATATATATTTCTGCAAATTGCTTTCTGGAATCAGGCTTTCTCTGTTCTGTCCAGAGCCTAAATGAAACTGCACTTTCTAACACATGGGAACTAAAGAGTGAAATGAATTAGAAAGAGAAGTGAAAAGAGAAGATTCAGTTTCAGTGACAAAAATGAACACAAGAAAGATGCAAAGGCACCATTGACAAGTAAGCAGGACCATCTCCAAAGTGCAAACTCTAATAAATCTCAAGAACATTATCTAACAGAGGAATTGAAGAACTCTGCTGAGCTCTTTAACTGTTTTCCCATGGAACAGCATCAGATCTTGTCCCGACCCCATGATAAAATTCTTTTTTTCATAATGGAAAAAAAGGATTGGAGCCGTATAAATATTTTTTACTTGCTTTCAAAAGATAAGCATTTCCCAGGTAGCTGCTGTGAAAACACAAATTAATGCAACAGCACGTGGGGGATTTTATTTGTCAGTTTTAAAAACCTGCACAGGCACCCCAGCTATGGAGCCTTGTGTGATCTGCCACAACACAAAGACAGGGTCCATCAGATAAGGATAAAATTTAAGGCAGAAATTAAAGGCTATCACATGGTGAAGGATTTTTTTTTTTTCAATGGCGTGCTTTAAATCCTGCTTGTGCACGTGCATAGACACCTGTATGTGCACAATTGTGTTTATTCAAACCTTTTTAATTCACAGGCATGCATAGCCTCAGGCTTCTTCAGGCCTTTCCAGGGAACATAAACCTGGGAGGCAGGAGAGAGAGCCATCTTCAAACCTCACATTTTTGAAAGTAAGTTTTTGAAGGAAACAGGCTCAAGTGGAAGGAGCCAAGATCACAAAGATTTTATAACTAACAACATTTTTAAGAGAAAAAAGAATCCCTGATCTTTCTTAATGCAAGACTTCATTGCAAGAATTTAAAGCAAATTTGGGAAAAAAACCACCCTTTTTACAGAAATGCATAATTTTTCCTTTTCTGTCCGGCTCTAACCTAAAGCCTTTTGGCTTGGGAAAATGAAATAAAGCTGTGTGATGATGTGCTGTCACTGCTGCTGCCACCACTCTGCCCCTTGCAAATCTCCCAACATCGTGCACCGAGCTCCTCGTCAGAGCCTGGAAAGGCAGTGATGCCTTCTCCTTCCAGCCCAAATCCTGCACCAGATAAACTTACCCCTCAGCTTTGTAAAACACAGCTTGGGTTTGCAGCAAGCTGCTCTGCCTGAGGTGCTGTTTCCAAGGGTCGACGTGGCTGGGTAACTCTCTTCCCATGACACAGCAGAACAGCAGAAGCAGCAGCAGCGTAAAACAGATCAGTTCTGGCAGTACTCCTAGAAGACTACTTTATATCCCAGCTCCAGCCTCTTTTTCCTTTAAGGGTGATCTGAAAAAGGGAATATGGAATAAAAAGAGGCTTAGTGAGGTAGGGAAATAATCCCCAGGGAGATGGAAAGCGAGGCACACTGGAGCTGGACACCACAGCAGTGGGAGGAACTGGATAAAATGGCAGAAAGGAACCCAGAGATAGAAATTCCTCCCATAACTAGATGGGAGAGGACAGATAAACAAAGATGAAGTGTAGGGTTGATAGAGGGAAGACTTTGAGAAGAAGAAAGGAAAGGAGGATGAACTATTTCTCAGTCAATTAACTCCTTTCAGATTAAATCATAAAAAATCTTTACAAAAGTCCTGTAAATTTTGAAAAATAATAGCAGAGGTGTTTGAAACACTGATCTATTACATATGCAGCTCTTTACACGGGCACTTGGAAATTATTGGGGTAGAGCACAGGTGCTTCCAACTTCAAAAACATTAATGGGAGAGCCCAGGGAACTATCTGCTGTCATTGCCAGGATTGGGCCTGTGCTGTTTGACCGGACAGCTCCAGTCCCATTTGTGGCTGATGGGACACAGAACAGACATCAGGATCAGTCCCACTGATGGGAAATCGGTTGTTTATATGATTCCTTTCAAGAAAACGCGATGGGGCACTTAAGAAATGAAAATCCAAACTTCAAATTCATTGCAACTGTGGGTAATGCTTGAACCCGCCGAGGGGCTGTGATTTCCAGAGGAAGCTCGAAGGAAGGAAAAAAATGCAGCTTGTTTTTCATAGAATCATAGAATCATAGAATTGTCTGGGTTGGAAGGGACCTCAGAGATCATCATGTCCAACCCTTGACCCACTGCTGCAGTTGCTAGACCATGGCACTGAGTGCCACATCCAGGCTCTTTTTAAATATCTCCAGGGATGGAGAATCCACTACTTCCCTGGGCAGCCCATTCCAATGTCTGATCACCCTCTCCGTAAAGAAATTCTTTCTAATATCCAACCTAAACCTCCCCTGGCACAACTTGAGACCATGTCCTCTTGTCTTGCTGATAGTTGCCTGGGAAAAAAAACCAACCCCCCCCCTGGCTCCAGCCTCCTTTCAGGGAGTTGTAGAGAGCGATGAGGTCTCCCCTGAGCCTCCTCTTCTCCAGGCTGAACACCCCCAGCTCCCTCAGCCTCTCCTCACAGGACTTGTGCTGGATCCCTTCACCAGCCTGGTTGCCCTCCTTTGGACCTGCTCCAGGACCTCAATCTCCTTCCTGAACTGAGGGGCCCAGAACTGGACACAGGACTCGAGCTGTGGCCTCACCAGGGCTGAGTACAGGGGCAGAATCCCTTCCCTGGACCTGCTGGCCTTCATCTGTTCCTGAGCCAGGCCAGGATGCCATTGGCCTTCTTGGCCACCTGGGCACACTGCTGGCTCCTGTTCAGCTTAACTTTTAAGAGCAAACTTTTAAAAGCAAATTCATCCCTTCTTAAAGGTTAGCCCCTGGGACCTTGAAACCTGACTGATGTAATGCCACTGGTTCTGGCACAAAATTTAGGAAGCTCCCACGGGAACTGCATCCCTCCTTCCCTGGAGAAAATCCCGAGAGCCACCTGTGCAGGGGGACAGAGAGGTTCGGTGATGGGACCACGGAGCCAGGTGGGTTTTTACTTCCTTCATCCCAAGTCCTGGGGGCAGGAGGAGAGCTGGGAAAAACCAAACCTACTTCAGCACCGCAGGCAGAACAGCAGCCCCGGGAACGCACTCTGCCTGCCCGCACCCCCGACCGCAGGAGGAAGGGGAAGCGGGGGCTTCCCAAAGCCAGGAAAATGTTCCCACAGGCGGCTTGTGTTGTGTCAGTGTCAGCGTCCAGCCCTAGAAGTGACCCCTCGGGATTACAACCTGCCCTAGAGGTGGGACAGGCTTGGACCCATCAATCATTTAAAAAACCCTTCACCACCACCGCATCAACCCCGCAACAGAGGCACCGGCGGCATCTCCAGCTTCCTCAGAGTGACACGAATAAGTTTTAGGGTTTTTTGGTTTGGTGTTTTTTTTTTTTTTTCCTTCTTATTTTTTCTCTTTTCTTTGTGTTTTTGGTTGGTTTTTTTTTGTTGTGCTGAGACCAGCACCGGCGGCCGAGGATCCCGCTTCCTCCAGCTGCGGGGTCTGATCCCGCACTGCAAGGTGCGCGGTCGGGGAGCGCAGAGCGCGGTTATTTCCCTCAGCGATCGGCAGCACAGGCGGGAAAAAAAAAAAAACAAACCCAAAAACCACAAAAAACAAAAAAATCCAAGCCCAAAACACTAAAAAAAAAAAAAAAAACAAACACACCCAAAACAAACCACAACACACCACAAAACACAAACCCAGCCCTAATTAATAATAATAACAGAATAAGAAAGCGCAAGCAACTTGCTTCGACTCGCCAAACCGAAGGCGGGAGGTGTGAACAGGGTAACATCCCCCGAAGGAAAGGGCAGCGGGGGCGGCAACGGGGCTCGCAGCCCTCCGGGCCGATCGGGGGTCCCGGTGGGTCCGGTGGCGGGTGTCGTCACGTGAAAGTCCCCTTTAAGTTTCCATAGAGAGGCCTCCGGGTGTCACATGATGGACATGATATAATGAAACAACATCGTGGGGAGGGAAGCATAAGGGGAGCCCGGGGCGGCTGGGAGGCGGAGGGGCAGCGGTGCCCCCCGCCCCGGGCCCGCCCTGCCCCGGGTCCGCCCGCCCGCCGTTCAGCTCCGCGGCTGCACCTGTCTCAAGCTCCCGGAGAGCGCGGCGGGAGATGTGGCAACTCCCGCTGCTGATGGGGTTGCGTGTGGCACCCTCCCCCAGGGAGGAGAAGGAGGAGGAGGGAGAGCCATCGGAGCAGCGGCCGCTCTCGGAGGTAAGTTACCGGCGGGACCGGGGCGGGGGGCTGCCCGCCTTCCCCCGGGGGGCGCGGGGTTGGCGGTGTGCGCGGTGGTCACGCCATGTTTGCGCGGCGGCGGTGCGAGGAGGTGTGCGGAGGGGAGGGTGGGGAAGGTGCGGGGTGAGTGTGGGGTGCCCGGGGGTGCCGGGTGTCCCCGCGGAGCGGCGGGCGTGTGCGCACCCTCCCGCCCTCCATGTCCGCATTCCAGCTCATGTTGCGCAGATAAAATTCAAACTTGAGGTAAACACAAGCGGCGGGGGGGGGCGGGGGGGGGGGGGGCAGTGGAAGAGGGGTGGGGGGGGCGAGACGGAGTGCAAGGGGGAGGTGTAGGCAGGGGGAGGGAAGGAGGTTCGCTCCATCCCGGCTCCTACTGCTCCTTCCCGGCCCCGCTGCTCCCGCTACACCCCACCCGCGGAACCCCCCCACGCACCTGGATGCCCGCGGCGAGCCCCTGGCCGGCCGCTTCGCAAGGGCTGCCGCCGCCGCCGCCGCCGCCGGTTTTCTTCTCCTTCGGGGAGGGAGAAGCGGGCGTGAGTTCCCCGCACCGCGCACCCCCTCCTAGGAGACGGCAGGTGTGTGTGAGGGGGGACACGGTGCGCGGCAGGTGCGCGGGCCGCTGTCGCGATATGGGGGGGGTGTGGGGTGTGTGCTTTTCGCGACGTGGAGGAAGGAGCCAAGTGACAGCCGAGCTGCGCCGGGGGGGCGGAGAGGGGGGGGGAAGAACGGGACTGCGCCGTGTTGTTTTCCTCACTGCGTGGGTATCCCGAATCAAGCAAAAATAACAACAATCATCCCCCCCCTCCCCAAATAACCCACCCACCCATCCCCTCAGCGCCCCGACGCCGGCCGGGGGTGTGGGGGTGTGGGGGGGGCCGGCCCGCATTTCCAAGTGCGTATGGAGAAAACAAGATGCGGCGGGGGGGGAGGGGGAGCACGGGGTTGGGGGGGGTGGGGGGGTGGCGGAGAGGGCCGGGCCGCGCCGCCGCTCGCCAGCCCGGGTCCGTGACACAGGCGGTGCCGCCGGCAGCGGGTATATTTAGCACTTCCCCCACCGCCACCCCCCTTCCACCCTCCGCCGCCCCCCCCCCCCCCCCCTCCTCCCGTTCAACCCTCCGCATGCTCCGCGCACGGTGCGAGCGAGCGAGAGGCGTTCGGTGGTTGATGGAGGCGGGCCGGCCGGTGAGCGGCCCGAAGGCACGGCCTGACGCCCCACAGGTGGGTGAGGGAGGAGAGGGGTCCGGGCCCGAGCCGTCGCTTTGAGGGGAGTGTTGGAGGAGTCACCTCCTCCTCCCCACCCCCCCAACTCCAGTCCATCCTCACCGGCGAACGAGGGTGGGAGTTCCTGGGGTGGGGGGGGAATAAAGAGGGGGAGGGAGCGGTGAGGCGAGACGCTGCTAGGGCCGGGGGTCCGGAGGGGGTTCATGAGCCGAGCGGGGGGGGGGGGGTTGTTGCGGAAGACATAGAGTGTGTGTGTGTCCCGCAGGTTGGGAAAGGGTCCGCTGTGTGAGTGCGGGGTGCAGGAGGGGTGGATGTGAACTGTGCGGTGTGGGGGGCTCCTCAGCCCCGCGGCCCTCGCTGGAGGGCGGGAAGCGTGCGCGACCCCTCGACGCGCAGCAGCAGCACCAGCACCAGCAGCAGTGGTAGCAGCAGCAGCAGCAGCAGCGGTGCCGGCCCCCGCCTGGCGCCTCCTCAGCACTGCACCGCGGCGCGGGGACTGGCGGACACGCCCCCCCCCCCGGGGCCGCTGACCAATCACAGCGCCGCTGGCACCCTCTCCCTTTCTCTCCCCCCCCCCCCTTCCATTTCGTCTCCCCCCCCCCCCCCTCTCCTCCTCTCCCCTCTCCCTCCCTTCCCCCTTCCCCTCCCCTCCGCCCGCCCTTGGCAGGGCGCGAGCGCGGCGGCTCCCGCCCACCCGCCTGTTTGTTATGGTCGGGGCCACGTGCCGCCGGCTCAGGCGGTCACGCGGCCCGGCCTCGCGCCGCCCCCGGCCGTCGCCCTCCCGCCCGCCCGCCCTAACGGTCTCCGTCACGTCCCCGTCCCCGTCCCCCCCCCCCTCCACCTCCACCTCAGCGAAGCTCCTGAGAGAGAGCGGGGTCTGACTGCCCTCCCCCGGGTGTCTGTCTGTCTGTCTGTCTGTCTGTGGTGGTTCTGTCCCCCCAAGGGACCGATTTGCCCACCCTGCCGCGGAAAGGAGCGGCTGTTGCCCCGTTCAACCTGCTGAGGGGACTTGACTGGTGGCCGAGCCTCGGCTGGCTCTATAGCCTCCTTAGAGGGACGTTTTTCTTCGTCGTGAGGTGTTGATGCCCAGTGATTTTATTTTTCCACTTTAAAAAAAATAAAAAAATTCTTATTATTCTTAATTTCCTCCCTTCGTCCCATTCTTCGTAAGCCACAGCACTTAATGTCTCCGAATCTGCTTAGCCTGGTGTTGCTGAGGCGTTGCTGCTTTATTGGAGGTAGCACAGGGGAACACGGTGAGGATCCTGTTTAGCTATCAGTCTCCTGAGCCTGAAACCTATTTATAGGTAGGTTGGGCAGCCTTTAGCATGAAGGACTATGTGCCGCCTTGGAATTTGTGGAGAAGTGAGGTCTCTTGGATGGTGCTGTTTGGCTTTTGGCAGTTCTTTCCTTTTGGAAATAGGATTTTACGGAAAACTCTGCGAGTATGGTTGTTAATAGGCTATCTGGAGAAAGACCGGTCTATTTGGTGTTGAGGAACATCATGCCATTTTAATGTAACTTCTTGGATAGCAGAGAAAACAGTCAAGAGGATACTCAATTCTAGATGAGTGGCTTCCAGCTTGGAGGCTGTGGACCTCGGCCATTTGCAAACAATTTACCCAGGGTCAGTAGGAAGCAACGGGGGAAAGGGCATCTTGTTTTCTGCAGGCTTATGTTTGTTGTACAGATTTTTGCACCTCCAGAGATGCTAGGGCTGACAAGCTGAAAAACGGGAGATGGCTGTTCTAGATCACTAGGATATTTTGGTTTAGAGTAAGTAAGTGGAGGAGGCATGGAAAAGCAAGCTATCTGTGGTTTATTCTCTATGTTCCTATTGTACTGTTTAAAAATTCAAAATTCAGTATATCTTTAAGAATTACATAACCATTAATAACATCGTGACTCCACAGTAGCCTTAAAGAGTTAAATAACAGCAGATGAATAAGAATAGGTCAGGAAGAGGAGAGATCATTTTATAACTGAGGGTAAGGACTGTGCAAATGTATTTAAAATTGCTCTGGAGTTGCAGTAGAAAAGTGTCTTCTGTTGGTAGTAGGATTTTAATGCCCTATAAATGCAGAGTATGAGAGGGAGGATGAAAAGATAAGGTTTGCAGTTTTATGCCAGTCTAGTCCAGTAAATGGATCAGTGATGGTTTTGGTGCTTCATGTGCTTTCACTTCTGTTCCCTCGTAACTCTATCAGTACAGGTTTTCCTGTCTGAAATTACGAGAGTGTCCATATACTCCCTGGTGCTGACAAGGAGGGACTATGACTTTAAAAAGAAGGGTAATGACTCTGAAATGAGTGAGGGCCACTGTAATGGTGAAAGGGCTGGGATGGTGATGAGCCGAATTTGTCACATGCTGCAGAGAGCTGACGTTTTGTTTTGGTTGTGGAACCATTAGAAATGGTTTTACTTAGAGGTGTATGTTTATTCAACACAGGTAGCTCTTTACTTAGTAGGGACATACCTGCCCATCTTTGTATTTCGGGAGGGGTAAAGAAATTGTCTTTAAATAGGAATAAAATAGGGGGCAGCTGGGAGGTGTACAGTAGCAGCGTGTGCCACCATCTCTGATTTTTGAATGTACGTGGAAGTGCTGGTGGAATTGATGCACCAGGAAATTGCTTTCTCTGTTTTTGTTGGTGAGATGCAGTTAATGTAAAAGGAGCCCTTTGGATCTCATATCCCATTTCTCTTTAATAAAACTAAGATCGTTTATCTTCTGAGATGGCTAGAGGAAAAAAAATACTTCATTTTGTAACTTAGTTCACCTCTTCAGTTGCTGTCGGCTCATGACGAGGCACAATGTGTGCTGTACATGGTGTTCTACAGGGCTGTTTAGGTGATGAATACAATGTATATGAAAAAAGGGCAATGAAAAAATAGGTATTGTGCCAGTTCTTTCCAGTTTTTATGTAAACAATACTAATTTATCTCTTAAAGAGGTATTCAAAAGTTTTATTGTAGGCTATAATGCCTTGCTAAATTTCAGTGGCAAAAAGGTCACTGTTTTACTCTTTGTAAATACTTAATAAGTGTCCTAAAAGGAAATCCCTAAACCTGTGTTCATACTGGTTTTGCCATAGGAAGTAGTGAAAACTTTTTTCCTCTTTTTTAATAAAAAGGGAAATCGTGAACTTTAAAAAAAAGAAGAACTGTTTGGTTATGCTACTAGTAGCCTATCCTATGGTTAAAATTAAGAGGATCTTTTTAACACAGGCTGGATTTTTTTTTTCCAGTTGCTGTAATCATGTGCTTAATATGTTTCTGTCATTTAAAATGAAAAGAGTGTCATGGTTTTTGTGCTCTCCTGTATGTAGCTGACTAGCTGTAGTGGATTGTGTCGTATCTGCCAACTGTTTTTCTGTAAACATCTCGGTTCTGGAATTATTTGTAGTACCAGAACGAGTTCAAAAATACTGCAGCATAAAGGGGAAGAGTACTTGCAATCATAAATGCTGAAATGTAAAGTAAAAAATGTAAAGTAAAAAAAAAACCCAAACCAATAATCTTTCCCAGCAGTTCTTGCAAGCCAGTTCGATGATTATTTTGGATCCCAGCTCACAGCTGTCTGAATGACTGGAGATGGAATTAATGGGGCTGCAATTGTTTGTCACAAATTTAAGCATAAACAGTAGTTTTCTTTTTGGCTTAGATTTCATGAAAATGCAGGCTAAAATCCGCCATGGTTTTTCAGCCTGTCAGGATGCTGCACCTCAGCCAGCAGACGTAGCATTGTTGTCTAACAGCAAGGCTGGAAAGGGGAGTTGTTTGTTCTGAGTTTTACCAAGGTCAGAGTTTTCAGCCTTCTGTATATTCCTGATCTGGACACCTAACATATGCAGAGGGTCCTAATTAATGGGAAATCATTAATTTTCATGAATTATCTTGAGCTCCAGAAGGAATGTGTCAGATGTCCCCAGTATTGTGCTTTGAGTTTGGAGATCTCTGAAAGATTGATACCTGTATAGCAAAAACATTTATTTTGGTAGTAAACTGTCAAGCTGAAAATGTTTTGTAAGTTTCTTGTATAAAGTGATGCACTTGTCAGGACAATAAAAAAGTGATGGTTTTTATAATACACTTGTTTTAAATAGCTTTAATCAATACAGACATTGAAGTTCGGCTGTTGGCAGTGGTTTTGTTCATGTATGCTGTAGTCTGGATGTGGGAGATTTTGTGGAGGAGGGGAGATGGTGCTGCTGTCAAACTGGGTTTCCCAGTAAGCTGAATCTCATTGTGCTGTTACCTGAGAACTATTTTTTCATTATTATTACTATGTTAGGAAGCATTAATGAGGTGTTGCTTACTGTGAGGGGGTTTTTTGGTTTTTTGTTTGTTCTGGTTTTAATTCTTGCTAGACTAGAAAGTCATTACTAAACCATAAACAAAATAAATTGAGAAACAAACCTCAAAATTTTTAAGTCATGGTTTAAGGAATGCCCCTCTGAACTTAAGTTGTGTTTAGGGAGTAGTTCCTGTTGAAGAACTTAAGTTGTGCAGTTTTGTAGAAAGTAGGCAGAGCTGATACATGCAGAGATGCTAACGCAGTCATAATATTTTCCTGTCCTATATTCCAAATTTTTACTCTCTTGCAACCAAACCCATAATGTGCTTGCATGTAAAGGATGCTGCACGGTAGTCTCATCTTCACAGAAAATTTGTGAAGTCAGTGTTCTAGTAATACCGAGACTGATTTTTTTAAAATTTCCTTTGTGTCATCTCACAAATGGTCGGGCACAGCAGTTAGTTCCCTGGGTGGGCAGATGGGGTGAGGTGAGCAGAATGGGGAGAAGGAAACCTGGTAAACATCGTGCTCTGCTATTACAAAATTTCGGTATTTTTGACACACACACCCACGCCCATTTGCATACAGGAACATGCTGATTTGCCTTTATGCTACAGCAAAATGTAGCAGTTCGAGTGCAGCTACTGTGGTGCTGAATCTGAAGTATTCCTTATTTTTTTGTAGTACTTATACAGCTTGAGTTGAGTGTTGTCTGCATAATTTCTTCAAATAGTCTCGGTCTCTGGAAAACATACCCTGAATCTGGGCTAGTTCTTTTTTATCTGTCCTGTTGTTGGAAATAATTTTGATAGCATTTATGTTTTCAGAAAATAAAGATGGCTTTTGTATTTATTTAGTAACACTGTATGGAACTACCACAAAATATGCTAATTTGAAGAATTCTATATAATACATAATTTTAGCATAACTGTATTGGCTATTGTAGGAGCTTTTGTAAAAATAGAGTTGTGAAACGTAGGCAGATACAATGCAGAGGAAATAAGGTAGATTTTACCCGGTACTAAAATTTGAGCCTACAAAGTGAAACAACAAGAATTGTCAGGGTTTTATCTTTTTTACTATTTTTATTTAACTCTGCAAAGAAAGGTGTTTGAAGTGGCCAGATCCTGGGTGGTTGGTGGCAGTTCATCCAGAAGAAATGTTTGAAGCTGACCTTACCCTGTGTTTGATTATTGGAATTCAGGAGATTTCTTGCTACCCAGCTAGTGTAAGCAGCTGTGAAATGTTCTGGGAAATCTCCTGGGAGGGAGAACATGCATCTAACCACACTGTTTACTTGTAGGAGGAGGAGAAATGGGAGGTTTCTGGATATTGTCTGCATTTCTTTTGTAAACTGAAAGCACTGTTAAGGTTTTTAACAAGGCGTGGATGCTGTATCACTGTGAGTTCTGCAGTTTGGCATCTTCACTGTCTGTCCCTCAGTCCCTTCCTGTCTTCTCCCCCCTCCCTCCGCCTTTTTTTTTTTTTTTTCGGTAGCATAACTTCCAGCGTTAATGTTAACATTTGCTATATTGTCTGTAATTCTCGGGAGATCTTTATATTCTAATTTTCTTTGACTTTGTGACAGCATTCCAGGGTGCTGGAGCAATCAAGATTCGGTTTTATCCTACGTATTCTTTTATCTTTTGATAGAGAACAGGATTCCACAACTGATTTTTTTTTCTTTTTTTAATTTTTTCTTTTTTTTTTTTTTTTTCCCTGGTAAGATGCGCATGTAGAAGAGGCGCCTGTAAGGAAAGCCTAAACGGAGCAGCAGTGTTAAAATCCGGCGGTATTAAGTCCTGCTTCCCTTCTGAGGCAGCTGCGGGTGATGTTTCGATGGCAAGAAATGTGACGCTGGTTGCAAAGAGGAGCACAACGCGGGGATGTGCGGTGCCGTTGCCCTCTGCCGGGGGAAACCCGCAGCACCGCCATGTGCGGTGGGCCTGGGCTGCCAAAGCTTGCCAGGAATTGCTGGGTGGGCTCTTGGATGGAGCTCCCTTCCTCACTTGTCACTCCAGCTTCCTCGTCAGCTCAAGTTCAAAGATAGCGTCTTGCTTCTGGAGCTGTAGCAGTGGCTGCTACTCAAGCTAGAGTGGCTGATTCCTCCCTCCTTTTTCCTTATCTGTGTCCGTGGGCATCTGTTCAGTGAAGCCTGTAGTTGTATCAGCAGAAAGCCAAATGGTGGATCCAGCATGATGGGACCTGCTGCTTCTCCAAAGATTATTGTCCTGGAACCACAACTAATTCGAATAGCTTTTGAGGGATAACTGTGCACCCTCCTCATTAAAAAAAAGGAAACAAAACAGCTTTCATCTTTGGATTGTGAGTCCTGGCAGTTCTGGGTAACACAAAAATACCCATAGAACAATAGTGACCTAGAAATAAGTATTTTGAATGTAGAAGGCAGTTAAATTTGAATAGTGTTCACAATCTGGAATAGGAATCGGGTTGAACCAACTCAGTGTATATGGTTTCACTAACAGCAAATATACCTGCTGCTTTGATAAGCCTGTAGCTTAGTACAACTGTTTGGATATTGGATGGTGGGCTTCTTTGGGAGTGTGTGTGTGTTTTGGCTTCTTTTTGTGCCTTAGGAAAATGCCTTCTTTTTGGTTTTCAAGGAATTGCAATTTTCATGCATTCCTCGTATTGAGGTTACAGGGAGTTAACAAGGGCAGAGCTCAGCCATACGGCTGCACTGGGAACCTTTGTTCTCCTGGTCCTTGCTAATGGGATTGCTGACATTCAGGAGGAAGCCCTTACTTAAAAGTGGAGAGAAAAAAAGTCAGAGATGGTGACTAGGGAGAGGTAACTGTGAATTGGAGTGGGATTTGCTGAGTAAAGCCGAATAACTCAAAAGCAGAATTACTTAGGTAATGAATGAGTGACACCTATACCCAGCAACAATTTGTACTTGAGAACAAAATTGTGTAATACAGTGGGGAGAAAATACTCTTAAAGATGTTTGAAGGGTTAAGCCAGACCCGTAGCTCTGATGGGGGAGAAGCACCTTGCAGAGCACTTTTAATTACAGCAGCATGGAAAGTACATTTTCCCTGGGTAGCCTGGATGGGAAGATCTTGTCCTCCCTCCCTTACTGCAAGCAAACACACAGTTTGATTTCTGCAACAGTTTTCAGTATCCAGATTGAAGCCCTCGTTGCTGGTTTCAAAAGGCTGTTACACTGTCTGATTTCACTGTTTTTTACAAATCCATTTTCAGTTCAGCTTAAATGTAATTCACAATTTACATTAATTTGCTGTGCAAATAGTGTCCTTTAGTGCAAATGCCTCTTTTCTCTCCAGTGTGTCTTGCACATATTGCATCTGCACATAGCAGTTAAGTTCATTTATTGCACTTATTTTGTTCTAAACCAGCTGTTCTTATTTTTTTTCTTCATGCCCTTCCCCCTTTTCAGGATGTATTGCATGCCCCTGTAGTTTAAAGACTACTGGTTTAAAAAATAAGCTGTTTGGTCTTTTCCTGTAAAGCAAACTTTGTGTTCCTGTGGGTGAAGTTACTTTTGAGAAGGTTTATTCTCCTAGTTTCTGGATCAGTAAATAAATACTACAACTAAAATCTGTTGTGGCTAATGTTATCCTGGTCATAGTCCCTGTAGGATATTTCTAGTTCTATTTATCCATTTCCTTGATGTTTTCTTTTTAAATTACAAAGTACTCCTGTTACCATGACCAGGTTTAATTGTATTCCAGATGCCATGGGCTGATAAAGTAGTAATGTGTCTTCTGGCAGTTCATTACAGGATCAGTTACCATGAAAAAATCATATTTACCTGAAGCATATGAGGTCCACTTCAGTGAACAGGCTTTATGATATGCATACAATTATAATAAACAATTTATTTTTTTCTTATTCTGCTACTTGAGGAAAATCTTGACTACATTAAAACTGGAATTGGCTCTGATGCTTTGGTAGCTCTGTCAGCATTAGTTGCTGTATACCTCTAATGTTACCATATAAACTGGTATCTCTTCTGACCTGCAAAGTTTATCCAGGGTAAAGTGTATTTTGCTTATTTAATTTTCATATTTGATCTATAAATCTTTGCAAAGACCTTGACCAGTGTTGTTAGCTCTGTTTTCAGAAGTGTGAACAGAAGTGCATAAAACGTTTGAAAGAGATTGCAGGGGTTCTTTCTCACTTCAGGATTTTTGCATTCAGTCCATTCTTAAAGTGTTCCTTTATGGCTGTGCCTGCTATCAGTATCTGAATTAGATCTGGTCTTCAGGCTGCTGCTGCCTTGCAGGAAATAAAAACGGGTGAATAAGTCCATCCTTTTCCTGCAGGTGGCATTCATGATTCCTCTGTTTTCTTCGGTTGTTTTTCTGCCTTTCCTGCAGCAAAAGGAGACTGTGTATTTGCTGAATGCCAGGTCGTTGTTGTGGTTTGGTGGCTCTGGAAATTTCAAGAAAGAATTTATGAGAGTAGCAATTGAAGCAAGGAGTAGCAGCAGTAGGTAGATCCTCCTCACTGACTCTGTTCTTCTGTGAGAGGTGGGCCTTACCTGGAGTCCTGCTCTGTTACTATTACAAAGTTTAGCTGCAGTCAGACTCATTTAAGATCAATGTTCATAGTGCTTGTTTTCTGCTTTTCCTGCTGCTCATTGCCACCAGGTATTTGAAACATGAAGATGATGGAGAGATCCTCCTTTAAGTTTTCAGTAGTGCTGAATTCTCCTGCTGACTGCAGCTCTATGTTGGGTTTTTTGTTTGTTTGTTTGTTTTTTCCTGTAGACCAGCCTCTAGGTAACTAAGTGGTTTCACATCCCATAGTTTTAAGTTACGTTATTTTGCTGGCATCTCTACTGTATGTAGTGTGTGGATGGAGCTTCTTGGGATACTTGCTTTTAAGATTGACTTTGTAGCAGCATCTCTTGCCAAACTGACTTTGGAATCTAATTTTCCCTGCTAGCATTATTTTACTTTAAAACAGATGAAAATCACAAAGATGTATTTTTTTTTGCTAATCAATACTCATCTGACCCCTCTACTTCTACATTCTGTGCCTCTCAAGGGTTCTGTTAGATAATATTTATATTAATAGTACCATCTATTGCTGAATCCCTCCTGTGGTTTATAAGAGCATGTTCAGTATTACATTATGCTAACCAGCTTCACTCCTAGCTCAAGATCCAAATTGTTTGTGTTTGCAGTTCTGCTCCTAAGCTCTCTTGTCTCCTGTGAGTTGTAAATAACAGAAGTTGGGACTGCAGAGAGGGACCCTGGGCAGCAGGTGCTGGGCGAGCACTGCAGGAGAGGGGAATAGGTCCAAGGATCTTCAGGTGCATCCATAGTCAACTTGCCTTCCCTGGGGTATGTTACCTGTGATAACACAGAAGCACAGAAGACTGGACTGGATAAGGTGATAAAATCAGTCTTTAAAGATCAGGCAGATGGGGAGACCAGAATAGAGGAGGTTCTGTTTCAGCAAAGCTTAATATTCCAAGTTAAACAAAAATGGTTCCTCTGTACATGAAAATGAAATTTGAACAATTAATAGAATTTTTCTGTTTTTCATCTGGTTATCAGTAATTCCTGTTCCTAGCATATATTGCTATGCACTTTAGCTAACTTAAGATGCCTATCTGTTGAATTTTATAAGCTCTTGATTATATTGCCTACTTCTTGGCTGGGGAAGATAGCAGTGCATCCACATAGGAAGGTGGGAGGTGTGCCATCCCATAGTCAGCTACATGACAAGATAGCAGTACCTGAAGCTTTCACCTTTGCTAGACTGTCTTCCTACATTTTAGATTTCTGCTTGGATCTTCCAAAATCCTAATGATTGACTGTGCTTCCTGTTTATTTGCTTACTGCTTTTTCTTAAAAGTGCTGGTGTTTGACCTGATTGTGTAAATACTCAAGGGTTGATGCCTTTTCCTGAAAGAACCATTGACTTGATGGGAGACATTAACTTCAGAGATGTCAAGTGCCCGAAGCCCTTGTGCAGAATTTAGTTAGAAAATAAAGCAGGAATCTTAAATTTAGATTTCATGGTAAGATCTGTCATTGTGCTACCCCTAGATCAGTGTGCTGGCAGGATAATTCTGGCTTTTGAAGAGCTTATCTTGAAATATGTTTAAAAATCTGTTCTGATGTTTTACCATAAACTGATGTGGTCCAGCAGTCATCTGGCTCACATACTGGAAATATTTTGTTTTTCATGTTACGTGACTCATTAGCATGCATTTGTAACTATGGTTATTTTCTCTTAAAGGATTTGTTCTGCCCTTTAATTATCATGATTTGGAGTATGCAGGTTTAACTTATTAGCAGTCTAGAAATTCCTCCAGGACTGCTAGCTTCTAAATAAACCTTCTAGGCTGTGTGCCCATAAAATTACCAGTCATCTTATTCTGCATTAGACTAAATTAGGACTTCAGTGAGGTTATTTTGCCCTACTGCATGCGTGAATCTTAAAACTCACTTTAGGTATCAAGGTGTTGCTTAGAGCTGCTAGAGGTGGTCTCACTTGCTCAGTAGCAGTGGTGTGGATTAGGCTGTTGAAATAACAAATGAACTGCCAGAGCAGATGCTATTGCAGATAATTCAGACTCTACATAGCTCAAAAAAGTCAGGAAGAATCATTGTTCATGCATGCTTGTTCTCATTAAGGTGTATCATTAATAAGTAGTGATTGTTTCTCTTCGTGCATCATTAAGTAGGTTCTGCTTTCTGTAATAAGTTTCTTTGCAATTAGAAAATTAGAATATCTGTTTTTGCTTAGGAGGAGATGTAACCAGTGCTTTCTGAAAGATTGTGTTGCGTTTTGGTCCATTGGTTTATTGCTGAAGGGGTCTTTTTAGGCAGCAGAACTTTAGGTTGGCTCAATTTTGTTCATGATTTCTTCAGTATTTGATAACTCTTTTCTCCCCTTTATTTCCTGGTGTCAGATAACTTACTGATGGTGGTGTTTGTGATACTGCTGCACTGTTACTGGTGAATTTTAGTGAGAATGTTGAACTGCAAATGGCTTATTAGGTTTCTCTGTCTTGTAACTTGGTAGGAAGCCCGATGTTGTGTAATTGCTATATAATTTGTACTTTTATCTCAGAATACGTTTTATATTTAGAAGAAAGTTTCTAACTGTCAGAGCATCCAGGGTCTTGAAAGTCTTTGAATTGCCAACCTAAACTTTTGAAGGCCCTTTCATACTTCCATTAATAATAATAATTGAAAGGTTTGCTGCACACAGCTCATTGCTCTTTCTTTTTTTTTTTTTTTTTTGTCTCTAATGCTTTTATGACCAGGAATTGTAGCACATACTATCTCTTCAGTCACATACACAAACAAAACTTACAGTTTGTGTTGGCATTATTGATTTTTCCATTCTTCAGATCACCCTAAGCTGTGCCTACTCAGTAAATTTGGCTCAGATCTGAGCTGGATTTGCACCTTATTTTGCCTGCTGCCCACGCTGTTAAAGCAGCATGGGACATTGTGTCCCTTAGCATCTCTTAATATCCTCCAGAATGTCTGAGATCTGGCGAGGTAGCTTACTGTGCTGGGCTTGCATGTGCAGTGCAGTTGGAATCGTTTACCAAAGCAGAAACATGGTTTAAGAAACTATTCTTAATCATTTTGCTGTTGTTAGCTGCTGCTCTGCAGCTGAGACTGCATGAAATGACTGCTTGATTCGTCCTCCATTTCCTGCCTCAGAAACTTCATGGTCCTGCCTTTCATTTTGGAACGGGTGCTGTTGTGTCATTTCCCAGCTGAGACCAGTGTGGAGGCTGCGGGTGCTGCTTCTCTCAGCTCTGCTCAGCTGATTCCTGCAGTTGAAGAGTTTATCAGAGATCACTGATGGAGCAGAGAAATAACAAAGCTGGAGCCCGGGCAGGCAAGCATCCATCGTTGCTGGGAGGCAGCAGGAAAAAGCAACCACTTTCTCTCCTTTTATACCTTACTCCTCTTTTGCTTTTTTCTTCTTATGGTCTAGAGTCAATCCTTTGGATGCCATCTCTGGTCTTGGCTGAGAAACCATAATTCTTGGCCTAAGACCACTGCTACTGATCAGTCTTCTTTTTTTTTTTTTTTCTTTTTTTTCCCCCTTTTTTCTTTTTGTGTGCATGTGTGTGTTAAACTTGTTCTAAACCAGGTTCATGTATTCTGGCAAGCACTGACCTCAGCTGAAAGGTAGAGGTTGCCATCTGTTGCCATTTCTGCTGCCTAAAAGCACTCCTCTTTTCGTGCTCAAGTCTGAATCATTCTTTCTTTAACAGGGCACACACAATAGCTAGATGGATTTTCCAGACAGCCATAAATGGGGCTTGCAATTACTTTATTTCACAGATATGTTCCTCTGATGACCCATCCTCTCTTTGTAGTGGGCTAGGCTTTTTTCTCTTTTGTAGTTTCCAAATTGAGGAGCTGTTTACCTGGTGGGAATATGTATTACACTCAGGTATACAACTGCATCTTCTGCTATTGAAATTCATCCCCTTTGTATTATTGTTCAAGTCTCTGAGATTACTCAGTTCCTAGGAGGTCTTAGTTCAGTTGATGTATTTAAAAAGTACTGGATTTTTGTGTGTTCTCTTTTACCAAGATTAAAACATGTTTCAGAATATATTGGTGGGTTTAGAAAAAGCAGATGGTGGGGTCTGGTTCTTCTGGAGGCATTTCAGTTCACTTGGAGCTAGTGAATTCAGTGAAGTAAAGCAGATAGAGAACTTGCAATTAGAGCATAGAGAAATGTGAGAATGTCTTTGAATTGGTGTAAGAGCTGATGTAAGGGTGGTTACCTTATTTTATTATCTGGGTAGAAACATTGAGGGCTTAAGATCCTAATGTTTGGATAAGTAAATTAAAGAAGAAACAGTTTAGAGAATGGAGAAAGGACTGAGCCTATATTAAAAGATGAGAAGATAAACAGAACCTGCAGGCCACGTTAAGGCATGTCAAGCAATGATAGGAACTATAAAATAATTCCTCAGTCATTCAAATAAGAAAATGTAATGGGGAAGCAGAGCTGTCTTTGCAGGTGATAGCATTTAGTATTTGGTTCAGTCCTTAGTAAAGACCTGGGGAAAAGGCAGAATGATTGCTAGATAAGACTGTTTAGAAACTGAAGCAGATGTAAAAGTGAATGAAACTGAAGCAATGAAGTCCATGTGAGCTGATAAGCTCCAAAAATATTTGGACAGATATGTACTTCTACTATGGCTTGAGTAAGCTTCTGAAATAGTAGAAGAGAGTGAGACATGGAGTACATGATAGGGAAAATAAAATATATTTAGGTTATCAAATGTAAGTTGTGCTGGAGGAAGCTGAAACCTTCTCTGCTAAATCCTGCTTTTTCAGAAGTCAGTATTTGCTCAGTCTTTGTTAAGATGCTTGACTGGAATCTACAGAGAAATTCTTACTTAAGCTGTACTTAAGCTGTACAAGCAAATTGGATTTTCAAAAAGAGTTGGTGATGGTGGTGACCAGATGGACAAGAAATAGTGATGAACACCTTTGGAAATGGAAGGAAAGGGGTGGGTACAGCTGTTACAGAACACAGTGTTTTTTGATGATTGGCTTAGGTGTGAGGGGTAGCTCTTAGGTCTGTCACTGGGGGTGTTGCTCAATAAACTTAAGAGTCAAAATATATAAAACCCCCTCCAAATCATTGAAGGATTGTGATATTACAGAGATTTTATGATGTTTCAATGCCTGGAATGGCCTTTTCCTTTCATCAATTGGAAAGCATTGAGTTAATAATTAAAATGTGAATGTTATAAGAAAGTGGTAGCAAGAAATGTTGCTCTCTTTCGTTTTGTAATTCTGTGGTATTTATAAGAGGCTGTGAGGTCACTGGCTTTTCCGGTATGAGCAACTTCCTGAAAACCTTGTTTTACATGGTAAAGCTAAAAATGTATTTCTTAGAAAAACTCAGCTGTGTTTTGTTTTCTCTTCTCTTGCTTGGGACTGTCCACCTGACTTTTGTGTCTGCTCTGAAGCTTCCATACCACTGCAGAATAGTGATGCCTGTGATGGACAGTAATGCTGCAAAGGGCATAAGCTGTATTGACAGTCTCAGCCTTTAGTAAACTGGGAGTCACACGTTGAAAAATGATCCAGTTCTGTTTAGAATAATGAGGTAAAACCAGCATCAGCAAAACTACTTTGTATTGTTATTTTCCTGTTGAGTTCTTAATCCGTAAACGGAAGTTAATTTCTTGCAGACCTTCTTAAAATTCATCTTTGTTTTTTGAATGCAGAGAGGTTTTATACTATCAGTAGCTTCTAAACTCATAGCTTGTATCCATTGCATTTCTTAAGAAGTTAAGGATTTGGCAGTGGAAAGAAACAAGCAAATATATGGCAGTAAAAGAAAAGAAGAAGCCCTACTTTATTACTCATTTGATTAACATAGACCATAGTTTTGGAATGTATAACATTATCATTCATAAGGTAAAAGAGATCATTTCAATCCAAAGGTATTTTTTAAAGTATGGAAATGTAGTCATAATAGAGCAATATAAATCAATTAAGCTGTGGCAGGTCATATTTTTGTGGGAACCATGGAAAAAGAAGAGCAGGTCTGAAGCAAAAATTAGAATTCTGAGGTAGTTTAAAAGAATTTTGTCTGGTGTTTTTTTCTTGTTGTTTTTTTATGTTTGTTTTTTTTTTCCAAACAAAGTTGGATGAACTGAAATAACTAAAAAGTGCACTTGCTTTTAAAGTAACAGTGTCATCCTAAAGATGATGTTTTTGGCTTGAGTATTTCTGAGTTTTTGGTCTTTTTTTTTTCCCCTTTATATTAATAGTTTAAAAGACTAGCTAAGGCTAGTTTCTAGGCTATCAGAGTAAAGACTAGCTGAAAGTTTTTTAAAGGGAGTGTTGATTTGTAAATTAACTTTTGCAAACAATGAAAATGCAGTGCTTCTGCTGTGAAAATCAGTGTTTGACCATCATATGTTAGTTTGAAGGTCAAAGTTAAAGCTGAATATTTGGGATTAATATCTATTTCAAATCAGTTGATTTTGTTTGATGATCATGGAAGATAGACTGAAACTTCCTCGAGTCATTTTTACCACCATGTTCCAGTACTTAAAGGGTGACTACAAAGAAGGTGGAGACTGCTTTTATACAAGGAGTCACATGGATAAAATGCAGGGTAATGGGTACAAATTACTACTGGGGAGATTCCAGTTGGATATGAGGAAAATTTTTGACAATGTGAACAATCAGCCTTTGGAATAATCTCCCAGAGAAGCCATGGATTCTCTAACATTGGACACTTTTTGTCTGGACAGGGTGCTGGGCCATCTTCTGGACCATGCTTTTGCCAAGAAAGGTTGGATGAGATGACTCTTGAGGTCCCAACCTGACACTCTCTGATTCTCAGGTTTACAAACAGTTTTATAAGTGTGCTTTTGACCAGTCACCATGCTGGTTTGTAATATCTATGAAGTCATTTTCTCTGTCTCCAGAAGGACATATGCTGCCTGTCAGCCTATATTTGGCAATGTTCTTGCCACAGTAGTTTAATTGGTAATGATCATTTTTTAATAGTTCATCTGCCATAACCCTTACATGTCTCAAAGCTCTTCTGACAAAACAAAGATAGGCTTGCAGAGTTTTAAAACTGCAGTTCAGACTTCAGCTTTGTGACTTACTACCTCTGAACGAAGAACAGGTTTTAAACTGAGCTGAGCTGCCTGTGTTCACTGTTCTGTTGTTATTTTTTTCCTCATTTTTCTTGTCCAGGTTTCAGACTTGTGGCCATGGACCCAACATCCTCATCAATGTGCCCTTATTTCTGGCACTTACTATTTAGAAATTTGCCTTTTCTTACGAATCTGAAAATAAAAACTGTGTACTGTAGTTACTGGGAACTCTGTCTGTGTGCTTTTTTTGGGGGGTTAGGCTCTGACTTTACAAATTTTATTTGTCTTTTATATATGAGGCATTAATGTACTTGTCCTGCCATCCTAATGCTGTCACTTCGTGATCCCTGTGCCATTCTTGCTTTAACTGTATGTGCTTTGACCCATTAGTTCTTAAATACCAACAACTGATAAAAGTTACCATTTGACCACATTGGAATCTCTGAGACTTGAAGGGAAAAAACCCTCAAACCTAAACATGATAGAAGTTTTTGCTGTAATGCTTTACTGGCTGATGGTTGTAGTTCATGTCTGAGGATCTTGAGATACTGGTTTAAATTGAACACTGCACTTCTGGAGCCTTAGAGGTCGGTAGATAACTTGTCATGGCACTGTGTTATACATACAGTAACTGTAATTGTTTTTATTGTGGGCCCTGGGGAGAATACAGTATGGTAGTAAGAATTTTGGGTATTAATTTAGATGGTACTTAAGGGGGTATTTCTGAAAAGGCATACTGCTTGTCAGATTTGAGGTCCAGGTGGACTTCTGCTTCAGTTCAGTATGGTAGAGCCCTTGATGATTTTTGCATTTTCCTGTAACTTGGTGGTGGTGTTCAGCTGAGATAATGTGGCAATGTCAAATTAAATCACTTTTTGCAAGTTCTCTGGCCAGTGCTTGCTCTGGTTGCTCAACAAGTAGAAAAGAAATCAGGTAAAGTTTTTCTGAAGGAGCATAAAGATGAAGATATGTGGTAGAAAAGGATTTTGATGAAATGGCCTAAAGCCTTTGGACTGCAGAGCTGTAGTACAGCTGCTTTGTAGAACTGCACTTGAAGTTGACAAGTCTTGGGTAACTCCCATTGAAAGAACACTGTGTGTTTACTCATGTTTAAATTACTTGGGTTTGGATGAAATTTTGGCACACAGCTGAAAATTGTGCTGGAGTCTTAGTTTTCCATGTTGCTTAAAACCTAAAACCTTGAAGTACTTTTTGCAAAAAGCTTTTTAACCTTTGTATGCTCTTCTGAAGTATAAAATTGCATTATTAGTTTTACACCTGGTGTGCAGTAGTTCCTAGCTATCTTTATTACATCCTTACTATATTCCCTACTGCATGCCTACTGTAGAGTTTGTGGAGTTTTTATTTACACACCTCAAGTGAGAGGTGTGGCTTGACAGCTGTGATTTGCCTAAAAAAAAAAATAAATGAAGTAAATAAAGAGTTAACAGGAGCTTTTAACAGTGCATCACTGCAGTTTCAGATAGTTATCACTAGGAGGACACATAGACCATGGTATTAAGGAACTAATTGTTTACCTTTTCCTATTAACCGGTTTGGTACTAGAAAACTCTCTTTAAAGGCTGACGTAGGAGAATGTGTTAAGATTTTTTTTTTTAAATTTAAAATTTAAAAAAGCTGTGTAATGGTCTAAAAATGAGCAGGGTAATATTTGGAAGTCTCATGGTGATTACTTTGTCAGAGAATCAGAACGCTTATTCTTGAGAATATATGCCAGCCAGTAATACATGATGTAGAGGCAGAATTGATCCCCTTCTTATAATTTATTTTACAATTTTGTATTGAGGGGTTCCTTATACATTTTTTTCTGAAGTATTAATTGTGGCTTCTGTTGGGCAAGACACTAGGGGTCACTGGCTGGGATTTGACATGACATTTGCTGTTACCTTCATTCATGTTTGTTCTGTTTGTGATCTTTACAGTGTTTCCAAGTAGTTTCTCTTGTAATTGTCTGTATGTGTTCATTTAGATTCTGATTTACAGTGTCTGTATTGGATTGAGTAATATGGAAATGAGGCTAATCAATTTAAATAGTTTAGAGACTGCCCATGCTCCTGAGGCAAGCTGTTACCTAATAAAGATTTCAGCGTCTGACTCTTTCTATGTTGAATCATTATTGCTATCACATATCCAGACAAAGATTATAAATGAAGCATATGCTTTAAATAAAATGACAGGAGAATATGAAAAATAGTTTCAGATTAGTTCAGTTAGTGAAGGTTACATGAAAATAACACCAGATGGAGAGAAAGAGAAACCAAGACGCGGATTATTAATAAGTGTGATGTGTTTCTGTTGTATAGAATAGGATCTTAGAGGCTTCCAGTGTTCAGAATTCAGTGTGGGACTTCTGTGAGAGCTTCTGTCTGGCATAGAAGTGAAAAAGCATCATCTGACTGTTCCAGGGAAATGATCCCTAAGACTACAAAAAAAGAACACAACACAGTTTTACGTGATTTTTTTAAACCCTTACTAATTGTTTTTGCCTCAGTAGACTGAGGAAGGGTGGAAGATACCTTAATAAAATATTATTTGTGAAATTAATACAGTTTTACATCTTGAAGTTTATAAACTTATTTCCCTGGGAGATGTTTTCCTCCATATTGAAGCTTGTTTCTATAGTTTCGTTTTGTTAGGCAGAACAACAAACCACTGAATCTCCCTTTGATTAAACTTTCAGCCTGGAATTGTTGCAGATGATCTATTGATATTTCTGTGTTTAAACACACTTGTACACATTCCCCTCATCTGTGTTTAACACAGTTCTAATTTTTCACACATTTTTGCTAGTACTCTGTTTCTTTCATCCTTACAGCTCAACTTGTTTTTATTCTTCTTGCAGAGTATAGTTCCTGTCTACCTGTTTGTATTATCTCAGTTCAGTGGACTTTATTATTATTTTTCATGGGAATTAGTCTCTGCTTTAAAATAAATACCTGGTATTCTGCATCAGGCCCTAACTGTTGAAAAACAAGGACCCGGCCTGGTTCCAGACTGCGTCAGTCGAGTGCCTGTGCTGACTCTGAACAAGACTGGGCATTCTGCAGATCTTGGGCTTAACCCTCTGGATCATTTCACTCTTCATAATTTGAGTTGAATTACAATTTCGTCAAGACAACATTTTTCTGGAGTGTTACTGCTAGGGGCTCTGCAGAGATTTTTTGGAAGAACTTTCCAGAAGTCCGAAATAGCACCTGACTCAGCAAAGTACTTGTTCTTTTATTTCTATATAAGTTTTCATGGCTGAGGCTTCCAGGTCTGTCTTCATATTTTTTTTAAAAGACCTCCTAATCACTTAGCCTAAAAATAGCCTAAAATATTTTAAACAGTGATTGAATTATGAACAGAAACCCTGTGTAATACTGTTTGTTGTGTCTTTACAGGTCTGCACTGTTTTGTGAGTGATCTAGTTAGAATTTGGAGGATAGATGGTAAAGATGAGATCCCCCCTATTAAAACCCTTAGAAAAGATGAAGACGCTTTTTACTTTAGTGGGGAGAATAAGAATAAGCTTGCAACATTTCATATTAATTGTGGAATGTTCAGAATGAGGGTTCTTTTTTGTTGTTTTTTCTTCCTTTTTCCCCCAGAAGTTGGATACAGTGCTGTGTACTGAGGAGTTGCATTGGACTAACAGAATGAGACAAATTGCTTTCAGAATGAATAAATTTTGAGGTATAGTTTCTGTTCATACTAAAATAGCTGGTGGTGTTATCAGAGTATTAACATGGAGAGTGATTGGAGTATCACAGAGTGTCTGCAGTGTTTACAAAAGGCAATACTGCATTGGTAGTGAAGTAAGTTTTTGATTATTCTGACTTTAAATTATAAGATTGTTAGCTACATCATGCTGACTTATACACGTTTATTTGATAGGTTTTTTTTTTACAATATAGAGATTTTTAACCTTTGACTAAAAGTCCTTTGGCAGTCATTCAAGGTATCACATTAAGTTAATGATTCAGATTTTGGAAGAATTACCAAAACGAATCAATACTGAGATTTTGTTTTGTGAGTAAAATCAAATTAAATAATGTCATAAATTTAGCTGCAAGTTTCAGATGAACAGTAGGCATAGATGTGGAAGAACAATCAGGGCAGGGGAGAATGGAGGAAGGCAGGAGGTTAAAGCAGGCAACCACCTGATGGGCAGGCTCTTTAAAAGGAAGCAGTACAGATGGCAGCACTACTGTGAGTATTAATATTTGTAGTGTAGCTCACTGGGGTACTCTATGCATTTACCACGAGGAGTGTAGTCATACGTGAAATCCTAATTTTTGAAGCATTTAGACTCCATTGTAGCACATTTGCTAGACTTGCATTTTGCATCCTATGAGGTGTTGCAAAGAGCAAATGAAGTATGAAGCAGCCTTTTCCTTCAGCTTCAGACCTGTATAATATGAACTGGAGAAAAGCAGTCTTGGTTGAATTGAGGTGTGGGCTGAGGAGGTTTTGGTGTGCTGAAATAGAGGCTCTTTACATACCAGCTTTGCTCAGCCAGTTCCCCAAACTAAAATGCATCTCTAAAGTAGATGCAAGTTTATTTCCAGAACATACTGAGGATGAAAAATTCATTCTTATCTATTAGAAGACCAAAAAAAAGTGGTAGGCTTTCTTTGTCTCCAAAAAGACAAGGATTTTTATGCTATCATTTCAGTGAGCAATCAGTTAGATTTAGTTAGATTTGGTACTCGTTTGCCCCAGTGTAGAATTACAGAAATCTGTCAGCACTGATGGAAAATGCTCTTTTTGCAGAAGTGTGTTACAGAAGTCATGGTAGAGATGAACAGAATTGGATCATGGTACTGGAGAGTGAAGCAAGATTTGATGTAGCTTCTTTCTCTCTTACTACCAGTTTCTTCTAATAAAACCCCAAAGTGAGAAACTGGTTCTGTGTAATTTAAGAAAATATCTAAGGAATAGCCTTCATTATATATTTTCAATGATTCTTGGAATAAAGCAGAAATTCTAAAATTGATTTTGCAATCATAACAAACACTGATGTTTATTTCAGCTTATTTCTAGAAGGAAATCTTCATACTGTTCTTCTCAGCAGTTGATTTTTTTTTCCTCATATGTAACATTTTTTTCTCTTTTTTTCTGTTTTTAGCCTTTTTAACTAAAAAAGGTTGTTGCTAATTTGATTTTCTGATTTTAAGTGCCACAAGCAGATATCGGGATCATGGATGAGTTTGGGAATGACAATTAAATATATGTTGTGTCAATGTCAAGGTTAGAATACAGTCTTTTGCCTAGAATATAATTTTTTGCTTTGACCAAAAGTTACAATGAGAAAGCAATTTTCACACCAAACATTGTCTGTAGTGTCTGTGTGTTCATGTAAATACTGAGAGCTGGAGCAAAGAAATGAAGTATTTTGCCATAGGACACAGCTTTGCCTGAATCAATCTGCTGTTCAGTTTTGATAGAAATCCAGGCTACAGGAGTTGTAAAAAGCACCTTACATTGCAGAAGAGTTATTTTCATTCTTACTTTTTAAATGCCTTAATGGGGAAATGTTTAGTGCTGTAGTCAGTGTCATTATTTTATTGAAGGTGGAAGGTAATTGAACCAACATGGGATTAAAGAAGACTTTGCTGACAATTCATGGGACCTGTTCTAAGAGCTTTTAACCAAACAATGGAAAAGTACACGAGTGTGTCTGCAGCCCTTTGGCAGTCCTATCTCCAGAAGCTGTTTCCAGGGCCTTCTTTTGTTACTGTTAATTTGCATTAGCTTGTATCAGTTTCTTGAATTTGATAACTATCTTGACATAATTCTCAATTTTAAATTGAAACAGAAGGTGTCAGGAGGGAGAGGGTGAAAAAAGAAAAACTAGAGTACTCAATTCTGTATATTGTAAGTAGAATAGAATGCTTGTGAGGAACTAAATGGAATAAATTCATGTGTGGAAATGGGGGCTGGAGTGTTCAGTGCATGAAGGTTGGTGAAGTGTTCTTTCCCAACACAAACAATGCAAAATGATGTACGAGAGAGTTTTCAAACTCCATTTATTATCAGTTATCTCAGAGCTGTTGGCCACCTAGAGTGCAGCTTGCAGAGTCTGCTTCTAACCAGAGGAATGATAAGTTTTCATGGAATTATGTCTCCATATTTCAAAAGATGTCTTGAAGTTGGCTTGCAAGGGGAAAGTAACTGACAGAAATGTAGCTGAACAGGAAGGGAAGGATGTTATTCCTGGTATTGTTCAGGGTATTTTTCTTTTCTGCAGAATACTTGAGCAGCAGTTAAATCACTAACAGGAATGACAAGCTAGGAAGTGTTGAAGGGAGTGCAGTGATCAGACTTGATAGTGCATACTTAAGAAGTCAAGCCCCTTGCTGACACCAGATCAAAGTCAGTGCAGTACATGTTAAAACAGCACTAGATCTTTTCTGTATCTTCATGTCTTAAATACTCACTAATAGATAATTTTCATATTTGCTTGGTTAAGAAAACTTTGGAGTTGATTTATACGTGGGGCTTTTTTTAGTTGAAAGCACTGCTTTGACTGGTTTGTTGGCTTTTTTTTTTTTTTTTTTTTTTTCTACCCTTAACCAAATCCTGTGTATCATCTGCCCAGGGAAGTTATGGCTGCCCCCTGCCTGGAATTGTTGAAGGCCAGGTTGGAATGAGGCCTTGAGCAACATGGTCTAGTGGGAGATGTCCCTGCAGGGGGTTGGAACTAAATGATGTTGCATGTCCCTTCCAACTCAAACCATGCTATGATCTATGATGAGTGGTAGAATATTTACAGGAGTTGTATTAGGTGTTCTAATCTTGCCCATAGTGTAGTATGGGTAAAGAGATAGTCTAATTATAAGAAGAAAATACAAAAAGGTCAAGAATGAGATTAGGAGGTAAAGCTTTGGATTAGATTGTCCTAATATGTAATTCTTTATTTGTAAGACAGCCTTATAATTCCAGAATGCTTCAGGCTGAGCTCCCTTCCCCACCCAGACTGTAGTGTGAGAGGTCACAGGTAGTTTGGTTTTGAACCCCTGACATCCTGCTACCCTGTGCACTTTTGCATCTTGTGGGTCATGGAGCTTTCATGGATGTAAAGATTAAATGAGGGAAACACTGGTATATTGCACGTAACAGAAATAGACCTTTCCTACCTGCATTTGATACTTTTCTTCTCTCTAGGGTTCTTGCCGTTCGTTTCCTGACCAGGTGTAGAAGACTCATCAGTGTCAGGAAAGAGAATCAGATGTGGTGGTTCATTTCTCCTATGGAATGATGAAATGCCATATTTTGAACAGGGCTTGTGGCCAGAGTAGGAGGTCAGAATGTCTTTGTCCTCAGCGTCATTTCCGTGGCTGATAACCCTAGGGTCAACATCTCTATTAATTATTATTCTGAGCTTATGAGTATAATTTTTGTTGTCAGAAGTACCAATCAAATCTTCTTTTGCTAATGATCTTGTATTTTGGACAAGAGCATACCTTGAACTTGCCTAGAGAAGCCTACAGCTGCCAAAAACCTTGATTCCTTTGAAACAGCAGTGCAGGTGAGTGCTGTACCTAAGCAAGCCACTGTAAAGGTTTTACTGTCAGTGGAGAGCTGCCTTAAGAAGTTCAGGATGGAATTCCTCACTTCCTCACTGGATTCAGTGGAATGAAGCATACAAAAGGCTCCACTATTTTAAGTAGTTGTCACTCACCTACAGTGCCTAGACAGCTGGGTTAGATGTGGACACTTACCTTGTAAAAGTGAGACGAATCCAATAATGTGTGATTTGATTACTGTGCTTTATGAGACATCTGGATTTATGTAGATCTGCTGGGGTGTTTTCCTCCAGAAATCTGTAGAATCCAAGGTCTTTTGTCTTCCATAATTAAATCAATATAGGCTTTTGTAGGCAGAATGGAGAATTATTGTTACTGTACTTCTTTTTTTTTCCATGAACATTCATCTCTTTGGTTTGTGTGAACCAGGCAGATGCAGAATAATGTACTGGGCTAGAACAGAATTGTTACTGTTAAACTTTAAGTATGTAATAGCACAGTGCTACCTTGGTCACTCTGCCATTAAAATCCCAAGGGTAGTCTTGATGAGTTTTACTCTGTTCTTGTAAGCAGTCTCTGCAATGTCACTAACTGCTTGTCTTAAAACACTTGTATGGACTGATTGAAGAGATGCTGAATTACAGGGCCGTGTTCTGGTGTTCCCAAATGACTTCACCATCTCTGAAAATGCTGCCTGCTATTGAAATAATGGGGGGAAAAAAGGTTACAACTGAGTCATACTGGTGAAATCAGTGCACATCTAAATCTTCCCATAGAAATTAAGTGTCCTGCTGGAATGATTAGGTAGGATCTTTCCCACTTAGTGCTTGTGTCTAGGTGTAAATGGTAGAACAGAACAGGGGAGAGTTTTTCAGTTGGAAGGGACCTACAACAATCATCTAGTCCAGCTACCTGACCACTTCAAACCACATTGTCAGGGGCATTGTCCAGATGCCTCTGACAGGCTTAGGGCATTCACCATCTCTAGGAAGCCTGTTCCATTGTTTGACCACCCTCTCAGTAAAGAAATGTTTCCCAGTGTCCAGTCTAAGCCTCCTGTGGTGCAATTTTGAACCATTCCCATACATCCTGTCATTGGTTACCAGGTAGAAGAGATAAACACCTCCCTTTTGTCTCTCCCTAGGAAGCTGTGGAGAGCAGTAATGTCACCTCTCAGACTCTTTTTCTCCAAATTAGACAAACCAGAGTCCTCAGCTGTTCCTCACAGGACCTTCCTTCCTGCCCTTTCCCCAGCTTTGTACCCCTCTGAATGCGTTCAAGGACCTTCACATTCTTCTTAAATTACAGGGCCCAGAATTGCCTGTAGTACTCCAGTACTACTCCAGTACCTCATTTGACTGGTTGGTCATGCTGTGTTTACTCCAGGATGTGTTTTGCCCTCTTGGCTGCTGGGGCATGCTGCTGACTCCTGTTAATCCTGCTGTCAACCAGCACCCCCAGATCTCTTTCTGCAAGAGCTGCTCTCCAGCCACTCCTCCCATTTTATACTTGTGCCTGGCAATACTCTGTCCTGGGTGCAGAATCTGGTGTTTGGTCTTAATAAATTTCATCTCATTAATAATTGTTCAATGCTGTTGGCTGTCTAGATCCCTCTACAAGGCCTCTTGTTGCTCAGGAGAATTAACAGTACCTCTGAGTTCGCTGTCATCGTCAAACTTCCTAATGATGTGTTCAACTCTTGCATCCAAATTATTGATTAAATACAACTGGCTCTAGAATTGGAGCCCCAAGGAACACAGCTAGTGACCAGTTGTCACTGGGTGGGTGACCTTGTCACAGAAGGATACGGAACAGGACTTCCCCTTGGTGAGCTCGTGTGGACTGTGCCTGGTGATTGCATTACTCTTTAAATCCCTTTCAGCAGTTGCCAGTATAAATCCTCTCCATAATATTTCCAGGAACTGAGGTTAGACTAACAGATTTTCTGGGTCTTCCCTCATGCCCTGATTGTAGATTGGAATAACTTTGCTTCTGCTCAGCAGGGACTTTCCCAGCCTCCAGACATCTTTCATAGATACGGAGAGGGGTTTATACAGCTTTCAGTGCAAGGTTTGATTCCTTCTATCTTTTCCCAGCAGAACCAGTGAAATTCTTCTGGTTTGGTGGTTGGACTTGTGCAAAATGTCTGCTGCAGTTGTTCCCAAGAAGTGAGTGCCTCTTCACTGGGTGATGCACCTCTGACATATGCTGACAGTTCTTCTTAGGAGTTTTGGTTCTTCTAGAATTAGTTTTTGCACAGGTTGATGTCACTTGCCAATAGTTTAATTACTGTGGATTATTTTAGGTATCATGTTGATGACATGGGTGAGCAGAAGGAAACAGAATGGCGTTGTCATGACTACAGTGATTTTTAAAATTTTTGTACTTCCATGGAAAAATATTTCTATCTCTAAATGTTTAGGGATAAAGTGTGCTTTGAGGATTGTATATTACCTGTCATGCTTCAGACTCTCCAAGTTTTAGAAGAAACAGCTTTTGAATCCATTTTTTTCTAGAAGCCACAGAGTGAAAAGAAAGTGTTCTCTTGTGAACCTATGGAAAAGAAAACTGGGTTAGCTTAATACTTGCATAGTAGTTGTGTGCAATTTATTACAGTGCTTACACAAGGGTGTGATTTTTTTTTTTCAAATCAGATGGTTTTGCATAGGATTTCTCTAGAATTTTTTTTTCAAATACTGATAGTTTTTGATTGAATTGGAAATTTTTTGTGAGCCTGCAGCTACGATTGCTAACAAATTAACTGTTTCATTGAAATCAATGTAATTCCTTATTTTTTCACAAGTAGATCTTGCAGTAGTTATGTCTTAGTTGTGGTTAGAAACAGGTTTCTTTTGTGAAACTGATTACTGCTTGTAATTATTGTGTAGCAAAGAGAAGACTGAAGTAACTCAAAAGTATTTTCAGTAATTCAGGGGAGAAAATTAACTTCTTTATGACTAATCAAGTAAGCATATTACTTTAATGCTTGAGAGTGGGTGTCCATTGTTTTCTGGGTACATTCATTTGTGACCTTTGCATTACTTGGACCATAAACATGATAGGGGAACGGATGTGGTTCAGAATTCCTGTACCATCAGTGCCTTGTCAGCATTCATCAAACAGGAATCCTCTTACAGTGAACAGCTCAGGTCAGGGTTTAAAATGGAAGGGGAATTTTCTATTTTTAAAAATGTCCATTTACAAAAAAATTCCTAGTTTATCACTAAACATGTATTTATGGGGGACAGTATTTACATAGTTCCTTCGTGGATTTAGGTTGATTTATGTTGTTCATCTCTTCTATATACTTGCTCTGCAGCACTCTGCTTTGATTCCCAAGCTGGTCTCAGCTTGTGTTGATGATAGAACCAAATCAGCCCAGGCTAAAAAATCTTTCATTTGTCCTGTTTCTCAGCCTACCAACAAATTATCCCTTGCTGAATTAACCATTCCATGAGTGGCCAGTTTTGTCCCCTAGCGCAAGCTCATTCTGAAACTGTTCTGCAGTTGGAACAAAACAGTAGAAAAATTATCTTTGCTCTCCTTTGATTGCTGCTGTCTCTTAATGTTTTCTGGATGTTTACTGGAGGTTGATAATTTTGGGTATCTGTTTTGTAAAAGAATAAGATGTCTTTTATTAAAAGAGCACTGAAAGAATTTTTCTTTGTGAAAACTATTTAACATGGTTAAACAACAGAAATGGCAGGGTAAGGAAGTTTGTGTAGCTTTGGATTTTGGTGCTCTGCTGGTTTACCAGCAGTGCAAGCTACATGCAGCTCATTTTGCTGAGGAGCCTGTGTCTGAAGCCCAACCACTGAGCCACTTAAAGAGCAAACCTCCAACAGGGGATGTGAATTTGTAGAAAGTGTAACAGGACTTTAGAGACTCCTGATGTAAAGAAGTTTCTGTGTGGTGTCTTTATTTACAGTACATGCTTGCAGTTGGTTTTCAAGGTATAGAATGCCAAACAGGAGTCAGGTGTGATAAGTGATGATTTATCTCCCAGCACTTCCTGTATATTGATGTATATTCCTGTATCATCCTGTATATTGATGAATGTTCCCCCCACTACCTGACCACACTTCTCCAATCCATATTCTGTCTCTGTGTGTTGACTTTAAAAGTACAGTTTGCCAGCAATGTTGATTTAATTCCATTTGCTGAAATGCAGTGGTCACAAAGAAGGCAGGAGAGAATTTAATAAGAAATCTGGTTCCCTACCCTGCACCTCCTTGCACAATTTCTGCTATTCTGACAGCTGTTGCTGTGTAAGTTAACTGTTTTGTAGTTAAATATACATAATCTTTATTTTAAAATGAAAATAGAATTTTGTCAGAAATTGGCAGCACTGGAAAAATGCTCCTACTTGCCCTGAGTGGATTATTTTATTCCAGGGAGTGTGTGTATATGACAGAGACTGAAAAAGAGAGAGTAAGTATGTGTGAGCACTGGCAGCAGGCCACACTCTTCAGGCCATGCACTGTATCATCTCTTGCTCTTGCTTCTTGCATTGCCTTGCAAAATGTATAGGTTTAGATATACAGAGTAATAACATTCATTTCAAAATTGTGTTAAATGAGCTCATATTAGTCACTCAGCAGTTATGAAATGCTGCCAAGCACTACGTATCTTGTAAATTTATAGATTTTTTTTTTTTGCTAAGGATGATACACTCTACAGTTACTGAGGCAGAGAGAAAGCATCTTCCTTCACCCATAGCATACTAAAGCATGAAAAAAAGATGCTGAAAGCCAAGATTTCTAATTTGACCCTCCTACTTAGTGCTTCTGAATGTGAAGATTCCTGCTCACTGGGGCTCTTTGCTGGTGGCAGGCAAAATTATCATTCAGAGCATTCCCAGCTGAGGGTTTTGACAAGGTCAGTAACCAGCTCTGGCACAGCATGGCTCCTGCTCCCTCACCACCAGCTTGGTAGCAGGAACAAGTGAGACTTCTGCTGCTTCCCTTCTAACAAGGTATGAATTCCAGATCAAATGTTAGCTCTTCTTGTTTCTACATGAATAAATAGGATTCAACCCCTGGACGTGCTCCAAGCAGGAAAATCATTAAATTTGACTCTTGCTTCCAACTGTTAACGCATGCTGCTCTGACACAATCAGGGAGAGAACTAAAATACATGTATGTTTCAAAGGTACAAGGCAGAGGCAACTGTTAGATAATTTAGTCTAACATTTAGAGTATTGCAGGTGATTATGGGTAAGTGTCACCCCCTTTTTGAGCTCCCTGGCTCATGTTTGACTGAAAAATTAACAGGCATTTATTGAAAATGTTTTTCAGAAAGGAATGCTGTCTTACTTGGTAGTTACTTAGAAATGAGGATTTCAACATCTCTCAGTAGTAATTTGTTCTCCTGGTTAAACAGTCTGTGCTTTCTTCTTTTTCATTGTGTTTTACTGCATTTCTAACTCGAATATGTCTAGTTTCTAGTTTTCTGTAATTTCATGGCAATTTTAAGCTGGCGTAAACTGGCAGAGCTGCTGAAAGAAACAGCTTCCCCCAGTCACTTGCTCCTGCTTTGATTCCAGCTGGCAGGGCTGGGGCATTGGCCCCTGGTTCTTGGCCTGATCTTTCTACAGCTGCACACTACAGGGCCACCAACAACACAACAGCAAAATCAGGTTTGTCCAGGGTCAGCACCAAGATGCAGCTCATAGCACAGCTGCATGGAGGGTGCTGCTATGGATGAGGAGGTGGAACTGAGATGGGAATGAACAGGGATGAGTCAGGGATGAGAAATGGGTGAAGGTGGCTGTCCCAAGAGCAGATGGTGAAGCTGTGGAGTTACTTGCAGCTGTTGGTTCTTAGCCATTTTCTTAAAAAACACTCTTCTAATGGTGGCTTGTGTTGCTGTGCAGCCAGCAGTGTCTGCATCTGTGGGTTGGTCCTCACAGTTAACTACACAACTTCATAACCAGGTGTATCTCAGAGCACTGGAATTAACAAAAATGCAGTCATTAGGGTTTCAAAGGCTCTTCAAAGCAAGTGTTGTCAAGGTATTAACATTTATTTTGTTGATAATTTTTTTGCATCTGTGTTGCAGTAATTGGTGGCAACTAATACTCAAGGGAAAAAAGGCTTTGGAGTGTTTTACTAGAGGGCTTAAATGAAACAAATTACAGTGCTATCAGAGTGACACTGGAATGTGAGGATTGTGTTTAGTAGATATAACCTCAGTCTTAAAGATAGAAATTAAGACCTATTGAACACTAACACTAAACCAGGTGAGTTTCAAGGTAAATTAAGTGCTGCTTTTTTTTTCTACTGAATCTTTGTCTCTCCTAAGAGATCATTTGGTAGGAGATGCCTGTGGCAGCTCTTGTTTTGAATTCTTCATGGTGCTTTTTAGTAAGAGGAGCACATCAGCAGCATTCACAAATCTAGAGATGTACATTATGCTGGTTGTCTGTGCCTCCTTTGTAGTCTGAGGAAGGGTGCAGTTTCCTGAGATACAGAAGTTGGAACTCTGAAAAGCAAGATCCCAGGGACAAATCAAGCTCAGCAATACAAAAGTAGGCAGTTTGGGCAAAGGAATGGCCCCAAACCTTTACCACAGAACACAGAAGTTTGTCCCTCTGCATGCATGTGTAGCTCTGAACTGGAAAGTCAGAATATGGACCAACTTTCTGGGTTGTCACATGTGATGTTGTTCTCTATGTAAGAGAAAAAAAAATATGTTCAGCTACAGTAGAAAGTGTTGACTGATTCTTTTAAAGTGCTGTCAAAATACTTTTTTTTGTTTGCATTTAAGTTTACCAGTGATTCTTAGTGCAGTGAAAGTTGTTACATAAAATTTTACTACATTTCCTTCTGAAAAGACTCCAGCATTTTTCAGGCAGCAGTTCTGAACAATGAACCATGTATTCACTATTTCTTACTGAAATAATACTTACATACTGATTCCATGTCTTCTTCTGGTAGTGCAAAACACAGTGCAAAACCTAAATTCATCCAAGACTAAAAGGTATTCCATTTTCTTTTGACATAGATTTGATTTTGGTTGTGAAATGTTTCATCAGTTGTTGATCTTCACAGGTTCTGACTGGTAGAGATACTATTTCACATATGGGAACTGATGAACACAGTTGCAGAGTCTGGTTTTGCAAGAGGACTTCTTTCTTCTTCCATTTTTGTTTCACAGCTCCTAACAACCCAGTTTGTCAGAGCTGTGGCCTCCACTTAGGGGCAGAGTGAGAAAACAACTTCACTTGAGGTCCAACTGATTGTCAGTGTACATCCCAAGAATGTTCTAGTGCTGTACCTCTTTTTTGCTTGTCTTTATTTCTACATGTCTGAGCTTCCCAGCTTTGTTACCTGTCTCATTTCCCTTCTTACAGTTGCTGGTGGGAATGTGTTCTTGAGCTGTCATGTCCCAGGCCAATTGTCTTGTTCTGATTATTCTTCTCAACATCTATTTTTTTAATAATTTTTTGGTGGGATATGTGGAAAAACTTGCTTGGGTTAAAATTTTCTGACCACCTGTGAATTTATAGGGGAAATTTGTATATTTTTTTATTTAAAACTCTGATTGCAGGATTTTATTGAAGACAGAAGGGTGTCTTTCTCTTCTTTTTTCATCCTTGTTTCAGTGTTGATTGTGCAGATTTGTATTAGCCAGTTAAAGCTGTAAAATACCAAAGTTGCAATAATCTTCATAGGAGGTGGAATAGTTCAAAGAGGGCTTTGCAGTCTGATCTAGATGTTTGTACTTTGAAATAATTGAAGAGAAAGATGCCTTTTTTATTTACAAAACACTTTGCAAATAAACCTTAATACACAGTAAAGAGCAAATAATTTTCTTCCCCACGTAAGGTCTTTTCTTTCTTCAGAAATCTATGTGAAAAGATGGGATTCTTGCCAGCCATAAAAGTTTACAGAAGATGGCTGCTGGTTTTTCCCTTCCTATATTTCAAATATTAAACCATGCAGAATTGTTGTCAAGCTTTCTCAGAACAGGTATGCAGGCTTAACAGATCTTGCTAAAATGCTGTTTTAACTTATGTTCAGATGGAAAGTAAAAGATACAGGAAGGGAATATCAGTACGTAGTGATACAATAGACTTCTTATTTTTTCTCTAAGAATCTCAAATGATGAATTGTTTCTGGAACTTATTTAATCCTGTGGAGTCACATGGGAAGCTTTTAACTTGATTGTCCCAGGAGGGCAGTGAGGCTCACTGTCACTACAGTGCCTCAGCAAATATATTTATCATCTCCACTGTATGTATTTTAAAAACATTGCAAACACTAAATTAAAAGGAAGTCTTGTTCTTGGTGAAAGGTTTATGTATGCCTTTTTCCAAACTACAGTTATCACGAAAGCATCAGCTTTCTAGCTCACCAAGGAGTGTGGTTGTGGCTTTGTATCAGTTTTGTGCATAGTAAATTTGAAGACTCTTTTTCAGGTAAAACATACTGGAACTAGAGAAATTAAAATTTTTAAATTTTCCAAACCTCTTAAATCAGCTGTGGGTGAAACTGTAAACAGAATGAAGAATGTCCCACTGAGAAGCATGGCTGTAGCTTGAACGTACCTTACTGACATAAACAAAACAGGAATTCCCATAGTGAAAAAAATGGAATTAAGAATTTAGATCTTGGTAATTAAGGCTTTGGCTGTGTGACCTTCCCTGGTCCTTTTTTTGAAAATCCTAATGCAGGATGTGTCATGAATGGCATTTGAATTGCTCATATCTTGGCTGAGAAGAGTGGGATGCAGTTGCCCTTTTGTGCTGTCCTGGTTGCCACATTCTCTGGCAAGTGCAAGGCTCTGGAGGAGGGAAATTTGTGTTCCCTGAGGGCATCTGAGCATATCTCAGGGCAGCAGCTATCAGAGCTGAGGGTAGAGAAGGGTAAGGTTAGGAAGGACTGAGCCTGTGTCAGGAATGGAGACTGGAGGAGAAAATGAACAGTCTCAGTAAATACTCAAACGTGGAAAGAAAGACTTCCCTTCAGGGGAAGGATTATTATTATTATTTTGCATTTATATTATGCAAAAATCAGGTTGTTAATGGACTGAGAACAAGCCTGAAAAAAACCCCACATTAAGCCACAGTGGACTAGGGGAGTTACTTAGATGTCTTTTATTCATCTTGCTTTTACTATTCAAGAGTTCCATGTTTTATAATTTTTTCTATTACAGTGAGCTCTGGAGTTTAGGTACTTTTAGTGTTTGAGGCTTGATCTGAAACAAGAGCAGGCAGATTCTCCAAGCCCTTGGTGACTCAGGGCTTTACAAAAATTGTGACAGAGAAGATGGAACTCTGAAGGTGGAAGTAGACATGTCCTCTGGAGACTGAGACAAGAGATTTTTATTTTATTTATGTTTTGAAGAGACAGCAATGCAGAAACATTCCCTCAAGTCTAGAAAAGATCTGCAGAGTGTGATACCCCTTTCTTCAAAGTGTTACCCAAAACTTCAGCTAGTGCAGCTCCTCATTAATCCAGATCTCTCTGGAGCACCTGAGAGTGATGAGTGTTACAGAACTTAAAGAAATCAAAGTCAGGCATTGACTTCATTGCTCCATGACCTTTATCTCTAGGGAGCAGCAAGAGAATGCAGTAGCCCAGGAACCAAGTCAGATCATTGGACAGGCAGAGACTGAGCTGGGATTGAGAAGCAGAAGGAACACAGCAAAGATAAGCCATTGCACAGGTGGGATTGCTCATAGAAACAGACCATCTGAAGAGTAGGTGTTAAAATGAATATATTTAACATAAATACATCTTCTAAAGGTTTCCGAAATACATAAAGAAAAAAAAGCTAGCTAGATCTTTCTTATAGCCTTGGAAATGATTTACTTGCTATGGGATGATGAGGATAGGAAAAAGATATAGCAGCTCCATTGCTGACTACAGGTGGAGACTGTAGAAGTCAGCTGATTGAAAGATGTCTTCAGAAGGGTATAGGATTTAAATCAAGTTAGAAGCAACCTTGTGACACAATTGCTGGAATAATCTTGAAGATACTGGTCTGAGATAGTGGTCTGAGAATAAGGCAAATGAAAACAAAGTGTTGGTGCCTGGTGAAAAGTGAATGCCCTGGTTTTTGAAATACCTCAGTGGGTTGAAAGGACAACACTGGAGAACTGGTCATGTACCAAATTTGGTCTGGAACAATGATAGATCAATGCTATGAGTTGATGCTTGTAGATCCTCTAGGAAAAAGCAGGTTTCTCTGCATTACCAGGGCATGCAGGAGAGTCTGTGTGTATTTGTGAAGAGGAAAATCCAGAGAAAATGTCCTCCCAGTTGCACAGTGTTCTGTCATGCCTGTTCTGCAGGGAGAATCTCAGTGAGATGCAAACCAAACCAAACCTGAGGGACTGAGAGAGGGGCAGGTTGCCTGTCCCAGAGGATAGAGATGGCCAATGGACTCTGGGCTGTGGTGGGACAGAGGAGATGAAAACTCATCTTCATCCTAAGTTGTATCCAGAAATGATTGAACAGGTCTCACTTCTGGAATTGCTGAGCAGTGAGGGGAAGAAAATGCCTGTTCTTTTCAGCTCATCTTTCAGAAACCTTCTTTGTAAAGGGACAAGTTATGTCACTGAAAAGGAGGTGCAGAGGGAAGCAAGGAGAAACTACAGAACCAACCAAGAAGAAATCAGCCTGTGTAGGAGTACTTAAATATGCTTTTTTTCCCCTTAGATTATTATTTCTTAGATAGAAGGAGATTATTCTTAGATTAGAAGATTATTCTTAGATTATTAGATTATTCTTAGATTCTTCTGTATTCTTAGATTATTATTTCTTAGGTAGAAGGAATATGGTTTTTTATCCTAATTTACAAGCAAGTGATTCAGGAAGGCAAGGCAAGGCAGAAGGTAACAGTACAATTTTGTGATTATTCAGAGAGTGAAAAGATGAGTTTTAAATCATTCTGAAGCTTGCTGTGACTTTGAAAGTACCTTTCCAAGAGCAGAGTGCTTAGAAGGGAGGACTGGGGAGCAGCAGAGGAGGGAGGACTGTGAAGTGGGTAGGGATAGATGCACAAGCAGTTTTTTCCCTTGGGGACCATGTGGTGTTTTCTGCGAGTCAGAAATGTGCTGAGAGAAGCCAGAAGGAGAGGACCTGCCCTGCCAAGGACAAAGTGGACACTGGGGAGTTTGTTATAAACCCATTTCATTTCTGTTACAGGTTACAGAATTAACAAACATATTCTTGTGGCTCTTAGGTGTCTCATTATGAAAAGGTGCAGGCAGATCCATCTCCACAGTGCTGCCTTACTTGCAGCCCTTTCAGGATATTTTTTAATACAAATTTATAAAACAAAATACATAAGTATTTGAGTTAAGGTCTTGAGAAATAATTGTTAGCTTGGGCATATTAATAGATCTTCCCTGTCTTTCATGAGACAGCCTCTGGATGCAGCAGTGACTCTTTACATGCTTGATGTATTTAGTGAAAATTATTTTGTTAACAAATAGAACATGAGAGAACAATGAGAAAAAGATTTCTGAAAAAGTGAAATTCTTAACTTCAGTGACAGAAAAGGTTATTAGGCTTGGTGTTCTGGTGCTTGTTTCTGGTTTTTTTGTGGTGGTTTTTTTGTTTGTTTGTTTGGGGGCTTGTTTGTTGCTTGTTTTTCTTTTTAAAGCCCAGATGGTCAGGTTGTTACATCGTGAGATATCAGGGAAAAGAAAATTTCCTGTGCTTGTTGCCAAGCTATTTGAATGCAGAATTACATACTTTGTTAGGCTTTTAATTGTTTTTAGCAAACAAAACTTTCCTAGTTTTAAAAGCTAACTGAATTTTGAAGCAATTTACTGTATGATACAAAATACAGTGATTCAGCATTCGTGATGAGAGCTATTTATAGTTACTCTATTTTTATTCAAAGAAAAACAATAGCACTGAATTCAGGCAGTGTGATCAGACATTTAGGAAGGTCCCTATTGAAGCTGAGGAAAATCTCATATTGCTTGGATCTTGAAAGCTGAACTTGTGAGCTCTTTCAGCATCAACATTTCAGTGCTGTCCTCCCGAAGGTGAAATTCAGTGCTGGGCTGGAAATCTACACGAGCAGTGTTTCTCTGAAGCAGAGTCTGTATGCATTATTTTGGGCTAGCAACATTCACTGTATTTTATTTTTGAGGGATTGAGCTATATCATTAATCTCTGCTCATTTTGACCATCTCTTTCAGGTCTCCATGACTGTTCTGTTATCCTGCTGCTGCAACCAATGTGGATCTGAATGCTGTGGCTGCAAAGGCTTTTTACTTTCTCATGCTGGATCCCTCAAATCCAAGAGCTACTCGGCAGTTTCCAAGGCAACCACCTGTGGAATAATTAAAAAGGATGAAGTGTTAGTGTGCTGGATGGAAGGATTTCTTGCCTGGAGAGGGCATTTCATTTTCATCTGCCTTGAAGAATCAAACATGTTTCTGCCAGGAAAGCTAAGGTAGTACAATTAAAAAGTGGTGATGTATTTTTTCAGTGTACTGAAAGTTTGAGTAGGAGCAATGATCTTAATATCTGTATACTCCTCACTTAAGAAAATTACCTTTCTGTTAATCCCTTTCTGTTAATTTTTTGGTGATATTTAAACAGAAAATGTAGGAGAAAGATGGTGATGGTGGAAGGGCAGTATGGATGAAAAATATTTTGCATCAGTAAAACAGTTGCATGAACTGTTTTGGACTTCATACCATCTTTCCTCAGGGATGATTTTAAGCTTGCTGGGACTAAAATGGAGCATACATTAGTGGAAGCATAAATATAGGAAGTGTGGCCTTCATGCCAAGTACACCAAGATTTCTTTGGCATTCAGTGAAGTGATAGATATAAAAGGAATGTAGGAGTGGGCTCACTGCAAAATGACAGTCAGAATCAAGGATCAATCTTTATCCCATAGCTTAAAGGGTATGCAGTGATTAAGCTGATGGTGAAACTGCACTGATAATCTTTTAGTTTAGCTTCTTTAGGAAAGCAGCATCTAAAATAATTTTAATAACCACTTACCCAGAGCTGAAATTGCATAGTGGAGAAATGAAAAGGTAGGAGCTATGTTAGAAAAACAATAGCAAAAAAAGCAAATTTGCTTCAGAAAGTTTGAAATTGGGCTACAGAAGTTTATGGTAAAGCTATTAGGCTTTAGTTAACTGGAGGAGTTCTTCTCAAAGTAAAATATGTTACTGGATGTATCTGCTTATTTTATCTCCTTTCTCTGCCAGTCATTCAAGTATATTTGAATAGAAAAATATTACTAATTTCTGACAATGAAGTTAAATGGAGAAAGCCACATTCACATTCTTCCAATAGTGCAAATAATTGTTCAGTTAAGTCTGGATACCTAGCTTGATGCTTTTGTGTAGTTAATTTTAGGCATGATGCTTTGTGCAGTTTATTTTAAGCAAAAAAATAATTTCTAAATTTTGAAGTAGAAATATTTGGGATGCCATCTGGGCTTTACATAATAAATTTTCACTGCCAAAATGTTTGTGGGATTCTACTGGGATGTGGATGGGATTTCACATTCCTTCCCTTCCACAGCACAAGAGGATCATTGTTTTTAGATATGGAGGATCCAAGAAGAAACAAGAATTTCATGATGGCAGCTTTGTGATTTTAGAGAATACAAACAGAACCTGTCCCATGCCCACTGCTACCTTTTACAACTGCTACAGAATTTCAGAAGTTAAAGCTTGAGGTACTGAGTGCAACTCCAGCTAAGCCCTGATACTTGGTTTCCAGTTCATTGGTTTGCTGTCTCCATGGCTTAACTGCCAAATGGGTTTTCTTTTTTGGAGTCATTCCTTGGGCTGTTCAGTTTATTCCAGTGTAGAGCAGAAACCAGGATTTATCTTCCCCAAGCACAAAGAAGATGATACAGAATTGAGACAGTGCAAGTAAAGGTAGTTATTGTGTGTGTGTATCCAAATCTTTTGCTTGCCAGGAGGCAACTCTCAGAGATGGAAGTGGATAGCTGTCACAGAGCTTCAGTGGTGTGGATTTGTGTAAAACTGAGGGAATAGCAAGGTAGCAATCACATGAAGTAGTGCAGGATTGCTGGGTATACATGGAAGAGAAGGTTCATTGTGGACACCCCTAGAAAACACGCTAAACATAAACTTTTTTCAGTTTTATGTCAGATCCTGTGGGTGAGGTTTTTCTCCTGAAGTTTAGATTTCCAGGCACTGCTACAGCAGGTGGGGAAAAGCAGGTACAGTGAAGGCTGCCCAGGGAGGTTGTGGAGTCCCCTTCTCTGGAGATACTCAGAACCTGCCTGGGTGCAGTTCTGTGTAATGTGCTGTGGGTGATCCTGCCTTGGTGGGAGAGTTGGACTGGATGATCTCTAGAGGTCCCTATCAGAATTATCACTCTGGTAATTCTGTGATTCCCTGAAGGTACCTATTCCAGACCTCTCAAAAGGTACCTGTAGAATAGAACTTCTCTCTTTACATTAATGGTTCAGCTGGGACCACTAATTTAGCCTAGGTATCTAATATTTCAGAAACTCAAGTGTAAAATTAGATGTCTTTATATGTGAAGCTCACCTACACTTTTTTTCTCCATGTTTCATTTCCAATCCAGAGCTTCTGTGCTAAGTGGAATTACACATGGGTTACTGGTACAACCCACATACTCATCTTCATTTCCTGAACTTGGGTGGTTGACCCTGGCAATTTTTCTAGACTTCATGTACAAGCCTGTGGTTCAGTATCAAGGATCCTGGAGAGCCACATGGAGTTTGTTAACATAGCTTCTAAAAGAAATAAAAACATGCATGCTAAATTTAGGCAGATGGACTGTGTGAAAGAAAATACAGTGGCTAGGCAGAATTGATCTCTGTTCTGTATATAGCTTATGTTTTAATGATCTTTATCCTTGAGAAGTTTTACAAGACTGAAGGGGAGTAAAAATTTAGAGGCAGTGATTTGTTCAATAGTTTTAGTTTCTTAAACTTGATGCAGTTATGTGGCAAAACAAGTTGTTCTTGTGCCCTTGACTATCAGGAATTAGTACTATATGCAATTGGAAAAAAAAAAAATTTGTATTCCTCATTCTATAATGAAGATTTGTTATGCTTCGTGTTGGAGTAACTTTTTTCCTTGCCTTTTGAAAGGAGAAAAAATGGGAAATAGTGATATGGCAGTTCTTTAAAGATTGTTTTGATACAGTGGTGCCCATTTCCCCTGTTTCTGTACAGGCAGAGCAACTGTATCAAGAGTCACAAGTGTGGCAGTCTAGAAGTCATTAAAATATCCATTAAGAATATAGATAACAGTTTCCTCTTGTTTACTTGGAAATTTGGGTAATTTTTCAGGTTGGGCTTTTTCAGAAGGAGCCTGGAGTAAAAATGTAGAGGAAATGTAAGGACAGAGTGATAAGCAGCAAGTCAACTTCTGGTTCTTTGAAGAGGAAAATCTCCTGTGGAGACAGGCTGAGGGAGCTGGGGTTGTTCTGCTTGGAGAAGAGAAGGCTCCAGGGAGACCTAAGAGTGACTTTCCAGTATCTGAAGGAGACTTACAGGAAGGCTGGAGAGGGACTGTGTGCAAGGGCCTGGAGTGATAGGGTGAGGGGAAATGGTTTTAAATTAGAGAAGAGTGGATTTAGAGTAGGTGTTAGGAAAAAGTTCTTTACCATGAGGGTGGTGGAAAAATGGAAGAGGTTGCCCAGGGAGGTGGTTGAGGCCTCATCCCTGGAGATATTCAAGGTGAGGCTTGAGGAGGCTCTGAGCATCCTGATCTGGTTGAGGGTGTCCCTGCTGACTGCAGGGGGTTGGACTGGGTGACCTTTAGAGGTCCCTTCCTATCCAAATTATTCCATGACTCTATGATTATATTGTCCAGTCAGTAATCTGCCCACAGTCCTTTTTCATTTTTTTCCTACTCATTTACTGGTTTTGCTGCTGTGAATAACTTAGTAGAATCAAAAGATGTTGTCATCTCACTGTTGAGCCCTTTTCATGTCATTTATGAATTCATTGAACAGTGCTGGGAACAAATCCCAGCAAAGATCCCCATGGAAAGAGCTGAAACCTTGCCAAGTCCTACCAGAAGTTTGTTTTTGCACATGGCACAATTGAATTTGTAGAAATTTCACTGTGTTCTTTTGGTACACTGGTAAACATGGATTCACCATAAAAATGTTAGTAGGAATTGATAACTTAATGTGTAAGACATCTACTGTCACTCTTTATTGTCTGTATATTTGTGATTTTACCTTTGAAAATGATACAGTGAGGGAAAGGCTTCACCTTTTTGTGTGTTTGAAGATTGCCTGACAGTTTGAGGCCCAGACCTTCCTCTTTTTCTGAGTTTTTGTTCTTGAAAGCAACTTTGTTGACACTTAAATAGTTTATCACTCTCTGAATTGCTAATATATACAAAAGAATATTGAATAAGAGATACTAAACAATCAAATCTCCACAATGATACATTTACTGTGGTTTTACATGGTAGTGTAGGAAATTACCTTAGCAACAGATCTGTTACTTGAGGGAATTGGGAATGTTCAGCTTGGAGGAGGTTGAGAGGAGACCTTACTGCTCTCTACCTCCCTGAAGGGAGGTTGTAAGGAGCTGGGTGCTGGGCTCTTTTCTCAACTGAACAATGCTAGGATTAGAGGAAATGGCCTAAAGTTGCACCAGGGGAGGTTCAGACTAGATAGCAGGGAGAATTTTTTCCTGAGAGAGTACTCAGGTGCTGGAATGGGCTGCCCAGGGAGGTGGTGGAGTCACCATCCCTGGAAGTATTTAAAACCCATGCAGATGAGGCACTTCAGGACATGCTCCAGTGGGCATGGCAGAATTCTTCCTAAGCCTCACCTTTGTTGTTCTGTACCCTGGTGTGTTACCTCCTTCCTAAGATGGGGGGGGACCAGAACAGCACGAGGAGTTCAGGGTAGGAACAACGAACACAGTGTCACAGTGTCACCCTGCTGATTCTTGTGACACTCTCTCTTCCCTTCCTAATTATTCCTGAAATTCTGTTTGCTTTTTCACTTCTCTCGTTATCAGCCCCTGTGAAAATTGTGTTTTCATAAAGCTATCTACAGTGACTTCAAGGTTTGTCCTAATCAAGAAGAACTACTTCAGAATCCATCATTTTCTGTGTGTAGAAAGGTTTTGGTTGGTTGGTTTTTTTTTTTTTTTTGTTGGTTTTTTTTTTTTTTTGAAATGCAGAGCCTTGTGTTAATCTACTTGAATTTCATCTTCTGTTTTCTCTCCCAGTCAGACTGTATAATAACTACTTGGAAGAGAAGACTGAGCAGAACTACTTTGATGCACTTAATGTTTTATCTTTAATAGACCTCTGACCTTACATTGCATGGTTTTCAGCATAATTTATTTCTAATTTAAATGAGAGAGCTCTAGCTACAGGTCTGTCTAGAAGTCTACTTTTCTGTGTGTGTGTATAGATGGATATATTCTTAGCATGTTAATGAGCTGTTGATTAGTAAGACCTTCCTGCTCACTGCTCTACAGATGAATTTTCTTCAAGAGCTTTTAGAGAAGTTGGTAATTTTCAGGGTCTCCCAATATCCAATTAATCAGAGCTCCTTCAGAGCCTTCATATGTGTGACCTGCATATTGCAGTCCATCAGTTGCCATTTTTAGAATTTAAGTTTCCTCAGAAACCTGGCTGAGTACATGTATTCCTGGCTGTGTTATTACTGGTAGTGACAGGTGAGGAGCCTTTTTCCTTGTCTACCCTGCAGACAGATTCCAATGCTGGAAGTTCCCTAAAAGATACCAAGCAATCAATTGATTTGGTTTTTTTGTTTGGCAAATAAGTTGAGGTTGTCCCCCCTCTCTGTGGCTTTGTCTTGTAAACCATATTTTTTACATTTTTATCACCTGTTGGCCCAGCAGACTTTCTGATAAGCTTCATCCTTCTGGTATATTTGTTAAAATTTTCTTCTAGCACAGCTCAGTTCTCAATATTATTTTTTTTTTTTAGCTTGAAATGCAACAAATTTTCACTTAGTTTACTGAAGTTTGTATTTTTTACTAGCATCCTAGTATGACTTTACTTTTTGAAGGGCATGCATTTGCATACTTTCTTAATGTGTTTTTTTTTCTTTCGTAAGCTACACTTACCCTGTTCTTCCATATGCAATATGGGATCTTTAGCAAGCTGTCAGCCCCTAAAAAAACTTTCACCTTTTTTCCTGTTCTTTTAGTTTTCTTTAAAGAAGCTTCTTTTTTTTCTTAATACAGAACATTTGAAGTTAGGACCCGACAAAGGTCATGTGGTCCAACCCTCCTGCTCAATCAGATTTTTTTTTTTTAGTTACATGACTAAAAATAGGAAAAACTAAAACTTCAAAAACTGAACTTGAGTGCATTGTAATCAGTAATGCAGTCAGTCCTCAGCAGTGAAGGTCTTACACACAGTTGGGGATTGGGTTGAGCTTTGCTTCTGTTGTGAATTTTCAGAGTTGTTGAAGTGGTAGTTAATGATGTCTTTAAAATGCAGTGTTCACATCACTGACAGTGCAGAGAATTTCATATCTCTCCAAAGCCCTAAAATTTGGCCACTTTATTCTCAAGAGGTGATGTTCCTTTCAGGCTGGAGCTGGGAAGCCTCTGTCCTGCTGAACAGACTTTTGTGTGTTTTCTTCCTTACTGTGCTTTTGTTGGAAGAGGGTTTTGAGCTTCATGAACTTCAATGAGTTTGAGATACTCAGGTCACTCAGATGATGTGATGCAGTTCCTACTGGAAAATTACTCTGGGGTTGTGGCTCTCATCCAGCTGGAATATTCTCCACTATACAAAATAGCTCAGTCATGGTGGTGCTTAAGAAAGATCAACCCCAGCTCAGTGTGGTGTGGTGAGAAGCAAGGAGAAGGCTTGCAATGTCTCTTTGGTTAAAATGAAGGTGGGTGACCTAAAAGGATAAAATGAGAGTGCAATTTAAAGCTGAACATAAAGATAGGTGTAAAAGTAATGTTTATTGTGAGGAACAGCTTGGAGTGACTTGAGTGCTTGGTAGTTTTGCCTTTTTTCCTCAGCTTTCTTAAATGAGTGAGAAGTCTACAACTTAGAGATGTGATCACATGTTGCTGGCATTTCTAACAACATTATATATAGAATCATAGACTCATTAAGGTTGAAAAGACCTCTAAGATTATCAAGTCCAACCATCAACTCAGCACCACCAGCTAACTAAAGAATGTCCTCAACTGCTACATCCACATGTTTTTTGAATGTGTGAGTCCAGTACTTCCCTGGACAGCCTCTTCCAGTGCCTGACCACTTTTTCCATGAAGAAGTTTTTCCTAATACCAATTTAAACTTTCCCTGGTGCAACTTGAGTCCATTTTCTCTCATTCTGTCACCAGTTAGATGAGAGAAGATGCTAACCCTCACCCCCCTACAGCCTCCTTCTAGGTAGAGCTCCAGACCCTTCACCAGCTCTTTATCTCTTCCCTGGACACACTCCAGCAATTTGATGCCTTTTTTGTAGTGAGAGGCCCAAAACTGACCACAGGTTTTGAGGTGCAGCCTCACCTGTGCTGAGTACAGGGTAACAGTGACCTCTCTAGTGCTAGCCAGACTATTGCTGATACAAGCCAGGATGCTTTTGACCTTCTTGGCCACCTGGGCACACTTGTGTTTAGCTGGAGGTCAACCTGCACTCCCAGATCCTTCCCTGCCAGGCAGCTTTCTAGCCACTCTTCCCCAAGCCTGTAGTTTTTGAACTGCGAGGTCTTTCTGCAGAAAGCAGTAATAATTATGCTTTTCTCTGAGTTTGAATTGTGTGGCTGAGCTGGGAGTATTGCCCACATGGTGACCAACCAGTGCCTCTGTAAACTCTGCTTTTTCTAGTGCTTAAGCATAGCCCTCTGCAAACCAGACATTTTCTTCCAGTGTTGAGGAGAGGCAGGAATTGTCAGGGAGCATTCCTTGCACTAGTGTAAGATTCCCATGGCAGGATGGGATCAAGAGTTCTTCTCTGGAAGTGCCTGTTCCACAGGGGTTGTAGAAAGATTTTTGGTGAATGAGGAAAACCCTGACATTTTCAACGCAAGAAATTGGGTGAGATGAATCTATCCTTAAAGGTCATACTTAATTTGTGTGTTGCCACTTTCTGTCTGTTCTGCATGGTCAGTGGCAATATATCATCAGTTCAGCTGTTTTTTGAATTTTTAAGATGAGTTTGTGAGTCTGGGGTTATTCATACGCTACCAAAAAAAAAAAACCAACCCAAACCCCAGACTTTTTTGAGTCTATCTTTTAGTATATTAGTTGTTAGTGATTGTTCATCCAAATGACTGATCTGACTAGCTGGAAATTTTGTGGTTCTTTACCTGCAACTTTATGAGAATGCATGCTGCAGCTCAGGGCTGTGTGGGTGAATGGACAATACTGTGTAAGCGTGCAAACACGGACTGGTGAGCAGCCTTTGGGCTGAGGTTAATGAGCTGTTTCTGTTCCCTTTTCTTCTGTCTGGAGCTTCCTCAGTTTTGGGCTCTGAGAATGCAGACTGGTCTAAAAACTATGTAGATTATTACATAACGCAGGGCTGGGTTTTATGTCAGCTGAATGGTATCTGATCTCAGTTTCTAGCAGGTTTGAAATGCTCTTCTGCCCACCAGACAATGCCAAGGCTAAGGGCTGGAAGCAGGTGTTTGCTTCAGCCATGAAGTTCACAGCTTTCTTATCATTTATATTAATTTGGTGTTTTCTGGAGGACTGAGAGATGCTGAGAACACGATGTTGATTTGTTCCCATCAAACAAACATAGACTGAGTGGAAAAGCTCAAGGATGGTGTAAGGACACAGAAGATGAGGGGTGTTTTCAGTTAATGCCTGCCAAGGATTAAGAAAAATTAACACAAAATTTTTGTGGTCTGGGTTCATACTCACTCAACGAGTTGTCTGTTCCACAGATGAAGGCTGCAGAGGGTACTTGGGTTAACTCTTTTGAAACAAGGGTTCATACACAATTTGCAGGGGGATGTTTCAATTTCCTTGGGATACAGTAAATTGCAGTTCAGTTATGCACTTCTAATGATTCTCAAGAAAATGACCCCATTGTCCCTGCTCAGGCAGAAATCTCATTTAAGTTCAATGGTAAGATTTTGGTTTTGGTACTGAGGCCTGAATAAAAATTAAAGGTTTACTCCACACTGTCTTAAGTATGAGATGGGACTTCTGGGCTACTGGTGAATAATCAGGTTTGTGTTTATTCCTTCAAGTTGTCTATTTTCACCTTCTATAGTGTCCTAAGATTATTTCTGGAATGATTTTTCTCTTATTTTCTATTTTAGATACTTGATGCAGGATTTCAAATTCTGCTGAGGTGTTGGCAGTGTTACACAGTATGTTTCATTTGCAGTAACTCCTTTCCAGATTTGTGATGCAAATACCATATTGGCAGATCTTCAGCATGCTGATTCCTCGGGAGTTGAGGGTTTCATCTCACCTAACTTGCATCATAAAAGGCAGTACCCATCTAGTCCAACTGGATTAGGCTTAATCTCTGATTTTCTGAGTGCTAAAGTGAGGTGAGATTTATCCAGAGTCTCTTATTTGTTGGATTTCAAACAGCAAGAAGATGTACTCTTCTTTTTATTATTGTTGCTCTAAATGGAGAACTTAGGCTTCCTTCATAGTTGTTATTCCTTGGTGTCCTGCCATAAAAAGCAGGCTAAAGATAATTCTGCAAAAGAAACTTCAAAGATTAGCATCCTAAAGACTTAGGTGTAACTCACTTGAAAAAAAGCTTGCCTTGGCAAATAGGCATTTTTTTTAGAATGATACTGCTTCTCTTTCTTGACGCTCTTTCTTAAAAAAAAATCTTTAAAAAGCTTAAAAAAACACACTGCCATATGCTGCTGCAATACCAACACATGAACTGTATTAAAAAATAAATGAACAGAACTGTGATTTGAGGTTTTAATTCTGCAGAGAGATCCATTTTGGAGCCCTTTTTAACTCTACAAAAGACCTAAGTTTAGTTGTACCACATGCCTGTCTAAAACATTTTGGAGGCTTTGGGTCTGCCATCAAGATGAAGAGGCTGAGAATGAGAGAAAGAAACTTCTGCAGTTCCTGGAAAAGTATTTGGTGAACAGACAAATGAAACTGCTACTGCAGAAAAGTTTCACTGTGGTTCAGAGGATGGGAATGTGCACTGTGGACTTCATGTCAGAACCAGGCTCTCTCTGATCATTTATACTTCTTGTTTGGTTGTAGATCACTTCTAGGTTGCTCAGTGTGGAAACAAGGTGGGCCTCTTCTAATAAACTGAGTGGGTTTGAAGTGTCCTGTGGTCACAACATGCTCATGGACAGTGCTTGGACACTGTCATGTGTCATGGACACTGTCATGGACACTTGGACACGGATGTTTTCCTGAGATCTGTTCCTGGTGAGGATGTGGGTAACACACCCTGTGCTGCAGGCAAAGACAGCTCAGCTTTCTGGGTGCAGGTTGTGCACTGACACTTACCCTCAGTGCCAGAAATTGGGCTTTCACAATTTTTTTGTCCTAATATAGGGGTAGGCACAGGTGACTTGTTGCCCAGTGTTTCACCTTGATCAAGTAAAAGTCATGAGGCAAACTTTTGTAAGCAAGCAGCTCTAGAAGTGTGGATACAGAATTGTACATCAAGTTTACTTGATAGCTTTCAGAATTGTAGGCATAGGTTCACAGTCTCCTTTACTTCTGCTGTTTACTGACAACAGCTTTAAGACAAATATTTCAGTATTACATAGGATTTAGACTTCTAAATATGAGTGTTAATCTTTCAAGATCTGCTTGTGCATTTGAACAAAATTTGGGGACCGTATAAACGTGTTTTTAATTGTGAACTGATAATTTAGATGTTTATTTTTTTTTGTTTTATGTAGACATTTGCCAAGGAAAAAAGTTTTGACTCCCAGCTGCTTCTCTCCTCAATGTTGTTTTGGGCCAGAGTAATAATAAACTTGGAAGTAATAAACTCACAGAGCTGTATGTTGCTGCCATTCATGGGGAAGTGCTCCTGCTGATTTCATTCTTTGTGCTGATCTGATAGTGGTTGATGCAGTGATCTCATAAGGAGACATCTTAGTTTAATTCAAAGGTTTTTATTAAAGCCATATTTATTTATTTTAGTGATAGCAGCAGGTATTTGCAATCTTGAAAAGCTTAGAAAACTGCAATTCAAAACAGTACTTTTTTTTTTTTCCCCCTTGGAGAAGACGACCTGACAGGAATGCATGGAAACTGTCGACCACATTCCTGACCAAAAATTCAGGCACATTTAGGTCACTAGCATTTCAATAACTTGATAATTAAAGAGAAATTATAAATAACACTTTGCGTTGTTTTTACGTGCCTTCTGGGTTTTCTTGGAGGGGGGAAGAATGTCAGACAAATTTCAGGCATTTCTGTGTTACCTTGGAGACTAGAAAATATTTCATTATTGGCGTCTGAGATTCTTACGTAACCTGGTAATTCTGGGAACAAGAATTAAAAAAAAAAATGCTGAGCAGTTGGAGTCTTCTCATAAAATTATGAGATTCAGAAACACTGTGCTAGATACTTCTGTGATAACTTCCTCAGATATAATGCTCTTCTGGTTCCTGAAATGCATTTATTTTGCTGGGAGTCAGGATTACATCCTTAGGGATTTGAACTTCAGTTCCATGGAGTAAATGACCTGCTGGCAATTTCTAGATAAAACTTCTGTATTTGCTATTGACATAAAATACTAAAATGGCATAAAATGGAAGTACAAGGGCAAAGAGTTCACCTCCTGACATCAGGAGCAGAACTGGTACGTATTTAGGATGTGGTTTGTGTGGTGGTGTGTGTGCAGTCCGCAGCACAGCCCTCTAAGAAGGAGTTTGTCCGAATCTCTTACTGTTGTCAAGAGGATTTTTGGTTTTTTCCAAGTTCAAGGTCTGTACTTATAATGGGGCAAGCCAGGAAGGGACTTTCCCTGCTTTTATTTCATGTGAAACACAGCGTGGCTTATCTTGCCTGCTCTGTTTGTTCAAAACTTTTATTGCATTCAATGGAGAGGGCTTTATTAATTGTTTTTTCAGCATAAAATGAAAATGATGATGAGTTACTGTTGCCTGCTTTGGAAATTTTCTGATTCTTTTAAGTTGGTTAGAAATTGCCTTATTCTGATAACTTCTTCAGAGTACAGAGAGTCTGACATGGGAATCCACAGCTTCAGGATGACTCAGATTTAAAAATGAGTCAGTTATACCTTATTCTGTTAAGCTTAATTCTATTTTTTGAGGTATAGAATTAGAAGCAAGTAAAAGGAGTGGCTTAAGGTGCCCTGTCCAGTACTGTGTAAATTTACCTGCAATGGGGCAGAGGGACAGTGTCAGAGATGATTTAATAACTCTATAGCAAGTGCTGTAGAGTGTCAGAGTGAATAAAACAGGAACAACTTACTGTCCTGAGCTGATATTAATCACAGAAGGAACCTCTTTTTTGTAGAAGAAATTTTGAAGATTGAGGACTTAACCTGAAATAAAAAAATAATAAATTTTTAAGATGGAATACCCACAAGACATGTCTTTCTCTTTAGTTTCTGAAGATCAGCTTTTGGGTTTCCAATAAATACTATCAGACATCCTGTTTGCAGTGCAGTTTCTAGAATAATATTTTTCAGTTTAGATCAAGGGTCATACATAAGCCAATGCTTGCTTTTCATTTTGATTTTCTTGTTTCTTCACTTCAGAGTTCAGAATCTATATCTTTTATTTTATCATTTTCTGTCTCAAGAAACAGTCATCCTTCCCTACAGTATTTCTTTTAGTGTTACTCATTTACCAGAAGACATTTGTGATGGTGATGGATTTATTGTTTGTTACCTTCCCTCCCTGTGTGCTCCTTGCAAAGTGTTTCTGATGGGCTCTGAGCACCCTGGCACAGCCAGTCATGGAGGGTAGAGCATGTGCTTCTAAAAGCCCTAACATTTTACTGAATTATTGAACTCTGTGTATTGTCCACAAGTCCTCCAAGTTCTCTTTCAGCGTAAATAAGAAATTCAGATTCTGTGATGATGGGATGGATGGCAACAAAAAGTGTTTGGATGATGGGAGGGTTGGGAAGAGGGAGCTGTGTCATGAAAGCATCAAATATGTCTTTATTCACTTCTGTTAATTGCTTTTCTGGCTAAACTGTTATCCTCTTATAATAAACAATTTAAGTTGCCATCTGTTTCTCCTCTAAATTAAGGTCTTTTATTTTCTTTCTTTTCTGTCTTCAGCTTCCGTGGCACTTTTTGAAGTAACAAGGTGCAAGAAAAATAGTAGCTCATCTATTTTCCGTGCTTGATAAATCTATACTATAAAAATCTATGAAGGATAAATCTATGAAGGGAAAGACCATCTTTAAAATGCTTCCTTCAAGTCAAAAGAACATGGTTAATCTTCAGGCAGCATACAGCAATAAGCATTACATAGCAGTAACAATATAATTGAACATTAAAATTAATGGCAATAGTAGTTTTAGGATTTCATAGCTAGTTTTTAATAATTTTTAGATTCATGTTTCTACACTAAGCCTGTAATCTACTCGGGCCTTGTATATAAGATGAGGTATTTTACACAGAAGTGGGTCTTAAAGTGCTGTTAGATAGCTCTCTAGTCCCAGTACACCAAGCAGTGGGAAGTATTTAACAATCCTGTTGCTAAAAAGTGACAAGTTACTTCAAATCTGATAATTTTTGGCTTCTAGCTGTAGTATCTTACTATGCCTTTCTCTGCAAGGATTGCAGGGTTGTTTGTTATTTGTCAGATTTACAAAATACGTATAAAACCAAGGTTGCATACTCATCTTCTCCTTAATAAAAGAGAACTTTGAGGTAGCATCATGAAGTCTGTATCCCAGCCAGACTGAACTGTTCTTCTGAGGCCTTCATCTGAACTCTTGCCAGTTCTTCAGCATCTTTGTCGTGCGGATGTCAGAACTGGACATGAAGTTCCAGCCTAGCCTTTAGCTTCGTTTGTTTCATAAACACTGAAAGATGAGATCATCAGCCAGGCCCTTCAATCCAGCTTTGCCCTGCCCTGGCAGCCCAAATGGTGGTGATTCAGTACAGTTGCTTCAGAGCCCTTTTCTGGGTAGAAAGTGTCCAAGTCACGGAGGAGTAGCCCATGTTCCTTTTTCAGACATGGGTGACTTGATTTGTTAGGATTAAAATTGGTTGTTGTCTTCAACCACCAGGCTGCTATGGAGTTATTATTTCTTCTCTCAATTATTATTATTATTATTATTATTATTATTATTATTTATTATTATTATTATTATTATTATTATTATTATTATTATTATTATTTATTCTACAAGGTCCAGTACCTGTTGTGCCTACATGTCCACCATGCTATAAGAAGAAAGCCTGTCATCCACTTGCTTTGCTTAACAAAGGAGTTACCAGCTCTGGAAAAAATGAGGGGACTTTGGTATTGCAGGTGGTTATTCTTATGGATGGAATGAGTCACTTTTATGTGGACTTTTTAACATGCAGGCAAGTGAATCATCAGGTGTTGATCAGATTAGTCTTTGCAACAGGACATGCAGAAGGTCATGTTTTCTCACTGAGACAACTTGAACCTGTCTGAAGAAAATATTACAGAGGCTGAAATACATTGTGTGTCTTTGAACACATCACACTGGGAGAGGATCCATAGAACAGCCCAGTGTTGCTTTTTCAGAGTTCTTGGTGTGTGGGGGGGGTAGTGACCTTCAAAGTGTTGTTAAGAGTAGTGGATTTGGGGAGGGGGCAGAAGTTACAAGCGTTGCATAAGAAATGGAGCACAAGTTTGATTTTTTCGTATTTTGTGTTATGAAACAGTTGCAGGTAGGTTATGTTAATTTTCACATTACACCATGATGATCCAGCATGGATCAAGAGCACATGAACTGCTAAAACATGACTGAAGGTGTTTATCTGATGTTTAGTACCATTTAGGTACTAAAAGCAGACTAAATTTCATAGTTTGTTTTAATGCTTTTTCTATTTTGTAGTCCTCAGCCAATTTCCACCATCCAGATTTATGTTTAGTGTTGGGTTTGACCGAGATGTGAAAATTACAGAGTGAAACCATCTTGCTGTTACGACTGATTCAGGATAAGAAATGAAGTATGAAATTTAGGCATGGGTAGTTAGGGTTGAGGGCTTCAGTCACCATGGGTTTACATGAAAAGCTGTTGATCCTTTCCTAGAACTTCAGTTAAGGTTTGATTTTGTAATAATACTGTGAGATCAGGGAATTTTCTGTATAGGTTTCATTATAAAGCATTTCTCAGTAAGTGTCTTTTAAAAGGTTTTGAAGAGTTAGAAATAATTATGGAGAGCCTTACGTGGACAGAAAATATTCTGAGCAGTGCAACTTTTTATCTTACTTGTGGCTGCAGGCTGAAAATGAATGTATTTTGGTCTCCAAAGTAAATTTGAAGGGAGATGAATTCATTCACTGAAAATGCAGAAATGCAGATGCTTTAAAATCTGACCAAATATCCATAATTTAAAGCATCTTCTTCATCCCTACAGACTGCAGAATATGGATTTCATGGAGTGGAAGGGTTGAACACCAGAAGTGCAATAATAATAAAAAACACACTACCACCCCCACTCTTCACACCCACCCCTTCCCAGCTGTCTAGCTCAGTAAATTTCACACTATGGTTGCAAGGCCAGAATGATTATGAATTAGGGTTAGCACAAAATCTAGCTATTTGAAAAACTTACTTTACTGTAATGTAGAGGCTAGGATTTCTTCAAAAACAAATCTGAAAAATGCACAAGGGCAGGGAGGTTGTTCTTCCAAAACAAATTTCATTGCAACAGAAAATGGGATTTCTTAACCTTGTCTTTCAACCAGACAGAATCTTTCATTGACCCCTTGAACTTTGCCTTTTCAAGTGTCATCTGTTATGCACTCCTTTGTGCCAAGTTCCACTTTCTGCCTGATGCTCTATAGGAGAAGGTCACACTATGTTACAGCTGTTTCACAGAATCAACATTTTTGACTTCTGGATCCTTTTTCACCTTGATTTTTGAGTGTCCTTGGGCAAAGTGGTCATGACCCAAATTAGCAGTGGATCCAGAATGTAGGAAGCTTTTAAATCTTGTGTGTGGGCTCTTTGAAGGGCTGTTCTCATTGAGGTGAAAGCAGCATGACTTTGACTTTTAGCTTCAGCATAGATCTAACCTGATTTAGTTAAGATCTTAAGTCTGCAACATACTGCTTTTAGTGCAGTGGAATAGCCAGTAATGGAAGTTTGTTAAGACTGAGTGTGTGTACATGAAGAAAAGTGTGCATGGAAAAATAAAGATGAGCCTCTTGCTGATGATGTCCTTCATCTGTATTGTTGTCTTTGGTCCATCTTAACCAGGTGGTACAGGTGAGTGCTAAGTTCTCTAAATGACAACAGTCACCTCAGCCCTGAAGTCTGTTGTTTGGTAAACTTTTGTTGGCTTTAATACTGGGCAGCTCATTCTGACAGCTGAGTTTTCATCTGTACACTCAGTGATGTAACAGCTCTTTGCATTAGAATCATTTTGGTTGGGAAGGATCTCTAAAAACTCAAGGACTCCAACTGTAAATTGCCAAGACCACCACTAAATCATGTCCCTAAGTGCCACATTTATAAATCTTTTACAGTGTCTTTGCTTTAAGAATGGCAGAAGATGGCTTTCAAATGCTGGGTTTTTTTAATACTTTACAGAGAGTAGTATTTGATTGCAGGTTTTACAGCATAGTTAACAGTCCAATTCCAGTACCTAAGGATAAACTCATGCTTTGGCTGGTGTCAACTTTGATTATATTTTCAACTAACTTCTCATACAGAATGCTTAATAATACATCTTTAAAGACTGTTACTCTTTATGGCAATGTTAAGAGGTATTGTATCCATGATCAACCTAATTGCTGTGAAAGAGTCACTGCAGAAATAAGCTACATAGCAGTCACAGCCTTGCTTCTTGCTGTCCTTTTTTAAAAGATTGTGTGAAGAGCTGTGAATGCTGCCTCTGGGATTTCAGTAAAGCATTGGATCTTCAGTTATCTGTACCCCAATATCTCAATGTATGTTAAGAATTAGTAACATTCTCTAGAGACTGCTCATCCCCAGGTTATGGCAAATTGGAAATCACAACCACACTATAGGAAGATCATGATGATTGCCATTGCAGATCTAACAATCTACCTTAATTTTCCCCAAACAAACAATGTGGCTTAAAGGCTTTTCTTCCCACTTCTCTTGGAGCACCATGTAGATGCAGAATTGTGGGACAGGAATACTGCTGTGTTCTGCACAGCACTTCCACTCAGGGCTCTTTTATCCTGCTGTAATTGTGCTCAGTGTGGCAGCTACTCCTGTTAAGAACATACTGCACTCATGATACTAAAAAAATTACTAACATCCAGCTTTTAATTTATTTGTCCTCTCATTCGGAGAGAAGAGCTAATGTGATTTCATATAATAAAACCAACCATGTGAGAATCCACAAAGGTGATTTTCTAAATTTTAAGATTTCCTTTGTATTTGGTTTTATCAGAAATAGATTGGATTACTATAGGCTGTGTCAGTGTGAGTCACTTGTAAGTGCCTGTTAATCCAATAAACCTGAGTGGTTTCTTATGGAAATACTATTGTGATTTCTATTTATATGATAGTGTTGGCCTTGTTGAATCCCCACTGACTTCACTGGAAATATCTCTTTGGAACAAACTGATGTGGTTTCATGTGGTAATGGGCATTACAGCAAATCAGTAAAATGAAAAATAGCCTCAAGTAATTAGTAAATGTTTTAAAAGTTCCTCGTGTCAACTTTATTAGGTATTTTGGAGCATTGCCAGCTGTGACTGAAAATATTGGTCTGGGGGTGTGTGTGGTCTTGATTTTCATTTAGTTTATATAGAGGACAGAACCAGCATTGTTATGTTCACACAGTGCTGCAAGTTTCAGAGGTTTTTCTCTTCTGTTACTACCACTGCCCTATTTGTGGTGGTGGTTGCATCACTGTTCCTTAATTTACCACCCATAACATACCCAGGCTCTGCTGAAAACTAAAAATCATAGATAAAAAATGCATCTGTTTCCAAATAATGATTTAATCCTGTCTTACTTGTGCAGCAACTGGTATTCAGTGGCAGGAGAAGACAAAAAAGTTTTGCTATGGCTTGGGATATTTTTCTTCAAATAAGAAATACGGGGTACAAATATTTTTTCAGCCTTAAGATGTACTTCAGTTTCAGAGTAAGGGGAGGGTCTAAACACCCTGACAAGATGGCTGGTAAACCTTGTCCTGTTTTCAACTAGGAAATGCAAAATAAAAAGCTGTACAGTACACATAGGGAATTTCTAGTGCTAAGGGGGGAAAAAAAAAGTTGACTCAAAATAGTTTGACAAAATTCAGTGTTTGTAACACATGCAGTCCCACTGCTACTGTAAGGCACCACAGTTTTCTTAATCTAAAATTTACATGCTTGTACCAAATTTTTAAATATCCTCCTCCTCTCAGTATCCACTGTCAAATTTTATTGTGTATGGTAGGAGGGACAGGATGCTCAAAACCCCTGAATTTCTGATGCATTAAGGCTTTCTGAAGATGCTGACTGCCTACTTGATGTCAGATGCTTGTAATGATTATTGAGCCTGTGCTGTAAATGCTGCCTAGGGAACTGGAGCCTTTGTGGAGGAGATGGGAAGTGATAGTTTCTGCTGGTAAATGTTCCATGGCATTTTAGAGGCACTTCAGGACTGTGTGAGGTTGAGATTTTAGATCTGTTGGTGCTGGTAATTTATTGGTAGCAACTTCTGATCCTAATTAATTGGGATTTCAGCTAATTTTACTCACTAAGCATATGATCACCAGAGCAGATTCTCAAAGGAGTAAGAGGATACATGGGTTAGCAAAGCAACTTGAATAAAAGCACAAGAAGTAAAACAAAGCAGAGAGCTGTCCCTCACACCAGGGACATAAAATTGAATATTCCTATAAAGGCATATCAGCTGGGGTTAATATAAAACCTCAGATACAAAAAAAATGGATAACTGGAATTAATGGGTAACATGAAAAAAACTTGTAAATACATGGGAATTTAGAGGAAGTCAAGGGAAAGTGCTGGCCAGACCTCCTTTTACCAGAGTAGTGATGATTAATAAGAGATACCACACTGAAAAAATCACTGAGCATAATTGTATTTAGTCAGGGGGCTTTTGGAGGAACCAAAAACCCTTTGGGACTCACTGTGGGACTAACTTTGGTAATTAACAGCTCACATTTGAGAGTGGAATGGATCATGATTATCCCATCTGAGAGCAGCACAGACTCTGGCATTTTACTTGAAAACAGTATGCATGAGCAGGCTGACAGAGGGGCAGCTTTTCTTACTCAGAAAGTTGATAGTTTAAAAAGAAAAAACGAAAAGTGTTTAAATACGTATTTTTATGTTTATTTCAGTGAATTGAACTAACCCGAACTGTTTCAAAAATAACAATTCTAAACTCAAAAGGGAAGAACAGGGGTGGCTCTGGCTGCTGTGACACTCTAATACATATACATATATACATGTATATATGTGACACTCTAATACATATATGCCAAGTGGAAGCACAGTCCCTGGCATGGTTTTCCAGGCAGTGCTGGGGCATTGTCCAGTGCTTACCATGGTGCAGGGGTTGTTTGTGATGGACAGCTGGGACAAGGCTACCCACTTCTGTGCCCAGGAAAGCTTGCCCAGAGCTGTAGGGTCCTAGCCATGCTGCTGTGGCTAGTCCATGGGCCAGAGGACAGTCCCTAACCTGGTTTTATGCATTAGGTAGCTGTTGCTACAAAGGGCAAGAGTTGCTAAGACTTCTGATCCCAGGTGGGTTACTCCAGCTTGGTGTACTGTTGGGAATGAGAAAAAATTTAAAAGTTCTGTTCTCAAGACTGTTTGTTTTGTTTTGTTTTAATTCTTTGTAGCCAGCAATACAGCAACACATTGCCAAGAACTGGGTTTGAAAGTTGGGTTCCCATCCAAACACATACACTAACCATAAAGCCAGAAATTGGGATCTTCTTTTTTTAATTCCATTTTTAGTTTGAATTGTTTCTTTTTTCTTTTTTCCTCTGGTTGACTTCTATGTATGGGTTGACTTCTTTCTGCAGAGGTATTCAGCTACAAGGAAGGACTCTCACCCTGAATACCTCAGAGACCTGAATAAGGCTGAATTCCCTCTCCATATCCTGGGCTTCTATCAGTAAGCCTTAACTGTCCTTTTTTTTGTCCTGGGAATCAGTCTGTATGGAGTCTTTCCTGGAGGAAAGGAATTCAGTTAATTTCAGCAGTCAGAGGCTGGGATGTTGGGAGGCATGGCTGTCAGTCACACTTTGTGTTTCTCTCCTGCTTATGTAGAAAAACTTTGCTTGTCTTGGGTGGCTTCCTGCAGGCAGGGATGGCATCAACCCCCCCAGTTGTTAGTAAAATGAGGTGAGCAGGATGCTCAGGCCAACTTCCATGACAGTGTTTGGTGAAACAGCAAACATTGATGGAGTATTTGGGAATGTAAATTAGAGAGAGGGTAGAGGTAGATCCTCAAGCTCATTTCTTGGGTGAGGTGCGCGGAAGGAAAAAAATTTAAAACTTGCTCGTGTGTCAAGAGGGGAGGGAAGCCATACAGCAAATCTTAGCTACATGTTTCCAGTTGATGTATGTTCAGGCTGATTACCATCCAAAAGTAAAGCTGTTCTGAAAGAGCTGGGATTTCTGTCTGTGTATGGGCCATAGTCTTGAGATTTCTCAATCTACTCCCTTAGAAAAATGCAGAGCTTCTCAAATTTGCCATTATCTTTTACCAGCTTTATATATTCCTGGAATGAAAGGTACAGTCACCAGGTAATTTTAACATCAGCAACAATAAAAAAATTACACTGCTTTGCAAAGGCTTCAGGCAAACTTGATGTTTCTGTAAGTGCTACATAAACAAAGGGAGTAATACATTTTCTTCTGAGGGAATGAAGGTCAATTTTTATTCCATTTTATGCAAAAGATTTGTCATTATTGTTTATCAAACAGTCAGAGCACTGCGGAAAAGAGAGGAAAATAATTTTTAAAAAGCAGTAGCAGAGGATGTTCTGGTAGTACTTCTCTTGTAGAAGTGTTTCCAGGACAACAAGGTTGATGATGGAGTTAGAAAGTCAGTATGTGATTCCCTTACCTTTCATTTGTCATTAATCATTAGGGTAGGAAGATTTCTCTTTGTCCTTGACTCCTTTTCAGAGATATGCATTACAACAGTTACTAACTCTCTTTACCTGTTTAGGAGATGACTGTTATGTAAGAAATCATATTTGTGTTTGTTTTTTTTTCTTAAGACCTCATGGTATCTAAAAAATTACTGTCTCTGGGCTACTAACAGCTCTTTGAGTTTATTTTTTTAATTTGTTCAAGCTCCTCTCACTGGTGGTCTGTGAGTTTCTTTAAGTGTGCACTGAATTTTTCCTCTGTTGGCATAATACCTATTTTTCTAATATACAAAAAATACCATGCAAATGAATTTGAAATAAACTAAAGGAAATAATTTCCCCCTAGAGTATAGTCAGCTGTAGGATTCCATCATGAGATCTATTTCAATTTGAGCTTGGAATTTGGAATAAGAAGCCACTGAATTAAAGTTAGTTGCCAATTCTAAAGGGGCAGAGCTAACATAAAATCACACCCATAACCAGAATATGTTGATCTATTTAAAATCTGGAGGATTATGATGAAATCTGAGCATGTGTGGTTTTCCTTTGTATATTTGATTGTACTCTTGAGTTCAGCTTTTTGCTGGATTGTTTTTTTTCCTTCACAACAACATTTTGAGAACAGAAATGTCGTATTTTTCAAACCACAAATATTGGCTCTGCATTTCAGAGGCAAGCATAACCAGAATAGTGGCCAGGTCATTAGTGAAAAACACTCTTCAAAAAGCTCTTTTGCTTTGTTAAATTAAATAGCTTGAAGTTTAACTGTGTGCCTTTTAAAGCAGTTAGATGAGTTCATACCCTCTACTGATACATGTGTTTATTTAATAACTGAGATTTTAGAACATAAATTAAGATTCAGAGAACATTCTTATGCATAATTGTTTAAATTAATGAGATCCTCTCCTGAATGCATTGTTTTTCCTAATGCTAAAGGTTGGATGCCACATGCTAAGAGCAATGTGTGTTGTGAGCCATTGATAAGTTTATTATTCCATTACATTTTTCCATCTAATACTACAGCATATTTATGAAGACCAAACTTAATTATTGAGACAGGAGAAAATGGGCTGACATGGCATACAAACTAACATGCCCAGGTGACTCAGGACTACAGCAACCTCTCCCCACCCTGTGACTCTTCAGCTTGTTGGAAAGGGAAGTTGAGCAGGCTGACAAATCCATGTTGGCATTTGCTTGTTGCTTTGTTATCCCCTCCTGTCTGCAAACCATGGCCAGGGCTCTCCCCTTTCTATTTCTTTTCCTCTTTTTTTCTCCCTAATGTTCTTCCCTTTCTATTTCTTTTTCCCTTTTTTCCGTTTTTTCCCTTTTTTCCCTTTTTTCCGTTTTTTCCCTTTTTTCCCTTTTTTCCCTTTTTCCCCTTTTTCCCCTTTTTTCCCCTTTTTTCCCCTTTTTTCCCCTTTTTTCCCCTTTTTTCCCCTTTTTTCCCCTTTTTTCCCCTTTTTTCCCCTTTTTTCCCCTTTTTTCCCCTTTTTCCCCTTTTTCTCCCTTTTCTCCCCTTTTCTCCCCTTTTCTCCCTTTTTCTCCCCTTTTTCCCCCTTTCTCCCCTTTTTTCCCCCTTTTTCCCCCTTTTTCCCCCTTTTTCCCCCTTTTTCCCCCTTTCTCCCCCTTTCTCCCCCTTTCTCCCCCTTTCTCCCCCTTTCTCCCCCTTTCTCCCCCTTTCTCCCCCTTTTCTCCCCCTTTTCTCCCCCTTTTCTCCCCCTTTTCTCCCCCTTTTCTCCCCCTTTTCTCCCCCTTTTCTCCCCCTTTTCTCCCCCTTTTCTCCCCCTTTTCTCCCCCTTTTCTCCCCCTTTTCTCCCCCTTTTCTCCCCCTTTTCTCCCCCTTTTCTCCCCCTTTTCTCCCCCTTTTCTCCCCCTTTTCTCCCCCTTTTCTCCCCCTTTTCTCCCCCTTTTCTCCCCCTTTTCTCCCCCTTTTCTCCCCCTTTTCTCCCCCTTTTCTCCCCCTTTTCTCCCCCTTTTCTCCCCCTTTTCTCCCCCTTTTCTCCCCCTTTTCTCCCCCCTTTTCTCCCCCTTTTCTCCCCCTTTTCTCCCCCTTTTCTCCCCCTTTTTCCCCTTTTTCTCCCTTTTCTCCCCTTTTCTCCCCTTTTCTCCCTTTTTCTCCCCTTTTTCCCCCTTTTCCTTTTTTTTCATTTTTTCCTTTTTTTTTCATTTTTCCTTTTTTCCCCCTCTTACTACCTTTTTCAGCAGAACAAGAACAATGCTAACTTAACATGGTGGAACATCTCTTTACTTCATTTTCCAGACATCACCTGGTATTTAGTTATTCCCTTATCTGGAGGATGCCAGTTCTTTATGAAGGATTCAGTGGTTTTTCCAGGTCTCTACTTGGCTTAAAAAGGGAATGAGAATTTTTTTGATGCTTCTGCTAAAGGTTTACTAATTGTGTGGCTAGGCAGAGAATGTAGCATTAGAGCATTCTTTTTAAGGACAATACTCTCATAACTCTACTTAGTAGATCTTTCTGTCTGGTATTTTTTGGTTGCTTGCCTTTTTTCATTTTACTCTTCCAAAATCCTTAAAAACGTTAATGAATTCCCCGTGAGCTATGGATGTGCTTTATCTGTTTTTTATAGATTTGAATCCCAAGTGCAGAGCAGGCCAATAATGGCCAACCCTCTCATATCCAACACCCATTGAAGTATTTTAGGATACCTGAAATATGGGGCTAGCAAGTCCATCCAGGATGCCTCTCCATCACCTTTCTGGTGTAGGAGACCAACAAGGCAGACTGATAAATTCCAATGAAACACTGTAAAGCTGGTTTTGAGCAATTAAACCCTTCTTTACATTTCTTCACTTCCTCTATGGCGAAGAGGGAATTCTTTGGTGAACTTTGCAATAGGATTTATAATTTATTTCTTGTTAGTTCTTCAGTGTTACACTCAAATCATGAGGCTGTCTCCACGATTCATCTTGATAGAGCAGTTTCATGTAGCAGAAATATTCTGTCAGTTGAGTCAGACAAACAGATATGAACTGTGGAAATATTTTCCAGTGCTGACTAAAAGCAAACAGTAAGCTTCAAGAATTAATTAATAGTTTAATAAGAAACTTCAGTTCAACCAAGTACTTTTTTTTTTAAAAAAAAACCCAGAATTTGTGTTTTCTTTGTTGTATTGCAGAAGAAGAAATGGTGACTGCCTTGTACAAGCAAATCAGGACAGTCCAAAAAGTAAGTCAAAAAAGAATGCTGATTTTCTTCTTACATAAGACTATAGGACAAGTGTTCTGTAAGACATCCATTTCATTACGAAGGCAATTAGTTTTCCTCATTTTTTTTTGACTGTGCAAGTAGCATATGCAGTTGTAGAGCTGTTCTGAGTCACCTGATTTCAAGCCATGTGGTTCAGGGTGAGTGTGATTAAATAGATCACTTTCCTCTCTATATCAAGGCATAAAGTAGTTCACCATTGTGTCATGTAATTATATCAGTGCTGTTGTTTTGGAAAGGAGAGGTTTGTAGGGAAAGTCTTGACCTCTAAGGCTGTTTCTGAAAAAATTTGAAGAATCAGACAAACCTGCAGGAATGCAAGAAAGGCTGGAAAGGGTTTTTGGGCTCTGAAGCTTGTTAGTATTCACTATAATACCAACTGGTGTAAGAAAAGTTCTAACCTTACTTTACGGCTGCTGTAATTTTGGCTGAGTATCTTTGAATATATTAAAACCATTTACATGAGAGTAGTGTATATTTTTATGGTTAGGTGCAGTTTTTTCCTTTTTGGTCAAGAGAGCAGGATGTTTTTCAGTTATTTTAGGTAGCAAGCCTTTACAGCTCATCTTTCTAACTCACTTGTAGAAGACAATGGCAGATATTAAGGACAGATGCTTTGATAGATGTCTTGAACAGAGCATGGATTCTGTGCAAGTGTCTACACTGCAGTTGTAATAACAAAAACTAAGATTATTCTGAATTTGGCTTCACACCAGCTAACAAGTGTACTCATTAAAAGGCTGCATGAAGTTTTCTATAGATTGTTGACTGAACTTACCTGTAAGTCTGAAAAACATGTCTTGAGTTACTTACTGGGGGATGAGTATGTTTAACTCAAAAGTTTTGAAATTACTGATGATAGTTTGACATTTTGTCAAACAGACTTTGTGTGGTGCTTTATTTATATTTTTTTTCTCTTACCTACATGAACGTCACTTTAATTTATACCTGTGACTATTTTTTGTCTGAAATGTTATAAGTAATCTACAGACTTTTTATAGGCACTTTATACTAGGGGGAAAAAAGAAAAAAAGTGGTAGAACATGTGTCAGGCATATGCAATTCCTTCAGCATCATGTTTTCCACACTGATTTAATAGCTATTGAGTCTCCTCAAATATTCTTGTTTCCAAAACCTGTTTTATGGTAATAAATCTACTTGGCTGCAAAATTCTTGAAATGATTCATTAGGACGATTGTTTCCTTAGCACATTCCCTGAGAGATCATAGCTAGAAATGGAAAAGTCCTTAACCAGGTCAACTTTTTCCCTGCAATACATGCAGTCAGTGTTGGAAACAATCCTCAATGAAATGGCCAATATTTTTTCTGTCAAGTAGCAATTGTCCATCTCTCCCTAATATCCTGATTTCTCTCTTGGTAATTTACAGTAAGTTTTCTATTGGAGTGTCATGCTAATCTACACTGAGAAATTCCTAGCCAGGTAAAAATCAAAGCTGTGGTGTGATGCAACTCTTAATTTAGAAACCAATCTGTCTCAAAATGCATCTAAAAAACATTAATTAAATTGCCAAAGACTTCCTTGTCCCTGTGTATTTGCATATGAGGCTAGGAGATGGTGTGGTGTGCACAGTGGGCTTTTTGGCATAAGTGGTGGTAAAGTACTAAAAGATTAAACCAAATTAGTTTTTAATATCTTCTATCTATTGAGTGCCATTTTTAATTGTTGGGTTCTCAGTTCTCATCACTTCTCTCAGGTTCTCTCAACTGTAGCAATAGAGGTTGCCCCAGGATGTGGTCTGTTGTGTTGCTAGCTTGTACTCCTTTGGGTTTGTCATCAGGGAACCTTTCAGAAACTGCAGGACCACATGCTGGAAAAATCCAAAAGGATTGGTGCAGTCTTTGAGGTAGGTTGGAACTGGATAGATTGTCAGGCATGCAGGGATTTGTGATACCTGGTTTGGTGATGTCTGGACCTTGGGAGATGGATGGCAATGTGGTAGCCAAGGGCTTTCTGGGCTTAATAAAAGGTGGACAGCCCACTGAGTTCCCAGAACCACAGGATCATGAAGTTGTGATGATGATGTGAGCTCTCCTGAAATGGCAATGGCCAGCACATCATGATCCAGAGAGCCTGTGAGGAGAGGCTGAGGGAGCTGGGGGTGTTCAGCCTGGAGAAGAGGAGGCTCAGGGGAGACCTCATCACTCTCTACAACTCCCTGAAAGGAGGCTGGAGCCAGGGGGGGGTTGGGCTCTTTTCCCAGGCAACTACCAGCAACATAAGAGGGCATGGTCTCAAGTTGTGCCAGTGGAGGTTTAGGTTGGATATTAGAAAGAATTTCTTCACAGAGAGTGTGATCAGACATTGGAATGGGCTGCCCAGGGAAACAGTGGATTCTCCATCCCTGGAGATATTTAAAAAGAGCCTGGATGTGGCACTCAGTGCCATGGGCTGGGAACCACAGGGGGAGTGGATCAAGGGTTGGACTTGATGATCTCTGAGGTCCCTTCTAACCCAGCCAATTCTATGATTCTATGATTCTATGATCTCCCCTTGAGTAGGGACACTTGCTAAGGTTGCTCCTCAAGGCTGAACTTCCTCGGTGCATGCTAAACTTAAACTCTCAGCTAAGTGATGTGAAGGATTGATTGTCCATACATAATACTTCAGAAATAAACCATTGACCAAGTCTCTGGGTAGGACTGGACCCGGCTGCACCCAGGCTTCTCTCTGAGAAGGGGTTTAGAAGACAAGTGGGTCCTTTCTGAACCCCATGGCTCAACAAGAGGCTCACCCTGACAGTTTTATCTGACTCTGTCCTCTCTGCAGTAAACAATCTGGTGTACCTTGTCATCAAACCTGCTAAAGAGCTGTCTCATTTACAAATGAAGTTGTTTATATTACATAACTTGGCGTGGCTTTCTGACAACTGGAAAATTGTTGCTAAAATTGGGCATTACTTCCTGGAAGCAGGTAAGAAAGGAAATCTGCCAAGAGCCTGCAAGGAGCTCTGTGTATTTGGTTTTCAAGGCAGTTCATCTGGAACATGGGGTATGCAAAGAAAAGGGGGATTTGTGTTTGCCAAAACTCTCTGCACAGTGGGAACTGTAGGTAAAACCCCCAGGTTATGCTGGAAGATTCAGAATTCCTTGATATTAATATTTGTAGCTTCCTGAAATATTGTTGTTTTCTTTATCAGTGTTTTCCCAGTTGGGCATCTCAAACGCTGGAGTTGTACACTTTAGGTTGTTCTACACTGATGGGAGCAGTAGGTGCTGGGGTTAGTTCTTCCATGGGCATTTCCTTAAAATACTCAGGCTTTGGGATCTGAGATCCTTGATCCTCTTTAAATACCTCATAACAGGAACTAGGGCTTTGCAGCTCCCCCAAGATTTATAAATTTGTGTATTAAATCTGCTCTTTCCTTTGCTTTAGAAAAAGAAACCTTGTATTCTTACTGGCCTTACCCACCAGACTGCATTTTAATGAGATGCTTTTATTACAAGGCATAAATCATAAGGTTTTCAACTCTGTACCTCAAAATGATCCAAAATGCCTTTTCTTCATGTCTATATACTGTTAGTTGTTACAGAGAATAAGCTCTGCACTTCAAAGCTGGGCTTAAAGATTACTACTAAGAGCATGTTGTCATGTCAGTGTGTTCATTCCAGTTAATGTCTTACAGAAGAAATGGTGACACTGGGGACCATTTTATCTGTGTGTGTATGCACACAGAAGTTTTGAGAGTTGGTCTTTGCTGCCATAGTCCTGCTGGAATTGTTGGCTGCTTCTGGGATGAAGTAGGGTGGTCTAATAAATGGAGCAGATGATGAGAAACTTTTTATTGGCAGTTGAAGTTCTGCTAACTAATGTACCTTCCCCCAAATCACTTTGGATGTTGTGTTTCTGGCTTTCCCCTGTGAAGTAAGGGCACTGTATTTCAGATTTTAGACACAGTGATACATACTAATATTTTGATTCTTCAGAAGTAGAAGCCATAGTGGGGCAGCCCACTCATTGCACATGTGTCTGCAAACAAGTGTCATGAAATGCATTGCCAGAGTGATGCAGAGTGAGAGCTTTGATTTGATTTGAAAACAAGAGCATAGCCACTAACAGTGAAGAAAGCCATTTTCCTCTTCAAGGATCTGTTTTCTTCTGAGAAGCTCCATTAGCAAAAATGTCTTAAAAGGAGACAAACCACAAAGAGGTCAGTGTCATTGGATGTGTGTGAAGTAGCCATCAACACAGGCAGTGAGCATTCAAAAAGAAACTCTTCATTTGACAGTGCTGTCTTCTGGATGACTTAGAAACATAAAAACACAATTTATTTTTGAAAGAGTTCTTTTAATTTTTTTGTCAGATACAAAACTATCTGGAAGTTTAATGTGTGCTTTGCAAAGAGAGGAGTGTGCTGGGACTAGTTACCACATCTCCATTTTATGAGTTGTGTCTGTGATATGATGGCTTCATATGCAGAATCTGGCACCACCATTAATACTGAGAAATTCTGACGTGCACTTTGGAGGACCCACAGCTCTTGGGCAGCAGGAGCTGTGTGCTGTGGTGTCTCTGCTGCTCACTGCACTTCACTGGGCTCAAGGATGGACTATCAGTCACTTTGGATTCAGTGTCTGCAGCCATATTCTGGGCTGCAGGAAGCTCCAGGGAGCAGGACTCATCTTTTTCCCCACCTCCCATTAGTAATACAGCAGCTAAGATGACTTTTTCTGACTTCTTTATAAAAAAGAAACAAAACAAGGTGATTTATCACCCTGGAATATGTGCATCTGTATTCACAAGAGCTGGCTTATACTTCCCCAAGCTAAGTGGTAAATGATGTGTTCTTACCTTCTTCACCTGTGTTCTCTACTTCTTTCTGATACTCCAGAATTGATAATCCAGAAGTCAGAATTGCAAACAATTGCAGAATTGTTTGAAGATTTATAATGATGTAAATTACAAGACACCTAGCAGCAAATTAATCTCATTTTTTTCTTCTTTGAAGTGCTTTCTTAAAAGAATATAAAAGCAATTGCTTCCAGATATTTTTAGATAGATAAATTCCTAGATTTACCTAGCAGTTTACCTTTCACTGATTTGTAAGCTGAAAATGTTAACTCAGTGATCAGCTCAGTATCCAACTTGCAGTGGTTACTCTGATGTCTTCCTCACCTCTTCTCATTCAGAAACGTGGAGTAACAAGAGGATCCTGAATGCACTGTTTCTACCTCTATAAACTGCAGCTGTGTTTGACTTCTGATGCTGGAGAGAAGCAGCATCAAACAGAGGATGGGTCACTGGTCTTTATAAACCTCCTATTGTGGTACTGCTGGGTGAGAAAACCTCATCATGACTGTATAAATGTTCGTGCATTGAGAATACTTTTTCCTCGCATAAAACTCTTGGAGTAACACATCATTATTAAACACTATTTAGATTTTATTTTCCCCTAACTGAGGCTAGTTTCTGTAGCTCAAGGGTGGAAGCCTGTATTATAAAGGCTATATATGACTCACAGCTGTTTTATACAGCCTACTATAACATTATTTTTTCACATTAAATGTTAATTTTCGCATTTCGTATTAATATAGAACAGTACTGGCACTTTTTTTTTAACACATGGCCATGGCTTTCCAAATGTGCTTAAAAACATTGGCCCTTAGCTAGAACAGTAATTCTCTGATGTTGGTATGTTAGATCACAATTAATTTTCCTTAGCAAGGACACCAAGTGTTTGTGAGAAGCCCAAGTCATTGAGTCTGCTTATACCATCACGTAATTACAGTTATGTGAAGTGATGAGCATGACTGAAATGCACTCCTTTCAGCACCTCTTCTGTAAAACTGGAGTCCATCTTCTCTGCAGAAGAAACCATAGAATCATAGAATGGTTTGGGTTGGAAGAGACCTTAAAGATTTTCTAGTTCCAACCCCACTGCATTTGCAGGGATACCTTCTGGTAGACCACGTTACCCAAGGGCCCATCCAACCTGGCCTTCAACTCTTCCAGGGATGGGGCAGCCAGAGCTTCCTTGGTCAGCCTGTTCCAGTCTCACCACCCTCACAGAGAAGAATTTATTTGTAGTGGGTGAAATAAATCTCCCCTCTTCAAGTTATAAACCATTTTCCCTTGTCCTCTCACTACACACCCGTGTAAAGCCCTTCCCCAGCTTTCATGTAGGCCCCCTGCAAATACTGGGAGATTGCTATAAATGCTTCTTCTCTTTTCCCCTTTCATCCTGGCTGCTGTGTTGTTATGAGACATGCCCTTTCTTCAGTAAACATCCTTCTTGGCTCACCAGCTCAGAGGACCAGACTACAGATTTGGCTGGAAAACAGCAGCCAGCTCTGTCAGGCTCCCAGGAGGAGAGCTGTTGCCTGGTGGAGCAGGGTGATTGATACATGGATGATCCATGCAGATGGTCATTGGGTTTCTTCCCCTGATAATCCAGTTTGCAGTGTCTTAAAATCCCTCTGAATGGGACATGCTATGGAAAAGCCTGAGCTTGTCTGAGGCACGTGGTTTTCTCCATATGGAACCCACCTTCCAGTTTCAGGATAAGGAGGGAGAGAAGTTCACTTCATGGTGGATCAGTCACAAATAATAAAAGAAACTTCCAGTCTGTTTTATGTGTTTAGATGTGTATTAATGACCTCAGTGTAACACAGCAGCTTAAATACTCTGGATGGCTTTGACAATAAACTCCTGAAAGTTGCTTTACACATAAACACCTACTCAGTTGAAAGCTTGCTTTAAGAAATTCTGGAGATTGTTGCTCTAAATGTGGTGATGGGGAAAATGAGCTTTGGGGAGAGTACGTGGGGTGAAAGTTCCATGATGGGAATACAGCAGAGCAGGGATTTGTATCTGGGGATATTTTCAAAAGCTCAGTGGACAAAAAAACCCCCACCACAAGCCATATCATACACCCCTGAGTGTGATGGCCTCTGCCCAATCTGTTTGGTGTCACTGGAAAGCACATGTACTATCTGGTACCCAATGTAGCTCATTTACAGCTAGCTGATGTAAGTTCTGAGGAGGTTGGCCACCCACTACTCTACTTGTAAGTGCAAAACTGTGTCTAAGCTACAGAAGGCATGCGGAAGAAGAATAAATCTGTTACTAAAGGGATGCTCTTCAAAGTGTTCATCCTTACAGATCCCTCCAAAACTACAACGTTATGTGGTGGATTGGGCAGCATTTTTTGTTTCTGTTTCATCTCGGCCTGCAGTGAAGTGTGTACAGCTTCACAGGTATTACACAGAACATACTGTACCATGATATTAACACAGGAAATCAGAACATCTTAAGACATACACTGAGTAGCATCTTGGCACTTTTAATTTTCCTGTGGTTTCCAAGCAGTGTTTTCTCTCCACACAAGATAAAGACTGAGTGCTACTTCAAAGCTGTATATATTATGTCCATATGAAAAAAAATTGCTTTAAATTAAAAGTCAGATATTATTTTCTCTTTCTGGTTCTGAAATACTAAATATCTTTCATATTATATGTATAAAGAAGGAGATAATGCATGAGATCATGACACATCAGAGAAAAATCTGATGTGGATATGGAGCTCAGAATTAATACTAAAAAATGTGGAAGACCTTGTAGTACAAAACTTATTTTTAAGAAAAGGGAATAGGATGCAGACATGGAGCCCAGAGACCTCTGTTTTGTCAGCTTGTCCAAATTTTGTTGCATTTTCTTGCCTCATTTCTCCTGTCAGAGCTATGTATGTTTTACTTTCTATTGGTAGAACACTTGAAAATCTTGAATCAGTGATATTACAGACTATCTAAGCTTACTTAAAATTCTCTTCCTCCTATCTAAGCTTACTTAAAATTCTCTTCCTCCTCACTCTTGCCTTCCAAACGAAAAGAATAATTTTTTAAAAAAATTTATTTTCCATATTGCATTGATTGACTGATACTCTGCAGCTGCTTAAGGCAGCATTTAACTGATCCTTTCTGTTGCCCCAACACCCCCTAAGCAGCTTGAGCATCAACCAGCTAAACCTTGGAGCATCATGGGTGGGTGGCTGACCTGTAGCCTGATGCTGATGGAAATACAGTTTGTATAACCACAAAACACCCCATCAGGCTACTCAAATAATCTGCATCCTCACTGGGCTCTGTGACACACAGCACTTCAGCAGCATTCCTCAACACCTCATCACCCTCTGGCCCAAACCAGACCGAGGTACCAGTACCAAACCATGTTACCCAGCAGCAGGGGAGAGTTTACCCTCTTGCAGCGTGGCACAGTGGGTACAAATCTCTCTGCAGAGACAAATCCTTGTGCTGAGATGCTGCTGCTGTTGTGGATCCAGTTTCCAGGAGCCCTGAAGTGGTTAACCAGGAGGAGGCATCGATCTTGCATTGTACAGAAATAGTTCAGTGGAGTGAAATCACCAGACTACTGTCCAATGAAGCCTCCTTGCTCAGAAGCAGGCTGACATCCTGATGAGCAGCTTTTCCTTCTCCATTAATGTCACCAGTGTCTTGGAAAGAGTCCCACGTAGGGAGCTGAGGAAGTAGGTGGTGTAAAAGCAGAGCTCTTTGGGCTTTTTGTTCTGTGCTGATCCGTCAGCCTTGTTGCAACTGGACTGTGACAGAGCATCTGTATTACATGGCTAGAAATACAGAGCCAGTGTGCTCCTGCAGGATGGCTACTGAGCATTCCTTTGTTGCAGTTTTGGGGTGTTAAAAGGCCTGAAGTATATATACAAGCCAGCTGTAATTTATTTTAATTAAACACATGCATACATACTGCATACATTTCTGCATGCATACTGCAGAAAGGGTAAGACAGGGATTCCCCATCTCTAATTTCTCTTTTGTTTGCACTTCTTTGCTGTTGTCTTTCTTCCCTCTCACTGATCTGTGCAGAAATGTGTCATCCTCTCCCTGTTAGCAGTGGCATCTGTCTTCTGAAATACAACACATTTGCTTCAACTCTGCTTTGGAGAAGCCATCATTGCTCTGGGATCATGGACTGTGTGACAGCAGAGCCATCCTTGTCCCTCCTGACAGGATTGATTTTAGAGAGCTACAGAAAGCAGAATCCCCATCCCCTGGGAGCCATCTCATATCTGAGTATTATTTTTTGAATTAGGGAGTTTGGGAGTACCCACCCTAGGGCTGGCAGGCAGCCTGGCAGGAAGCTGAACAGACTGGCGTGCCGGCCAATCTTGTTGCCTTTTATAGAGCATTTTGATGAAATCAGCACATTTCCATGCAATCAGTGTTTTGCAGTGTAAAAATTGTTGTGTTTGGGAGGTTTTTGAGTAGCTCTAGTTTTAGCCTGCAGCTTGTGACTTCTGGGAGATTGTTGATTAATTTCAATAATTACTAGAGATGGTTTTGTGAGAAGAGAGGTGATGTTTCTAGGAAAGAAAACCCTTCTGGAAGGATGCTCTTTGGCCTGATGCATGTCACTGGTGTCAGGCAGGTGAGTTAGTGGCAGGGACCTTATGTTCCCCATCAACACGTCTCACCTGGCTGCAGCTGTTTCTGCTCAGATGGCTGCCAACTGGTTTCTGTCTTCTTAGAATGGCTGATCTGGAGAAAATCTAAACTATGAGGAGCTAAATCTCCGAGCTTCTTCAGTAGGGCAAAGTGCTGAGCTAGTAGGGGTTGAGAGAGGGGAGTAGGGAGTACAACCTGGGAGAAGCCACAGAAGCTTTTCAGTCTGGTGCCTTGCAGATAGAGCATGGCACCACAGCATGAGTGCTGGGAGCAGGCTGGGTTGTCACATTAAATATTCCAGCCCTAAACTGGGCTTGATTCTTCAGGCAGTCTAACTCAACTTCCTGCTCCAAGCAACACTGTTAGGATGAGCTGCCCAGGGTCTTTACTAGGTGCAAATCTCCAAGAACAGAATGCTGATATCCTTTATATTCCTCTCTTCATATTGAAGACTTTTTTTTTAACTTAAGTTGAAGCAGAACATGCTTTATGATAGCCCATGACTGTTGGTGCTTGTTGTTTGTCTGTGTGCTCATGAGAGACATCTGGTTGGGTTTTCTTGGTAGGTAAACAGAGACCTGATGAAGAAGTTTGGCTAATAACTAATGTGCAGTTTGAATTTGCAAGCTCTTTACATCACTTTTCTCCTGTTGGGCCATGGAAGTGCTAGAAAGAAGCTCAAAATTAATTTCTCAAAGGACAACAGTGCTGTTGAAAGATGCTGTCTTTTCTGGACTTCTTTAGCACTTGGTGTAAAACTTCTCAAATCCAGAGGTGCTGGGCAGGCCCACTGATCCACTTTCAGACAGGTCAGAATGATCTGAGCATTTTTTGGCTCAGAGTTCTCTTCAATAAATGAATCCGTGTCCTTGGACGATTCTTTGCATTGTGAAGCGTTTTGGGGTTGTGACTTTACAGTGAATCACAAATGAACAGTTCAGGTGAAAATAATATCAAGTAAAAGCATGCTTTGTTTACTTAAGCAGTTGCTACTTTTGGAGGAAACATGAATGTAATTGAGGTTCTCAGAAGTGGTTCATGTTGTGGTGGCCTTTGAGTAAGTCCTTAGAATGGAGCTGATGTTTACACAGACGTTACAACTCATCGATATCAGTTTGAATGAGCTGCTCTTAAATGGAATTCCATTCACTAGGGAAGTATATATTTGAAAATGCAAAGGACTTTATATGGTTTCTGTTGGCTGTTGGAGCTCCAGTATTTGCACAGTCGCTGTGTGAAAGCTGTGTGTAAATCCCATCAGAGGGGAACCTGGGAGATAACCAAGAGCACCAGTAAAAAGAATAAAGAGGAGGATTTTTCCTTCATGTAATTAGTTTGAACAGGTTTGGTGGTTCTTGTGTACACATAGTGTAAATTCACAGGAGCCCAGCCAGATTCACAATAGGTAAGTAGTGCCATAGAAATCAAAGGAGGTATAATCTTATAAAACTTGCATAATAGGCAAGTTTGGCCTTTGTATCCAGAAGCTAAGCAGGCTAAGCAAACATCTTGTGTTGACTTGATTTCTTAGTCTGCCTGCCTTTGGGTGTGAAACTTACTTCTAGCAAGATGAAACATCCTTTTTTAAAAAAACAAAACATATTTAGCTTCTTCCTCAAAAAAACATGGGTGCCATCCTGTCTTTGCAAAAGTGTCCTAACTTGCTTTGTGCTTCTGGTCACTCCATTCTCTGCTCCAGAGAGATGCACAGGGAGCCAGAACTCTGGTAAGAGGGCTTAAATGAAACTACACTGAGATGTAAGAGTTCATGGCCTACAGGAATAAGCTCTGCAAACTGTTTTTCCATACCTGAGAAGCATGAGTCAAATTATGTGAATTGAGTCAAATCTATCCTCAGATTCATTTGAAGATGCTGTAATGGATCTAAAACTTGCAGCAGTATAATGCATAGAAATGGCTTATTAAACTAATCAGAGTTTGCAGTATTCCCTCTGTGTGGGAAGGGGGACAAGACGGACAGAAGTGATGGGGAACCAGGGAGGAACTGATAGGTCTGATGTACCTCAGTCCCTAGAACAGCACGTAGTCCTGTACCAGGGAGGATGTAGAAACATCTTTAATTCACTGCTTCCATGGGGGTCTGCCAGGGCCCTGAGGGATGGTTAATGGAAGCACTCTTACCTTTGGTGACATTGCTAAACTGTGGTCTTCTACATGATAATGAGGGCTATCCCTGGGCTTTCAGAATTTTGTGAGGAGGTCCTGCTTGGCGATTGTACATCTGCTGGAGATTGTACATCAGCCTTGTCCCACAGGAAGGGCAGTATTCTCCTAAAGGCTTGTTTTAAATAAAACCCTCTCCCTTTGCTTCACATTCCTTCCCTTTATCTTCACCTGGCCAGCATTCCTCTCCATAAAGCTGTCCTCTGAGGTCAGATGTGCTGGAGCTGAAGCCCTTGACCAGGATGTGACTCTTGCATGTTTGGCTGGCTGTGTCACACAGAAACACTCCCTTTCCTCTGGAGGAATTACATGACAATTAAACTTTGAGGCCCAGTCACCTTCCACGTCTCAGTTTCTTCTCCTCTGTTCCCATGTTTAACCCTTCCTCTGAGAAGTCTCTGATTGTGAATTTTCACCAGGAAATGAATTTGATGGTTCCATTCTTAAGCTTCAGTCTTTGACTGGCTGCAGTCAACATCCTAATATTGTGCTCAGAAGAGTGACTAATACCTCCTGTCTGGCATATGTCTTGAATGAACTAGTAGACAGGCATGCATTTATTTTTCCTATTCCTGTGTGTAACCAACCTAGAAAGAATTTCTTAGACTTGTTTTTCTTCTGAAATTTTTTGTGGGGACCCTGAGGAAATGAATGGTGGAATTCAAATGTAGCGGTTCAAGGAACAACTTTGCTGTTCCTTATTTGTGGTGCAAAGATGGGTTGGCAGCATCAGGTACATGGTTCCCTGGCTGATGCACACAATCCCTTGTAGGTCTTTTGCTGCTTTTTATTCTTCTCATAACTCAAAGCAGGTCTGAGTTGTCTTGACTAAATGAAGAACATTATATTTTTAAAAACATGATAGTTTGTTTTGGATCATTCATATCTTCATTATCTTTTCTGAGGGCTGTTGATTTACAAGAAGATGATGGTAGTAGATTGGGATTGAGGTGTCCAGCAGTGGTCCATTTACTTGTTTTTTTCCTAGTTTAATTTCTGCCAAAGTTTTGTGAACCATACGGTGCTTGAAAGATGCTGGGAAGGATGGGGACGTGCAGCACCAGCAAAAAGCTCTGAAAACCAGATGAAACACCAGACATTTTTAATAAGCCTCAAGTATTAGTGTATTTGTGCAGAATGAGGTGGTTACCTGCAGCACTGCTGTTCATCATATTCTGCCAAGATTCTTAGCAAAGCACATCTGAGCCTATTTCCAGCCAGTGTTCCTGACTGTTGCAGAACATGAAGTTGCACTCACGTTCAGGTTTTCTTCCACAGAACCACTTCCTGGACAATATGATAAACAGTTACTTTTTTTTTTTTTCTTCCCCCTAAATGATTTTTGTCTTGTTTTTGATCTTTCTTGCGGTTGCTGCCACCCATGCTAGAGGCAGATCTGACAGTTTTGAAGTTCAGGAAAATACCTGAGGATCTGGTATTGAAAGACTGTCAAAAAGAAAAACTTCATAGACTGCCAGCTGTATTTTCAACTACGTATATTATTGCTCAGCTGTTCACACAAAGTCTGCCTGTGTTCTCTTCAGACTGCTTTACTGATCAGACAACACAGAGAATTCTGATAATTGGCTTTTTAACATTTTATTACCTGTTTATTAGATATTATTAGTGTAATAATAAGATCTGTGCATCATTCTTACATAGACCAATGAAGTTACATTCTGTTGAGACACTTGATAGTATCACAAAAAACGTGTATAAAATTAACCCAGTTGGTTCATTGTTTGCTGCTGCAGTGTGTAAAAAGAGATTTTTGCCTCTAGCCTAATAAAATAAATTGCCCTTATGAGTCTGCTGTGCATAGATAATGTGTGTGTTTTACCAAGTGTTTGTCAAAAGGGAGTAGAGTCTTTCAGTATTTAATAGAGGGCATCATATTAATAGTGAGCTTGTACTACAAAGTCATTTTTTTCTCCTCTTTTCCATTTTTAGGTCAGATGATTCAGGTTTTCCCCACTGCTTTTAACCTTTTGCCATCTGAGCAAGGTGCTCAAGGGACAGCAGTGCTTTGAGGTCATCACTGAAAAAAGCAAATGCCACATCTTCTAGGATAGTTCTGTTTCACTACCTTTTAATGTTTGCTCTAAACTTACACCTTTGTTACTTTCCATTTTTGCTTAGCACTCAGGCAGCATCTGCACAAATATTCCTCTTTTGTTTTTCTTTCATCTCACATGCTTTCTTCTCCTCTTTGTATAAAAATCCGTGCACAAGAAACAAATAAAAAAAAGTCCTGTAGCTCATCTTATCTACCAGCTTTTAATGGAAATTTAGATTTAATTGCTGGCAACAGAGCAAAAAGCAGAGCTTTGGAGTTTCTCATGCTTATTTGAACAAAAATTTCCGTAACTTACTGGATGTTGCATGCTTGTGTTTTGTCCCCCAAATAATAAACTGAGTGTAAGCTTTTGTTAACTTTATGAAATAAGAATTTGCAGTGCACTTGCAGGCTTTCTGGATTTTCAAGTATTTGGGGTAGATTTTGAAACTTTGCTAGGAGTGTGGCAGTGCACAGGATCAGCAGATGGGTACCTGGATTGTTTGGAGAGAGAGTAGTGAAAGGAGAGCTGTCAGAAACATATTTAAAAATACCCTGTGACTAGACCTTGTGGTTCTTGCTCAGTGTTGAAGCTCTGCATTGAAAAATCTGTGTTTGAAAAGCAGAGGCTAAATTCTGATTAATAAATGGCTCCGTGCCTTTACAGTGACCAAATATTTTATTGTGCTTGGAAGGGAATAAATCTGACAAAGGCAGCGGAGTTGTAAGAGACATACATTGATGTAAATGGAGGCTGAATTTTACCCTTCTTCTTCTGTATTTTCAGTTATGTGGTAATCTTTCCATAAATCATGCACTTGAAAGGTTTTCTTGCTTCCTGCTTTTACCGATCAGATGATACAAAATGCAGATGAATCAAGCTTCTGGTTTATTAAGCATAACCAGAACACCCCCTCTAAATCCCCTATTGTCACACCAGTCCTCTTCCCCCCATTTTAATACAAGATAGCAAGGATGACAAACTGACTAATACAGCAAAGTTGATTTTTTTTTTTTTTTTGTCTCCTCCCTTTCTTATTCTGACCTGTACTTTGCTTTCGTTATAAAGTGAACATAGAAATTACCCTGTGGGAGTGGTGAAACTGCAGCAGAGAAACAAAAACTATTTGGATCCATCCGAAAGCTGTTCATTTGCTTGCTCTTCTTTTTATTAACGGCTCCAAGCATGCAGTTGGTCTTGTTCTGACTACGTATTTTTCAGCGAGAAGGAGGTAATTCTTTGTGTGTCTCTTTCCTTTTGGTAGTGCTTTAATTATATCAGAAAAAGTGTTAGGTTTTTATCATAATCTATTTAACTGCTTTAAATATATCTACAGCTGCCTGATGGATATGTTTCTATCGATCTCAGCGAGCTCCTTTTACAGTAGTTTTTGGGTTGGGTTGGTTTTTTTTTGGGGGTGGGGGGTGTTTTGTTTTGGGTTGGTTTTTTTTTTGAGTAGAGGAATGGAGCTTTAGGTTCAGATCCAGGCTACGCAGGTGAAAATCACAACTCTCTCCCCAGGAGGTTGCAAAGCTGCTTCCAGCAGACATAAGCATATTTGCAGCCAAAATTTAGTCAGTAATAGGTTTTTGTTTTAATCATCTGCATATGCCAAGATGAGCGTCTCTGTCCCGTTGGTATCTCCAGCATTTTTTCTCCTGGGGAAAGTACGTTGCTGTAAACTGATGAACAAGTTCTCGTAGCTTTTTTTTTCCTCTGGTGGGATAAGATATTTTTAGCAAATCATTTCAGAAGTGTAGAACTTCCTGATGCTTTTCGTGTTGATTCGCTGCAAACTGAAAAGGCAGGATTGGCAGCATCTAATTCTGAGGTTTGTTCTCTAAATGCAGGAAAAACATTGCTGGTCCCTGGCCGGGAGGGCAGGTTGTTAGAGTTATGAGACAAGTGGTATGTTAATGGCACAAGAGAAGTTTTGTTTGGCTGGTGGCTGAAGCAGAGGTGTTAAAAATGCCTCTTAAATATCACAAAGTAACTTTATACTCCTTAACGCCTTTGCGAGGTTTTTGCATGGGAGGGAAGAAGGAAGGACAAACGGAAATCCTTTAGGTTTTGCTAATATTACCTTAGCTAGCCACGCCTGGGACTCTTCCAGAAATCTCTTACTGGGTGTATTTCTGTATTCCTCATGTGAAATATTCCCAGTGTTAATCCTAGCAAGTCTTTGCTCTTCTTGCTTGCACAGCGCTTACAAACAGGTTGTGTGTGTCTGCAAGGGGAAAGAGGAAGCAGTGGCTTTATGGGAAAGGGCAAGTTAACAAGTTTTAAAGAGATACCAGGAAAGACAGACCCTCTGGTTATGTGTCCTGGGTTTTAAAATTAATACTAGCTGCTTAATAATGTATGTAAGTACGGATTGTAATGTTTGCATTGGTTTTTATCATTAAAACATAGGTCAGTTTGCCTCTGAGAATGTAGATTTTCCTGAAGTGCTCACTGAAAGCTATGTCTGTGAATCCCCACTGCTTTCAGGAGCAACTGTGCAGGGAAAATCTACATGAGTAACTTCTAACATTACAATTCTCAGCCTCTGATCAGGGGCACGTCATAGCAGTTTTCTGTGCTGAAGTTTCCCATTTGAGGATTGATAATACCTGTTTCTCCCTACTGTCTTCACACTATGTGAATGAAATGTAACTCCTTCATTACTACTGCTGTATTAAACATGTGAGAACTGAAAATTGCTGAGAATTGCTTGGAACTCTTCCAAATGACCTTAAAGATTTGATAAACTATGCATAATTAGTTACAATTAATGGTTCAAGTGTATTCTTGCAGTGGCTCATGCCAATATTCAGGTTGTTTCTGTTGAGTTGCAAGCCAATTAAAGCCTAAAACTAGGTTGATTGAAGACCTAGAAGAGTTTACATGCAGGATAGTCATTACCATAAGCTAAATAAGGTTTATTTAATTAAAATTGTGCAGGAATACATTGCTGTGTATTCTTGTGTTTCCACTCTTTCATTAATTCAAAAAATTAATTTAAATCAGCAACCAGTTGTCCAGGGCTCTTGACACTTTCAGCAACCAACCCAAGATTAAAAAAAGTCTCACAAACGTATTTGCTGTTGTAGCACTTGTGCTCAATCATTAACTGCATGTACTTTTTTTTCTTAGTGAGTATTTTTCTGGACTTAACAAATAACTCAGCTATTTAAAGACTTGATTTCAGCCTTCTTTCTCAAAAGTTCTAAATGTGCTAGCATATTTACTAGATGCAAGAAGCTAAGTAGAGATGCAGTATACGTAGGTAAACAAGGTCATATTGTCTCTTCTTACTATATTTCAGTTGGGTTTTTTCAACTGGTTAAGTCAGTGAATTGTTTTTCAAATATTTTTATTTTCACCATCAGTTTGCAAGTGATCAAGGGAGGAAAGGTTGGTCTCATCTATGACAAAAAAAAAAAATGGACACGAAGAGAGTAGTTTTCTACTCTAGTCTTTTCTCTCTGGCTTGCTAGGTCATGCCTGGAACATACTTTGTGTGCCTGCTGTCAGGAAAAGAAGGTTAGTATTTGGAATTGTTTGCAGATTCAGAAGTTCCTTAGTGATCCTAAAGCCCTGTGAAAACATGAGATGGAAACTTGTGTAAAAATTTGTGCCACTGTTCTAGACCAGCTTATGTACCTGAGCTTAAATTTTGCACAAATGGTTACACCATACATGCATCAACAGAACCTGCCTCTTTTTTGTCCTTTCTTTCAACTCTCTCTTTAACCACAGCACACATCAAAGCACTACCAAAAGAGTGAGTGCAGGAATTTATATTTGGAGAGCATTATCCATAGATGACTTCATGTTTGTTCCAGTCTTCCCTATTTTCAGGTTCTGAAAGGCTTTTGTAACCTTTTCCATTTGCATCCCTGCTTTGAATAGAAGCCATTTTAAAAAAGAAAATTATTTTGTATTCTTTAATGAAAACTTCCAAAATTTACCTCCAGCTTGAACGAAACTCAACTGCCACAGCCCTTTTTTCCTAAACTGCAGAACAGAGCAAAGGAAAATAAATAGAAGCTGGCATGTTTCTTCTTGTGCAGTTTTATTGGTGTGCATGTTTGTTCATTTGTCTGTTAACTGGTAGAATTCCATGATCTTACAAAGTGGTTTGCGGTTTGGTATGAATTGGTGAGACTTCCCTGTTTTTTCACATTTTAGCCATTACTGACATTTTAATGCAATAGAAACAATGCAGCAGAGGAGCCATAGTTATTTTTTAAATAGCCATTTGGTGTTACAGTGCTCTGTGTCACTGCTTTTAGGAGATTTTTTAAAAAGCTTCTTGGTGGATTTTTGAACAGAGTTTTATGAAGTATTTCAGAGGAATGTTCATTTGTATTTGCATGCCTGGTTGTCAAAAACTTAAAAACAACTAAGGTGAGAGACATAGCCCAAAACGTGTGTTTCTTTCACAACTCTGATAAGGGTAGCTACAGCACTTGCTGATTTTTATGTATATTATCTGGACATATATATCAGATCATATAATATATTTCACATCATATATAATATCTGCTTTTGATATTACATCTAGTTAATTATTTTGATTACGAGCTCACCCCTTGCCTGCAGTTGGGTGGTTACATGTTTCACCTTTTTTTGTGCTATTAAAATTGAGGAGAGCTTGACTGGTACCCTGAGCGTGGGATTAAGCAGCAACATCTTGAACTTGCTTGGCTCAGTGGAACATCAATTTGAGCATGGTGGAATATTGACAGCTGTATTTTCTTTTTAAAATGCAGCATTTCATGCTGTAACAACAATACCACTCTGAAGCAAGAGGTCACATTGATCTACACTGCAGTTCACTGATACTGAGGTTTTTTACTGAGGTCAGTAATGAACTGACACAACCTTTCCAGCATTTGCTGTTCCTTTTCATGGTGCCAGCAGAGAAGCTGGGAACGACCTCCTGGAGTTTTCAGGGAAACTCATTGTTCACGTAAACCCTGAGAAGGAATTTCCCTTCCTTCTTGGCCTGCTAGGTATGCAATGAACCATACAGTTTGCTTTAGCTACATACCATCTGCATTTTATTTTTGTTTTGTTTGCTGACTTCCCAGCCCTGTGTGTGCTTCTTTAGAGTATCAATATATTGTACATTCCACCTTTGTCAATAGCCTGGGTTTTGTTGCTCTGAGCAGTCTCATGTTGTGCAAGTTACTGGTGTTTAGAACAGAGCTAGTCATGGAAAAAAATTAAATTGGTGGAAATTTTACCTGTATTGTGTCCTCAGGAGAATGGGCATTGACTGCTTTGATTGTTTTAGGGCTGCTGTTGTTTGTCTGGCATTCATGCAGTTCTGTACTTTGTACTTGTGTACCACTGTGTGCTAGGACCTGCAGTCCTTGGAGCACATTGCTCTCCTGAGGATGAAAGTGGCTTCTTTCTTCTCTATTTGCATTTTTTTTTTCTCCCCTTCCTTCCCACTTCTTTGCTTCTTTGAACAGCTAATTTCTTCTTGCCTGCTGGAAGAATTATTTCTTGCTGAGGTGACATTAGGCTTGAACACCACTGTTCCCATGAAGATCTGAAGCTGATGCTGCAAGAATAACCCCAGCCTTCAGGATGCCAAGAGGAGGTACTGCAGTTTGAGCTGAAACAGTGTGGTGTGTAGTCAGGTCTGTCCATAAACAGACTGTTCTGGTGGTGACTTCACTGTAGCCAAATACCACAACAGTGGTGTTGACTCAGGACTCAGCAGCCCTGGTGTTGGAGGCTTTGTGAAGCACTGTGGAAAGACACATGAACTGCTGAGCACAAACCCTCAAGGCTGAAGTGCTGCTGTAGAGGAACATGGCCACGTTGCTTTGGACCCAGGCTGGATCTGAGCCTTTTTGTGGTGCTGTGGCCAAGTTAATAAAACCACCCAAAGATGCCAGGAGCTGGCTTTGCAAAGAACAGTATTGTTATTGATGGTTTTTCATTAACTAGGTTATTCCAGCTTCCTGTTATCAGACATATTTGAGAGTTGACTGTGTTCTATTGTATTATAGTTCCTTACTCCTGCTTCATGGTCCAGAACCTTGACTGGCTTTTCTTTCGGGATAGCTGTATATTCAGTATCACTTGTGATCCAAATGTTACCAGATGGTTTTGAGAGACAAACCTTTAGTGTAAGTGCAGCCAAAATCCAGGTTACCTTACTACTTCTTCAAAGTTAGGTGAGATTGAACAATTGGTTAACATTCACTGAGCAAAGTTTCCTTTTTTCTCTACAGAATTTGCATCCAGCAGGACTGTGATGATAGGCCTGCATGATGACATTTAGTTAAACAGTCTCCTACCAAGAGTTCTTGCTGTTAGATAAATCAAAACATGTTATTCAGAGGGTGACTCATGGAAAACTAAGTAAAAGTTTTATAATCGGACCCTCTGCAAATGCTGAATAGCACATCACAATAAAATCATTAAAGTTTCCTTATGTAAATTGTTTATAAACTGCTAATCCTTCTTTACGATTAAAAGTGCTTTCGGTGGGTTTTTAGTACAGGAAATTTGTATGAGCTTTTAGTTACCTATGCATGTCTGCGTTTCATGGTTTGGTTGAATTTAAATCTACTGCCTGATTTTCAAATCTGAAAATCCTACGTGAACCCAGCTGGAAGTTTCTCATGCAGAATACTTCTCAAATCCTCTGCCACGGCTGCAGAATAATCCAGATTACAGATTCTCTGCAAAGGGAAGAGATTACACAAAATGCATTTCACTGTCACTCCCTCCAGAGTGATGTTCTTGTCCTTCATTGCAGAGTGCAGTACCTTTGTCCCCAAAATCACCCTGATGAGCCTTTCCTCTTTCATCTGCACACATCCTAAATCTGGAATCTTCACACTTGGATACTTCCATGTTGAAACCTGGGAGAGACCTTCTCTAACTTTTACTGGCCATGGAGAAATGCTGAGACAAAGCAAAAGGGTTGGTGGAAGATCTGGATGGAATAAACAACCTGCTTGCTGGGAGTGAAATCCCAGGCTTGGTTGGAAAAATATAACCAGAGCTGAAGATCTCCTTTCATGGAGAGTAAAATGTGGAAGAGGACTACTTCACCAAGGACTGACAGATTTAGAAAACATAAAGCAGATCTGTTGAGTTATATGTACAACACTGAACATTTAACAGGTTAAGTGTACATGTGAGTGTGTGGGCTGGAGGAATCTGAAGAAGAGGAGAAATCAGTTGGCTGAAAACAGAATTAGAGCTGACCAGAAGTCTGCACTGTCACTCTGGGGAATAGAAAGATTTACTAAAAGCAGTGTGGTTAGGAGGAAGTACATAGTCAAATTTTCCCTCGTACTTCAAGACTCAATGTGGATAGTAAATAAAGAGCATACTGCCTTTTTTGGGTGACCTTTCTTTAGTACTGTGCAACTGGTACTGTTCAATCCTTACTCTTTTCCTGAGGTATTCACAGGGAAATAAATCAGGTATCACTAACAGTGCCAGAGTGAATGTGCTTATATGCATGTGAGCATAAATGGTATTATGAACTGGAGCAAGTAGGGCATGGGGAAATTCCAGATCCCAAGATGAAAATAATTTCAGAGAAGTATAGACAAGTTTGAAGCATTTCCAGTACAAATGAAAGTTGCTAGGTCTTTTTTTTTGCTGCCACCCAGTTCTCTGTACCTTTTGGCAGCAGAGATGTGTATTTTTTATTTTATTTTATTTTCCCTCATTAGACTAAAAACATGAACAAGCCTGCATGGATTTTATAACATGATACTTGCATTGTGGGATCCCAGAATAATTCAGGTTGGAAGGGACATCAGGATGTCTGCAGTCCAACTTCCTGCTCAGAGTAGGATCATCCGTCTCTGGCATTTAATTGACATCATTGCTGGTAATAATCTTAACAGTAGATATGATTATTTAGTCACTGCAGTGAAAAAAAATGCCTGTCAGGATAAAGGCTACCTGTCAGTACTGTGAAAATTGTCCAGTCACACTTGTCATTAAAAGTAATAAATACTTTCTAAAAGCAGATGTGTGGTTTTGGGTGATAGAGGCAGAGAGGATAAAGGGAAGGTCAGACACAATAATAATGAACTTTTTTTAGGTTATCATCCCTTTGTTGGTTTCCATCACTTATCAAATATACCTTAAACTAACCTGAAGGGTGGTTCAGTATTTTGACCCTCCCTGAGGTTGATTGCAGCTCAGGAGTCAGATTCCTGCAGTTGGGAGCCTGATGGTGTGAGACCACTATGATTCCAATGACCATTTTAAGCTTGGTGTGTGTTCTGCCTATTTGTTTTCAACATCAGTGGGTATCCTTAATGAACCTTCTTGGAAAAACAACTTAGACTTTCACGTATTTTTTATTCCCCCCCCCCCTTTTTTTTTTTTAACCTTTTAATGTGATGGTGATGTAGAATACTGTTTAGGCAAGGCTGCATGTGCTGCTTTGGGTGGTTGTAGGAGCTGGCAGGAGGTCACACACATTCCCTCCTTTTCAGCAGGGATGTGTTTCCTGCTGGACTCAGCTGCACAGCACTGGAATTGCTGCAAACATTAGGGATCTCTTGATAGGTTCTTCCCTAGCAAAGCATTTTAGGCATGTCAGTAATCTGCATGAAATTAAGATGTTATCCATTGGGGCTTTAATTTTTACTAATTTACTTTTGAAATTTCTCTGAACTGGAAGAAGAACAATAAGCAACCAGATTTTATGCCTTTAAAAAACCCAATTTCCTGATTCTGTGGTTACATATAGTGGACTGATTTCACGAAGTCTTGAGTATTCTTAATCAAGGGTCCAAGCATCCTTTTTGCTGAATTTAAGTGATACTTGAAATTAAAATAATGTGATGTAAATGATAGACTTGAGTAAGAAGCAGGAGACTCATTTTTTTGTGTAACTAACAGAGCAAAGGAGGACAGGAGAGAGTAATTCCTGAGTACCGGTTTTGCTTATTGAAGGAAAGAAATACATGACAAATCTTAGAAATATCCAGCAAACTTGGAAGATAAGTCCCTTGAAAAGGAGGAAGTTGTGCTTTTTAAAATCAGTCCTTGCTGGGAGCTGCATTTCTCGGCACCCCTTGGCACTGCAGCTCGGCCAAGTAGTGTCTTGGCACAAGCTGGGCTTGACCAGGAAATGGTTTTCTCTGTAGCTCAGTGTGGAGGGGAAGCAACTTTGCTTCTCCTTAAAGGCATGCCTGGAGAGCATGGTCTTAAAAATGATTCAGCTTGAGCAAGTTCATGAAAATTTGTCTGGGTGACAGTAAAGTTTTTCAGCTTTGCTCTGAGCAGCCCTTTCCTTTGAAGTTATTGTAGCGTCGTTATATGATGTTTGTGTTACTGGGAGAAGTACCTAAAATACATATGTTTATAAGGTAACTTGTATGCTATAGAAGACTCTCAGGAGGTGAGGTGCAGTTTTATATAAAAATGAGGGCCCTGCTTTCAAAGCCAGGTTTACAGGATAGAGTATAATTTATCCTGATGGGTTTAGTCCATATTTTCCTTTGTAATCTCATCATTTTCCAGCTTCAATAAAATCCTTGTCCCTCCTAATTCAGGCTCAGACTGCATTAGAATTCTCCTTCTCATTCCATCGTTTCCACTCCATTGCTGGAAAGAAAGAGGGTATCTAAAACTCTGGATTATGACTTGATTGTGGGGTCATATAGGGGTAAAAGAGTGCAGCTGAGAGGTTGCAAGGTTTTAATCCCACACCAATGGTAGTGACAGCTAAGTGAAAAAGGGCTGTGATTCATGGCTTCATTAAAAGAAAATCTCAGGTGTTAGTTTAAGTTCAACCTCCAGTGTGTGGCAAAACCCCATTGAGGGATGAACAGTACAAAAGAGACCTAAGCTTTCAGTGTATGAGATTTAGAGTGGTGACAGAAATATTTGGGGTTTGGTAGTGACTTTTTTCTTAGTATTTTTCTTCCCTCCCTCTCCCTCCTCCCTTAATTAATATGTTTGCCAGATCTCTGGTTAAGGTAAATCTGTCCTATCACATTGAATCTGCAGGACAAGGCTTTTACAAAGGCATGTAGTATTTTCATCTACTTTTACAATGGCATGTAGTGAAAGGACAAGAGGAATAGTTTCAGACTTGGAAGTGGGTAGGTTTAGGTTAGACATTAGGAAGAAATTACTTAGTATGAGGGTGGAGAGATCCTGACCAAGGTTGCCCAGAGAAGCAACTGGAAGTGCTTCCATCCCTGGAAATGTTGAAGGCCAGGGAGATGTTGGTGTTGGATGGGGCTTGGAGCAGCCTGGTTGGTTGGGAGGTGTCCCTGCCAATGGCAGGGGAGTTGGAACCAGATTGTCTTTAATGTCCCTTCCAAACCAAACCGTTCTAGGATTGTTTGGCAGTGGGTTTTGCATTTGCTTAACATTTCAGCATGCTGTACTTCTGATCTTCCATGGCCAGCTGATAACAACATCTGACACTGTTTGGCACATGGATACAGCAAGACCAAGGCTGGCTAAAGGAAGCATTGTGCAAGTGATGTGGAAGCTGGTACCAATTAGAACTGCATCTATTTCTAACCAGATAGCTGTACCAGGTAACTGCAGAAATAGGGATGGTTAAAGCAGGGCAGTTGTTAATTATGTGTTCTTTAATTAAAAGGCTACTCTCCTTCTGCCCTGTGAAACAACTATTGCCATTATGCCAAAGGGGGATGGGGCACAGGTGGTTTATAGGAACTGTCCATGACCTCAAAACAAATATTCAAGCTGGGTGTAATGGCATTTCTCTGCATTACTTTCTGTTTTTCACAAAGAAAATCTTAGGGCTTTGGTATAAATGTGACTGCAGAAGAGCACAGGGACACCGCATTGTGAAAGATGGGTTCAGCTGAGCTCTGTTAGTTTTAAATATAAGTGCAGCATGAGAGATCCCTGTCAGATAAAACAGGTGCTGAGGAGTCTACCAAGTCCATGTGGCTGCTGGAGATGGGAGTAAAACACAGCTCCTTCAAGCAGCTTTGACTCTAAAAAAGGAGATTTGCCAGAGTTGTCATAGAACCGAATGAAGACTTCACTTTCTCCTGTGTTTGTGCAGAGGGAGAGTGTATACAGCCCCAGCTGTCAGCCAAGGGAAATGTGAAATTAGAATCATAGAATCATCCTTGCAGGTAGATAGGTGGGCAAACAGGGACAAAAGCTGGAATTACTGACTGCTCTTTGGAAAGCACCCTCGTGCTCTCCAGGCCTCCTGGTGCAGCAGTCTGATGCCAACCAACTGCAGAGGAGCCACAGTTGGGTGCCAGAGATTCATACCCATTTTGCAGAGTAGCTTTGAGATCTGCAGATGATACAACTGCTAAGTGTTGTTGTGAATGATTCAGAGCTTCTGGCTTCTATTTCCATACATGGATCATCAGACTGTCTTTCTCTGCCATTTTAAAATAATTGTCTGAATGACCTGGATATCTTCGAAGTAGCTTGAATTCTTGTTCAGGCACTGGCTTTAAAAAGGAAATCTTTCATCTGATGCACTTGATGTTAATTTTGTTTCTTTAATGGGATTCTCTTTACCCAAATTTACATGATTCAGCTTGTAGCCTGTTGAATACATTCTTCTCTTCCAGAAGAAGATAAATTTGCCCAAGCATCTCTGAGGATGTGTTGAGAAACACGTAGGTAGCTGTTTGTGTGCCATCCCCTTCCACAGGCAGATAAACAATGAGGGGTTTGTTGGATTCTTGCTCCAATGATACTTCAGAAAAGCTCTGTCTGGCCTGACTGTCAGTTCTGTTGTTGTACTTTGCTCTTGGTGACATCGTTGGTGTAGCTAAATGAAGTATATTAATTGCTCTTTGACCAAGGATGGTGACTTTTCCTGGCACCCATTCAGACACTGCCAGTTTTGCAGGAGCTGGTGATCTACCCCAGTACAGCAATTTCGTCGCACTTGCTGGTGAGAATGGAGTGGATCTGTTTATGTAGATGGGAGATAAATAATTAAAAGAAAGCCATATGAATTCCTTTGACATTCTTGAGGTCTGATTCTGCATCAGCAGCATAGAGCTCTGCAATTAAAATCTTCTGCTGTCTTAAAAGTTCCTGTGATGCCCCTGAGGTTTGTCTTGGCACGGGGAGCAGTGCTGTGTCACAGGGTCACCTCTTCTTGCAGATGAAGGTCTCCCATTTCTTCAGAAAGCTGTTTGTATACACAGGGCTGTCTGCTGAAGGGATCAGCCAGGGCTGTGAGGTTAAGGAAGTCCTTGCTTGCTTCTTATGTCCAGAAAAAAGCTGACTGGCCAGGGAGTGTCCAGATAAGCTGCATCAAATGAAGTAGTGCTGCAGAGGCCACAGAAACATCACGAGTTGTTGCACATCCTTGTAGTTGTCTTTGGGATCCAACCTCCTTGCAGGCAGCTTTTGCATACAAGAAGAGCTTAGCTCTTAATGCTGTGCTCCAGAGAAGCTGTTTCAGCAGCTCCCATTTCATCTTCCTCCCTGGAAGATCTCCTTCCATGACCGTGTCATTTCCAGAAATCTAAGCCTGAGGCAGTAAATAAGATTTCTGTGACATTGAGGTGGAGACATATTGGTTAACCTAAGTGAGAAATAGTCCAGAATTAGTAGTGCACTTTGAACATCTTGGCCTTAATCATAAGTTTATTCCTCCTTCCTCATAAACTTCCTTTCATTAAAATAGAAGGCTACTGCATGATGAAATCCACTTTCTATTCTTTAGGTTACTGTGAAAGCAGATCAGTTACTTTCACTTTGTACCTTGCCCCAAATTCTTCATCCACTTCTTACATACCAGGCCAGTTCTGCAAAGTTCAGTTTGCAAATTAGAGCAAGAGAATTCTTGAATGAAAATGGTGAGGGGCAGTACTCCTACCTGTGCCACAAATCATGATGCAAACACCTCCCACTTGCCATGTTGCTTTTTGCAGTAGCTTAAAGCAGGATTCAAGAATTGATACCACTGTAATTCAGCTGACAGTGCTGTAAGGTTCCCACCTTCCCTTTTTGGGGGGAAAACATCCCAAGCAACTGTGTGGATTAAGTCAGGTGGATTGTGACATAGAAGTGACAGTTTCTTTGCACTGAGTGTAAGGGAGTTCCCTGTGACTAACTCAGATACCAACATCTGTGCTGCAGGTATTGAAAAAGAAGTGAGATTAATCCCACTTGTCAAGTCTCCTGACTTCCAGTTGAGACACAGTGTGTTGGGGTTTCATTGTTGGGGGGGGGAAGAATTTAGAAAAGAATTCCAAGAATTTTAATTTGTAAATATCAGCTGGGGTTGTTTTGGTTTGGGTTTTTTTCCACCACCAAATTCTACAGTGGAGTTTGACATTACGGTGAGAAACAAACCCATCCATTGGAATACTTTCAGTTCTCATTTGAAAGCATTTAAAATACATGCTAGGTGCATATTTGGAAGAGGTTCAGCATCATCTAGTGGAAACCTGCATTTTGGGACAGCCCACAGCCATTCCTTTCCATAGCCCTGAAAATAGAGCTGAAACTGTAATAATTTCCATAGTCCCCCTGAACTGCTGGCATCTCTGCCTTGGCATGTCCTCATAGGAGCAGGAGCTGCATCCAAAGTACAGGCCCAAGGGGAATGAAAAGATTCAAGTGGGGTTATTGTATCATTATGTTTGAAATTAGTTTCTCTTGAGTTGTTTGTACACTGAAAATAGAGACCTTGCTGGAATATTTCTGCAGACATCTGTCATAGGTTGATGTCTGGATACTCTTTGTTGGCAGCCTCTGTAGGTGTCAGCAGGGAAATACACTGGGGAGGGTTGTTTGGCCAAAAGCTTGGTACTATGTAGACATGAATACGTAAATAATCAAATAGTGCAGGACTGTTTGAGAGAGATTCCCAAAGAGCACTCTAGGATGAATAGTGCTACTGCAGGCCTCAGGAATGCACTTTGGTCCTTCAGTAAAGAATGGACACTTCAGTGTTTCTCTGCCAGTTAGTTCAGGTCATCTTTCCAGAGCTAAACCCTACTTAAAGGAAGGAAAACAAATTATTTTTGCAGCAATGCTGGGTCTGAGCTGTTCTTCAGAAGGGGAAGAGGGAATTTCTTCTTCCATCTGGACAAGCATTACTCTTTGCCATTGCCCTTGGGGTCTATCAGCAAAATTTCTTCCTTCTGCAGTTTAAATTGACAGTTATGTTTTCCATTGACATGAGTGCCAGTTCTGAGGACTTGAGTCAGGTGCTGAAGCACTCATAATAAATTGTTAATCCTCATCTATTGAAACAGCACACACAGGGAATGTGGGGTGCAATGCCATGACAAGTAGAGGCTCTGAGCACCCAGGATTGTTACATCTGTGCTGAACCAACTTGTTCTTTTTATGAGAGGATGTTAGTTAGGGCAGATACCTGCTTGTGCTAATGCACTTTTAACGTGGGTTGAGTTAAACTGAGGAACTGGCAGCAAGAACAAGCAAGAAACCTAAAGGATGCAGTGCTGCCAAACACTGGCATCCCTGCCAAGGCCAGTACACCAGGGTGCAGGTAGGTACACTCCAAAACATGTCCAGCACTAGAGGTGACTTGTCCGTGGAGCTGACTCAGTGGGTCGTGTGTTTGCTTATCTGTGTCGAGTGTTTGGGCCTGTGGGATGCAAAGTGCTTGACCCTTTCAGAAAAACTGGGTCTCAGAATGGCAAAACACAATGCTGGGGGCTGGCTGAATCTTGCCCTGTTGTTTGCTTGTCCCCTGAATGCTCTCCCTCCCATCAGTTCACACCAGTGATGTGTTGGGGAGGTTGTGAATAGTTTTCATGTCTGTTGAGCTCTTGGGAATGTGCAGGGCAGAGCATTGCTCACCTCTCAGTGAAAGGCAGTGTTGTGCCTCCGAATTTTCCACGTTCACCCTCCTTTCCCATTTTCCTCTTGTCTCCTGTGTGTTCAGACACTCTCCCAATGTACCAAGTGAATTACTAAAGCCAGAGTTAGATCAGAGTTAGAAGCACTGGAGCTCAGGTCTTTCTGGCAGTCCTGCTCTCAGCTCACTGACTTATGTTTCCTTCCCACACGGGCACGTTTCTAAATGCTGTTGTCCTCATATCTTGGTTCTTTGCCTCTTGAGATATCATTTTACCTGTACTTTTCCATCACAGATTAGGCGAGTGGGATAAACACCGTGTGATGCAGAGCAAAGACTTAGCTGTGATTTCACCGAGATGCCAAGAGTTTCAAACATGCCATCTAGTGGTATAAACTAAGAGCAATCTAAAGGAACACCCCTCCCCCCGATCTCTACTCTTGGAAATACTAATTTCTGAAATGCTCCCTTGTTTTGCACAAAAAATTAGTATTTACAGCCGTGTCAGGTTTCCTGAGTGCTGGGCATCTGAGCTCTTGAAGGATTTGTTAAGCAGAAGGGACAAGTTTGTGGTGTACCTTCATGCCAAGAAAACAGAGTTTATGTTGGTATTGTCCCATGTCCCCCCCCTGCTTTGAGGATCTGAATCAACTTTGCAAACAAAACAAATTTAAAGTTAAAACACCCTTGATTTAGGGGGAGGGGAAAGGGAGGTAACAATGATGTGCTTGTCCGTAGCCATGCAACAATTCATCAACAGAGCCCTGCTATGGGGTGCTCCACATTTGTAGATCAGTACTGAGACATATTCCACCCTAGCTGGTAACCTGAAGTGCTTCCAGCTTCCTCTCTGCTAAGGAAGGCTGCACCAGAATTGCAACAGGCTCCAAAATCTTTCTTGAAACCTACATTCATCACCAAGATAAGAACAAGCCTTAAAATGCGGAGTGTTAAAAGGCCTGAGGTTTATACTGCAGTTTGGCATGTGTGTTCAGTGAATTACAATCTGAATTAAATGTCTTGGGTGTTTGTCTTTGCTGTTATCATCTGTTCAAGCTCTGGCACAGAATGAAAGTTGCTCAGGTTGATGTTTATGTGTGCTTGCTGTTCCTAGGATTTTTACCTAGAGGTCATCGTGTCCTTTTCTCTTATTACCAAGAAACTTGCTTGCTGTTTGGATTGGATTATGTGATCCATCTGTTGTAGCTACCAGAATAAGTCAGGAGAGCACTTCTGTAGTGCCTTGCATGTCCCTCAAGTCATCCTTTCTATGTCAGAATTCAGTCGTTGCTATCAGCTCCTTCAGCTCCAAAAATTTTTTTTGTGCACGCTGCTTGTGTGCAAGCCTTTGAGACAAAAATCTAAAAAAAAAAAAAAAAAGCTGAAACCTGCAACACTGGAATTACAAATAAATTAATACAGAAGATGCCTGTAGAAGGAATAAGAAGAATTAAACACCTAAGAATTGCCAACACATTAAGTGGGAAGAAAAAAAAAGGTGCCAATATAGATGGCTAGACGTGTAGGTGTCCTAACTTGAGGTCTGCTTATACAGCTTCAATAAAATGCAGAAATGGGATTAAGAAAATAAATTGAAACCTAGACTTCCAATGCTCAAAGAAGTCCTTTTCTTTCTAGGGTAAGGGTCAAACTGCTCTTGCATATTCTCCCACTCAGAATCTTTTATGTCTTCGTGAGCAACAGCATGATTCAGAAGAAGGGATGAAAGGTCACCACTCATAGATGTGTAGTATCAAAATTACAGCACACTTCCAGGCTGTGGTGGATAGGAGGAGAAAGCAGAGTATTTCCCCCACTTCCCAGGTGAGAGGCATAGCAATAGGAAGGTGCAGAAGGGTGAGTAGCATCCCCACCAATATTTTCCAAAGACAATATTTAGTGTAGTGCTTTGTGCTGTATTGTGGACCTCTGTGAAGGGTGAGGTTGAGGTACCTACAAGGTCAGTCCTAGAACGCTTTCATCTTAAGCAAGAGGGGTTCAGTCAGCAGCTGGTTTAGTTCTTGAACTGCTTCTGGGTGACAGCAGCAAATGGGATGTAGCTGAGGGGGGAAAAAAGCCTTGGAATTGTCCATGAAGTGCTGTGGAAAGTGTGCATGGTAGTCAGGTGGAGTCTGATTGATCTGTGTGGATGTAGACACCTAAATGACACTATGGAATAGGTGTTTTTGTCTGCCTGGCTGTGTGTGTGTGTGTGTTTGTTCTGACTGCACCCACTGAGGGAGCCACGATGTCCTGCCAGCCCACGTAAACCAGGGATGTGTCAGCTGAAGCAAGCTCCCTGTGCCCATGATGCGTGGTGCTCAGACCAGGGCTCCTCCATGCTACTTGAAGGTCACAATTTTTCATATTTATTTAGTGGAGTAGGGTTTGTTAGAAGGTTTTTTTGGTTGGCTGTTTTTTTGAAGTGTCTGATTACCAGCTTGATGGGTTTATTCCCATAGCAGCAAGAGATTGAGTTTCAAGACATGGTCACATACCCAGCTTTTTCTTCTAAAGCCTGAATTTGAGTTCCTTGTGACTTGATAGTGTGTGATGGTCCCCAGGAGTCACTGATTTTGCTGGAGCAGTGTCAGAGGGCTGTGTGGGAGCTAAACCTGGTATGAACTTTACCTGTGCTGCATACTCAAAAGGGTTTCTGGAGTGAGCCATCCCTGCAAGCACACCCAGGTGTGCTCCCTCCTAACAGAGGCCATGGGAATAAGCTTCCCACAGGTGTACTGCCTACCAGAGTTCAGAAAGCTTATTTATTGAGAAAGCTGTGTTATTTATTAGGCAGACTGGATGTACTTGCCAGTGGAGTCATTTGTTCAGGAGAACAAAAATACCAGCAACATACTTGCAAGCAAACAGCACTGAGAAAGTTCACATCATACGTTAGAAAATGGTTGCCTTGTTTGTTTGTTTGTTTTTTTTTTTTAATCAAAGTTAAATCAGACTTGGCCAAGCAATGAAGATGAGCCATTCCAGCAACCACTTGCTTTCTATTTTAAGGGGCACGATCTTTTTATAGCCAAAAAAGCAGATTATTTTTACCTGTCACCTTCCCCTTGGCTGAGCAGGCTTTGATTTTATGGCAGGAAATATTTGACTGTAGAACTGGGATGCAGCATTTGGCTTTATGACTGCAATGCAGGTCTTTTATTAGCAGAACTTAACGTGTAACAGGATAATTCCACTGCACCTACTACTATACTGGCTTGGTTTTGTACAAAATAAGTTTCTACTTCCTTGAAGGCCTTCTATAAGCCTTCACTGGGAACAACTCCAGTGTGTTTGATCACAATAAAGGAGCTGCCTCAGAACAGCTCTGCTTTAGAAACAGTCATAAACAGGTTTACATACAGAAACTGCTGTTACACACAAAACTTGATGAAGAAATGTTTCCCCAGAACTGGTGGTTTTAATACGTGCTGTGGGGACCCAGCCTGAGCCAGTTAGTGAGCAAACCCTTTGCAGGGTTTAAAAGCAAATCCTCATCTGGGTATTGAATGGCTCCTTCCTGCAAGAAAGGCATTTGATAAAAAGGCTCCGAAACTTCAGCTGGCATCCTCCATAATGCAAACCCGGGTGCCACACGTTATATTTGGATTTCAGGGGTTTTCAGCTCCATTTCAAGTCGATCAGTAGCAGCTTTACGTGGTTGGATCCCGTGCTTTCAGCACCCCTGCCCAATTATTATACATGAGATCCATCAGCCCCCTCTCCCCGTGCCTGAGCATCAGCACGCTCGGGAACAATAAAGGGCTCTCACTTGGGAGTTTTGTTCCCTTCCTAATGGAGCAGGACCCAAAATGACTCCTTTACAGAGCACACCAATCGGGTTTATGTCTTGAGCCAGGTATGCTGACATCTCAGCAGCATGAGGATTGCTTGGAGGGGAGCTTTGTGTCCATTACGCATTCAGCATCGTCGCTTGTGTGCTCTGGTGGAGTTTCACATAGGACAAAACATGGAAAGGCTTCTGCCTTTGTGATTGATTTTTAAGGACAGTTTTGGTGGTTTTTTTCCCCCTTGCCTCCTTCCTAATGAGCTGAGTTGTTAAAATATGTAAATGGAAGGAGAGACACTAGAAAGGGTGAAGCAATATACTGACACGTTGGATAATTAGATCATCTCCTGCGCAGGAAAAAAAGTACGAAACAGGAACAAGAAGTGTCTCCCTCCCCCACTGTAGAGGCACCAGGTCTGGCTCTTTCTGCATGCAGAAGCAGGTTAGACAATTAAATCTTTATTTTTTTGTGTGTGTGAAATTTCCAAAGATACAGAGTGTCAGGTATACTAATTATCTCCTATTCATCTGCTGTTTTTGGGGAGAAGTAGGGAGTTGTTTCGGAGGGATGAATTTGTGAGCTGCATAATTTGTGATGAACAAAAAAAATTACTAATTTTGGGCTGAATTTGTCAATAAGTTTGTGGTTTATCAGGTCTTCACCAGAAAATTTTTCCTGAATGTTGCCCTGAATACCAGTTAGATAAAGGGAATTACACGAAGAGACACATGACATTCTGGCTTCCCTTCTGATAAAACCTCGTGTTTTGGCAGTGTTTTGCATTTCTTGAAAAGATTTATTACTTTGAAATAATAATTGCTTCATAATCAATAAGATCCCAGCCCTGTGTGAACCTATGCCTGCTGGGAGGACTATGACAGTACTCAGTCTTTATGTACATGAGTAAGCACTCTTCTGTGTTAAGTTTGTTTGATAAACATAACACTTCGCTTTTGTTCTCTTAATCACTTCCTTCGAAGAGTTAACTTCCTAAGCAGCCACAGATTAGTTCTCTCAGTTGTTTTAATTATTTTTCTTGTCACGCACAGTGAAGGTCTAGTGTTTGTGAAATGTCTTTTTTTTTTCCCCCCCCTTTTTTTTTTCCTTTTTCCTTTTTTTTTTTTTTTTTGTCCCCCTTTCCATGGCAGCTTCAGTGATGCTGGTATTGAAAACCCAGCCAAAATTCTCTCTCTCTCCGGTCCTGCCACTTACTGTTTCTTTTAACCAAGTTGTACCTTTTTGAATCTTGGTGCTGTGGAACAGAAAGCTTTTCCTTCAGGGTGGTTTGAGTGCTCCAGAATTTTGTATTTCTGTGTAAAGGGTATGCCAGAGGCTGCAGCAGTGGCTTCCATGTGCTCGCTGCTGAGTAATTTCCTTTTGTATTGCTGACAGGTGACTCAAAGCAGGAGCTAGCAGATGGCTGCATGGTTAGCTGGTGGTCACAGCCTTATGAGTTGAGTTTTGGAATTTCCATCAAAAGTCAGGATTATGCTCAGGATACGCCAATGGCACAGAGCACCCCGGGGGAGTGTGGAAGAGGAGGAAATCATTCCTAGCGACTCATCTTGTGGTTGGGTGAGTCAGGGGTCTGCTGTTGGTGGTCAGAAAGGCACGTGGCTGACTACACCGTCTTTGTGTGCTCTGCAGGATGCAAACTGTATCTGAAATTTTAATTCCGTCCTTTTGATTTTTGTCCAGTGAGTTATTTCCAGAAAGGAGTTACTGTATTTTCTGGAACGGGTGTTGTGAAATTCTTCTTTTTATTTTAATAGTGGGCAAGTTTTCAGCTGGTGATTTATCAACAAAGTATTTTATAGGAGCAGAGTTAAAAGCACTTCTTTTAAAAAGAAAAAAAAAAAAAACCCAAAACCCAACAATGCATCCTGTGTGTGATAGGGAAAGTAAAAGCATCTCGGTTTCCAAATGATGAAGGAATAACCAAAAGAGCCAGTTCTTGGAATAGTAGCTCCACTGGCACTCGTTGGTGATTTCCTGTGCATTTGCTGCAAGAATCACTGTGTGATGCGAGTAGGTGGTACTAAAGGGTTATTACGAAACCAATTTTCAACCAGACGTTTTGAGTCATGGATTGGGAAGAGGGATAGCAGCTTCAGAGCTTTCTCTTTGTTTGAGCAGTGTGCCTGAAATGCACACACAGGAGACTCCTGTGCTTGCATGGAACAAGGGGATAAGGCTGCTGCGAGGTGAAGTGCTCTCCCTCACGCCCGCTCCATCTCAGGGATGGGAAAGGAGAACGTGCAAGGTGCACGAGGAGCAGAGTTTCCTGACTCTCTTTCCATTGTAAGTATTTTCTGGTGGTTTTTCCCAGACGTGGGAGACAAAATGGAGTTGCGTCAGGATGGATGTCCGTGCCAAAACGAGGTGGTGGTTTGGAGAGGTTTGGTTCTGTTCTGGAAGCAGATGGACTGCCACTGGCAGGAGACAGTTGGCTTCTTCATCAGAAAAAAAAAAAAAAAAAAAAAAAAGAAAAAAAAAGGGGGTGTTTAAGGGAATTGGTCTGGCTCCTAAACCGAAGGAATTGTTGACCTACTGACTCAGTTCTGAAGCATTAGGGAAGCAGTCTTAGTGTGGTTTCTTTTGTTGGTGGCAGATTCAGAAGACGTCTGTGAGCATACGGGTGTAACAAGCAAAAGAGAGACTCTTCTAGTACGTGCTGCTTGTGGGATTTATTTTGTGCCAAGAAGGGCTGAAGGTGCTGACGACTGAGTAACACCTAAACTTTGTTTCTGATGCTTCTCGAGATAACGCATGGGTAAGTTTATGTACTTCTTTTTCAGTGCTATGGTGGGATCTTGGTAAATGTGAGTGAAAGAAAGCTCTTCTACAGCTTTTCAAATGTAGCAAGGTGAATTTGTTTTCTTATTTTTAGCAGCTTTTACAGAAAACCCTAGCTGACCTGCCACAGCTTAGGAGCCTGTAAATAAGGGGTGAAACTTTGTCTATCAGTCAGCAAAAATAACAATTTGAAATTGCTGTTCCCTCTCACCTTTAACCTGCAGACATCTGCTAACAGTGGTACCAAGCAAAGGGGATGGGCCAGCCCTCCAGCTTTGGGATCACAGCATGCTGGAGTCATGGCTATTCTGTGATTTTCCTGTTACACTTCACTGAATGAACAAGGCTTCAGTCTTCTTGAATTTCATATGAAAATCAGATGTTCATCCCTAGAATTAAATCTAATGATACTTTTCCTAAAATATGCCTAGAATAGAAACAATATTATTTTTAAGTGGCTTTGTAAATCCTAGGGAAAAAACCAAAAAAGCTATCAATTAGTGGTTGCTCAAACCCCCCCCTCCCCCCAAATGATTACCATACTATTGGCTGGAAGGAAGCACACTGACTGGCTGGGTTAGGTCTGGAAGTCACGCTCCCTGATTCTGCTGTGGACTCTGCCACTGGTTTTGGGAGGGGCTTTTTTGGATGGGATGCTTCTTGGGCAAGTCCTTATTTATGTTGTCAGTAAAATGAGGAATAGTGGTTTTTTAACTTTCCTTGAGTGCTTTACTAACATCATCCCTGTGTATTCTATGCTGGTAACACGGAACTGTAGCTCCTGGATTTCCAGAACAAGACAAGAGGACATGGTTTTAAGTTGTGCCAGGGGAAGTTTAGGTTGAATATTAGAAAGAATTTCTTCACGGAGAGGGTGGTCAGGCATTGGAATGGGCTGCCCAGGGAAGTGGTGGATTCTCCATCCCTGGAGATATTTAAAAAGAGCCTGGATGTGGCACTCAGTGCCATGGTCTAGCAACTGCAGCAGTGGGTCAAGGGTTGGACCTGATGATCTCTGAGGTCCCTTCCAACCCAGACAATTCTATGATTCTATGATTCTATGATTCGAATGCAGAGATGGGAAAAGCAGAATAGTGACTATGGAATTTATCATACTTTCTAGAAGATCTCCTCCAGACCCCAGCCTGGTGCTGGTGCCGTGTCCACCAGGATGGGAGGAACCCACTGCTGGTGTTCTTCCTTGGGTAGGTGACACCAGGACACATTCCCAACCCCTCTTGAGTCAGCAGTTGTAGCAAAGCACTCGTGGATATTTTTTCCCTCTTCCAAAACAACAACCAAAAAGGCAGCCTGTAGGTACACCACACATCCTTACAGAACTGCAAATAAACCCAGCGGTTAAGGAAAAAAAAACCAAAACACCAAAAAGGAAGGTTTAACATTGTATTGGATTTCCTTTCCTTAAGTGCTTCCTTTGGATCCTGGGAGAGGAGCTCAAGCGTAGGGTGACTCCAGCGAGCGGTTGTACCCAAAGGCGTGGGAGGCAGGGTCAGGGAAGAGTCACTTGGTTGTTATGTGGGTGTGAAAAGCCTATGAAAAGGAAAGGGTGGAGGAAAATATTTTACTTGAATTAAACAAATAAAGAAGAATGTTATATGAACTAGATATTCAAAGTCAAGTTTTGCCAAGTATTTCTGTGAATTAACTGCGTCTCTTCTGAAAATCATTTATTTAACCATAAAGCTTATCAAAATGTTCTCAGGAGGGACTTTTATTTAAAAAAAAAAAAAAAAAAGAACCCAACACAACAAAAAAATCATTGTTGTCTTATCACTTGAGATAAAAAGAAAGGAAACTACAAATTTTTATAGCCCCAAATTGTTAACTGTTAAGCCTGTATTGGAGTGGTGGATCAAATTTCCTGAGGCTTAACACTGGAGCAATGTCATTTACTACGAAATTACAAGCAGGCCCTGCTTGAGGAGGAGGAGTCTTAAGTCCTCTGTTCGTAGTTGCTTACCTGCCTGTGGGACAGGGAAATTGCTGCTACTGAAAATAATCTGTTTTGGGGAGCAGACTGTTACCATTGATGCATTGCACAGAGATGTTCACAGCCAGAAGAACTGAAAAAAAATAATATTTTGAAACCTAATGAATGCTGCTGTGGTTTTTTGGTTTGGTTTTTTTTTTTTTTTTTCCAGTGGGTATGTTTGTAGTAACTCCATTTTCATTCAGTTTTTCAAATGTTGCTTAATATGACAGAATCTAAAGTACATGTTGTTGAGATCACGTTTTTCCATGTTTTTTATGATGATCGTGACAAAAAAAAGCAGCATATAGGCACAGTTTTAACAACACTTTCTCTGCTTATTGTATTAATTAGTGAAGAAAGTGATTTTGTAAAATAATAATGCTAGCAAACACCAACAAAAAAACCCTCCTTTATAAAAACTGGTAGCTTTCTGAACACAGGCCATAAATTACATATAGGGAAAACACTAACACCAGGTAAAATTGGATGCAGAGGTGTGTGGGATGTCTTCTAAAAAAGCAACACAAAGCTTGACATTTTGGGTCTGTGCAGCATCCTCAGAGTGTTCATTTGTGCTGAACTATGAGGGATTCCTATGTGAAAGTTCACAGGCAAGGTATAGAGAATCTGTTGGCTTTTTCTTGTGGTTTGTTTTGTAAATTTTTTTGTTTAAGTTCTTTTTGGCCCGTAGCTATCCAAATGCAGTTTGCATGCAAAGTGATGACCTCAAAATTGGGCCTGGAAAAGAGTGATGCTTCCTCTTCCAGTGCACTACTGCAATGTAGTACCAGAATGGGGGAGGAAAAAAAAATAAATTACAGTTTTAAAAATGAAATCATCATTGAGCAAACTAAAAATGTGTGTGTACCAGCACTATGAGGTATGAAGAGAAGCCACTTATATCTGCACCTTTTCTGGGTAGAGCTGTGTGTGATGATCATAGAATCACAGAGTGATTTGGGTTGGAAGGGACCTCTAAAGGTCACCCAGTAAGCAGGGACACCCTCAACTAAATCAGGTTGCTCAGACCTCCTCACGCCTCACCTTGAATACCTTCAGGCATCTCTGGTGTTTAATTCCCTCTCATGTTTCCAGAACATCTCCTGCCAAACTGGGCACCTCTAGGCAGTGCCACCATGCCATGCTCTCACCTCAGGTGGTCCTGGATGCAGTCAAGTGAAGCTAGCAGGGGATTTCACCTTCTAATCAAAGTTTGGGCACCTGAATTCTAAGTTTAAGCACCTGAGTGGCTACTGAAATTCCCCATATTACCTGTTATTACAGGCTCCTGTGAGAGTGCATATACAGTTTCATTGCCAAAACATGGGGTTGGCAGAACTGAGTCATAGCTGTGAAGATCTCAGCTTGGTTCTTTGATTTATTTCTATCCACCAAAAATAATTTCCAAGAATACAAATAGATATATACTCTTCTGTGTTAGGGCAGAGCTCTCACTGGCTCTTCAACTTATTTAGATAGTTCATAGGATTTATTTTTCAAGCTTTAGTAGAAAAGGAGCTGTGTATACATTTTATCTCATCTTCAGTGCAGTAGGCATGAGCAATTCCTGCAGAAGGGATCAGAATCTAGGGCTGTACCCATTCTTCTGGGAGTCTTTCTCATGGAGTCATACTTGCCCTCCAGGGCTTTCTCTTTATGGCTTGGTGAATTGTGAATTCCTCTCTGAGCTGGCCCAGCTCCCATGGGAGGGCAGAAAACAACCTCAGCCCAAGCTCTGCTTGAAGTCTGCTGGATCCAGGACTTTTTAGGAGGTGGGATCTGCAGGACAGAAGTGCCCTGCTTCCCAGGTGAGCTCCTAATCATGAGGCTACTATTTAAAGGTGACAATATTCTATGGACATGTCTTTGGATTATTCTGATTGTTACAGGCTGTCTGGCAGCCAGTGTTGTTCTTGTGTCACCAGAGTGTACCTAATGAACAGAACCACTCTGCACATTTCACATGCACTTTCAAGGATCATCTATGATCTTTGTTATTGACCACGTGGCCTTGGGGTGAGCCAGCTCAATTTGCTGATGTGGTTGAAAACTACTTTTTTTCTTGTCTACCTTCATCAGCTAGTGCTGATGGGAATGCAGCAGGAATTTGTGGCCAGAAGCAGAGGAAGAGGTGGGATTGTCCCTTTCAGTGTCACTTGCTTGAAGTTCAGTTCAACCTGTTCAAGAAATAACACCTTCCTTATCTCTTCATCCCAGTGGAGTTCAAGCAAGAGGTAATTTACCCTTGTTCTCCAAAACAATCTAGTGAGGATTCCAGTAGTCTTCCAGTTTTCATTTGGCATCAGCATTTTAGGTGCCTACATTCCTGTCTGACCAACCTGATCTCCTTTTAGCATCGGGTGACCTGCCTGGTGGATGAGGGGAAGGCTGTGGATGCTGTGGATGTGGTCTCCCTGGACTTCAGCAAGGCCTTTGACACCATCTCCCACAGCATTCTCCTGAAAAAGCTGTCAGCCCACAGCTTGGACAGGAGCACCCTGTGCTGGGTTAGGAACTGGCTGGAGGGCCGGGCCCAGAGAGTGGTGCTGAACGGGGCTGATCCAGTTGGCGGCTGGTCACCAGTGGTGTCCCCCAGGGATCAGTGTTGGGCCCAGTCCTGTTGAATATCTTTATTGATGATTTAGATGAAGGGATTGAGTCCATCATCAGCAAATGTGCAGATGACACTAAGCTGGGGGGGAGTGTGGATCAGCTGGAAGGCAGGAGGGCTCTGCAGAGGGACCTGGACAGACTGGAAAGTTGGGCTGATTCCAATGGGATGAGGTTCAACACAACAACCCCATGGGGAGCTCCAGGCTGGGCACAGAGTGGCTGAGAGCAGCCAGGCAGAGAGGGACCTGGGAGTCTGGATTGCCAGGAAGCTGAACAGGAGCCAGCAGTGTGCCCAGGTGGCCAAGAAGGCCAATGGCATCCTGGCCTGGATCAGGAACAGCGTGGCCAGCAGGTCCAGGGAAGGGATTCTGCCCCTGTACTCAGCCCTGGTGAGGCCACAGCTCGAGTCCTGTGTCCAGTTCTGGGCCCCTCAGTTCAGGAAGGAGATTGAGGTCCTGGAGCAGGTCCAAAGGAGGGCAACCAGGCTGGGGAAGGGATCCAGCACAAGTCCTGTGAGGAGAGGCTGAGGGAGCTGGGGGTGTTCAGCCTGGAGAAGAGGAGGCTCAGGGGAGACCTCATCACTCTCTACAACTCCCTGAAAGGAGGCTGGAGCCAGGGGGGGGTTGGGCTCTTTTCCCAGACAACTTTCAACAAGACAAGAGGGCATGGTCTCAAGTTGTGCCAGGGGAGGTTTAGGTTGGATATTAGAAAGAATTTCTTCCCGGAGAGGGTGATCAGACATTGGAATGGGCTGCCCAGGGAAGGAGTGGATTCTCCATCCCTGGAGGTTTTACAAAGAGCCTGGATGTGGCACTCAGTGCCATGGGCTGGGAACCACAGGGGGAGTGGATCAAGGGTTGGACTTGATGATCTCTGAGGTCCCTTCCAACCCAGCCAATTCTATGATTCTATAATTCTATTTATCTCTTAAGCATCTGTGTAAACTGAGTGGTCAGTGTGCTCCTTTTGTATTGCCATTTTCTGTTCAGAGCATAAGTACTTAGGAGTAGGGTTAATAACATTGTATGGTGGCAAAGAGGAGTCCGTCCTTTACTAAAATTTCTAGTTATCAATGTCAATAAATAGAAAAAATTATACTTAGAGAGCCTCATAGGCCCATGACTTTTAGTGAATTATAATTTCTTCGGCACAGCATTGCAAATTGTTTTTCTGTTCACAGTTTTGACAAAATCTGCTTGTGGCTGTAATCCCACAAATCACATCCCATGTTAATCAGAGTTGGGGTAGAATTTTCATTACCCAGGAAAAAAATTGAGTGAAAACACCTTGAAATCCAACTCTCCAAAGAGTTGGGCTCCAGCATACACAGTAGACTTCTTCATGTCATGGGGGATTATCTTTTTATGTGCCTCTTTTTTCCACAATTCGCCTTTGGAGTTTTTTCGCTGCCTCGGCATTTTTCTCTTAATATTCCTGATTCTTAAATTTGTGATTGTTCTAATCTTTTTCTCATATGCATCCTTTAAACATAAAAGATGTGCTCATGCCACACGTTCTTTTAGGCTTTCTTCTTCCTGCATGTATTCTTAAGTAATAACTTGAAAATATCAAAGAAAGCACATGCTCAGAAAAACAATCTGGTATTTTACCCTAAGGGAGTATTTTCTCAGTGCACAAATCAAGAGTAAATAGTAAAAAATGCCCTATAGTATATATACAACCACATTAATGTTTGCTTGCATTCACAAGTGAGCTATTTGCATGCATAAATGTTGACAAAGTTGAACTCTGTCTTACGAAATCCTCTGTCAAAAGTTGACCCCAGGCATTTTACAAGACAGATGATGATTGTCTCTTTAATTACTTAAATTCTGTTTTGCCTATTTAGGGAGAGCTACCCACAACTCTGTAATTACTACATGCCTGCCATTCACATCAGGCTCCCTACTAGCAACGTGATGCACGACTTTGAATGAGAGTGGTGTGGCATAGCTACAACATCCAGCTTACAAGGACCTCCTTTTAATTGAACATTTTGATTATCACAGAATAATCAGACTTCTGAGTTGCTGCGAAGGTTTGCCAGCCCTCTGCTAAGTGCTGCTGTGGAATTACAGAATCATAGATGTTAGAGATGGAAAGTGCATTAGATCATCCAGACTGTCTTCTTGCCAGTACATGCTTTTTTGCTTCAGTTTTGGTTGGTTGGTTTATTTATTTTTTTCCCTTCTGTGGTTTATGGCTAGAGATACTCTAAGAACTTGGCCTTCCACTTCATTATTCTGGAGTCTTTTCCACAAAGTTTGATGGTGAGATTTTTCTTTGCCTGATATTTGACCTAAATTTTTCCATTTCTTTGCTTCATCATATTATTTCAAGTCTACACTCTCATCTTGCAGTAATTCTTCTTTCTGTGGTGTTAACAGCCTGCAAATACGTGTGGAATATTGTGAACTCTTGAATATTAGATGTGTCTCTTACCTTACGTGCAGCGTGTTCATCTCTTCATGACTTTGGGAAATTATACTGATTGAAGACAGGCTTTAAGCTGAACTGCTAATAGTATAATTACTGTGACTTTTTTTTTTTTTATTCTAGTGTAAGAGTGGTCTGTTCTGGTGTCACTTGAGAAATTACCTGAAAAAGGCCAGGTTTACCCAGGAAATAAAATGGTTTTATACGGGGGAGTTAGTGCCAGTCCAACCTAAGTGATTTTTACCTCTATTGTGGCAGTTCAACTACAGAGAAGTCGTGTGCAGGGAGGTCTGGAGAGGACCTTGGAGGGCAATATGAAAAAAATACAGTTTTCCATTAGTGGCAGAAAACAGAAACAGTGTCCTGTGTTTTTCTCAGAAGATTTTTTTACTTCAGCACTATTGTTTCTTTTTATAGTTTCACTTTCAAAAGTGAAACTTAAAAAGTGTCCCCCTTTTTGGGGGGTTGCTTGTTTGTTGTTTCATCTTTAGGGCTTAGGCTCTGCTACCAGAAGCCACAGACACCCAAGCTGGTGTCTTTGTTGATCACAAAGAGCTACATCAATACCTCCCCCCCAAAAAAATATTCTCTGTCCATAAAGGAGACAAATGGGTACAGGTTTTGCTGTCACACCATGACAGGTTGGGTGGTGTGAGTTGGGGCATGGAGCTGCCTACAGTCACCATCCAATGCCTTTATCCCAGACCTCCTCTGGTTTCTACATCACTACTGTTTTTCCTTTCTGAGCGTCCCAGAAGATGAGAGAATTGTGTTGTAAACTTCCAAATAAAGGATTTTGGTAGGGTTGGAACCAAGGGTGTGCATTCCATGCCTGCTGCCAGAGGCACAGCACACCTGAAAGCTGACAAAGGCAGCGTCAGCACCAGCGTGGTGTGGTCCTCATCCCCACCACCCATCCAGGTTATGTCAGAAGAAAGCATCTGACTCATTCAGAAGGGATCCCAGGAAGTGGATTAGTGTTGGTGGGGCTTGGAGAGCTTCACTTTGTGGACCCTGGGAGCTTGGGGTGGTAAGCTGTCTTCTTTCAATCCACCAGGACTCTCAGTGCAGGGTAGGGATGTTTATAGAGAGGTGAGGATGGACATAACCATAGGAGGTAAAATTACTATTAGTGAGTGGATTGAAGGTGTTTGAGGATCAGGTTGTATAACTGAATGGGGAGATGAATGAAAAAACATGTAAATGGGTGGGTTAATGAGTAAGAGAAAATGTGAGTGGGTGTGTAATTAAACTGGCAAGTGAAAGAGGAGGTAGGAGTGGGTGAGTAGATGGGTTGGTATGTAGCAAGAAAGTTGAAACAGCATTATGGGCCAACTCTGTGATGATAACCTGAAAGACTGATAGCAGCCACTCTCCTGCAGACACACAGAGAGGACTGATGGTCAGTGCTGCTGCAGGATCTGTGGGCCCTGCAGGAGAGCAGGCAGACCCTCAACACCTCTGTTGCTTTGCTGGTCTGTGTCCAGCTCATTTGGCTGGCACCTCATTTGCTCTGCCCAAATTTCACCATGTCTGCGTGTGCACTAAACAATAATTTTCACCTTGGTCAGGTGGATGCATTTTACTAGTGTTTCTGTATAGCTGTAAGAAATCTGTAAAACCATAATTACTCCTTGCTGGGTCTAAAAAAAATCACAGGGGAAGCAGGCAAAGCACAACGTAAACTTTTAGCCTGTTGGGAGCATTTCAGCTTGCAGTGGGTGTTCCCAAGAGCTGAAAGAAGCCAAGAGCTGCAGATGGAAGGAGTTAACTGAAAAAAACATACAAAAAGGGGGGATATGCTGGAATTAGAGATGTACAACACATCAGCATGAAGTCATCTCCCAGATTTTGAAGCACCTTTCACTTCAATGAATGAGACAAGAAGGTAAAGGAACTTTAAAGCATTGTCAGACCTTGACTGACAGTGGTTTTATTCTAACTGCTGTGAGGCTGGACATAGTTCACTGTGACTAATCCTGAACTGTTTTTAATTTACTATGGTAGAATTAGAGCCTTAGCTGTGACTGCTCACAATTCAGGTACAGTCAGGCCATAGTTAAAGGTAATGGCTCCACTATCCTGTTAAGTTGTATTAGGTTGTGCAGGGTACATTTTCAATAGTTACTCTAATAGAGCCTGTCCCTTTGTTACTGTCCTTTTGAAGCCCAAATAGAGGTGAATGACTACTGCAGGAAGTTTCAGGCTGTATCTTAGCTGCCAAAAAGCTGTTTATTTACTAAGGTGTCATTCTGAAAAATCCTACTAGAAACCAGTCCCTGCTGGTTTTTCATCCAGTAATTAGGTAAGGCAAGAATTTTCCTTGCTGGACCTGCTTTTTGATGAAAACTCCACTGCTGTGTCTGCATGTGGATTTGACAGCAGGATGCAGACTGGGTATATCAAGCAGTCTGCTGTGAGGAGCACTTGAACACCATATTCACCGTGGTGTTGTACATGGGTGGTTTCAGCACAGGTTGCATCACCTGGGATTGTTGCACCCACAATCATGCTCTGGAAGCAGTTTGGGCAAGGAGATGGCAGCCCAGTGTTAGGGTGTGTTTATATCTCCTGCCAGCTCTGGGGTGTTTGCTGGGTTCTGCATTGACAGGCAGTGTAGCACTGGGTTACATGGGTGCCTGGAAAATCTTGTCAGGGTTTTGATAACTTTTAAAAAGTATCCCTAAGCAGGGAGTGAAATCTTTCTCATCTTCAATCTAGTCACCTGTCACAAACTAGATTTCCCATGAAGGTCACCACTGTAGCTGAGCCAGCTCATAGAGGAGTCAGTGTTTACTCTTTTTATCCAAGACAAATCCAGAAATCCATTGCTGCACTTAAGCAGATGTTTCTTACCATTAAAACACAGCATCTGAGTGATGTTAATGTTGTAGTAACTACACTAAGATACAGAAGAATGTGTGGGTATGTGTAATACAGACCTGTTGGGTTGTAGATCTGTCAAAGCATTTGCATTTCTTACCCAAGCAGAAATCCTGGTAGTGCTTATGCATGCTTTGTCTGTGCTTTAGGAACTGCAGGAACTGCTGTGTCAAACCCACTGCTTTTAGTTGTCATCTTTGGGATAGCAGGGATGCTGCTGGGATACTTACAATTCCAGTCTTAACCAGAAGTTCATTAGCTGTTTATGGTTGATATTAAAATTATCACAGCAATCATAAGAGCAGCATGTGACCTCAGGGGACATGTGGACAGTTCTAAGATTCTGAGAATACACAGGAATGAAAACCTTGATGTTTCCTTTCTGTTTAATTAACAATTCTGTTTGTCCATGACAAGGTATGCTTCATATTTTGCTGTTCTTTTCCATATGGGAGTGTGCTTCCTTTTCATTATGTTGTTTTTCTTTTTTTTTTTTTTTTTTTTTTCTTTTGTAACACAGCCACTCCTTTCATTTGGAGAATAAGAAATGAGCTGCTCTCTGAGGAGAAAGGCAAGTTTCATAAACATTGCAATCCCAATCCTTCTAATCCTTTGTTACCTGTAGGGGCAGGTGCAGGAAGCTACTTCAGGAGTGGAGGTTTACTAAGTTCTTCAAGGCTTGGGATTACACAAAGGAGCAGGATGTTTTACACACTACAGAGAAAGTTCAGAATAACATGGTGGGAAGGTGTGTTGCTCAGGCATACATCCCTTTTGCTTGGCTTATTTCACTTCAGTGCTGCCCCATAGAGTTCTGAGCCCTTCAGATAGCATTTTCAACACAAAATAAAAATAGATTGTCTGAAGTCTGGGCGTATTATCTTACTAGTTTTCTGCTGCTGGAAAATAGGTTTTGGTTTTGGAGAGACTATCTCTAATGATTTTGTTACCTGGATGTTTTCTCTTTTTTGCTCAAGAGAAAGTGAACCACTGGCTTGATCTCATTAAAAAGAAAGCAATTAAAGCTGTTGGCTGGATTGACTGCACAATGCTGAGATAGTGTCTGTAGGAAAACAACCAGACAGCTTAAAAAAGAAGTAACTTCTTGTTGTTGTTGTTGTTTTTGGGTTTTTTTGGCATGGTGAAACCTTTTAAAATGCTGAGATAAGGGTAGGTCAAGTAGGGTAGTAAAGAATACATCACCCATCCCTTGTGATTCTGTGGTTTTGTCTGAATATTTTTTTTCTTCTTCCTCCCTACGATCAGGCAAGTGTTTCAATTATGATCTCTACCCTAAGACTGTAGCTGCATGAAAGCAGCTACATTTTCTAATATTAAAAAGATGTGTGTGTGATAACACTTCTGTGATGATTCCCATCTGAAAGGTATGTTACATACCTCTGTATTAAGATTTGTTACATCCTTTTTGCATACTACCTTGTTTTGTGGTTGTAGACTCCTATGCATGAACTTGTTAATGTACAGTTCTGATCTGAAAAGCATTTAAAAGCAGCATATCATTTACTGGCAGAAATAAGTTTTCACTATTTGTCTGTCTCACTTGGTCTCAGAGAACCAATCCACTTGTGAGAGACTAATTTGTCTGACTAAAAATTGTTTATGGTCATTTACTAGAAGAAATGCTGACCAACTAATGCTTAGTAAGGGATTTGAGGACCTTCTTCTTTGGGTCCTTCAGGAGATGGCAAGAAGCTCTATGGCTTTGGTCTGAAATTGGAATACAGTCAAAATCATAGCCATATCATAAGGTGTGAATTCCTGTCAAAAATTGTCTCAAAATGGTACATGTGTTAAAAGGCATGCCCAAGGAATCATCTCACTGCCAGTTACACTAGCAAGGCTACATTCTTTCTTGAATAAAATTAATAAAGTGATGTCAAAGAGTGGGCTATCTACAATATGAAATAACTTGCTATTAACATTTTCATTCCCAAAATTTTAAGTGAGGTACTGCTGCATAGGCAGTATTACAAAACAGGAATAAAAAGAGCAGCTTTACATTCTAGCATGACATTGGAAAAGGGACAGTGAATTGCTGGTTTCACACTGTGTAGGAAAGTGAGCTTCTGAAGTGCTTGTGTACTTGAGATGTATTTGCTTATTCTGCTCATATTTACTGATATGTACTTAATGAATTTCATTTTAAGTGGATAACCATCCTTTCAAAGACCAGTTTTTCAAAGTACCAGGCAGCAGACAGCAACCTGTGTGCCCAATTCCAGCTGATGGTGACACCTTCTGGATGCTCAGCACTTGGAAAATTTCACCTGTCATTTGGGTAATTGAAAATAAAGTTTTCCCAGAGTGTGGCATGATTCCTAGTCAGTGGTGTAGTAGTAGAAAACAGTCCAAATCTGCTGTCTCCAAGGCTTGTTCTCAACTGTTTTCTTTACAAATTGCTTTTAAAGCACAACGATGAAAATTGGAACACGCTCTGCAAATTTGACCTGTATTTATATCTGCATGTTTGGGAGAAGGCCATAAAATTATTTCCTTATTGTTTTCAGTACATCTCCAGTTTATTATTCTGAGAAAATTTGATGCATCTGCAATGTGCACGATCTGGCTTTCTGATCTACAGATGCACAGCCTTGCATATCTGCTCTAATCAGTGTAGCAACTGTTTTTACAAATACGTGACAATGTACAGCCTCCTATCTGAGAACCAGATCAGACTAAAATTGGGACTCAATCCAAAAAATAAAATGCTGCAATCAATCTACTGACTGTGTCAGCATTCAGATTCATTTCTGTTACACACACCGCAGGGAAAGGAAATGGAAATACAAGCTAGCATCCAGAAACAAATTCCTGAGTCAGGGAGATTGGCTGAGATGGGCGTTGTTAACAGGAGTTAACAAGATTCCCATTCAAAATTCCCATTTTTACAGATGCCACATGGTCAAACAGGTGTTAAAGGTGCCTGTGTGACATTAAAGAAGTCACTACCTGACAGTACAGATGCTGTGTGACTTCCCTGTTTACACTCAGCCCAGCTGTAGGTGTGTATGAAATGGATGGAACAAGCTGCTTGTGTCACAGCATCCCTGCTCCTTAGCTATTAAAGATACACCCCTTGGTACCAGCAAGTAATCTGTGGAGTTCCATCCCTTGGAAAACCCTGCTTTAAATGCTGATGCCTTTGAACTAGGATGACCTCTTGCTCAAGACCATGTGTTTCCTTCCTTGCCGCCTGCCCTGCTGCTATTCTGGGCTGCTGGCTGGCACTGCTCATCTGTCTGGTGGGCATCTCCTCCTCAGGCACATGGCTGGTGGGCAGATGGGCTTCCTCACCCTCTAGTTTCCCATTCCCTAGGCTTACCCTGTCCTAAAATTCGCCCTATCTCAAGGAAATAATTCACCTGTGTTACTGGGGGAGAAGGATGCCTGCATAACATGTACTACATAGCATCAGGGGCACTTTGGGGTTTTATCACTAAGTCTTTTAAAAGTAATCACATTTAGAACTGATTTAAGCATTCAAGTGTCTGAGTTGAAAACCAGTTTCCAAGCTTTAATCTTCACCCTAAAGCTCTGCTGGTAAATCTGATCTGATGGCTCTGCCTGCATATGGGTAAAGACACCAATATCGAAATAAAGAGCACTGATAAAGAGCAGTGGGACTTTTAATGTCAGCAACAAAACTTAAAACATTTTAAAGCATTTTTAACGTGATAATTACACTGTTGATGTGCAGCAGATTGCATTGGTGGGATTTGGCTCTAATGCAGTGTAATATATGTGTACAGGCAGGTCTGCAAGTGCACAAGGATAGGGTTCAGTTGCCTGCACATTTGTTGCCTTTGAGACACCTTCAGTTATCTGGGACGTAGCCATAGGGCTGGCAAGTGCAGCAGAAATCTAATATGGGCTAGGCAGGATCCTGAGCATCTCCTAAAAGGACAGGAGGACTAAGTGCTGTGTTTAGACAACTAAATCTCGGCATTATTGTCCATGCTCCTGTTGTAATTGCTGGAGATGCAATTTATCACTGAAGTCTAAAGAGTAATGCTGCCCCAGCAGCAGACATTTGGGCTGAAATGCAATCCAGAGCTATAGGATCTGTAGTGATAAGGCTGCTGTTTGGTTTGATTTTGTTTTTTTTCCTCTGACACATAAGGTGGAACAAATATGAATGAAAAATAGTTTGCAGTACAGATGAGTTCACATGCTTGCATCTCAGAATTTGTAATAGTAAATTGGGATGAACTTCGTATTTTTATGAAACTTAGAAACTTAATATTTTTGTGCAGCTGGAGCTCTGTGCAAAACAAAATCACTAGACCCAAAGCCAATAACTTCTAATGAGTGTGATTACAGCCAACTGTGTATGCTGGCTGTACACATTTCAGTGTGAGGAGCACAGGTATTTAATCATCAAGTATTTTTAATTGTAAATTACAAATTTTGGTTATGTTTTGCCATGGCTAACTAGTATAAGTAGTGAGTTATCCTTTAAGTAAGTAGGGGACAATTTATATGTTGAGCCACAAAACTAATGCACACAAAAAAATTGGGTTTCTCTTCTTAATTGTCGGCTTCTTTCTGTCTTTTATTGTATCTTGGTTTACAAAAACCCAAACAAGCCCATTGTGATACTTTTGATTAGGCTTCAGCAGAGATAATGAAAGTATAGTGTCCCTTTGTGAAAGGAGATTTTAATTATTGTTAATTGCACTTTCTAGCTTCATTTCTGAAAGAAAACGGAGGTGACCTCATCCTGAAAGTTGTCAGTCTCATGCTAGTGTCATACACTGCCTGGTAAAGAGGTTGTCCTTTTGTTTTCTGTTGCTTTTTTTTTTTTTTTAATGAGAAGCTATCAGCTGGCCTGATGGGCCCTGCAGCTTTGCAAGGGCTGTCCAGACTCTGTTTCAGTAGCAGTACTTAGTACTTGTTTCAGAAATGTTAGAGCTGAGTTTTAAGAGCAGATCATCAGCAGAGTCTCAGACCTGTGAACATTTCCAACAGCAGCCAGTACCAAAGACTGCAGGGAGATGCCACGGAGTCCTTCTGCTTACAGTTATTAAAGATTTATGGGCTCATTCCTACCCTTTCATACTAACTAATCTAATAATATTGGGTGTTTTATCTATCCAGAGGCCTAATTTCTTAATGCTTCAGAGGTTTTGGCTTTGGCATATTCTTGCCAAGTCCACACTTCATCTGTACTTAGCATTTAAAGAAATGCAAAGAGAGATTCCTTCAGCCTTTGGGCTGCAAACCCTGTAGGGCAGTGGTGGCTTGAGGTGAGCTTGTGTTGGTGCCAGTACACTGGGACCTGTCAGTATCCAGTTGGAACCTTAATGTAGATGCTTAAATATTTATGATCATCTTAGGTGATAGAACATCTCCATATACCAGAAGAAGGGTGAACAGGAGTACTTTTTCATCTCTTTTCACTGTTTCGTATTTCTTAAGCAGTTACCTTGTTTTTCCTTACATGAACCTTCTCTAAAATATACTCTGAACTTTTCAAGTTCCATTTCAGTTCACCCAGTGCCATCTGCCACAATGTCTGCTATGTATTTCAGTCCTGACAAGAAACCCCATTTCTCATCAGTACCTCCACACTTCCGTAAGGATGATGTGAGAAGCTGAGCTGGCAAGTTGTTCCTGTCTTTCTTGCCAGTTACATAGCAAGGTAAAGAGGCAAACTCTGACAACTTCTGTCCTTAGAGGTGTTTGAATATCAAACTCCCCAAGTGAAATCATTAGCAGTGAAGCTTTTGAACATCCAGGCTGGGGTCTCTACTGAACTTCTGCTCAAGCACTCTCTTGCTGACTTCAATCACTCTCTGTGCTGTCTGTCTCAGATGAGTACTTGAAGCTGTTTATTATTCCTGGGTGTCAAAGCTATTGACTTGGAGATACACAGAGAGCAGGGTGCCAGCAGTTCCCTCTACAATGGAATAAACATTCACCCATTTTGTTTTCTAACCCTGGCCTGGTCAAATCAGTGAGTTCAAGCTTGGTACATTTAATGGGTCTCCTCAATACTTTGCCAAACACATGGGGAACCATGTTATGGAGCTCCCTGTTTATCTCATTCCTTTGCTTTCTGCAGCTCATTAGAAGACACAATTCAAATCCCAGTCATGTGAGATGTTAAGGCTGTCTGAAATGGTTTTCATTCTGTGGCTTCCCAGATTTTGTTGCAGGAAAAGGAGCAGAAGGTTTCCTGAAGTAAGCCACATTTTTCAGTGCAAACACTGAACACTGACCTCAGGTCACCTTACAGCAACTTCATTCTTTCTTTCCTTTGCTGTCTGTAAATGTGGATTAAAGTGCATCTTAAAAGATTGATTGTTCAGAAAACCATGGTAGTGTATTAGCGTTTCTGCAGTCTTACCAAAATGTGTGTTAAATACAAATACTCTCCCAGGGCTGAGGCTGGTATCTTGTTTTGCTCTGTTGTTTTATTTTTTTCCTTCTGTTTTTTTAAAAAGTGCAACTGTTCTCATCTTTGCTGTGTACATTCTCCAGATCTGGAGTTCCTGTACGTAGTAACTCCGCATGTTGACAGTGGATACAAAAAGATGCTCACAGAATTTAGTTTCTGCAATGGTGGGTGCCAGGTTGGGTAGGAAAGTTCATCTGCATCAGGACTGAGCACAACCTTCTTCATCCTGAACAGAAACACAGGAGACTGGGGCTTGCCTGTCATTCTCACAAGCTACTGCAAAAATTGTGGTATTCCTTGAATTGTCAGACTGTATGTTGTGCAGTTTGTCTCCCAGATTTCAAAATGAAGAACCTTTTACCTACTGACATCAGAGGCACTCCAGAAACACAGCTTCCCCCTTCTGTTTACAAGAGGTGAAAAGTAATTTCTTAACCAGCCTGCCCTGTGGTGACCATAAACCAGAGCTCTGTTGCCAACTTTTGGACTGGATACCTCATTTCCATTTTTCAAGCACAGGAGGAATGACAAGCCTGGCAGAGCCCAGCTGTGGAAGAGCAGGGTTTGTTCTCTTCTTTCACATCTTCATAGCTCCCCACACTGCACCACCCTGCTTTTTGTCCAGGGGCACAGGGGGTGTTTGGCATGAGGACAAAAGATATCCTGAGGATTTCCAGGCAGCAGCAAACATAGCACAGCTCCTGCTCCTGTGCCAGAGGAGCTTTTGATGATGGACTTCAGAGGCGTAGGCTTCACATGAGCACAGCTTTTGATTTTATAAATAAAGGACTTGAAACCACTGTGGGGCAAAAAGAAATGATTGCAAGAGCAGTGGAGGGTTGAGCAACATGCTAAGGACATGTTGTTTCCTTTAAGAATTCTGACTACAAGTGACGCCACTGAGATAGTTGGGATGTTTGTGAGCACGATGGGGCTTGGAAAGGGAAAGCAAATCGGAAAAACACTGGGCAGCTGAACAATTTGTTTTGTTTTATGACTCCCTGGTAGTTCAATGAGGGAGTGATTACTCATGCACTGTCACTGCACATCAAGAAAATTCCTTTGGGTTTAAAAACTGGCAGGAAAAAGTGGTTTCCTAAAAAACGCTGAATTAATGAGATAAAACCCATTGCTCAGGAGTCTCTAACAGGAAGGGTCAGAGGCAGAGTTGTGCTGGACTCACAGTGTGTTGGAAATGTGCTCTGCAGAGTGTTTCAAACACCAGATAGTGCTGGTGGGGATTCAGAGAAGTGATGCAGAAGAGATGCTCAGTGTGTCTCTTTTAGGATGCAGTACTATGGATTTGGAGAGAGAAAAAATGGGTTTGATGGGGACGGTCTTGCCAGTCCTTCTCTTCCATTCCCTTGAATCTGAAAATACCTTGGACTTGGATACTGGACCCCTCCTAAAGAGATGAGATTTCAAGAAATGTTTTCTTACTCACAGACAACGGGACATGGCAATATATTAGTAATACTGACACTTGAAGTGAGGGAGATACACTTCAGGAGAAGAACAGTATTTGTCTGGGGGCTTAATTATACAACTTGAATGAATTTTCAGTTTCATACTCTTGTATTCCCATGTCTGTCAGACTTCTGACTTTCTGCTTCTTATGCCTGCATTATTTTACAGGTCTTTACTGCAGAGTCTGCATGTTTACTTCAGTTATTTCAGCTATTTTAGCTCATCTAGTCACATCCATACAGGACGCACATTATTCTCATCTTAACTGGAAACTTAATACATCTTTTATGGCCCTGGAAAGCAGAATGAATGCTGTTTCAGTTTAATGTTTTAGGAGAGTAAACAGAAGACTGCTCCAATCTGGAAATGCAAGTGAATATATTCCTCAGCAACCCACTTGCACAATTACTCCCTCGTAGCATAAATTACTGTAATTTCCTTTGCAAAAAATGCAGATACAGCAGGGGCTGTTAGGAGGGAGAGCTGTAAGGAGTCTGTAAAGTGTGAAGTACTGATTAATAATAGAATTATCGAGCCACTGTAACAGTTTTGCTGGTGTTTGTCTTAAATTACAGTACCTCAAACATAATCACAGTCATTCCTTGCCTTATTTCAGTGCTATATTGTAGTGTGAATCAATTTTCTCTTCTCTCGATGTTAGTCTTCATAAGCACTTGAAAAAATCTTTTATTTGTTTTTTTTTTTCCCGCATATGCAAACTTAATCCAAATTATAGACTGTGTGCCATGAAAATACAGAAGTAGCACAGGAAAGGTGGTGTATTTTAAACTTCAGATCAAAGAGATGCCTAACTGTGTCCCCTTCCACAGGCAACATGCACTCCCTTTTGAAATATCCTGTACTAAGCTGATTTTGAGGCTTTTTTTTTAAAGCTCATAGATGCCCAGTTTATGTCTCCATGCTGGATTTTTGCCCTTGGGTGTGGAATTTGTTTCTTGGGCCAGAATTGGGAAATACTTCTTAGATCTGCTGAGAAATAGCTCTGAATCACAGAGTAGTGCTCATTTTTTCAGCAGAATGGAAATGGGACAGAATGAGACCAAAAAGGCTGGGGGAACAGTTGTAGTGGTATGAAGATGATAGGGGTGTGGAAATGATGTAAAGCTGAAAGGAGGTTGTAGGGAGGTGGATGCTGGCCTCTTCTCTCAGTAAATTACACTAGAACTAGAGGAAAGGGCCTGAAGTTGTGCCAGGGGAGGCTTAGACTAAGTATGAGGAAGAATTTTTTCACTGACAGAGTAGTCAGGCACTGGAACAGGCTGCATGGGAGGTGGTAGAGTCACCAAGTCCTGGAGTTACTAAAGAACCATGTAGATGTGGCCCTTCAGGACATGCTCTGGTGGGCCTGGGGGGTTTTTTTGGGTTGACAGTTGGACTCAGTGATCTTATGGGGTCTTTTCCAAGCATGATGATTCTCTGTGATTCAGTATTTCAGAATCAAAATAACCAGCATGGAGTGAGACACTTCAGAGGGACCTGATTTCTGATGCATTGGACAGGGATTTGGGCATCAGTTGTTCTGAGGGTATGTGCACAAGTACAGGGAAGCTCAGATTATTTCTGAAAAAGCCCTTTTGGGTTCCAGGAGCAGCACAGCTGTTTCAGAGAGGTGTCAGCCTTACATGTTGGCTCTCTACTGCTTTATTTTTCCAGGCCAACATCAAGCTGAAGGATGAGATGATGCAGAAAGAGGTTCTCCTGTTTTTTGGATGGGTCTTCAGTGTTCAGACTCCAGTGAAGATAGTGAACACCAGTTCTGTGCAGCCTGGAAAGAGTGCTGGTGTTAGCATGGATTTTAGTTGGGTTTTGGGGGGATTTACATGGTGTTTAGGCCACTTTTTTTCCTAAATAGATTGCAGCAGAGTCTAGGTGAGAATCAGATTCCCTCACAGACAGCTTTGACTGTGAGCAGTGGGGAGTCTCAGGCTGCAGTGTAGGATGTGCTGATGGCCAAAGCAGCTACTGAGCAGAGAAATTCATCACTCAGGACTCACACCACTCCCAACAGCCAATTCCACTAAAATTTAGGCAAAACAAAGGCCACAAGGCTGATGCCTGCAGCCTCCCAGTCTCAGGGCAAACTCCCTGGACAGCCATCTGCAGAGACAGCAGTGTCCTTCTGCTCAGTGCTGTGTCACCCCCTGAGCAGGATTGGGCTCCCCAGAGCTCCAGTCATGGGTGTTTTGTGCCAATACAAGAAAAATTGTTTTGGCTTGGTAATGATAGAAAACCAACTCAGTTTTCCTGTTAATGAAGGCTTAATAATGATCTACCAACATTATCATGTTTCAGCTGATTTCCCTCCTTGGACAAGTCTCTCTCCTTCACATTTTCTCTCTGTGCTGAAGGGAAGCTGGTAGAAGAGTCCACATTGCTGAGAAACAGATCTTAACTCACAGGGTGCTGCTTCTATCTCTGCACTTTGCTACATCCTGCACCCATTCAGAGCTCTTCTGGCTCCAGATTTATGCTTGGATTTTAATGTGCAGATGTAAGTATGTGCTGCATTCAAATGACTGTGACATTTTACATTTAAAGCCTTTTTTTTCTTAAATCTTATTTTGTGAAAACCTTTCTTTGCAAAGGTGTTACATAGCACATACTTTATTATCCCAGTCATCACTTCAACCTTTTTATCCTTTTAACCTTCACAATTGTGGGGATAATCTAGAGTGAATTTCCTTGGTAAAACCACAGAGAAATCCAAAGTAGTTCTGTGAAAAAATGAATCTTTTGATGAAATTCTTTGCAGGGAACTGAAAGGTGGAGTGTGAAATGAAAACCAAGTCCAGCTGCAGGGGGATGGCTGTGGGGACACCCATCATGGGCTACCCATGTCACCCCTGACCTATTTTAACCAAAATAAGTTAATGTAGACTGGGTACCAGTGCTGAGCAGGGAATGGACCTTTCTGACAGATGCTAACTGCTGTTTTGTGTTGTGCATTATCTCAGTAAGTTTTGCATCAGTTTTTGTTACAATTTTAATTCCTGCCTTCAGATTTCCCTTTGCTTATCATAATAAATCAGGTTGACATTGCAAAATACTACAAAGTGACACTAGGATGTGCCTGTTAACAGAGTAGAATAAATTAGTTACATGGCCCGAACTTAACTGAACTCAATTACTAATAGATTCATTAATTTAATCATGTCTGCTACAAATATGGGAACTTGAATACTGGCAGAATAAAGAGCTAACTCTCTTCTTGAATAAGTCCTTAGGATTTCTTTGGTTATCCATTCCCTTGGTCTGGTAATGGCCTCGTTTCTAGAAGTAGGAAGTTACACCAGTCATATGCAATTTGAGGTTCTCTGTGATTCCATCCTACACCACTTTCAGGCTGTCATCTGCCTCCTGGATATATTCAAAATTCTTAGGTTTCTAGTTGACCTTTCTTAGCCAGGTATCAGCACTACTTCTTCTCACCTTTACTCACTGGTCAAAAATTCAATACTATGAATCATGCTGTCCATCCTTGAGATACAATTTTGCCTGTATGTCTGTAATTCTGGGGGTTTTGAGGAGTTTCTTTATCGTATTTATGTCCACTGTGACATTCTCTGCCCATTCTGCATGTTCTCTCTTCCAGATTTCCTCTGCAAACATTTATTTGACTGCTGCCAAGATCCAGATCTGTACCTCTGTGCCTCATTTTGTTTTCCTCCTGAGATGTTTGCCTGACTTGCACACATGGATTGATAGCAATCAGCTACAGCTCAGCACAGATTCAACAGAAAGGAGCTTTCTCCCTCTGCACATGCCACAAAACCACCCTTTTATTTAAGTGTATATTTTAAAGCTATACCTTCCTGTAATGCCTAGCATAGATAGGCCATCAACTCTTGATCTGCTTTTTTTTGGCATTGTCTCATTTTTCCTTACGCTTCCTCTTTTTTAATCTCTCTTCACTCTTCTTTGCCTCAGGCAGAAACCAGAAACAAAGCTCCTTTTATTCTGTTTCATCTGAAGCTCCTGGTTTGCTGTGTTTTGGTTCATGACAGGGCCTCTGCCCTGCTACATCAGCTTTAAAGTGCCTGCCTTGGACATCACTGGGAAGGTCAATACCTGCAGAGCTGCCAAATCCACACAAATTGGGTTTCCTGGGTCCCAGAGAAAATCAGACAAGAATCAGACCTTCAGCCTTCCTTGGTTTAATGCCCAAATTATGAGATCCTGACCTTGTTTGTAGCTTTAGAAGATGGAGCCAATTACAGAGAGGACACAAAAAATATCACAGGTGTGTTGCACCAAAATTGATATATCTATGTTGTGTTCTTCTGATAGAGACAAATTTTTCTAGTGTGACTGAACGTGTTCAATAGCTGCAGCTATTAAACAAAATTACTCCACAAAAACTACAAAATCTGACAGCCACTTTTCCCCATCTCTTGCTTTGCTGTATTCAATATGAAGAGCATTATGTTGTGGTCCCCTAATTAGTTGCATAATTTTCATGGCATATGCCAGCATCAGTGTTTATTATGGAAGCACAGGCTCTGTTTTTATCACCACGATGTGTTTTGTCCTGTAACAGTAGTCAGATACTTGAACTGAGCAGAAAAGGAGTTGAGGAATAAGGATCAGTGAATACTCAAAGCTGTGCATGGGCAGGCAGGTGTAATCAGTCCCAGCATTGCCAGATGCTCACAAGTTGACAGAGATGATGGGAAATCAGCATGCAGTGAAGCTCCCTCTCATCTCCTGGCTCTTCCAGTCTCCAGCACAACTTACAGACCACTGATCAGTCCCTAAAATCTTGAGGTAAATCTGTCATCCTCCTCTCTTCAAAGCCAGAAGAAACAAGCTCTTTACTTAGGTGACATAACCTGGCCTGAGCAAAAAGATTCAGCAATTTTGGGGAGTGTGGACCTGCCAGGTGGTTGTGTTTCTTCTGCCAGCTGAAGAGGTGGGCAGTTTTTGGAGGTTCTGCAGGGCTTGTGGCTCTGGGACACTAACCCTGGCACTAGGTTCCATTCTATACATTCTAGAGTAGGTTTTATTCTGTAATAAGATGATCCCAAATGGGATGAAACAGGTGAAAATGTATCATAGCTGTGTGACCTTTTCCTGCTTTTATAAGAAGCTAAAGTGGAAATGCAAACACACAGTTAAATAAACAATTTTAAAAATCCCAGGTGCTGATCACATGAGTGAGCCTTTCATATGCCAAAGGAAGAATGTATTGTTTGAGGGAAAACCTATTTACAAATATGTACAAATGGAAAGGTAAATAATATCTGTTTCAAGAAAAATGATGGAATATGCTCTGTGCCTTGGTTACCTTTCCTGCTGTGATGTATGTAGTGTAAATGTATCTGCCATATATTGTGGTTGTTGCTGTGCAGCACCAATGTAGGAGGTGGTTATCTACAAAACTTTGATTGCAGATTCTTTCCTTCTTTGGCATAACAAAGAAGAGTTAAAGGTGATTTGTTTTTTCCTGAAAATATTTCTGGATTGAGTTTTGGGTTTTTTTGCAGTGTCATACATGATGGGAGGAGTAAAGAGTATTTGTCTTCAGCTAAAAGATCTGCAGTCTGTTAGGCGTGGGAATTCAGCTGGGATTAAAAGCACAGAGTGGTCTGTTTGAATTTCCTATCTCTCTTTAATTGCTTTCTTTTTTTTTTTTTTTTCTGTGGGATTCTAATTTCACTTCATCTTCAGTAATCATGGAATCTTCCAAATAAGTCAGAATTGAAGTTTGTATTACACTGGCGAAAAAATACAGAAAAATAAAAAATGTTTTCATGTATGTTAATTGTTATTTTTTAAAAATACATGGGAGCAAATCTTTCCAGGTCACTCTTCATCCTGTAACATACAAACTCATTTATATAGCAGTGTCAATTAATCCAGCACTAAAGATAAGCAGAGAGCTCACTTTGTAGAGCCACGAGTGCAGGCGATACGATGCATAAACAGGAGGTGTGGTTCTGGAGCACTTCATGACAGGGGCATTTCTATTCAGCACCAAGATTAGCACTTCTATTAAAATTTATGTAACAGCTATGTTGCCAGGGTGGTTTCTAAAAATGATGCTCATCACTCTTCAGATTCCATAAGCTTTAAATCAAGAGACATGTTACAAGCTGAAGGAATCAGTTTTGGTTTTTTGGTTGTTTTTTTTTTCCTAATGGTTCAGTTTTCTCTCAAATCCCAGTAAGGTAATTCAGGAAATGTAAGATAGCAGGGGGAATAAAACCAAGATATTTTTATTGTGCCAAGATATGGACAAGCAAGAGGGAGTTTTGTTGTGGGTGGCTATTCATTAACATACCTCAGAAAACAACAGGGAATTACCTTGTTGGTTCTGGTTGTCCTTTAACAATTGCTGAAGTATAGTATCTGCTGCTTTCATCCCTCAAATCGTGATGTCCTTGGAAAAAACCCCCAAAACTATACTACTGCTTTTGTTGTTCCAAAGTTAGCAGTTTGACAGAAGAGTAATCAGCTGCAGTGGTGATGTTCACAGGGTGGAAGCGTGGACAGAAATGTGGCAAAGCTGGAGCCAGGCTGTTCCTACATCCTTACTGTGTCAGTAGCCCTTTCTGAATTTGATGATAGCTGATTTCAAGAGGTATAGCTTGGTATTTCACTGTTTTCTGTCTCAAATTCTCACATATAATACAAAATAGTACTCAAGCAAAAAGGAGAGTGATACACTAAAACTGATAATGTTTGTACAGGGCTGTATATCATTCCCTTCAGTACAGCCTGTGCCTGTTGTGCTTGAATTTGGATGCACAGAAAATTTCCTCCTCCCAGGCGAACTGAAGTCAGTTTTCAGTAATGCATAATTCATATACTAAAGGCTTTGTCACAAAATCATCTTACTGTTTATCCCCCTGCTTTTGTATTTTTAGGATTTCTATTTCCTAATAATCCCCCAAATCAGCCTGAAGAGGTTTTAAAACAGAATTCAGAGTAAATCTGAGGCAATTTGTACGTCAAGGATATTGCTCTACACAGTAGGTGGCTCTCTGGCACCTGTTACTTACAGATCCTTCTTCCACAAAAAATTATTTCCCCATGTCATGGGTCATGCCACTGCCATGGAGTCAGTCTGTCAGGAGGTCAGTGGACCACTTTAGGTAGAACTTACAGGGAGTGTCTATACATATTTTTGTGTGAAACAGATCTGGCAGTTTCTTTCAGTGAACTTTGAAAGCCCAATTAAAAAATATTCCTTCCAGTGATAGCTGTATTCTAGGGATGGTGTTAGTAATAAACCTTTGTTGCCTGTTTTGACTGTAAATTCAGTCACATAAATTAGATTTTGGGGAGCAGTAACTTAGCTAAAGCCTGTATAAGAGGCTAGAAGAAGAAAAGATTTATTGCAAAGCTACTTTTTAAGTTACCTCTTTGAAGAACAACAGTGAAGGGACTAATTCAAACAGCTTTTGATACTTTCTTTTCCAGATTCTGAGGATAAACCCATCAATGGTGAATTGTTCCAGAAATACGTGGAAAAAAATGTATGTGACAGAAGCTGTTTTTTCTGAGGTATAGTACATCTGCATCCCTCCTTGGTATCAGCTGGTGGTGTAAACACTTCACTGCATCAACCATCATGACAAGAAGCTTCTGAAATTAAAATGCATACAGGTATGGATGTTTCACCAGGGGGAAATACTGGTCTTTGTTCAAGGGCTGTTTGCTTGTGTCAGAGGAATGTTCCCCAGATGGCTTCCTTGGTAGTTTTTTTTTATGTACAGCTAAAAAAGCACAGGAAAGAGAGTGAGATATGTGAAGAACTGTCATCAGTGTAGGGAGTTCTGACAGTAATGGTTTGTTATGTCATTAATTTCCTCCCCCAAATGACCCAAATGCTTTTTTTTTCTTACCTGTTTATGTCAAGCCAGTGCAGACTGTCTAGTCATATTAAATTCCATCTGTGGAGGCTTTGTTTCTTGCACATTGCCAATTTTAAGCTAACCAAATTGTTCAGCAAGAAAAATGTAAATTGAAAAATGTAGGCAGCAGGCCAGTGGGGAAAGCTGAACCTTTTGTTAAAACCTAGTAAAACTTGAGTAAGAATCTCCAAGTTTGGGGTATTGATTTTCTTTTGAAAGTTCAGGAACTGTGTTTGTTGAAGGCTGAAACTCATCTCAACTCCCCATGACCAGCTGAGCAAGGGAGATGGGATTTGATGCTATCCAAGGTGTAATTCCACAGTTCACATCTTTTGCTAGAGCCAACTTAATAAGTTTCTGCCTACCCCCAGCCATTCATTTCCAGCTCAGCAGCAATGCCATTCCATCTCTTTCCTGACTGTGTGGGAAACCAGATGACTGAAAATATCTCAGTCAAGAAAAGAAACACTTTTTTTTCCCCTATGAATTAGAATCATTTGAGTGGACTTCTTTATAGCATGGCCCTGAAGGTGACATGAACAGCAGCATCAGAGGCAGCAGAGAGCCCTGGAGGGTGTCCCAGTGTTAAGTGAGGTTGCTGTCAACAAAAAGCTGCTCTGGGATTGTATCCTGGATGAAGGGGTTTCACTAGCCCCACAGTGTTATTTATTGAGCTGCTGCTTTTCATTTTATTTTATTAAGAAAGATTAACATCTTCTTGCTTGGGCAGGTTTATTTTCTGGGGAGATAAACCATCTCTGTGAGAAGTCAGTCAGCTTTGTGGACAGCCATGAATGTCAATAAAGTCTTGGCAAACACAGTAGGTATTTATTCAGCCTTGCAAATTAAAAACATTTTTCCTGCTTGTTTAGTGAAGGGAACAAAAAAAGACAAATTACATAGCGGATGAGCTCTCTTGATAGTTGGAATTCATTAAGCTGGTGGTGAAAACACTGGGGGATTGATGGTGCAGAAAAATGAAAGATGAAGCAGCTTTTCCCCAATAGCTGTGGTTTAAGTTCAAGTTGAAAGTGGCCAAAAAAAAAAAATCCTTTAAACACATTTGTAACTGACTTCCCAGTCTCAATTTCCATCTTGGTAGGCAGTTCTTCCTCAGTGCCATTAGTATTAATTGGTTTTTCAGCTGACAGACAATTTCTCAATGGTTCTTTGATCTTCATCATGCCACAGGGTATCTGCAGCACCTCATAAAAGAGATACATGGCCAGGCCTTAAGTAGGAAGTTCACACAATCTCTTCCTATGTTTTAACTGTTCCACGAGCAGAGGCTTTCTGCAGAGGTGTCAATCTGTCATCTGTCCTTGGCTCTACGTTTAAAAAAAAAAAAAATTCAGAAAGTTACAATAAGTGGAGCAGTTTGTCAGACGTAACGTACTCGTGGGCTATTGTCTGCAAATTATGGGCTGACTCACTCTCTCAGCCTGTCACAGATGAATTGTAAAGCTGTCCTAAGTAAAGCTCTGACAAAATCCATTTACCCAGCTCCTGTTATGGCAGAGGATGGATAGGAAGCAGTAATACATCTTTTTGTGAATTTCCTGTACAGGTTCATTAGTCCACTTGGAAACCTTTCCAAATTGTTGCCAGTTGATACTCTCTGATTCTCCCTGTTTAATGGGATAAAATGCCCACAATTGTCATTTGCAGTCAAAGGTGGGATCATAGTCCACATGTTGTTCTGAATGCTTCACCACAGGAATTCATGACTGGAAGTTTGAGGGTTACCTGGCAGGTGCTCAAATGCAGCTAAACCACCTGTAAGCTAAACTTGAATTATTCAACAGTGAAACAAAACCATCCTAAACTTACTCTTGCAGTGGTTCTATTACAGGCAAAACTACACTCATGCAAATAATCCTGTCCATGTCAAATAAAATCATGAGAATTTTGAAATATTTAAGATTAAGGGCTTCAATCACTGATATTTCATTTCTGTCATTTTCTTTGAAAGATTACGGAACAGTGTTTGTAACTACAGAAACAAAAACATAATCACGCACTCCTCCATCTGAGATTTTTATCTAAATCAGTGAATTCTGGGTTTTCTCTCTCTATTTCTCAAGCTCTTGTTTTTCTGGTAAGTGGATACATCACTGTAAAGACATTATCCCCACTCGTTTTCTTCTTCATTTCCTGTTAAATGAGAAAATTGCTCTCAGCTTTTCTCATCATTAAATCTGTAAAGGACAAAACAGTTCAAGATCTGAAAATACTTTAAAACTTGCAGGACCTATTTAGAAAGAGGCATCTTGGAGAAGTACAATAGCTCTCTATCTGCAGTTCATTTGTTTTTCCAATTTAGAAATGACAGTTTACAGCCCTAATGCAAGAGTGTTTCTCATTATCTGTGTTCTAGAAACATGCATTGTTATTACAGGTTTTGAAAGATGCTTTCTTCAAAAGTGCAAATGATACTCAGTGGAAAAAATTGCTGTCTGGATAGTCCAGTGGAGATGCTGTGGTGACTGGATCTCAGTTTCAAACCCTGAGTACCTTACCAGTGCAACTATATGGGAAAAGATTCTGTAGCACAATTTAGCTTCGCTTTGTCCAGGGAAAATAACAGTTGTGAATTGGTGTTGCTTTTCTTGTTTCACAGATGGACTTTCTCATGAAGATTTTCTTGGAAAGGAGTGTGTTAGCTATGCTGTTGACAGATACCCTTGTGGGAACTGTCCACAGTAATTTGGGATTTCTCCACTCTATCTTCGGCCATCTAGAAGTGAGGTTTCTAGTCTAAGCTGTTGTTTTGGTTGTCGTCGTGGTAAATTAAAAGAGGGATGCATCTCTGGAGGTGATTCAACCTTAGAAACAGATGTAATTAATTAGTAAAGTTTTTGACATGTTTTCCTGCTCCCTGAAGAGAAGGAATTGACGAATATTTGGCTGTCCTTAAGAGATCTCAGATGGGTTCATCTTGGGTGATGGCAGTCAACTGACAACTAAAATCAACTTTCAGAGGGGCTTCCAGAGGTAGGTACAGTGCACACTGGATGTATTACACTGCAGGAAGGAACAAGATGCTTCACTCTTCTGGAGTATGCTACAGCAAGACAAAGTTCTGAGGTTTTGGCATGCCTTGAGGAAACAGTTTGATCCTGCCCACACTTGAAAAAAAACCTTTATTTTAGCTGTGCTAAAGCATTAGAGTCTCTCATGCCTGCATGGAAGATTCCCAGACAGCTGTGTGCTTGGGGCAGAGCCCCAGGAGATGGACACAAGCACAACTCAGTCCTGCTCTTGGCCAAGCTGCTTCCTGACTGCTCTGCTCCACTCCACACAGAGACTTTCTGGACCCAAAAGCTGGTAATAAATCCAATGCTGATGTGGCCTGGCATTGTCAGAGCTCTTCCAGTAACTGAAGCAACTGCCGGCTTTCAGCCTACTCCGTTGGGTTGTTTTTCTTAAAACAATGTTGGTTTACACCCACATGGGGTATGCTGTCTCCTTTTGCCTCCTGTCTGCCCTGCCACTGAAACACACTCTGCCTGATGGGCCAGTGCTGCTGCTTTGGGGAATTTGTTCCTTGCTGAGGGGCTGCAATGGACCTCTTGAGTACTTCCAAGAATGTATCACCAGGAGTGGGGCTGAGCCCCAGAGTCTCTGCAAGCCCTCAAATTTGCTTGCCATTATTCTGCAGATGGGATTTGGATATGATTGTTCTGCCAGCTGAGATGAGAAGTTGCAGACAGGTTATAAAAAATACATCTGTTTGAAGGGAATAAATTGTCTAGAACACACTTCAGTAGCTGGCTTCCAGGAAAAAACCTTGTGTCAGATTTCTTAGTAGTGCTGGAACCAGGTGGTACGTGCCAGATCTGAATAGCTTGTAATTAATTCAATCTTTAATGTTAAGTTTGGGCACACACCTTTTCTCTAATGCTGCAAATACCACCCCAGCAAGAGCTAGCAGAGAGGAGGGGTGGGTTTTCAGACTATCTGCGTGACCTTTTGAATGAATATTCAACATTTAGGCATTAATATATAGCTTCTGTCACACACTTGTACTTCTGCTGCTGCTGCTGTTTAAAAATAAGACGTGGTAACAACTTGAAGGAGACCTTACACACGTTTTTTTGTTGTCACTAGAGGGAGTTTGCAGCAATGCTTCCCTTACTGATTCATTTGGTGTTAGTCATGCTGTGGGCAAACCTCATCAGACACAATGTTTTAGCAGAAGACAGTAACAAAAGTAGGATGAAGACCCTTCCTTCCTGGTTAAATCCTTGTATATGTTGTCCAAGCTTTAGTAACAAAATTATTTAGAGAGACAACTGCTGCAAGCAGTTCTCTTTCTGTTGGTAGCACTATAATAGAAAACAGAAATGAACAGTTGGTGACTCAAACCAAGATCAAGGGCAAGAATAAAAAAGCATCAACTATTTAATAGGAAAAATAAAGATTGAGGGGGGCGGGGGGGAGGGGAGGACATGGATAGATAATCTTCTGTGGCACTTCCAATTTATTGTTACAGGAATATTATCCCAGCTGGAAACAAGCTCCCTCAGGAAGCTGGTTTCATATGGTGGTTTAGATTTAACTATTCATTGTCTAGCACCATTTGAAATCAGTGTTCTTGGAGGAAGAATGCCTGCCTTCATCACTGAAATGGATCCTCAGAAACCTTGGTGGAAAAGAAGAGAAGGTCAAGATCTTCCTTGTGTGTTTCTGCACTTACACTTAGCTCCACCACCAAACCAAGTCCCTCAGAACAGCAGAGTCTGTGGCTCAGATGACCCTTGGGAGAGCCATGTAATGTGTGATTTCAAAGGCAGAAACTCTGCTGTAAGAATTGCTGGGCAGCAGCATGTTTACAGTACTTGTAGGTGTAAAAAGTGCAATTCAGAATTGCAGCACATTATTGAGGACAGGGATGTTAATGTACCAACTGGTAAACCTAGTACAAAGCAACTAGTTTGTGCCACATAGTGAGGAGTATGGAAAGGAGCTTCATTTGCTCTGCTTTCTTGTCAACTCAAAGCCTATTTCAGCTTTATGTACACGTTTTTGTTCTATACTACTCTTGTAAATACCTTGTACATGTATCATAAAAGAGAATTTAAAACAGGTAGGTGTAAATTCAAGCACAGAATCTAAGTGCTAGACAGGCTCTGCTGCCTGTTTGCTTTTTCATTGTGGTCTGTTTGGCAGTTCTGAATATTTTTATTTATTTGGTGTGACTTAATTTCCCAGTGTTCAGACTGGTAGCCTGACAAACAAGTTCATGGTGAGCACCAGCACCTGTGAGAATTGGACCAAGCATGGTAGACCGTGTTCTCCAAGACCACTGAAAGTTCTTGGAAGTGTTTTAAGATTGGCTTTACAGTATTAACAGATGTGTGTGACTAATGATGGATTTTGAAAGTTACCTTACTCTAAATCTGTGTCTTCTGATTGGCTTTTTAATATTCATAACATTTTTAGTGGTTACAGTCACAGAGATAATTAATAGGCATTTATCAAGTACTCGGTCATCCTCCAATGTAAAATATTATATCCAATACCCAGTATTTAACTCTTCATCCTTGCAGATCTCAGTAACCCCTTTAGAGGATGACTGATTTCTTTTGGTGTTCAGAGTCAATAATACTTTCTAGCACCATTTGAAATCGGTTATAGTGATTGGGGAATTGCTCCTTGTGATTTTGTAGAAGAGTCTCCAAAGAGAATCTTTAATGGTATTGTCTAGCACCAGGAACAGGAAAGTGTTTTATTTTAGTGAACAAAATAGCTGAATCAGAAATACTACATGTTTAAAATATGGTGGTGTTTGGTGGTTTTATCTAGCTGGCATTTTTTCTGAGTTAAAAATCAAATCTCTGGTAGACCACGTATGTAAAATGTGTAACAAAAGTTTTTTATTTAGGTCATCTATGTGAAGATGATACTCAGAGTGGTTTGGAAAGCCATACAGTACTCAGAGTGGAGATAAAGGGAGATGGTTCTCTCAGTGCAAATAACCAGTATGGACTTCAGAGACAAAAATCCCACCCTGCTGGTGTAATGATGTGGCTGTGAGGTCTGAGGAAATAAAAAGCATGAAGAAACCTTCCAGTCTCAAATTACCATTCTCTGGAGATGCTGAAAGCAAGGTCTCATGAAAGATTTCATTGCCAGACTGAGAGCTTTTTGCATTCTTCTTATCCTGTTAGCAAGTGTAAGCCACAAAACTAAGTCGTCTTCCCAAGGATGTTATAATATCAAAGAAGTTTTTGCTAAAAATTCAGCTCTTCAGTGAAGCATAACTGGTCAGAGATGGGGAGTTGAAGTGTGGATTGTGTTCCCAGTTGCAGCAGGAGCTCACTATCCATCAAGATAATTCCTGAAAATCATTCTTCAACCAGCTTCTCCAGCTTTTTGGATCGAGTATTTGGAGCTAATAAAATAGATCAGCCTACAGCAGTGTATCCCAGGGGATATTTTCCTGGAAATAATGGAGAAAATTAAGAATATATTCCTTTTCCCTACTTGGCTGCATGGGGAAAACAAAAATGAGCTTCAGCCCGTGAACAAGTGGAGCAACTTCTGAGTATTCAGAGGCATTTCTAAGGTCGTGGTTGGTTTTTGTCAGCAAATTTATCTTTCTGTTCTCTTCTGTCTTTTAATCATAATATGCTCCTGTTACTTCTATTCCTTTTTGTTTAATTATGAAGGGATCAGATAGTCACAAACCAAAAGAGACTTTATATGAGAAGTACCTGACTTCTTTCTAATCTCTCACTTGCATCCCGTTGTGAAATCTGCCCTTACAATTCATCTTACTTAGAATTAACTCTCAAGTGGGCAGTACTGTTACTTAGTGTAAAAAACTTCAGGCTAGCCCTTGAATTAATATAAAAAAATTATCACAATATTGAAAAAGGTCAATGACTAGCAGCATATTTTTTGCAGTATCCTGCATGGAGCTGACACTTGCCCACCTGCATATTTTGGAGGGTTTTACAGATGTCCTTGTCAAGGTTAAAAGATATATAGAATAAACTCAGGACCTGCACCTTACCAATAATCCACATGTTTTAAGAATATTCACTGCTTAAGTGGCTCCAATGCAGACCCTTGCTTAAACTATTTCTTGTGTGGAGTCCTTGAATGAGCAGATTGATCTGTTTGGAGCTTAACTGCTTGCACTGAGCTTGTCAAGGTAGAATCTAAATGTCTAGACTGCTTTATACTTAAAAAAGAGATGTGTTAGCACAAAACCTAATCATGAAGTTAAGAATCGATTACAAAGGAATGCAAAGTGATCACACAAAAACAGCTGAAGAAGATTATTAAAGTTCTGATTATTTCTGTTGAAAGGTAAGAGGTTTCTAAGCTGTAGTAATTTTCTCTGCACCGTACAGAGGACTTTAAGCTGTAGCAATTTTCTCTGCACCATATAGTGAGAAAAAACAGAGCTGCCAAGTGTTTGGATCTCATGAGAAGCTTTTCAGCTGTGAGTACTGTTGCTGGTGTGCCTGTGTGCTTACAGGAGTGTGTTCTGTTACTTGTGGGATATTTCCTCCAGCAGCAGGGAAAGAAATGAGAGACTGAAGAAAAGGTAGGGAAGAAAATGCTGAGAGAATGAAAAAAAAAGGTGGGAAGGAAGAAAGCAAAAAAAATGCTTCATGAAAGCAGAAACATTGGACTGTAAAATATACATATGTATGAAGAAGACAGAAGTGTATGTAATGGGTTTCTTCTGGACTTTCTTGTTCTATCTGCTTTCAGCTTTTGGCCTTTTTTAAAAAGTGAAGCTACTAACAGACAGTCTTCCCTGTCACACAGCCAGATTTGGATGCAAAACAGTGCTTACAAAACTTGCACCAGTCTCAAAACGCTGATCAGGTACCACAGTATGTAACATAAACTATTGGCAAGTCTGTTCCATCCATACCCTGCAGCCATTGCAAAATGTAATGTGCAAGGAGATTGCTTCATGGTCAGCAGAGTTTGTTTAGTTGCCAGTCTTCTGGAACGATGTTAAAGTGAAATAAACACTGGGGCCAAGCCAAAAACAGCCCTGGAAGTCCACCACTGCACTTCTGGACTGACATAAAAGGTGCTTGATTTTGATGGTGGGCTGAGAAGGAGAGAAGAATGATGTGTATTGGGAATTTTTAAATGCAAAAGTCTTATAGAAATGTGCCTTTTACTATTAGTGAAGCCTTAATGAAATTCTTGATGAATGCTCATTCTAAGTTTCAGTTGTCACATTAATTGATCTTAACCTTTTGTGATCTTGCATCACAATCTTTAAATGTCCAGCTCCTGTGTAAAGGATTTTTGTGAAACCCATCATATACTGGGAATTTGGAGGGCAAATACCCCTGATCATGTTGAGCAGAGCTTGGTGGATGATGGTGGATAACTGCTTTATTTTCACAGCAAATAAACTGAGGGCCAGCACTTTAATTCACAGCAGCTTAATCCTTATGTTAATTGATTAAAGATGCAGGAATTAAATGCTTATAAAAGAATGGAACAGGACAAAACTGTGATACCCTACGAGATGCTTCCTGGTTTCTTCAAGCCAGAAGAGACTTCAAGCCAAAAATAACCTGCTTGTGAGGAAGCAGTCGTGTCCTTGGCACACATTTTCAGTGCTGTAATGGACAACGGAGGTGCAAGGAGGATAAATCCAGGTAGCGTGGATTTTACTGCAGGCTGCTTGAGTCCAGCTGGGACTTTTGCTAAGTATGAAACAGCAGAGGCTTATGTTGGCAGAGCTTTGCTGTGCTGTAAAACAAGACTGTTAGAGCTCACAGCAGTTTAAAGATGCCAAGAGAGCAAATTCTTGCTTGATTGGGTAATCCTAACAAAAATAGTGCTATAATTTCTAGATGTCTTTTCAGGTAAAACGGACCCAGTGAGGACAGCAAAGCAAAATTCAGTGAAGCACAGTTAGTTAAGCTGCCTACATACACAAGAGGTTTTCCCTTCACATGTGTCCTTCAAGACAGCTGTAGCCTTTGCAGAGAACTGTTCTGTTTTCTGACAGCAGTTCATTGAACTAGTGCCTTCTGTTCTCAAGCAGTGCCTGTCACATGCAGCAGGTGAAATGTCCAAAGTTTTGGGGTTCCAGACATAAAAGCTGAACCAGTTCATGCTCCCACCTTGGCAATTGAGCAGGCAAGAGAATGTTCTGTATGTTTAAACCAGTACTGACCTTTGCTCAGAAGCCACTGCCATTTAGCTCCTTGAAACTGGAGGCAGTAAATTTTTCCTTGTGTTTTTTCTCACCCTTCTCCTTGTTTTCTTTCAACAGTCTATGGCAAGACATGAGGCTGCCTGCTCTGCTACCCAGATTGCAGGCTGTTTTGAGTCAAGTTATCTGCAGCTTTTATCTGTGCTGCCTTTTCAGCATCATGACCTGGCTCTTCTTGCCAAGATTTCCACTCTGAAGAACCTGCTATGGCAGCAGGTGACTTGGCCTTAGTCCTGGGGGTGGTCTATAACACCAGTTTTAACTTGAGTCAAAGAAAAGGCCAGTTGCCATAAAAAAGGAGGGCTGAGCCTTGGAGTCACAAGGATTTGAGTTCAATATTTTGGTGGTGGTGGTGTGCACATGGTCGCTGCAGAGGAGAAGTTTTCTCAGGCTCTACTTTCCAAAGCAATTAATATGTCAAATGTTGCCCATCTCTGGCTGGCTGCCAGCCTGTAAAGCCTGACACCTGCAATCCTTTGGAGCTGCACAGCCTGGGGTGCCAAGGTTGAGAAGGGGCACCCAGTTGGAGTCTAGAGGAGGCAGCTATGATAACAATTTCACAAGCAATGCATGGCCTTGCAGAGCACAAGCATCCCCAGGGAATGTGTAAGTCATTTCTTTTGACATCCCTATTTCTTCAGGTACCATTACTTTTTGTACTGTCGTAATATTAACTGTGTGTGGGGATGTTAACATAAAACCTGGTAGGATTTATTTATAATTAATGATTTTGCTTGGAAGATCCCCAAATGCCACCATGCAGAGTAAAACTCTAAACCAAACTGGCAGCTGTAAAAGCTGTAAGCACAAGCAAGTTAGCCAATCTTTTAATAGCCTCCAGGGGATCACAAAGTAATTTTCTCCATTAGATTTTGATGTTATTTCATCTTTAGTTTTGCCTGTCCTTACTGTGAAACAAGACTGGAAGGAGAGTGGCTTGATAGTCACCCAAATAGATTTTTTATTACTAGAAATGCCTTGGGCCGATGGGGTTGCCTGCTGAAAGGTGCCAAAATCCTTACAGATGACAACCTGCTCAAAAATCACATCTGGTAAAACTTAAATTTCTCAGGAAATTGATGTAAATTAGCACAGATTCCCAGGCTTTCAAGTAAGCTGTCATGGAAAGACTCTCCATTATGTTTCCTGAGCTGAAATCACAACTGAAGCATTTATGAAGGAAAGAGAAATATCCTTAGTGCAAGTAAATTTGCAATTTCACTGAGTAAATCAAAATTCCAGTTGGAGAATTTCTGAGTCAGTGTAAAAACCAGCTTTTTAGGTAAGATTAGTCTGGAAATTTTTAAGGCATTTGTGAATAATTTATAAACCAACCTTCCCATGTATGAGCAGCTGTACCAGAGCATGGCTATGGTTTGTCACCATATCGAGATGGCCTCTGACAACTGTGGAATTTTTATGGTGTTCCTTGCTCATAATGGAGTTGTCTCCTTGCTTTAAATTTCCCAAATATAAACAGATCAGAGGAAGCAGGTCATTAAAAGCATTTGGAAAGGGCAAGTGAAAAAGCAGAGTACTTGTGTGCTGTGTTTTGAGTGAAGCATATAAATCACCAGCATCAGAATTAGGCTGACAGAAATGGCATTTGGAGCAATAGTAAAAAGATTAATTTTTTAAACCCCAGCAAACAAGAAATAGCAGAGGGAAGAGCCCAGGAGGTTTGAGAACCTGTCCTGTGCTCTAGTTTCAATTTTAATACTTTGTTTTAGAACACCAAGTTTCATAATCCAAATCAAATCTGCTTTCCAGGATGCTGTTAGCTCCTTGGTCTCTAAAACCCTGGGACCAGTTGACTTCACTGTGATTCTTCTGCATTAGGAAAGGCTGGGAGTGCTTAAATCCATGGAGAGGGTGTTTGGTTTTTTTTTTTAAATAGGAGTAACTTAAAAAAAACACTTTTCATTTGCTACTGAATCCACAAAGCTATTTCTTCACTAAATTTAGGTTTGCCTTGTCCTTTAAGCCTTTAAACGTCACCTCAATAACTCATTGCTTTCTCCTGGTTGCAGGGGTGAGTAGAGAGGCTAGAGGTGCCCACCCCTCATAAGGTGTGCTCCTTGGCTTCCTTTCCCTTCCTGAGCCATCCCACCAGCTGTGAGATGATGCCTTTGGCCCAAGAAGCAGCAGGAGCTGCGTGGTTTGGTTCAGCAGGAGAGGCCGTGGGTGGAGAGAAGTTGGCAGGGGTCCCAGAAGCTGTTGGGAAGAGGCTGCTCACGGGGGAGAGTGAACTCACCACCCACTTGGGATGAAATCATGGAATGGGCAAATCCGAGTAAAGGCTGGTGAGGCAAAGAAAGTGTTTGGTCTGAAAAAAAAGGGGACAAGAAAGGAAGGATGCTGGACCAGCAAGGAGGGCAGTTCCTATGTTGGTGGGTTCCGAGGAAGGTCTTGATTTTCACAGGAGTGCACTGTGGTTGTGACAGATAAGAAGCTGGTATAAAGGGAGGCATTTCTCACAGGAAGGTTTGCTTTAGCAAAAATAGGTCTTTGACACGTGACACATTTGATGGAAATACATTAATACGTGTTTGGAGGAATGATTGCTCCTAGACAAGCTGCTGCTTTCCCAGTCTAACTTCTAACCAAACTTCAACCCAGGAAGATGCCTTCTTGGAGCAAGGAGTGGGAGAGAAGATCTCTGGAGCTGGCTTGTTTAAAACAGTGTTTTCAGGAGGTGCTGGCAAAGAGGCTGCATTGCCAATTTTCTTACCCAAGAAGTGGGTTAGCATCTGGTGGATGGGTGCATTGTCTCCACCAAAGGAATACTGGTCCTTACTCTACAAACCAACAAAAACTCCACCATGGCTTCTTGTTGCGCTTTGCTGCGAGACTAAACATTACTCAGTGGGATTTTTTAGGTCTTCTTTTCCCTTTTGTGACCTGATTTTTGATAAAATGTGCCACTCATGAGAGCAGCTATTTTGAGAAGACCTCCAGCATCAACGTTTTCCACCTGGATCTTTTTCCAAGCCTGCTCATTGCAGTTCATCCCACATCCTTTCTGGAGAGCTCGGGCAGGCTGAGAGCCAGCTGAAGGAGCAGACGTGGTCCTCAGAGTGCATCAGCATCAGGTTTTGTCCAGTGCACCTGCTGAATGCAGCTTCAATCTTCTGATGGGTTTTACTGGATCCTTTTTACTCTTGGAAGCACAGTGAAGGACATCACCATCATAGTCTGACTTTGAGGAATGGACTTCTTGGCACTCTTCAGTCCACTTCATCAAGCAAAAAGTAATGTGCAAAAGTTTCCCTCCTACCAACTCCAGCCAGTGCAAAGTTGTAATCATTTGAGGAGAGATGCAGCCAAAAAGAAAAAAAAAAAAAGGAGGGGGAAAAAAAAAAGCCATTTCCCTAGCTCATTTTCTTTTCCCAGAAAAGCAGATGGATGAATCATTGTAACAGCAGCTATGACAAGGGACCAGACAACAGACTGAGCCCAGCCCAGTCAAGGCAAGATGAAAAACTGTCCTGAGGATTTACCAGTCCTTCCTCCCACGTGTGTTTAAAGGAGTGAAGCTCCACAAATCAGGAATGCAGCTCCCGGCTGGATTTTAACCTTCTTCTGACATCCCAGTGTAGCAGCAAGGCCAGCTATCATGGAGACCATGAGATTATAAATCCAATAGCACATCAGCAGTGAGGTCTACAGGACGTGATGACCTGGATGATGGTGATCAACAAAATCTGAAGCTCCTTTACAGCAGAGCTAACAGCCTCACTGCTTCATTTGTGAATATGTGCCAGGCTTTTCTCTGCTAGGAGAGAGTTACTTGCAAGATAAAGTAGATGCAGTCTTAGTATATTACAGCAGTACTATGCATAAATCACTCCAAAATAACATCAGATGTGATGAGGTTGAAAAAGCATTCCAAAGTTAGGAAATGCCTGCCCACATGACCTCTGTGGGTGCATGTGCTGTGGGACTGTCCTTAATGATATGACTGAAATTATTTTTTCCCACTGGACGCTGCCCTGCTCCATTTATGCCACGCTGGTACTCTTGGTGAACAGCCATAAAATAAGTTGGTTTTTCTCTTCTTCATGCTTATCTCTGCAGCATCCAAGTGCTTTGACTGAAGCAATAGCTCTGATGATTTTTATTTTTATTTTTTTTTTAGGTGAAGCTCTATTGTCATTTTTGCTTTACAAACAAGGAACCAGAACACAGAGAAGGGGAGGTCAAACAATCTATTAATTTTGGCTGTCCAATTTGAAGTAGCCAGTGCAAGATACTCAGGACTCTCTGTTCAAAGCACAGATTCTTCTCATGCTTTTTCTTGTTTTCTTCCAACTCCCTGCTTTGTTTATTGCCCTCTTCCAGCTTCTGCACGTTGGGCGCTCTCATGATGATTTTTTATTTTTTTTTTTTTTAATTCACATGCTGTTCTTAGGTTTCAAGTGTTTTGATCAGCGGCTGAAAAGCTACAGCTGAACTCCACTCTGTGCAGTAAGCATCCCCTTTTTCTGCAAGGTAAACAAGGAGTCAGGGAAGGTCACTGCAGGTAAAAAGCCACAGGGCCTGGGAGGAAGTCACAGGGCATCATTAAAGCTGAAGTTTGCGTGGTCGTTGTGGAGATCTCTTCACCTCTCCTGCCCCCCATCACTCGCACAGATCCCATCACACAGCACAAAGCAGCTCAATCTCTGAGCAGAAAGCTCTGCTTTTTACCTCTGCTTTGGACTCAGTGCTCAGAGCTTGGCTCCAGTGTTGCTTTAGCAGAGGTGGCCATGGAAGAGTTGTGTGGAGAGGAGAGAGGGAGATCCATGGGAGGGATGGGAAGGCAGAGGGAAGCGGGGGTGAGCAGTGCTGCCAGAGCTGTGCCGAGCATCAGTTTATTATGTTGGGAATAGCTTGTACTTGTGGGATTGCTTTAAATGCCAGGAAAAGCTTGAGGGTGAAGGTACAGTGTTCTTCATGTGATGTTACAAGCCCCTGAAGTCTTGGTGGACCAGCAGTGCTGAACGCTCCCAGCTTCCCCAAGCCTGCCTGTACCCAACCACATAAGGACACAACGTGTCCTGGGCTCCCTCTGAGCAGGAGAATTCAGCAGATCTCCCTTTTATTTCTGCCTGAAGAGTCCCACATCTGGAAAACCTTCCAGACCTTGCATTAGGTTTTGGCAGAAGAAAGCAATGGGATGGTAAGGTCCCAAGGGTGGCACTGGAGAGGATTTGTTTGGCTGTGTTAGCCAGTAGCTTGGGAACATGCAAAGCATATTTCCCAAGTGTAGGACAGGAGCAGAGGAGATGATAATGGCACCAATGAGCTGTGACACTGGAAGGTCCCTGGGGTGTAATTTGGAGTAGGAGGGAGCCAAAAAGAACTTGGGGACAGGAGGGATGTTGAGTCACCACGGTGTGATGGCTCTGAAGGGAACATTGCACACATCTGGCCTGGCTTTTCCTGCTGCTGCAGGGGATTCCTGCACTCCTCCTTGCTGCTTCCTTCCCCTCTGGAGCTCTGATTGCTGTTGCTGTTGGAAACACCATCATTTCACAAGCAGAAACACTCAGATCTGCAGAGACAACACGAAAGCAGCCCAAGGACACTCAGCAGCAGGAAAACAAGTCATATTAAATCAAACTCGCATAGAAATCATGGGTCAGAGGGACATCTCAAATCAAGCCTCTCACTAAGGGCAGGACTACAGCCAGGCTGTCAGCTGTGATGTCCTAAAATCCCAAGGATGGAGGGTGCACCAGCTCGAGGGGTCTCTGACAGCACAACCTCGCAGTGAGAACTTTTCCTGCATCTAACCTGAGGCCCAGTTTGCAGCTGATGCCTTTTGGTACAGTCTGACACAACATGCAGGAGTGCAGCTGTGTCTGCTGCTCACCTTTCATACATTTGGAGACAGCTCTTAGCTCAACCAACAGCCTCCTGGAACTGCTCGGGGCTTCCTCCTCACTGTTTGCACCTCTTGATTGTTGGCAAAAGCACCATAACCCACCACAGCAGCTCCAACCCCACTCTGCTCCCCCCCAAAAACTGGGCCAGCAGCCAGAGCATCTGTGGGCAGATCTGCAGGGGATGATTCACCCCACCACGAGCATCTCCTGTGGGACACAACCCTGCTGAATTTCTGCACACATGGAGGAGCCCAGACAGCAGCTTCTGCTGCTCTCTAGGCCAACCACCCCCAGACTGCTGAACCAGGGAGAGATGGAAACCCCAGAGTGGGCAGCTGTAACCCAGGAGCTCTGGCAGACCCAGCCCCCTCCAGGAAAGAGCATCCAGAGCAGCACGAAAAGGAAGCTCAGGGGGGACTTTGTCACTCTCTGCATCTACCTGAAAAGAGATTACAGTGAGGTGAGTGTTGGGTTTCTTCTCTCAAGTAACAAGTGATAGAACAAGAAGAAATGGCCTCAAGTTGTGCCAGGGGAGGTTGAGATTGGATATTGCAAACAATTTATTTACTGTGCCAGTCAAGCACTGGCACAGGCTGCCTAGGGAAGTGGTTGAGTCCCCATCCCTGGAGGTATTTAAAAGCTGTGCAGATGTGGTGCTAAGGGAGATGGGTTTAGTGGTGGACTTGGCAGTGCTGGGTTACCAGTTGGACTTGGTGATCTTCTAGGTCTTTTCCAACCAAAATAGTTCTATGATTTCATGTCCTTGGAGTGGGGGCAAAGTGGCACCAGGGCTGGGTCAGAGGAAGAAATGGGAAACACCACTCATTGTTCTTCTTGGTAGGAAACAATCTTACATCTCAGTTCATTCACACAGTTTTGCAGGGTTGATCTGGGCACTCTCCAGCCCTGGTTTAACCCAATGTTGCATTTGTGGCCAAGCACACACAAGTCACTTGTGGTGACAGACCACAAGTAACTTCACACTGATGTCCCAGTGGTGACACCACACAGAGCATTAAAATCCCCAGTATCACTGTGACCTTTCTTTCTTTGTTTATTTTTTGTTTATGTGTTTGGTTTTAATTATTATTTATTTATTGGCAAAGTTTGGCAACCTTAATAAGATCTGTGAAGCATTAGGATGAAAAATGCGAATGGATCTGGAGATCAGCAGCACCAACTTCACAATCATCACCATTGACACCAGGGGAGAAGCTGTCTGGAAGAAGAGGTAAAAAATTCATTGATGCTCCTTCATCTGGCTTCTTCCTCTGTGCTGCACACCAGCAGCATTTAATTACGGGTTATTATTTTTTTTTCACTTCTGATTTCAAAATGAATCTGAATAGAGGGAGCTCAGATGCAAATAGGAACTGAGACACTTCTGCAGGGAACCCCAGGGAAGTCTCTCCAACAACCCCACCACCAGCATTGAGTCACCATAACCACAACCTGTACAGGAGCCTGGAGGGCTTGGAGGATTGACAAAGCAGAGCTGCCTGTTAAAAATCTTCCAGTAATTAAAGGGGAGCTACAAAGGAGATGGAGACTCCCTGTTTACAAGGAGACCCATGGATAAGACAGAGAATGACAGGCACAAGCTGCTCCTGGTGAGAATGAGAGGACACGAGGTAAATTTGTCACTCTGAGGACATTGGAATGGTTTCCCAGGGGAAGTGGTGGACTCCCCCACTTCGGAAAATTTGAAGTCTCAGCTCCACGGGGTACTGAGGCATCTCACATAATAATATTAGAAGTGTTGGAGCAGATGATCCTTGAGGTCCCTTCCACCCTGATATAATTCTATGATTTCATGAAGAAAAAAAAACCAAACAAAAACCCAACAACAAAAACCCGTTTCTTGGGTTGGCAAGGATGGAAAAATAAAAGTTAATGCTGCAACCTAGTGGAGAAAAAGCAGCCGTGCAGATTCCCAGCAGAGCTGGTTCAGGCCTGGAGGAAGCAGAAGGGGATGCAGTTTGTGATGCAGTTTGTGCCTTGCAGCACAGGCTCCTGGACTGCGGCAAGCCGAGGTGGTGAAACTTCTTTTTATGAGATCCCAAATCTTCAGAGCACGTTCTGGAACACGCTCAGGTTTCTACAAGGTGCTTGGCTTTGCTTTAAGCGAAATGAAAAGGCTGTAAACATCCCCACGTTAAACCTAGCAGAGCACAAATGAGAGTGGAAAGGGGTTGCAAAAGGGTCTGCTAGGATCAGTAGCCCCTTGGGGTTGGGTTTGTGCTCCCAGTTGCTTCATACAGCCCCAGAAGGAACTGGGATAACAGCAGAGCCTGTTGGATGGTTGGGGTGGAGGAAAAAAAAAAATCATTGGTGTGGGTGAGATGAATTACCTGGTACCTGCAGCTTTCAGGGCTGCAAAATCGATGTTGTGGGACTAACTCTGAGGTTGGAGCATCCAGGTTTGGGAAGTGGACAATTCCCAAAAAATGTAGAAGTTTGAGTCAGTAATCATCAAACTGGAAGACCAAATCCCCACACAAAGTAAGGGCTAAGTGAGTGCCAGCTGGAGTGGGGAGAGGTATGGGGAGATGTATAGGGATGGTGTGCCTTGGTTTGGGGTCCACACTGCAAAAAGGAGGCTGGCAAATGGGAAGGATTTCAAAGGAGCACCTGGAGAGTGAGGGAAAGATGGAAAACCATCCCTCAGAGAGGTAAACTTGATCTTTGTGTGGTACCTAAGCAAGGAGGGTCTGTGTCTGTCATCACCCATCACCAAGTCCCATGTCCCTTCAGGGACCCCAGCCCTGGGACTGTCTGCAGTGGGTGGGTGGCCCCAAGAGTACCCAGTGAGTAAACCCCAATGAGTGAGAGCCTGCATGAGTCTGCACATCCAGGAAAGTTTGATACAGCTGGAATCAGGCTCCAGGAGCTCCCCCAGCACTGCCTGGGACATGGCCATCCAGGTGGGGAGCATCAGCTTTGTGCCAAGGCCACCTGCAGAATTGAGGATTAAATGGGATTAAATTCTGGGATTAAATGGCAGCTGAAGTGGGGATTTACAGACCCAGATTTTGGCTTTAGCACTGCAGTTGGTATCTGAGTGTCTGAACATCTCCATGGCTGCACTGGTTTCAGCAGCTCTTAGCAGGTTCTTTGGATCTAGCAGGGACTTGAGCCCAGTGGTCAAAGCTACCCTGGCACCCAGAACTTGAGCACACAGTGACAGGTCTGTTAAATCCCTGCTACTGACTTCTGTCCCTTCTGAACCCAGAGGAGACAAGGGAGAAAATAAAAATTTAAAGGGATGATAACAGAGTGGTAGCCCCTGGGTGAACACTTGCAGCTGGGCTGAATCCCCTGTTCTATGTGCTCAGCCTGGGTCAGAGAACTGGTGGCAGCTCTTAAACCCTGTACTCAGAGGACCCTGAAGCTCTTCTTATGGACTCATCCCCATTCCTCTTCAGATTTTTGCTGTGCAAAACCTCCCCAGCTCTGCTGCTGTCCTCTGGCTTGTGTTTATCATCAGTGGGGCATGCTTGGGTGATAGAAAAAAAAAAGAAAAAAGAAAAAAAAAATAGTGTTGCTTGGAGAAAGCAGGGAAGGACTATGAGCAGGAGTAGCAGGAGGAGGAAAACGAGGGGGAGAGATGTGGAGCCAGGGGAGCAGAGAGGAGCAGCCAGCTCAAGGCAGCTGCAAGGAGCCCGACAGCTGGAAGCTGAAAATAAACCTCAATGGTGAATCAATTTGTTCTGAGGAATGGGTAAATTAGGGGAAGCAGTAACAAAGGGGAGAGGAGAGGGCAGCTGATGAACTGAATACACAGAAAAATCCAGAGAGCAATGAATCACCTCCCTGAACAGCCTCCTTTCCCGAAACAAGGTGGTGATGAAGCAGAAAATTAAGCAAAGACAGAAAGAATCAATTATGTGGCAAAGGGAAGTTGTCTCCTGCTGAATAAATATGCAGGAGTGGCTGACCAAAGGGCAGGGAGTCAACCTGAGCAAGGAGATAAATCAGTGGTCAGCAAACCATAGTGGTGGGACTCAGCTCCAAGAGGCACCAGGAGAAATGATTCCTGAATGTGTCCCCCACAGCAAAGGTACTGCAGGGCTGTCATGGGGAGATGGAGCATCTGGAAATGCTCCCTCCAGATCTGGGTGCCTGTCCCTGAGGGATGGAAAATCAAGGAGTTTCAAGCCAGGAAAAGCAGGCTGCAAATGTTGAGCTACCCTGGGCAGAGCAGATGATGTTGGGTGCTGCCATTTAATGGGTGGTGGGTCCCAGGCACCAGGATGCAAAGCCCCCTAAGCTCCAAAAAACATTTTAGGGGGGTGGGATGAGGCATGCTTGGACCATCACAGAGCAAATAGACATTGGGATTGTGGTTTGGAACATGGATTAACCTTGGAGGATGGCTGAGATTTAATAGAAAGTATATTCAGAGCTCCTTGAGGAGCTGTCTAGATGTTACAGCTGTGAATACATAATGTGCTGGGTTGAGCCTAGAATAAATGTGGAGAGAAAGATTTTTTTTTTAGGAAAATGCTTCGTGTACGGAAGCTTTGGGGTGAAAGAATCTCTAGAGACATGGCAGGAGTTGTGTCGTGCAGAAAGCACAGAGGGGAGCTGCTTGTTCTTAAGACATGGATGGTTTTGACCAGCATGGAAGAGGCCATACCTAGAGAAGCCAAAAGAACAATCACCCTTGATTTGGAAATTAGTTACACACATACAGAATTGTCACAGTTGGAAAGGACCTCAAGGTCATCCAACCATCAACTTCTCTGCCTCCCCCAATAAAAAAAAATACATTTATTCGACTGGAATCCAACTCTCTCCTTGCTTCCTCCTACCCCATCTCCTCTTGGCAGCTCCAAGATAAGCACTGTATGTAATGGTTGAAGTGCTTTGCATGAAGGGTGGGGTGGCCACATCTTCCCCCAACATTTCCCCTTGTGCAGCTCCTCTCAAAATCAGCATTTCCCAGCTCATCCTCCCCAGGGACAGGAGCATCCCCCCACCATGCTGGGGGAGAGATTGCCCATGAGCATCATGTCTGGAGAGACAAATGAAGATGATCCTGTGGACACAGAATCCTTCCCATCAAGCTCGACACAACGGGGATGGAGCTGCTCCTGTCCTGTATCCTTGGGGCATTCGGGGAGGGCTCCAAGCTGAAGATCCACAGTGATTCTGCCCCTGTACTCAGCCCTGGTGAGGCCACAGCTCGAGTCCTGTGTCCAGTTCTGGGCCCCTCAGGTCAGGAAGGAGATTGAGGTCCTGGAGCAGGTCCAAAGGAGGGCAACCAGTCTGGTGAAGGGATCCAGCACAAGTCCTGTGAGGAGAGGCTGAGGGAGCTGGGGGTGTTCAGCCTGGAGAAGAGGAGGCTCAGGGGAGACCTCATCACTCTCTACAACTCCCTGAAGGGAGGTTGGAGCCAGGGGGGGTTGGGCTCTTTTCCCAGGCAACTATCAGCAAGACAAGAGGGCATGGTCTCAAGCTGTGCCAGGGGAGGTTTAGGTTGGATATTAGAAAGAATTTCTTCCCGGAGAGGGTGATCAGACATTGGAATGGGCTGCCCAGGGAAGTAGTGGATTCTCCATCCCTGGAGGTTTTACAAAGAGCCTGGATGTGGCACTCAGTGCCATGGGCTGGGAAACACAGGGGGAGTGGATCAAGGGTTGGACTTGATGATCTCTGAGGTCCCTTCCAACCCAGCCCATTCTATGATTCTATGATCTCCAGAAGCCAAAGGGAGGAGCAGTTGTCTCTGCAGATGGAGCAGCGGTTCCGCAGCCTTCTCTTCTGCCTCTGGTCACTAGAGGGAAGCAGAACCCTGTGCATGGAGCTGGGCTGGCACTGCTGGCACCTCCAGAGCTGCTCTGACCCGGGAGCTTGGGGTCAGTGGGCAGAAACACTCGCCCGGAGCATCTTTGAGATTCTGGAGAAAGAGAACACCTTCCTCACCTTGGGCTGGGCAGAGCTCCAGCAAAGGCTGGCAGATGAAGTGGAGCACATCAACCAGTTACTCCTTTTCAGGGGCACGTCTGGGGTCACCTGTCCCCTCTCTGCAGTGCCTCTTACTGCTGGTGAGCTGGCCTTGGCACTGGGGGCTGGAGTAGGGCCCAAGGGCACCCCATAGTTGCAGGTTCAGGGTTGGTTGGGGATTTTGAGCAATATTGGCACTAGAGAGGAGATGTGTAACAGTTCTGGGGACAGTGTGCTCATCAGAGCATCCCTCTGCCACCACCCTGCCTGGAGCAGGAAGAGGATAAGGTCCCAGATTGCCCTCGGAGGGACAGCTGAGGTGTCTGTGCTGGGTGGTGCTGGTGTTGCTGATCATTGCACCCTGGGGGAACACACAGGACATGCTGATGGAATCCACACCACCCCCAGAGGAGGCTGGTTTCCAAACCAGCTGACCTGGAGATTTTCTTTTATATGAAGATGAGCAACCAAAAAAATCATTTCCCCCTTTGGCCCTGGGGATATGAAGGATTCCCCTTCCTATCCCTGTGTACTGGGCTTCTCTCCACTTGCACCCTGAGCTCTCCCATGGGGCTGGCTCATCCACAGCTCACCAGTGAGCCCATCCACATCTGGGAAAGGCTTCCCACAAGTGTTCATCAGCTGCCTCTCAGGGTAAATTGTCAGCATGGTTGGAAACAAAGACATCCTGCAAATTTGTTCTCTTGTTTCCTGCTTCTGAATCGACCTGGACAATTAAAAAGAAAGAAGGGAAGGAAGGGAAGGAAGGGAAGGGAAGGGAAGGAAGGAAGGGAGGAAGGGAGGGAGGGAGGGAGGGAGGGAGGGAGGGAGGGAGGGAGGGAGGGAGGGAGGAAGGAAGGAAGGAAGGAAGGAAGGAAGGAAGGAAGGAAGGAAGGAAGGAAGGAAGGAAGGAAGGAAGGAAGGAAGGAAGGAAGGAAGGAAGGAAGGAAGGAAGGAAGGAAGGAAGGAAGGAAGGAAGGAAGGAAGGAAGGAAGGAAGGAAGGAAGGAAGGGAAGGAAAGGAAGGAAGAAAAAAGAAAAGAAAAAAGAAAAGAAAAGAAAAGAAAAGAAAAGAAAAGAAAAGAAAAGAAAAGAAAAGAAAAGAAAAGAAAAGAGGAGGAAAAGAAGGAAAAAAAGAAAAAAATCAACCTCTTCCCCAGCAGCTGCCAGGGGTTTAGTTCAATAACAAATCTCACTGTTGAAGCTCTGCCCATGTCAGTACAAGCCTGAGTCGTGGCAGTTCTCCCACAGCAGGTCATGCAGCAGGGAGATGTCAGGGCTTGCTGCTTTGGCCAGAATGAGACAATACCTGTCTGCCAACCTGACAGAGGAGAGATGAAGTTGCTGTTTTCCTCAATCTCATCTTTCCCATGGAGAAATTTCAGGGCATTTGGTTAGCTAGACCATGTCAGAGGAGCTCAGTCATGGGAAATGCAGTGATTCCTTTGCTGGAGGCAGGGCAGATGTGGAGATGTGGTGCCTCTGGGTTTCTAGGGATGCTCACAGAAGGCAAGAGATGACAGTCAGGATCAGCTTGGCTGATCAGAAGTGATGTTTCTCAGATAATGGGAGGGCCAGAATTCCTCTGCTCCCAATGCATCACACAGCAGCCATTGCCCTGGGCTTTGTAGCCATGGATCCATCTTGAGGACATCTCCATGGAGAGCCACCAAAAAGTTGATTCCCATGCACTGCTGCTCTGCTGACAGGTTCAGTACTCAATAGAAACCTTATAACAACAGAAAACTTAATTCTGTCGTTGTATGAAATAAATAATTGTGGTTTGGGCTTTTATATCTCCAGATCTTTGTCTTACTAACATCAGAGCCACACTGCTCATGTTTGCTCAGGTCATGATTAACCTGAGCCATACAGGTCAAGGGCTTGGTGGTTATTTGTTGGGCTGAATATGGTGATGCCACAGCTGGGCAGAGCTGGGAGACAGCCCATGGACTTTTAGCCCAAATTGAAGAATTTGCCCCAGGGACACCCAAACTGGTCCTTTCTGTGTGGCTGAAGTAAGAGTTGGGTGAGCAGCTAAGATAAAAACATGGAGCAGAAGGAGCATCACCAGCAAAGGAGGGGTGATAACAGGTTCACAGTATGTAAAACATCATGACCATGAGGAAATAGGTTTCTTTGCTTGTTTAGAAGGGCATGTAGTGATAGGATGAGAGGTAACATCTTCAAGCTGAAAGATATAGATTAGATACTGAGAAGAAATTATTTCCTGTGAGGGTGGTGAGACCCTGGCCCAGGTTACACAGGGAAGATGTGGATGCCCCATCCTTGGAAGTGTCTCAGGTCAGGTTGGACCTGGCCTTGGAGCAACCTGGGCTGGTGGGAGGTGTCCCTGCCTATTCAGGGGGGTTGGAACTGGATGAGCTTTAAGGTCCCTTCCAACCCAAACCACTCTGATTCTTTTAAAAGCTATTTTGGAAACAGGAGATAAAGTATTAGCTGTTGCCAGATCTCTTTGGCTCAATGGTTAAAAATGATTGCCAGCAGTAGTAGATTGGGTGAGAAAGGAAAGGACATCTAGGCAAAATCAGTTGCCCAGAAGGACAGAGAACAGACAAAAAAAAATACTGAAGTCCAATACCTGAAGGGAAAGGCAAAATCAGTTGCCCAGAAGGACAGAGAACAGACAAAAAAAAATACTGAAGTCCAATACCTGAAGGGAACCTACAGGAGGGCTGGAGAGGTACTTTCCCTAAGAGTGTCCTGCTAGAGGACAAGGAGAAATGGTTTGAAACTGAAGGAGGAGAGGTTCAGACTGGATCTTAGGAGGAAATTGTTCAGTAGGAGGGTGGTGAGACCCTGGAACAGATTGCCCAGAGAAGTTGTGGCTGCCCCCTCCCTGGAGGGGTTCAATGCCAGGCTGGATGAGGCTTGGAGCAACCTGGGCTGGATGAGAGGTGTCCCTGCCCATGTCAGGGAGATGGGAGTAGATGATTTCCAAGGTCCCTTCCAACCTAAACCATTCTGTGATGCTATGAATAAAACAGTGTTGTGTTTTGGTACTGAAAAATGGAAGTCCCTGGAACTCAGGAGGGTATCACTGCCCACTGGAGGAGGCACAAAAAATGAAGCAATATTTTGATGGTTCCAATAATGACTGCAAATCAAAGCAAAAGTGTTAATGACTGCTTTGTTTTTAAAAGGAACTTCCTTTTCTCCTCATTACTGGGAACTTCCTGCAGCAAAAACAAGTGCAGCTGTTATTTTTTTCAGAAAGAGGCATCTGAACCCTTTTGCTATTTGAGAGCAAGCAGGTCAAAAACTGGTTCTGTGGTCCTGTACTGTGCTGACACACTCCTGTACAGAGGGACACATAACAAAAACTGCTTCATCCTGGCTAAAGACCCAAGTCACCATCCAAACCAAACCCTTGAGGTGTCTTGGTCCACGTGGAGCCTGGGACAGCAGGCAGGACTGCTGGTGGAAAGATTCTTGTTCTTCTGGTTGCTACCAGAGAAGATTTCAGAGGAGAAATATCAGTCAGAGAACACCCTTGCTTTCTACTCCAACAAAAGAGCCTTCTAGGTCCACCCTGACATGGGAAGGGTTGGCTGCAGGTGATGGCAGGAACAGAGCTAAACAGGCAGCTCCATGCTTCCCTAAATTCAGGAAAGGCCACGTGGAGGTGATTTACCTACAGTCAGGTGTTTTGTCCCACTTTTAGATGCCCTTGGCCTCCTTCTGCCAGTAGAGAAGGACATGAGCTTCCATACAAACTGTTGTATCTGCTGGGTTTGTGTGAACTTCTCAGGTGCCTGGAGGCCACTCAGGTCATACCAACACCTCCCCATGGTCAACTGTGCCTTTGTGTTTTGCCAGCAGAATCTTATCCAGTGACCAGATGGTTTGTTGGCCACAGTGGGAATTCAGCCACTCAGCTTATGTGGATCCATCTACATATAAACAACACAGTGGATTTTAATCCCTAACTGAGTCCAAACTTTAAGGCATTTATTCATGAGAAAAGGTGGGGTTTGGTTTTGGTTTTTTTTTTTCCAATACTCAGTTTTCTGGGCATCTCTTAACACCAAAACTACATGTACTGCATTCACGTGGTCTGCTCCACTTTTTTTCTTTGCTGGGACCCCAGTTTGCAGCAGCAGCAGCTCTGAACTGAAGCACGAGTGTGCTTTAATCCAAGAAATAAAAGGTAAATTAAGTTTGTTTAACAGACAGGTGGAAGAGATGGACATTAGGAAGAAATTGTGAGGGTGGTGAGACGCTGGCCCAGCTTGCCCAAAGGAACTGTGGATGCCCCATCCTTGGAAGTCTTCAAGGACAGGTTGGATGGGGCTTGGAGCAACCTGGTCTAGTGGGAGGTTATTCCTTCCAACCCAAACCATGCTGTGATTGATTCTATTAAAAAAAACCAAACCCCAAAACCTCAAAAAACCAAAAAATAAACCCCCCCCCCAAAAAAAAGGAAAGAAAAAACAAAAGAAAAAACTAAACCAAAATCCCCCAAAACAACAACAAACCCCACACTATTTTTAATGCATGCAGGAATGTTGTGGGTTGTTTTTTCTTTCCTATCCTCTGGTCTTTGTCAGGATGCCTGGGTCTTGTCCCTGCCCTTGACTCCTGTTAACCAGGGCTGAGCAAGAGGATCTTACAAGAGTGAGATGGTGTGAAAATTTGTCCAGGACAGTGCTGATAGACCTAGTGCTAGATAGCTCCACTTGGACACCAGATCTGCTCAGACATCATTTTGCCATGGGGAGAAATTATTTCAGCAGGTCATTTACATTTGGCCTTGATTATCTTAAAGATCTTTTCTAACCTAAATGATTTGGTGTTTTTTCAGGTAAAGAGCTGCAGGTAATGCTGTTCCATGCACAGTGCTCCTTTGGGCTGGTAGTTGCAGTTAAAGTCCTCTGTATTTAAATACATAATGTACAGCTTTGCAGAAGCCTATGGACACCCATTCCCATGGATGATCATGGACAACTAAACCCAGTCCCTGCCTTGACTCCAGCATCCCTTGGTACCTCCAGAGATCACCTTGAGGACCAGGGGGATGCAATAATGAGAAAGCAACAACCTGCAAGGGACAAGCTCAAGGGTAGGCATCCAACCAGACTTTCTTCTCTGCCAAATCCTCTTCAAAAGAATCAAAGCATATTTCTAGCCAGAGATGTGTTTAGAGGAGGTAACTTTTGGGGGTTTCTTAGTGGACCTAGCTGATAAAAGTTGCTGTGAGTGTTGACTCCTCATATGTTTGCTGTCACTGTCACTGCTGCAGAAAGCTGCTCCTCAGTCATAGAATCATAGAATGGTTTGAGTTGGAAGGGATCTTTGAAGATAGTTCACCTCCAACCACCTGCATAGGCAGAGACACCTCTCACTACACCCAAGACTCTCATTTGCTCCAAGCCCCATCCAACCTGGCCTTGGAAAACTTCCAGGGATGGGGCAGCCACACTTTCTTTGGGCAAGCTGGGCCAGTGTCTCACAGAAAAGTATTTCTTCCTAATGTCCATCCTGAATCTCCCCTCTTTCAGCTTAAAACTGTTTCCCCTCATCCTGTGACTCCACACCCTTGCTAGAAGTCCCTCTCCAGCTTTCCTGTAGGCCCTTCAGTTACTGGAAGGAATTCTAAGGTCTCCCTGGTGCCTTCTCCATGCTGAACAGCACCAAATCTCCCATCTCCATTCAGACATGCTCCAGCCCTCTGATCATTTTTGTGGCCTCCTCTGGTCTCACTCCAACCTTTGTCACAACCTTGAGCAAGCAACTGCGTGCACACAGGACACTGGTCGTGTCTTGTGTGTTTTGTACAGAAAGAAATCCTTCTTTCATGGGCTAAAAAGCCTCTGAAGACTCGACAAGGGGGTAGGTTGCAGGATGTTGGCATGTCAGTCACCCCTGTCTCTGTTGTGATGCTGCAATAACTGGAGCTTCACAGGTCTGGAGCCTACTCTGGGAATGAGTTGGGGATGGGAGATTTAGGGTGTTGAATTACAAAGCCTTTCTCCTCCTCTCTGGACAGGTCCTGTTTGTGTGGACTCCCACTGTGAAATGGCACCTGAGGCTGCTGGGGGTGCTTTGGGGACAATCTCTGCAGAAGATCATGGAATGGAATCAGAGAAGCACTTTGCTTGGAGAAGACCTCTAAGGTCATCAAGCCTGATCATTAACCCTTCACTGCCATGGCCACCACTAAAAAATTATCCCTCAGCACCACATCTACACATCTTCCAAGTATCCCCAGGGATGGTGACTCCACGAATTCCCTGAGCAGCCCATTCCAGTGCTTGACAACCCTCTCAATGAAGAAACTGTTCCCTAATATCCAATCTAAACCTCCCCTGGCACAATTTTGAAACTGTTCCCTCTCTTTCTGTCTCTCGTTATGTGGACAAAGAGACTGAGACCCCCACCACCCCCACCTTGCTCCCAGGGAGCTCTAGAGAATGAGAAGGTCTCCCCTCAGCCTCCTTTTCTCCAGGCTGAACTGGAATGATTCTGAGGCTGTGTTCCATCCTCCTCCTCCCTGTCTGAGATGTGGGCTGTGCACAGAGGAGCTTCCTTTCCTCAGAAAGGCATGGATAGGCAGTGCTGCTCCTTGGAAAGAAAAAGAAGAAGTAAACCTTCCTCACTCTTTATGATTTCAGGAGTCAGAAAAAGAACTGGTCCCTTTCTTCCACCCACACCCCAGAAGTCAGGGGTCAGCATCCTGAATCAGCTGAATTCCTCCTTGTGCTGACACAGTACTGCAGGTGGGGGCTGATAGAGTAGAGGAGGAGAATTCCTTCCCTTGACCTGCTGGCCACACTTTTTGTCATGCAGCCCAGGACATGGGCTCATCTTGAGCTTTTCATCACCCCCAAGTTCTCCTCAGGGCTGCTCTCAATCCATTCTCTACCCAGCCTGTGTTGTACTTGGGATTTCCCTGCCCCATTTTGGAACATAAAACCTTGCTTGCCTCCTATTTGGTTGTTGATGCAGATTGCTGGCAGCCTGGTGGTTAGTTTTTGGGCTAGGAAGATGGACTTTCAGGGTAAGTGTTTTCTAACAATATATTCAGGAAACAGAAAAGTTCAGAGTTTTAATACCTTATGTCTCTGTGTGTTTTGCCCTTGAACATCACTGAGGAGGTGGCAGGAAAAGGAAATTTCCATAGTGGCTCTTCCCCCCACCATACACTTTATCAGCACTGTTATCTATTCTTATCACAATTAATGGTAATAATGACATCTAAAAATATTAATTGCAATGTTTGCACTGAAAATCACCTTGTGCTAGAAAGCCACTCCATGACTGGTGGAGAAACCAATAAAACTATGGGGTTTTACCTGCCATTAGTAAATGTTATTTACTTTGGGGACAAATTGTTCCCTCGGGCCAGTTTTTTTGGATGTCTGAGAATAAAGATGTAGACTTTTAAAATCTGCCTAGATGAGTGACCTGAATGAGCAAGCTAAATGAAAATAATTTAGAGCTTGAAGGAGGAGTTTGAGAGGAAATAGTCTCAAAGTCTGTTCCTCTGTTTTCTGATTTCAAGTTTAATGTGCAGCCTGACGTGTGGAGGAAGAATCTTGGATAAACAGAAGACTTCATGGTATAAGCACTGACAAATAATACCCAAATAGCCAGAGGGCACCTGTGATCTTTAAGAGAGATCAGATCTGTAATGGAATAATCTGGCTGAGCAGTTGCCCAAGGTTACAATAAAGAGGGGTGTTACCTTTTTTACTCTTGCAGAAGAATTGTGTTTTGAAAGGTGACAAGTTTATGCCACAAAACACAATGGGCTGTACAAGTAAAGAATCCAACAGGATCCACAAGCAGTATCAAGGAGCAAGTGTGAGAATGGGACAAAAAGAGCAAGTCCCATCTGCAGCAGTGTTTCCTGCAGCACATCTCCTGGGGTACTGGCTTGGGGCTGATGGTAACAGCTCTGCATTTATCAGAAACTATTCTTACCACTGGAAAAAAAGAAAAAGGAAAAGAAAAATGTATCATCCGATGCATTTTGTGCTGATTTCTATGATTTAGGTCTGTGGCAGACTTAAGAACAAGAACCAGGATGTAGAAACCAAGCTCTAAACCTGGTATTTTCTACCCTCTTGTTTTTCCAGCCTTGCTTGGACTGACCTCAATTTTGGTCTTATTTTGAATAACTTTTTCATAATGCTCATGGTTTTATAAAGGTTTGACATTTGAGGTTGGGCTTGACTGCCATCCTGACTCCTTCCCCCTCTCCTCCTCTGGGTTCTGTAGAACCTTTTATGAACAAAGGAAGGTGCTTTTTTAAACAGAGACTTCTAGTTTTTTGTAGACACAGTAGTTCAAGGGTGAAGAAAAAAAAAAGCAAGAGCTGTAGGTGTCAAATTCCTGGTCAGTTTCTTCATTCCCTGCTCCTATGAGGTCAGTGTCCACATATTGAGCAGGAGAGACACAGATTTGCTTCCTGCTGCAGCTACACGTGGCATCTTGTGAAACCCAGGCAGGAAGAAAATTATCATGATGGAGACCCCAATCTTCTGCTTGCAACAGTTCTAACATCAGTGCTAGATCAGGCTGCTCAGAGTTGCCTCCATCCTGAGTTTTATGCTACCTCCAGGGGCTGACATTGGAGAATTTGAGCAAACCCACCATTTTTCCTCCAGTACCTGCACAAGTGTGCTTCTGATTTAGGGTTCCTCACTCCCAAATGCCTCTGGTGGCACTTGCTCGTGCTATGCTCAGGTGCTCAGAACTGGTGAATCTGACTTTTCTATCAAGGCAAACTAGAGATCTGATGAGGGTAACAAGGTGTGGTCTAAACCCAAAGATAAAACATGTAGAAACACCTAAAAAATCCTCCAAAAATGTATTACTAATGGGATCTGCCTCTTACCAGCCAGTCTGGTTTTCAGATGCATCTTCTGTAAAACATTTTTCCTGGGCTGTTTTCCTCACTGATGACAACACATACTTGTGCTTTTCAAGAGTGAAACAGCCTCTGGTGAGATCCTTCCAGTCTCCCTGCTGTTGCAGCTTGCCTCCATACAAAGTTGCTGCCACCCAAAGCTCTTCTAACTACATCAGCAAATAAAAAAAATCAAAATATTGCCCCAGCAAATAATCCCATCTGGGAAGTGGGTCCTGGCAGTTGGTCCTTGCTGTGAATTTTGTGTTCTAGGCAAGCACCTTCATCTTGGCAAAGGCATCAAAGAGCCAACTGAAGTGAGATCTCAGTGTGTACAGGTTCCTGCATTTCCCTGCTGGGTGCATGTCAGAGGAAAATCTTTGTTCATCACTGAAGAATTTACCTGTTGTTAGGACTCATTTTCTCACCCTTCTCAGGTTAGACCTGCAGAACCATCAGCCTCTCTCACCTACTTAGAAAGGTGACTGCTTTCAAGTGTACCACACATTCAAAACCATGTCCATACAGAAACCCACAGCACAAAGGAAATGCTGAACTGAGCTTATCACAGTTCATGACTCACCATATCTTGTTGACATACTCCTGGAAATACTCATTTTGAATTTCCCCACTTGCTTATTATGAACACGGCGATGTTTTTATAGTAAACTTGTTCTTTGCATGTGGTGAGCTAAAATATTTCAGTGTAGATGGAACAGAGCATTGAATTCTGCACCCAGAGCTGAAGCTCAGGATTTTGCCACGCATCCTGATTGGTAATGGTCATGTTTCAAGAATGGTGTCTCCAGCAGAAACCCTAGCCACAAAGGCAGCATCACTGGTCCTCTTGGGTTGTGCCCAGCCTCTAAGGTCATCCATTTGTGTTGAAAGAGGAGTGTGACAGGGCCAGGCAGTGTCATGAGGAGAAGAGTCACCCAAGAACAGGCATAAGCTGACTCTTGACTTCATTGCCTCCATGAGCTGGCTCTTGGTTTAGCAGGAGGTCTGACTCAGATTGAATCACTTGCACAAACAGCTTTTGACTTCACTTCTCAAGAACCCCAAATCTTCATTTAGCCCACAGCTAGTTTAGCACAAGCTCATCTTCATGCCAGCTGATTTTCCAGTGCTAACAGCAGTCTGGGGCTTGAATAGCATGCAGAGGACTGCTCTAAATTCAGCCAATCCAGAAAAAAAAAAAAAGCATCTTTGGTCCTCACCTTTTGCTGGCTTCTCCAACTACATCAAATGACTGCATCTAAGAACGTTAAGACTGAATTGCATAAATTGCATCCTTCCTCCTACTCATTTATAGATAATTTTTTTTCCTATTGTGCTCTCAGAACATCCTACCACAGAGGAAAGGCATTTCCAGTCAGCAGGTCTTCTTAGAGGGTTACACATCTCCCTCAAACTAGGATGACAATACAAGTTCCTGAGGATGAATGAGAAGAGAGGCTGTTTGCATCAGAGGTTTGTCCATAAGGAAGGGGCTTTGAGGAAAGGACAGCATTTGTATTTTTATGTTATGCTTTGTGTGAACCCAGAGCATGTCACCCTGGGATCCCTTACAGTTATCAGAGAGAATGAAGCATTTCTATAGTGTAATTCACTTCATCTGCCTTGTGTGAACTGTTCTCTGGAAATGTCTATTTCTCTTGTATTGAGAAATTGAGGGAGTTCTAGGACCTATCTGTTCAACCAGACAAATCCTGCTTAGCCATCATCAGATCTCCAGGAGCAAATCTGGGAGTCTGAGTCATTTTTACTTCTTACCTCAAGGAAAGGTTTGCTGAAATTTTTTGTCTGTGTTAGTATGGCTTCAAGGATCAGTTTCGTGTAGCTGCAGCTCAACAGGGAAAGGTTCCTTGTCACAGTTTGAGTCCTGTCTACTTTCTTCCCCCACACATCATGATGCAGCTCAAGGTGTCTGTATCTGAGCTCTCTATTCCCACTGACCCTGGGTTTATATTCCAGGTGCAAATTTTAAGTAGCAGGTAGTAGAGAGCAGGTTTTCTTGACTCAAAGTCACAGACTCTGACATATACACCCTTGATATTCTCTTGGAAAACATTCTCAACTTCTGTCTCAGGCACTCAAAAGGCAAAGTTCTAACTCCCACCATATGCACTTGACTTCAGTGCTTGGCTTCTGCTTCCCATCCGCTTGAGGAAAAGCATCTCCCTACAGCTGGGAACAGCAGACTGCTTGCTGCTGCCCTCTTAAACACAGATTCCAACTCAAACTTAGGAAGTTCATTGAATGTACTCCTAAAATTAGTCTCATTTTAGCATTTAATACTCAGTGCTTTTATCACCTTCCCAAAAGGTAAGTGTTACACCTGAATCCATCTATCACAAATACATCCAGGAATCAGTGAGTCTGGGCACTGAGCAAGTTTGATGAATGAAGGATCAGTTTACTTGGAAGTCTGGTTTTCTTGGTGATGGCAAGAAAGTCACAAGGAGATAAAATGACAAAACACATTCTTAGAGATTACACTTAACAGGAATGAGGTCTCTCCCGGTGGCTTCAGCATCTCCAGGGGCTCTCTCTTAAATCACATCTGTCTGCTAAAGATGATGCCTGTACTCCAGCAGGATCTGCCACCCAACTCCAATGCAGCTTCATCACATCCCTTCTGGCTAGAGACAGTGAGCACTGAACAACAAGAGCTGACACCCTCAGAAGGGAGGTGAAGACCAGGGCTGCCCACCTTGGACAGCTGGCTCTCCCTGCCATGCCACATCCATGGGATTCAGAGGATGCCAAGTCCAGCAGAGATGACCCAAAAGACAATTCCTGAGCACGGGGGCTGCTCTATCTAATTAGTGATGAGGCTCTTCCTCTGGAGTTTGCTCCAGTGTATTTCCACTCACAATCAACAACCTGAATTCCATAAGGAGTGAGCCAGCTTCCTACCGGGAAATCTTTGCGTTGACGTATGCACCAATTAGTCTTGGAATAAATAAAGTGGGGTAGCCCAGTCTGTGTTCATTGCACAGGGGGCTGACCTGCTGCTTCCCAACACTTGGAGCACAGTTCATTCTCAGAAGAAAATTGTCACAGCTGGCAGAGGAGTTGGATTGGTGTGGAGACCATTGGATATCCTTGTTCTCTCCTTGTGGAGGCACTTGGGCTGATTGAATTGCATCTGACTGGCAAGTATCTCCTCGAGGACCCTGAACCAGGGATCTGGAAAGGTGCCCTCCTCCAGGCTCTCTGAGGTATGTGGTGGGGGTTTTTTGTGGCTTTGGGCTGTAGAAAGACTTCAAAGTGCAACTGTCAGGAGCAGGGAATTTATCCCTCTATTGCCTTGTTAGAATTTCCCAGACAATAACTGAGTGTGCTGGGACACAGCAGGAGTGAAGGGGGAGAAGGTGGGAGGTGCATCTACCATAAGGTCATGGAGATGTTAGTTGTAAACATCAGCTGGAGGACTCTAACCCAGCCTCCTGCTTGAAGCAGAAGCACTGTCAGCTCTGAACTGGCTTAGCTGTGATTTTATCCATCTAAGACTTGAGTCACCTGCACAATTCATCATTTGTCATTTCCCAGTAACTTGTCACAGAGCTGTACTACCTGCCTGGAGCCATTCTTTATCCTATTGTCCAATCTTTACCTCCCAAGCCCCAGCTTGTGGCTGCTGCCCTTTGTTACAGGGTCTGGTTCTACCACAAAGAGTTTGACTCTGTTATCTTTGCCCTTCCAAGGATCTGTAGGCAGCTATTAGGCTTCCTTTCAATTTCCGCTTTGCCAGACTCAACAAATCTGGATCCCTCAACTCGTTTTCCTAATAGGTGTGCCCCACACCTCTGACCACCTTGGCAGCAGATCTCAGAGCAGCTCCAAACCAGTTAAGGTCTCATCAGAATTTGGGAGCTGACATACATGGTGAAATCCAGGCCCTAATATACAAACGTCTTCGAGGAAGAAAATCAAAGGAGGATTAAGAAACAGGTTGCACTGATCTGTAAAGACATCTCATCCTCTTAAAAATGTGACTGTATGAATCCACAATGTAGATCCTCATGACCTCAAATAAAAGCTGTGAGTGTTGCTCTAACTTAGGAAGAAGCTTTTATCACTAGGTGATGGGAGGAAGGAAATCCCACGGGGTCAGGCTCCAGAGTTGCTTTAATCTCTTGGGCCTTCCATTTTACCTGAGGGACAACTGAATGAGATACTTTCCAGTCCAACCTACTACCCCAGGGCCCTTTGATTTCTTTCTCTCAACCAGGGCAGCACATCAGCTTGGTGCTGCTGCTCTTCTGTGGACAAAGTTTGCATCTCTCTGGAGGTGAGGGACCCACTGCCCATAAAGCTGAGCTAAGGCTGCTGGGGCAGCAATGGGACATGCTCCAAGCTTGGAGAGAAAGTGCATTTGCTCACAAAAACCACCTTGGCAGGCTGTGGTAAGTCTGGGGTTGACTATTTCAGGTATAGCATGCTCCTAGGTGGATCAAAGGAGACTTCTTTAAAGGAAAAGCAAATTGCAAGACAGAGATCTCATGAGCTCCCAGAAATGTAAAGGACAAATCCCTGATCTAGCTAGATTTTTTATACAGTTTTCCATTTTGTATTTGCTTAATTTAGCCCAACAGGAACCCATCTCTGGAGACAACTTTTTCTCTCCATTGAATATAAAGGGCAGATTTGGAAATATCTTTGTCAAATGCCTGGGCTAGGAGGAATGAATTCCATAGGATTAGATCCTGGCAATGGGCATCTTATTATTTCTTTCTTTGTAAAACTTGAGAAAAGATTATTTTAAGATTTCCATGTGCCAGAAGATAGATACACACCCAGTGTTCTGTTTTCCCTTCTACATCCAGCTCCCAGACAAATATCCATTGTTTTCCTTGCTGCCATCTCTCCATCCATCACCACCCAACCCCCAGAAGTCCAGGGCTGCATCTGTGGTGAGGGGTTTTGGTTTTTGCCTCTCCCTCCCCAGCAGAGCCCAAACTGCTGCATGAGGATCAGAAAGTGAAAATAAGGGAGTGATTTTTGGTCTGCAAAGCTGAACAAAGCTGAAAGAGGGAAAGTGACCCCAGGCAACCCAACTGCTGTTGGCTGGTGAGTATTTGTAGGAGGGTGATGGATGCTTCACTGGTGACAAGGAGGAGACCCCAATGTCACCTCAAGTGTTACCTGCTCTGCTTGCACAGGGACCATGGCACTCAGGCTGGGGCAGTGAATATAACAAAAGGGACCCAGACCAATCTTTCCCAGCTGAACTGTAATGCGTCAAAACCACTGCCTGGGGTGGGGAAAGGAGCTTGAACACATTTGTCTCCAACCTGCAAGGATTGCTGTAACTCAGCAGTGAGCATGTTGTGTGCAAGAATAGCTCAAGGTAAATAGTTGAATTTAAAACTGTTCTCCTTGGAGGGATTAGGCAACCTAGTACATCTTTTACATCCTTACCTTTTTCCTGTTTTTTTCTCCATATATTTGATATTTTCACATGGTTTTGTTGTTCCCTAGCAGCTGCATGGCAGATCTTTGAAACCACTCCAGTGGTGGGGGGAGGAGGAGGGGGCAGCTTCCGTCTGAGCACTTCTACACCATCAGGAGCTTTCCAGGATGTCTGACCACCACCCAGCAGCTTCTGCTAGTTCAGTAGTGTGAACAAAACCAGTTGGCCTGGTCAGTCATCATAGACCCCTTCTGGAACACTGGGGAGGGAGAGAAGAAGCAGCTGATGTCTCTGCTGCTCTTGTCAAATCTTTGGTCTGGTCTGTGACAGTTTTTCAGCCCTCATGTAAATCTCATGCTGGTTCAAACACCTGGAAAGGATGAACATAGCTGGCACAGCAGGAGGGTCAGAGCTTCATGTCTCAGCATCCCAATTGCTGGGAAAAAGTGGGCTGGGACCAAGGTGCCTGCACTCCCTCTCTGCCCTCTCTCAGATCATCAAAATACCTCCCCAAAATAGAGATGCACAGGTGAGTGAGGGTGGTGTGCCCAGACATGGTCATATCCTGCCTGTGTCCATGGGATACCAGGATCTTTGCTGCCCTCTAAGGAGAGCAGCCCAGAAACACATATGTCTCCTTCATCCACATGTACAAGTGAGGTTTCTGGTTTTTTGCATCCTGTTTTCTCATGCACATTTGGCTCCTGCTGCTGTGATTTTCTCCTTCCTGAAGACCTGCACTGCTCAATCTATTTAGCATCTCTTCAGCTCTTCTTTTGCTTCTTCCATGGAGCCCAGACTCAGGCCTTTGGTGGCAGCTCTTTTCCTGCAGTTCCCTCTTCTGACTCCCCTTTTTTGCTGGACTGCAGTCACAGGAGATGGTGGAGTTTCCCTACGTTTGGACATTCATACATGGAGTTTCCCATACATTTGGACATTCCCTACATTTTCCCCTCATTTGGACACCCATCTCGTGGCTTGCACTGTGTTCAGCAGCAGGATGGGCTGCAGTCATTTGGGTGAATAAAATGAGAAGTGAGGGAGATATCAGGAGAACATCCTTGTGGAGAAGCCAGACTGGGACTTTGTGCACTTTTCCTGTTTCTTCTACAAATCTCTGGACTCCCAACTGGGAGAAGACTGGAGTATCCAATAGGATTTTTCCTCCCCTGACAGGCCTCAGGAGCAGGATGAAAGGTTTATGGCTTCCTGGTGTTCTTTGTAGTTATAATAACCCACATATTGTTACAGTTTTCCTGATCTGTTTTCTATATTTCAGGCACAGCCCGTTTTTTGGATGCGCTCAGAAATTTGGCTGAGATGAATGAAAACTGTGACCAAGTGGAAGAGTTTGTTTTCATCCTCATTAGCTCACAACTAAACTAGACTCATTTTCCTCCTCTTCCAAAAGAAGAGTGGTCACAGAAGGATGTCAGGCAGTAAGAGCTAACCCAGGTGACCTTCCCTTGGCCTGTTCCAAGGGGAACTTTCTGTCATCCAAGGCTGGAAAATTGCTCTGCGTGGGATTTCTCCATCAGACCTTTGGAAATGCCAAGCTCTGACACTCACAAAAAGTAGCAGGACCAGACCCAGAGGTGGAATCTAGGATTTCAGGGAGTGAAATCCAATGTGAGGAACTGCTTCCCACTGATGGTTTTACTGTGCTGCAAGAGGGAGCATTTGCTCGATGAGAGAAACTGAACCCTCAGGTTTCTGTCTGTCCAGAAATTGAAACTTGAAGATCAAATAGTCATGTTCCCTTGTAGCTTTTAATCAATATTTGTACAAAGTATCACCAGATCCTTTTATGTCTGCTCCAGCATGCAGCTCAAGACAGGGAACGATTCATAGAGTCCCTGATTTCTGTCATAACCTTTCTGATGATTCTTGGTCTAAATCATTAGCAACCTTTAGTCCCATTTCCACCCCACTAAGACTGTAGGAAAACAGCATCTCCTCTCCAGTTGCCCTGATATACAATAGGATTTTTCCACCTCTATCCTTTACAAGCTGAAGAAAAGAAGGTTGGTTATTGGGGTCTGAGAGAGAGAAAATGGAGGTATCAGGAGAACATCCCCCAGGAAAAGCCTGATGAGGACATTGATACACTTTCCCAAGAAGAGTGATGCACATGCTTTTTCGTGACATCCATAACATGGAAAAATATCTAGAAGAACTTATTCTATGAATCGTTGGAGTCTTTACTGGGAGAAGACTGAAGGATCCAATAGGCTGGCAAATTGCTCTGTGTGGTATTTCTCCATCAGGCCTTTCGAAACACCAAGCTCTTGCACTGACAGAAAGTAGCAGGACCAGACCCAGAGGCCATTTTCACCCCACTAAGAGTGTAGGAAAAGAGCATCTCCCCTCCAGTTGTCCTGAGGGAGACCATAGGAGCCAACCCTTCTCATTCCTCCTGTCCTCTGAGGGCGAGAGAGCTCAGCCTACCAACCCTTGCTGTCTGCATCCACCCCTTCCAATCCCTTTTATCCATTCCTATGGGGAGAAAACTGCCTCCACCAAAGCTCCTTGCTGGGCATCCTGGCATCCTGTTTGAGCAGGGGCTCAGCAGTGGCTCTACAGCAGCAAGCAGAGAGGGAGGTGTTACCCCCAGGACCTGCAGGACACCATTAATAAATGCTGCTACAAAGCCTTGGTCACCAGGCAAGGGAAAATGTGCAGCCTGACCATCTCAGTTCTATTCTGAGAGGCTGCAGAAGAGCAGACCATGAAGATCTGGGTGTACCCAGAGAGGGGCTGCCTGGTCTAATGCCACCAGAGATGTTCTTCCTGGAACAGAAACCCGTGGAGGTGCTGTTGCAGCAACACTGCTCCATTGGGAAGGAGTAAATGGAAATTAAAATCTCCAGGCAAAGTTATTTGCTTCTGCCATGTGATTCTGCAGGTCAGCAATATTGGGAGAAATTCTGAAGAAGTAACAAATAGCAATTGTAAGCCATTTCTGGAAAGGCGTGAAGAAATCTCCCCTCAACAACCTTTGACTTCCCCTTTCATGAATAGGGGCAGAGTTGTGACTGGGTATATATTGATGTGGGACTCCTGAGGGATCAGACAAACATTTCTCCAGAAAGAAGAGTGAAGCACCAGTTCATCTGCTTGTTCTGAGACTGCTTCAAGGTAAGCTCTTGTTCCTTCCCCAGCTTTCCCTGTAATATTTAAATTGTTTCCTTGGCTTGAGAATAAATACCTCAGATTAAGGGGGTCTGCAGTAGCTGAGCTCTAACATCCCCCCTCTGAGGGGAAAACGAGAGGTTATGCACTTTATGCTGCAGCTCTTAAATATTTTGTATCAGGTAGGACAAGAACTGAAGGAACGACAGAAGGAAAGAATCTCAAGCATAGAGAAGTAAAAATGTGTAGAACCTGAGAGTGTTATTTAGAGGCAAAAGAGAGTGGAAGAAGCTGGGGAATCATCACTACATGATGTAATCCCTCGTCTTTCAGCAAAAACTCAAATCAGGTGGAGTCCAGGGAAAGTTTCACAATTCTCAGACCAAACATGGAACAATGAGCACCATGCCCAAAGAAAGGAAACTACCCCACTATCAACTGGGCAACTCCAGAGGAAGGTAGAGTCAAGGTCTTGTTTTGGCCCACAGACATGGATTGGGTCAGAGGAGTAGAGAAATTTGATCCAAGGTAATCAGAAATGCCACAAACCACTCTGCATAAATAAATTTCAGTTTCCGAGTAACCTGGAAAGTCCACACCAAACTCTTGAATTAGAGGTGGGAACCTACTGAGTGCCACAACTCTGCCCATGACCTTGCAAAAGACCTCTGGAAAAACACAGGTCTTGGCTAAACCCCTGGAAACCCTTCCTCTGAAACCTGTTTGAGAAGTCTAGCAGAATAGAATTACGTACACCCGAGCCTTCCTGGAGATAATATATAAACCCCTGCAAGATCCAAAGCAGTTTCAGGCTGTCATAGAGACATTTGGGAATCCTCTTGGGAGCTGTGAGCAGAGGTGTAGGAATCATCACATTGATCTGCTGTTTTTCCACACGGTAAGTTGGCTTCTGTATATCTGAACTGAAGTTGGTTACAAGTGTTTTAAGTTTATGGAGAGTTGGTGCAAAAGAGAGACTTTTCAGAGGTTTTTCTGCTCGAGCTGGAGCAGATGCTGTGGTGATCTTGTCAGATGTCTTGGGTCAGAGCAAGGGTATCTCTAGCTCAGTATCCTGAATCCAATGGAAAGTGATACATGAGGGTCAGGAAAAGGGCAAATGTGCAAGGTGACATTGCAGGTCTCTCCCAGACCTCAGGTGAGACACTTCCCCAGGCAGCTTTCTCCCCCATAAATCCCTTTAGCTGCTCATCTTGGCAGCCTTACTGCAAATGCTAATTATTTCCAAACCACTCAGTCAAACGTCTAGCAATGAAAATATCACTGTTATCACAAAGCCTGTAGTGCATCTGGTGGATGGTAAAGCCCCTACATTGCGGCCAGCATCATAGGGAGATTTTAAGCAGCTTGCTGGCTGATAAAAATCATGTCAGCATCTGAGTAAGGCAAAACAGGACCTGCTTCTGTTCAAGAAATAGAAATTCCTCCTCCAGTTCCTTTTCCTGTATAGGAAGAACAGTCAGGAAAGCTGAAGATGTGAATCAGCAGGAATCCTGTGCAGCTGTGGAAAAAGCTGTCCCTCAGCATCTGCTTAGCTTGGAGCAGCAGCCAGGATGTCAGTGAGGTCTCATCCCTTGTGCTTGCTGCTTCTGGGCCTTTTCTCTGTCTCTTCATTTCCTTGGCTGGGGTTGACCAATGCAAAAATTAAATCTGAGCAGCAGGACAACATTTCTCAATATTTGCTTTCTAATAGCCAGGACTTCATGCTGGACCACTTGGGTGAAGTACTTGACCTAACTCTATGGGAGATTAATCCTTCAGTGAGTTGTGGGAGGTTGTCAGAGCAGAAGATGCTACAATGAAAAAGAGCATCACAGCCCCTGGGTTGCTTCAGGATTTTTCCCCTATGGTTGTTGCAGAAAAACACAAATCAAATGAAAATCCAACTCAAAAGTGCTGTAATTCAGCACTCTGCCTTCCTCCTGAGCTCTTGGGCAACACAGATAGGCTGGAAAGGTGGTCCTGTCCCTTGCCTCACTGTGCCTCAGTTCCAACAAAAACTTTGCTGTGTGAGCTGATAAGACATGAGGTGGGTGGGATCACTCCTCAGAGGGGCTGACTTCTTCCTCTGCTGCCTCCTCGAGGCACCTAAACCCTATTTTACATTTCACCCTTTTTCCACTGTTGATTTTCCCATAGCCAGGAGGACAGAAGTTGTCCCCTCCAGCTGTGTCCCACAAGCACAGAAATGCCCCCAGGCCATGAGGAGCTTTCTCCCAGCTGAGTGTCTCTCTGCATTTGTCCTCCAGGTCAGCAAGAGCCCTTCAGCTGGAATCCTCCCCATGATGCTGTTGCTGCTGCTGCTGCAGGTCCTGGCCAACAGCCTCTGGCTGGGCCATGGGGAGGTGGTGACATCCTTGACAAGTACATGCCGTCACTTTTTCTTCAGGGAAACCCTGCCAAATGCAGCCCTAACACCTCAAAACCCAGCCTGGATCTGCCAACGTTATGAGAACAAGTATTACTTTGCCACCCTGTATGACAGAGACCTGCGTATTCCCGTGTACTCTGCTTACTTCTACCAGCCTAGATCTGTGAAGAGATGTCAGAAGTGGATGGTTGAGCCCCAGGTGAGTGTCTTTCCTACAGCTTGTCACCCTCCAGTGACAAGATAAACAGCAACATTTAACCAAACACTTCTTTCTGCTTGACTGAGGGGCCCCCTGGCTGGGATTCATCTCATCCAACTTCAAACACCTCCACCCCATGATGAGTCCGAGACCTCACCAGGAGGATTAGATGAATCATATCCTAAAAAGTGAATATTTCCCCACATTGACCTTAGATTAATATAAAGTCACATTACATCATATCACATTACATTGCAAACTCAAATGACCCCCTCCATGTGCCCTGTGGTGGGGACCAAATGGTAGGGAACAGATACAGCAAGAAATCTGGTGCTGCACCACTGGTGCCTCCCTGTTCAGAGGGGATAAACACTTCTCTATTTTCCATGGGCTCAGGTTACCTGCAAACTCAATGATTTTGCTGACTTTCCTCAGAAGTCTTTTTGCAGAATTTAGGCTCCTTGGGTCTCTTTGGGGATTGTGATCTCCTTTAGGAGGCCAATCATTTCTTCAGCTTCTTCTCAGTGAAGCTGTATGGGAACACATCTGTGCTCCCTGCTGCAGACCAGCTCTGGGACAGGTTATTGGGACTGCATTAACAGATTCACTTGCATTGAGGCATTTTTGCTCACTGAGCAAACAGCTTCATCCTCACCATGAATTTCAGCACTCCCAGGGAAATCTCACCTCTAGGATGGGTTTTCTAACACATCTCCTCGTGTAGGGGGTTAGAGGAGGAGGAGGCAGGCACTGGTGTTTCAGTCATGTGATACACCTGCAGCAAGCACACAAACTTCTTTCCAAGTGATGAGAAAAGCAGAAGATCAGAAGGGTCTGAGTCCTCCTCATCTCCTCCTAGTTGTTGTGTGGAGTCCGTGGCTCCTCTGCTCATCCTCTTTCCATCCTCCCCACCCTCAAGATATACCTAAGACCCCTGGCCTTCAGAGAAGATACCAGGATTTTGTTTCCCCTAAGCCTGTACAACAGTAGGATGTTGATAAATAGGATTAAAAAAAGGAATGAAAACCTTTAATAGAGATACAGAGAGCTCTTAGGGAAATGGCACTGACCTGAGCAAAGGCTGCTGGTAGTGTGATTAGATGTAGATGATGAAGGTTGGATGTGATGAAGGGGGATGGGAGGAACTGGGAAGAATCCTGGGCAGTTATGGGTTGTGGAGAAGGGAGGAAGGGGAACCAGGTGTGGCAGGAGAGATACTCAGAGTTCTCTGCTGCAGAGAAATTTGCTCCATGACTCCCATCCCCAACACTAACACCTTCTTTTCTTTTCTTTTTATCTTTCAAGCTGATGGGTCCACAGTACCCCAAAACTATGGAAACAGAGTCATATCTCATACGTACATTAAACGTCAGTGTACAGGACCTCAAAAATAGCCAGGCTGTCCTTGAAGATTATGAGAACCTGAAAGGTTTTCATCGTGGCCATTTGTTCCCCTGCAGCCATACCTTTGACACCAACAGCTGTAAGTCTACCTTCACCCTCACCAATATAGTGCCTCAGTATGCAAAACTCAACCAAGGTGCCTGGAAAAAATATGAACTGACCACAATGAAAAATAAGGCTCACGGCTGTTCAAGAACTTACATTGTCACAGGCGTTGTGCCAGGGAACACCAAACTCAGCAACAGATTGAATAATCCCAGCCACATCTGGTCAAGTGCCTGCTGTGTAATGACCTCAAACACCATCAAGGCTTGGGGGGTCATTGCTGAGAATACCAAAAGTCAGGTTAAGGAACTCACTCTAGGGCAGCTGGAGGACAAGTTGACCCAACTCTATAAGAATGGAACAGTTTCCCTGTTTGGCAGGGAATGTCCCCGTTAATAAACCCCATTTCACATCCTGGGTGTAAAAAGCTCAGGAGCATTTGCCACTAGCAGCATCATTTGCCACCTCATGTCCTCTGCAGCATCTCTCCTGATTCCTTTTCCAGCTCTGTCAGCACACTAAATGTGTGTGACCCAGTCCCATGTCATCAAGTAGTTAAAATTGCTTTTGGAATCATCTGTTGCTGAGGAAGAGAATCCCAACAATGTCTGGGTGGGTTGATCATCCTGGACCTCTCTCCTCCCCAGCCAGGACACCTCCTTGGTAGGGAGTTGCTTCTCTGCTACTTTGCAGATGACACCCAAGAGAATTGTTACTTTCATTTAAATAATTACTTGGCTGCCTTTGGGACATTTAGCACTAACACAGGGAGTGTATTTCCCAATGGAAACTCTGAACTTGTTGCATCTGTCACTTCTAATAAATTACTGAGCTTTGCAAAACTGTCTCAGTGGGAGTCCTTGGTGGGTCTCTGAAACAGCCAAACATGTACTTGGATACACAGGTGATACAATCTCCTAATACAATAATCCCAAAGAAATGTGTTGGGAATCCCAAACACAAATACAGGTCGGGTGGAGACTGTATTGAAAAGACCTCTGAGAAGAACTTAGGGGAAATGGTTGATGAGAAGCTCAACATGAGCCAGTAACTTGTGCTTCCAGCCCAGAAAGCCTTTAATTTCAGTGTCATTATTGTAGTCTCTGTAGTTCACACTTTGTGGGAGGTGATGAAGATACTGTGAGCAAAAAGAAAGGGATGTGCTAATGAAGCCACTTGTTTAGCAAAAGGAATGGTGGAAAATCACAGGAAAATCATGGAAAAACACCAAAACCTTGGTGGGAGGATCTTTGGGAGGAACTTGGGGAGGTTGTTGGGAAAGGCCTAGAGTATAAATGGACCCTGAGATGGATAAACTTCATCTCAGCAAGGAGAAACTACTGAGTCTGTGAACTGTGCACCACAAATGGTGCCCTCATCAGGACTAGAATAAAAGCAGATGGGAGTTTGTTCTGGTGGTGTAACTCTTCTGAGCTAAAGGAGATTTGTGAAAGAAAAAAAATAATTGGTGTGCACCATCACTTGTCTCATTGCAGAACAGGAGGTAAGCAGCCAAGAATTAGAGATGGGAAATTCTCTTCAAATGGAACAGAAAGGTGTTTTGATAGTGCTTCAATTGCTCTTATGGGCCAAGGAGAATGAGCCCTCTTCAAAACTGCAGAATGTATCCAATTGTGAAATATAGGACAGTATTGGGATTTAGCAACGTGGTGTGACAAAGCCACTGCTGCATGGCTGGGACTGTGGTGAACTCTTTCTGAAGCCTTCGAAAGTCCCGTGGGCTCTAAGCCTTCCAACAAGGACTGCCCCGTGGTGTTGGAATCAGTTAATTTGCCAGAGCCTGATGAGGCTGAAGGTTTGAAATGCAACACCAGTTCCACCAGTGGTTTTGAGGTGTGGGGTGGGTCTGTCCCCCTCATAAACCTGACGGAGTCAGCTCCACCGGAGACATCCTGTGGAGTGAAAAAGGTGTTTTCTTTTGGGAAACACAAAAAAACAAACAAACAAAAAACAAACAAACAAACAAAACAAAAAAAACCCAAAAAAACAACAACAAAAAAAAAAAAAAACAAAAAAAAAAAAGGAAAAAGCTTTTTCCTTTTGATTCAAGAGAGATAGATCCAGAGTGGGAACCAAACCTTTTCTCCCTGCCCCAGTGGTTGGCATGAGAAGTGGGAGCATCTCCAGGAGGGGAGTGGTGGGGCAGCTCACGAGATTGTGGAGCTCTTCCACATGGAGCTACTGAGAAAATCATCCATGCTTGTTCATCATGGTTGTTCAAATGGTGTGCTCCAGTCACTGTGACACCACTGGTTTTCTCTACCAGTTAAAGCCCAGTGTGGCAGCACCACAGTCAGCCATTCCAAGGGGGAACCATGGGCTGGTGGAGGTGGAGGAGTTGTGTGGCTGTGATACAGAGAGCAGAAGGCAATAATATTCCAGTTCAGGTCTACAATATGTTCATGTTTCCATTGACTGGATGATCTTGGAGGTCTCTTCCATCCTAAACATTCTGTGATTCTGTGACACCTTTCCAGCCTGTGTCTTTGCATCTGCTCATACTGGGGGGAATGCCTCGTGATGTTAAGAGACATCTTCTAGCTGCATCTGCAGTGCTTGGTGATCCAGCACAGGTAAAAACAGACAAAGGAATGGGTGCATGGCACTTTAAAAGCCATATTAACAAAACAGAAAAAGGGAAACCTGGGATACACCCCCCCATGAATGCTTACAAGAAGCATTCTATGTCTTAACTTTCTAAACCAAGAAAAAATTATGTGACCCCAACAGAAGAACATTTTGAGAAGACTCAAAGTATACAGCAAGGGAAAGCTTATGTTAAAATTCAAGACCTTAACACTCATTTATGGGAAGGGCCATTTCCCTTAATAACCTGGGGACAAGAGGATGCTTCTGTTTCCACAGATTCTGGACCTTGCTGGATTCCAAGCAAGATGTGTGAGATCAGCCTCAAAGGAAAAGGATTAACATTCCCTCTGACCATCCAGGCACCTGTTGATTTTTTTTGCTCCTTTCTTATGGACATGGTTGTGATGGCTTGTGTTGTGTGAGCCTAAAAATGTGCAGTTGAAAATGGTTGGAAAACTTTTGCAGAATTGTGAAGGGAAATTATTGTTTTGGGAGGTTTTGTTCTCTTGGGGTTTGCTTATCTTTGGTCTGTATTAACTTGTGCAAATTTATCATCCGAGCCCTTGGTACTGATAAATTTGAAAAACAAGAAAGGGGGAGATGTGGGACGTGGTGAAGATAATGTGAGTGATAAGAAAGGAATGTGCTAATGAATCCACTTGTTTACCAAAAAAGGATGTTGCAAAATCACTGGAAAACAGTGGAAAACCACCAAAACCTTGATGGAAGGATCTTTGGGTGGATCTTGGGGAGCTACCTGGGAAAGGGCTAGAGTACAAATGGACCTTTAGATGAATAAACTTTTGTCTCAGCTTGGAAAAACTGCTGAGTCCATGAAATTGTACATCACAGCACTTGATTTACTTGTTATCTCATCTTTGACTTTATGATGCTTTGAAACTGCAGACATGACCCTGCTGATGGGATACCTTGGCCTGCAATGCCTTTCCAAATGTACCCCAAAATCAGTCAGCAAGAGAGGGGGGGATTTATTGCACAAGGCTTTAGGTATCTACAAGTCAGACATCTGTGACTGAGCTCTCAGCTTCCACTGCACCTGTACTCAATGCAGAATAAACACTTTCATTTGAAACATTTTAAACAGTTTCACATCTTATATTTGAATTATTTGAGCTAACATGAACTTATCTCTGGAGACACCTTTTTCTCTCTATTGACTAAATTGGGAAGATTTGGAGCTCTCTTTTTCAAATGCCTGGGCTAGGATGAACGTATCCCATAGAGTGAGATCCTGGCAATGGGCATCTTATTATTTTTTCCTTTTTAAGATTGTATGTGATTATTTTAAGATGTCCATGTGCCAGGAGATAGATACACACACAGTGTTGTGATTTCCCTTCTACATCCAGCTCCCAGACAAATATCCATTGTTTTCCTTGCTGCCATCTCTCCATCCATCACCACCCAACCCCCAGAAGTCCAGGGCTGCATCTGTGGTGGGGGAGCACCCACAGGGGTGGCTCCTGTGAGAAGCTGAGAGAAGGTCCCCAGAGCTCCAAAGCTGGACCCTCCTCTGGCCAAGGCCAAACCTAACAGTGGGGGTGATAATTTTGTCCCAGAAGTGGGGTCCATTACCTGGTGTGAAAAAGCCAATCCACACACAAGAGTCAAGATATTTGCTTTAATATCCATTTCTGCACAGAAAGGGTTGCAGGGTGTTATTCCACAGAGCAAGCTCAGTTTCCCAAATCACAAGTGCTAGTTTTATACACAAAATCATGAGAAAGAACTTTATCACTAACATTATTCTATCATTCATACCCAACCAATTCCTGCCTTCCATTTATAGGGTGTAGCCATCAATCAGAGTACATGTTTGACTGTTTCAGAAACCCACCAAGGACTCCCACTGAGACAGTTTTGCAAAGCTCAGTAATTTATTAGAAGTGACAGATGCAACAAGTTCAGAGTTTCCATTGGGAAATACACTCCCTGTGTTAGTGCCTGTCCCAAAGGCAGCCAAGTAATTATTTAAATGAAAGTAACAATTCTCTTGGGTGTCATCTGCAAAGTAGCAGAGAAGCAACTCCCTACCAAGGAGGTGTCCTGGCTGGGGAGGAGAGAGGTCCAGGATGCAGAGGTCCACCCAGACATTGTTGGGATTCTCGGATTCCAAAAGCAATTTTAACTACTTGATGAAATGGGACTGGGTCACACACATTTAGTGTGCTGACAGAGCTGGAAAAGCACAGGAGAAGGAAGCAGGAGAGATGCTGCAGAGGACATGAGGTGATGCTGCTAGTGGCAAATGCTCCTGAGCTTTTTACACCCAGGATGTGAAATGGGGTTTATTAACGGGGACATTCACTGCCAAACAGGGAAACTGTTCCATTCTTATAGAGTTGGGTCAACTCTTTCTCCAGCTGCCCCAGAGTGAGTTCCCGAACCTGATTTTTGGTATTATTAGCAATGACCCCCCAAGCCTTGTTGGTCTTGTTGGTGTTTGAGGTCATTACACAGCAGGCACTTGACCAGATGTGGCTGGGATTATTCAATCTGTTGTTGACGCTGTTGTTCCCTGGCACAATGCCTGTGACAACGTAAGTTCTTGAACAGCCTTGAGTCTTATTTTTCATTGTGGTCAGTTCATATCTTTTCCAGTCACCTTGATTGAGTGATTGATTCTGAGGCACTATATTGGTGAGGGTGAAGGTAGAGTTACAGCTCTTAGTGCTACTGGTATGGCTGCAGGGGAACAAATGGCCACGTTGAAAACCTGTTGCGTTGTTGTAGTCGTCCTTGACAGTCTGACTCTTATTCAGTTGGTCTGGGGTGACATTTAAATACTTTTTGACATACGCCTCTGTTTTCATATCTCTGGTTAGACTTTGGTTCACCAGCTTGACAGGTAAAGAAGAGAAGAAGGTGTTAGTGTTGGGGATGGGAGTCATGGAGCAAATTTTCCTGGAGCAGAAGTCTCCAAGTGTCAAGCACCCATTTTTGTCACCTCATTATAGGTGACAAATTCATGAATCAGAGAGAAATTATAAAGCTGCCACTCTCCAATGAATGGAATAGATTATTAAAGAAATGAATCTCAGAATCTGACTGATTTTATGGAAATATCAGGGAACTATGTTCTACTTCTGTTCTGAGCTGCGATTTCCATTGTTTGGTAGAGGAACAAAAACATTATTGACTTATCTTTACAGCCACAAGAGAAATAAGAAATAGTACAGGCAATAAATTATACATTGCAATATGTGCAGTGAAGCTTACAAACAGCATTAAAATTTTTCTTTATTTTAGAAAGTCTCAATTTCTTTTGTTAGCATGAATTTCTGAGTATGCCTTGGCCTTCTTGCATGCTAGCAAAAGGACCAGCAAATTTTTGTGGAGGCTGATTGCCTAATCGCAATGATTTAGCACTATTAACTCATTGGTGTCTTCACCAAAATCACTGGAACCTAATTATCAGATTTTGTAAGTTGACAAAGCTCCATTGGCACCTATTGAACCATGTTGCTTTGACACTGATAATCTTGCCCCACAGAAATCCCAGATGTTGGAATTGCCCAAGTCAAATCGAGTACAACTGGTGATGAGAAAAACATTGCCTACTGCTCCTGTACCTAGCAGTGACCTGAGTGTCCTTTTCTTTGTTTCAGAATTTTGTTGGGTTGTTTTCAGTATGCAGTATGCAGAGATCTGTGTGTGCAAAGGATGCTTCTGAACCAAGCTTGAGGCAATGGTGGTAAGGATGGAGATTGTGCACTTTTGACTTGACTGGTACCAATCCTATTCACTTTTTCACTGCCTGGAATATCACTCAATAAATTCACAATGTTAATCCAACTCTCATCACTGAGTGCCTATGCCTGGGCTTTTCGTCTGGTTCATCTCACCAGTGATTTTTTTTCTCCACACATTTCTCATGCCATTTATAAAGCCAAATGGACCTTTCAGTGCACGCAAAGAGCTGTGCTAGGGTGCAAAACACCTCAGTATGAAAGGAAAATCAAAGCCTAGCACAGTTGTTCCCCCAGATTTAGCTGCCTTTGCATGTTTTACCAATCCTCTGGTCCCTGTTTTGGACAAGGTCCTTGTCTGGACCATATCTTGGACATGTAGTGATGGGAGTCATTTCCTTTGTAAAAGTGATGTAATGTGACTGAATGCTCGTATCAGGTAAATGCAGAAAAATGGTCACTTTTAGGATATGACTCATCTCCTAATCCTGCTGATGTCTCGGACACATCAGAGGAATCATGTGGTGAAGGTGTTTGAAGTTAGATGAGATGAATCCCATCCAGCAGGCCCATTTGTTGGGGATGGAAGTGTTTGGTTCAGTGCTGCAGTTCATCTTATAATGATGAGGGTGAGATGCTGTAAGAGAGGACACTCACCTGGGGCTCCACCATCCATTGGTCATATCTCTTGTGCTTTTGAGGGTTGTAGAGGTAGGCAGAATATACAGGCATACGTAGGGTCCTGTTGTAGAGGGTGGCAAAGAAATACTCGTTCTCATAACTCTGGCAGATCCAGGAGGCATTGCCAGGTGTTAAGGCATCATTTGGGGGTGTTCCATTGAAAAAAAACTGAAGGCATTGACTTTGAGAGAATTTGGGTTCCACCACCTCCCCATGTCCCAGCCAGAGGCAGTTGGCCAAGACCTGCAGCAGCAGCAGCAGCAGCATCCTGGATTTCACCTGCAGGGATCTTTCTGACCTGGAGGACAAATGCAGAGAGACACTGAGCTGAGACAAAGCTCCTCCTTGTGCCTCTGGGACACAGCTGGCAGGAGGGATGGGACATGGAGAGACTAAGGAGGGGATAACTTCTGTCCTGCTGGGTACTGAAATAGGCTAAAATAGGGTTTAAGTGCCTAGAGGTGCCTCAGCCCCTCAGGGGGGTGATCCAAATCCATCCCATGTCTTACCAGCTCGCACAGCAAAGTCTGTGAGGAACTGAGGCACGGTGAGACATGGGACCAAATCACCTTTTCCAGCCTATCCGTGTTGGTCAGGAGCTCAGTGGGAAGGCAAAGTGCTGAATTCCAGCACTTTTGGTTTGGTTTTTGGTTTGGTTTCTGTTTTTCTGTATTAGCTCTGGAAGCCTCTGTTTCAGTGTAGCATCTTGCTCCCTTCTAGGACAATTCCCCATGACCAACTCTCTGTGTAACAACTCTACTCAGATCAACACAAGTAGCTTGATGTAGTTGCCTTTATGTGATAGTTCATTTTAATATCATATCCTACCTTTCCTTCCTCATTATCATCCATATTTGAATATTTGCATTTCACATTTTTACACAGTTATCTTTATGTCAATATTGATTTCAATATTACTTCAGTAACGTGTCACCAGAATGAAATGCTCACCGTTCCCTCCCTCTCTCTCCCTTCAAGGAAAACATAAAAACAATTATGTTTTTAGCAATTTACCTTGAGGTCTCCTGTTCAGCCTGCTCAATGCTGACCTGTGAAAATCCTTGCACTTTGGAAACAAATATATTTCCTCCATCTTTTCCTTGTTTTGTTCAGGAAAAGGTTTTGATGTATCACAGATCCAATGAAAAAGCTGGCACATGGTTTGGGTAACTTTAGTTGTATGAACTCCACTGAACTGAGCATGGAAGAAGAAGAAGGCTGCTTGCCTGGGAGCAGAGATAACATGCAGGCAGCTAAAGCAGGGATGTAATGTGGATGTAGAAGGGAAATCACAGCGTATCTATCTGGGTGTGTATCTATCTTCTGGCAGATGGAAATCTTAAAATAATATTTTCTCAAGTCTTACAAAGGAATAAATAACCAGATATCTATTGCCCGGATCTCACTCTATGGGATTCAATCATCCAGGCTCAGGCATTTGAAAATGAGTTTTCCAAATCTTCCCACTTCAGTCAATGAAGAGAAAAAGGTGTCTCCAGAGATGAGTTCATGTTGGCTCAAATTAAACAAATGTAAGATGTGACTTGGTTGAAAAGGAAGTGTTTATTGTGTGCTGAGTACAGAGGCAGTGTAAGCTGAGAGCTCAGTCAAAGATATCTGCCTTGAAGATCTTTACAGCCTTGCGCAATAAATTCAGCCTCTCTCTGTGTCACTCTGGTTTTGGAGGACAGTCAAGAATAACTGGCAGATCAATTCCCACCACCAGACTCATCTGTTCATCTTTCAGAGCAGTTCTTTGCCACACACCCAGGGAGAAGCATGGTCCCTGCACTAAGGTATGAAAATTACCAAAGGACCTCTGTGTCCTAACAATTGCTAAGCCAGTTCAGAGCTGACAGTGCTTCTGCTTCAAGCAGGAGGCTGGGTTAGAGTCCTCCAGCTGATGTTTACAACTAACATCTCCATGACCTTATGGTAGATGCACCTCCCACCTTCTCCCCCTTCACTCCTGCTGTGTCCCAGCACATTCAGTTATTGTCTGGGAAATTCTAACAAGGCAATAGAGGGACAAATTCCCTGCTCCTGACAGTTGCACTTTGAAGTCTTTCTACAGCCTAAAGCCACAAAAAAAACCCACCACATACCTCAGAGAGCCTGGAGGAGGGCACCTTTCCAGATCCCTGGTTCAGGGTCCTCGGGGAGATACTTGCCAGTCAGATGCAATCCAGTCAGCCCAAGTGCCTCCACAAGGAGAGAACAAGGATATCCAATGGTCTCCACACCAATCCAACTCCTCTGCCAGCTGTGAAAATTTTCTCCTGAGAATGAACTGTGCTCCAAGTGTTGGGGATCAGCAGGTCAGCCCCCTGTGCAATGAACACAGACTGGGCTACCCCACCTTATTTATTCCAAGGGTAATTGGTGCATACGTCAACGCAAAGATTTCCCGGTAGGAAGCTGGCTCACTCCTTATGGAATTCAGGTTGTTGATTGTGAGTGGAAATACGTTGGAGCAATCTCCAGAGGAAGAGCCTCATCACTAATTAGACAGAGCAGCCCCCGTGCTCAGGGCTTGTCTTTTGGGTCATCTCTGCTGGACTTGGCATCCTCTGAATCCCATGGAGGTGGCATGGCAGGGAGAGCCAGCTGTCCAAGGTGGGCAGCCCTGGTCTTCACCTCCCTTCTGAGGGTGTCAGCTCTTGTTGTTCAGTGCTCACTGTCTCTAGCCAGAAGGGATGTGATGAAGCTGCATTGGAGTTGGGTGGCAGATCCTGCTGGAGTACAGGCATCATCTTTAGCAGACAGATGTGATTTAAGAGAGAGCCCTCAGAGATGCTGAAGCCACCGGGAGAGACCTCATTCCTGTTAAGTGTAATCTCTAAGAATGTGTTTTGGCATTTTATCTCCTTGTGACTTTCTTGCCATTACCAAGAAAACCAGACTTCTAAGGAAACTGATCCTCCATTCATCAAACTTGCTCTGTGCCCACACTCACTGATTCCTGAATGTATTTGTGGTAGATGGATTCAGGTGTAACACTTACCTTTTGGGAAGGTGATAAAAGCACTGAGTATTAAATGCTAAAATGACATTAGAAGACTAATTTTAGGAGTACATTCAATGAACTTCCTAAGTTTGAGTTGGAATCTGTGTTTAAGAGGGCAGCAGCAAGCAGTCTGCTGTTCCCAGCTGTAGGGAGATGCTTTTCCTCAAGTGGATGGGAAGCAGAAGCCAAGCACAGAAGTCAAGTGCATATGGTGGGAGTTAGAACTTTGCCTTTTGAGTACCTGAGACAGAAGATGAGAATGTTTTCCAAGAGAATATCAAAGGTGTATATGTCAGAGTCTGTGACTTTGAATCAGCAAAACCTGCTCTCTACTACTCTTGTTTAGAATGAGACAGCTTTCTGTGGCCAGCTCTCTAATGCCAACTCTATGTGTGGTCAACTCTATGTGTGGTCAACTCTACGTTCCACACAGCTCAACAGAGCTCATTAGAAGTAGTTGTCTTTATCTCATTGCTATTTTTCATACATTTTCTCCTAGCATTACCTCAACATTCTCTAAATGTCTGTATTTCATGCTTGATTTCGTTGCCTTGATCACACTCTTGCCTTGATTTCATCATTCATTTAAATATTTTTTTATCAGTTACTCACCGGAAACAGTGGCAGAGCCATGTGGACTCCTCTGATGACAGAACACAAGGAAGAAGGCATGTGATTAATTTGCTTGCATGTGGTCCAGACTGTGTGACTTGTCATTTCTTACAGGTCTGTTTGACGCTAGCAAAGAATTATTGGGGTTTGCATCAGGTGCTCTACACCCTTCTGCCGGATAAACAGTGCTCTACCTATGAGCAGCTGTTTGGCTTGATTAAAATATTGCTGCTTTACAGTCACAGAGGGAATGGAAGGTGTTAAGGTGGCTGAAAGAACCACTGACAACAATATCAGGAAAAGATGAATTTAATATAGATTTATAAAAGCATGGCTAAGCAGATTTGGATGGTAAGGTTCACTCTACCAGTAACAATGAGATAAAGAGAATGATAAGGTCAAGGTAGCCAAATCAAACAATAAATATGAAAACTAAAAAAAAATAACTATGTAATGCTCATTTTTGGCCAAAGTTGGCTTGGTGGATTTGAAGAAACAGCACAAAGCAGTTGAGCTTAATTCAAAGTTTGAGTCTGTGTATGGCACTGGAAGTTGCAGAGAATCCTTGTGTGCCATAGCTGGCAATAATGCAATAGTTGTTTGACTATTGCATTTTGTTGACATTTCCAGGTTTCAAAGCAAAGGTGTGAGCAGAAATGGCCCAGGGGAGTTCAGTTCACAGGTGTCCATCTTTCTCCAAAACCTTTTATGGTTATTCATTAATAAAGTATTATTTGAGTTAATGATGGCAAAAAGGCAATGGTGGGATAAAGGCAACTAAATCAAGTGTATAATACAAACCTTAAAATAATGGTGACTAAATGCTATAGGGTAATATTAAATGTAATAATGAGATAAAGACAACTTGACCCATGCAGTTTAATCCTGTGTTGAGCTGACCACATGGAGCTGGGCCACAAAGAGTTGTCCTCGAGCTTGCAGCAACTCTGGGCTCACTGGAGGCCTCTGTCCCTATTGCTTGTTCATGGCCAGAGGCAGAGGAAAACGGAGATCTCAGAAAAAAGCTGCCTGGGAGGATGCTCCAGGAGCTGGGGATGATGGGGCTGGGGCAGCCTCTGCTCAGCTCCAAGCCCCAGTGCTGTGTGAGGAATCTCTGATTCATGTAAACTGATTCGTGCTGGTTTAAGCTGATTTATGCAAACTGCATGAAGTTCAACAAGGCCAAGTGCAAGGTTCTGCACCTGGGTTGAGGCAATCTCATACTTTAATAGAGGCTGGGAGGAGAAAAGATTGAGGGCAGCCCTGAGGAGGACCTGGGATGGGGGTGCTTGACCAGAAGCTTAACATGAGCTGTCAATGTGTGCTTGCAGCCCAGAAACCAACCATGTCCTGGGCTGCATCAAAGGAAATGTGAGCAGCCCAGTCCAGGGAGGGGATTCTCCCCCTCTGCTCTGCTCTGCTGAGCCCCCAGCTGGAGCTCTGTGTCCAGTTCTGGAGTCTCCAAGCTCAGAAGGACACAGAGCTCCTGGAAGGTGTCCAGAGCATAGCCACTCAAATGCTCAGAGGGCTGAGCACCTCCCTGGGAAGCCAGGCTGAGGGATTGGGGTTGTTCAGCCTGGAGAAGAGGAGGCTCCCAGGTGACCTTAGAGCAACCTTCCAATATCTGAAGGGGCTACAAGAAAGCTGGGGGAGGGCTATGGACACGTGGGAGGAGGGAGAGGACAAGGGGGAAGCTGCTCCAGGGGTTGAGGTTGGATATCAGGGAGCACTCCTCATGGTGAGGGTGATCAGACATTGGAATGCACTGCCCTGGGTAGTGGTGGAGTCACCATCCCTGGAGGTGTTTAAGGAGAGATTGGATGTGGCACTCAGTGCCATGGTCCAGCTGATGTGATGGTGTGAGGTCATAGGCTGGACTTGATGATCTTAGAGATCTTGACTCAGAGGTCTTTTCCAGCCTCAATAATTCTGTGATCCTGGGATTTGGACAGCAAGGCAGCTGTAAGCTCTGGGCATTACTAGCAGAGTAGTTACTAGCAGAGTAACCCGTGCAAAGCAAATTCTGATGTACATGGAAGGTGACACTGTGATCAGTACTGGACCAAACGACTTTTACATAAACTCCTCAGACACTGAATTCTATGGCACACGTTGATCTTTGACACATTTAATGTATTTCACCAAATCAACTTTACATAAATCTGCAGAGAAGGTTCAGAAGAAGAGCACAGAATGAACGTACACAATCAATGGGTCACAGAAATTTCTCTTAGACTGGTCAAAGCTTGAGGAGTCTCTGCCCCCCGAGCCTGGCCACCTGGTACCTCCGTTCCCACTCCCAAGGTGCATGGTCCAAAAGCAAGGAAACCAAAACCCACTGCTCAATTCCCATAAGCATGGTCTTTGTGTACGTTCAGGGATTGGGAGCCCAGTGATTCATGTAGGTTATTTCCTTCCTTCTCCTTGTTCTTCCTGTCTACAGCCTTCAAGAGAGCTGGGATGTTCCTGCTCTGCTCACTTGTCTTCTTCCTTTCCAGCTTCCTCTCTCCCTCCTTTCCTCTGGTCATTGGATGTGCTGCTCAGGATGGATTTCTATATACAGCCTCTCAGCAATCCTTTTGCTCTTTGCTTTCCCAGCCCCAGAATGGATTCCCAACATGGAATTGTTGAGGTTGGGAAGTACTTCTCAAGGTCCAGTAGTGCAGACCCCAGCTCAGGCAGGGTCAGCAAGATCAGGTTGTCCAGGACTGTATCCAACTGGGGTTTGAGCATCTCTAGAGATGGAGACTCCACAACCTCTCTGGACAACCTGAGCCACCCTGGTCATGCTTGCTGAGGGACAAGTCAGCAGCACATTGTCAGTGATACCCAACGAGGAAAGGGAGGAACTCCCATCTGTATATGGGCATGGAGAACAAGGGGAAAAAGGCAAATCATCTCTCATCTCAAGGACAAGCTCTGGTTTCTCTGCCCAAAGGCCCCCACAGGGCAAGGACTCCTCCCAGAGTGTTCCCTCCAAGGATGGACAGCAAAGCAAACCAGCTGGGGGCTCTGCTGACCTCCTCCTCCCTTTTACCAGTGAAGGTGCTCAAAGAGAGAGAACTGGAAAAGTGCTAGAGAAGAAAGCAGGACAGATGCTACACAGGACATGGAGTGATTCTTCTGGTGGGGTGGGCTCCTGAGCCTTTTACACCTGGGATGTGAGATGGACCTTACTCCCGGGGACACGCACTGTGAAACAGGGAAACCGGTCCCCTCCCGTAATGCTTAGACAACTTCTCCTCCAGCTTCCCCAGGGACAGGAGATTGACATTATTCCTGTTGTTCTCAGCAATCACCCCCCAGGCCCTGGTGTTGTTTCTGCCCAGCTCACAGCAAGCACTTGACCAGATGTAGCTGGGTATATTCACCCTCCCATTGCTGATGTAGCTTTTCCCGGGCACGGCGCCCACGACGACGTAGGTGTTGTTGCAGCCCTGTGTCATTGCCTCCATGGTTTTATTCTCGTAGTTGTTCCAGGCAAGACGGTTGAGGTCTGCATGCTGGGGCACTATGTTGGTGAGGGTGAAGGTAGCTTCCCTGCTGCTGATGTCGTTGTGGTGACCGTTGGGGTTCAAGTGGCCGCGGTTCAAGCCCATTAGGTTCTTGTAGTCTTGGTTGATGGCTTGGCTCTTGCTGAGTTGCTCTAAGCTGACATTGGGATCTAAGAGAGCATCCTCTTTTTCCATAGTTTTTGGGTAATTTGAACCAACAAGCTTGACATGTAAAGAGGAGAAGCACGTGTTAGTATTGGGGATGGGAGTCATGGAGAAGAAGTTTGTGAGGATCAAGCACCTATTTTTTGCCATGTCAAGTGTATGAAGTGCTTCACTTTGTAATAAAATTTAATACAATTTTACTTAATATTTATATAAATGCAGAGAAATCGGCACTTTTTAGGATATGACTAATTTCATTGTACTGCTCATGTCTCAGACACATCAGAGGAATCAAGTGGTGAAGGTGTTTGAAGTTAAATAAGATGAATCCCACCGAGCAGGTACATTTGTGTGGCAGGCAGGAGGTGGGAGCAAAAGTGAGTGTTTATATGCTACACTTCATCTTTTAATGACTGGAGGGTGACAAGCTGTAAGAGAAGACACTCACCTGGGGTTCAACCATCCATGTGTAAGGTCTGTCGTAGCCTAGTACCGATCCAGGCTGGTAGAGGTAAGCAGAGTACACGGGAATACGCAGGTCCCTGTCATACAGGGTGGCAAAGTAATACTTGTCCCCATAACGTTGGCAGATCCAGGCTGGGTTTCGAGGTGTTAGGGCTGCATTTGGCAGGGTTTTCCTGAAGAAAAACTGAGGGCATGTACTTGTCAAGGATGTCACCACCTCCCCATGGCCCAGCCAGAGGCTGTTGGCCAGGACCTGCAGCAGCAGCAGCAACAGCATCATGGGGAGGATTCCAGCTGAAGGGCTCTTGCTGACCTGGAGGACAAATGCAGAGAGACACTCAGCTGGGAGAAAGCTCCTCATGGCCTGGGGGCATTTCTGTGCTTGTGGGACACAGCTGGCAGAGGATAGGGATTTTGAGACATCAAGAAGGAGACAAGTTCTCTCGTCCTGGCTATGGGAAAATCAACAGTGGAAAAAGGGTGAAATGTAAAATAGGGTTTAGGTGCCTCGAGAAGGCAGCAGAGGAAGAAGTCAGCCCCTCTGAGGAGTGATCCCACCCACCTCATGTCTTATCAGCTCCCACAGCAAAGTTTTGTTGGAACTGAGGCATAGGAAGACAAGTGACAAGACCACCTTTCCAAGCCTATCTATTGGAGCCCCTGTTTCAGTGTACCACCTTGCTCCCTTCTGCTCTGAGGACCTTACACCAGCAGAGCACCTGGAGCTGGGCAAATGCTATTCCCAACCACATGCAATGCAGACCTGGGCTGCAGGTTTTACAGGGGGTTGGGAAGGGAATTGACATTGGGATTCCCACCCAAGTTCCCACAGACATGAAGCTCTCCTGTGACTCCTCTGCTCACTGTTGGATTCATCTCTCCTGTAGTCAGGTCAGATGTTTCACCCAAGGTGGTCCAGCTTGAAGTCCTGGCTCTTAGACAGCTTTCACTGAGGAAATGCTCAGCTTACATCTTTTCATTTTCCAACCTGTGACAATGAACTTACAGACAGAGAAGGGACACAGGAGGTGTCCTGTGGCTTTAGGCTGTCCAGCTCAAAGCAGGGCAAGCCATGAGGTGGCTGTCCTAATGCAGGAAAATACCAACACCTCCTGTCACTGCAGTGCAGGAAAAAAGGAGAGCTGGACCAGCAGCATCAAAAGAGGACAAGATTTCTACTGCAGGAAAAGAGCTGCCATCAATCCCCGGAGAAAAGGAACACATGATCAGGTATGTTGATACCTTCCCCCCACCTCTCTCTTCTTCCCAGGCCTGAATTGCTTCACTTCTGCAGCACAAGGGGATGGAAAGTGGGGGTTTAGGGTCAGTTTCCCACATGGTATTTCTGCTGCTGCTTCCTCTTCAGGGGGAGGACTCCTCACATTCTTCCCCAGCTCCAATGTGGAGTCCCTTCCATGAGAGAGAGTCCTTCACAAAGTCCTCTGACATGAGTCCCTCTCAGCAGGTCCCTCAGGAACTGCTCCAGCCCGGTGTCCTTGCTCTGGCATTTGCTCACTCTCACCTCCTCCTCTCTTTTGCTCTCAGTTCTTTTTATTATTTTTTTTTAAATTTTTGCAGTTTTGTTGTCACTTTCTTGAAAATCTTACTTACAGAGGCTGATCCAGCTGCTCAGTCTTGGGGAGAGCTGGGGCCACAATTGGAGCCAGGGGACCTTCCAGCAGCTCCTCACAGGAGCCACCCCCACCAACCCCACCCCACAGTCAAGCCCAACCTTCTCCACAGCCTGTCAAGGTGATTTTGTGAGCAAATGCACTTCTTCTCCAAGCTTGGAGAACATCCCATTACTCCCACACAACTTTTTCCTCACCTTTATGGGCAGTGGGTCACTCAACTCCAGCGAGTTTGGACTGGAAGTCCCAAGAGATTAAAGTAACTCTGGAGCCTGGCCCTGTGGGGTTTCCTTCCTTCCATCACCCAGTGATAAAAGCTTCTTCCTAAGTTAGAGCAACACTCACAGCTGTTCCCTGATTTCTTGAGTGGATTGGTCTGTATGGAAACTAATCCATGCTGGGTTTCATTTTTTTAAGACATATTTTTAAGAGGATGAGATGCCTTTACAAAAGAATACAACCTGTTTATTAAGCCTCCTTTGATTTCTACCCCTGGAAGACAATTGCATAATAGGGCCTGGATTTCACCACGTACGTGGGCTCCAAATGATCTGGTGATTTGATTGGTTTGGAGCTGCTCTGAGGTCTGCTGCCAAGGTATGCAGAGGTATGGGGAGCACTTCTTAGGAAATCAGATGGAAGGATCCAGGCTTGTTCAGCCTGGCAAAGGGGTAATTGAAGGGCAGCCCAATAGCTGCCTACAGTTCCTTGGAAGGGCAAAGACAAAGATAACAGAGTCAAACTCTTTGTGGTAGAACCAGACCCTGTAACAAAGGGCAGCAACCACAAGCTGGGGCTTGGGAGGTGAAGATTGGAGAATAGGATAAAGAATGGCTCCAGGCAGGTAGTACAGCTCTGTGACAAGTTACTGGGAAATGACAAATGATGAATTATGGAAGTGCCTTAGCTGCACGAAACCATGGTTAAGATTGTGCAGACCTCACAGTGTTTCTGCTTCAAGCAGGAGGCTGGGTTAGAGTCCTCCAGCTGATGTTTACAACTAACATCTCCATGACCCTATGGTAGATGCACCTCCCACCTTCTCCCCCTTCACTCCTGCTGTGTCCCAGCACACCCAGTTATTGTCTGGGAAATTCTAACAAGGCAATAGAGGGCCAAATTCCCTGCTCCTGACAGTTGCACATTGAAGTCTTTCTACAGCCCAAAGCCACAAAAAAACCCCCACCACATACCTCAGAGAGCCTGGAGGAGGGCACCTTTCCAGATCCCTGGTTCAGGTTCCTCGGGGAGATACTTGCCAGTCAGATGCAATCCAGTCAGCCCAAGTGCCTCCACAAGGAGAGAACAAGGATATCCAGCTGCCTCTGCACAAATCCAACTCCTCTGCCAGCTATGAATGAGCTGTGCTCCAAGTGTTGGGAAGCAGCAGGTCAGCCCCCTGTGCAATGAACACAGACTGGGCTACCCCACTTTATTTATTCCAAGAGTAATTGGCACTTACGTCAATGCAAAGATTTCCCGTTAGGAAGCTGGCTCACTCCTTATGGAATTCAGGTTGTTGATTGTGAGTAGAATCACATTGGAGCAAACTCCAGAGGAAGAGCCTCATCACTAATTAGACAGAGCAGCCCCCGTGCTCAGGGCTTGTCTTTTGGGTCATCTCTGCTGGACTTGGCATCCTCTGAATCCCATGGATGTGGCATGGCAGGGAGAGCCAGCTGTCCAAGGTGGGCAGCCCTGGTCTTCACCTCCCTTCTGAGGGTGTCAGCTCTTGTTGTTCAGTGCTCACTGTCTCTAGCCAGAAGGGATGTGATGAAGCTGCATTGGAGTTGGGTGGCAGATCCTGCTGGAGTACAGGCATCATCTTTAGCAGACAGATGTGATTTAAGAGAGAGCCCTCAGAGATGCTGAAGCCACCGGGAGAGACCTCATTCCTGTTAAGTGTAATCTCTAAGAATGTGTTTTGTCATTTTATCTCCTTGTGACTTTCTTGCCATCACCAAGAAAACCAGACTTCTAAGGAAACTGATCCTTCATTCATCAAACTTGCTCAGTGCCCACACTCACTGATTCCTGGATGTATTTGTGATAGATGGATTCAGGTGTAACACTTACCTTTTGGGACGGTGATAAAAGCACTGAGTATTAAATGCTAAAATGGCATAAGGAGACTAATTTTAGGAGTACATTCAATGAACTTCCTAAGTTTGAGTTGGAATCTGTGTTTAAGAGGGCAGCAGCAAGCAGTCTGCTGTTCCCAGCTGTAGGGAGATGCTTTTCCTCAAGTGGATGGGAAGCAGAAGCCAAGCACTGAAGTCAAGTGCATATGGTGGGAGTTAGAACTTTGCCTTTTGATGTCATCGATGTACTGTAGATGTTGTGGAGCTCCACCCTGAATACCAAAAGTACGGCATGATTGGTTTAATTTCCAACCCAGTGAAATTTCCAAAGAAAAGGTCTGATTCCCACTCAGCAAAGCCATATTGGTATTGGAGTTAGAATCCAAACTATTCAGGTAAATTAGTCAAAGTTTAAACTGGACTCGAGCCAATTAGCTCGGGCCCCACGTTGGGCGCCAATAAAAATCTGTCACGGTTTAACCCTGGCCTGGCAGATAAACAGATTTAAACCGAGTAACAGATTTATATATTAATCTCTCTCTCCTCTGATAAAGGAAAAGAGAGAGAGAATAAGGGAGAGGGACTTATGGGTTGGAAACTAAACTACAGAACTTTAATGAAACAGTAATGATAAATAGGAAAAAGTACTGAATATATACAAATATACAGGAAAATTGATCCCACGTTCCTCCCCCCTTTTCCCAATAACTCTCAAGACATGTCTCTGTCTCTGAGACAGAAGATGAGAATGTTTTCCAAGAGAATATCAAGGATGTGTATGTCAAAGTCTGTGACTTTGACTCAACAAAACCTGCTCTCTACTACTCTTGTTTGGAATGAGACAGCTTTCTGTGGCCAGATCTCTAATGCCAACTCTATGTGTGGTCAACTCTATGTGTGGTCAACTCTATGTTCCACACAGCTCAACAGAGCACATTAGAAGTAGTTGTCTTTATCTCATTGCTATTTTTCATATATTATCTCCTAGCATTACATCAACATTCTCTAAATGTTGGTAATTCATGCCTGATTTAATTGTCTTGATCACACTCTTGCCTTGATTTCATCATTAATTTAAATATTTTTTTATCAGTTACTCACCGGAAACAGTGGCAGAGCCATGTGGACTCCTCTGACGACAGAACACAAGGAAGAAGGCATGTGATTAATTTGCTTGCATGTGGTCCAGACTGTGTGACTTGTCATTTCTTACATGTCTGTTTGACGCTAGCAAAGAATTATGGGGCTGTGCATCAGGTGCTCTACACCCTTCTGCCAGATAAACAGTGCTCTACCTATGAGCAGCTGTTTGGCTTGATTAAAATATTGCTGCTTTACAGTCAGAGAGGGGAGTGGAAGGTGTTAAGGTGGCTTAAAGAACCACTGACACTCTACTAGTAACAAGGAGATAAAGAGAATGATAAGGTCAAGGTAGCCAAATCAAACAATAAATATGAAAACTAAAAAAAAATAACTTTGTAATGCTCATTTTTGGCCAAAGTTGGCTTGGTGGATTTGAACAAACACCACAAAGCAGTTGAGCTTAATTCAAAGTTTGAGTCTGTGTATGGCACTGGAAGTTGCAGAGAATCCTTGTGTGCCATAGCTGACAATAATCCAATAGTTGTTTGACTATTGCATTTTGTTGACATTTCCAGGTTTCCAAGCAAAGGTGTGAGCAGAAATGGCCCAGGGGAGTTCAGTTCACAGGTGTCCATCTTTCTCCAAAACTTTTTATGGTTATTCATTAATAAAGTATTATTTGAGTAATGACAAAAATGCAATGGTGGGATAAAGGCAACTAAATCAAGTGTATAATACAAACCTTAAAATAATGGTGACTAAATGCTATAGGGTAATATTAAATGTAATAATGAGATAAAGACAACTTGACCCATGCAGTTTAATCCTGTGTTGAGCTGACCACATGGAGCTGGGCCACAAAGAGTTGTCCTCGAGCTTGCAGCAGCTCTGGGCTCACTGGAGGCCTCTGTCCCTATTGCTTGTTCATGGCCAGAGGCAGAGAAAAACGGAGATCTCAGAAAAAAGTTGCCTGGGAGGATGCTCCAGGAGCTGGGGGTGGTGGGGCTGGGGCAGCCTCTGCTCAGCTCCAAGCCCCAGTGCTGTGTGAGGAATCTCTGATTCATGTAAACTGATTTGTGCTGATTTAAACTGATTTGTGCAAACTGCATGAAGTTCCACAAGGCCAAGTGCAAGGTTCTGCACCTGGGTTGAGGCAATCTCATACTTTAATAGAGGCTGGGAGGAGAAAAGATTGAGGGCAGCCCTGAGGAGGACTTGGGATGAGGGTGGTTGACCAGAAGCTTAACATGAGCTGTCAATGTGTGCTTGCAGCCCAGAAACCAACCATGTCCTGGGCTGCATCAAAGGAAGTGTGAGCAGCCCAGTCCAGGGAGGGGATTCTCCCCCTCTGCTCTGCTCTGCTGAGCCCCCAGCTGGAGCTCTGTGTCCAGTTCTGGAGTCCCCAAGCTCAGAAGGACACAGAGCTCCTGGAAGGTGTCCAGAGCAGAGCCACTCAAATGCTCAGAGGGCTGAGCACCTCCCTGGGAAGCCAGGCTGAGGGATTGGGGTTGTTCAGCCTGGAGAAGAGGAGGCTCCCAGGTGACCTTAGAGCAACCTTCCAATATCTGAAGGGGCTACAAGAAAGCTGGGGGAGGGCTATGGACACGTGGGAGGAGGGAGAGGACAAGGGGGAAGCTGCTCCAGGGGTTGAGGTTGGATATCAGGGAGCACTCCTCATGGTGAGGGTGATCAGACATTGGAATGCACTGCCCTGGGTAGTGGTGGAGTCACCATCCCTGGAGGTGTTTAAGGAGAGATTGGATGTGGCACTCAGTGCCATGGTCCAGCTGATGTGATGGTGTGAGGTCATAGGCTGGACTTGATGATCTTAGAGATCTTGACTCAGAGGTCTTTTCCAGCCTCAATAATTCTGTGATCCTGGGATTTGGACAGCAAGGCAGCTGTAAGCTCTGGGCATTACTAGCAGAGTAGTTACTAGCAGAGTAACCCGTGCAAAGCAAATTCTGATGTACATGGAAGGTGACACTGTGATCAGTACTGGACCAAACGACTTTTACATAAACTCCTCAGACACTGAATTCTATGGCACACGTTGATCTTTGACACATTTAATGTATTTCACCAAATCAGCTTTACATAAATCTGCAGAGAAGGTTCAGAAGAAGAGCACAGAATGAACATACACAATCAATGGGTCACAGAAATTTCTCTTAGACTGGTCAAAGCTTGAGGAGTCTCTGCCCCCCGAGCCTGGCCACCTGGTACCTCCGTTCCCACTCCCAAGGTGCATGGTCCAAAAGCAAGGAAACCAAAACCCACTGCTCAATTCCCATAAGCATGGTCTTTGTGTACGTTCAGGGATTGGGAGCCCAGTGATTCATGTAGGTTATTTCCTTCCTTCTCCTTGTTCTTCCTGTCTACAGCCTTCAAGAGAGCTGGGATGTTCCTGCTCTGCTCACTTGTCTTCTTCCTTTCCAGCTTCCTCTCTCTCTCCTTTCCTCTGGTCATTGGGTGTGCTGCTCAGGATGGATTTCTATATACAGCCTCTCAGCAATCCTTTTGCTCTTTGCTTTCCCAGCCCCAGGATGGATTCCCAACATGGAATTGTTGAGGTTGGGAAGCACTTCTCAAGGTCCAGTAGTGTAGACCCCAGCTGAGGCAGGGTCAGCGAGATCAGGTTGTCCAGGCTTGTATCCAACTGGGGCTTGAGCATCTCTAGAGATGGAGACTCCACAACCAATCTGGACAACCTGAGCCACCCTGGTCATGCTTGCTGAGGGACAAGTCAGCAGCACATTGTCAGTGATACCCAATGAGGAAAGGGAGGAACTCCCATCTGTATATGGGCATGGAGAACAAGGGGAAAAAGGCAAAGCATCTCTCATCTCAAGGACAAGCTCTGGTTTCTCTGCCCAAAGGCCCCCACAGGGCAAGGACTCCTCCCAGAGTGTTCCCTCCAAGGATGGACAGCAAAGCAAACCAGCTGGGGGCTCTGCTGACCTCCTCCTCCCTTTTACCAGTGAAGGTGCTCAAAGAGAGAGAACTGGAAAAGTGCTAGAGAAGAAAGCAGGACAGATGCTTCACAGGACATGAAGTGATTCTTCAGGTGGGGAGGGCTCCTGAGCCTTTTACACCTGGGATGTCAGATGGACCTTACTCCCGGGGACACGCACTGTGAAACAGGGAAACCCGTTCCCTCCCGTAGAGCAGAGACAACGTCTCCTCCAGCTCCCCCAGGGTCAGCAGCTCAACCTCATTCCTGTTGTTCTCAGCAATCACCCCCCAGGCTTTAGTGTTGTTTGTGTCCAGCTCACAGCAAGCACTTGACCAGATGTAGCTGGGTATATTCACCCTCCCGTTGCTGATGTAGCTTTTCCCGGGCACGGCGCCCACGACGACGTAGGTGTTGTTGCAGCCCTGTGTCCTCCTCATCATGGTTTGCTGCTCGTAGATGTTCCAGGCACCACCGTTGAGTTTTGCATCCTGGGGCACTATGTTGGTGAGGGTGAAGGTAGCTTGCCTGCTGCTGAAGTTGTTGTGGTGACCGTTGGGGTTCAAGTGGCCGCGGTTCAAGCCCATTAGGTTCTTGTAGTCTTGGAGGATGGCTTGGCTCTTGCTGAGTTGCTCTAAGCTGACTTTGGAATGATTTAAGAGAGTCCACTCTTTTTCCATAGTTTTTGGGTAAGCTGAACCAACGAGCTTGACATGTAAAGAGGAGAAGCAGGTGTTAGTATTGGGGATGGGAGTCATGGAGAGGAAGTTTGTGAGGATCAAGCACCCATTTTTTGCTGTGTCAAGTGTATGAAATGCTTCACTTTGTAATAAATTTTAATACAATTTTACTTAATCTTCTAATAAGATAAACACAGAAAAAGGGGCACTTTTTAGGATATGTCTCAAACACATCAGAGGAATCAAGTGGTGAAGGTGTTTGAAGTTAAATAAGATGAATCCCACCCAGCAGGTACATTTGTGTGGCAAGCAGGAGATGGGAGGAAAAGTGAGTGCTTAAATGCTGCACTTCACTTTTTAATGACTGGAGGGTGACAAGCTGTAAGAGAAGACACTCACCTGGGGTTCAACCATCCATGTGTTAGGTCTCTTGCCAGATCCAGGCTGGTAGAGGTAAGCAGAGTACACGGGAATACGCAGGTCCCTGTCATACAGGGTGGCAAAGTAATACTTGTTCCCATAACGTTGGCAGATCCAGGCTGGGTTTTGAGGTGTTAGGGCTGCATTTGGCAGGGTTTTCCCAAAGAAAAACTGAGGGCATGTACTTGTCAAGGATGTCACCACCTCCCCATGGCCCAGCCAGAGGCTGTTGGCCAGGACCTGCAGCAGCAGCAGCAACAGCATCATGGGGAGGATTCCAGCTGAAGGGCTCTTGCTGACCTGGAGGACAAATGCAGAGAGACACTCAGCTGGGAGAAAGCTCCTCATGGCCTGGGGGCATTTCTGTGCTTGTGGGACACAGCTGGCAGAGGAGGGGGATTTTGAGACATCAAGAAGGAGACAAGTTCTCTCGTCCTGGCTATGGGAAAATCAACAGTGGAAAAAGGGTGAAATGTATAATAGGGTTTAGGTTCCTTGAGGAGGCAGCAGAGGAAGAAGTCAGCCCCTCTGAGGAGTGATCCCACCCACCTCGTGTCTTATCAGCTCCCACAGCAAAGTTTTGTTGGAACTGAGGCATAGGAAGACAAGAGACAAGACCACCTTTCCAAGCCTATCTATTGGAGCCCCTGTTTCAGTGTACCACCTTGCTCCCTTCTGCTCTGAGGACCTTACACCAGCAGAGCACCTGGAGCTGGGCAAATGCTATTCCCAACCACATGCAATGCAGACCTGGGCTGCAAGTTTTACAGGGTGTTGGGAAGGGAATTGACATTGGGATTCCCACCCAAGTTCCCACAGACATGAAGCTCTCCTGTGACTCCTCTGCTCACTGTTGGATTCATCTCTCCTGTAGTCAGGTCAGATGTTGCACCCAAGGTGGTCCAGCTTGAAGTCCTGGCTCTTAGACAGCTTTCACTGAGGAAATGCTCAGCTTACATCTTTTCATTGTCCAGCCTGTGACAATGAACTTACAGACAGAGAAGGGACACAGGAGGTGGTAGCAGAAGGGGGATGAAACCTCTGTCTCACTGACACCATGGCTGCTGTTCTAGCAACACAGGTATTCAGGGACAGCTCTTCCATGGTTGCACAAGATTCCTACTGATCCACATCTTCAGATTTCCTGATTGTTTTTCTTGTAGAGGAAAAGGTGCTGAAGCAGGGGATTTCTATTTCTTAAACAGAAACGGGACCTGTTTTGCCCTTACTCAGATGCTGACATGGTTTCCAGCAGTCATCAAGATTTTCTGTTTGGAGAAAGCTGCTCAAAAAATGCCTGTGCATAGCAGGGAGCTTTACCATCCACCAGATGCACTACAGGCTTTGTGATAACAGTGATATTTTCATTGCTAGACATTTGACTGAGTGGTTTGGAAATAATTAGCATTTGCAGTAAGGCTGGCAAGATGAGCAGCTAAAGGAATTCGTGGGGGAGAAAGCTGCCATGGCCTCAAGAACACAAAACCCACCTGGGGAAGTGTCTCAGCAGAAGTCTGGGAGAGACCTGCAATGTCACCCTGCACATTTGCCCTTTTCCTGACCCTCATGTATCATATTCCATTGGATTCAGGATACTGAGCTAGAGATACCCTTGCTCTGACCCAAGACGTCTGACCAGATAAACAGTATCTGCTCCAGCTCCAGCAGAAAAACCTCTGAAAAGTCTCTCTTTTGCACCAACTCTCCATAAACTTAAAACATCTGTAACCAGCTTCAGTTCAGATATCCAGAATCCAACTTACCGTGTGGAAAACCAGCACATCAATGTGATGATTCCTACACCTCTGCTCACAGCTCCCAAGAGGATTCCCAGATGCCTCTAAGACAGCCTGAAACTGGTTTGGATCTTGCAGGGGTTTATATATTATCTCCAGGAAGGCTCAGGTGTACATAATTCTCTTCTGCTAGACTTCTCAAAGGGTTTCCAGGGGTTTAGCCAAGACCTGTGTTTTTCCAGAAGTCTTTTGCAAGGTCATGGGCAGAGTTGTGGCACTCAGTAGGTTCCCACCTCTAATTCAAGAGTTTGGTGTGAACTTTCCAGGTGACTCGGCAACTGAAATTTATTTATGCAGAGTGGTTTGTGACATTTCTGATAACCTTGGATCAAATTTCTCTACTCCCCTGAGCCATTTTGATCTGTGGGCCAAAATAAGACCTTGGCTCTACCTTCCTCTGGAGTTGCCCAATTGATAGTGGGGTAGTTTCCTTTCTTTGGGAATGGTGCTCGTTGTTCCATGTTTGGTCTGAGAATTGTGAAACTTTCCCTGGACTCCACCTGATTTGAGTTTTTGCTGAAAGACCAGGGATTACATCATGTAGTGATGATTCCCCAGCTTCTTCCACTATATTTTGCCTTTAATAACACTTTCAGGTTCTACACATTTTTACTCCTCTATGCTTGAGATTCTTTCCTTCTGTCGTTCCTTCAGTTCTTGTCCTACCTGATACAAAATATTTAAGAGCTGCAGCATACAGTGCATAACCTCTCGTTTTCCCCTCAGAAGGGGGATGTTAGAGCTCAGCTACTGCAGCCCCCCCTTAATCTGAGGTATTTATTCTCAAGCCAAGGAAACAATTTAAATATTACAGGGAATGCTGGGGAAGGAACAAGAGCTTACCTTGAAGCAGTCTCAGAACAAGCAGATGAACTGGTGCTTCACTCTTCTTCCTGGAGAAATGTTTGTCTGATCCCTCAGGAGTCCCACATCAATGTGCAGTCAGTCACAACTCTTCCCCTTTTCAAGATAGGGGAAGTCAAAGAAAATGAATGTTGTTGAGGGGAGATTTCTTCACGCCTTCCCAGAAATGGCTTACAATTTCTGTTTGTTACTTCTTCAGCATTTCTCACAATATTTCTGGCTTACAGCATCGTTTCCCTGACCCCAGGAGTCCCACATCAATATATACCCAGTGACGAATCTGCCCCTTTTTATAATCAGGAAAACTCAAAGAAAAGAGAGGATCTCTTTTGCTTTTCAGAGGATTTCTTCATGCTTGCCCCTCAGTGGGGTGTCAATCTCTGTTTGCTATTTTCTCAGCATGTCCCCCAAGTTTGCTGACTTGCAGCATCACATGGCAGAAACAGATAACTTTGCCTGGAGATTTTAATTTCCATTTCCTCCTTCCCAATGGAGCAGTGTTGCTGCAGCAGCACCTCCACGGGTTTCTGTTCCAGGAAGAACATCTCTGGTGGCATTAGACCAGGCAGCCCCTCTCTGGGTACACCCAGATCTTCATGGTCTGCTCTTCTGCAGCCTCTCAGAATAGAACTGAGATGGTCAGGCTGCACATTTTCCCTTGCCTGGTGACCAAGGCTTTGTAGCAGCATTTATTAATGGTGTCCTGCAGGTCCTGGGGGTAACACCTCCCTCTCTGCTTGCTGCTGTAGAGCCACTGCTGAGCCCCTGCTCAAACAGGATGCCAGGCTGCCCAGCAAGGAGCTTTGGTGGAGGCAGTTTTCTCCCCATAGGAATGGATAAAAGGGATTGGAAGGGGTGAATGCAGACAGCAAGGGTTGGTAGGCTGAGCTCTCTCGCCCTCAGAGGACAGGAGGAATGAGAAGGGTTGGCTCCTATGGTCTCTCTCAGGACAACTGGAGGGGAGATGCTCTTTTCCTACACTCTTAGTGGGGTGAAAATGGCCTCTGGGTCTGGTCCTGCTACTTTCTGTCAGTGCAAGAGCTTGGTGTTTCAAAAGGCCTGATGGAGAAATACCACACAGAGCAATTTGCCAGCCTATTGGATCCTTCAGTCTTCTCCCAGTAAAGACTCCAACGATTCATAGAATAAGTTCTTCTAGATATTTATCCATGTTATGGATGTCACGAAAAAGCATGTGCATCACTTTCCTCAGGAAAGTGTATCAAAGTCCTGATCTGGCTTCTCCAGGAGGATGTCCTCCTGTTACCTCCCTCAGTTTTTTCTCTCTCAGACCCCAGTGACCAACCTTCTTTTCTTCACCTTGTAAAGGTCAGAGGTGGAAAAATTCTGTTGGATTCTCCAATGTTCTCCCAGTTGGGAGTCCAGAGATTTGTGGAAGAAGAAACAGGAAAAGCATGGAAAGTCCCAGTCTGGCTTCTTCACCAGGATGTTCTCCTGATGTCTCCCTCAGAGACCCCAATGACCCCAGTCCAATCTGCTGCTCAAAGCAGGGCAAGCCATGAGGTGGCTGTCCTAATGCAGGGAAATACCAACACCTCCTGTCACTGCAGTGCAGGAAAAAAGGAGAGCTGGACCAGCAGCATCCAAAGAGAACAATATTTCTACTGCAGGAAAAGAGCTGCCACCAAAGCCTTCTTTTGAGTCTGATACCTTTCAGTGTTGAAGCCCAGTGGGTAACAAGACCTCCACTCATCTTTGAGGCCCACTGTGGGATAGGGATGAGGAAACCCACCTAATGGTTTGTTAATCCAGGCAAGGACAGGGAGGCTTTCACTCCCTAAGTACAGTAATGGGCAAAACCAGACAGACTCAACTTGGGAACCAAAAAAACCAATCTCTTGATTAAAAAACAATCCCAGGAGAAAAGGAACACATGATCAGGTATGTTGATACCTTCCCCCCACCTCTCCCTTCTTCCCAGGCCTGAATTGCTTCACTTCTGCAGCACAAGGGGATGGGAAGTGGGGGTTTAGGGTCAGTTTCCCACATGGTATTTCTGCTGCTGCTTCCTCTTCAGAGGGAGCACTCCTCACGTTCTTCCCCAGCTCCAATGTGAAGTCCCTTCCATGGGAGTGAGTCCTTCACAAAGTCCTCTGACATGAGTCCCTCTCTCCAGGTCCCTCAGGAACTGCTCCAGCCTGGTGTCCTTGCTCTGGCATTTGCTCACTCTCACCTCCTCCTCTCTTCTGCTCTCAGGTCTTTTTTTTTTTTTTTTTTTTTTTAATTTTTGCAGTTTTGTTGTCACTTTCTTGAAAATCTTACTCACAGAGGCTGATCCAGCTGCTCAATCTTGGTGAGAGCTGGGGCCACAATTGGAGCCAGGGGACCTTCCAGCAGCTCCTCACAGGAGCCACCCCCATGGTTCCCCCCACTTCCAAAACACCACTGCACTAACCCATGTTCCCTATAGAAGAAGGAAATGAATAGCCAAAGGGATTCGAGGTGGATTGAGCAGTGCAGGACTTCAGGAAGGAGAAAATCACAGTAGCAGAAGACAAATGGGCACAAGAAAACAAAATGCAAGAAGAGAAACTTTGACGTGTGGATGGAGGAGACATCTGCTCTTCTGGGCTGCTCTCCTTAGAGGGCAGCAAAGATCCTGGTATCCCATGGACACAGGCAGGATATGACCATGTCTGGCCACTCTAGAAGCCACCCTCATTGACCTGTGTGCCACCCCTGTTTTTAGGACCTCCTCACATCACTCTGCTGATGTGAGCAAGGGCAGAGAGGGAGTGCAGGCTCCTGGAGACCAGATCATTCTTTTCCAGCAATTGGGATGCTGAGACATGAAGCTCTGACCCTACTGCTATGCCAGGGATGTTCATCCTTGTCAGGTGTTTGAACCAGCATGAGCATCACCTGAGGACTGAAAAACTGTCCCCAGCAGACCAAAGATTGGAGATGCCCAGCAGAGGCATCAGCTGCTGCTTCTCCCTTTCCCACTGTCCCAGAAGTGGTCACAGGGCAGCTCTGCCATGCAGCTCTCTGTTAAGGAATGTGGCCCATTCCCCATGGAAACAACACAACCCTTGACCACAGCCATGGAAAAAGTATCATGATTTTTTTAAAAAAATCAGGGAAAATGGTGAGGATGTAAAAGATGTACAAGGTTGCCTAATCCTTCTAATGAAAATGAGGGTATTAATGTTAGTGCTAAATTCTGAGTTACAGAAATCCTTGCAGGTTGGAGACAAATGTGTTCAAGCTCCTTTCCCCACCCCAGGCAGTGGTTTTGACACATTACAGTTCAGCTGGGAAAGATTGGTCTGGGTCCCTTTTGTTATATTCACTGCCCCAGCCTGAGTGCCATGGTCCCTGTGCAAGCAGAGCAGGTAACACTTGAGGTGACATTGGGGTCTCCTCCTTGTCACCAGTGAAGCATCCATCACCCTCCTACAAATACTCACCAGCCAACAGCAGTTGGGTTGCCTGGGGTCACTTTCCCTCTTTCAGCTTTGTTCAGCTTTGGAGACCAAAAATCACTCCCTTATTTTCACTTTCTGATCCTCATGCAGCAGTTTGGGCTCTGCTGGGGAGGGAGAGGCCAAAAACCCAAACCCCTCACCACAGATGCAGCCCTGGACTTCTGGGGGTTGGGTGGTGATGGATGGAGAGATGGCAGCAAGGAAAACAATGGATATTTGTCTGGGAGCTGGATGTAGAAGGGAAAAAGAGAACACTGGGTGTGTATCTATCTTCTGGCACACGGAAATCTTAAAATAATCTTTTCTCAAGTTTTACAGAGAAAGAAATTATAAGATGCCCATTGCCAGGATCTAGTCCTATGGAATTCATTCCTCCTAGCCCAAGCATTTGAAAAAGGTGTCTCCAGATATGAGTGTCTTTTGGGCTAAATTAGTAGAAAGTAAAAAATATGAAACTGTGTAAAATGATTGAACAGGAAATGTTTATTCCATGTTGCTTATAGAGGCAGTGTGAGCTGGTAGCTCAGTCACAGATGTCTGATTTGTGGAAGAAACATAACAAATCCTTGCAGAATAAATCCCTCCCTCTCTTGGTAACTCTGATCTTGGGGTACATCTGGAGAGGCATTGCAGGCCAAGGCACCCCATCAGCAGGGTCACATCTCCAGGTTTGAAAACAGCTCTTTTTTCCATGTACCCATGAAGAAGTTGAGTTCTTGCTCTCTGGCATGAAAATTAGCAAAGAACTTCTGTGTCTTGACACCTCTTGTGGATTAGAAGTGGTTGCAGGTGCATTCTAGGTGGTGTCAGACCCATGAGTTTCTCCACAGGGAAAAAACCTCTTTCCTCAAAGTTAAGAAACTCTGTCCTGTGACTCAGAGGGGACAGGTCTGGCTTCTTCCTGCATTTGTGATGCTGGGCTAAAAAATATGAATGTTGAATGGGTGGGAAAATCCTACTGGTGAGGTCAGGACTGGGTGTTCGAGCATGGAGGAGGTGAATGCTGGTGGGAGGGAAAGGGTGGACTAAGCACATTCAGGGCAGTAAGCAGAAATCACTCCTGACTAGATCTGCCTGGTAATTTGTCTTTTTATGGCATGGGTAATGAAAGATGAGACCAAAGAGGAGGTCTAGATAGATTTGGGATCTGTCCTTTTACATTACGAGGGGCTCATTAGACTCTTTTCCTCCATGCCTGCAGTTTATTTCTCCCTCAAAGGGCTCCCCTTTTCCGCCTAACAACACAGCAGTTTTACTACAACATCTGGAATTGTCAAGCCTGGCATTCAGCACAGCCAGGGAATGTGATTTGGTGAGCAAATGCACTTTTCCTGTAAGCTGGGAGCACATCCTGCTGCCCCCCTGCCAGCCTTTCCTCACCTTTATGGGCAGTGGGTCACTCATCCCCAGTGAGTTTGGACTGGAAAGTATCTCACACCCTGCATCATTCCCCAGGTAAAATGGAAGTCCCAGGAGATTAAAGGAACTCTGGAGCCTGACCCCGTGGGATTTCCTTCCTTCCATCACCCAGTGATAAAAGCTTCTTCCTAAGTCAGAGCAACACTCACAGCTGTTCCCTGATTTCTTGAGTGGGTTGGTCTGTATGGAAACTAATCCATGCTGTGGTTTCATTTTTAAGAGGTCTTTACAAAATAATAAAACCTTTTAACAAGGTTGTATTACAACAATTAATCCTCCTTTGATTTCTACCCCTGGAAGACAATTGCATAATAGGGCCTGGATTTCACCATGTACATGGGCTCCAAATGATCTGGTGATTTGATTGGTTTGGAGCTGCTCTGAGGTCTGCTGCCAAGGTGTGCAGAGGTATGGGGAGCACTTCTTAGGAAATCAGATGAAAGGATCCAGGCTTGTTGAGCCTGGCAAAGGGGTAATTGAAGGGCAGCCCAATAGTTGCCTACAGTTCCTTGGAAGGGCAAAGACAAAGATAACAGAGTCAAACTCTTTGTGGTAGAACCAGACCCTGTAACAAAGGGCAGCAGCCACAAGCTGGGGCTTGGGAGGTAAAGATTGGACAATAGGATAAAGAATGGCTCCAGGCAGGTAGTACAGCTCTGTGACAAGTTATTGGGAAATGACAAATGATGAATTGTGCAGGTGACTCAAGGTTTAACTGGATGAAATCCAGCTTAAGAGCTGACAGTGCTTCCGTTTCAAGCAGGAGGCTGGGTTAGAGTCCTCCAGCTGATGTTTACAACTAACATCTCCATGACCCTATGGTAGAAGCACCTCCCACCTTCTCCCCCTTCACTCCTGCTGTGTCCCAGCACACTCAGTTATTGTCTGGGAAATTCTAACGAGGCAGAAGAACCCAAATTCCCTGCTCCTGAGAGTTTTACACTGACATTTTTCTATAGTCCCAAGCCACAAAAAAACCCCACACCACATACCTCAGAGAGCCTGGAGGAGGGCACCTTTCCAGATCCTTGGTTCAGGGGAATTGTTGCCAACCAGATGAGTCCCCATCAGCTCATCTTCTCCTACAGGGACAGAACGATGATAGCCAAAGTTCTCTGCCCCAATCCAGCTCCTCTTCTAGCCAGACAAAATCCCCTGTGCTCCGACTGCTCTGGAGCCCCAGGTCAGCTCCCTCTGCAAGAAACAGAGCAGGGTTACTGCTCAGTAATTATGCTGAGGGTAATTGGAGGTTACGTCAACATAAAGATTTCCAGGTAGGCTGCTGGCTCACTCCATATGGAAATCAGACTGTTGACTGTGAGCAGAAATATTGCAGATGAAACTCCAGAGGAAGAGCCTCATGATTAATTAGACAGAGCAGTTTCTGTGCTCAGGGAATGGGGTTTGGGTTGTCTCTGACAGACTTGGCATCCTCTGAAGCCTGTGAATGTGGCAGGCCAGGGAGGGCCAGATGTCCAAGGTGGGCAACTCTGATCTTCACCTCTGAGGATGTCAACTCTACTCATTCAGAATGGGACAAGTCTCTGGCCAGCTCTACATGGGACAACTTTTTATGGTCAGCTCCATACAGAGCAACAGAGGTCATTAGTTGCCTTTAGAAGTACTTTAAATGTTGTCTCCTAGCACTTCATCAGCATTTATTTAATTTTTTCTTATTTCATGCTTGATTTAGTTGCCTTAATTTCTTTCTTGCCTTCTTCACATTGTCAATTTAAGTATTACTTTATTAATGAGTCACCAGAAACAATTGCAGAGCAAGGATGACACCTCTGATAGCTAAGCACAATGAAGGCAGGTGATTAATGGAGATGCCCTGATGTGTGGTGACATCCAGTGACTGATCTGCTGCAGGAGCTCTGGGGACACCCACACCCATATGGGTCAGCATCCAGAGGCCAGGCACATCCCGAGGGAATCTTCCATGGCTCCAGACACCTGACCAAGCAGATCCCATCACAGATCTCTGGGCAGTGCCAGCAGCATCAGAGACTTCTGCTCCTGCTTCCCATAGCATCGAGAGCACTGGGTCCCTGCAGACACCTCTGAGGTTGCTCAAGGAGCTGCCTCTGATTCACTCCACCACTTCCTTACATCTGCTGGGGCTGGAAACCACACTCATCCTCACCCCTGTCCATCCCAGGCCCTGCCACCCTTGCTGGAACCACCCACTTCCCAACCACCTTCTTAAATCTCCCCTCCATCAACCCCCTGGGCTCTCCCCAGCACCTCTTTCCCTGGCAGTACCCAGGAATTCTCTCTCCTCTACAGAGTCTGAAAAATATGTAGGAAGGCAAAAAGACCCTAAATGACTCAACTTGGAGGCTTCCTTCCCACTGATAGTTATCAGGGGAGATTCACACAGCACCCTGGCTTGGAGCTGAGCAGAGGCTGCTCCTGACCACTTTTTGTCTGAGATTTACTTGGATTTCTGATGCCCCTAGCCAAGGGGCAGGGATACAGGCTTCCAGTGAGCCCAGAGCTGCTCCAGGCATCATCTGTGTGCCCTGGTCAGAGTGAGAAGCTCCTCTGTCTCTTGGGAAAACACAGCTGCCCTGAAACATGGAGGCAATTTTTTCAGTTTGCTTTGGGGAGAGCTCTGGGAAGTAGTGGCTCACTGGAAGTTTAGACAGAAAGGAAAAATTATTTTGGCCAGCAGCTGTGAGGGGATGCTAGGACCTAAAGCCCATCAGCCCTGTTGCTCATTGCCTGACCCTCTGGGGTGGTTTAAATGGGCTTGGAGGTTGCAGAGGGACTGAACACTAAGATCTCTTCACTTCAAAACACACTTCATGTGTTTTGCTAAGTCCCTTTCCAAAACTATCAATGGGGCAAAGTCCTCGACATGAACAATGTGCTGTCCCTTCCTGTCCCAAATAAAGAAGGAAACAAGAAAATCTGGCTGTGCTTCGGAAAGCAGCTGGGCAAAGCTGCTTTGGTGCATCCAGATATATGCTATATGCTATAAAATAGCATAATATGCTATTTAATATGCTATAACATTTTATGGGAATAAAGACAAGGTAGTTATTTGTAAAGTTCTCTAGCTGGCACATAGGAAAGGCAGGCTGGGAGCACCTTAGTGCTGTTTGTCCTTCTCCTGGACAAAGGAGATGTCATGTCCATCTACTGGGTTGGACACACTGAAGCTATCAGATTCACTTATATTTTATATATATAAAAATATATATAATAAATATATATATAAATATAATAAATATTCATAAAATACAGTCTAATATATATTAAATACATATGTATTATATAATATATACTATATATAATTCATATAATATATATATTTTATATATATATATACTTTTTTTTTTTTTTAAGGTAACAAATGTGTTGTGTGTGGTTCAGCATAGAACAGAAGCTCTTTGTGGCACTGCTCAGTTGGTCTCCTAGTTGGTTGCCCAGAGGGACTGCACATCTCAACTCAAACTCATCCTTCAGGGATAGGCTTATTCCTGGGAAATGAGGCTTAAAGCCATGAGGGTACTCATAGGATGTCCCACTGTAAATTTCCTGTCTTCAGTTAAATGTGGATCTAAAAAAAGAAAAAAACACTAACAAAAACAATAATAATAATAAAAAAAAACCCACAAAAGAAAATATTTCCACTAACCTGACTCTGACTGTTTTATCTTGCCCAGAGCTATTAGACATGAAGAATGTTCAGTTTATTGAAAAACAAACAACATCTTTATTTTGACACATTTTACATTGTTGCTGCAGGGCCCCCAAATAAGATGGAAACCCTGGAGACCTGAAAAACAATTCTCCCTCCTGATTCTTCATTCAAACATGTTACATCCAAAATATTAGTTGGCCAGTTAAATGGAAGAACAATGAATCAGGAATCATTGCATCTCTACAGCAGTTTCTCTCTGGTTTTAGAGCCTTTTAAATTTCATTTAAAGGGCTAAAATCATGGTTGGTAACTCCTAGAGCAAAACCCAGTGTGGGATAAACAGAAGGGCCCTGAATATATGAACTAAAGGTCTGAGACAGTAGAAAAGTTTTTTTGAGAGCTTCGAAAGGAGGAACAGCACCATCAAAACAATTGGGTCATTGAACATATTTGCATAGAGGTAGCAAATGAGTAAAAGGGGAAGAGGAAAACTTCTGCCAGGCCAACCTTAACCAGGCTTGGAGGAAAACAGCAGGAAGTAAAATCAAGATCTCAGTCAGGTATAGAGGAATTAATAAAATTTTAAACTGGAGAAGAGAGTTAACACTGAATTATCCCTATGCTTGCTGAAAGGCTTTGTGCTGTGCAGGATTTTACACAATTTATAGGGTCTTTGCTGGGATTGCTTGTTTTTCACATGCCAAAGTGGTATCAGTGAGATTAATATTTTCCATTCCAAGGTGTCCTGCTGTGAACTAATGTTTGCTTTCTAAGTATCACGTCGGCTTCTGTGAAGTACTTAAATTTTCACTCTGTGTCTGACAAATTACACAGTCTTTCACCAACTAGGTTACCTGAATCTAATCTCTTTCTGAGTAATCTGCTCACATTTTCTTGCTTTGGTAAATGAAAATTTGTTTTAACAAATTTCTGCCTGCATAAAGGGGAAACAGTAATTTACTCCTGAAGCTTTGAGATCTCATTCTGAACGTTCAGAGCACTGGATCTGAACTGAGAGTGGTTTAAAAAGTCACCTCAGTGCCACTGGTTCAAATCCATGAAATGAAGATAGCATTATCTTAATGTTACTGTGTGCTGTGACTTAAGGCTAAAAAGGAGAGTATAAAATGACTCAGTTTTATTATTTTTCTTCTTACACGGCCCTAAATCAGAGCTTTATTAAGGACTGAGGGAGTTTGAGCAGCATAAAAATACTAAAAATCGGAGGAGTGAGAAACCTTTGGTTTTGAGCAGAGTGAGATGGAAAACAAGGCTACACATGCACAGGAAATTTTATTTCAGAATGTGGTTTCAGTCTGAATCAGAACAAACCCACCCCCCCCCCCCTGAAATTTCCAAATTCCCCTTGAAATGGAAATTCTGCAAATTCTGGCCTGGAAATGCTGAAGAAGAGTGTTTCTGATACCCACATCCTGCTACAGATCTGCTGAGCAAAATCAGCATCCTTGTGAACTTGCATCCCCCTGAGGAGGGGGGGAAGGAGGTTTCTTGGGGACTCCTATGGTGACATCTCCCTGGGACCCTCTCTAAGGCTCTGAGCATTGATCTGGAAGCTCTTGTCCTTGCTGGATTTTTTGGGTATTGCACAGCTGGGTCCTGGCAGTACATCAAATGGTTGCAAGGGCTGTGTTGAGAAGAAGGAGGGGAAGGGGGGGGGGGGGGAAGGTGGAGCCTGTCAGCAGGATAGAAGAACTGGTTTCATTTCTTGAGAAATGCTCAAACCATTTATGCAGCAGCACTTTGCAGCCAAGGATTGCTCCCTCCACATGGATCTCCCCAGACTTGGGGTGACATCTCTGGAGTCTCTTGATGGCAAGCATCATCTTTGGTGTGGACATGGATGCTAGAGCTTTAAAAATGAAATCTAGTTAGGGAATAGCCTCTCTGAACTTCTGCAGAAACACGGGGGGAGAAAATAATTAAAGAATTAGAGACCTGGCAATGACTGCTGCAGCTGGTGCTTGCTGGACTCCTGAAGTCTTTGTTCTCATTGCTTTTATCCTTCCCAGGTGAGCACCTTCTGGCCCTGCCACGTTGTTATTTTTGCAGTAACAGTAAAAACAAATCTACAAAATGTATATAGGTAGCTGCAGTGTTAACGCTGTGACTGAGAGGCAGATCTCTCCTCTTCCATTGCCTCCTTGCATTCCCTCTCAAACCTTGTCTTATATCTGCTGTAGAAATTGTCTAAGACACGAACCATTTTTGGCCACTGAGCAATGCCTGTGCATAAGGCTCTCTCCTATTATTGGTTTTTATTTTTCACCGGGACCCAAAAACCATGCTTAAATATAAACTTATGGAAATTATTTTGGTTTAGGGTGGCAGGAAACGTTTTTATGGTGTTTCTGCAGCAATGCAGTTCCAGAGGGGACTGGCAGCTTCTGCAAGTCTTCTTGATTTCTGGGACTGGGATTTGGCTCACTTACTGGGGCATCTTTTAGTAGGCATTTACACACAGGGGCAGTTCTGCAGGCTGAGCACAAATCCATCATTCTGCTGAGCACAGGCTTCCCAAAGGTCCCATGTCACCACTACCAACTCTATGCAGGTATCTCCAACCCCTCGGGGTGTCTCAGATCATGGCAGATACCCATCTTCAGTCATCCTGATCAATTTGTAGGTGTCTGCATGAAAGATGCTGCCTGAGCTTCTAATAGAGTTAGAAGAGATCCAATTGATGGGATTCATAGGGTTTGGAGAACTATTCAACCTGGGTAGACACCTGCATTTGAAAGCCTCTCCATTGTGATGGGACCAGCTCACATGGAGACTCCTGTATAAAGTCATAAATGATGATGGGTTCAAATGTGCAAACTGATTCTTACACTGCAGACTTGTGGAAAAACACATTTCCTCACACTTGGGTCTCTAGCCATGGTATAGGAGCATGTGTATTTCCACCTTTTGGGGAGGCTTAGGGTTAAGGGAGCTCCACTGCTCTTATATTGCACTCTATTTGTTGGTGCTGTTATCTGTTTTGGAGACATCATTGCCAGAGATCCCAAATATTTTTAGTCTTCTCCTGCATTTTGAAGGTTGGATGTGATAGTGCATGTGTGATGTCAGCTTTAGCACAGTTCTCTGGAATAACTCTTCTGATGTTGCTGAGTTTGTTGTACCTTTTTTTAAAAAGAGAAGATGGCAGCAAAGAAATCATGTGTTTTTCAAAGTTTGGATTGATAGCAAGGAGTACAAAATGCCTTTCAAACATCCAGAAAAATATTTTGTAAGAGTTTATTAGTTGGTTCATGCTAAGAAAATCAAAATCTACACCACACTTCATGTAAAACAAGTGAGAGTGGCCTTAGAGAAAGCACAAGAGTGAAGGTGTCTCTTTGGTCAGCCTCTTCTAGTGATGGTGTTTTGCTCCCAGAATGAGTCCCATTGGTTTCCATGTGCTCTGCATGTTGTTTTGAAGGATCAAGCCTCAGATAAAAACATTTCTCAAGAAGGCAAACAAGCCCTTCTAAGAGGCAAAGTACAGCTCAATGGAGAGGAACAACTTCCTGACAAAATACACTTACAGCTCCTGGGCTGGAGGTGACCTGGGTTCAGACTCTCTGTGTAGACAATAATAGCTTGGAAAATTAAATCCCATGATAATTGTTCAGCCTGTAACTCTTGCTAGTCCCTTACCAGTGTCTCCCATAATTCCCAAGAAAAAAAAAAGACAATATGTGGAGAGAAAGCCCCTTAGCCAAGCTGTTGCAGTAGGAAACATAATGACCCTGCTCTTGTTCTCTGCATAAAAATGTGAATGCTAGGAGCAGGATAAATATTAACCTTCTCCAGTGAAATACCCTGAACAGGACAAGCCCCACCAGCCTAACTGCAGCTCTTAACAGAGGTTTGTTAGCAATAAGTAGTCTGCAAGGACTGGAGGAAGCAGAAGAGCTTGGCAGAACTGGTTGCAGCCCTCAGAGCAGCTGACAGGTGTGAAAACCTGTCATCTACTGCATAAACACAGGGTTGTGTTTGCTCCCATACAGAATAACAGCATGTAATAGACCGTCACACATCCATCTTTAGAAAGATATGTAGTAAAAGGAAGTGCTGTTCCACCAGGAATAAAAATAAAAAAATAAAAGTAAAAAAAAAAAAAAAAGCCATGGGAAGTAGAAATATAAAGGGTATGAGAATAACTCAACAGAAATTCAAGCCAGTAAATCAATGTTACATACATTCTACCCCAAAATAGAAAATTACACTAAGATCTTATGCTTCCTGAATTACAAGGAAAGTATTCATCCCATTTTGCTTTTGATATATGTCATGTAAGCATCAATAATCTGGTCAATCTGGGCATCACTTACTGTCAATGCAGAGAAACAGGAGCCTTTAGACCATGAGTTATTTGTATGTGTATATATATAGAAATATATATGGGGCAGAAACAGATAAAGATATACATGCAGACATATATACAGGCAATAGGGTGGGATGAACTGCTCTCTGAAAGGACTTGTTCCTTCCCATTGGAAGCCACAGATGCTTGCATTTTGTCAGATAAGCTCCATCCTACCAGGCTGAACATGGCTAAACACAGGCAGAAGGCTATTTAAATTTCACAAATTCCCAGTGGTGTAAACACACATCAAGCACTGTGTGTGCTTGAGTCAGTCCTCAAATACCTTTGCTCTGTGTTCTTTGGTGCTCTGCAGCTATGAAAGGAGCTGTCAAATTAATCAGCTGCCATCCTTCTGCATCATCCTTCTCTGAGCTGGAGCAATATTTCAGCAACTGTTGTGGAAGGGACAAGTCCAAAATAATTGAGAAAAGGAGAGCAGTGACAAATGCAGGGGTACACAGCCACGAGACAGTCCACTAGGACTTCCTGCTTATGTGCACATAGTAATTAAGCTTAATTTCCTTTTTCCAAAAGTAACAGAGTGAGGATGAGAAAAGTGTGACTGGGTTTGACTTGTCTGGGTAGGGAAGGGGTGTGAGGACATCAGGTGTCCAGCATCTCTCTTTGTGGGGAAGGTGGTGTGGGGCTGTAATGATGGTGCCATCATCCAGCATGCTTGAGTCATCAGTCCATATGTCTGGTCACTCAGGAGAGAATCATAGAATCATAGAACTGGCTGGGTTGGAAGGGACCTCAGAGATCATCAAGTCCAACCCTTGATCCACTCCCCCTGTGGTTACCAGACCATGGCACTGAGTGGCCAGTCTGTATTTAAATATCTCCAGGGATGGAGAATCCACTACTCCCCTGGGCAGCCCATTCCAATGTCTGATCACCCTCTCCGTGAAGAAATTCTTTCTAATATCCAACCTAAACCTCCCCTGGCACAACTTGAGACCATGCCCTCTTGTCTTGTTGAAAGTTGCCTGGGAAAAGAGCCCAACCCCCCCCTGGCTCCAGCCTCCTTTCAGGGAGTTGTAGAGAGTGATGAGGTCTCCCCTGAGCCTCCTCTTCTCCAGGCTGAACACCCCCAGCTCCCTCAGCCTCTCCTCACAGGACTTGTGCTGGATCCCTTCACCAGCCTGGTTGCCCTCCTTTGGACCTGCTCCAGGACCTCAATCTCCTTCCTGAACTGAGGGGCCCAGAACTGGACACAGGACTCGAGCTGTGGCCTCACCAGGGCTGAGTACAGGGGCAGAATCCCTTCCCTGGACCTGCTGGCCACGCTGTTCCTGATCCAGGCCAGGATGCCATTGGCCTTCTTGGCCACCTGGGCACACTGCTGGCTCCTGTTCAGCTTCCTGGCAATCCAGACTCCCAGGTCCCTCTCTGCCTGGCTGCTCTCAGCCACTCTGTGCCCAGCCTGGAGCTCCCCATGGGGTTGTTGTGGCCAAAGGGCAGGACCCAGCACTTGGGAAGTGAGGCTGCAGTTAGATCAGCAACACATCTGCTATATGGGAGGAGGAGGAGAATTGTTTCTGGAAAACAGTTTCAGGCAGGGCTCTTTTTCCTGTCTCTCAATGATGAAGTGCACTTTCTCCACTCATACTCTGTAAGTGGAAAGTCACTCTGTCTCCATAAAGAATTAAACTGTAATGTTTTCATTGGGTCTGAGTCTCCAGGCTTCCTCATTTGCCACTACTGTGTCTTGGAGTTGCTGATTTAATCCAGTTTTTTCTGGGAAAAGGCATCAGTTTCATGAGCTTGGATCTGTATGATGCAATAGTCTGAGAAATCTTCTGCACAGCAGGAAAAAGAGTTTCCTATAGCTAGGAAGAGACAGGTTTTCTATGGATTCTTCTATATTTACTATGAGAAACCACAAAGTACTTTTTTCAGAAGATGCAACTTAGGATCTCTTACTGTTTCATATCTCATTTATTTCCTATCTCATATCTCAAATATCTGATATCAGATATTTCATCACTTGTTCCAGCAGAAGGCCAGTGAAATGTAGATCATTCTTGACAATCTGCATCACAGTTGACCATCTTCATTAAAACATGTTTCAAAGTGTTGCCTATATTTTCCATGGCTTTATCCTATCACAAACTGGAAAAAATAGCCCTGCTGATGTGGTTTCTCCCCTCCTCCATTTCAAGAAAGATCCCCACTTAGCAAAGAAGCAGAGACCATCAGTAGTTAGCAAGAAACACAAAGAGAAATGAGTATGAGGATTAGCAAAGAGAGAGCAGAAAAGAAGAACTCTCAAGTGTCAAATAGAGATTATCTAGGCTGGGCAGCCTGGGAACAGGAACAGCCTTTGTGCATCTCAGTGTAAGAACAGAAAGAGCAAGGAGGCCAGACTAAAAGAAGTCTGAAGTTGTCATGACATGACTGAGAAATCACGGGGTAAGAAGGATGAAGAATTCTGTGGTCATGGTATCAGATGCTTCAACAGACTTCCCACAGCTTAGCCAAAGAAAAAAAAAAAAAAAAAAAAAAAAAAAAGATTGTGTAATCTATCTGAAATCAACATATTTGCATAATTAACCTTAATTTCCCTATGGGATTAATTTTCCACTCAGTATTTGAACAGTGGCTGGGACAAGGCATGCTTTTTGTTTTGAAAAGCTCTGATTCCTCCTTTCCTTGTGTCAGTATTTAATACCTGAACCAGACAGCTCAAAATTCATTTAATACCAAAGAAGGTGTCTCAGGAGTCCAACAGTGAGATGGTTGATCTGACTGAAAGCTCTTCCAATGATGGGAATTTTTTTTTTATTATTTCTTTTTTAGCATTCCCATTTTCCTGGTTCCATCCCACTTGTAGTATTCTCTGTTTGGTGAATCATCCAAAGACAGCAGGAATGACAAGCAGAACAAAAAAGACAGCTGTTAGAACAGAAAATCATCACAGTTAGCTCTCAGTTTTATCTGCAATTATTGCAATTACTTCATGTGGGAGAAACAGACAAGATTTGGGATAAAGGCTCATCTTCCTCCTATGCCCAGAGGCAAGTTGTTCAGTTTTGTCCCTCTGCTTTGCTCCCTGGGGCAACCAAGATCCAGAGAGAGAGGACATGGGCAACTAGAGAGAAACCATGGCCAAATAAAAAGAGCTACTGATGGTCTCTGGTACAGTTTGCAATATTCCTCCTTCCCTTTCTTTATCTCACTCCATTACTCCTTGTTATAATGTGCACTACAGCTGTCAGAAGGCTCCAGCTGGAATCAAGAGCCCTTGTACAAACCCTTCAGCATATATATGCATAGTAAGAGACAATTTCTATTTTAGCAACTAATAGCTGAATGGAAGACAGGGAGAGGGGGAAGAAAATCTCTTCAGAATGATCTAAACATATCAGGATAGCTGTGAAAAAAACATTTTATTTGTTCGCCCTTTTTTCACTCCTTTGAAAATGTGAAAGAAACACATCATTTAAATATTGGTATTTTTTCTGGTTTTTCCAGTTGAATTTGCTGACTGAATTCGTAGAAAGTCTCAGAGAAAGAATCTGAAAATTGCTTCATTTAAAAACTGGATAATTTTTTTTATCTATTTTCTTTTACATCCTTTATGTAAAAGACTCCCTATGAGTCTTTGAAAACATCTCTATAAAAAGCTTAAGTGCTTAAACAATCTCTATTTGCACTTTCTGTACTCTCCTCTCACCTGGTACATAGACATAGATGTCTTGCAGTATATTTATTAGCTTTTATAAGGTCTGTATCTCTTTAGTGCTACAGCAAATTGAAAGCAACTGCTCTGGCAACAGGGTGAAGTGTGAAGTCTGAGTCCAATTGAGAAAATAACATACCTGTCACTGGCAGAACCACAGATGAAGTAAAGAATGGATGAGTCGAATCTACAAAGAGAGAGAAATTCTTTATTTTGTATCAGTTTGCTCTTCTGGTGATGAGCAATAAAGCAGTGACTGTAGCAGGAGGCTCTGCTTCAGTGGGCCTACCTCAATTTCCCTTTCTGATTTAATTGCTCTTTGTCTCTCAGCTTCACACTCTCTGTCTCAGCTTCACTGCCTGGAGTTGGAGAATTTCCACAGAAAGCAACAGTGAACTCTGAACTGCAAACAATCTTGGAAGTACTAATAAAAGGCCAAGCTGGGATGGATCCTAAATCCCTGAGCATTCATGAAGGATACTTAGATACACCTTTTGGAGTATCTTAAAGTGAAGTGGCAAGAGATGACCTATATCTTCCAGGAGGAAGGAGAAAGACTCACTCTCCTATTTTCTTCCCAGTGTGGCTCAATCTGCCCACAAGCTCTTGCAACCTTGCACTTAGTGTGAAAGGAGACCCAAGATAAAGTAGGATTCAGCTATGTCCTCACCACAGATATCACCTCCATCAGTGTCAGAGCTCTGAGGTCCCTGATCTCTCCATTCAGAACCCCAGGCAGACTGTTCCTTAGGACTGATGTTGTGGGGGTCTGGATCCTGCACCAGGAGGTCATGAGACTGATGTGATGGCAAAGCAAACATCTTCCCTGGCTCAGCAGTCTCTGGTGGCCACTCACCTCTGTAGCTGCTGTCATTGGTGCATCTCATGTCAAAAGAAGTCCAAATGATTTTGCCATTCACCTTCTTGCAGGTCCGGGTGCCAGAGGTAGGGGGTCTCTTGTCATAACCTTTCTGGCATTTGAAATTTAATACTTGTCCCACATAATACTGTTTGTTCGGGCTTAAAGATGCATGGGGAATAGTCTTGGGAGGACCACAAAAATCTGTGGGATCATAAGGCAGCACATGCTAAAGCTTTTTGCCTACCGCTTTGCTCTTGAAACAACATAATTTGCATTTGTACAAAATATAGACAAGCAGGATATAGCAAGCCTCCCTAATTCCTTGTTAGGATGTAAAATACTTGCTCTCTTACACGGCATCACTTGTTCAGCCAAGATATTAAAGCAAGTGGTTTTTTTCTCTGTGTCTGTCAAAATAATTAAAAATTACTCATTGTTCTTACACTGCTTCCATGGATATCAGTGGAAAAAATGAATGAATGTGTTCTTGCTCACCTTTCTGGTCAAACTCTGAAATGTTTCCTTGCTTTTGGGATGCAGGGCTCTGTGTTGTTCTTTCTGGCTTCTGTGTAAAATCTAAGTCCATCGTGGAAGCAATTGACAACAAAAGTTTCTCATCTGTGAAGTACAGCAGGATGAATAGCACACCAAAAGCAGAGCACCCAAACTTATAAGAGAGAGGATAATATTGTAGCAAGTTGCAAAAGATCAATGAAAGAAAGAATCACAGAACCTTAGGCTGAAAGAGACCTCAGGGATCACCTGATCATTTCTTAGAGCAATGCCCAGATGTGTCTTACACAGACTCAATGGAAAAATATCTCCACCAGTGTATTAAAAAGACAATTATCACTTACCAATGCATTGGAAGTCCTTGTAGACCCAAGAAGCAACCCCTTCCTTACTTCGACACCAAATTCCCAAGTACTGACCACGTCTTCTTGTGTAGCCCTCATCACATTGATAGAACAGTTTGGTCCCCAGGGGATATGAATCAGTAGCAACATCAGCAAAGTCAGTCCTTGGGAGAGTTGGGCATTCTTCTGCAAAGAGAAGGCTTGATAATCAGGACAACCTCTGCATCTACCTTAATCACCAAGGACCTCCCACATTTTTCTGTCTTACCAATACAAGATCATGTCCAGAGCTCAGTAAAGTATCTGGGGTCTTCCTCTGCTCCCAGTGACAGGAATAAAATCACTGGTTGAAACTGGGTGGCATGAAGGGAACATGAGGGTAGCAAAGCTTTGTTCCTTTGATTATCTCTAAGCCAAGCAGAGGTTCCGAGTGTCTGGTGAAACCAGCAATAATTTTAATTGAACATTTTTAATTTTAATTTTGGTACAATCCTGCCCTCCAAACCCTTTTTCAAAATGGAGTTAGCTGTTGCTATTGATTTTATAAATACAGATTTGTTCCAGATACAGAAAAATTCCTTGGGAGTGTCTCCACAAAGTGACATGAAGCCTGTATTTGTCTACAATTTTTTTTAGTTAGGAGGGGATGATTCAACTCCCTTGTCTTTCTTCTAGAGGAGAAAGATGTCCTGCAGCACCACTGCTTCCTAATGAAGTTGTTTATGGTCATACCATAGAGCTGCTGCCTGCACCAGTGAGATAGAATAAGTAAAACCAAGTCATTAAAAGTGGCAGTCATCCATAAGAAAACACTGAAAAGGGGAGCAGACTCTCAGTTCTGCCTGAGCACACCAAAGAGCAACTTACCTAAATATAACTTGTCCCAAAAACAAGGACATGAAGTGCTGTGTCATCAGCAAATCATATCTAAATATACTTCTCAATCAGTTGGAATGAATTAATGTTAGATCTTTTCAGTGTACTTGAAAAGTCCACTGAAGCTGAGCTGGAGACCCAGAAGTTGATTAAGGCACTACTTAATGATTATTTAAGGCCTGAAGGCTGGGAAAATCAAACACAAAGCAGGCTGGTTGCATCAGAGCTGGTATTTGGGATCTTTGGGTGCATGATCTGTGGTCCTTTATGCTTATGCATAATAGTAAAAACAATTACAATAAAATTTCTTAGTCGTTGTGTCTTCCCATTTTCTGCAGCCATAATTAATGCAGCCTTAGCAACCAGCAAGAATGACTGTGAAAAGGCCTTGAACCCCTGATAGTTGTTCATCATTTGGTATCTGCCCTTGACTCCCAAAGTGCTTTCTCCTTGAGAAAAAGCCATGCCTTGCAGACAGCAACACAATCAGTGACTCTCAGACCCAGCCCTGCAATGCCCTTTTCTTTTAGAGCCACCCATCATTTTCTTGCTTTTAGATTTTCTGCCCTTTTCATTATCTTGCTTCTTAGTAAAAGTCACAAAGTTTGAGGAAGGCAATAATGAAAAGTATTGTGAGGAGCTGAACAGCTAAGCTGTGTAAGGGAAGTTTTAGTCTCCTTGTTTCTTGGTGTTAGCAAAGGATTTGCCTTACTTCAAGAGAAGTGACTGTACCCGAAAGAGTTAACCACATGGTTTACCACAGACTGTCAGGGTGATTAAAATTAAAGATTTATCAGATTAGCAGCAAGTTGAGATCCTGTACTCTCACTTTCCCTGAAAGCTAAAAGTATGTTTCCCTCTAGACTTCAAAAGCTTCTTTGAAGCAGACTGCAGATCTGAATCTCAGCACGGGGTACTCAAACCTACCACTCTTTAGTCTCTTCTTAAGAAAGCCCTTATCATTTAGCCTGCTCATCCTAAAGGAGAAGTGTTCTTTTAGTTGCTGATGAAATGAGGTTAGGGTTCTTCTAAACTCCCATGGGTCAGATAAAGATAGTGCAGAAATGGTGGACATGGGTGACAGCAAGCAATACCCATCAGGCTGATGCTCTTAGATCAACTCATCCACATGGCAGATGGATCTCTCACAACACTCCTAGGATCCAGCCTTTTCATTTTATCCACATCATTCCAGTTCTAGTCTTTCCACATCTAAACCTCTGCAGTATCTTATTTCTTTGGCTTCTACAACATCTTCTTTTCTCTGATCCAGAAAGCACTTGGAAAGATTAATTTCCAAGGTCTCGTTGTGGCCTTCTGTTTGCTTTCCTCTGCTGACTTCTAAGTGCTTCACTGTCACATCAAATACCCCATTTTCAAGAACTTTCTCCTTACCAACCATCACAAGCTTTCAATACATTGGCTTCCCTTCCTATGCCAGACCTTCTCACCAATGAGTTTGATATCAAAGTCATCAGATTTGGGGGTTTATTGTCATACCAACTCTGATGCTGGGCTGCTGAGCTGTGAATGAATATGGATGTGTCAAGATACCCAGTGTCATTATTCCTCTCCACTGTCTTTACATGTTTTATGTATCTTCAGAGGTGCTTTTGTTTGATTGTTCTTTTACTCACCTTTCAAGAACAGGTAGGCACTACACATGCTGATCTGTATTCCTTCTGAATATTCTCGTCTTACACTGGGATCCTAAAATTCCTCTTTTTGCCAGCTATTTGTGCCCTGTATAAAGAGCCCTAGCTCTCAGCCAGGACTCCAGGCATTGTGGCAGTGAATGTGATAAGAACTCATGATCATAACTCAGTGAAGTCTGTCTGAGAAAGGAAGATGTAGTCTGGTTATCAAACCCAGAAGAGCTCTTAGTGCTTTGACATTCAGCATCATCACATGTTGAGGGAATTGCTGTATTCAGACTCTCACCAAGGAAGAATAAGTATCCCCCAAAACTGTAAGGGCTATAGGTGGTGGTATATAGGTGTACAAGTATTTTCCATGACACTGAATCTCTCAGGATAATGTGGGAAGACTGAGCAGAGAGGAATAAGACATGGTGAGGTCTGGATCATATTGCCTACACAGAATAACCTTCAGGGTGAATCATCCCTAGAAGTTCATTCAGTTTTTGTGCCTGAGGAAATGCATGGTTTGCTCCTAAAAAATCAACATTCCTGCCCTCTGAGTCATAAGGCAGCAATGGGATTGGAAGGAGACAGAAAACTGGGGAATGGCAGTTAGTTTTATTCCCCCACTACGTTTCTGACTTTTCGGAGTTTTACAGGAGATGAGCTTTGCCTATTTTGCTGTTTTGCATCTCCTTGGGAATTAGTTGTCAACGTGTTTGAGTTGGTGCGATAGGAAGGTATAAATTTTGTAAAAGGCTAGCACACCTCAGCAAAACCTGCCTCCTAGCCCTGGTGGCCCATTTTTGCACAGCCCAGCTTTCCCCTGCATCCTGCAACCCTCCACAGCTACTCCAGGGCTACACTTCTGCTAGCAGTAGTTTACAAGACTCACAAGACTTACCTTCAAATTTCCTCTTGGAGTATTTATTGGTTGATTCCTCTTTCCTTTGCTCCCCAAACTCTATTTTTCCATCCCCCTGACAAGGTGCTGTGTGTCTGTTTCCTTCTCTTTCAGCTCCAATATCTTCTGTCCTCCCTTGCCCAAGCTTCATCAGCCCTCACCAACCTCTCTCATTTCCACACCCCAGAAGTGCCCTGTGACTCCATTTCTTTGCACTTAGAGGTACTAACATGATGCATTGAAACAGACCATATAGAAAGGCTGATGTAATTGTCTTCATAGGATTTAGCACTTCTATTTGTTGCAGAATTGTTAAAATCGCTGCTAAGGCAGGTAGGAATCTGAATTTTTCCTGATATTAGTGGATTTTTGGTGCCCTAAGCATTTCTGCAAATTTTGGAACAAGCTTCAGATATTATCATAGAGCACATGGAGACATGTCCATCTGTGAAATATTGAAATTAAAAAGTAGTTATTGCTTCCTCTGGTGGGCTCCTAAAACAAGGTTTGATAAGTTTTCTGAGACCTGCAAGCCACTCCCTATCATCTGAGCCCCAAGACAGGTGAGATTCATAGTATCATAGACATATAGAATGGTTTGGGTTGGAAGGAACCTTAAAGACCCTCTAGTTCCAACCCCCCTGCCATGGGCAGGGACACTTCCCACTAGACCAGGTTGCTCCAAGCCCCATTCAATCTGTCCTTGAACACTTCCAGGGCAGCCACAGCTTCTTTGGGCAACCTGTCCCAGTGTCTCACCATCCTCTCAGGAGAGAATTTCTTCCTCTTGTCTAACCTAAATCTCCCCTTTTCCATTTTAAAGCCATGACCCCTAGTACTACTGCTACATGCCCTTATAAAAAGTCCCTAATATTGCTTAAGTAATGGTGCCTGATGGTATCTGAGTATCTTAAGGCATCTGTGACTTTCACATGAGCTGTCAGACATCACACAGAAGTTATTGGGTGCTGATGCCAGGCAGAATACCCTTCCCATGCTGTCTCTTGTGAGTTCATTGTCACATGATAAATAGATCTTTACTTCTTTTGGTTACCCTCAGCATCTAGCATCCTAACAGGCTCAGTGAAAAGAAAACCACTAACTAAGTCACCATCAGTTCTTCTACCACTTGGGTTTCTTCTCTGAGCTTTCCCATTCACACACCCAACTGACCCAACACAAAACTGCTCACAGCAGACATGCTGGCAGGATTAGGATTTATGAACCCTTCCTGCCTATTTCTTCTCCATGTCTGAGCTGGCAGAGCAGTATTAGGAAGGGCATCAGAACAACAACTTTTGTCCAGAAGTAGTGAAGCAGGAAAATTTCTAACAGGTATTTTTAGCATTAGGTAAACACAGACAGTGAGTCACTCCAAGCTAACCTGAACTCAGAATTTCCTCTGTCATATGCCAGTGTGTCACCAGTGCTGACATTATTCTGATGTCAGGTTAAAAAGGCAAGGTGCAAAAATAGGACAATTTTCCCCTAACTTCAAAGGCAGTTAGATGGAACTGGTGGGAAACCAGCTGGTCAGAAGATCTGGGTAGAAGCAGCAGAAGAAACCAGAGGTTCACACCCCTGCAACATTCAGAGATGAGTGGAGTCTCTCTCCAGAGACACCAAGACAACAAACCAGGACAAAATGAAGACATTTCCCCAGGTGTGCCTGAAAAGCTAATTCAGCCCTGGGTGTTCCTCTGCTGTCTGAAACTTGGTACTCTTGATTTAGAGCATTTTCTTGAAGATGAAACGGATATGAGTGAAGAGAAGGAATTGACACCAGCAACTGGACTGAAATGGTAATGAACTTTTTCTGACTTCAAAACTTATTCCCAAAGGGGCTGTTAACAGGCTGGCTACAGCTCTGCCTGCTTCTTTTGCCTCTGATTAATGTAATTTGTTGTCTACCTGGATTTGTAAGCTGGCAATAGATCCCAACTGTGGGGCTGGAGTACAAACCTGAAGTTTATGGCAATTTGCCTGTGAGATTTTTGCTTGCTTTCCATTGATTACAAAGAGATTATCTTAAAGTCATCTTTGTAGTCACAAGTCTCCAATTTACATGACAGGAACACAGCATGGATGAAATCACCAGGTGTAAGATTTAATGCAAAGGGAAATGGAGGAGAGATCAGTCCTATGGAACAGGAGATGGGCTTTAAAATTCCTTAAATATCAAAGAGAAGATAATTGTCCTGTTCTAAGGATTTGGCAGTTCAATACCTCCTGAGTTTGTTGTACCAGGAGCTTTGTCTGGTGGAAAGACTGCAATATGAACCATCAAGAGCTGTCTCTGAACAATTTGTAGAACCAGAGCAAATTGTATTTGGGGCAGATGCACTGCTCTTATCTCTTGCTTTGCCATTGACCAGTGGAATCCAACACAAAACAAATTTCCATATACAGCAAGACTAGAGTCAGTTTGGCAGTAGATTAAGCTTTCTCATGCTAAATATAATTTAGCCTTCAGTAATCTGCCTTCTTAGCTCCTTCCATGAGAAGTGGGGTTGGGCAGACCTCTTAGAGGACAGCAGACACCTAACTTCAGTTCTCTAAAGCAATGTTTACAGATTCTTCTCTCTTTTTATTGTCTACAGTGGTGGAACCACACTCCTACATGCTTGCAGTGATAATTAGTGTGGTTTAGCTACTGCATCGATACCATTTTACAGCTCACTTGGCTGTGAGTTTCCAGCCAAGGTCGTGGCTTCTACTGACCCAGATGTTTCTTAACAACATCTGTCTCTCCTCTTTGTATACCTAACTACTCCCATTCATCACCAATTTACTCCTGTATTAATGCATGGACTGAGTGCCACTCAGCCCACAAAAACCAGACATTTTAATTCCTTGGGTGGTTGCTAGAAAGAGGTTTACAGGTCATGACTCACTGTACCCTTGTTTGCCATCTGGTAGATGAGCAGTACCCTGAAACTGTGACTGTCTTGTCCCTGAATGGCTCCAATAGGGATTCACTTGTCCATCTTGGTGGAGATATTAATGGTGGAGAGAGCTGAATTTCAGTAATATAAATTTCATACCAGCCTTGGCAGGGATGCTGGGCTGGGAGCCTGAAGTCCCAATGTGGAATTGGAAGAGGGAGCACTGGGAAAGAGGGAGAGTGTTTCCTGTGGCAGAGGCAGAGAAGAAAATCAGCACAGTACACTGTGTCAAAAATGTACAAAGTGGAGAATGGGGAACATTTGCTTTTCTTCCTCTGTTGTTTCTGGGTGTTTGTAGCTTTCTTGGTTCTGTGGTAAAGGCACAGAGCTCAAACTCTTCAAAGGCAACCACTGCACAGGGCATGGTAGCAGAACTCAGTGTCTAGTTTTGAGAATATTGCAGGTGAAAGCCCTGTTTGGGTTTGTGACCTTTGGGTTTTGAACAGGCTTGGCTATTTTTTTGTTTTGTTGTTTAAATCTGAGACTTCAATAATACCTCCCTTTCCAGTACTTTCATCTAAAGGGAAAAAAATAAAAGACTAAGAAAGGAAATTTGCTAATTAAACAGCAGCAGAAATTCACATCCCTCCTTCTGGCTAGAACTTTTTCAGCCTTGTCTTTTGTTGGGTTGGAAAGGCAATAGAGAATATCCTCACTGAAAATAATTGAAATGGCTGACATGAATGTCTTCCAGTCCTGAGTAACAGTGAAAAGGGACTCTTTTGATTTACAATGTGACTTTAGGATTCATCTCATTTGACTTGTGGCTTTAGCATGTCACTGAGCTTTTTGGTGGGACTCTCAAGAGTGGTCTGGAAATTATTTATTAGTGCTGATGAATTTTCTGACCTTGTGAAAAATTTTGCTGAATAGAGTACTGTATATTCTTTATCTGGGGGGCTCACACTTTACAAATGGAGAATATAAAGAAAAAGCAGTGGATAACAGAGTGCTGCCATGATGACAGGGCTGGGGAACAGGGAGTCAAGTGAAAAAAGTTATAGAAGGACTTCAGAAATTGGGGTTTTGGGAAGCATTAGAGAAGACGGAGAAAAAATTTGGTAAATCACGTTGTTCCAAGACTTAGGACCAGGAACAGGAGATGAAAACCTGGGCAGAAAACATCCAAAAGCTGGGTTTTGCTGATGCAATTAAGGAAATAGGAGAACAGGAAGGCAGAGCTGAGCACCAAGGAAGAAAGCATGGAGACCAAAATTGCAATACAGTGAAAGCAATTGTGAACAAAGTCAAAGGTAGAACCTTTCCAGCAGTAGTTGAATAGAGGAGGTTTTGCTGTAATAAAAGAGTAGGACATAAGATCTCATCTTTGATAAAGTGGGGAGAAGATTTCGCCATCTGAAGGCAGTAGCAGATACTGCAGGATCTCTGTCCACATCTGCTTTTCCTCAGCAGGATCACTATTTTAATTTTTTTTTTTTTTTTTTATTGCAGCTTTGCTGCTGGTGGCCCCTGTAGCTGGAAGATTTCTGAAAGTATTTGCTCTCTGGTTGACCTTACAAGAAGTACTTGCATGTGTTTGACAACTTTAATTTATTCTGCATTGCATTTCAACTCCATGGGAGAGAGCACCAATATGCAAGTATAATGGGGAAGAAATTCCTCTCATTTACATAATGGAGCTTTGCTACCCATCTTGTGTGAATGAATTTCAGTTAAATGAAATACTTTCTTTTGTGAGGTTTAATCCTATCCAGGCTTAAGTTGCAAATCTATTCAGTGTATTCCTGTAAGATGAATACCAAGATGGAAAAGTTATAGAAGCACAGACCAGCTTTTACCTCGTATTTGACCCTCACCTATTTCAATATATTTCAGTCTTCATCCATACCTGCATCTTCTTGACACTGCTGCTGTGCAGTGTAAATGAGACAAATGTGATGGTCTTCAGAAGAAAATCCAATTTTTTCTTGTCCTCATTAACACTAACCTGTAGCTTAAGCCTTACTAACTGAATAATCATCCCATGCCTTAACTTCCTCAGACACATATCAAAGGAATTTTCCCTTGCTTTTGAGAACTCTCAGTGAAACTGTTCTGTATAACAAAGGCTTTTTATTTTCTTTTTACCCTAATTGTATTTATTTCTGATGCTGCAATTTGCCAGAAACCCTCTTGCAAAAAACAGCTATGGCAGGATCTAGCTGCAAAGCTGAATTTGCAGTGCTGGGATGAGCCAAAGAGACTAAGGCAAAATAATACGAATAGCACAGGATGTACTGAGACATTGGAGAATGGAACTAGAATTTGGAATTAGATGATCCTTGGAATTAATTTGTAAAGGTCCTCCATGAAACCATTCTATGAACTAAAGACAACAGGTCTTAGAGCCACAGTACCTCTCTGCAATAAAAAAACCTGAACTGGTAAAAGATGTAATTTAGCGTGTTATTTTCAGCGTGTTATTATAAAAAAAAAAAAAAAGTTAAAAATTATATTTAAACATGGGGAGAGAGTCTGAAAATAAATACAGAAAGCTGAGGAAAGAAGAGTTTAGTGACACAGTGAGGAATGCATTGCTGTGCAGTTACTCATTCATTAGACTATTAAATAACATCAAGCAGCATAACACACCACTGCTCTTAACACCCCTCATTTTTTCCAAAAACCAGAGAGATTTCTGATAAACGAGACTTGCCAGCCAGATATCACACAACCTGTCCCAATCACAGTAATACAGAAAATGTGATGTGGGGACCTGACTCATCCCAGAACTGATCCTACTTATGTATCTCTGGCTGAACATCTCGAAGTGATGCTCCTGCACGAAGCACTGAAACACTTGCCATGGGCACTGGCACTTCATTTGGCAATAAAAAAGCCCCATGAAGGAAAAGGTACAGCCTTCACTGGCAAAAATACTTTAATGAGAACAGAATCACCTGGGGGTTAAATATTTGTGAAGGTCCTGACTGCATTAATGAGCTCAGTTATAAGGAACAGAGTTTTCCCTCGAGGAGCCCTGTGCCTACTGCAATTCCCAGCCCTGCTAGAGCTGATCCATTAGCAGTTACAGTACCAAAATACCCAAGAACCTGCCTGAGGCTGTATCTGCTCTCATTTCTCAGGCTGGACATCATCAGCAGATACAGAAGGAAATATCTCATTTATGGAACCCTGAGAATTTAAGATTTTAATTACTTTTTTTCCCCCTCTGAACTAAGCAGGCTAATGTATCACCAGACCACTTCTCACTACACACCCTTTTCATAATAAAGAAGCCAAATACAAGCAGTATCACAATTTATAAATGTGCAAAATTATGCTGGATGAATTAACTGCCTCTGTTCACAGTTTAATGGCACTACCGGTTGCAAGGTGTGGCTGCAAGAATATTTGGTATTTATAGTACCCACAGTAAATTTGGATGGCACCTTTTAACTAATAGCCTTGCAATCGTTTTTACCTGTAGAGGTGATGACATTTCAGTGTCTATTTTTGTATTTCCTAAAGTCACATAGAAAATGGAAAAGAAAACCAAACAAAAACAAATTCAAAGAGCTGACTAAGGTGCACAAAGCTGCTTTGATCTGCCCACTGTGCCCATGATGGGCTAGAGGATACATACATTAGTCAGACAAAAATTACCCTGCAATGCTGTAGATTGTTTGCAGTTGATGGTTCGTGAGAACAAACCCCATTTCTTTTCTTACCTGAAAGCAGTTAGGATATTGCAAACATCCTCCAGCATCCACCACAAAAAAGCAAATCTTATTTCCCCTCCAGCAAGAGCAAGAAACAGTCTTTTACCTGGCTTGTTCCCCTTGATAGATCCAAGCAAGAGCCACATCAAAAGGCACTTGAGATCCATGGGACTTGTTCACATCTTTTCTTTGCAACACTGAGGATGCTGAAGTTTCTCAGAAGTGATGGGCTGGTGCCCACCAAGCATCTGCCTCCTGCCTGGTTAGACTGGTGGAGAGTATCACCCTGTGTGCTTGTCAAAGACTCCTCTTTGGTCAGCAAATCATTGCTTTGCTGGCTGACTTCACAAGAGAGAACAAACTCTTCTCTCTGTTCAGGTTTTAGTAGCTTTTATCCAGGAAATCAAACTTAATGCTCACTGTGGTGGAGCGTGCCATCGTGTAGAGGAAGTGGTTTGACACATCAGAGCTGCTGACTCCAGAACTGTTCCTTTGCAGCTGAGGTTAGGAGAAATGGGTAAGATTTTAACAGGTTTGTGCATCCATCTGATTCCCTATCTGTGACTGGACATAGCTGTGGGATAGTTGTCCAGTGTATGGCAGTGGATATCAAACACTTTCTGTGGGCTCTGTCCAGAAAGAAAAGGTCCCATGTGGTATCAGTTTAGCTTTTTGGAGGTTTGCTAATTATGATAAAGCCACTCTCCTCTTCAGTTTTCAATGTATGCTGAAGGATTGGAAAGGGTTTCTCTTGCTCCTAAACTGCCTGGGCTTGCCATGCTTCAGTGAAACTGTTTCTTCCAAATGTCAGCAGAAAGCTGGAAATTATCAAGGAAGTATCACACTTCATGTAGTTTTTCTACAGCCATTTCCACAGAAATTACTATCTTTAGTACCTAGTGAATTAGGCGGAACAGACTATGAAAAACCAGGTCTAAATTACCTGCGCTACTTTTTCATTATTGTCACATGCTGGACATCAAGTTCTCCTTTACAAATCCATAATGAATGAAGTCTTATTAACAGACTCATCCCAGTCTAAGAAAGTGTTAAGTGCTAAGAAATAGATGTGATACATTTTTAAATGTCACTGTTGCACCAGACACAGAAGATGCTGTGTTGGTATCTCTGCTCCTCACTGTCAGAGACTCTCCTGTCCTCTCATCCATAAGGGTGATGCTCCTGTGAAATGCAGCTGGCTCAGGGGAGCCTCTTTGGAGTGAGAGACAAACCAGATCATTTTTGGGGAGGATTGCATGAAGATGCCATATCTCTGGGAGGCTGCACAAATGTGCATCTTCTTCTCCAGCATGTTGAAAGGTGAAACCAAGACTTTAGGCAGCACTCAGGAGGTCAGCAGACAGAAGAGATGCTACGTCCCCTGCTCACTCTGTCTTCTGAAAAATCTTCCTGTGCTCTTTGCATGAAAACTTTTGTGCTGCTTCACTGATGCAGATGACAAGTCCTCTTGGATGGTCTGTTGGCAATGAGGCTTTGCCCAGGAGACTACTGCCCAAACAGAAATGTGTCAGGGGACAGAAAAATAATAAAACTTTTGGAGCAACTATTGTGGGTAAAACGTTTGCTCATCCCTGGGGCTGCTTAATGCTCCAGAGATACTCACTGCCTTTGGTTTAGTACTAAATCATCTTCCATATTTAACAGTATAATAGGAAACATTCATGCCAAAGCACACTGAAGAACTTGCAGAATTTTGCTCTTGGAATATCTGACAACAGCCACAGACCTCAATTCTTTCTTTCATCTTTTTCCATGGTAGCTGGAGATATACAACTGTACATGCAGAACTGCCAACTATCTGTGTTGGTAAAACATATTTGTTACATCACACCAAAAGAAATCCCAGGCTGTTTATCACAATTTTTTCCCCCTTCTAAACGTTTGGTCTGTACTTTGGAGATAGACAAATTTAGTCTGCAGCATCTCCTTCTATTTCTTGCCTGGTCAAACTATTTATTTTCATAGCTATTTTCATGATGGAGACAGAGATGGGAGACCTTTTCTGCTGTCCTGCAGCTCAGTCTGTCTCTTCAGAATCCTGCCAGTCGGTGAATGATTGCAAACTCTGAGCAGAGGGCAGCAGTTCAGACTGCAGATGCAGATTCTCAGCAAGCTGAATTTTTTATTTTGATGAAAAGAGGTCTCGTTTGGACAGGTGAGTTGAGACACTCTCCCTCTTTCCTGCAGCCATTTGCTTTCAGGCAGCAAATCTCAGTGGAGGTGGATAATAGCCACTAAAGATTTTTTTTAGAAATGGTGTGTTCTTATCTTAGCAAGAACAGGAAATGTACAGTTAGTTGTACTGGAGGGAATGGTGAGCCTAGGTGGCTAATTGCTACAATCAGTTTGCATGAGAAAGACCTGTAACTCAGCTTTTAGACCTTTTAAAGGTCATTAAAAACCCCAAACAACAGTTACTGCTTGTGAGAGCAATCTGTTAGGTCAGTTTTATAAAACAGGTCAGCTTGGTGAATGATGCCAGGAAAAAAACTGGAGCTTCTGCACACAATTGACCCAAAGCAGAGGGAGAGAAGGGGAGTGTAAGAACAGAGACACCCAGCAAGGGGGAAAGTTAGCTAGGCACAGAAAAAACATGGACTTAGGAGGAAAAAAACCCAACATAACTAGCATTCTAAATCAGATGATTAACATTAGATGTTAATGACAGAGATGTCAGGCAATAAAGGAGGGGAGGTGCTGTGAAAGCTCAGTGGAAACATGGAAAGTGATGGAGGGAAGCATGGTGAGCATCTGGGAAGGTATCAGGGAAAAAGGTGCTGGTGTCTTTTGCCTGTTGACTTTCTTCCATTGATCACCAGAGTTTTGCTACTCAGAGAAGTCCTCTCGTTCAGCAGGAAGCTGGAAGGAAAAGAGAGCATTGCATGGCTGAGGTCACAACAGACAAGATTATGAAGATTATTTTTATACAATGTCACAAGACCAAGAAAGGTGCAGAAACGGAGTTGCCAGGGAGGAAAAAACAGAAACACAGATCCAGCTTTCTTTAGGTCTAGGTTTAAAAAGTGATTTTAAAAGGGTTTGAACTCCTTTGGTCTGGAGGTCCAAGTAGCAGAGGCTGTAAGCAGCTTTTACAGTATAGCTGGTGCAGTTTTATCTGATAGAAAAAAGTAGAATCATCAAGAAGCTGAGGTGAAAAAACAAACAAACAAACATAATTGCCTGCATCAAGATCATCTGAGGCTTGGGACATTTGAACCTTTTAAGTTGCCATCTCAAATAAAAGTAGCATTAAATTTTCAGTTGGGCATTGCTTGTTTTAGAAATCAAATGAAGTAGCAAGAAAACCAAGCCAGGTTAAAGAAAGAATGGCATTATGATCTTATGGCAATGCTGCTCAGTTTGAATCACCAGTAAATATCCACATTACTCACTAAAATAAGTAAGCTTTGTGTTTCCCTCCTTTATTTCAACTTTTCTGCTATGACTCACTCTTAAATGAGCCCTCCATTCAAGGGACCACCACTTCACATGGCCCTTGCAAAGATGGGGGTAGCTCTAACACCTAACTAAACATTGCCAATCAGTATATTGCTTACACATCCTTGAAATTATGGTAATGGTGGTTGCAAATTCACATTATTTTATTTACTTTTTCAGTTGGGAAGAAATGTATTGGGTATTTTACCTTAGGCATGGGATGCAGTGTCACTCTGTAATGAACCACAGAAGCTCAAATAGCAAAGTTTTGCACTTAAATAGGCTACTCATGGCTTTCTTTACAGTTTACTTAGATCACCATGCTTAGTATTTTCAAGAAAAGCCATTAAAGATGCCATGCACATGGGCTCTTCCCATCCTCCATAGCAGCATCCAGCTCTGCTGCAAAACAATTATGGGGAAGCACTAATTATAATACATGCTAGAAACTATAATCAGAAATTTTTCACCCAGCCCAATTATTTATAATGACCAAGCTGTTTTAACTCCTTTTTATTTCCTCTAACAGTGAGACAAAGCTGACTTGAGGCACATAAATCCTGCATCTTTAATGGAGTAAATGCTTGCAAGGTCAAAAAGGATTAAGGTTCAAGTCAAGAGAGTGTTGTATGGTCAACATCATTGTCAGAGTTTCCCTTTGAGTCAATGGAGGTTGTCAAAAAGTGCATGTGGAGAGTGATTCACCCCTTCTTTTGGACATCAGCATCTACAGATGAATCTCCCACCTGAACTCCTCTTTCTCCCCCCACTCCAACTGGAGACAACCAACAAACCAGCATGAGTAGTTTAAAACAAACAGGGGTTTTTAGGTAGCTACAGCTGGATGTGGCAAATCCATGCTGAAAATACATACTGAATTTCAAAAGCTAATTTGAATTGCTTATTTAGTGACTGAGAACAGCCTTCCTTGTCAAACACCCTGGACATAGTTCATTATACTCTTACTGACTATTCCTTTCACTGATTTTGAGTTGTGATAAACATTTGAGGACTATGCAACTGAAACAGAACCTCAGAGGTTCATTAGTCAGTGTTGGAATAAATCCATTTTTTTATCTGTTTTAAACTGATCTCCTACTAAGTGTCTCCTAGTTCTTTTACCGTGGTATTCACTGCCTAATGGTCTGCAGTCACTCTATCCCTCCCCTCCATCACACAATTCACCTCCCCACATCCTCCCCTTCTTCATCTTGAGAAGTCCTAGACTTTTGCAGTCTTTCTTTGTAAAGTAACTGCTCCAGCCCCATGATCATGTTAGTTGTCCTTCTCTGGACTTTCTCCAAACCCACTAAATCATTTTTGAGATGCAGAGACCACAACGGCAGCAGCAATTCCACAAATAGGACTACCAAGTTTTCCTATGGCAGCCAAATGTTCTTTTTTATTATTATATTATATTATATTATATTATATTATATTATATTTATTTATCAATATATATTGATAAATATAAATATATATTATTTATTATTTAATAATAATAATAATATTGTTGCTGTTGTTGTTACTATTACAGAAAACCCAATATCTAATTAGTAGATCTGGAGACTTAACTTTTAAACTTATTCTCCTCAGATTTAGTGTCTGTCTGAACTTCTGGCTTAGAAGAAAACCTCTTTAGATACATTTATTTTTCATGTAGTGAGTACTGCTGTAACTTCATTAACATCGTGATGCCTAGATTGGGTTCTTTAATACTTCCCCATGCAAATAAGGCTGCACAGTAGAGCTAATTTTCTTCTGTAGATATTCTTATTTGCAATTATCATTGCTCTAGTCCAAGAAGAAAAACTCCAGGGCTTTAAAGCAAACTGATAAATTAAGAACAGTATGATGTGTTCATATGTGTTCCTTCCCTTCTCCTTTTTATTACCATCAAGTTACAGTTAATCAATTATACTTGATCCTGTACAGTGCACAAGCCTTAAGCCTATGTCTTTGCTTGGAATTTAGCAAGAATTTTTCCACTATCTGTTAAGTTAGGGAAACATAATTGAAATATAAGGTGAGCACAAAATAGATTGGAAAATTCCTCCAAAAAAAAGTGCCTTTAAAAAGGTTTAAAACAATTTTGAATGGCAGAGCATGAATGGCACAGATTGACTGTCAGAAGAGAAGGAGGCACAGGGAGGTGCTCCCCAGGTTGTACTGTGGGGCTGTGGCTGTTCAGTATTTTCTGCAGTTCTCTGGGTGATGAATATAGACAAACTTTATTGCATTTCAAGATGCTAAGACAGGAGAGACCAGGCATGGATTAGAGGTCAGGAAGGGAATTCAAAGTGACCTCAATACAGTGGACAAAAAATAAAAAATAAAAAACCATGCCATTTAAAGAGGAAGTGCAAGGATTATATGTAGGCAGGATAGAACAGAATGGGAAATGGAGTAGTGGCATCACTGACCAGATATCTGGCCTTCCAAAACCAAACAAGGGCTCACCTGAAAAAGACCAATTGGCAAAGTCACACATAAAAAATATAAATCTAATTCTGAAATGTATACAGCATGCAAAGCAGCCCTTGTTTTATGCTGAGACAAGAAAGCCATGGATAGGATGCTGTGCCCAGTTGTGGGCATTATGCATGGAGAAAAACATGGAACAGCAGAAGACAGTTCAGAGAAACAATAAGGATGATAAGAGATAGAAAATCTTTCCTAAAGAAAACCTGAATAGCTTGAAACTGAAGAGTGATGATGGAGAAGGGGTCAGGATAACAATCCTCAGCAGTGGCAGAGGTGGAGCTGACTATACCTAGGCATGAACTTAGACAATCTCTCAAGTTTTGTTCCAGCACTAGAATCTAGGGTCTGTTAAGAATTGTGCTCTTCCTCCTCACATTTTGGATCCACATTCCAGCAAGCTGCAACCACTGGTGTAACCCTACAATTTATAGTCAAAGTCCTTCTGCGTTATCATTAGCTCTCATTTGTCATCTAGCCCACCTGTCTGGCCAATCTCAGAGTCTGACTTATTTTTCTACCAATTATACCTTTTTCAGCCCAGAGAAAGAGTTTGGCCTTCGGTTTTAAAGGTCCCTGTGACTGTATGATTCTAAGACCAAACGAACACATGCATATTTTGCATAACAGAATGGCATTGTCACTGTAAAAGTCAGACACAAACTCTACACAATATCCAGCTTGGACACTTGATATGTAATATCTGAGAAGAAGAAGGCTTTCTCTTCTCTATCTGATAATTAAACACCAAATGTAGGAGTCAAAACATCTTTGGAGACTCACATGAGAGACAAACACTTGAGCTGGCTGTCTAGACTCCTTTTCCCATCAACAAAGACAAGTAGACTCAAGTAGGGCAGGGCTGTATCCTAGAAAACATGTTTTAAATAGGTCAGATGGAACATGCCCCGTAAGTATTTGGTTTTCCCTGATGTGAAAAAAAAAAAAAAAAATGGATCTAGATGATAGACTCACACATAGATACCTTTTATTATAGGCACCTTAAATCAGAAGAGACAAACCTGACTTCCAGTAAGGTTTCAAACACAGACTGTTATGGTGTACTACCCCATCCCACCTCTGGCCCTTATATTATTGAGTGATAATATAAAAACTTCAACCATGGTTGAAGACCACCATTAGAAAACTTTCTGCTCCATGGCATAAAGCAGCTTTCTATATCTTCTTTAAGTTTGTGAGTGGGGTAGATGCCACTGTTTAGGAATGCACAGTTAATGTCAGCTGTATGAAGTTTTTTGAGTCAGCTCTGAATTGACCACCTTGTAGGAAGCTGTTGTAGATGTTTCAAGAACTGGCTAAGTACTGTGCCACAAAAATAAATGGAAACATTTGCATTGCAGTTCTTAGATGATCTTAACCTAGTGTTTTTTCCCTGGGAGTGAAAAAAATCTCTACAGATTTTGAGGATTCTTTACATAAATGCAAAATCCCACAAACTTCTAAATGCAAAGAGCAGTTGTAAGAAATATTTAGAAAAATTCTTCACCTAGCGTAACTTGGAGGCTTATAAATCTAACCACTAACCAAGAAATGTTGGTGTATGGGTGAGAAAATATGTGTGGTCCTCAGGAAGGAAGTACAGAGTGAGAAAATGAAAGTCTGAAGGTAGAAAGGTCAGGATGCATTTTGTATCAGCCAGGCTAAAGAAACAGAAAATAATATGAGTTTTTCCTCCTGGAGCATAAATTATTAAAGCTCACCCTTTTTCTCACTGCAGACCTGTTTTTCTGTCCTAATGAAGCTCAGGACTTTTTTACAACACACTTTCAATCCAGGCCTCTTCTTCCAGTACCAAGATCAATCCTTCAAATTATTGCCTGAGTAACCCAGGCTGAGCTGCTGCTACACAAATCAGACCTCATGCTTCAGGACATAATTTTAAATCACTGTTTTCTGTCGTTGCTCTAGGATTTTCTGTGTAGGGCATTTTTCTAAGACAACAAATACTTCTGTAGCACCAGCAGTCAAGAGTTGTGGATGAAGTCAACCTGAATTGGGGCAATTAAGTTTTGGTCTGGCTAAAGAAGGAGCACTGATGCTATTAAATAGAGCTGTACATCTGAAGAGAAAACTTTATGGGTGAAATGTTAAATAAATAGAAAACTGGGGGGGTATCCTTTTCATTGAGTTGGATTTCCATGAGCCATTTTCTTATTCCTACCCTTATACTGTTTTCATGGACCAAGTGCAGGGTGCAGTGCAAAAGGGGTGGGGTTGGGAGGGATATTTTGGGATTAGAAAATGACCTTGAGAAGATGGATGTTACAGGTGTCAAGCACTGAGTATCCCAATGTGCCTGTTGGGCTTTTCAGGGCACTCCACCTCTTGACTGCCAGACAAGAAAACATTTTGGGATAACAAGGTATTTTTTATCTTTTCTCACCTAATACTAGATGCTGGTGCAGATGCAGACTTTTGAGCCATCACAGAGAGGGGTAGGCACAGCTCAGATGACCTATTTTAGATGCCTGCATTTGGGTGAGATGAACTTCACCACAGAAATGTCTGCTTCTCCTTGCTTGCTGCAAACTAGCCAAACACCCAAATGCTTTAGACATTATTGGTCTGAGGATACCCACCAAACCTTCCCACCTGGCTTTCCACTGTCACAAACAAGCTCCATCTCCTGTAACTGTCAGGAAAAATTGCCCTGTGCTGTCTATGAGTCTCACAGCCATAAAGTCTATGACTCTCTTGCTGTGCTGAGGGATCTTGGTGAAAATAATCTCCCTACCATCAGATTTATCCCCTTCACTCAGGGGAGCTGGCATGTCTGTGAGCTGTTGTGCATCCAGAGCCTATCACCAACCCCACCATCTCTCTGGCTCTTGCCTTGTTGTACACAAGTTATCAGTATTGGAGCACAGAAGGTTTGTGCAACTTTACTCCTGAAGGTGAATTCAATTAAAGGTGAAAGCAATGAACTGCAGCTGGCAATTCTGTCATCCTGAAAGGTCCAAGATGTCCACACCTGTCCTAACTCTTGTGCTGTTCAGGGCCTCTGATGGTCAATGCCTTTCTGTGGCTTGGAAGGAGAAGGAAAAGAAAGGAGAAGGAAAGAAAAAGGTAACCAAGAGAGGATCAGTGTAAAATGTGCTAATTAAGTGCAGGAGTTATTCCCATAAAGCAGTTTAGATATCATGTCTTGTAGCTGTTCTTCAAAAAAATCAGCAGCTATTTATATTATTCTGTTCTGTTCAACAGAAGTACGTTTTTACCAAGGAAATTCTCCCCTGAATTGTCCACACCTTAGATACAGACCCCATTTCATCACCTGCACCCATCCAACCAAGGGAACTGCCCCATGGTTGGCTTCAGAGTTTGCAGAGGACTCATCCACGTGTGGCAAATGTCCTCCAACTTTCTCCCTGAGGCCAGGAAAAAGCTCACTGCAACTAGAGAACATTCAGTATTGAAAAAGGGTCCTTGCCCTGAGATTCTCAGCTTGGACAGCAAGTCCAATTGCCTTTGAATCTGATTGCATTTTCCAACTGCACAAGAAATGTTCAAACTTTGCTGGACATCACTTTCATCCAGTGGAATCCCCTCAGGTGTGATGAGCTTGTGCTTCAAAAGGGTGCAGCAACACTGTAGGCAAGAAATTGGACAGAAAAACAACATGAGGGAGCTTTTCTCTCTCTTCTGGACACACAGGTACTCCCTTCTCTACTGGCCACAGTCCAGCCCTTCTGAAGTCCTATTTAATCACTGCACATTGATAACCACAGACACCCCTGCAGGACAATAAAGTCCTACACAGAAAGTATTAATCATAATTACAGGCTCTGTCCTAAAATGTATGGTCCAAGATCCTAAATTTTTTGATTTCTAATTCCCAGAGATTTCTAATTCCTCACCTGGAGAGTTTGATTTGCAACTCACTTGCTTTTAATATAGGAAATTATTTTAATTATTTTTTTTTTTAAATACAAGATAGAAAGCTCTGAAAGTGAGGTTTCTGGGGGTGAAGGGGTTCACATGGCCTCATGGTACACAGAAGCTGATGTTCCACTTGTGTGGAAAAAGACCAATATTTTCCAGGGCTGATTTGCTTCATTTCATCAGACTCTAACTGCCCTTTGCTCAGATTCCCTCATGAGCGTCTCCATTACATCTGATACCTGCCTGATAAAAAGAGCAGCACTCAACAAAAAATAACCTCATGAGATGTTTTCATGTTGAACAAGTGGAAAACCTGAAACATTTGGGGTGACTAATAAAAGTAAGACACTGAGCCTCCTCAATTTGGAGTGTTTCATCAGCTTTAATTCAAAATTAGAAGAGAAAAGTACTCCAGATCCCACGTCAGATATGTGCAGCTCAGATACTCTAGAAAGAACAGATAAAAGATAATATTAACATATAAAGTATAATTGCAGGATAGTACATATCTGCTTGGCTGTTCAGTGTTCAAACCATGTCCACCAAGATGACCACATCTGTGCCACTTCTCTTTAGATGGAATTATTAGAGATTTGCATGAAGGATTTAAAATGAATGGTTTCTTTCCCAGTTCTTGGCCCAGACATTGTCATGTATTGCTTGCTTGCTTCCTTTTTTTACTTTAGCAAGTTTGGCAGTGTGAAAGAGTCCAGACTTGAAGTCTTTCTGCTGTGTCTTCAATAGGTACTGCCCTAAAGCTTTGCTAAATCAGCCATACAGGATGAGGGGGGAAGAAAACATGATGGAATTGGGCAAGTACCAAGGATATGGCTTCCTTCAGCCTGGCACAAAACCAGCAGCCTCTTCTCGCTGTGGCTCAGGGTGGTCGGTGGAGAAACTCAGAAAAATTCCTCCTTTGGGTTTCAAAGAGGGAAGAGAAAACTGTGCCTGTTGTGATGCAATTTAGTTAGCACTCTGGATGCTGTGGCATCCCAAATGGCTGTGCACAGTTAAGCCTCATCTTCTCATGCTCCCCAAAAAGTGACATTGTCAGGACAGAGTTGCAGGTATTGACTTAGCACCACCAACATTTCCAAGAGCTTCCCATAGTGGGACAGCCTGGCTCTGCTCTTGGAAATCTCCATCCCAGCAATGCCCAGCTTCAACGTGGGGCTTTAAAATGGGAAAACATGTCCAGAAAATGTAACTGAGAAACAAGATGAGTTACCAGAGAGAACTTCATGACAAGGATGTGCTGTTGAAAGCAACAAGCATCAGAAGGACAAGGCCAGAAGAGGTAGCTAAGAGCACCTCATCCTAACTTTGGCACTTCCACTCACTCCAAATGTGGCCTGAGGAAGTCACTTCTCTGCTTTATCCCCTGCCCAGTACCTGTAAGTTATTGATAACAACAGTGTTATCACTGTAATCCCAATATTGATTGTAACTGCAGGCATGTCTCTATGTTCTCCCGCTTAATGTCGTGCAGTCTTTGAGCAAAAACAGTACTTTAAGGTTTTCATTCAGAGCATGACTTCTGAAGAACTAAGAAACAACTGAGCACAAGCTTACTCAAAAAGTTTTCTACCCGGTATTTAAAAAGAAAGAGAAGAGCTTCATTTGTTTTTGCTTCAGGGAGCTCTCTGCACCAACGGAGAAGAAAGTCCCTTTCTAAAATAACAAGAAATTCATTAGCACTTCTTGTACTTTTTTAAGGTCACCATTACAGATATTTTTGATAACACATCCTTTTAGGGTCATGTGGTCTGCTCTGATGGTGGAGATAATGCTGTTTACAAAGCTGTTACCTGAAGAGTGGTATTTTTTGTTTTTCTGATGTTTTCCTTTTTTTTTCAGGAACAGAAGGATGGATGATGTTCATACCTGGCCATTGCTCACATATGGTTAAGGTCTTGGTTTTCCATAAATTGGAAACAGTAAAAGAAGGAAACTGCAACAGACACAGTGAGAGTTTTCATATTTTAAAAGGTGAAAGCTCAGCGTTCAATTTTCTTAATTTGCTTTCCATGATGCCTAAGGACCAGGGCCCTGAGGACATTTAGGGTCCTCTATTTTTGGCTACAGTGCTTTTTCTTAAGAAATATTGGGAGCTGACAGGCTGGGTGAGGCTCCCCATCCATGTAGTTCAGTACCATTCCCTTTTCCAATAATCAGGGTGATGTTTCCAAAGGAAAAGTCAATAAATTCCACATAGAAAAATGCAGAATAACCTGCCCTTGTTCTTTCTCCTGTCTTAATTTCGAGTCACTGGGTTGTTCTATAACACACAAGAGAAATGTTTTTCACTCTTGCATAAGACAGCACATTCTGAATAAACACCCAGCTCTTTGTTTCTTCCCACTGCAGTATGTTGGGAATTGTAGAGTTACCAAAAACCTCAAGGCACACAAAGTTCTTTATAAAATGAAAACAATGAACAAAAATAACCCCTGGCTGGTAAGGTGGAATATGGAAACTGTCCCAGTGAATTAAGAAAGTGCTGTTCCATGGATTGTCTTCTAGAGATGATTCACCACTTGGCTGTAGCCCATTCTTGTAAACATATTGGGTTTCTCAGTTTTAGATAACTAAAGCTGGATGAGATGAGTTATGATATAATTGTATAAGACATCTTACCTGATCTATATGTCCATATATCAAATATTCACCCTCCTGCTCTGGGATGGGAAATATGATTGCTAAACAGCTGGGAAATGTTGCTTGGGGCTTGCTGGAGGTCTGAATTTTAGAGAAGTCAGATCATGTAGACCAGACTGCTCCATTTCCAGTGTCAGGGATGAGTATGTTCCAATATCACAGAATTACACAATGGTTTGGGTTGGAAGGGACCTTAAAGGTCACCCAGTTCCAACCCTCCCAACACCTCCCACTACATCAGTTTGCTCCAAGCCCCATCCAACCTGGTCTTCAACACTGCCAGGGATGGGACAGCCACAACTTCCCTGGGCAACCTCTGCCAGTGTCCTGATGCAATAAACTTGTCCCTGTTTGCAGCAAGCACCTCTGTGGCAGAGGCAGTCTTGAAACAACGTGTAAGGAAGTCAGGGCACTTGGTCAGAAATCCAGAACAAGTCAGGATGCTAAGTCCTCTCCTTCATCTCACCTCTCTGGAGAAATATAGCAAGTAATAAAGCCATAGAAATAATCACAGACTCAACAGAATAATTCAGATTGGAAAGGAGAGGTCCAGCCTGCTGCTTAAGTTAAAATTTGTGATGAGACCCCATGTAGCTTTATTCCGTTTAGTCTTAAATATTTCCACAGCCTCTCTGGGCATCCTGTTAACTATCTACAAATGTCTTATTAACACCAAATAATTCTGGTTTTGCCAAGGATGTCAAGATGGCCATCACAACAGGAGCTCGGAGTATTCTCTTTGAACTTTAAGTTCTTGGATTCAGCCAAACTGAAAACAGTTGTTCATTAAAATCTGATATAAACCTGCTGCAAGCAGAAGGGTAACCCCACCAATCTGCAAATCATCACTACAAAGGCATTTCCAGACCCCACAGTTCTTAGAATTTAATCTCAAATCCAGAATTGCATTTCAATTCAAAAAATGTAACTGTAAATTTGGATGGAGCTTTCATGCAGATGTCTCAACTGATGGTGAAAACTGCTGCTATCTGAGATGCCTTCTGGTTTTGAGTCCTTAACTTAAGATATTTTCATTTCCAGAGGATAGATGCTCAGAATCCTTCAAGTTGTCTCAAGCTGGGGTCTCAAAACCATAGGAGACACGTTAGTGTCACTGTTAAACCTGAAGTATTTTGAAACAATATTTTAGGATGGAAAATCAAATATCAAAAATCACATGTTAAGAGGCTCAGTGAATTTAATTTGGCCTTTCCTGGAATAAAAACTTCAAACCTGGAGACAAGTCTAATAGGGAATGATCTCCACTGTAGTACTTAATAACACTTGATCTTTAAAAAGGAGTGGAAGCTCTAGAAATTAAAAAAGAATAAAACAATAAACATTCAGCCAAGGTTTGGCTCTGATAGAAGAGAAAATTAGAAGAACGATGGTAACACTTGAGAGAAAGCTTTCACTGCCACATGCACAGAGATGGTTTGGAAGGCAGGCAAGCCAGCCTGTAAAGCTGTTTTTCTCCTCTTCCAAATCCTCCCTCACTGTTTGCCTTGGCTTCCAAAATCTTTCTCAAAGCTATTAGTTTTAAAGATGATGACCAATAAAATGGAGGTTTAACTTTTTTTTTTCCCCCGTCCCTCCATTTTCATAAAGTCTTAGAATATCCCAAGTTAGAAAGGATCCATAAAGGTGATTGAGTCCGACTCCCAGTGAACATAAAACTCCTGAAATCTCTTGGTTTTATTGATGCCCCAGAGAGTGGGATTTGAAGCACGTAAAAAACTGCACCTTTGGCACAGAGTCTCTTCCTGGCTAGCACAGGAGGAATCTGAATAACTGTTCAGGATGTTTTCTCAGTTCTTTAAACAAGCTTGAGACAATGACAATGGTAATTTCCTCATTTATAGCATTTTTTTTCCCCATCACTGGCCAAACACTCTCCACTGGTCTGTGTCAATAGCATTGGAGCTTTCTTCAGTTGTCACCAAAAATACTGAGATATCTGTGTCAAAAACTTCATCTCTGATAAAACATTTCTGTTCTGAGACACTTCTTACTCGTTTTTGTTATGAAACTCAACCAAAATATGGAACTAGGTAAAAATGTGAAGTAAGTAAAAACTAAGTGAAAGAAAAAAAAAAGCCACTATTTCCTGGGATCTTGGGTTATTCTATGTAAGTCAAAAATACATTGTTTCTTCATTGCTTCCACAGAGCCATTTCCAGCTGTCCCCTTAGCAAAAGAAAGAATATTTCAAATGCCTTTCTAACTATTTTCCATTCTTTCAGGTTGTTATGCTTTCAAGTTGTTAGTTTTTTTTTCAAGTTAGCAAACCAAAGCAAATCTTCTCAAGCAAGGGTAATTTTTTTTTTTTTCTGTCACTGTCCTCTTCATATTTCATTTTGCCACATGGGCAATGCTGAAGGTCATTGGGAAGATAGCAGTGATAATCAAACCGGTGGGGTTTGGGGGAAGAAAAAAAAAGAAAAAAAAAGAAGAAAGAAAGCAGGAAAGTCCAGAAAGGTTTGAAGGTGCTTCCAGGGTCACTACAAAAAAATGTGGTGTGTGGTGGGGTCTCTTCTCTCCTCTTGAGACTGGAAATTCCTGTCTGCTGGGATTTAACAATTTTTAAAGTGAATAGACACTTCTCTGAGCAGTCCTGATGTTTTGCTTTTTTGCCATGTTGTGGTCGCCACCATTTCTTACCTGCCAGGGTGGGAACCGTTCTGCTCTCCTGATCCCCAGAGGTTTTTTCGGGGGTTTCCTGCTACAATTGCCACCCCAAAGACCTCAGATAGGTTACAACGCACTGCCCTCTAATGCCACTTGGGCATATTGTCAACCCTCATCCTCAGATCTGTCACACCTAGTTCAAACAGTCCAAATCCAGCAAAAAAAAATCCAAAGATTAGGGGAAATCATATGAAATGAAATATTTAAAGACTGGCTTGTTTGGTTTGGTTTGGTTTTTTTCTCCAGCATTGCTTCGTTTTACAGCTTCATAGGGATCACCACCAGGGAGAAAAATGAGAACCCCCTGTTTACCTTTTCTGTACCATTTTGGATGTTAGATGCTTTCACATCAGCTCTCCCTTTTCAGTCAACACATCTGATTTCTTGAAGTTTTTGTATTGCTCTGTTGCTTCTTGGAGGGGATGAGATGTCCAGGAGTGCAGATGGCCACTCAAAGGTGCAAATAAATGTTGGATTTATGAGCATGTTTTCTCCTTTTTTCTAAATTTTTTTTTTTTACTGCTTCCTAGCAGCCTGTTTGCTTTCTTTCCTCCTTCAGAGCACTGAGTAGGCATTTCTAGAAAATTATCCATGCAGCATCTCTTTCCTTAATGGAAGGAGCTGATTTAGAGCCTGCTGCTGTGTGTGTTTTGTTAGTGCTGTTTTCTCTGGCGTGCATTGCTTTGCATTCATTAACACTGGCTCCCATCTGCCACCTCATCACCCAGCCAGCATTATGCCAGCCTTCTGCAACCTTTTCTTTTTTTTTGGCTGATTACTATGAATAATTTGGGACCCGCACTAATTTTATCACCTTTTCTGTTTACCTTTTCCAGGTGGTTTGTTGGTGTGATGAGGGGTCCCAAGCACAGTTGGTGGCACTTCTGACACTGTCAAAATCAGGAGTTTATTCCCAGCCCTTTGGTCTTGTCTGTAACTCCATCCCCACCATTCCCCTCCTCTCCCAGGAGTTTAGGAGACCCAGCTGCAACAAAGTCATCTCAAACTGCTGAGAAAAATGCTAAGCTGGGAGAATGAGCTGCAAGGTTCAGAGCACGGAGAGGTGTGATAAGAAAGGCAGGGACAGAGGTCAGGCTGCTGAGATAATTGGTGGGATTCAGGAGGAAAAAAACACCAACATGGAAAAGTTCAAAATCCTAAAGGAAAAAGAAAAGGCAGTTGGAAAATCAGACTTCAGCACCCAGGGTCTGTTGGAGGTGACCCTGAAGCAGATAGGGCTGAAAAAGATTTCAGCCACAGTTATTCCCTACATCCAAGATGTGCAGTGTTGGGGTTGCCCTGCAAATGTTTCCTCAATTTCCATTCTGCCTGGGACCTCTGGATTTGGCAGCTGGGTGAGATTTCCCTACCTGCCTGCAGCCGTTCTAAATTTAATGGGCTGGATTTTCTTGGCTTCTTTGCTCCTCTCTGGGTGTGTACAAGTATATTGTGGCTGTTATTACAGTGAGGGATAAATTTTTATCCACGCCTAATGCACTTTTCAGTCTTAACCAAGAGCTGCTTCTCTTCTTGTGAATGTGATTCATTGTTTTAATAGGTAGTTATTCATGGGTCTAATAATTTAGCCTTTGCCCTCCCTGTTGTGACTTGTTCCTGGAAGGAGGTGAAATCACCCATTATTATCATCTTCTCTACCTTTGCAGACTCCAGTTTCTTTTTAGTTTTCCCCAGAGACTGTCATGCTGTGATATTGCTCTGTGACATTTCAGCTCACGGTGATTTCTCTCTGTACCTCTTGATGAAATAAAGGATTTGACTCCTTTCTTTAACATAGGATACCTTTCCTTAATGGGATACTGTCACTGAAAAATTAGTAATCAAGTGTCCTACTTATTTTCTTTCTTCCAGGAAGTTACAGAAATGTGAATTATATCAGGTCCTTCATTTTAAAATGTAGCTAAAACTAGGGCAAGAAACCAAAGAAAGATACCTGAGACATCCTCCACAAATAAAGTCAAGGAAATATCTTCTTACACTTAGGAAGCTTTCAGTGTTAACATGAAAACAAACCCATCTGTAAATGCATCATCTGTAAAGATGACTTTAGTAGAAAGCAGCCTGAGTAGGAAGTAAAGAGCCTGGTATGGTCCAGAACTTGAAAACATATCTTTTAGATGTAGTAGCTTTACTTACTAGCACCACTTTTTCAGCAAAGTATAGGAAAATAAATTGCATATTAGCACAGCCTTGAGGACTTTCTGATTAATATAATGTCTGAAGTATTTTGAGGTTGAAGTGCCAGTGCTGCCTGCCTTGGGGTTGGAGAATGTGCTTTGCTTCACATAGAGTCTTGCATGGGTTTGGGTTTTGGTTTTTTTTCATGGCTTTATCATGTGGTGCAAGTGGCCATAATTCTTAAAATCCTCACCTCATCCAATTTCATGTGTTTGGTAGGAGCTGGAGATACACCTGCCCATCATAAGCAATAAAGAGCATAAGCATTCTTGCTGCTGTCAAAAAAGAAACTTTTGACTGAAAACTTAATGCAAGACTTTGGGGTGAGCTAACTGGAGAAGATGGGAAATTGGTTTGGTTGGGTAAAATCCAGGCTTGGGCAGATAGAGAATTTTAGGGATTGTTTTAAAACAAAACAAAACAAAACCAAAAAAAACAACAACAAAAAATTATTTCTTCAGATAGATAGTAAGAGAAATCAACCAATCCAACCACCCACTTCAGGCCCCAAAGACATAGTGCTCTAACTATTTCTAATAGCCAAATATTTTCCAGTAACAAAATTATCCAGTGACTTGAATATTAGTTGGAGTGATGACACAGGGAATTGGTAACAAACATGCCTGAATAATGGGGATGTTTGCAATGTGGATGTGGAATGAGAATAAGTTGTCTTTCTTCCTAACTTTTTCACTACAGCCTCGTGAAACTCTGAGGAGTCTCATATAACTCCCTAAATTTTTTCTTCAAAAAATGAAGGTATACTTGGTAAGTAATTGGAAATGCTGGAGGAGACAAGATGCCAGATTACTCATTCAATAAGCAATCACAGATTTCTTCTGGAGTTAAAAACAACAGTGTGGAGAACTGTGACATAACACACAGAGAAAACAGTGGTGAGCATAAATACAGCCCTGCCCTCTGGTGACTGAATTCCTGCTTCAAACTCCAACTAAATGAGGGACAGCAGCATCCCATCGGATAGCAGGGACAGACCTCTGTGCTCTACTCCATCTCCCAAAAATCTCAAGATTCAGCTCAATTATTTCTCCTCAGCTGCCACTCAGGCTCTTCAACCTGAAAAACCCTTCAAATTCTCAGAGCAGAACTGAGGTGGGGTTTGATGTTGCTGTTGCCACTGGAATTTGTAGTGGTTTTGTCTTAATGTGTGCTATACGGAACATTTGCTATTTTCATGAAGCCACCCCACCAAAATGAAGTTTATTTTGTGTTTATTGTTTTTTGCCTCTCTTTCCATGGTTTCATGCACATTCTTTCAAAGCGTTACTGGAGGGATTATTGCAGAGGTCTGACAAACATCACAAATGATGTCCATCATATTCAGCTCAGCTGGAAACCTCCACCCCAGGAGGGGTCTGTGATCCACCACACTAAATTCTGGGATTATCCCAATCGTGGGGGACCTCAGCCCTCCCCCCCAGCCTCACAGTCTCACCTGATGACAGCATATCAGGGACTGGATTTGCAGGGTGAGGATGGAAACAAAGCTCAGAGAGCTGATTACACTGGATGTGCACTGTGGAAACCAAAATTAATTCAGGTTTTTTGGGGACTGAGGAAGATGGGAGCCCAAACTTCACACGCATGATATAAAATCAGGTCACATCTCCTTGCCCTTCCAGAATCCATCCCTATACCTCACTTTGCTGTGTCCTGCCTTGTCCTGCCTGCCAAAATAGCATGCTAGGAAGTCTGAGGTGTAGAAATCCAAGGTGTAGGAATGATAGGATCAGGGCTGATAGATTGGTTTGGGTTGGAAGGGACCTTTAAGATCATCTAGTTCTAACCTCCCACTAAACCAGGTTGCTCCAAGCCCCATCCAGCCTGGCCTTCAGCACTTCCAGGGATGGGGCATCCACAGCTTCCCTGTTCCAAGGAAACCTGAGGGGAAGGAATGTTGAGGTAAAGGAACACTGAGGTGTATTGAAGTCAGAGGAGTAAGAGCTCTGAGACAAAGGAGGTCTGAGGTGGAAGAACCTGAGGTGCAGGGGTCTGAGGTGCAGGAATCTGAGGTGAAGGAGTCTGAGGTGCAGGAATTGGAGGTGAAAGAATTTGAGGTGAAGGAGTCTGAGGTGAAGGAATCAGGTGAAGGAGTCTGAGGTGAAGGAGTCTGAGGTGAAGGAATCTGAGGTGAAGGAGTTTGAGGTGAAGGAGTCTGAGGTGAAGGAATTTGAGGTGAAGGAGTTTGAGGTGAAGGAATCAGGTGAAGGAGTCTGAGGTGAAGGAATCTGAGGTGAAGGAGTTTGAGGTGCAGGAATCTGAGGTTCAGTCAGGCAGTGTCCGGCTGCCCTGCACCAGGCAGGTAAAAGAATGTTCCCGCCACAGGTCCAAACCCTGAATTCAGGCAGCCGGTGCCGGGCACTTTCGGGAACTCGGGAAGAACCCGAGTGTTTCCTCCATGGGATCCATTTCTCTCCCCAGTGCCGCCGCTCTCTGTGTCTGTCCCTGTGTGTGTGTGTGTCTGTGTGTGTGTGTGTGTGTCTGTTTCTGTGTCTGTGTGTATCTCTGTGTCTGTGTGTCTGTGCCTGTGTGTGTCTGTGTCTGTGTGTCTGTGTCTGTGTGTGTCTGTCTGTGTGTCTGTGTGTCTGTGTCTGTCTCTGTGTGTGTCTGTGTGTCTGTGTGTGTCTGTCTGTCTGTCTCTATGTGCCTGTGTGTCTGTCTGTCTGTCTCTATGTGTCTGTCTGTCTGTCTGTCTCTATGTGTCTGTGTCTGTGTGTCTGTGTGTGTGTCTGTGTCTGTCTGTCTCTCTGTGTCTGTGTGTCTGTCTGTCTGTCTCTATGTGCCTGTGTGTCTGTTTGTCTGTCTCTGTGTCTGTGTGTCTGTGTGTGTGTCTGTGTCTGTCTGTCTGTCTGTCTCTATGTGCCTGTGTGTCTGTCTGTCTGTCTGTCTCTATGTGTCTGTCTCTGTGTCTGTGTGTCTGTCTGTCTCTATGTGCCTGTCTGTCTGTCTGTCTGTCTGTCTCTATGTGCCTCTCTGTCTGTCTGTCTGTCTCTATGTGTCTGTGTGTCTGTGTGTGTGTATGTGTCTGTGTCTGTCTGTCTGTGTCTCTATGTGTCTGTGTCTGTGTGTCTGTCTGTCTGTCTCTATGTGTCTGTGTGTCTGTGTCTGTGTCTGTGTCTGTCTGTCTGTCTGTCTCTATGTGCCTCTGTGTCTGTCTGTCTGTCTGTCTCTATGTGTCTGTGTCTGTCTGTCTGTCTGTCTCTATGTGTCTGTCTGTCTGTCTGTCTCTATGTGTCTGTGTCTGTCTGTCTGTCTGTCTCTATGTGTCTGTCTGTCTGTCTGTCTGTCTGTCTCTATGTGTCTGTGTCTCTGGGGGGGGGGGGTTGAAGCCCTGAGGCGGCGCCGCTGCTCCCCCCATGCCCGCCGCCCGCCGCCAGGGGGCGCCATAACTGGGGCGCGTGCCGCCGGACGCCGATTGGCTGAGCGGGGTGCGCGCGAGAAGAGGTGGGAGGGGTGGGGGGGTGGAGCGCGCATGCGCGGGGCGGGGTTTCCCGGCGGCCTTTGCGGCCGGCTGATGGCGGCGGTTCGGGGCCGGGTGAGCGGCGGGCTGAGGGCCTCGGCGGGTCCGGGGAGTTCGGCCCCGGTTCTGAGGAGGGTGTGGGGTGGTAGAGCGGAGTGGGAGTGGAATGGTTGTCCCCTCTGAGAGGTCTCGGTAATGAGGGTGCTCTCTGCGGAGTGATCCAGGCCCTGGGAGATGACGGGGGGGGGGGGGGGGGTGTTGGTCAGGGCCCCTCAGCTGCGCGGCCCGACTGCGTCCCAGGCCCCGGTCACCTGTGTGTGCATGGAGCGCGGGCATCCTGGCCTGGATCAGGAACAGCGTGGCCAGCAGGTCCAGGGAAGGGATTCTGCCCCTGTACTCAGCCCTGGTGAGGCCACAGCTCGAGTCCTGTGTCCAGTTCTGGGCCCCTCAGTTCAGGAAGGAGATTGAGGTCCTGGAGCAGGTCCAAAGGAGGGCAACCAGGCTGGTGAAGGGACTCGAGCACAGACCCTATGAGGAGAGGCTGAGGGAGCTGGGGGTGTTCAGCCTGGAGAAGAGGAGGCTCAGGGGAGACCTCATCACT